>OZ037746.1:9293456-10638935 GCA_964035475.1 Salix caprea
TGAGTTGCCTCTACTCACCTGTAGTAGTGTGCCTCTACTGTTCAGGTGAGTGAACAGTGTATTCATATCTGTAGGATTGTGAAGATTTAGGCAATGCAATTTGATCTCTCCATTTGTAATTGTTTTAATTGCACCCCTAATTGGATTTAAAATATTAATTTGTGCAATTGTATCCCCGTTTGAATTTCATCTGCAACCTTAGCTTTGCGCGTCCTTTTCTGTATGGTCTTTGGTTTCATCTTTACGCGATTTAACCCTCAATTGACAATTAAACTCTTAGTTGTCTTCAATTTGACCCCTAACTTCGCACGATTGGCCTGGAAAAATTTAATTCGGTCTCTGAAAATTCCAATCTTTTTAATTGAACCTAGATTAAGCTCAAGAACTTCATTTTTCATTGATTAAGGCCTTAATAAAATTAATTTGATCAGTTTAAAGTATAATTAAATCCTTGCACTTAATTAAATCCTTCAATTAGATCCTAATTTAATTTCTAAACATAATTATACTTTCAATTGGCCCATGATTTAATCAAATTGGCCTATAAAAAATATAATTATGGTTTTTTGCTTAATTCGTAAGTAGATTTATCCAATAATAAATTATTTTAGCCTTAAATCTACATTTTTCTTCATTTTTAGGCACAAAAGAAATACGATTGGGCTCTCGAAAACGTCTAAATTTTCCACCTTGATTTTTCTACTGACACCAGCCCTTTTTATTTTTGATTTTGGGTAAAATTTGGGGAATAACCCAAAAATGGGTCATGTCAGGAGGCTTAATAAAAATGTTGTACTAGTTAAATTCAAATAGTGGTTAAGGTCATTTGAATTCCTTAAGGTTATTTTTGAGTCTTTGTTGGGCCGTATTAATGTATCAATGTTTGTTTAATGTATAAGCTACTAGATAAGTGTTTTTCTAATGTGAGTTGTTCATTATTTCTTTAATTTGCATGTTTTGGTAGAAATAGTAAGTAGTAGGGGTGCAGTTTTTTCACTGTATGGTTCACTTTTTTTGTTGGCTATCAATAATTTTCTTTGTTGCTTCCTTTTCCTAAAGTACTCAAATTTATGTCCTATTTTACACTCCAATTTCACATAGGTGGACTTAACAATACTTAGAGCTCATGTATACACATGTAATAGTCCTGGTTTTCCTCATATAAAAAAATAATATTATTGAACTTAAGATTTTCCTATAAATGAAGATCTTTTAACTCAGATTTTTCGTAGATTCACATTTACTCTTTTATTTGCTTTTAATGTTCCATTTGTTTTTATTGTCATGTGATATCTTATCATATGGAAGTCTGTGGAATTATTTTTTTCTCTAATTTTCCTCTTTTTTTGTTAAATTTCTTTTAATATAGTTTTAAAAAGTTCCTAGTGGGAACTAACATTGATGACTTTTTAAACAAAATTTTAGATTCAATGCTCTAGGTATGATTTTTTCTCCCCGTAATCTTGTTTTCAACATTGGAATTAAATGAATCTTGTAAAATAGGGTTTCCTAGGTTGTTTGAAACTTGATAATGATTGATTGGTAGTTGTTATAAAAATAAAAATCAAAGAATAATGAATTTAAAGGCTTATTGGACTGTTTTAGTGTTGTTATTATAAAGTGTATCGTTGGCTGAAAATGATTTATGAGAATTTCTTGTAATTGCAGGAGGGACCATGAGTGCGGTGCAACAACATAATCAAGGGACCACGAGTAGAGCATCCACAACAGGTAGGTGATTCATGCCTACATCAGCCGAGTTCACATTTCCCCCAAAATATTTCAAGAACCCTAACCCAAAATTCATAAAGAAAAAATAATGCAATTTAACCATAAAATCAAGAATCTTTTAGATGCATATAAGAAACACCTTACCAAGAAAGATTCAAGATCCTAATAGCTTGTGAAATCACAATATCCTCCTCTCTTCTTTCTCTTCCTACTGTTGCCAGCCCAAACATTCCTTTTTCCTCCACTTTCTCCTTCCAATAATACTCCAAATCCTTGGGTTTTTGATGTTTGAATGTTTTGGTAACCCTTAATCTCACTTTCACTTCGAAATTGTTCTTCAATTAGGGTAAGACAATATCAAAATCTCCCTCCCTTTCTTCCCCTCCTTCTCCTGGAAATGAGAGAAAAGAGGGGTATTTATACTCCTCAATTTCTCTTATTGCACTAAGGCCCCCTATTTCCTTTAAATGTTTCTTTTTACCCCACATCTTCTCTTCTTATAATTTAAATTATAATCTTTACATTTATTTCAATTTCACCCTCCACTCAACTTATTTTATTTCTCTTTTAATTTATTTCTTTAATTTAACACTTACATTTATTTCCCGGGGTTTACAATTTAAACTCATGTTAGCAAAATTTCGGCAGCCATTGATGAATTTTAATTCTGATCTTTTCAGTTTATTTGTGAGAGTGATTCTTGCATTCTTTAGTTCTTGAATGAACTGAATCCGACTTATCGAAGATTAACTGGCTTAGTGGCGTCATTCTACTCATTCCAATAGTGTTGCTGCCTTGGGTCAGGTTTTTATTGTGTCACACTCCTATCAGACCTATTTCAGCTTTCCGGGATCAGATCTCATTCTTGGTTGTAGGTTGTGTGACCACGTGATCACGAGGTTCGCATAAGGTGGTATCAGAGCTAGGCTCCGAAACAAGGTCATATCATTATGTTATTTTCGTTTTTTTCTTAGTGTTCCTTAAAGTTTTTTAGTGTTTGTGTCAATCTCCTTGTTTTTCGTGTCTGCGTCATCTAATCCAAAAAAAACAAGAGGTTATATTTCATCTTTTTCTTTCTCATCATTTCAGTATATTAAGGAAAAAAAAGAGATTTGGTATATAAAAAAAAGAGAGAAACAGAGAGAGATAGAGGCATTAGTTGAAATTTGAAGAATCATTGAATTTTTGCCATAGAAAACACAACTCTAGGGAAATATAAGAAAACCACATCAAAATCAATTGAAAATTCATATTCCGTCTATTGGAGTTGAGATAGCATCATATGTCAAATTTGGGTCTATTCTGATATTTTTTACTTGAGGTTTATTTCGAGGTTCATTTCTGCCGTAGAAACACTACCTTAGTGAACCCTAAGTAAAACACCATAGAATCAATTAAAACTCAAAGTTTAGTGTATTGGAATTGATATCGCACTATATATTAAATTTGGGCTTATTTTGATATCGTATACTAGAGTTTTCAATTGGAGGTTCATTTCTGCCGCAAATTGATCACACAAAGGGTTGGGTACCTAGAAGTATGATAACGACCTATAATTTGAGTGTTGCTTTTAGTTATGTATTACAATACTAAGTATTTAATTTGAGGTCATTTCGAGATCGTTTGGTATGGGTTTCAATTTTGTTACGTAAAAATTGCGTAAGAGGTTAGATTCTGCTCAAGTCTCAAAAAGTGATCCTTACTGTTTAGTTTTGTCCAATTTTCTATTTTTATTCTATTTTGGGTTATCTAGGAGTCAAGTAATTATTTTCGCTAGTATTTGCTTCTGTTTTATTTCGTGTCTTCTTATCGTCCACAGTTCGTACGAATTTGCATTGCTACTCGTGAAATCGTAATCGTAGTTTTGTTTTGCTTTGTTTTTAGTATTTTTATTGCTTCTTGAGTCCAAAAATCATAATTAGAGTGCGCTGGAAAGGCTACTGACTTTGATTTGTTGATTTTAGTTCCTAAAGAACCACAAGAAAGCAAGTTGTGAGGTAAAAGGCGTAGTGAGCATATTAGAGTGAAAAGCCTTGATTTTTTTATGTGATACATGAGAGGTGTGAGGATATATTTTCTATGACTAACTGAATTTTGCAGATTCAAAGGATGTCTGAAAAACAACGAATCAGCGACACAAAACATTGACGTTGCTTTCCAATTGTGAGCTTTATGTCAGCAACTCGAGTTGTTGTTTAGGATGAACATGGATCTGAAAAATGATTTGAAATGGATAAAGAAACAGAATATTGGGGCTTATCGCAGAGGACCTATGGTCCGTAAGGCCGTACCGAATACCAAATCTGATTTTGACGAGTTTGTTGATGAAAACACAGATGTGGGTGAAGATGACTATGATGGTGATATGAAATCTGGAAGTGACAAATCTTATTGTGAAGGCATGCCGCCATTGAAGGATAGTGATGGGGATGAGCTAGCATCACCAGTTGCGGCGTCCTTGGTTATAAGGCCTACACTTCAGGTCCAAGTCAAGGAAGATGAATCTAATCAACAAAGAGAGAATATCTTCTAGACACGTTGTTACGTACAAAGTAAGGTGTGTGGTTTAATTATTGATAGTGAAAGTTGTGTTAATGTTTGCAGTACAACCCTTGTTAGTAAACTGAAATTGAGTATTGTTAAGCATACGGAACCATATAGATTGCAATGGTTGAATGATAGTGGTGAAGTTAAAGTGACTAAACAAGTTATGGTTCCATTCTTGATTAGGAAATATGTTGACGAAGTTCTATGCGACGTTGTACCAATGCAAGCACGCAACACCTTGTTGGGGAGACCATGACAATATGATAGGAAGGCAATTCATGATGGGGATAGAAATAGGTATACCATTGTAAAAAATAATAAAACCATCACTCTTGTACCTCTTACACCCAAACAGGTATATGATGATCAAATAAAGCTAAAACGTGAGCATGAGGCAATGAGGAGAGAAAATCAAGGTGAGGATCAAGGGAGAGAAGACCATCAGATTCAGCCAGAACCCAAACCACTACAACCCATTCAGACAGTCATCCAAACACAAACAAATCAAACCATTCGACCACAACTCAAAAATACCCAAATCTGGTCGAGAGTGGTGGTAAGACAAGAGGAGTGAAGAAAGTCGGGAGGAGTGATGAAAATTGTGTGGAAAAACTAAAGAAACAATGAAGTTTTTATGCTAGAGAGGGTGAGGTCAGATCTGCATATTTCACTAACAAGCAAATGATTTTACTTGTGTACAAAGAGGCTTACTTTGATACTAATGATCTTGATCATATGGTGCCTAGTGTTGCTATTTCTTTGTTGTAGGAGTTAGATGATTTGTTCCCCGATGATACTCCAAGCGGATTACCACCATTGCGGGGGATAGAGTATCAGATTGATTTTGTACGTGGAGCTTCAATTCCTAACTGACCAGCCTATAGAAGCAATCCAGAGGAGACGACAGGGCTTCAAAGGCAAGTTTATGAGCTAATAGATAAAGGATATATGCGTGAGAGTATAATATGCTCGTGTGCTGTACCCGTGCTACTCATACCTAAGAAGGATGGAACATGGAGGATGTGTGTTGATTGTCAAGCCATTAACAACATAACAATTTTGATACGAGGTCGAATCCTTTCGAGGAGAGAGGGGATGATGCAAACCAGCCCAAAAACATCAGCAAGGACTTATGGGCTACCTTTTCCTTTTGTTTCTAGGATTAAGGGGCTGGATGGAAGGCTATAAATAAGACTTATGGACTTTATTTAATTTTGTTAGCTACAACCCAAGGCTTATTTGGGCTTAATTAAGACTTTGTTTTCAGCTAGAATCCAAGGCTTGTTTGGATTCGTCATGGACTTTTCAACTTAGGGTTTTGGGTCAGTTTTGAGTGGACCTCATTTAAGTCCACATAAAGGGTCCATTAGGGTTAGTTTTTAAAAGACTATTTAAACTCATGTTAGCAAAATTTCGGCAGCCATTGATGAATTTTAATTCTGAACTTTTTAGTTTATGTGTGAGAGTGATTCTTGCATTCTTTAGTTCTTGAACAAACTGAATCCGACTTATCAAAGAGTAACTGGCTTCGTGGCGTCATTCTACTCACTCCAATAGTGCTGGTGCCTTGGGGCAAGTTTCCATTGTGTCACATTCCTATCAGACCTATTTCGGCTTTACGGGATCAGATCTCATTCTTGCGTTACCACGTGATCACGAGGTTCGCATCACTTTCTCTAAGCCGGAATCTAGCATCCCCCTCTCATTTCACCAGATAAAAGACTAAAAACAAAAACGAAATGAAGTTTAGTCCTACAATATATTTTTTTCAAAACAAATAGAGTTATTGGTTATTTATTATCTTAAAAGATAGAAGACTAAATTAATGTCTTAAAACAAATTGTAGAGGCAACACCACCTATTTTACTTGTTTTTTTCCACTCTAGTTCTCTATTTTTTAATTCGCCCTCAGCCTAAAACAAAATTTACTTGAAATGGCTCAATCATGGAAAACAAAATTTGAATTTCTTTTAAAAATTGACTTTGCAATACATAAGAGCTCACATAGTAAAATTAAGAATCGTAAAAACACCTTTAAGATTCAAATTCTATTCATGCATTTTCTATATTTTGTTGTCACTTCTGTTCTTGGATCGAGGCTCCAGTATTAAATTAAAAAATTTACATCCCTGCCGCTACCCTCCATTCAAATCATGGAGATATAAATTGGCACCTAACTTTACAGTGCAGGCGTTATGGTGGGCGCAACCTGAGTCCTATCGATCATCAATATTAATAATTAATACTTCGAGTACTGCTTATGTAGAATTAGTTACAACTTGTTCATGTTTAGTTTTCACATAACAATCAATTACCTAACCACACCTAGACGAAAAAGGAAACCGGCAGGTAGCTAGTCAGCTTCTTACCTTCCAAAAGGGAATGTTTTTATAATGTTCAGTTAAAAACGAATATATTACGCCATGTTAAGCCCATATTTTTGTACTTATTTACTAAAAAGTAATTTACTATGAACATACTATTTATATATAAAAAAACAATTTAATCATATGTTTTACACGTTCTTTTTAAGCCAAAACTAAATACAGTTTATTGTTTATTACCTAAACAATGATTGATAGGTTCAAAGTTCACACAATATTTGCTTTTATAAATATTTTTAAAAGTTTTTTATATTATATTTCAATTAAAATCCCTTCTCTCTCATTTTTATTTTTTGTATTTAGTACTTTTTTAAATAGTGATTTTTTTTAATTAGTTTTTATGTATTTAATTTTTGAAAAGATTATTATAACTTCTTTGTTATTTCTTTTATGTTATATATAATTAAAATTTATTTTAAAAAATTAAAATTATTTATTTTTTGATAGTATTTCTTAAAAGTGTAACATTTTTAGATGTTTTTTCTTCTTTGATTTTATTTGATCAATTTTATATGTGCGTTTATTTTTACTATTATTTTATTAAATAAAGAATAATTTAGGTAATAATAATCACTTGCACAATTGGATAAATAATTAGTGTTGTGGAATTAAATATTTTGATCTATAGTTATTTCCTTACTTTTTTCTGATAAAAGGTAATTTTAGGAATAGTATTTCTTTATTTATTGCTCAAATAATTCTCAATCTATTTAATTAGATATGTTTGTAAGCTTTTTTATACACGCTAAATTGTTTTTAGTGTAAAAAAGCAAGCTGAAGACGGTTGCATGTTTAAGGTATCTAATTTTTAGATATTATTTTTAATATGTGTAACTTTGCATAATATTTTTCTTGCCTCTTATTTTATTTAATATATATAATATGTGTTTATTTTTATTAGTATTTAATTAAATAAAAAATTTATTTTGGTTAATAAAGTCATTAAACAAAACAATGTCAAACATCTGGGTTGCAAAACTAAATATCTTGATCTATATTTGACTCATAATTGTTTAATTTTAATTTTAATTTATTATTAATAAATATTTATTTATATATTTATTAATACACATAATTCTAAATTTATATTATTAGATTAAATATTTGGGTTGCAAGACTAAATGTATTGAACCATGATCCAATATATTCAACAAAACATGTTGTGACAGCACATCCAGCACAAGTTCTTAACATAAAACTTTCAATCTATTTTTTTATAGTGTATTTATGTTTATTACTTTTACTTAAACAAATCAAAATTTATTATAATATATATTTTTTACTAATATAAAATGAAAGTTTGTGCTGTAAAATTTAATTTAATATGCAAATTGCATATATTTTACCAATAAAGATTTGAGTTGGCATTGTTTTAGGGGTGGCACTATTGGCACATTATTTTGTCTATTGGCATGCAATTTTTAAATTTTGTATTTGTACACACAAAATTCTCGCAGGTCAGATAGACATGCTAGAGAATATGGTGTCAAAATTACAGTAATAAATTTGATTACAAGAAAAAGTGAAAACTCTTTTCAAGTGTTCTTCTCGTCTATAAATCCTCTTATTAACGGTCAAATCTAGATCTTGTTCTTATTTTGAATGAAGAGATATTCACACGAGCCCAAAAGCTTTAGTCATGTGAGATCTTGACTTGATTTGATTTCCTTTGGTGAAGGAAAAAACTTTGATCCTTTGTTTTGTTCACTTGATTTGGTGAAGATTAGGACTTTGATCCCTTTCTTCCTTGGCTTTATTTGATGAAGATTAGAACTTTGATCCCTTTCTTTCTTGATGGACTTGAATTCTTTTGAGAGAACTTTCCAAGTATTTGTGCTCGATCTTTAGTCTCTACTTGTTGTCCTTTTTTTGCTTCTTTTTTTGTTGTTCTTATGGACCCTCCTTGATGATGGCTTTGTTGCCTATTTATAGACAAGCCAAGTGCTAATTGACCTCAATTATCTTTTAACTAAATGATGTTTTAGGAAAATCAAAATGAAAATTACTTAAAATACCCTTATCCTGAAGGATATTAAAGTAAAATCTATGTAGTATATTTTGATTTGGGTTTTTAATTTAGTTTGAGCACAAACCCAATAAATTAAATTAGGTCCACACATAATAAATAAAAAATTTGAGTCATAAATCAAACTTGTTGAAATTTTGATGTCTACAAATACCCCCTTAATATTAATTTACTGGGTGTTTTGGTACAATAAATAAATTTATATTGAATTATATATATATATATATATATATTAATAAATAAATTATTTTATTTATTTATTTATTTATTTGACTTAGAATTTACTTTTTGGGATTATAAGAAACTCCACCCTCTAGAAAGCGCACTTTATGGGTCTAGTGAGCGAGTAAAACCCCGACTGTCCTAGGCTCTTACAAGAGGTACATGCCTAACTCAAACTCGAGACATGTTGTGCAGATCTCAAGCCCTTTGTCATCACGTCACGCACCTTGGGGACATTTGACTTAGAGTTGTGATGATATTAAAAGTATATTCACTTTACGTAATCACATACAAAGGTAAGTCTATTTCCTACCACAACAAGGACATTTATTCTATATATCTAACCAGTATCTACTATTTTTTTAAGAGATCCTACCAAAAACCTAATCAAACAATTAGGTAAAAAAATAATTCTTCTAACTGCCTTGTCATGAACTTGCTACTAAAGAGATAGTTAATATGAAGCCATTGAAGATTTGACAAGGTTATTGGGGGTGTTTGGGAATGTGTTTGTAAAGCATTTTTTAAAAAAAAATTAAAAACATTATTTAGTATTTTAAATTAATATTTGTTGGTGTTTGTAGATCATTTTGATGTGCTAATGTTAAAAATAATTAAAAAAAAACAAAAAATATTATTTTAATACTTTTTTGAATGAAAAAACTTTCAAAATAAACATCAATCATACTCTCAAACAAGCACCAATTTGACTTGTGAGTCACATTGTTTCATGGGATTTTTCAGGAGAAAAAGATATATAAAGTGTCTGATTAGGAGCGTGGTTGAGATTGGTTTTGAAAGTGATTTTACTTACAAATACATCAAAATGATATTTTTTTTTATTTTTTAAAACTTATTTTTAACATAAGCACATGAAAATAATTTTAAAAAAAATTCTAAAGCTCTTGTGAAATATAGTGTGCCAAATAACATAAAAAAAGTTAATTAATATAGGTGTTGCTCATATTGTAGCAAGAGGCTCAAGTTTTTTTTTCAAGAAAAGGCATATATATGATGGGGCATGTATGGTAACAAAGGAGATAATTAATTTGGATGCAAATCCTGTTGCAGGCTGCCCATTTTTTTAGGAAAAACAAATTATATATATTTTTATGGGATATGGAGGTAATTAATTTGAGGGATACAATTTTATTTTTTTGAATCGTAACTTTTTATTTGATGCATTTTGTAGGTTTCAAGAATTTGAAAACATACCGGGACACTTTTAGCTAGACTTGACGATCTTTAGACAAACCTTTTCAAAGGAATCCTTGCAAACTTGGAGACCCGGTGAACCTCTTATAAGGGATCCTTGTGAGATTTAAGTTCAGGTATTGATCTTTGGGAACTTGATCTTTGATGAATCCTTTTAGAGGATCCTTAAGAGTTTGAAATTTGGTGAATCCTTATGGAGGATTGGATTCTTGAGAGATTAAAGATTAGGTGTTGGTCTTTGGAAACTTGAACTTTTGGTGAATTCTTTTAGAAGATCGTTGAGACTTGAACTTTGGTGAATCTTTTCCAAAAGATCCTTGAGAACTTGGAGCTTTGAGCATATTTCAATATACAAATGGTTGGTGAGTATTGAGCTGGATTTTTTAAAACCTTTTTTTTCGTGTGTCATTCACAATTTATACTCTTGTAGGCCAAGAGGAGAACATTAGAACATGGTTTGTTCTTTGATTTGATTTGATTTGATTGATTTTTTTAAAATGTGACTGAACTTCTAAACTGCCTATGTACGTTCATTAATAAAGGATCAAGTCATGACCTAGTTCAAAGTTTTTTTTGTGCCATTCACAATTTATACTCTTGCAGGCCAGGAGTAGTACATTTTTTTCATGTCTAATAATTTAGGCTCATGTGACATAGAGATGGCAAGAGATCTTCAATAATAGAATTGCTTCAAAAAATTTCCATTGATGGCTCTAATTCGTAGACCATGTTTATCAATAATCTTTTATGCTCCATGGTTATATACTTCAGTGACAGCATAAGGGTCACCCTATTTTGAGATGAATTTTCCACTTGTGCTTAGTGTAATGACTATTGGCCTTCAAACGACAATAACCATGTCTACCACTTGAAAAAATCGAGGCTGAACTTTTTTATTAAAAGCTTTTGACATATTGGCTTTATAACATTCCAAACATTGTTGTGCTTTGAGTCTTTTCTCATCTAGAGCTTCCAACTCTTCCAAGCGTAACTTTGTATTTTCTTCATCATTAAGGCCTTCTTGAATGGCAATCCTTAAATATGGGATTTGACATTCCAATGGAAGAACAACTTCAATTCCATAGACAAAAGAATATGGAGTTGCTAGTGTTGGTGTTCGATATGTTGTGTGATATGCCCATAAAGCCTCTTCTATTCTATCATGTCAATCTTGTTTGACTTTAAAACCACTTTTTTGAATAGATTACACAAAGTATTGTTGAATGATTCAACTAACCCGTTTGTAACAGCATTGTACATGGACGAGTTATGTTGGACAAAGCCAAATTTTACGCATAAGTTATCCATAAGGCTATTGTAAAATGGATTTCCATTATTCGTGACGATATAACAAGGTACACCATATTGGAAAATGATGCTTGATTTTATGAATCCCACAACTTTTTTCTTTTTTAACTTCCTTTAATGGGACTGCTTCATTCCATTTAGAGAAATAATCAATTGCTGCCAGGATATATATGGTCTATTGAGGTTTTTTGAGTTATAGGTCCCACTACATCAAAACCTCATACATTGAAAGTCCATGAGGCAACTGTAGGGTGCAAAGGTTATCGTGGTTGATGAATGAATTTTGCGTGAAACTAATAGGCTTGACATCTTTTTGAAAAACTCATACAATCTTTTACCATGGTTAGCCAGTAATATCCTAACCTCTTTATGCGAAAATGAAGTTTAGGGCCAGATCGATGTGAACCACAAATCCATGAATGAACTTCTTCTACAACATCCAAAGAGACACTAATAAAGATATGCAAGTTTATTTGCTTCAAATCTTCTACAGTTGCTTGCCCCCATTCTTCAAAAGCTTTTGGAGTTGGAGTTAGTTCATCTTTAATAAATAATTCATTTGAACGTGAAGCATACCTCAATATTTCCTTGATGGTGATATGGTTTTCACAAAGAATCTTTAATTTTGGTGATTGGATATCTTCCTTTGTTGGAGCCTTTTCACTTTTTTGAAATTTTGCTTCTTTGATCGGGATCTTCTTGATCTTTTAGACTTAACCTTCTTTGAGACTCTATTTTTGTCTCCATCATTTTAGGGCCTAATCTGGAGAAAACATCAACCTTTAATCTTGGATTCTATGGTTGGGTAGGAATGGATATTTGATCATTAGTCTCTTGAATACTGAAATGTGTGAATCCAAACTCAATCTTTCAAAGATTGATACATGGGCATTTTCCTTCTTGTCATGATATGGAGCATATGGGTCTTGAATTTCTTCTACATTGTATTCAAAGACTTGAATCATAATAGAATTTGACGTAACCTTTTTATCTTAATTTTTAAAGGTTCAAAAGGTTGGTACCCTACTCTGAATTTTATTTGTTGGACTAGTCCTCCTCTTTGTATGACTTTCGTTACTTCTTTACACAATCCTCTACCTGTGAGAAGTTCATCTAAGCTTCTAAGTTTACGAGGCTTACTTGTCCTATATCCAACATTCTAGAAATGTTTCTGGATACGAGGATCAAACCATCCTTCTGGTTGTTTTACTGTTTTTCTAGAGGCTTTATCCATCATAAACTTATAAGAGTGAGAATTGAAAGGTGATAGCCCAACCATGATTGGTAATGGTAGGACTATCTCTTCCTTCATTGTTTGGATATCCTTTTTGGAGAGTTGATCTTGAGGATTTGACATGAATTGTTGGGCTGACTTTGTCAATGCTTATTCTTTCTTCATTTGCATCTTATCTTTGGACTTCTAACTTAAATTCATCTTCTTTAAAGTAGAACCTAGAATCTGCATATTGTGATTCTTAAATAGAGAATGGTTCTTTTGAAGCTATAACACATTTAACCTCACCATCATGGTTATACTTAAGGCATTAATGCTATGTTGATGGAACCACCCCATTATCGTGTACCCAAGTTCTTCCTAAATGTAGATCATAAGAAGTTTTTGCCTCGATAATATGATAAAGTGTTGAAAGGATATCTCTCCAATATCAATCTTGATATGAATCTTCTCGATGACATGTTGTCCTTTATGACTAAAGCCTTGGATTACCATCCTACTTTTGGATATTTCATCCAGACATATGACAATATTTTCTATCATATGAATGGCCATGATGTTAACTGTTGATCCATCATCAATTAAGATACGTCTAATTCCTTGATCTCTAACATACCTACTTACATAAAGTGGTCGATTATGTGGTTTTGCTCCAAGCTGTAAGTCTTCATTCGAGAATGATATTGTTGTTAAACAATCAATATTAGTTATATCATCAACCCTTGAGAAAAAAAATCTTCTTCAAACTCTTTAGAGCCTAGAAAGACTTGGGCAAGAGTTATTCCAGTCTCTAGAGGAAAATCCATTGCCTCGATAGACATGTGTTTGGTGAAATTTTCTCTAACTTAGAGACAGCTCCTTTCATAATCAGATATTTTGCATCAGAGGACAAATCTTTCTTTCTTGGACATCGTTCTTCAACTGCTACATTTTCATCTTGACCAACGGTGATAACATTGACCATGACACTTTCATCTTGAAAGATACTCGATCTTTTCTTCTTAGAGTAAAACATTGATGGGTCTTTCTTTTTTTGTACCTGTCTATGTTTCGAGTTTGATTGTTTTACCTTCTTCTCCATCATCATTTTAGGTGAAGTTTTCTTAGGAAGTGGTAAGATTGGATGTTTTGAAACACATCATCTTTTCTTTCTAACTGTGATCCATGATTTATGATCATGATCAAACATATCTATGTCATCGGAAGATCCCCATCTAGTAGGTTCTACTTTCATGAAACTTTCCTTAATAACACTTGGTGAGGCATATCTTTTATATTTTTTTCTTCTTGGAAATGAAAGTAGACCATCCATCTCCAATTTCATCTTCAGATTTTGAGGATGACTATAGATCCTCAAGATCTTCTATCATCAACTCATACAATGATGTTCCTAAATATGCTCGCATTGTTGTCTTTTATCTCATCTACTTTGAATTGAATAGGAAGTTGTCTTTGAGATAGATGTTTAAAAGAATCTTTATCATTAAGGATAACTTCTTTTTCACAAAACGGACTTGGAAGGTGAACAAGATCAAAAGATCTGAAGGCAACCATTGTCATATTTGTACTTGTGATTTCTTACACTTCTTCAAGTTGGATCTTTCCTTCATTTTCTATACGAACTATTAGATCCTTGAAGACAAAGCATTTTTCAATGAGATGGTTGACAATCTGATGATACTTGTAGTATTTTGGATGATCAACCACATCAACTTTCTTATATCTTTTAGGTATAAAAAGTTCAATCAAACTTGATTTAGAAAACCTGAAACTTCATAATATAAAATAGGGTATTCTTTTTCTTGCAATTGCTTCAAAGTAAATTTCTTTATTTCTCGGGTTTGTTTTCTCTGGAGTTTTTCTTCAATTTTTTGTTTTGATTTGGTTTGATGATTAAAAACTTTTATAGGTATCGTGGAGACAAGCATGGCTTCTTTTGACTTTGCAAACCTTGTATCTTTATTGAATTCTTTTTTTGTGTCCTTACCACGATGATTACTTCAAAAATAGCTTCCATAGCTTTCTATTTGAATCTTCAAGTCACGGGCTCTTGTAAGGAGTTGTTCAAAAGTGAATGACATGTTTCCTTGTAGACTATATAATAACTACCATTGCATTCTCTAGACACATATATCTATAGAAAAGGCTTCACTTATCTTCTCCTTACAACTAAAGACTAAGTTTCTCCATCTCTCGATGTAATCCAAGACCGGCTCCTCTTTTCTTTATTTAATGCAGGCAAGCTCTGGCAAGCTCACAGTTCATCGAGTGCTATAAATACGAGTCAAGAACTCTCGCTCCATTTGGTTCCAACTATCTATTTCTTCAATAGAAATTTTAGTGTATCAATCAAAGGCGACTCCTTTTAGGAATTGAACAAACTACTTTACCATTAGATCTTCATAGGTTCTTGCATTATTACAAGTCTCAATAAACTGAGTAATATATTGCTTTGAATTACCTTTACCTTCAAATTTTTGAAACTTTGGAGGTTGATAGTTTAATGGCATCCTCATTTCATCGATACACTTAGTGTATTGCTAGGTATACACAAGAGAGGACTGGGGAGCGCCTCCATGTTGAGTATGAATTGTATCTACAATTAGATGTTGCAATTGTTGAAGGGTAAGTCAGCCTACTGATGATCCAACAGTGTCTCTAAAGGCATTTTGTACAACTGTTTGATTATGTTGCTCTTGTTTTTGTTGCTTTTTAGTAGTCTCTTGGTATTCAAAAATATTTGGATCGATATTATCCCTAGATGAATCCCCAATCCTTTGAGAGCTTTTGGCATATGGATTTTTATTTTTTCAATTGATCCATTAAGATGGTGATTTGAGCATCCTTTTCCTTAATAGATTTCTTTAGATCCTCAATTTTCAAAGACATTTAATGAATATGATCCTTAGAAAATGATATCTCGGTGACCATGATTGACATTTGGGAGTCAGACTCAAAATTGGATGAGGATGAGTAATCTCCCCATTTTTTTGAAAGAAGTCATAGAATGTGATCTAGACTTTAACCGCGAGCTTGGATTTGATTCATATAATGGAATCTCAATCCCTTCTTGAATATTTTTAAAGGGAGAATTTACAAACTCATACTTTGAGGAAATTTCTTTCTTTTCTCTTCTAGAGAATTTTCTTAATAAAGAGACCAATTTAGACTTTCGAGACAAAGTTCTTAGGTGAGTGGCTAGTAAAGCATCCACTCCAGCATCTTGAGAATTAATTGAAGAATTACTTGCATGCTCCATGTCTTTATTTTCGATGATAGATCAGTTGACTCAAGAGGTGAGAGGAAAACAGGGTCCCACTAAGTGTGCTAGAAATTGTACACACAAAATTCTCGCAGGTCAAATAGACACACTAGAGAATATGGTGCCAAAATTACAGTAATAAATTTGATTACAAGAAAAAGTGGAAACTCTCTTGAAGTGCTATTCACGTGCACAGATCCTCTAATTAACGGTGAGATATAGATCTTGTTCTTGTTTTGAATGAAGAGATATTTACATGGGCCCGAAAGCTTTAATCATGTGAGATTTGAATTGATTTGGTGAAGGAAAGAACTTTAATCATTTGTTTCCTTGGCTTTATGCGATGAAGATTAGGACTTTGATCTCAAAATGGTAAATTACCGCCAAAACCCTTTTGGCCTTAGATGAGGAAAAAAATAAGAGTTGCTGACAAGGGTATTATTGTTTTTTCATTGTTTATGAATGGAGAAACAACAAATTTCCCTCAGAAAAGATAAAAACAAAGAGTTGACTCAGACGTATTTTGGTATTTGAGCGTGTGTTTTCTTTGTTAGGATGAACTCCGAGGGGTGTTTTGGTAAATTCATATTTTAATACTTTTTTGAAAAAACTGTTTGCGCGTCTGCGTGACTCACCAATAGTTTTTTTCTGCCAGCACCATACAAGCGGCACGTGCATTGTCAGACGGTGGCTAAAAATGTCCAACCGTCATCTTACTGGAGGCCCCGCCATTGCCTCTTCAACATGGTGGTGCACGTGTGGGTCATTGTGGTCGAAAACTTGTCTATGGTTGGTTGTTTTTTTTTCTCTTCTAGAATCGAAAATGCATGCAGGTCCTCTTTGTTTATGAATTGTGCATTTCAATCCTTGGTATTTTGATATCTTTTTTCATCCCGATTTCTAGTATACAAGTTTTGATATGTTTTAATTTTGTCCTTCAATTGAAATTGATAATATATTTTTTTTCATTTTGGTCCTTATTATTTTAATTTTTGGTTTGGTTTTAATTTCTTTCATTTTTTTAATATATAAGTTTTGATTTGTTTCAATCTTGTTTTTCAATTAAAATTGAACATATATATTTTTTTTCCATTTTATCCCTTATTCTTTTAATTTGTTATTTAGTTTTAATTTCTTCTAGAGCAATCCTTTTTCTTGCTTATGTGTCAATCCTCTTTCTTTTGGTTTTTATTTTTTATCATTTTTTTCTTTTTTTGAGGTTTTACTTTTATTCAATTTAGTTCTTAAATTTTAATTTGGGTTGATGATCATTTTAAAATTGATATTTTTTTTCTTTTTTGCCATTGTTCTTTCAAATTGATGATATATGTTATTTTTCATTTTAGCCCTAATTTTTTTATTTTTTATTTGTTTTTAATTTATTCGGTCTTGAGGTTTTGATTTATTTCAATTTTGTCTTCAAATTGAAATCAATCATATATTTTTTTTTTCAATTCGGTCTTTATTCTTTTGATTTTTCGTTTGGTTTTGATTTTTTGTTTGGTTTTGATTTATTTAATTTTTATGGTCATTCTAGGCAGTCCCTATTTTTTATTCATATCTATATATCTATGCTCTTTGTTTTAGTTTTTAATTTATATCATTTTTTATTTTCTTGGGGTTTTATTTTTATTCAATTAGTCCTAAAATTTTAATTTATGTTGATGATCATTTTAAAATTTATATTTCTTCTTTTTTCCCTTTGTTCTTTTTTTTAGTTTTTTTCAAATCAAATGATTTTTTATGCTAATAATATTTATTTTGTTGTTTTTTTTTGCTCTTTTGATAAAGTTTTAGGGTTTTTTTTTTCAAGATACTTTTATGGTTTTCATTGCTTATGCAATAATAATAATAATTTTAGTGATTATTTTTTTATTGTTTTCTTGCTTGCTCTTTTGTTCAAGTTTTTTTCTTGTTTTAAAAATTCTTCGGAACAATTTAATAATTTTTATTGTTTAAGCAGTAATAATAAATGATAATTTTAGTTGTTATAATCATGATAATAATGACGACGTTATTAATTATAATGATCATAAATAACGTGTGGATGTAAGTTTATATGTATGTGTGTGTGTGTGTGTGTGTGTGTGTATTATTACACAAACCCTAAATTGTGTTTATATTTTGATATGATGATTGGGGAATTCTTCATTCTCCAAGTGCAAGAAGCAATAGAAATTGCAAGCCAGCTGTAGTATTTGACTTCATGGCGTATACATTGACAAGAAAAGGAAAGAAAGAAGAAGGTTTTCATTGCTACAGTTAAGTTGGCAGGGCTTTCAAGCTTGAACAACCAAGTTAACAACTTAATTCATATTTAGCCAAAATGCACCAAGATTTAATTATTGTTGTTTAAAAAAGAAAACCATTGTTTCATTTTCTTCTTTGATTCTACCATTTTATATATAACATTTTATGTACTTTGTGTTCCCTTTTTTTTGATGTGAAATAGCCTCATTAATAGCCAAATTTGAAACCTAAGGCAAACAATATCTAATTGACTCAAAAACTAATAAATAGCGCAATTAGGACTCTAGTGAACAAAATATCAAGTTTGAGTTGATTCTAAATTGATTTGATTTATTTTCTTCTTGTTTAGTTTTATACAACATAATCTATGATATCTTCTCTTCAATTATTTCTCTTTTTTGACCTTTTATGCTATTGATGTTTAGAGAGACAGTAACAATTTGAAATAAAAACTTTTTTCATTTTCTTTTTTGTACTAAGAAGAAGCCATTACTGAATGAAAAAGAAAAGGATTAGAAGCAAGCACTTTTGACGCGACACAAGAAAAAATGAAATTAACAAAGGATATAACCTGATTAGTAACTAATACCATATGATGCAGACCTCGTAATCATATGGTCAAGCAACCCACACGCAAACAATTCAACCCTAGAAAGCCAAGTAAATCAGATTTGATAGGAATAACACAAAGATAACCTGTATTTAGACACCAAAACTATTGAATTCAAATCCCCACCCAATGAATAGCAATTTATGAATGAGAAGTATGAATTGATACATTAAGTCAATTGAACCCTGATAAATCGTTTCAATCCTATGCAAAACTAAAAACGAGATAATTCTCACCCTCATATGCACTCAAATTTGTAGCATGTAGTTTGAATATCGTTAAGCAAAAACATAATCTTAAACTTAGGTTACATATGCATTTTCAACCTAACCTAAATCCTATAATACCTAAAGATGTGGACTTGTATAGAGCTCACTTACAATGAAACTTAAATCCCTAAGTATCTAAGCTCAATTAATGTTTATTAACACTAAAACACAAAACACAAATCTAAATTAAAAACTTTAAGTTATTGTCACATATAAATAAGATAACAAAAGGTTTGATTTGGTTTTTAATATTGTTTACTTCTAAGTTATCTTCTTAGACTAGTAGAATCATTAAATAATCCTCCTAGCTTAGAAAACAAATTTGACAACTCATTAGTTTTCGTTGCAGACTAAAAAACTTCTTTTGAATGCTAGAAATTCTCTATTTAAAAAAATAATATGATTGAATATCCTTGCATCCTCAAGAGAAAAATATGTAGACTTTAACTTCATGTAATACTTTGAAAAATAAACCCAAATCAAGGCTGACTTGAGGTCGAAGACATTAAACCGCAAGCCTTTGTTTTTATCTAACATGCAAAAAACTAGGACAAAATAATTTTGTTTAAGAATTACACCTTTTTGGTTTATCATTTTCTTATTTTCTACAAAATGTTTACTTATTTATGAGTTTGTTGTTGATTTTAAATTTCTATTTAATCCTATATTTACTAAGATATACTATTTATATGATTATTAATTACTTAGAATTACATATTTTATGAGTTTTTTTTTTATATAAAGCTTTAAACCTGCTTTTTTTTCTTATAGTTTTTATGAATGACAAATTTATTTATCTTTTTCATTAGATGTTGAATAACTAATTGTATCCATGAAAGTAGTTTTTTTCCATTTTTTAATATCTTAATGCATGCTTGAATAATGGACTATTATAAACAATCAATTAAGTTTATTCTACTAACATGTTTATTATTTAAGTAATCAATTAACTTAAGAATTTTATCTTATAAATGTGAAATTTAAATTGGAACTTACTGATATTGTTGAATTATGGAAATATATTTGATATTTTAAAGAGAATTGTGGATTCTAGATGAGGTTATATTTTGTACAAGGATAATGAAAGCTAAAATATTCTTACATACCATTTAACTATGTGTGGTTGATTTTTTAAAGTGTGAGAGTGATTCTTGCATTTTTCAGTTCTTGAACAAACTGAATATAACTTATCGAAGAATAGTTAGCTTCGTGACATTATTTTACTCATTCCAAGAGTGTTGGTGTTTTGGGGCAGGTTTCCATTATGTCACACTCCTATCAGATCTATTTCGGCTTTCTAGGATCAAATTCCAATCTTGATTGTGGGTTGCATGACCACGTGATCACAAGGTTCACATCATTACATGTTATCAAAATTACTAGCATTAATGTAATGAATATAGATGTCATTCAACATTCATGTGTGAATATAACTTAAATAATCAATTTAATTTATTCATTAGAGATGAATTCTTCATTCTATTATAGATTCACTTCAAACATACCGGAATTGTACAATGGAAAAATATATTTTTAAGAAAATTGTGGATTTTGATTGGCCATGAGTTTGAATTAACTATGGTAACTAGTCACCACACTCACCCAAACCCAACTACTCTAGTTGTTTCTTCTGTTACTACCTAGACCCAAAATAAAAAGGAAATCAATAGGGTGGCATGTGAGAACAAGGAAATCTCTACACTAAGGATTACATTTTCATTCGAACTTGATGGATATAAATATGTGAGTTTATATATATGTATAAAGAAGTATCCTGCTAGCCTTCTAACCGAAATGAAGAAGGGGGTAATCAATGTTGTTCAAGAAACAATGGACTAATCAATTAATTTCAATAAATTAGAAGGACCAAGCTATACTTAACTCTTGTTAGCAAGGAGCGTGTACGTGGTAAGAGATAAGACAGGAAGTGACTTTGGGAGGGAAGGAGGGCGGGTAAGTTTAAGAAAGCCCAAACAGATTTTGTGTTTTACTTAAATATAAAGGGGTGTTTTGTCCAAACCCTGAAGAAGGCGATAGTCCCGAAAGAAGCTGAAGAGTCGAAAAGTATTTCAAGAGTGTAGAAGAGAAGAGAAGAGAGTAGGAGAGAGACGGAGAGAGCCATGGCATTGAAAGAGCAGAGTCCCGCAACCCCCAAAACCTCCCGCAAGGTACTACTCTGATTCAATCATCCCCGATCCGTTCTCTTTAGAGTTTAGTTGCTGAGATTTGTTTATTTATTTTTGAGGAAAAGCTAAGGGTAGGGATTTTATCAGCAAGCAAGTGCGAGATGCTGTTATTTCTCTTTATGTCTGTACATGCAACACTGAAAGGAGATTGTCTTTATTTTTACTTCAATTTGCTCTGTAAAGATGTTTAATCTTCGTAACCAAAAAAAAAGTCAAGAAGATTTATTATTATATGCGGATTAATCAGTAGTAATTGCTATCGGGTGGGGATACTAGTTCAAATTGATGATATGGGACTTTACTGGTGGTTCCACATTAGTCTGGTCGTTTGATGCCTTAAGGTCCTCAGCTTTCAATGGTTGTTGGGTTCGGTTCAGCGTCTGTGATGAATAATATGTGTGCAAATTTAATATGATTGTTCTTACTGCTCGTGCCGTTGATTTTGTATCTCTGTATGAGGGATAACGTGACCTCTGGGTGTCAAACGAATAAAATAGATTATAGAAAAAAGATGCATTTTTTCTTTTCCATTGTTTTTTCTTGTTGATTGTAGCAGCACATTGAATTACCCATTTCTTTTCCAAGGCTGATGATTGCCTTTCTTAGTGGCAATCCATGTTTTTTAGGATGCACTATAGAAAGAAAGATATGCGTGCTTGCCTAAAACCATCTCCATCATGTAAATTCAATATTCTAGTTCCCCTTTGATCCTTGTAATTCAAAATTTCATAATCTATTTTTTTTAGCATGAACCTAACCTGCTTAAATAGCTACAAATTTATTTACTTCTTTTCTTTTGGCATTTGAGGAAAATAAATAGGAAAGAGATGTTAATTACTTTTTAAGCTGTGATGACAAAATCCACGAGTTGCAGCGCGATCAATTGATACATATAATGTACAATGCAACAAATGCTCAAAATGGAGGGTGATTTCGACCGAAGAAGAGTATGAGGAGATAAGAAGTAAAATGAAAGAGAGTCCATATGTTTGTGACAGAAAACTTGGCATATCCTGTGATGATCCTGCTGACATTGAGTACAATGCCACTAGAACTTCGCTCATTGATAGACCTGGCATTCCCAAGACCCCACAAGGTTTTAAAAGGAGCTTGGTGCTTAGACGTGATTTCTCCAGAATGGATGCTTACTATTTCACTCCCACAGGAAAGAAGCTGAGAACACACAATGAGATAGCAGCATTTATAGAAGCAAATCCAAAATACCAAGATGTAAAGCTCTCTGCCTTCAATTTTACTCCCCCAAAGGTAATGGAAGACACCATCCCTGAACATGTTGTGAGAAAGATTCCCTCTATTGGAAAAAGCAATAAAAAGAAGGCATTAAAGGATTCAGCTTGAAGTGGAACTTTGTCAGTTGATCTGCAGTAAATTGTGTTGGGGTCTTGTAACTTGTGTGATTGGTCTGGTGAGCATTTCCTGCAATTACCTTGTGTGTTCTTGTTGGTTTTTGTCCCTGTCCTCGTCCTCCTATTCCAATCCCCATTTGACTATTGTAAGCCAACTAGAAAGAACTGGTGCTCTTAAAAGATGTTAGAACAATGTTAGTACTTTTATGGAAACGTGTTTACTAGGATTCCATGGGTGATAGCAGAGGTATTGCTGCTATATGAATAGTTATATCTATACAAAAATGAAACAAAATGAACTACCTTGTATGTTTTGGAATTTTTGAAAGTAGCGATGACACTAATTGCCAATGCAAGAAGAAAGAGAAGAAGACATTTTATATCCACCTATTCTTCTATTTTTCTAGCACTAATTTATGATTATCCGATTTGGCTAAAATTTAGAAAATCTCATAACAACTAATTTGTTCAATCAATTTTTAGAGTATTAGAATTTAGCCATTGACTTTAATATTTTAGTATATAAAATTACATAGTAAATTATATTGTTAGACATTAAAGATAAAAAAAAAATGTGTTGTTAAACATAAACAAGTAGAAATTTACTCATGAAGGGATATTTTCCTTGAACCTTAATTGAGATTAACGAATAGAAACATGACTTAGATTAATATTTAATAAATAGCACAACTTATTTTAGATAAAGTGCACTAGGGGTGACACAGATTATCCTTGCACAATTAGTTTCCTTACATAAACTCTTGCAAACAATGTGTTTTCTAGTAACCATAATACTTGGTGGTGATTTTCTTAAATTATAACTTATTATTAAACTTAAAATTCCTTTAATTTGAGAAGGCAACACCATCATTCGATGTTGTGCATATAATAATAATAATAATAATAATAATAAATGAATAAATTATAATGATGATAGTGGTGGTAGTAGTAATAATAATAACAATAATAGTAATGATACAACTAATAGTAAAAGTAGTAGTTTATTATTTTCAATTTTATACTTGAAATCATGTTTTGATTTTAATAATAATAATAATGTCAACATTGAGAATAATGTTAATAATACTGATAATGTTGATAATAGTATAACAATAATAACGGTATTAGTAATAATAATGATGATAATAATGGTAGTCTTTTCTATCTTGTGTGCGTGTATATGGACTTGTTGGCTAACCAACATGGTTACATTTGATCTTTCATCTATACTTACATTTTGATTAACAAAATAATAATAGTATTTATTATGATGATGATGATGATAACGATGATAATAATAAAAACAACAATTATGATATTATAGTAGTAGTATTACTACTACTAATAATAATAATAGAGTAAAATAGTGGTGATGGTAATGATATTAATGATGTTAATAGAATTGCCAATACTATTACAAATAATGATATTTATAACAATAATAGTGATGAGAATAATAATAAAAATAATAGCAGTGATAGTGATAAGATTAATAACAATAGCAATAATTATACTATGCAATGGCATGTGAAATTATCGTTGAACCCCCCGGCAACTGCTGGTTTTTGTCTTTTTTTAGAGATAGAAATGTTATTTTATTGTGCAAATAAATATAAAAAATCAAAAAACCAATAACCCGATCGAACCAAACCGACTGAAAAACACTATTCTAATCCACAGTAAAAACACTCGCAATCTACAGTAGTCGACCTTACCTCTTATATGTTATAACAAGGTAACTTCTCTGCGAGCTGCGCTAGGCTTTTTTTCTATATAAGAAATTGATTCATTTTTTGCTTCTTGTAATTTGTTACCTTAATATTTAATTAGTAAAATTGTAATAGATAAAATCTATTAGAAACTATTTTTTTCCCGCCGAAAAGGTACATTGTAATTGAAACGCTGGGGAAGTGGTTTATTTATTTTTTTCATTGTAGATAACTTTGTCAAATTTCTCTACCATTTTGTCTATATGTTGTCTCATTTTTTTTTATTATTTATGTAATATTATACATAAAAATATTGTAAAAGTAATTTTTTAACCAAAACAACCTAAAATCTAAGGATTATTTTTTTTCTAAAAAATACAACCTAAACAAAAGAGGAAATAATTAGAATTAAAAACCAAAATTAAGAGCGTATATATATAAACATGGACAAAAATAGGAACTATTTAGAAATATACATAAAAAATAAAATAATTAAAATAAATAAGTAAAAGTATATGGATCGAAATGAAAACAAAATATGTAAATAATTTTAACCGAAGGATTAAATTAAAAATATTAAAAGTGTTGCAAGGAAAAAATAAATAATTATTTTATTTTTTTATTTAGTTTTGATCCATTTATTTTTTCAATAAT
Organism: Salix caprea; assembly: GCA_964035475.1. Lineage (NCBI taxonomy): Eukaryota > Viridiplantae > Streptophyta > Magnoliopsida > Malpighiales > Salicaceae > Salix > Salix caprea. The sequence goes on from OZ037746.1 coordinate 9,318,431, forward strand.
TATGGTATAATTCTAAATAATTTATTTGTATTTATGTATCTATACTCTTAGTTTTGACTTTTAATTTTTATTAGAATTTATCTTTGTATTAATTGTAGCTTTGGTTAAAAAACAGAGTAAGTTCACCTTTGGTGGTGTTAATATTGAACAAATATCATAATAGTTAATCTTCAGTTGTTAGTTATTTCTTATATTTTTTAAGGCGTTATTATTGAACAAATATCAAAATGTATAATTATTTTTAAGAGAACAAACCTTTAAAATAATATTTCTCATTATTTTAAATGCATTATTTATAATAATATGAATATATTAAAGAATTATATAATTGAACGTCTTGTAGATTGATTATTTTGCTCTAATGTGTAGCATTATTAAAAAAATCATGAACCATTAATATTTTTTGACATGTTATAAAATTTTGTGCTGTCTCCGATGAAATGCAGGGCAAGTGACTCATATATTTTGTATTTGTATTTGATCAAATTTTTTCACCTATTTTGTCTATGTGTATTCACCTGTTTTATCTATGTGTAGCTTCGTATATTTTTTATTCATGTAATAATAGATCTGAAACATCATACATAAAAAATAATTCAACTAATGAATTATTTCGATTATTATTGTCATTGTTATTATCATGATTATTAAATTGTCACAATTATTATAATTGTCATTATAAATATTATTATAAATAATTCATATTCTACTTATTGTTATAAAAAGAAATCAAATTATTTTTTTATTTTATAAGATTTATTCCTCATAATATTATATTAAAAATATTTCAGAACATTGATGGTAATTGTTTTTTCAAAAAAACCTAGGTCATATATATATATATATATATATATATATATATATATATATATATATATATATATATATATATAATAAGTATCATATGTTTATAAGAAAAAAACTCACAAATAATCATTATCATTATTTTGAATGTCAAATATTACTAGATTCAAAAACATTATTTGACTTGAAAAAAAAAGAGGAAAAATAATAAATATCAATTTTTAAATGATCATCACCACAAATTAAAATTGAAACATTAATAAAAAACCCTAATAGCAGTGAAAATAATAAAAATTAGAAACAAAAACTGAAAGCATGTACATATAAACATAGACAAAAATAAGAACCATTTAAGAAATATGTATAAAAAAATAAAAGAATTAAATTAAAATCCAAGATTAAAAGTATAAGGGCTGAAATGAAAAAATACATATATAATAAATTTCATTTAAAGGACAAAATTAAAACAAATCTAAATTTTGATACCGAAAAAATCAAAGAATTTAACACAAAACCGAAAATTAATAGACTAATGACCAAAGTGCAACTAAAATATATAATTAATTTGAATTGAAGGATACAATTGAAACAATCTTACATATTTATAAGAAAAATAACAAATAATCATTATCATTATTTTGAATGTTTTATCCATAATAATTAGAAATTTCAACACCTACCAATATTAACAAAAAAATCAATTAAAACACAAAACAAATAATAAAAAATATATATTACTAGATTTAAAAACATTATTTGACTTGAAAAATAAATAAAAATAAAAAATAAAAAAACAAGGAGGAAAAATAATAAATATCAATTTTCAAATGATCACTTCCACAAATTAAAATTTAAACATTAAAAAAACAAAACCCTAATAAAAGTGAAAATAAAAAAAATGGAAAAAAAAACTAAGAGCATGTACATATAAACATACACAAAAATAGGAGCCATTTAAGAAATATGTATAAAAGAATAAAGGGATTAAAATAAATTATAAGATTAAAAGTATAATGGCCGAAATGAAAAAAACATGTATAATAAATTTCATTTAAAGGACAAAATTGAAATAAATATAAACTTTGGTACCGAAAAAATTAAAGAATTTAACACAAAATCGGAAATTAAAAGAATAATGACCAAAGTGAAACTAAAATATATAACTCATTTGAATTTAAGGATACAATTGAAACAGTCTCACATATTTATAAGAAAAAAAACTCACAAATAATCATTATCATTATTTTAAATATCTTATCCATAATAATTAAAAATTTCAACACCTACCAATATTAAAAACCAAAACAAATAACAAAAAAAAAATAGTAGATTTAAAAAAATTATTTGACCTGAAAAAAAAAAACAATGAGGAAAAATAATAAATATCAATTTGCAAATGATCACCACCATAAATTAAAATTTAAACATTAAAAAAATAAAACCGTAATAATTAGAAATTATTATAATTAATTTGAAACCCCAATTAAACATTAAAAAAAACAAAACCCTAGTAACGGTGAAAATAATAAAAACTGGAAACAAAAACTAAGAGCATGTACATATAAACATAGACAAAAATAGGAATCATTTAAGAAATATGTATAAAAAATAAAGGAATTAATATAAAATCCAAGATTAAAAGTATAAGGGCCGAAATGAAAAACACATATATAATAAATTTTATTTAAAGGAAAAAAATGAAACAAATCTAAACTTTGGTACCGAAAAAATTAAAAATTTTAACACAAAACCGAAATTAAAAGACTAAGGACTGAAGTGCAACTAAAATATATAATCAATTTGACTTGAAGGATACAATTGAAACAAATCAAAACTTTGATACAAAAAATATTCACGATTTCAAATCAATCGTGAAATTAAAAGATTGAGGATCGAAATGAAACTACAATGTATAACACAAATAAGGACTACACAAAACAATTGAAAGATCAGAGACTACAATGAAAATCCGATAAATAGAGGGGGGTGAGCGCGGAAACAAACAGCGCGTCCAGCGACGCGTCAATAGTAATTTGGTAGAAAATATAATAAAAAATGATAAATTACCGCCAAAACCCTTTTGGCCTTAGATGAGGAAAAAAATAAGAGTTGCTGACAGGGTATTATTGTTTTTTCCATTGTTTATGAATGGAGAAACAACAAATTTCCCTCAGAAAAGATAAAAACAGAGAGTTAACTCAGGCTTATTTTGGTATTTGTGCGTGTGTTTTTTCTTTGTTAGGACAGACTCTGAGGGGTGTTTTGGTAAATTCATATTTTAATACTTTTTAAAAAAAAATTGTTTGCGCGTTTGCCTAACGCACCAATAGTTTTCTTCTGCCAGCACCATACAAGCGGCACGTGCATTGTTAGACGGTGGCTAAAAATGTCCAACCGCCATTTTACTAGAGGCCCCTCCATTGCCTCTTCAACATGGTGGTGCACGTGTTGGTCATTGTGGTCAGAAACTTGTCGATGATCGGTTGTTTTTTTTTTCTTTTTTTCTCTTCTAGAATCGAAAATGCATGCAGGTCCTCTTTGTTTATGAATTGTGCATTTCAATCCTTGGTCTTTTGATTTCTTTTTTCATCCCGATTTCTACTACAGAAGTTTTGATTTGTTTTAATTTTATCCTTCAATTGAAATTGATCATATATATTTTTTTTCATTTTGGTCCTTATTATTTTAATTTTTGGTTTGGTTCTAATTTCTTTGATTTTTTTGATATATAAGTTTTGATTTTTTTCAATTTTGTTTTTCAATTAAAATTGAACATATGTATTTTTTTCATTTTGTCCCTTATTCTTTTAATTTTTATTTAGTTTTAATTTCTTCTGGAGCAATCCTTTTTCTTGTTCATATTTATGTGTCAATCCTCTTTATTTTGGTTTTTTTTTTTTTTTTATCATTTTCTCTTTTTTTGAGGTTTTACTTTTATTCAATTTAGTTCTTTAATTTTAATTTGGGTTGATGATCATTTTAAAATTGATATTTTTTTTCTTTTTTTCCATTGTTCTTTCAAATTGATGATATATGTTACTTTTCATTTTAGCCCTAATTTTTTTAGTTTTTGATTTGTTTTTAATTTTTTTGGTCTTGAGGTTTTGATTTATTTCAATTTTGTCTTCAAATTGAAATCAATCATATATTTGTTTTTTCAATTCGATCTTTATTCTTTTGATTTTTCGTTTGGTTTTGATTTATTTAATTTTTATGGTCCTTTTGGGTTAGTCCCTATATTTTATCCATATCTATGTATCTATGCTCTTTGTTTTGATTTTTAATTTATATCATTTTCTATTTTCTTGGGGTTTTATTTTTATTCAATTAGTCTTGAAATTTTAATTTATGTTGATGATCATTTTAAAATTTATATTTCTTCTTTTTTCCCTTTGTTCTTTTTTTTTAGTTTTTTTTCAAATCAAATGATTGTTTATGTTAATAATATTTATTTTGTTGTTTTTGTATGCTTCTTTTGATAAATTTTTAGGGGGTTTTGTTTTGTTTTTCAAGATACTTTTATGGTTTTCATTGCTTATGCAATAATAATAATAATAATAATAATAATAATAATAATAATAATAATAATAATAATAATAATAATAATAATTTTAGTGATTATTTTTGTAATGTTCTTTTGCTTGCTCTTTTGTTTAAGTTTTTTGCTTGTTTTAAAAATTCTTCGGAATAATTTAATATTTTTTATTGTTTACACAGTAATACTAATGATAATTTTATTTGTTATAATCATGATAATAATAATGACGTTATTAATGATAATGATGATAGCAATAAAATTTGTTTTATGAACCAGAGAGTTCAAATTACTCGGTTGATTACAACTGCACACGGTTGTGGGTTATGACAATTAGCTAAGTTAAGGATAATAACATGTGCGTATGTGTGTGGATGTATGTTTGTATGTATGTGTGTGTATATATTTATTACACATACCCTAAATTGTGTTTATATTTTGATATGATGATTGGGGAATTCTTCATTCTCCAAGTGCAAGAAGCAATAGAAATTGCAAGCTAGCTATAGTATTTGACTTCATGGTGTATACATTGACAAGAAAAGGAAAGAAAGAAGAAGGCTTTAATTGCTACAGTTAAGTTGGCAGGGCTTTCAAGCTTGAACAAGCAAGTCAATAACTTAATTCATATTTTTTAAAAAATGTTAGCCAAAATGCACCAAGATTTAATTATTGGTGTTTTAAAAAGAAAACCATTGTTTTATTTTCTTCTTTAATTCTACCATTTTATATATAAGATTTTGTGTACTTTGCATTCCCTTTTTTAATGTGAAATAGCCTCATTAATAGCCAAATTTGAAACCTAAGGCAAACAATATCTAATTGACTCAAAAACTAATAAATAGTGCAATTAGGACTCTAGTGAACAAAATATCAAGTTTGAGTTAATTCTGAATTAACTTGATTTATTTTCTTCTTGTTTAGTTTTATACAACATAATCTATAATATCTTTTCTTCAATTATTTCTCTTTTTTGACCTTTTATGCTATTGATGTTTAGAGAGATAGTAACAATTTGAAATAAAAACTTTTTTCATTTTCTTTTGTGTACTAAGAAGAAACCACTACTGAATGGAAAAGAAAAGGATTATAAATAAGAACTTTTGATGCGACACAAGAAAAAATAAAATTAACAAAGGATATAACCTCATTAGTAACTAATACCATATGATGCAAACCTCGTAATCATATGGTCAAGCAACCCACACGCAAACAATTCAACCCTAGAAAGCCAAGTGAATCAGATTTGATAGGAATGTGACACAAAGATAACCTGTATTTAAACACCAAAACTATTGAATTCAAATCCCCACCCAATGAATAGCAATTTACGAATGAGAAGTATGAATTGATACATGAAGTCAATTGAACCCTGATAAGTTGTTTCAATCCTATGCAGAACTAAAAACGAGATAATTCTCACCCTCATAAGCACTCAAATTTGTAGCATGTAGTTTGAATATCGTTAAGCAAAAACATAATCTTAAACTTAGGTTACATATGCATTTTCAACCTAACCTAAATCCTATAATACCTAAAGATGTGGACTTGTATAGAGCTCACTTACAATGAAACTTAAATCCCCAAGTATCTGAGCTCAATTAATGTTTATTAACACTAAAACACAAATCTAAATTAAAAATTTTAAGTTATTGTCACATATAAATAAGATAACAAAAGGTGTGATTTGGTTTTTAATATTGCTTACTTCTATGTTATCTTCTTAGACTAGTAGAATCATTAAATAATCCCCCTAGCTTAGAAAACAAATTTGACAGCATATTTGTTTCCTTTGCAGACTAAAAAACTTCTTTTGAATGCTAGAAATTCTCTATTTAAAAAAAAATAATATGATTGAATATCCTTGCATCCTCAAGAGAAAATTATGTAGACTTTAACTTCATGTAATACTTTGAAAAATAAACTCAAATCAAGGTTGACTTGAGGTCGAAGACATGAAACTGCAAGCCTTTGTTTTTATATAACATGCAAAAAACTAGGACAAAATACTTTTGTTTAAGAATTATACCTTTTTGGTTTATCATTTTCTTATTTTCTACAAAATGTTTACTTATTTATGAGTTTGTTGTTGATTTTAGATTTCTATTTAATCCTATATTTACTAAGATATACTATTTATATGATTAATAATTACTTAGAATTACATATTTTATGAGTTTTTTTTTATAAAGCTTTAAACCTGTTATTTTTTCTTATAGTTTTTATGAATGACAAATTTATTTATCTTTTTCATTAGATGTTGAATAACTAATTGTATCCATGAAAGTAGTTTTTTTCCATTTTTTAATATCTTAATGCATGCTTGAATAATGGACTATTATAAACAATCAATTAAGTTTATTCTACTAACATGTTTATTATTTAAGTAATCAATTAACTTAAGAATTTTATCTTATAAATGTGAAATTTAAATTGGAACTTACTGATATTGTTGAATTATGGAAATATATTTGATATTTTAAAGAGAATTGTGGATTCTAGATGAGGTTATATTTTGTACAAGGATAATGAAAGCTAAAATATTCTTACATACCATTTAACTATGTGTGGTTGATTTTTTAAAGTGTGAGAGTGATTCTTGTATTTTTCAATTCTTGAACAAACTGAATATAACTTATCGAAGAATAGTTAGCTTCGTAACATTATTTTACTCATTCCAAGAGTGTTGGTGTCTTGGGGCAGGTTTCCATTATGTCACACTCCTATCAGATCTATTTCGGCTTTCTAGGATCAAATTCCAATCTTGATTGTGGGTTGCATGACCACGTGATCACAAGGTTCACATCATTACATGTTATCAAAATTACTAGCATTCAAATCAAGAAAAAAAATCTAAAGCATATTGAAATGTAATGAATATAGATGTCATTCAACATTCATGTGTGAATATAACTTAAATAATCAATTTAATTTATTCATTAGAGATGAATTCTTCATTCTATTATAGATTCACTTCAAACATACCGGAATTGTACAATGGAAAAATATATTTTTAAGAAAATTGTGGATTTTGATTGGCCATGAGTTTGAATTAACTATGGTAACTAGTCACCACACTCACCCAAACCCAACTACTCTAATTGTTTCTTCTGTTACTACCTAGACCCAAAATAAAAAGGAAATCAATAGGGTGGCGTGTGAGAACAAGGAAATCTCTACATTTTCATTATTGTCTCCAATAGTAAGTCCTGGCATTTCCAAAGTTTGAGAAATAGTTTGTTTTTTCTATGTTTTTTAGTGAGTGCGAGGTAGGAATTTGGAAGATGGGGATTTAAAAGGGTTGAGAGGGTGGTTGCATGGAGAGAACGTGGCTTGGGCTTGAGCGGTTCCGGGCGTGCAATGTGGTTTTTTGAGGAAGGGCCATACATCCACGTGGGCAGGTTTCACAAGTGTGGTTATGTCACGTGCCTTCGGCATGGTAACCTGCCATGTGTCCCGTGTGGTTATGTCACGTGCCTTTGGCATGGTAACCTGCCATGTGTCCCGTGTGGTCGCATCAGTCATCTCTCGGTCACATCAAGACGGCGGGGAGTCAGCAGCCACATTAGTCAGACAAGTGGGAGGCACTGTTAAAAGTATTAGTTGGGTTTGTTTGGTTATTAGTGGAGTTAGTTGGGTTACCAGGAGAGTCTGGTTACTCGGTCCAGCTCGTCAGGTAGACCAGTTATTTCGGGTCAGTATGTCCGGGTCAAAGAGTAATTAATCAAGTCGTCAGAGTCAATAAATAATTAAATTGCTTTTGGTACGGGTCTTTTTAGCCGATATCGCAGCTAAGAGATCAGGTCAATAAAAGATTACATTTTCATTCGAACTTGATGGATATAAAGAAGTATCCTGCTAGCCTTCTAACCGAAAAGAAGAAGGGGGTAATCAATGTCGTTCAAGAAACAATGGACTAATCAATTAATTTCAATAAATTAGAAGGACCAAGCTATACTTAACTCTAGTTAGCAAGGAGCGTGTACGTGGTAAAAGATAAGACAGGAAGTGACTTTGGGAGGGAAGGAGGGCGGGTAAGTTTAAGAAAGCCCAAACAGATTTTGTGTTTTACTTAAATATAAAGGGGTGTTTTGTCCGAACTCCGAAGAAGGCGGTAGTCCCGAAAGAAGCTGAAGAGTCGAAAAGTATTTCAAGAGTGTAGAAGAGAAGAGAGACGGAGAGAGCCATGGCATTGAAAGAGCATAGTCCCGCAACCCCCAAAACCTCCCGCAAGGTACTACTCTGATTCAATCATCCCCGATCCGTTCTCTTTAGAGTTTAGTTGCTGAGATTTGTTTATTTATTTTTGAGGAAAAGCTAAGGGTAGGGATTTTATCAGCAAGCAAGTGCGAGATGCTGCTATTTCTCTTTATGTCTGTACATGCAACACTGAAATGAGATTGTCTTTATTTTTACTTCGATTTGCTCTGTAAAGATGTTTAATCTTCGTAACCAAAAAAAAAGTCAAGAAGATTTATTATTATATGCGGATTAATCAGTAGTATTTGGTATCGGGTGGGGATACTAGTTCAAATTGATGATATGGGACTTTACTGGTGGTTCCACATTAGTCTGGTCGTTTGATGCCTTAAGGTCCTCAGCTTTCAATAATGGTTGTTGGGTTCGGTTCAGCGTCTGTGATGAATAATATGTGTGCAAATTTAATATGATTGTTCTTACTGCTCGTGCCGTTGATTTTGTATCTCTGTAAGAGGGATAACGTGACCTCTGGGTGTCAAACGGATACAATAGATTATAGAAAAAAGATGCATTTTTTCTTTTCCATTGTTTTTTCTTGTTGATTTTAGCAGCACATTGAATTACCCATTTCTTTTCCAAGGCTGATGATTGCCTTTCTTAGTGGCAATCCATGTTTTTTAGGATGCACTATAGAAAGAAAGATATGTGTGCTTGCCTAAAACCATCTCCATTGTCATCACCCAATTTTTGGGTGACTCCCCAAAATATACCAAAAACTAACAAAAATAAAATAAAAGAGGCTGGTGTCGGCAGAAAAATTAATGTGAAAATTTTGGACGTTTTCGAAAGCCCGGTCGTGCCTCTTTTTGCCCAGAAATGAAGGAAAATGCAGATTCAAAGCTAAAATAATTCATTATTGGATAAATCTGCATAAAAGTAAAGTCAAAAGATATAATTATATTTTTATGGGCCAATTCGATTTAATCATCGGCCAATTTAAAATGTAATTATGATTTCGGAATTAATTGAGAGCCTAGTTAAAGGATTTAATTAAGCGCAAGGGCTTAATTATACTTTAAATATGTCAAATTAATTAAAAGCTTAATTGATGAGAAATTAAGTTTGGAAGCCTAATCTGAGTTAAATTGAGACGATCAGAATTTTCGATGACGAAACTTTTTGGGTGAAATTGGAAGCCAAAATTGAAGATAAAAACATCATTCTTCCTGTTTTTCCTGTCAGAAAACTATTTTTGTCACAACATATTTATCAAAAAAATAATAATAATAATAATTAAAAAAAAAATAATAAAAAAAAATAAAAAATATGTTGGCAGCATGTTCGGCCATGCCGTGCCCATGCCACACCACCCACTTCACTTAACACACCATACCAGCCCCATCCCTCACCATGCCGAGTTTACATATAAAAGGAAGGAAATTCACACGAAAAAAAGAAAAGAAAGGGAGGCTAAAAACTGGGCACCCAAAAATTAAAAAAGATAAAAAAAAAGAAACCCTAATACTCTTTATTTTGGGGCTGCAGCCGCCAGTCCCTTTGGGGGGGCAGCTGCAGCTGCAGCCCCTCCCCGGCCATTCCCCTTTTTTTCTTTGCCGGCCAGTCACCGTTTTCTCTCCCTTGCCGTCAGCTCTCTCTCCGGCAGCCTTCCTCTCCAGTCAGCCCTCCTTTCAAGCCGTCAGTGGCCAGCTTTCTGTGCCGACGGCTTCCCCTTTCTCAGGCCGTTCAGCTCTTCCCTTCACCGGCCAGCCATCGCCTCCTCTCGGTCCCTCCCCACGATCTCACTCCCTCACTTCATCTCCTTCCCGCAGCCAACTCTCTTTTTCTGATCTGCAGCCCAACACTCCGATCAGCCGTGGTCGCAGCCCCATCAGCTCGTCTTTTCTTCCTCATCTTCTTCTTCGGCAGCAGTGGCGCCGACCGCCGTCGCCCCAAGCGGCTTTCCTCTGTCATCCACGGCAGCACCCCCTAGCCAACAGATCGGCCACTATACAGCCACCATTTGAAAAAAAAGGGAAGAACCCGAGATCTGAGGGGAGACGAACGGATCTGAGATCTGAAACCGAAACATTGATGCTCTGTGTGTTTGCTTTGTGTGTTTTGTTTGTATTTGCAGGTCACCGGTGCCGTTACCGACGAGAGAAGGAAGGGAAGACGCTGATCTATCCCCTGCTGTTCTGCTCCTCTCATGGTCCCACGCGCCGGCAGCTGGCGGGGCGCGTGGGACGACGCGCCGCCAGTGCTCCTGCGGGGATTCGGCTTTCAACATTGTTTCCCGGTTGTTTTTGTGATTGTGAGTGTTGCGTTTGTATTTAATTTGTTGCTGTGTTCATTTATTTATTTTGTTAATGTTATGTAATTGTACAATGTACCCAAAAAAAAATATAATGAAAAAAAGAGAATGGGTGTGTGAGTTGCATAAAAAAACAAACACATAAAAATTGCATTTCAAAAAAAGAAAAAAGAAAAAAAACAAAGAAAATAAAAGAACAAAAAAATGTGTTTTCGTGCATACGGCCGGATTACAAAGCTTTTCTCATTGTATTTTTTGTAAAAAATATTTTTAAAACGAAAATTTTTCCATATTTTTAAAACAAAAATTTGGAATCGTAATCAGTTTACGATTATCCGTTGGCATTCGGTCAAAATATCAAAAATATTTAAACATTTAAAATTTCAGAATCTATTTTTTTTAGCATGAACCTAACCTGCTTAAATAGCTACAAATTTATTTACATCTTTTCTTTTGGCATTTGAGGAAAATAAATAGGAAAGAGATGTTAATTACTTTTTAAGTTGTAATGACAGAATCCACGAGTTGCAGCACGATTAATTGATACATATACTGTACAATGCGATAAATGCTTGAAATGGAGGGTAATTTCGACTGAAGAAGAGTATGAGGAGATAAGAAGTAAAATGAAAGAGTCCATATGTTTGTGACAGAAAACTTGGCATATCCTGTGATGATCCAGACATCATCCCCACAGGATATGCCAAGTTTTCTGTCACAAACATATGGACTCTCTTTCATTTTACTTCTTATCTCCTCATACTCTTCTTCAGTCGAAATCACCCTCCATTTCGAGTATTTGTCGCATTGTACAGTATATGTATTATTTGATCGCGCTGCAACTCGTGGATTCTGTCATCACAGCTTAAAAAGTAATTAACATCTCTTTCCTATTTATTTTCCTCAAATGCCAAAAGAAAAAAAAGTAAATAAATTTGTAGCTATTTAAGCAGGTTAGGTTCATGCTAAAAAAAATAGATTCTGAAATTTTGAATTACAAGGATCAAAGGGGAACTAGAATAATGAATCTACATGGAGATGGTTTTAGGCAAGCACGCATATCTTTCTTTCTATAGTGCATCCTAAAAAACATGGATTGCCACTAAGAAAGGCAATCATCAGCCTTGGAAAAGAAATGGGTAATTCAATGTGCTGCTAAAATCAACAAGAAAAAACAATGGAAAAGAAAAAATGCATCTTTTTTCTATAATCTATTGTATCCGTTTGACACCCAGAGGTCACGTTATCCCTCTTACAGAGATACAAAATCAACGGCACGAGCAGTAAGAACAATCATATTGTGAGAAAGATTCCCTCTATTGGAAAAAGCAATAAAAAGAAGACATTAAAGGATTCAGCTTGAAGTGGAACTTTGTCAGTTGATCTGCAGTAAATTGTGTTGGGGTCTTGTAACTTGTGTGATTGGTCTGGTGAGCATTTCCTGCAATTACCTTGTGTGATCTTGTTGGTTTTTGTCCCTGTCCTCGTCCTCCTATTCCAATCCCCATTTGCTTATTGTAAGCCAACTAGAAAGAACCGGTGCTCTTAAAAGATGTTAGAACAATGTTTCTTTAGTAGTAAACTAATTGTTAGCTTACTGTTTACTTTATTTAGATGGTGTTTGAGAGTGCTTTTCAAAAGCACTTTTTAAAAAATTTGAAATTTTTTTATTTTTAAGTTTAAGTTAACAAAATTTGGTGTTTTTAGATTATTTTGATGTACTGATATCAAAAATGATAGCAGTAGTATTGCTGCTGCAAGTTTTTTTCTTTCTCGGGTGATTACAACAGAAAATTAGTTTTTTCTTTGGTTTAAGTATGGACCGTGCAATGTGTACCATGCTACTTGCCACTGGCAAGGAAGGCAACGATGCGTTTGGTATCTGCAATTTATTTGGTACATGAACCAGCATCACGGGTTGTGGTTGGCGGGCACGATAAAACTCGTCGAGCGTCTTGATAATAGATGTCATGGACTTGAGTTGGTATTAGATGCTTTCTCCTCTCATCAACAATTTTGATTTGACTGATATTTTGTTTTTTAATTAGAATAATATGTTTTGATTTTATAGTGCTAATTCAGGATTAAATAAGCATCTAATATTAACTCAAGTCAATAACATTTATTATCAGAATATATAATTAATAAACTATCTTGATTATTATTCTTATTGTTATTATCATAATTGTTAAATTGTCACAATTATTATATCTATTATTGTAAAAATTACTGACAATATTATCTCTGCCACTATTATTATCGTTATAAAAAGAATTTTTTTTCAAGATTTGTTACTCATATTATTATATTTGAAATATTTGAGAATACTAAGAATAAATTAATTTGATATTTTTTTTAAAAAAAAACTTACTTTCATTTTTAAGGTGTTAATATTAAAAAAATATCAAAATATATAATTTTTTAAAGAGAAAAATCCTTAAAAATAATTATTTTCATTATTTTAAACGCATTTCCATAATAAAATGAATATATAAAAACCTAATATACAATTATTATTATTATTATTATTATTATTATTATTGTAAATAGTTTTGCTATAGTAAAAACTGAAAGTTTTGTAGGCTGATTATTTTGTAAGATATATAGCTTTATAAAACAAATCTAAGACCATTAACATATTTTTGCATAATGCAGGGCAATTAGCTCGTCTATTTTTTCATTGTAGATGATTTACCCCAATTTTTCCATCTATTTCGTCTACGAGTGACTTCGTATATTTTTTGTTCATGTAATATTAGATATGAAATATCATATATAAAAAAGCCGCAAAAGTCAATCTTTAAGAAAAATAACATCAACTGATGAATGATTTTGATTATTATTGTCATTGTTATTATCATAATTGTGAAATTGTCACAATTATTGTAACTGTCATTATAAATAATTTATATTTTAATTATTATTGTTCATACTATTGATGACACCATAATTATTGTTAGAGAAAGATATTAAATTATTTATTTATTTTATAAGATTTATTCTTCATATTATTATATTAAAAATATTTTAAAAAATTGATATATATATATATATATATAATTAAAGCGATAATATTGAATAAATATCAAAATATATAATTAGTCTCACATATTTATAATAAAAAAGCTTACAAATAATCATTATCATTATTTTGAATGTCTTATCTATAATAATTAGAAATTTCAACACCTAACAATATTAACAAAAAAAAAACAATTAAAAAACAAAATAAATGACAAAAAATAATTATTAATAGATTTAAAAAATTATTTGACTTGAAGAATAAATAAAAAACAAAGAGAAAAATAAATAAATATCAATTTTCAAACGATCGCCAACACAAAAATAAATTTTAAACATTATATAAAAAAATAACCTTAATAACAGTGGAAATAATAAAAAATCAAAACAAAAACTAAGAGCATATACATATAAACATAGATAAAAATAGGAACCATTTAAGAAATATAAAAAAATATAAAGGAATTAAACTAAAATCCAAAACTAAAGGTATAAGGGCCGAAATGAAACACATATATAATAAGTTTCATTTAAAGGACAAAATTGAAACAAATCTAAACTTTGGTACCGAAACAATTAAAGAATTTAACACAAAACCGGAAATTAAAAGACCAAGGAACGAAATGATACTAAAATATATAATCAATTTGAATGGAAGAATACAATTGAAACACATCAAAACTTTGATACCGAAAATCTTAAGTATTTCAAACCAATCGGGAAATTAAAAGATAGAGGACCGAAATGAAACTATAATATATAAACAATTTCAATTGAAGGAAAAATTGAAACAAATCAAAACCTATATAACAAAAATAAGGATCACAACAAACAATTGAAAGATCAGGTACTACAATGAAAACCTAACAAATAGTGGGGGCTGACGTGCAATGTCACACGCAGGAGAGAGAAAAAGGAGAAAAAAACTTCAACCGACCACCGACATGTCTCCGACCACCTTGGAACCCAACACATCGCATCGGGAGGAAGATCACATGGCGGAGAATAATTTTAGACGCTGGTTGGGTATTTTTGGATGCCGTAAAACGCCACACGTGCCGTCTGAAATCTGCATGAGCATCGAAATGGACGGCGCATCCGACGACGCGCCAACAGTAACTCGACAATTAATATAATAAAAATGGTCAATTACCACCACACCCCTACAGACAACTCATGGATTTTTGTCTTATATGGGGGTATTTATGTATTTGACCATTTAAAAAAAATATGCAATGACCTTACTGGCCCTGACATGTACTGTGCATTTTTATCTTATATGGGGGTATTTGTGTATTTAGCTATTTAATAAAAAAATGTGCTATAACCTTTATGCCCCTTATGGTAACTGTGCATTTTTGTCTTATTCGTGGGTATTATGGTTATTTTACTGTGCACAGGAAGACAAAAAATAAAAAATAACCCCAAACCCAAGGTTAAAGTTATTGTGTACCGAGGGGTAAAATAATAATTTCACTATTACAATCCACAGTGAATTTGAGTCTAAAGAAACAATGATTTTATTGTGCATTTACTGTTTAAAATCGTGACTTCCTTTAACTTTTAGTATAATAGCTAGTTAAATTGCCCGCACTACTTTGCGGGCCGAGCAAATAATTTTTATAACTGTTGGGATTGAAACAATTAATAAATTTGTCTAGTTTAAAAATAAAATATAACATCTATATATGCAAGGTTTGATATAATAAAATACATCAACACACCTTATTATAACAACAACATCAAAGGTTTAATATCTAAATATATCATTACTATTACTGCTAAAGTAGTAAAAAATATTAAAGTACCCCGAGGAATAAAATTAAAAAATATTAACAAAAGCTGAAGCAAAAAAAAAAACTAAAATTATTATTATTATTATTATTATTATTATTGCATGAATAATGGGAAAATAAATTCAATAATTTTTTTAAAAAGCCTAAAAACTTCAACAAAAGACCAAACAAAAAATAAAAAAATTATTAAAAAATATTAGCTAAAACAAATCATTTGACGTGAAAATAATAATAAAAACACTAAAAAAAAAACAAAAGATAGAACAAAGGATTTTTTTTTTAAGAAATATCAATTTTCAAATGATCATAAACACAAACTAAAATTTAATAACAAATTTTTTGAAAAAAATGTTATCTTAACAAAGAGAAAATAATAAAAATTAAAAACAAAAACTAAGAGCACATATATAAAAACATGGACAAAAATAGGGACTATTTAAGAAATATAAAAAAAATAAAGGAATTAAAATAAAAAATTAAAAGTATAAGGGCCAAAATGAAAACCAAATATATTTTCAATTTCAATCAAAGGATTATATTGAAAAAATCAAATCTTTTGTACCGAAAATATTGAGGGATTTAAAAGCAATTTGGAAATTAAAAAAATAAGAATTGAAATGAAAATATAATATATAATCAATTTCAATCAAATGACACAATTAAAACTTACATAACAAAAATAAGGACTACACAACACAATTAAAAGAGCAGGGACTACAATGAAAAATCCATAAACCCAGGGGGCTGCTATGTAGTTTAGGGTGAAGAAGAGAGAAAAGAGGAAAAAAAGTTCAACAACCCACCGTCTTGTCTCCAACCATCTGTTGATTGCACGCGTCACACCATGAGGAAGAGGACACAGCGGCGCATCCACGGAGACGTGAAATGGATATTTTACGCCACAGGACGACACTGAACGTGCCGTCCGAAGAGGACATGAGGCCAAATATTGTTAGCCATGTGTGTCACACGCGGCCACAGTAATCAGAGAAAAATAATAAAAAATATTGTTAATTATTGTAACACCCCTACAACTAACTCTTCGATTTTGTCTTATTTGGGGGGCATATCTGTATTTAGTCATTTTTTAAAATATTAAATTCCCGTGGCACCCCTCTAGCCAAAGCTGACTTTTGTCTTTTTTGAGGGATAAAATAATTTTTTTACTGTACAAAGAAATATAAAAAAATTAATAAACCGGTGAACCAAACCAAACCAGACCGAAAATATGCAATTACCGTGGTAACCCTCCCGGCAGCACCTGTTTTTTGTCAGGGACAATGATTATTTAACTGTATAAAAATATAAAAAAAATCAATAAATTAGCGAACCGAACGACCCGAACCGATTCGAAAAATAAACAATACTATTATAATCCACAATGATTTGTCTCACAAACTACAATAATTGAACTATGATCTCTTTTAATATATATACTATAATAATTTAAGCTATTCTATAATAATTAGCCTGTACTGCCAGGGAAAAAATAGATTTGACTATTTGTATAGAATAATTCATTAAAAAAATATTCTGCATGCCACCCAATGTGCACGCTTCTCCAAATCATTTAATTCAATCCAACTGTCTAGAGAACCCAAACATTTAAAACAAGAATAGAAGTCGCCACGAATTTTAATAAACCTCCAGGAGAGGGACTTTCTAGATGGGAAGACCCTGAATGTTTTGGGCTGTGCTCTTGGTCTGTCGGCGCAGCAGCCCCGGCAGGCGCTGGTGATGGAAATGATGGAGGAATATCTGATAATGGGAGTGGTGGCGCAACAGCAGGACTAGAGCTGTTAGAACAAGCAGGTAAATGAGGCCTATCCGTAGCTACAAACAGTACCCCATCGATGCCATGGCATCTAATTGAAGACCCTGCAGTGCATAGATTTGGGCTAGTGATTCTGACATTGTTGAGAGAGAAGTTCTTTCTTCCCTTGTTGGAAATGTTAAGCATATAATCGGGATCAGAACTGGGAATCAGCGAGCCCGGTGGAATATGTTGAAGGTGATCAAAAAGCAAGGGTGATGGGATTGAGTGGCGGAGCAAAAAACCAGAAACAGCGTTTTGATGCATCCTGATTTTAGACAGCATACGATCCTTGGGCATCAAGAAAGTGACATTCTCCTGCAATCTCTGATCAAGGGGGGACATGTTAATGAGCATGACAAAACTGAAGTAGTTGGCTCTTGCCATCTCGTTAGTGGCAACGACAAGGTCTTGGCTTTTTGAAGGAATCCCCGTTGGACTGGTCGCACAGACGAGTACTTTCATGAGAAGCAGTACTAGCAAGGTCGTGAAAGTTTCCATGGCAGTAGCTTTCGGGTGAGAGAAGGTGGAGAGATCTGTCTTTGGGTCTATTCAATGAAGAAGTTATTATTTACTGATATTTAGACTTGTTGATATGGTGATGTTAGGTTTGAACATGCATATGTGCTGTTTCAACAACTGATCACTTAACATTTCATGCATGTTCAGCTTCAGGATCTTACTGATATTTTTAATTTGCTCGTAGATTTCGTTAAATAGGATATTTAAGGCTTTAAGATTCTTTTCACCTGCCAACTGAATTTCCAAATAACATATACACAACATAAACTATGAAACAAAATTATTCAAGAGTTTCTAAAATACTGTTAGACAAATCTAAAATTATTTTAAAAAATTAACAGATAAAATGATAAAAAAAACAAGAAGAATAAAAAGTCAAAGTAATCACAGATGAGATACATTGTGACCAAATAAAAGAATTTGAGCTGCCAATTTTTTTGTTATGCCTAGAGTGCTAGCTCTAATTTTTTGTTTACGTAGTTTTTGTTTAGCAAACAACAACTCTTAAAAGAATAAAATGAATAACCTACTATTTATAGATAAATTTGAAAAACTCTATAAATTGACAAAATATCAATTTGCCCCTTGAATAATATCCTTATATTATTTAAGATAATTTTAGAAAATAACTCAATCAAGTGCTTTCTTGATTTTTCTAGATCTAAAAATATAATCTTTGTATTAATTATATTTTACTTTTTAATTTCTAAAATATATTTTAATCAAGTCATACTTAATTTGATAATTTGAGTTTACTTCTTGACAAATGATTCTTCATATGTGTGACCCATTAGGTTCCTAATTTGGTGACCGAAATATAAATTATAATTATTAATTGAGTAGAATTAAATAAATTAAACAATTTAACTTATTATCAATTCAACAATTGATTAACTTATAATTGAAGATCAAGTTCATCATGTAGTAATGTTTCATGATCCCCAAATATTATAACAAGTGCCCTTGTCTTCCTTGATGTCCTGAATGAGTTTTTTTTTTTTTTTTTTGTTATAGAGATAACACATTATTTATTCTTATCCTTCTTTATGGATATTCCAAAAGACTAGAGTAGAAGAATGAACTTTTCTTCTTCTTAAGGGCCCTTTTTAGCTGTCTTAAACATATTAAGCAACTCTAGCAATATATTCTCCAACTTGCTCACATGATAGTGCATAATAAATTGTGAAAAGATCTAGGGTAATCAATGCAAGACTAAGTCAACACTTAACTCATGTTTTTTGACAAAATCCAGTTGACCCAATTTATCACTATAGTCAATCATATACAAAACATGGGTGTTCATTGAAGAACCCTATTTCATATTACAGCAAAACAATTCCTTAAAAGTCTCATACCCCTCAGTCATATTAATCTTATTAAACAATTATTTGAGATCCATAATCATAGTATAGTATGAACATTCTCATGCTGCCTTTGAAGTAACATGCTGACTAACATCACATATGTAGCTTTTTTATTGTCATTAACATGAAGGTGATGTTAATTCCTAACTTTTTCTTCAACATCCTTAGCATGAGCATTTGAAATTGGATTTTCTAGAACATATAACCTTTTTTGTTGTTGTTTACTTTTTATCCTCTTGTAGGATTTCCTTACTTAAAAGGGAGATTGTAGAAGGCTTTTAAAAGGAAATAATTTAGCAACTCTCTTCCCTATTTCTAAGAGCATTAATTCAGCCAAACAAGGTAAAAAGGTCAAGTATTTAAGACAACATGTTCTAATTATGGAAAGAGGTCTAAAAAAGGTGGCAAACACATATTATTCCTATGCAAGTCAAACCCGAATACACAAAGAAATTAATCATGCTAGGTATGACTTTGGGGAGTGGTTATTTGCTTGTGTTATTTTGAATGTTTTACTTGGTTCTCATGTTGTTTGAGTATTATTTGAACCATAATATTTCACTTTAGGTTTATAAGTTTAATTGGGTTTGTTTTGGCCCAAATTAAATGTTTCACAGGTGTATTTTACGCATTAAGCTTGTGTTAGTTGAAAGCTCAATGGTTTGCGACTCAATATGGTATTAAGGTTAATTATCCTTGAGCTATATAATATTTTCCTTACTATAAATTTTAGCAGCCTGTAGATTAATAATATTATTCTGTTTTGCTTAAAGCAAGTGTGTTCTTTGTTGTGATAATGAAGAAAACCCAACTTATCAAGGTATAAGAGACCTTTGTAGTTTCAATTCATGAATTCTAATACCTTTGGTTCTTAGTTACATATTAACTTTGGATCAATGCTCTCAAACCTGATTTCAACTTCTTCTTTTTTTTATCAAGGTATAACATTATCTTTGTTGGGGTTGCTTGACCATGTGATCAAGAGGTTAGCATCAACAACAATTCAATGAAGGATATGTTTTGGTTATTTGTTAGAGTTTGACGAAAATATCAAAAATATTTCACCAACCATTTTGTTCATTTTATTTATCTATAGACATTAATACTTAGGGTGTAAGACTATATTGTAAAATATAGCCTTAGATATTAAAAATACAATATAGTGTTAAAATTCAGACCTTAGAATGATTAGGTTTTTGACCCAATAAGGTAGACACTCCCTCATGAAGAGAGATTTACTTCAAACCTTAGAAAAGATCGACAAATAGAAATCTTACCTAAAAAATAATCAAACAACAATGCAACTTACCTTAAGTAGGGTGCACTAGGAGTGATGCATCTTCTCCTTGCACAATAAACTCCCTTACCCGGACTCTCGCAAACCATTAGGTTTCCTAGTGATCTTAATACTGGGTGGCGACTCCTAAAAATTATAATCAGAATTTTATGGCTATAAAAAAACCTTTTTCCACGCTCCCCATCTCCGGGGATGGTGCATGAAAAAAGTCATCACGACAAATGAAAACTCCGCTGGTGACTAGTTTGGTCAGACTAAGCTTTGTTTTTTTATTGTTTCCCTAATCAGTTTTAGCACACATTTTTATTGCTTTATCATTCATTTTTACTTCTAATTCATGCATAAACATTGGGTATGAATTAATGTCATCATGCATTTTAATTTCAAAAATAAACTCAATTCTAGGTTAGGCGAGGAATAATGATTTGCCTCCTGAATTTCAGTCGGGATTCGTGAAACATCCAATTATGAGCCAATGTTTACTTGATAATGGCTGACACACCGTGTCCCAATCATTTCTTGTAAACCCCTATACTACCTTTAAGTAAGGTAGTTACTAGGAAATTCATAAACTTTTTTAGACTAGGTAGAAAGCTCACTTTTTATATAATGACCTAGAACTTGTCCTTTGGATACAAACTCCATGATAATTCACACTTGATATGTGTGTACATATATTTACATCCATATGCATCCATTATTGTACATAACATACATTCAGCACATTGAAATATAGGTCTTAAGCGAGCTCCTACTAGTAAAGTCTTTAACACATAACTTTAACAAAGAAATATGGAAGACGAAGAACATGCTCACTACGATTCTCACTTCTGAAAAGACCTGGATTCTCTAAAATCTAGTATGGCTCACCTCACTAGTTTACTCAAGCAAGCAGTTAGAAATGCTTTTGAGGAAGGTGCTTCTAATCAAAGAGATTGATCTCGTTGTAATCGGAGCTCTAAATCTCAAGAGATGGGCATAAATACAAGGAGAGGTTAAACTGTCAACACTGTTGATAATTTCAGCAAACCATAAAAAACAAGAAAAATAGATATCCTAAGGGCATTATTCCCTTAAGGAGATGCGTAATTTCATATCTTAACATTCAAAGTAAATATATTGTGTAAGGAAATGAATTTTGTACAAGAAACAAAATAAACAAAATGGGTTTTGTAAGAGAGGTTACAGGAACTTAAGAGGGGTAAGAAATATTTAAAAAAATATTTTTATGTGTTGATTTAAGATTGTTATCATGAAATGATAATATAGATTGGAATGATAATATGATATGATGAATATATTATTGTAGGGGGGGAACTCAGGAGGAGTACAACAGCAACCATGAACCACAACTCGAGCCCATATAGCAGGTAAATATATTTTATCCACTCTTTTTATTGATTATATATAGAATGATAATCTTTGTATATTTTGAATGGTATGAGTTATAGGTTGAAGGGAAAATACAATTGATATGAGAATGGAATTAAATAAAAATATAATGTATATGTCTATATAGAGAATACACTTGATTAGTCATTTTGGGTAGAAATGGCTAATGATATCAATGCATGAGATTGACATTGATGTCTTCCATATAATGAATTTAAGGTATAAATTTATTTTATTAACTATTTAAGAAGGAAATAATTAATGATATTAGTGCAGAACATTGTTATCAGCAGTAACAAGAAATTTCATTAGTTGTTTCAACAATGAAATCTAATGATGTCAAGGAAAATTTGATATCGGCATTTCCATGGATATATAAAAAGAAAATTTGATTAACTATTTTAGAAAGGAAATGGTTAATGACATTGAAGGGTTATATTGATGTCGACATATATATATTGAAATCATTTAATAGATGTTTTAATGAGGAAATTAAATGGTGGAAGGGAAGCCGATAATTGATGACTAATTGTTTATTATTTTTGGATATATATATATATATATATATATATATATATATATATATATATATATATATATATATATATATATATATGCAAATGGATACTTCTTAAAATCGCATTGCATGACTTATATAAATATGTATGCACATTGATACTTCCTAAACCTAAAATCACATTTTATGAATGATAATTATTATAATAATGTTTGATCTGGAGATTATTTCATGTTTTACTGAAATTGTATTTATTAATGTATTGATGAAACTACACTTTGAGATATTGAAAAACTATTGAATGAGGAACTGATTGTGAAAATGTGTGGTAGGATGTGTAACATCCTCGTTCCTCGAGAAAAGAAAACATTAAATACACCTTCACAAAGAAAAGACAATATTTTTTTTCATAATCGATAATATTACACCAAAATTTCTATCGAGTTTTCGACATAATCTTCCCTGTATTGGCAGGTCCCAAGTTATCGACATATGACATACTTTTAAACAAAAGTTTGATAACTCTTAATGCAACTTCGACCAAAATGTATTGGGTCCATGAGGTCAAGACTAAGTCCATAGAAGGCCATTTTAGAAAAAAAGTAATATTGAACAATGAAATAAAGAAGAAATTTTTTTTTTGACTCGTGTTAACTTTTCAAACTTGTGACTTAAAAAAACAAGAAGCTCAACCCTTGCAAATCAAACACTATAGGATAAAATCAAAAAACAAATCAATGAGATAAAATGATATCTAATAAAAAAATTGTAATTAAATGAATGGGTGTGAATATCAAAATAAAAATTAAATTAAAGGCAATCATTTTTTTTTTATTGTAGGGCTAAAAAAAAAAAAGAAGGAAAAAAAGAAAAAGAATAAGGAACAAAATAGAAAAAACAAAACACCATAAACTTGGGTTAAATGATGAGATTGAAAATCAATAAAACTTTTATAGAAGGATCAAGAAAAAAAATTAAAAGAATAAAGATTAAATTGAAGACTTAATTTAAGTCAAGTAAGAAATTAAAAATTAAAAGAATAAGGATTGAATTGTAAAAATTAATATATACAAATTGCAGTTGAAGGACTAAATAAAAAAAAATGAAACTTGTATAAAAAGGTCAAGAAAACAAATTGAAATTCAAAAGAATAAGGACTTTAATTAAGAACTAAACTCGGAGTTGACCCGAGTCAATGTTATGATAAAATAGTTATTATCATAATTTTAAGACTCTACTCAAGAGTTGATACAAGGAAAAGTTCAGGTCACAATTCAAGATGGTCAACTTAGGTTATCCATTTTTTAAAAATAATCAAAGCAATCTTGTTTTAATCAATTTGTTTTTGAAAAAAATCAACAGATTTTTTGACAATATTTTATCATGTGACCTCGGTTTCTAACAAGGTTAGGTTGTGTTAATCGTTCCTTTATTTGTTTTTTAAACTTGGACAAGTGCAGGTCTCAGGTCAACATGTCATGTCAGTTATAATTTTATAACTAGAGTTATTATAATATTATTAATTTAAATACTTAATATAAACCAAAATAAAAATAAAAATATTTAATTATTATTTTTAATATATAAATTTAACAATAATACATAATAAAAATAAAATAGAATTTTTTTCTATCTTTTCACCATAACCAAACATAAAAAATTTTTATTTATATTATAGATCACTACTTAAATATAACTATTTTTTTTTCTTTCTCTTGTATTTCCGTTTGTTTTTTCGAAGGATACGAGCTAACTTGCCTGCGCGTTGTGCTGGACTTTTTTTCTATGTAGAAAATTGATTGATATTGGGTTCACGTGCTCCGTCTAACATACCGATTGATTGTTGTGTATGTTTTATTTATTTCATGAATTCTTTCATTAGCAAAGAGTAAAATTACAATCGTTAAATTCTAGCACAGATGAGTAATTTGTTTTATGCAGTAAATAATTTGATTGGTGGTTTGTTTTAACTACTTTGATAATAATTTAATTAGTAGATAGCAAAAATACAATTAATCAAATTGACTATAATTATATCATTTGTTGCCTGCAACATACTTATAGACACTGATAACCTCACCTCTAATGGCAGCCCCGTCCATCGACTAATGGAACAGGTATCGTTATAATCATCATAATAAGAGTAATTTTATATATTTTGTGGAGTTAATTATTGTATCCGTGATTATAACGTGCGTGCAGCATTCAGTTGATTATTGGCTTTGGCCGGATCTGATTGCGCTCGAATCGGAAAGGTTGTTGAAAAGTGTGGTGAGAGTTGAGAGGCCGGAGGATGCGGATTTGTTCTACGTGAGTTTTTGCATAACTATAAGCTTTTTCTTATTGGAGAAGGCGCTATATAGGGTGTGAGTAATGTTGCAATGTTTTATAAATTGTCACTTGCACATAAAGCTGATAAGGCTTTGAGTTGTATGCGGACATGATCGGTAGGGGCAGGATTCCAGAGCTAAGCATTTTAGTTCACCCTGTTCGATAGCATTGCAACTGTTAGATAGCATATGCCAAATGGTTTGTTTTCTTTTTCTTCTTTGTTTTCTAAATGTCCTGCTAATTTTATTTTATCTTTTGAACATATTCGTTCCTTTATTAATCATGTCATTACATGCTTCCTATCTATTACTATTATAAAATCAATTGAATACCTATCAGTAAGCATGTAATGGCAGTGTTCTCGGTTGGTAAACAAACTATTAGTTACCATCTTTGAATTTATCTGTGCTCTTAGAAACCAAGGCATGAGTTATTCTCTTTGCCCAAAAGGAAGTGAAAGTTTTTGCCAAAGAGACCAATCTTAAATCTTCTTTTGAATGTTTCAAACACTTCTTTAATTTTTTGGAGGAGTAATCTTGATGCCCCATTTGAATGATAGTTATTTACTCTAGACTTTTAATAGGACATTGTTAAACCCATTGCTACTGAATTTTTTTGTATTGATGAATCTGGCACTTCAAGGGGCCAGAACCTCCACAAATTCTTTGGTTGATTTGAATGAAAAGTGATGCCCTTTTACTTAATTCATCAGCCTTAAATAGGCAAGTTAATTACATCCATAACTGCAGCACTACTTAATTAACCTCCCATTCTTCCCACTAATCCCACAATTAATTAACTGCAGACTATTAACTAATTAATTTAAATACTAAAAAGGAATATTTACATAACAGACCTCCCATTCCTATTAATTACTTCTAGACCCGAATAAATCCTTGAACTAAACCTAAATTGCATCTTGGTCCCCTTCTTAAATACCATGTGTTGACTGGCTTGTAATACAATCCTCCTCTTTAGAAAAGCTCGTCCTCGAGCTCAGGATAAGCTTGTTTCAGCTCATCAGCGTCCATCCACGTGGCGTCCCCTTCATCGGCCCCCTTCCACTGAACTAAGAGATCAACCCCCGCACGACTTCCCTTCTTCTTAAGCCTCCTCTCCAATATTCTCACAAGCATCAGGGTTAGGGCTCCACTGTCCATCACCGTTGGTAATCATGGATTTGAGTTCACATGGTCCCAATCTTCTTCTTGAGGCAGGAAACATGGAAAACGGGATAGATCTTCGATTCCTTGGGTAGATCTAGCCTGTAGCGACAATACCAATTTTTTTAAGGATCTTGAAGGGACCGAAGTATCTCGGTGACAGCTTAAGGCTCTTCCTCAAAGCGACCGTGACTTGATGGTATGGATGGAGTCTCAGGTAAACCCAGTCCGCTTCTTCATACTCTCTCTCGGTTCTCTTTTTATCTGCATAAAGTTTCATTCTTGATTGAGCTTTTTGCAAATTTTCTCGAGCTAGGGCTAGGATCAACTCACGGCTCTTCAACTCTTCGTCCACTGCTTGCACGGCTGTGGTTGCAGAAGGTGTGGTGGGGGTCGTCCATATACCAACTCAAAGGGTGTGAACCCTATCAAAGAATGTTCAGAGGTGTTGTATGCCCACTCAGCTAGGGCTAACCAACTGACCCAGTCCTTCGACTGATCACTGGTAAAGCATCGAAGGTAACCCTCTAGCCACTTGTTCATTACTTCTGTGAGTCTGTCTGTTTGAGGATGATATGCTGAGCTCATTAACAACCTTGTCCCACTTAATTGAAAAATTTCCTGCCAAAACTTACTTGTGAACACTGCATCTCTATCACTAACAATTCTATTAGGTATACCATGTAGTTTAAATACATTGTCCATGAATACTCTTGCTACTGTTGTTGCCGTGTATGGGTGAGCCATGGGTATAAATGACAATACTTGCAGAGTCTGTCCACTATCACTAAGATCACATTGCATCCCTTAGATGTAGGCAGACCTTCTATGAAATCCATGCTAATATTTGTCCAAACCTGGCCTGGGATTGGTAGAGGTTGCAACAACCTAGCAGGTTTAATATTTTCTATTTTGTTTCTTTGACAAACCTCGCATTCCCTAATAAATTTCCTGACATCCTTCCTCATCCCATGCCAAAAGAACTCTCTCTTGAGTCTGCTGTGGGTTTTTTGCGACCCATTATGTCCTCCAATAAGGCTATTGTGAAAATGATGAATAACCTGTTCTTGCTGCTCCTTAAGGGTACCCAAGTGGAGTTTCCCTTTGTAGAATAGGAAACCACCTCTATACTGGTACTTGAGTGTATCTAAGGCTCCTGCTTGATGCTGTTCCAGCAACTGGCTCAGCTGTGGGTCTTGGTTGTAGGCTTCATGAAGAGCCTCCCACCATGAAACATTGATTATACCGAGGGCATGACTGTGGTGGGCTAGTTTATCATCTCCTTCCTGTCCAGACCTTCTTGAGAGAGCGTCAGCTATCTTATTTCCTTTTCCACTCCTGTATTCCACATGGAGATCAAAGCCTAACAGCTTTGTTATCCATCTTTGCTGGAAGGGAGTTCCCACCTTTTGCTCCAGTAAATGCTTTAGGGCTTGTTGGTCAGTGCGCACAACAAATTTGTAACCCAGTAGGTAGTGCCTCCATTTCTGCACTGCTAAAACAAGAGCAAGGAACTCTTTCTCGTAGGTAGATACAAATAATTTTTTACCTTTCAATGCTTGACTTAGATAGGCCAAGGGTCTTCCCTCCTACATGAGGACAGCCCCTAGAGCATCCTTTGAGGCATCACATTCCACCATAAAGGTCTTAGAAAAATCAGGCATAGCTAGAACAGGGGGGGTCACCATAGCTGTCTTTAGCTCTATGAATGCCTTAGTAGCCTTTTCATTCCATTGGAAGGAATTCTTCTTGAGCAAGGCAGTTAGGGGAGCTGCTATTCCTCCATAGCCCTTCACAAATCTTCGGTAGTAACCTGTTAACCCCAGAAATCCCCTTAGAGCCTTAGGATTCTTGGGTTCGGGCCACTCCATCATAGCTGTAATCTTTGCAGGATCTACTTGTACTCCTTCCTTAGAGATCATGTGGCCTAAGTATTCTACTTCTCGACATCCAAAAGCACACTTGGATTCTTTAGCATACAATTGATGATTCAATAGAACTTCTAAAACATAATTTAAGTGCCCTACATGTTCTTAAATTGTTTTACTATATACAAGAATATCATCAAAAAATACAAGGACAAACCTCCTGAGGTAAGGTTTGAAAATGCCATTCATTAACCCTTGAAAGGTTGATGGAGCATTTGTGAGGCCAAAAGGCATCACTACGAATTCATAGTGCCCCTTATGGGTGTAAAAACCAATTTTTTGCACATCTTCAAATCTCATTCTGATCTGATGGTATCCAGACCTTAAATCCAGTTTAGAAAATACTCTGCACCATGCAATTCATCCAATAATTCAGTAATATTGGGTATAGGAAACTTAGCTTTAATTGTATATTTGTTGAGGGCTCGGTAATCAATACACATTCTCCAACTTCCATCAGCTTTCCTCACTAGCAGGACTGGTGATGCATAGGGACTTTGGCTTGGTTGGATAATTCCAGTTTTTAGCATCTCTTTCACTAGCTTCTCTATTTCCTCTTTTTGGTAATAAGGATACCGATAGAGTCTGACACTTGATGGCTTGGCATTTGCATGTAGGTGGATTTTGACAGTAAGTGTCAGTAAAAGGAAAGAAGGAAAGAGACAGCAGCCGTTAGAATGCAATTAATAGGAAAGATTCTATATTAATGTAGGCTGTAAATATCAATTATATGCAGTAAATAGGAAGATTTCAGTTACTATAAAACAACCCCCTAGATCAGTTACTGTAATTAATGTAAATGTAAGCTATATGTATGCAATGAGAATCCAGAGAAGGGTATTCAAACCTATTCAAACCATTTCTGTTATGGTATCAGAGTTGCTTTCATAGAATTCCCAGATTTCTTAGAAACCCTCATAGAAACTCTAGAGTTTAAGAGTCTTAGCTTGATGGAGAAGGCGGATAATGTTTGTGTCAGATTTACTGGCAAAAATTATGCTGCCTGGGCATTTCAAATGGAGATTTTTCTCAAGGGAAAGGTGTTATGGTGTCATGTAGATGACAGTGAGAAGGAAGCCTTAGATGCTGAAGAATCAAACAGTGAGAAGGATGCTGAAAAATCAGCCAGTGCAAAGGCTGTATGGGCAGCAAAGGATGCACAAATCATGTCCTGGATCCTAGGTTCTATGGAACCTCAGTTAATCATGTCTTTGAGACCTCATAGGTCAGCAAAGGCTATGTGGAATCATCTTGCACAAGTTTATAACCAAGATAACAATGCTCGAAGATTTCAGCTTGAATTGAGCATTGGAAACTACACTCAGGGAGATCTATCAATCCAGGAGTATTATGCTGGATTCCTAACACTATGGAATGACTATTCTGATCTAGTTACAACCAAGATATCGGGAGAAGGGATTGTAGCAGTTCAACAGGTTCATAAAGTCAGCCAAAGAGATCAATTTCTGATGAAATTGAGGCCTGAATTTGAATCTGTTCGTGCCTCCCTAGTGAATAGAGATCCAATTCCATCTCTAGATGCTTGTTTTGGAGAACTCTTGCGTGAAGAACAACGTCTTCATACTCAGAACACCATGGAACAAACAAGAGCTGCTCCTGTGGCTTATGCTGCTTATAGCAGGGGAAGAGGATCTGAGATGAAGAAGACTCAGTGTTACAGCTGCAAGAGGTATGGACACATTGCACCCCACTGTCCAAACAAAGTCTGCAATTATTGCAAGTAGCCTGGACACATTATTAAGGAGTGTCCCATTCGACCACCTTCAAGATTCAACAAGAGTCAGCACACAGCCAACACTGCCAATGTGGTCAGCGGTAATGTGTCTTCTACAGAGACAGCCTTAACCAGAGAAATGGTGCAAGAAATGATTATAAGTGCATTTACCACACTTGGCCTACAAGGTAATGATGCCTCTGCACTTTCTTCTTGGATATTAGACTCGGGTGCTTCTAATCACATGACAAATTCTTTGAAAGGTCTAAAAAATCTTAGAAAATATTGTGGAACTTCAAAGATTCAAACAACTAATGGGAGTATTCTTCCTATTGTGGCTATTGGTGATAAACCTCCTTTAAAGGATGTTTTTGTTTCTCCAAAACTGGCTGTTAATCTGGCCTCTGTGGGGCAACTTGTAGAAGATGATTGTAAGGTTCATTTTTCTAAACAAGGTTGTATTGTGCAGGATCAAATGACAGGACAGCCGATAGCGAAGGGGTCTAAGCATGGACGTCTATTTCTCTTGCAATTTTCTGTTCCACGCAGCTTAGTTTCCTTTCCTATTGTTTCTCTTCTCTGTACTATTCCAAAAGTATCACAAGAAATGTGGCATAGACGTCTTGGGCATCCAAATCATATAGTTTTGTCACATCTTTTGAAATCTGGTCTAATAAAAAATAAGATGTTTTCCTCTTCTAATCTGTCTTTTGATTGTGCTACTTGCAAGCTTGGCAAAAGTAAAAGATTACCCTTTCCTTCTGAAGGCAGTAGGGCAGTAAAACCATTTGATGTTATACATAGTGATGTATGGGGAATAAATCCAGTTTTATCTCATGCAGGTTACAAATATTTTGTAACTTTTATAGATGATTACAGTAGATATACATGGGTTTACTACCTAAGAAAGAAATCAGAAGTATTTGCTATGTTCAAACTCTTTCTAGAACTGATCCACACTCAATTTCAGACTACTGTCAAAATACTTAGATCAGACTCAGGAGGAGAGTATATGTCAAATGAATTCCAGTCATTCTTACAAAACAAAGGTATCATTAATCATAGATCTTGTCCCTATACTCCACAACAAAATGGAGTAGCAGAACGTAAGAATAGACATCTCTTAGATGTTGTGAGAACCTTACTTATTGACACTTCAGTACCACCAAAGTTCTGGGCAGAAGCCCTTGCTACTGCCACATACTTAATCAATAGACTTCCTTCACAAAAATTAGGTCTAGACTCTCCATATTTTAGACTTCATCACTGTCAGCCCACATATGAGAATCTACACACCTTTGGGTGTGTATGTTTCATGCATCTGCCTCCACCTTACAGAAACAAACTTACTGCCCAGTCTATGAAATGTGCATTTCTAGGATATAGTGTCAATCAAAAAGGTTATCTATGCTTTGATCCTCATACCAATCGCATTCATATTTCTAGAAATGTTGTATTTCTTGAAAATCAATGTTTCTTTCCTATGTTTTCCTCAACATCATCCAACACACTTGCCATGCTACCTTCATTCCCTAATCTTAACACAAGTAGTGAAGATGAAACTCTACACTCAGCTGCTATTGATCAATCTGTGTCTTCCAACATTAATAACCTACCACAGGTATCTTCGAAGTCATTGCTAGTATATAGACGTAGACAAACACATGTGCAGCCCCTTTCTGCTACTGTCCTGGAATCAGATCCCAGGCATCCTACAGTCTATGAGGTAAATGACTTACCTATTGTAATGCCTTTTCTAAAGAGATCTACTCGAGTTTCTGTTCCTCCTGACAGGTATGGGTTTGACTCCTCTAAGACTCAAGATTCTCAGTCTGCTCTCTCTGCTTCACTGCATGCTACTGCAGTACCTACTAGCTATTCACAGGCAGTTAAGGAATCTTGTTGGCAACAAGTTATGAAGGAGGAACTTCATGCCCTGGACACTAATCACACCTGGGATATTGTTGAGTGCCCTGCAGATGTTACACCTTTGGGCTGTCGATGGGTATATTCAGTAAAGGTTAGAGCTGATGGCAGCTTGGACAGACATAAGGCTAGGTTGGTAGCTCTTGGGAATCATCAACAATATGGTATTAACTATGAAGAAACCTTTGCACCAGTGGTCAAAATGACTACAGTACGAACTATTCTGGCCATTGCAGCCTCACAACAATGGTGTTTACACCAATTGGATGTGAAGAATGTCTTTCTTCATGGGGATCTAGCTGAAGATATCTACATGCGACCTCCTGCTGGTCTGTTTTCTAAGCCTACTGCTGCTGTGTATAAGTTACGAAAGTCCTTGTATGGACTTAAACAAGCCCCTCGTGCCTGGTATGCCAAATTTGCTTCTACTCTTATTGATTTTGAGTTTATAAAAGGTGGTGGTCCCTTGGATTCTTGAAATACTGCCTTGAACCTATGTAAAACAGCTTGTACAATGGGTTCAAGAATAGCTCCTCCTGGATTTCCTTCAATCTTCCTTAATTGCAGCCATATCCCTCTATCTTCTGCAAAATTAATTTTGCTGAAGTTGGTCTCTTCTTAAATATCCTTGTTTGGTTTCTTCAAGCCTTGCAAGGTGCATTCTTCTCGGCCTAGATTAAAACTCATCCTTAAATCAGTAAAATTCCATTGAATAATCCCTAAGATCCTTAGTCAATCCACTCCTAGCACCACATCACACAATCCTAGAGTCAATACAAACAGATTGGCTATAATACTGCATGTCTGCATCTTTAACATTACTGCTTTACAATAACCATGTCAGGGAAGGGTATCTCTATTAGCGACTTGAACAATAAGGTGACTCTCCTCCATGGTAAGTTTGACCCTTCTAGCTACTTTTTTGTCCACAAAACTGTGGGTACTTCCACATCAATCAGAATTATCACTGGAATTTTGCCAATTTTCCCAATCAACCTCATGGTCCTTGGGGAAGGAGCTCCTGCTATTGCATGTAGAGATATTCCTAACAATTCAGCCTGTTGCACCTCAGGTACTGTCTCTCTTTGATCCAGAATCTCTTCTTCTTGTGATGCTTATTCTTCAAAATCCATTGCTTCTAACAAGAACAATCGTGGCCTGTTACATCTGTGTCCCACTTGATACTTTTCATCATAAAAATAACACAAACCCTTCTCCCTCCTTTCTTGCATTTGAGCTAAGTTAATTCTTTTGACAGGATATGGGTTCTTTTTGTGGAATGCAGGTTCGGTTCTTTGAGGGGCTGGAAGTCGAAGGACTGGTGGTGAAAGAGGTAATCTGTTTGCAGTGTTTTGGGCTGATGTTTTGAGTGGTGTTCTGTATGTGGAGTTGTAAGAATTGTTAGGGTTATTTCGGTACGTTAATTGTTTTCTACTGACCTCTTCTTCTTGCAGGCGCGCCAATCCAAAAGCAGTTACTAAAGTGTTGGGTTTGAACATGGTGACAATGATCCGTAATTCATCCCTCAGCCCACTTAGGAATGTGCTGATGCGAAATTCCTCACTCAAGCCACTGATTTTGTTAGACAACGTCTCAAACTCTGTTTGGTAATCTTCTACAGTTCCCCTTTGCTTTAGCTTGGTAAATGCACCAACTCGATCTTCATATGTTGCAGGTCCGAATCTGATGCGGATAGCCTCCATGAATTCTCCCCATAATGTTGCTGGGCTGGATTCTTTCATCCAATGATACCAAGTGAGGGCTTTTCCTTCCATGTGAAAGGAAGCGATTTCCATTTTGTGGTCATCTGGTGTTTCAAAGTAGTTGAAAAACTACCGCGCCTTCATAATCCATTCGCTGGGATCACCCCCATCAAATCGGGGTAAATCTAGTCGTAAGGATCGAGCTTGAATCCCTCCATGCCCTTCAAATAAAGGATTAGAATGAACTCTTGTATTCATGTGCCTTCCCCTGAATTTCTTCTAGCTGTAACCTGGATTAGATTATCATAGCTAGACGCCATATTGCTCAGTTGTTGTAATACTCTTTCCATGAGCTTTTCCTGCTTGGATTGTTCATTTGTCAATACCTTAGTTACTTCTTATAATTGCCTCACTGTTTCAGATAATTGAGTTAATCTAGTGCCTTCAGCCCTCCCATTCCTATTAATTACTTCTAGACCCGAATAAATCCTTGAACTAAACCTAAATTGCATCTTGATCCCCTTCTTAAATACCCTGCGTTGACTGGCTTGTAACAGACATAAACTTAGGCCAAATGATCTCCACCTCTATCTCTCTAGAGCGGCAACAAGTTTTTTATGGGTTGCAATTGCTTATATTTTTGCTGCAATCTGTATTTCAAAACTTTTTCTTTAAGGGCTCCAGTTTATTTGCAGGACCTTGTAAATATCTGATAGTTTTGTCCTCTTGCCAAGTTATACCAAACGAACTAGATTGTGAAATTGAACATTAGTGAAGAGTTCCATTCAGCATAGCTGATATGGACTCCACAAGAACTGGTGACTGTATGACTTAACCAAGAAAACTAGTTTGCATTTCAGTATTTGACTGGTTATAATAACTGCTAATGGTCATGTGATCTGTAGGTACAAACTAGGACAAATGTTTTTGGAGAGACCTAATTCTTCCTTATGTCCCCAGTGTGAATTTGTGTGACACCAAATGCATACCACAAAGTGAACCAAAGAGAAGCACCTTGCTTTACTTTCGTGGGAGGCTTAAAAGAAATGTTGTAAGTTTTTGTTCAACTAGTTAAATTCATATGTTGGTTAAGGCCATATAAGTTCCTTAAGGTTAATTTTGAGTCTTTGCTGGTTCAAATTAATGTATCAATGTTTGTTGAATGTATAAGCTACTAGATAAGTGTTTTTCTAATGCGAGTTGTTCATTATTTCTTTAATTTCCATGTTTTGGTAGCAATAATAAGTAGTAGGGGTGCATGTTTTTCAGTGTATAGTTCAGTTTTCTTGTTGGCTATCAATAATTTTCTTTGTTGTTTCCTTTTTCTGAAGCACTCAAATTTATGTCCTATTTTACACTCCAATTTCAAATAGGTGGACTTAACAATACTTAGAGCTCATGTATACACATGTAACAGTCCTGGTTTTCCTCATATAAATAAATAATATCATAGCACTTAAGATTTTCCTATAAATGAAGATCTTTCAACTCAGAATTTTTGTAGATTCACGTTTACTCTTTTATGTGCTTTTAATGTTCCATTTATTTTTATTGTAATGTGATATCTTATCTTATTTTCTGGAAGTTTGTGGAATGATTTTTTTCCAATTTTTCTCTCTGTTTTTTTTTTTAATTTCTTTAAATATAGTTTTAAAATGTGCCTAGTGGGAAATAACATTAATGACTTTTCAAACAAAATTATAGAATCAGTGCTCTAGGTATGATTTTTTTCTCTCCCCGTAATCTTGTTTTCAACTTTGGAATTAAATGAATCTTGTAAAATAGGGTTTGCCAGCTTTCTTGACAATATGATGCATAATGTACCGATTCCGTTTGTGTTATCTTTTGGTTTCTGGAATGAGGTTGTCTAATTTTTATTGATTGGAATTCGATTGTCACCTTTCATAAGCTACCCTTTGTCATTTTTTCTCCCATGTATATATGCTTAAGGTGTATTTCCTTGGTCACTTGCATTGTTTGTCTAGGGTGCAAAACTTGTAGGAAAACTAAATGGTGTCGAGGGTCTGTTTATAAAGGAGGGGACAACTGAAGAGGGAGGGAAAGCAACATCTCAAATTGGCAAGCACAAGTAAATACATTGGTTCTACATTGTTTCTTTGGCTATCTTTCCCAATCTAACTTTTCTGTGTAGTTTTCATTAATTATTGAGTTGTCTTCTGTCACAGGTCTTTTTTTTGCTTAAGTCCAGCTAGTGATACACTATCATCTGCCAGATTATTCCATGTCATTGTTAGTGGCTGCATACCCGTTATAGTCAATGATGAATTAGAGTTGCCTTTTGAAGGAATACTTGATTACAGAAAGGTGTGCTTCATTTTCGGACCCCCTATTATTATTATTATTATTATTATTATTATTATTATTTGCTTTGGTGGTGAATCGTGGATATTTTCTGAATAAATAGGGATATATTGTTAGACTTCGTTGTAACATTTATGGTTTTTTCTTCTTAAAAAGGAATGATGCTAAAATATTAAAGAGTTGTCCTACATTTCAGGTAATTTTATGTTTTATGTGTTTAGAAAGGGAGGAATGCTAGAACCTTCAAAAATCACTTCAACTCAAAGAAAAGTAGCGATGACCTTCATTTAGCATAATGGGACCATTATTATTCGGAAAAGTATGTCATTATAATTTTTTTTCTTTCTAATTCTGCATCAAGAAGGACAGATCACTTAATTCTGGTAGCTTGCAATCATATGTTACATGGAAACCTTTGTGAGGATAGGGTTTTTTTTTTATGCAAAACACATTTTTTATTGGGACATGGATAATCTTTTGGTGAATTTTATTATATATCCAATTTATTTTAGATAACAATTGTGTGAAGAAAATAAAAGATGATGTTTTATGACTCAATTTTTGCAATTTTGATGGATTAGATTCTTACAAACATATATATAGTTGATTTGGAAAATGAGAAGTTGTAGCTGATTTGTGTTATGGAACTTTGGCCGTTCCATCATCCATAAATAAACTCTTGAGGCAGCCTAGCCCCCTACTAGACCCGACCTTTCCTTGCCTTTCACTCGTGTTTGCCTACACAACCAAGTGTTTCCCCTCACCTAAGAGGTTTCCCACACTTTCCCTTGTTGCAAGACAAGCATAATACACAAGTACAAAAAGATGCAAAGTAAGCGCACACTAAGTATGGGAAAACTCCCAACCTTTACTTGTGGACTAAGTTGATTAGGAATATCAACATTCGATGGGGGTGCATCTAAGTTTGCACAAGGTAAAAGATACTAAATCGAACTTTACTTTCTTCAATTGTGATGGTCCTCACTTTGCGAGGGAATATCCAAAGAGGGAGAAGTTGAATGCTATTCGGGTTGGGGATAACAAGGAGGATGAGAGGGTAGTTACGCACATCAATCCCATGCGTGTGATAAAGTGCCGGGTGGCTGAATTGGGGGATGAAGTTGCCGAAACCAGTCTTGTGGATTAAGAATTGGCAAGGATAGATGTGTTGTGAAAAGGGAAATTAGGGTCGGTAGATAACCTGATGTATGTGAAAATTGGGATAAATGACAAAGACGTGAATGCTATGCTAGATTTAGGTGCAACTCACATGTTTGTGGGAGATCGAATGGTGAAGGGACTTGTCTTGTAGCTAAGTGATAGTCACACATCAATGAAGACAGTTAACTCGAAGGCACAAAGTATTACATGTATGTCTTATTATGTTCGATAACGCTAGATAAGTGGAAAGGAAAGTAGGACGTGCTGGCTGTAAATCTTGATAATTACGATATTATTCTTAGTCTTGATTTCTTGAGAAAAGACAAAATTGTGTTCATGGCGTATCACAATGGAGTTATGATTGCAAGTGAGGAGTGCCCATGTTTCATCCCATGTTGCAAAGTCGCAACGACGAATGTCATGAAGGGGGAGAAAAGCTTAATCTCGACCATTGCCATTAATAAAGCATTACAGAAAGGTGAAGAAGTGTTCCTTGCGACAATAGTACATGAGAAAGCAAACAAAGATGAGAAGGTGCCGAACAAAATTGCTCGTGTACTAGAGCAATTCGAGGACATGATGCTGCCTTAACTACCAAAGAAACTTTCACCTAGGTGGGCCATAGACCACCAAATTGAGTTGGTGCCAAGGACTAAACCACCATCTCAAGCCCCTTATTGAATGTCACTAATGGAATTGGCAGAAATGAGAAAGCAATTGGAAGAGTTGATTGATTTGGGGTTTATCCGTCCCTCCAAAGCTCCATATGGTGCTCCGGTCTTATTTCAAAAAAAGGCCGATGGGAGCCTACGCATGTGTGTAGACTACCGAGCACTTAACAAGGTAACCATCAAAAACAAATATCTGGTTCTTTTAATTCAGGATTTGATGGACCGATTGTGTGGAGCCTCTATCTTTATAAAATTGGACTTGCAATTGGGATATTGGCAAGTGCGGGTTGTTGAGGGTGTTGAGCATAAAACTACTTGTGTGATGAGGTATGACTCATACGAGTTCTTAATTTTTCCATTCGATTTAACGAATGCTCCTATAATATTTTGTAATCTCATGAATCATGTTTTATATTATTTTTTAGATAACTTTGTTGTCGTCACCTTAGAGGCATAAAAGATCATGTTATTCATCTTTCTAAGGTTCTAAATAGATTGAGGGAATATGAATTGTATGTAAAGAGAGAAAAGTGTGAGTTTGCAAGAGCTGAGATTATGTTCCTAGGCCACTAAATTGGGGAGGGACAAGTGAAGATGGATTCACAGAAGATCCAAGCCATTGGCGAATGGCCAGCACCGAAAACAATCCCAGAATCAAGATCATTTTAGGGGCTTGCAAACTATTATAGACGATTCATTGAGGCTATAACAAGAAAACTACTCCTCTTTCAGATCTTATAAAGAAGAATTAGAGATGGGAAAGGTCAGTTGACTGCTAGTACGCTTTTGAGAAGCTAAAGGCCGCAGTAGCATCAACTATAGTACTTGTGCTACCTAACTTCAAAAAGCCATTCGAAGTGCATACTGATGCTTCAAATAAGGCCATTGGTGGATTGCTTGTACAAGAGAGACATTCCATTGCTTTTGAGAGTCGGAAGTTAAATGATAAAGAACATAAATACTTGATCCATAAGAAGGAGATGATGAAAGTGGTGCACTGCCTTAGCATATGGAGATTATATCTGTTGGGGCCAAAATTCGTTGTCAATATGGATAACATTGCCAAGACATTCTTTACAACACAGAAGAAATTGTCACAATGGCAGGCTCGGTGGCAAAAGTTTTTGGCCGAATATTACTTTGTATGGGAGCACAAACCGGGGAAGCATAATCAGGTGGCAAACACACTCAGCAGACGCGAGGTAATCGGTACTGCTCTTGCTATTGCTCTGGTGGCGTCGAACATGATGGATCCACTTTGTCAAGCTGGTGGGGGAGATGTAGCGTACAAAAAGTTGGTTGATCTTGTACGAGAGGGAACAATAGGAAGATATTGGCTGGAACAAGATCTACTCTACAGAAAAGGGGGTCAAATCTTTGTGCTGGAAGGAGAATTGCAAAAATACTTGATGATGGAGACTCATGATCTGTAGAGGGCTGGACATCCAAAAAGTGAGAGGATGGTAGTTCTTTTAACGAAGACTTATTACTGGCCAAAGATGGAGGATGACATAGAACTTTACATCAAGACTTGTCTAGTATGTCAGCCAGACAAGACTTTACTACAGTGAGAGGGAGGCTTGTTACAGTTGCTGCCTATTCTAGATAAGCCATGGGATTGTGGGGTTTCTCAAGATGGATGACATGAATACAATCATGGTTGTCGTAGATAGATTCACTAAGTATGCGATGATTGTGGCTGCCCCGATAGTGTGTATAGCTGAAGTGGCCGCTGAGCTATTCTAGTGAAGTATTTCGGAGTGCCTTTTGACATTGTAAGCAGTTGCAACGTGCAATTCACGAGCCAATTCTGGACAACATTGTTTAGCATGATGGGAATAAGGTTGAAGTTTTCCAATACGAATCATCCACAAACAGATGGATAAACAGAAAGGATAAATGTTCTGCTAGAGGAATATTTGAGACACTATATGACAACAATGCAACGGATTGATTGGAGTTGCTGGATAGCTCATGGTTTTGCTATAATCTTTAGAGATCTTCATCAACAGAAGCAAGTCCGTTTGAATTGGTTTTTTAGAGCACAACCCCAAACGCCTACTGAAATGGCGATGCAAAAATATGGTGGGAAGACTCCAGTAGCATATAGGTTTGCTATGGAGCGACAAGAGTTACTTGAGCAATCCTAAGATAGTTTGCACAAGGTAAGGAAGAGGATGCAAAAATACGCTAACCAAAAGCGTATACTGCTTGAATTCAACGAGGGCAACAAGGTGTTGCTCAAGTTAATACCCTAAATTTGGAAGAAATTTGTGGGGAAAACGAAGCACTGAGGGTTGGTGCCGCGATATGATGGACCTTTAGAAATCATTGAAAAGGTGGGGTTGTTGCCTACTAGTTGAAGCTACCCGAACAACTAAAACTTCATCCTACTTTTCACACCAGTTACTTGAGACCTTTTCATGTAGACTAAGAGGATCCAACCCGAAGTCACAAAGAGCTCCTCCTACAATTCACAAACAATTTGACGATGATATCATCAAGATTATGGATCATCATCGACTCGGTCAACATATGAAGAATCAACAAACTGATTTTTTGGTTAAATGGGAGAAAAACGCAGAGGTTTCATGGGAGAAGGATACTGATTTATGACAATTCGAGGATTAGATACAAGACTACCTGATTTCTATTCCGATAAGGATGTCAAAATCTTCTAGTGGGGGTGGTTTGTTAAAGCTCTAGGCGCGAGGACACGATAACAAAAGCACATTGTCTAGAATTTGGCAACGATAAACAGCGAGAACCTGGACATGTAGGCAGAATATGAGGGCAACACGTGGGGGTAGAATAGGGCTTGGTCTAATGACTTCCGAGATTATGGGATCATGGGGGATGACTGTCCACTAAGTTCATGGAGAAAATGGGGGAGAATGTGCCCCACTTTGTCTTGAAATGTCTTGAAAAAAAGGTCATGGACGCTACCATGTAACTCACAGAACTTTGTTTATAAATAGATTGCAAAGCCTTTACTATATAACATGCGATTTCTTTGCATAACACACATTCTTATTGTGTAATCTTTTTGTTGACGAGATAAATAAAGGTTGAGAGTTATTCTTGTAGTCTCAGTGTGCATTGCATTGCTTGTGGTTGATTATTTGTCTACGACGAAGAAAGTATGGGAACCTTTTTGGGTGAGCAAAACATAGTCGTAGAAACAAAACATTACTAAATGATCATGTTATTCATCTTTCTAAGGTTATAAGTAGATTGAGGGAACATGAATTGTATGTAAAAAGAGAAAAGTGTGAGTTTGCAAGAGCTGAGATTATATTCCTAGGCCACTAAATTGGGGAGGGACAAGTGAAGATGGATTCACAGAAGATCCAAGCCATTGGCGAATGGCCAACACCGAAAACAATCCCAGAATCAAGATCATTTTAGGGGCTTGCAAACTATTTAGTGGGCGGTCACCCCTCATGATCCCATGATCTCGGAAGCCAGTAGAACAACCCATATTCTACCCCCACGTGCTGCCTTCATGTTCTGCATCCATGTCCCCATGATTTGGGTGTCCATAACTACCACTACCCATGTTCTGCCTGGCCACCTAGCAGCCCCAACTGTCAGTCTTTGCTGCGTCAACTATTGGCTTAAAAAGTCCATGATCTAAGCCCTATGTCCATGCTAAGCCATGACCCCCATCACCTACATGAACTATAACACAATGCTTGTCGAATTTGTCTCTGCCTATACCAGGCTGTCACTGTCTATCGCTGTTGAATTCTAGACAATGTGTTTTTGTTATCGTGTCCCCGTACCTAGAGCTTTAACAAAGCACCCCCACTAGAAGAGTTTGACGTCCTTGTCAGAATAGACGTGAGGTAGTCTGGTATCTGATCCTCGAATTGTCACAAATCAATATCATTCTCCCATGAAACCTCTGCGTTTTTCTCCCATTTAACCAAAAACTTAGTTCATCGATTCTTCTTATGTTTGTTGAGTCAATGATGATCCATAATCTTGACGATACAATTATCAAATTGTTTGTGAATCCTAGGTGGAACTTGTGATTGTGCATCAAAAGTATCATTAAGTCTCTTATTTTACATATGTATTTATTGTTTTTATTTGGGTTTTTTTTTATAATAATTGATGTGCTTTTTAGTAATGAAGTTTCTTTTAATGTTTTGACAGGTTTTTTGAGCTTAAATGAATTATTTCAGGAAATTTAACGTCGGAATTCGGAACAAAGAATTGAAGAGGAAATTTAGTTGAAGATTTGGGCAAATTTTGGAGCACTTATTTTCCCCAAATCAGCCCAAGAGCAATCCATGATCTTGCATGTCCACACAACAAGTAACATTTGATTTATTTTGGGTAATCCATTGACCTAAGAGGGAAAGCACATGGATGGAAAGCTGGAGGGGAGATTGTTACATTATTTTGGGTCAAAAAGAAGAAAGATTCAGCTCAAAAGGAGGAAGAAAATCGGGCACCAAAGTCTTCTCCAAGCTGCCAAAATTGACTTTCCAGAACACCTTTCGGTGTTGCAAACATAACTTTTGACTCCAAGCTCCAAATTAGATTTTATTTAATGTTCTGGAAAGCTGACAGAATGGCCTATAAATAAGTATCTAAGAGCAAGTCCAATGGGGAGAGGCATCCCAGCATGCAAAAGCAAATTTTTAAATTTTAGCTCTTGATGTTCAATTTAACGCCTCCAACGGGAGAGGCATCCCGAGAGGCATTTTGCCTTTTCAACTTAGGGAAGGCATTCCTACATGTGGGAGGATGCAAAGCCGAATTGAAAAATAGCCATTAGAATTGGTAAAATTATACCGTTGCAGCAGATTAAAATAAAACACAACAACAATCATCAATGAAAACCACAGCAACCTGTGCAAAAACCACAGCAACCAAAGTTCAAAAACACAACAAAATTATACCGTTCCAACAGATTCAATTTTTGCTTCGATCAACATAAGCATACCTTCATCAGACAACTTCGATCAACATACCTCTAGGTTTTTCAACATAAATAAAGGCTGGAATTTTTTTGTTAAAATGGATGGGGAGTTGAGTTGAGTTGATTTTGTTGAGTTGCTTTGGGCTTCAATTTTTTATTGCTGGAGGGGGCCGAGGGAGAGGGGGGCTGGAGGGGAGTAAACGGGAGGGGGCTAGCTGGTTGGAGAGGGCAGAGGAAGAGGGAGGGGGCTGGAGGGGGGTAATGGTGGGGGCTGGCTGGCTGAAGAGGGCAGAGGGAGAGGGAGGTGGCGCATTGTGTAGGAGAAGGAGGGAAGCAGGGTTTGGTTTGGGTGGGGTGGGGATGGGTGGGGGGTGGGGTTTTATAGTGATTATTATTAATAATTATAATAATTATAATAGTTAGTATAAAAAAATAGTTAGCACAGAAAAATAGTTAGCACATAAAAATAATTATGTGAAATTAGTAAATTAGGATTTTTTTTTGTCAGTTCACTTAATTACTTGTTATAAATTTACTGTTAGATTTATAAATTGTTTAAATTTTATGTTTAGAACTGTTATGAATTTATTTGTAATTTATATGTTGATAATGATGTTATTTTCCTTGTATTAAATATATGTTTTTATAAGTTTATTAATACTGTAAATTTGATAGAATTTGCAAAGGAACGACATAAACGCAGACAATGGAAAGAGAAAGTTGAGGAGACAAGTGTAATAAATCTCTTACAGCAATTCAACAATTTCAAATATTGCGGGTCTTGTAATTATATTTAAATTTATTTTTTAATATAAATATAAATATAAATAATAATTTTATTGTTGGATGGTTTTTCAAAAGCAATTATTTAATTATATAACTTACTCCTATTAATTATATAATTAATTGCATAATTAAACTACATACAAAATAATTGCACTATATTTAAAATAATATAAAAAAATGGCTCTTCAAAATGACTCTTACCATTGGAGCACACATCAACAAAAAAGTCATATAAACACTATTCAAGGAGCCATTTTACAGATTTGGCTCTTAAAAATGGCTCTTACCATTGGACTTGCCCTAATAGCCGTCTCCACAGCAGGCTTCTACGAGGGTCAAATTGCAGTCCAAAGTTAGCATCAGATTTGTGTTAGAATATTTACCGAAATTGTGTTGTGTTCTTCTTTGTAG
Source organism: Salix caprea (assembly GCA_964035475.1). NCBI lineage: Eukaryota > Viridiplantae > Streptophyta > Magnoliopsida > Malpighiales > Salicaceae > Salix > Salix caprea. The sequence goes on from OZ037746.1 coordinate 9,362,073, forward strand.
ATTTCAGTTTTTTTTAGTTGTAAAACTTATTATTTCAGTTTGATTCAAGTTATTTCATGTTTATTAGAGTGTTCTTATATATAATTATGGTTGGCTAATCTCTTTCTTGGATCCAAATCAAGGATGATGGTGATTGAGGTGAGTTATTTAAGATATGAATGAATCCTAATGTCTATCTTCTCATTTTCTTCATGAATGTTTTATTATTGCAAAGAAATTTTAGAAATCATTCAGGTAATGTTATAATCTTGAATTTTTATGAGCAAAACTTAGTTTTGGTATAGAGATTGCTTGATTCAATGTCTTACTTAATATGAAAATACTCGTTTATTCTTAAGCAATAATCAATCTTCATCTTTTTAAACTTCATTGTAATATCTTCCGATCTAATATCACCGTTGTTGATATTAGGTTGAGTTATCTTATATATGTTGAAGGAATCACCAATACATCACCATTAAAATTGATTTGGAACCAAGACTTATTTTTTCTTGTCATTTAAAATCTATTTACACTCTTTCATCTTTGAAAACAAATCCATTACTTATTCTCTTGAGATTTTTTTGTTGTTACCTAGCTTAATTTCTAGATCTAGCTCTCTGTGGTTATGACCTCGATCTTACCGAGTTAATTGCTACATCGCACACTCGTGCACTTGCGAGTTAAAACAAGCCTATCATAAATAGCTGTCAAGCAATTTTGGCGCCGTCCAATATTACTAAATCCAAAAATTAGTAGTCCAGTCCACAGCCCAATATCCAAAAAGCTGAGGTCAATTTTTTTCTTTACTTTTTTTTAGGCGGTAAAACAACCATTTGCTTGTTTTAACTCCCATCAGCCTTCATTTGAAACAAGACCGGAGCACCATATGGAGCTTTGGAAGGACGGATAAACCCCAAATTAATCAACTATTCCAATTGCTTCCTCAATTCTGCCAATTCCATTGACAACATTCGATAAGGGGCTTCAGATGGTGGCTTAGTCCCCGACACCAGCTCAATTTGATGGTCTATGGCCCACCTAGGTGAGAGTTTCTTTGGTAGCTAAAGCGACATCACGTCCTTGAATTACTTTAGTACGCAAGCAATTTTGTTGGGCACACTTCTCACTTTTGTCCGCTTTCTCATCCACTATCATCGGAAGAAACACTTCTCCACCTTTTCGTAATGCTTTATCAATGACAATGGTCATGATTAAGCTTTTCTCCCCCTTCATGACATTCGTCATTGTGACATTGCAACATGGGATGAAACTTGCAACATTCACGTCTTTGCTATTTATCCCAATCAAAGTCCTTTCACTAGTCAATCTGCCATAAATGTGTGAGTTGCACCTGAATCTAGCATAGCATTCACGTCTTTGCTATTTATCCCAATATTAACATACATCAGGTTGTCCGCCGACCCTGATTTCCCTTTTCACAATGCATCAATCCTTGTCAATTCTCGATCCATAAGACTGGTTTCGACAACTTCATCCCACAATTCAGTCACCAAGCAGTTCATCAAATGCATGGGATTGACATGCGTAACTATCCCTTATCCTCCTTGTTATCCCCATCCCAAATAACATTCAATTTCTCCCTTTTTGGACGTTTCCCTCGCAAAGTGAGGACCATCACAAATGAAGCAAGTAAAGTTCGGTTTAGTACCTTTACCTTGTGTAAACTTAGCCTTGTCTTTATCTGCAACAACCTTCGATGCACCCCCTCTGAATTTATTCTTCTTCTTTTAGTCCTTATCTGTTCCTTTAGACTTGAAGGAGGCTGACGTATAGCCTTGTCTAGTACTTGATTTAAAATCAACCAAAGTGTCCACAATAACAATAGAGGAGGATAGATCTTTTACATTCTGGCATCTTAGTTCTGCTTACGCCTAAGGTTGAAGTTCAGACATGAAGTTGAATAATTTGTCCTATTCAGACATATTCTCGATGTTGAGAATTAAGAAGTTGAAAGCTTTAACATAATCACGCACTGACTTTTCGTGTTTGAGCTTTTTCAGTTCTTTCCACCAATCCACAAAGTGTTATTCGACAAAAATTGCTCTTTCAACTCTTGCGTAAGATGATCCAACGTCTCAATTTTGGGACGTCCAACATTCAAATCTTTTTTTGTCCTCATTCTCCACCAAAATTTAGCATCTCCTGTGAGATACATCACAACAAGATCCACTTGTTCAGCCACGCAGATCTTCGAAACAATAAAGTATTGCTCCATGTCCCACAAGAAGTTATCGACTTTTTTGGTTTAGGCATTTTGGGCTTCAAAATACCTCCCCCATTCAGATTGTTTCTTATTGTCCATTTCAAAATGGCAATAGTCTCTTCAGTAGCATTTAGCCTCTCACTTGATTCTGTTAAAAGGGAGATGTACAAACTCTCAGCCCTTTCGGTGTTTTCCATAGCATCCTTCAAACACTCCATGATAGAGCAGTTTTCGCCCTCTTCGTCTGATCCAATCAAGGTCTCAAGACACATCAATCGTTCACGAATACCTAATTCTTCCTTATATCCCCAATGTGAATTTGTGTGACACCAAATGCATATCATAAAGTTAACCAAAGAGAAGCACCTTTCTTTACTTTTGTGGGAGGTTTCGCGGCAATGTTTTATCGCGCTCCACACCCTGCCATTCCCTGGAGGGGAGAACGACGCCTAATGAAAAAGGGGGGGGTTATAGCTGTGAAATTACAACTATAAATCTTAGGAGTCGACACCTAGTATTAAGGTATTTAGAAAACCTAATAGTCTGCGCGAGTCTAGGTAAGGGGACTTGCTCTGCAAGGGGAATACGCATCACCCCCAGTGCACCCTACCTAAGCCAAGTTGTATTGTTGTTCGAGTGTTTTCTAAGTTTGATTTTTTTTTATTTGTTGGTTTTTCCTAAAGCTCGAGGAAGATTTCTCTATGTGAGAGAGAGTCTCTACCTCATTAGGAGTTGAAAACTTAACCTAAAATATTTTACATTGCATTTGAAAACCCCATTTTTAACTATCTGCAAGTGTACTTTACAATGTAATTCCTACACCGCGACAGCTAAAACAAAATAATCGATAAATTATTTTGATATTTTGCCCAAGTTTTAATGGATAATCGTAAACTGGTTACGATATCCGATTTTCGCTCCAAATATGTGAAAGATGCAACATATATTTTTTTAACAAAAAATATATTTGAAAAACCTTGGAATTTGACCATATGCACGAAAACAACATATTTTTTATGTTTTTTTTAAAACATTTATGCAATTTTTGTATTTTTTTTGTTTTTTTGTATGGGCTGGCTGCCCAGCCCTCATAGGCCAAGAGGCCCATCATTTGAGGTTAGACTGCCAGAACCCTATTTTTTTTGGGTTGGGCCAAATGACTCATCCCTTTTTGGTCTAGGCCTTCCGACCCACTAAGGCGGGGACACTGACCAGCCCCACCACCACGCCATTATTCGTATGCAAGTGAACAGTGGGGGGAATGAATTAATTCACTCTGTCGCTGTGCATAGTTAACAATGGCAAAAGATGGACGGAGATGGGAGGCTCCCCTGCCACTGTCACTAGGTAGAGGAGGCCAAGTTGGTTCTGCTTGTGGTGGTGGCGTCGGTAATGGTGGCATGTGGTGACCAGGAGGAGCGCCGAAAGAGGGTTGGTTTTGTGTAGGAGGGGTTGTCATTGCGTCGTCGGTGCTAAAGAAGAAGAGTTGAGCCTACCGTGGAGCTTATGGCGTGGGGGAGGCGCCGCCAATGCTGAGGGAACAACCTCTAGTGCTTGCCGGGAGCTGCAAAAGATGGAGGAGAGAGAGTTGGGTTCAACTGTTTTTTGAGAGAGTGAGAGCTGTCAGATTGTGGGAGAGAGAGCTACCGGCTTGGTGCCGATGTTAAGAAAGAGAAGAATTGGAGGTTGGTGCATTTTTTACACTGTAATAATCTTCCCCTTGTTCTGTAAAATTGCTACCACCTATGCATGTTACGATCAGTGCCATTTATAGGGGAAGGAGGCAACCCTTCGACTGCCCTTTGCATGCAGCGATGAGTTGCCTCTACTCACCTGTAGTAGTGTGCCTCTACTGTTCAGGTGAGTGAACAGTGTATTCATATCTGTAGGATTGTGAAGATTTAGGCAATGCAATTTGATCTCTCCATTTGTAATTGTTTTAATTGCACCCCTAATTGGATTTAAAATATTAATTTGTGCAATTGTATCCCCGTTTGAATTTCATCTGCAACCTTAGCTTTGCGCGTCCTTTTCTGTATGGTCTTTGGTTTCATCTTTACGCGATTTAACCCTCAATTGACAATTAAACTCTTAGTTGTCTTCAATTTGACCCCTAACTTCGCACGATTGGCCTGGAAAAATTTAATTCGGTCTCTGAAAATTCCAATCTTTTTAATTGAACCTAGATTAAGCTCAAGAACTTCATTTTTCATTGATTAAGGCCTTAATAAAATTAATTTGATCAGTTTAAAGTATAATTAAATCCTTGCACTTAATTAAATCCTTCAATTAGATCCTAATTTAATTTCTAAACATAATTATACTTTCAATTGGCCCATGATTTAATCAAATTGGCCTATAAAAAATATAATTATGGTTTTTTGCTTAATTCGTAAGTAGATTTATCCAATAATAAATTATTTTAGCCTTAAATCTACATTTTTCTTCATTTTTAGGCACAAAAGAAATACGATTGGGCTCTCGAAAACGTCTAAATTTTCCACCTTGATTTTTCTACTGACACCAGCCCTTTTTATTTTTGATTTTGGGTAAAATTTGGGGAATAACCCAAAAATGGGTCATGTCAGGAGGCTTAATAAAAATGTTGTACTAGTTAAATTCAAATAGTGGTTAAGGTCATTTGAATTCCTTAAGGTTATTTTTGAGTCTTTGTTGGGCCGTATTAATGTATCAATGTTTGTTTAATGTATAAGCTACTAGATAAGTGTTTTTCTAATGTGAGTTGTTCATTATTTCTTTAATTTGCATGTTTTGGTAGAAATAGTAAGTAGTAGGGGTGCAGTTTTTTCACTGTATGGTTCACTTTTTTTGTTGGCTATCAATAATTTTCTTTGTTGCTTCCTTTTCCTAAAGTACTCAAATTTATGTCCTATTTTACACTCCAATTTCACATAGGTGGACTTAACAATACTTAGAGCTCATGTATACACATGTAATAGTCCTGGTTTTCCTCATATAAAAAAATAATATTATTGAACTTAAGATTTTCCTATAAATGAAGATCTTTTAACTCAGATTTTTCGTAGATTCACATTTACTCTTTTATTTGCTTTTAATGTTCCATTTGTTTTTATTGTCATGTGATATCTTATCATATGGAAGTCTGTGGAATTATTTTTTTCTCTAATTTTCCTCTTTTTTTGTTAAATTTCTTTTAATATAGTTTTAAAAAGTTCCTAGTGGGAACTAACATTGATGACTTTTTAAACAAAATTTTAGATTCAATGCTCTAGGTATGATTTTTTCTCCCCGTAATCTTGTTTTCAACATTGGAATTAAATGAATCTTGTAAAATAGGGTTTCCTAGGTTGTTTGAAACTTGATAATGATTGATTGGTAGTTGTTATAAAAATAAAAATCAAAGAATAATGAATTTAAAGGCTTATTGGACTGTTTTAGTGTTGTTATTATAAAGTGTATCGTTGGCTGAAAATGATTTATGAGAATTTCTTGTAATTGCAGGAGGGACCATGAGTGCGGTGCAACAACATAATCAAGGGACCACGAGTAGAGCATCCACAACAGGTAGGTGATTCATGCCTACATCAGCCGAGTTCACATTTCCCCCAAAATATTTCAAGAACCCTAACCCAAAATTCATAAAGAAAAAATAATGCAATTTAACCATAAAATCAAGAATCTTTTAGATGCATATAAGAAACACCTTACCAAGAAAGATTCAAGATCCTAATAGCTTGTGAAATCACAATATCCTCCTCTCTTCTTTCTCTTCCTACTGTTGCCAGCCCAAACATTCCTTTTTCCTCCACTTTCTCCTTCCAATAATACTTCAAATCCTTGGGTTTTTGATGTTTGAATGTTTTGGTAACCCTTAATCTCACTTTCACTTCGAAATTGTTCTTCAATTAGGGTAAGACAATATCAAAATCTCCCTCCCTTTCTTCCCCTCCTTCTCCTGGAAATGAGAGAAAAGAGGGGTATTTATACTCCTCAATTTCTCTTATTGCACTAAGGCCCCCTATTTCCTTTAAATGTTTCTTTTTACCCCACATCTTCTCTTCTTATAATTTAAATCATAATCTTTACATTTATTTCAATTTCACCCTCCACTCAACTTATTTTATTTCTCTTTTAATTTATTTCTTTAATTTAACACTTACATTTATTTCCCGGGGTTTACAATTTAAACTCATGTTAGCAAAATTTCGGCAGCCATTGATGAATTTTAATTCTGATCTTTTCAATTTATTTGTGAGAGTGATTCTTGCATTCTTTAGTTCTTGAATGAACTGAATCCGACTTATCGAAGATTAACTGGCTTAGTGGCGTCATTCTACTCATTCCAATAGTGTTGCTGCCTTGGGTCAGGTTTTTATTGTGTCACACTCCTATCAGACCTATTTCAGCTTTCCGGGATCAGATCTCATTCTTGGTTGTAGGTTGTGTGACCACGTGATCACGAGGTTCGCATAAGGTGGTATCAGAGCTAGGCTCCGAAACAAGGTCATATCATTATGTTATTTTCGTTTTTTTCTTACTGTTCCTTAAAGTTTTTCAGTGTTTGTGTCAATCTCCTTGTTTTTCGTGTCTGCGTCATCTAATCCAAAAAAAACAAGAGGTTATATTTCATCTTTTTCTTTCTCATCATTTCAGTATATTAAGGAAAAAAAAGAGATTTGGTATATAAAAAAAAGAGAGAAACAGAGAGAGATAGAGGCATTAGTTGAAATTTGAAGAATCATTGAATTTTTGCCATAGAAAACACAACTCTAGGGAAATATAAGAAAACCACATCAAAATCAATTGAAAATTCATATTCCGTCTATTGGAGTTGAGATAGCATCATATGTCAAATTTGGGTCTATTCTGATATTTTTTACTTGAGGTTTATTTCGAGGTTCATTTCTGTCGTAGAAACACTACCTTAGTGAACCCTAAGGAAAACACCATAGAATCAATTAAAACTCAAAGTTTAGTGTATTGGAATTGATATCGCACTATATATTAAATTTGGGCTTATTTTGATATCGTATACTAGAGTTTTCAATTGGAGGTTCATTTCTGCCGCAAATTGATCACACAAAGGGTTGGGTACCTAGAAGTATGATAACGACCTATAATTTGAGTGTTGCTTTTAGTTATGTATTACAATACTAAGTATTTAATTTGAGGTCATTTCGAGATCGTTTGGTATGGGTTTCAATTTTGTTACGTAAAAATTGCGTAAGAGGTTAGATTCTGCTCAAGTCTCAAAAAGTGATCCTTACTGTTTAGTTTTGTCCAATTTTCTATTTTTATTCTATTTTGGGTTATCTAGGAGTCAAGTAATTATTTTCGCTAATATTTGCTTCTGTTTTATTTCGTGTCTTCTTATCGTCCACAGTTCGTACGAATTTGCATTGCTACTCGTGAAATCGTAATCGTAGTTTTGTTTTGCTTTGTTTTTAGTATTTTTATTGCTTCTTGAGTCCAAAAATCATAATTAGAGTGCGCTGGAAAGGCTACTGACTTTGATTTGTTGATTTTAGTTCCTAAAGAACCACAAGAAAGCAAGTTGTGAGGTAAAAGGCGTAGTGAGCATATTAGAGTGAAAAGCCTTGATTTTTTTATGTGATACATGAGAGGTGTGAGGATATATTTTCTATGACTAACTGAATTTTGCAGATTCAAAGGATGTCTGAAAAACAACGAATCAGCGACACAAAACATTGACGTTGCTTTCCAATTGTGAGCTTTATGTCAGCAACTCGAGTTGTTGTTTAGGATGAACATGGATCTGAAAAATGATTTGAAATGGATAAAGAAACAGAATATTGGGGCTTATCGCAGAGGACCTATGGTCCGTAAGGCCGTACCGAATACCAAATCTGATTTTGACGAGTTTGTTGATGAAAACACAGATGTGGGTGAAGATGACTATGATGGTGATATGAAATCTGGAAGTGACAAATCTTATTGTGAAGGCATGCCGCCATTGAAGGATAGTGATGGGGATGAGCTAGCATCACCAGTTGCGGCGTCCTTGGTTATAAGGCCTACACTTCAGGTCCAGGTCAAGGAAGATGAATCTAATCAACAAAGAGAGAATATCTTCTAGACACGTTGTTACGTACAAAGTAAGGTGTGTGGTTTAATTATTGATAGTGAAAGTTGTGTTAATGTTTGCAGTACAACCCTTGTTAGTAAACTGAAATTGAGTATTGTTAAGCATACGGAACCATATAGATTGCAATGGTTGAATGATAGTGGTGAAGTTAAAGTGACTAAACAGGTTATGGTTCCATTCTTGATTAGGAAATATGTTGACGAAGTTCTATGCGACGTTGTACCAATGCAAGCACGCAACACCTTGTTGGGGAGACCATGACAATATGATAGGAAGGCAATTCATGATGGGGATAGAAATAGGTATACCATTGTAAAAAATAATAAAACCATCACTCTTGTACCTCTTACACCCAAACAGGTATATGATGATCAAATAAAGCTAAAACGTGAGCATGAGGCAATGAGGAGAGAAAATCAAGGTGAGGATCAAGGGAGAGAAGACCATCAGATTCAGCCAGAACCCAAACCACTACAACCCATTCAGACAGTCATCCAAACACAAACAAATCAAACCATTCGACCACAACTCAAAAATACCCAAATCTGGTCGAGAGTGGTGGTAAGACAAGAGGAGTGAAGAAAGTCGGGAGGAGTGATGAAAATTGTGTGGAAAAACTAAAGAAACAATGAAGTTTTTATGCTAGAGAGGGTGAGGTCAGATCTGCATATTTCACTAACAAGCAAATGATTTTACTTGTGTACAAAGAGGCTTACTTTGATACTAATGATCTTGATCATATGGTGCCTAGTGTTGCTATTTCTTTGTTGTAGGAGTTAGATGATTTGTTCCCCGATGATACTCCAAGCGGATATTACCACCATTGCGGGGGATAGAGTATCAGATTGATTTTGTACGTGGAGCTTCAATTCCTAACTGACCAGCCTATAGAAGCAATCCAGAGGAGACGACAGGGCTTCAAAGGCAAGTTTATGAGCTAATAGATAAAGGATATATGCGTGAGAGTATAATATGCTCGTGTGTTGTACCCGTGCTACTCATACCTAAGAAGGATGGAACATGGAGGATGTGTGTTGATTGTCAAGCCATTAACAACATAACAATTTTGATACGAGGTCGAATCCTTTCGAGGAGAGAGGGGATGATGCAAACCAGCCCAAAAACATCAGCAAGGACTTATGGGCTACCTTTTCCTTTTGTTTCTAGGATTAAGGGGCTGGATGGAAGGCTATAAATATGACTTATGGACTTTATTTAATTTTGTTAGCTACAACCCAAGGCTTATTTGGGCTTAATTAAGACTTTGTTTTCAGCTAGAATCCAAGGCTTGTTTGGATTCGTCATGGACTTTTCAACTTAGGGTTTTGGGTCAGTTTTGAGTGGACCTCATTTAAGTCCACATAAAGGGTCCATTAGGGTTAGTTTTTAAAAGACTATTTAAACTCATGTTAGCAAAATTTCGGCAGCCATTGATGAATTTTAATTCTGAACTTTTTAGTTTATGTGTGAGAGTGATTCTTGCATTCTTTAGTTCTTGAACAAACTGAATCCGACTTATCAAAGAGTAACTGGCTTCGTGGCGTCATTCTACTCACTCCAATAGTGCTGGTGCCTTGGGGCAAGTTTCCATTGTGTCACATTCCTATTAGACCTATTTCGGCTTTACGGGATCAGATCTCATTCTTGATTGTGGGTTGCGTTACCACGTGATCACGAGGTTCGCATCACTTTCTCTAAGCCGGAATCTAGCATCCCCCTCTCATTTCACCAGATAAAAGACTAAAAACAAAAACGAAATGAAGTTTAGTCCTACAATATATTTTTTTCAAAACAAATAGAGTTATTGGTTATTTATTATCTTAAAAGATAGAAGACTAAATTAATGTCTTAAAACAAATTGTAGAGGCAACACCACCTATTTTACTTGTTTTTTTCCACTCTAGTTCTCTATTTTTTAATTCGCCCTCAGCCTAAAACAAAATTTACTTGAAATGGCTCAATCATGGAAAACAAAATTTGAATTTCTTTTAAAAATTGACTTTGCAATACATAAGAGCTCACATAGTAAAATTAAGAATCGTAAAAACACCTTTAAGATTCAAATTCTATTCATGCATTTTCCATATTTTGTTGTCACTTCTGTTCTTGGATCGAGGCTCCAGTATTAAATTAAAAAATTTACATCCCTGCCGCTACCCTCCATTCAAATCATGGAGATATAAATTGGCACCTAACTTTACAGTGCAGGCGTTATGGTGGGCGCAACCTGAGTCCTATCGATCATCAATATTAATAATTAATACTTCGAGTACTGCTTATGTAGAATTAGTTACAACTTGTTCATGTTTAGTTTTCACATAACAATCAATTACCTAACCACACCTAGACGAAAAAGGAAACCGGCAGGTAGCTAGTCAGCTTCTTACCTTCCAAAAGGGAATGTTTTTATAATGTTCAGTTAAAAACGAATATATTACGCCATGTTAAGCCCATATTTTTGTACTTATTTACTAAAAAGTAATTTACTATGAACATACTATTTATATATAAAAAAACAATTTAATCATATGTTTTACACGTTCTTTTTAAGCCAAAACTAAATACAGTTTATTGTTTATTACCTAAACAATGATTGATAGGTTCAAAGTTCACACAATATTTGCTTTTATAAATATTTTTAAAAGTTTTTTATATTATATTTCAATTAAAATCCCTTCTCTCTCATTTTTATTTTTTGTATTTAGTACTTTTTTAAATAGTGATTTTTTTTAATTAGTTTTTATGTATTTAATTTTTGAAAAGATTATTATAACTTCTTTGTTATTTCTTTTATGTTATATATAATTAAAATTTATTTTAAAAAATTAAAATTATTTATTTTTTGATAGTATTTCTTAAAAGTGTAACATTTTTAGATGTTTTTTCTTCTTTGATTTTATTTGATCAATTTTATATGTGCGTTTATTTTTACTATTATTTTATTAAATAAAGAATAATTTAGGTAATAATAATCACTTGCACAATTGGATAAATAATTAGTGTTGTGGAATTAAATATTTTGATCTATAGTTATTTCCTTACTTTTTTCTGATAAAAGGTAATTTTAGGAATAGTATTTCTTTATTTATTGCTCAAATAATTCTCAATCTATTTAATTAGATATGTTTGTAAGCTTTTTTATACACGCTAAATTGTTTTTAGTGTAAAAAAGCAAGCTGAAGACGGTTGCATGTTTAAGGTATCTAATTTTTAGATATTATTTTTAATATGTGTAACTTTGCATAATATTTTTCTTGCCTCTTATTTTATTTAATATATATAATATGTGTTTATTTTTATTAGTATTTAATTAAATAAAAAATTTATTTTGGTTAATAAAGTCATTAAACAAAACAATGTCAAACATCTGGGTTGCAAAACTAAATATCTTGATCTATATTTGACTCATAATTGTTTAATTTTAATTTTAATTTATTATTAATAAATATTTATTTATATATTTATTAATACACATAATTCTAAATTTATATTATTAGATTAAATATTTGGGTTGCAAGACTAAATGTATTGAACCATGATCCAATATATTCAACAAAACATGTTGTGACAGCACATCCAGCACAAGTTCTTAACATAAAACTTTCAATCTATTTTTTTATAGTGTATTTATGTTTATTACTTTTACTTAAACAAATCAAAATTTATTATAATATATATTTTTTACTAATATAAAATGAAAGTTTGTGCTGTAAAATTTAATTTAATATGCAAATTGCATATATTTTACCAATAAAGATTTGAGTTGGCATTGTTTTAGGGGTGGCACTATTGGCACATTATTTTGTCTATTGGCATGCAATTTTTAAATTTTGTATTTGTACACACAAAATTCTCGCAGGTCAGATAGACATGCTAGAGAATATGGTGTCAAAATTACAGTAATAAATTTGATTACAAGAAAAAGTGAAAACTCTTTTCAAGTGTTCTTCTCGTCTATAAATCCTCTTATTAACGGTCAAATCTAGATCTTGTTCTTATTTTGAATGAAGAGATATTCACACGAGCCCAAAAGCTTTAGTCATGTGAGATCTTGACTTGATTTGATTTCCTTTGGTGAAGGAAAAAACTTTGATCCTTTGTTTTGTTCACTTGATTTGGTGAAGATTAGGACTTTGATCCCTTTCTTCCTTGGCTTTATTTGATGAAGATTAGAACTTTGATCCCTTTCTTTCTTGATGGACTTGAATTCTTTTGAGAGAACTTTCCAAGTATTTGTGCTCGATCTTTAGTCTCTACTTGTTGTCCTTTTTTTGCTTCTTTTTTTGTTGTTCTTATGGACCCTCCTTGATGATGGCTTTGTTGCCTATTTATAGACAAGCCAAGTGCTAATTGACCTCAATTATCTTTTAACTAAATGATGTTTTAGGAAAATCAAAATGAAAATTACTTAAAATACCCTTATCCTGAAGGATATTAAAGTAAAATCTATGTAGTATATTTTGATTTGGGTTTTTAATTTAGTTTGAGCACAAACCCAATAAATTAAATTAGGTCCACACATAATAAATAAAAAATTTGAGTCATAAATCAAACTTGTTGAAATTTTGATGTCTACAAATACCCCCTTAATATTAATTTACTGGGTGTTTTGGTACAATAAATAAATTTATATTGAATTATATATATATATATATATATTAATAAATAAATTATTTTATTTATTTATTTATTTATTTGACTTAGAATTTACTTTTTGGGATTATAAGAAACTCCACCCTCTAGAAAGCGCACTTTATGGGTCCAGTGAGCGAGTAAAACCCCGACTGTCCTAGGCTCTTACAAGAGGTACATGCCTAACTCAAACTCGAGACATGTTGTGCAGATCTCAAGCCCTTTGTCATCACGTCATGCACCTTGGGGACATTTGACTTAGAGTTGTGATGATATTAAAAGTATATTCACTTTACGTAATCACATACAAAGGTAAGTCTATTTCCTACCACAACAAGGACATTTATTCTATATATGTAACCAGTATCTACTATTTTTTTAAGAGATCCTACCAAAAACCTAATCAAACAATTAGGTAAAAAAATAATTCTTCTAACTGCCTTGTCGTGAACTTGCTACTAAAGAGATAGTTAATATGAAGCCATTGAAGATTTGACAAGGTTATTGGGGGTGTTTGGGAATGTGTTTGTAAAGCATTTTTTAAAAAAAAATTAAAAACATTATTTAGTATTTTAAATTAATATTTGTTGGTGTTTGTAGATCATTTTGATGTGCTAATGTTAAAAATAATTAAAAAAAAACAAAAAATATTATTTTAATACTTTTTTGAATGAAAAAACTTTCAAAATAAACATCAATCATACTCTCAAACAAGCACCAATTTGACTTGTGAGTCACATTGTTTCATGGGATTTTTCAGGAGAAAAAGATATATAAAGTGTCTGATTAGGAGCGTGGTTGAGATTGGTTTTGAAAGTGATTTTACTTACAAATACATCAAAATGATATTTTTTTTTATTTTTTAAAACTTATTTTTAACATAAGCACATGAAAATAATTTTAAAAAAAATTCTAAAGCTCTTGTGAAATATAGTGTGCCAAATAACATAAAAAAAGTTAATTAATATAGGTGTTGCTCATATTGTAGCAAGAGGCTCAAGTTTTTTTTTCAAGAAAAGGCATATATATGATGGGGCATGTATGGTAACAAAGGAGATAATTAATTTGGATGCAAATCCTGTTGCAAGCTGCCCATTTTTTTAGGAAAAACAAATTATATATATTTTTATGGGATATGGAGGTAATTAATTTGAGGGATACAATTTTATTTTTTTGAATCGTAACTTTTTATTTGATGCATTTTGTAGGTTTCAAGAATTTGAAAACATACCGGGACACTTTTAGCTAGACTTGACGATCTTTAGACAAACCTTTTCAAAGGAATCCTTGCAAACTTGGAGACCCGGTGAACCTCTTATAAGGGATCCTTGTGAGATTTAAGTTCAGGTATTGATCTTTGGGAACTTGATCTTTGATGAATCCTTTTAGAGGATCCTTAAGAGTTTGAAATTTGGTGAATCCTTATGGAGGATTGGATTCTTGAGAGATTAAAGATTAGGTGTTGGTCTTTGGAAACTTGAACTTTTGGTGAATTCTTTTAGAAGATCGTTGAGACTTGAACTTTGGTGAATCTTTTCCAAAAGATCCTTGAGAACTTGGAGCTTTGAGCATATTTCAATATACAAATGGTTGGTGAGTATTGAGCTGGATTTTTTAAAACCTTTTTTTTCATGTGTCATTCACAATTTATACTCTTGTAGGCCAAGAGGAGAACATTAGAACATGGTTTGTTCTTTGATTTGATTTGATTTGATTGATTTTTTTAAAATGTGACTGAACTTCTAAACTGCCTATGTACGTTCATTAATAAAGGATCAAGTCATGACCTAGTTCAAAGTTTTTTTTGTGCCATTCACAATTTATACTCTTGCAGGCCAGGAGTAGTACATTTTTTTCATGTCTAATATTTTAGGCTCATGTGACATAGAGATGGCAAGAGATCTTCAATAATAGAATTGCTTCAAAAAATTTCCATTGATGGCTCTAATTCGTAGACCATCTTTATCAATAATCTTTTATGCTCCATGGTTATATACTTCAGTGACAGCATAAGGGTCACCCTATTTTGAGATGAATTTTCCACTTGTGCTTAGTGTAATGACTATTGGCCTTCAAACGACAATAACCATGTCTCCCACTTGAAAAAATCGAGGCTGAACTTTTTTATTAAAAGCTTTTGACATATTGGCTTTATAACATTCCAAACATTATTGTGCTTTGAGTCTTTTCTCATCTAGAGCTTCCAACTCTTCCAAGCGTAACTTTGTATTTTCTTCATCATTAAGGCCTTCTTGAATGGCAATCCTTAAATATGGGATTTGACATTCCAATGGAAGAACAACTTCAATTCCATAGACAAAAGAATATGGAGTTGCTAGTGTTGGTGTTCGATATGTTGTGTGATATGCCCATAAAGCCTCCTCTATTCTATCATGTCAATCTTGTTTGACTTTAAAACCACTTTTTTGAATAGATTACACAAAGTATTGTTGAATGATTCAACTAACCCGTTTGTAACAGCATTGTACATGGACGAGTTATGTTGGACAAAGCCAAATTTTACGCATAAGTTATCCATAAGGCTATTGTAAAATGGATTTCCATTATTCGTGACGATATAACAAGGTACACCATATTGGAAAATGATGCTTGATTTTATGAATCCCACAACTTTTTTCTTTTTTAACTTCCTTTAATGGGACTGCTTCATTCCATTTAGAGAAATAATCAATTGCTGCCAGGATATATATGGTCTATTGAGGTTTTTTGAGTTATAGGTCCCACTACATCAAAACCTCATACAATCTTTTACCATGGTTAGCCAGTAATATCCTAACCTCTTTATGCGAAAATGAAGTTTAGGGCCAGATCGATGTGAACCACAAATCCATGAATGAACTTCTTCTACAACATCCAAAGAGACACTAATAAAGATATGCAAGTTTATTTGCTTCAAATCTTCTACAGTTGCTTGCCCCCATTCTTCAAAAGCTTTTGGAGTTGGAGTTAGTTCATCTTTAATAAATAATTCATTTGAACGTGAAGCATTCCTCAATATTTCCTTGATGGTGATATGGTTTTCACAAAGAATCTTTAATTTTGGTGATTGGATATCTTCCTTTGTTGGAGCCTTTTCACTTTTTTGAAATTTTGCTTCTTTGATCGGGATCTTCTTGATCTTTTAGACTTAACCTTCTTTGAGACTCTATTTTTGTCTCCATCATTTTAGGGCCTAATCTGGAGAAAACATCAACCTTTAATCTTGGATTCTATGGTTGGGTAGGAATGGATATTTGATCATTAGTCTCTTGAATACTGAAATGTGTGAATCCAAACTCAATCTTTCAAAGATTGATACATGGGCATTTTCCTTCTTGTCATGATATGGAGCATATGGGTCTTGAATTTCTTCTACATTGTATTCAAAGACTTGAATCATAATAGAATTTGACGTAACCTTTTTATCTTAATTTTTAAAGGTTCAAAAGGTTGGCACCCTACTCTGAATTTTATTTGTTGGACTAGTCCTCCTCTTTGTATGACTTTCTTTACTTCTTTACACAATCCTCTACCTGTGAGAAGTTCATCTAAGCTTCTAAGTTTACGAGGCTTACTTGTCCTATATCCAACATTCTAGAAATGTTTCTGGATACGAGGATCAAACCATCCTTCTGGTTGTTTTACTGTTTTTCTAGAGGCTTTATCCATCATAAACTTATAAGAGTGAGAATTGAAAGGTGATAGCCCAACCATGATTGGTAATGGTAGGACTATCTCTTCCTTCATTGTTTGGATATCCTTTTTGGAGAGTTGATCTTGAGGATTTGACATGAATTGTTGGGCTGACTTTGTCAATGCTTATTCTTTCTTCATTTGCATCTTATCTTTGGACTTCTAACTTAAATTCATCTTCTTTAAAGTAGAACCTAGAATCTGCATATTGTGATTCTTAAATAGAGAATGGTTCTTTTGAAGCTATAACACATTTAACCTCACCATCATGGTTATACTTAAGGCATTAATGCTATGTTGATGGAACCACCCCATTATCGTGTACCCAAGTTCTTCCTAAATGTAGATCATAAGAAGTTTTTGCCTCGATAATATGATAAAGTGTTGAAAGGATATCTCTCCAATATCAATCTTGATATGAATCTTCTCGATGACATGTTGTCCTTTATGACTAAAGCCTTGGATTACCATCCTACTTTTGGATATTTCATCCAGACATATGACAATATTTTCTATCATATGAATTGCCATGATGTTAACTGTTGATCCATCATCAATTAAGATACGTCTAATTCCTTGATCTCTAACATACCTACTTACATAAAGTGGTCGATTATGTGGTTTTGCTCCAAGCTGTAAGTCTTCATTCGAGAATGATATTGTTGTTAAACAATCAATATTAGTTATATCATCAACCCTTGAGAAAAAAAATCTTCTTCAAACTCTTTAGAGCCTAGAAAGACTTGGGCAAGAGTTATTCCAGTCTCTAGAGGAAAATCCATTGCCTCGATAGACATGTGTTTGGTGAAATTTTCTCTAACTTAGAGACAGCTCCTTTCATAATCAGATATTTTGCATCAGAGGACAAATCTTTCTTTCTTGGACATCGTTCTTCAACTGCTACATTTTCATCTTGACCAACGGTGATAACATTGACCATGACACTTTCATCTTGAAAGATACTCGATCTTTTCTTCTTAGAGTAAAACATTGATGGGTCTTTCTTTTTTTGTACCTGTCTATGTTTCGAGTTTGATTGTTTTACCTTCTTCTCCATCATCATTTTAGGTGAAGTTTTCTTAGGAAGTGGTAAGATTGGATGTTTTGAAACACATCATCTTTTCTTTCTAACTGTGATCCATGATTTATGATCATGATCAAACATATCTATGTCATCGGAAGATCCCCATCTAGTAGGTTCTACTTTCATGAAACTTTCCTTAATAACACTTGGTGAGGCATATCTTTTATATTTTTTTCTTCTTGGAAATGAAAGTAGACCATCCATCTCCAATTTCATCTTCAGATTTTGAGGATGACTATAGATCCTCAAGATCTTCTATCATCAACTCATACAATGATGTTCCTAAATATGCTCGCATTGTTGTCTTTTATCTCATCTACTTTGAATTGAATAGGAAGTTGTCTTTGAGATAGATGTTTAAAAGAATCTTTATCATTAAGGATAACTTCTTTTTCACAAAACGGACTTGGAAGGTGAACAAGATCAAAAGATCTGAAGGCAACCATTGTCATATTTGTACTTGTGATTTCTTACACTTCTTCAAGTTGGATCTTTCCTTCATTTTCTATACGAACTATTAGATCCTTGAAGACAAAGCATTTTTCAATGAGATGGTTGACAATCTGATGATACTTGTAGTATTTTGGATGATCAACCACATCAACTTTCTTATATCTTTTAGGTATAAAAAGTTCAATCAAACTTGATTTAGAATACCTGAAACTTCATAATATAAAATAGGGTATTCTTTTTCTTGCAATTGCTTCAAAGTAAATTTCTTTATTTCTCGGGTTTGTTTTCTCTGGAGTTTTTCTTCAATTTTTTGTTTTGATTTGGTTTGATGATTAAAAACTTTTATAGGTATCGTGGAGACAAGCATGGCTTCTTTTGACTTTGCAAACCTTGTATCTTTATTGAATTCTTTTTTTGTGTCCTTACCACGATGATTACTTCAAAAATAGCTTCCATAGCTTTCTATTTGAATCTTCAAGTCACGGGCTCTTGTAAGGAGTTGTTCAAAAGTGAATGACATGTTTCCTTGTAGACTATATAATAACTACCATTGCATTCTCTAGACACATATATCTATAGAAAAGGCTTCACTTATCTTCTCCTTACAACTAAAGACTAAGTTTCTCCATCTCTCGATGTAATCCAAGACCGGCTCCTCTTTTCTTTATTTAATGCAGGCAAGCTCTGGCAAGCTCACAGTTCATCGAGTGCTATAAATACGAGTCAAGAACTCTCGCTCCATTTGGTTCCAACTATCTATTTCTTCAATAGAAATTTTAGTGTATCAATCAAAGGCGACTCCTTTTAGGAATTGAACAAACTACTTTACCATTAGATCTTCATAGGTTCTTGCATTATTACAAGTCTCAATAAACTGAGTAATATATTGCTTTGAATTACCTTTACCTTCAAATTTTTGAAACTTTGGAGGTTGATAGTTTAATGGCATCCTCATTTCATCGATACACTTAGTGTATTGCTAGGTATACACAAGAGAGGACTGGGGAGCGCCTCCATGTTGAGTATGAATTGTATCTACAATTAGATGTTGCAATTGTTGAAGGGTAAGTCAGCCTACTGATGATCCAACAGTGTCTCTAAAGGCATTTTGTACAACTGTTTGATTATGTTGCTCTTGTTTTTGTTGCTTTTTAGTAGTCTCTTGGTATTCAAAAATATTTGGATCAATATTATCCCTAGATGAATCCCCAATCCTTTGAGAGCTTTTGGCATATGGATTTTTATTTTTTCAATTGATCCATTAAGATGGTGATTTGAGCATCATTTTCCTTAATAGATTTCTTTAGATCCTCAATTTTCAAAGACATTTAATGAATATGATCCTTAGAAAATGATATCTCGGTGACCATGATTGACATTTGGGAGTCAGACTCAAAATTGGATGAGGATGAGTAATCTCCCCATTTTTTTGAAAGAAGTCATAGAATGTGATCTAGACTTTAACCGCGAGCTTGGATTTGATTCATATAATGGAATCTCAATCCCTTCTTGAATATTTTTAAAGGGAGAATTTACAAACTCATACTTTGAGGAAATTTCTTTCTTTTCTCTTCTAGAGAATTTTCTTAATAAAGAGACCAATTTAGACTTTCGAGACAAAGTTCTTAGGTGAGTGGCTAGTAAAGCATCCACTCCAGCATCTTGAGAATTAATTGAAGAATTACTTGCATGCTCCATGTCTTTATTTTCGATGATAGATCAGTTGACTCGAGAGGTGAGAGGAAAACAGGGTCCCACTAAGTGTGCTAGAAATTGTACACACAAAATTCTCGCAGGTCAAATAGACACACTAGAGAATATGGTGCCAAAATTACAGTAATAAATTTGATTACAAGAAAAAGTGGAAACTCTCTTGAAGTGCTATTCACGTGCACAGATCCTCTAATTAACGGTGAGATATAGATCTTGTTCTTGTTTTGAATGAAGAGATATTTACATGGGCCCGAAAGCTTTAATCATGTGAGATTTGAATTGATTTGGTGAAGGAAAGAACTTTAATCATTTGTTTCCTTGGCTTTATGCGATGAAGATTAGGACTTTGATCTCAAAATGGTAAATTACCGCCAAAACCCTTTTGGCCTTAGATGAGGAAAAAAATAAGAGTTGCTGACAAGGGTATTATTGTTTTTTCATTGTTTATGAATGGAGAAACAACAAATTTCCCTCAGAAAAGATAAAAACAAAGAGTTGACTCAGACGTATTTTGGTATTTGAGCGTGTGTTTTCTTTGTTAGGATGAACTCCGAGGGGTGTTTTGGTAAATTCATATTTTAATACTTTTTTGAAAAAACTGTTTGCGCGTCTGCGTGACTCACCAATAGTTTTTTTCTGCCAGCACCATACAAGCGGCACGTGCATTGTCAGACGGTGGCTAAAAATGTCCAACCGTCATCTTACTGGAGGCCCCGCCATTGCCTCTTCAACATGGTGGTGCACGTGTGGGTCATTGTGGTCGAAAACTTGTCTATGGTTGGTTGTTTTTTTTTCTCTTCTAGAATCGAAAATGCATGCAGGTCCTCTTTGTTTATGAATTGTGCATTTCAATCCTTGGTATTTTGATATCTTTTTTCATCCCGATTTCTAGTATACAAGTTTTGATATGTTTTAATTTTGTCCTTCAATTGAAATTGATAATATATTTTTTTTCATTTTGGTCCTTATTATTTTAATTTTTGGTTTGGTTTTAATTTCTTTCATTTTTTTAATATATAAGTTTTGATTTGTTTCAATCTTGTTTTTCAATTAAAATTGAACATATATATTTTTTTTCCATTTTATCCCTTATTCTTTTAATTTGTTATTTAGTTTTAATTTCTTCTAGAGCAATCCTTTTTCTTGCTTATGTGTCAATCCTCTTTCTTTTGGTTTTTATTTTTTATCATTTTTTTCTTTTTTTGAGGTTTTACTTTTATTCAATTTAGTTCTTAAATTTTAATTTGGGTTGATGATCATTTTAAAATTGATATTTTTTTTCTTTTTTGCCATTGTTCTTTCAAATTGATGATATATGTTATTTTTCATTTTAGCCCTAATTTTTTTATTTTTTATTTGTTTTTAATTTATTCGGTCTTGAGGTTTTGATTTATTTCAATTTTGTCTTCAAATTGAAATCAATCATATATTTTTTTTTTCAATTCGGTCTTTATTCTTTTGATTTTTCGTTTGGTTTTGATTTTTTGTTTGGTTTTGATTTATTTAATTTTTATGGTCATTCTAGGCAGTCCCTATTTTTTATTCATATCTATATATCTATGCTCTTTGTTTTAGTTTTTAATTTATATCATTTTTTATTTTCTTGGGGTTTTATTTTTATTCAATTAGTCCTAAAATTTTAATTTATGTTGATGATCATTTTAAAATTTATATTTCTTCTTTTTTCCCTTTGTTCTTTTTTTTAGTTTTTTTCAAATCAAATGATTTTTTATGCTAATAATATTTATTTTGTTGTTTTTGTTTGCTCTTTTGATAAAGTTTTAGGGTTTTTTTTTTCAAGATACTTTTATGGTTTTCATTGCTTATGCAATAATAATAATAATTTTAGTGATTATTTTTTTATTGTTTTCTTGCTTGCTCTTTTGTTCAAGTTTTTTTCTTGTTTTAAAAATTCTTCGGAACAATTTAATAATTTTTATTGTTTAAGCAGTAATAATAAATGATAATTTTAGTTGTTATAATCATGATAATAATGACGACGTTATTAATTATAATGATCATAAATAACGTGTGGGTGTAAGTTTATATGTATGTGTGTGTGTGTGTGTGTGTGTGTGTATTATTACACAAACCCTAAATTGTGTTTATATTTTGATATGATGATTGGGGAATTCTTCATTCTCCAAGTGCAAGAAGCAATAGAAATTGCAAGCCAGCTGTAGTATTTGACTTCATGGCGTATACATTGACAAGAAAAGGAAAGAAAGAAGAAGGTTTTCATTGCTACAGTTAAGTTGGCAGGGCTTTCAAGCTTGAACAACCAAGTTAACAACTTAATTCATATTTAGCCAAAATGCACCAAGATTTAATTATTGTTGTTTAAAAAAGAAAACCATTGTTTCATTTTCTTCTTTGATTCTACCATTTTATATATAACATTTTATGTACTTTGTGTTCCCTTTTTTTTTATGTGAAATAGCCTCATTAATAGCCAAATTTGAAACCTAAGGCAAACAATATCTAATTGACTCAAAAACTAATAAATAGTGCAATTAGGACTCTAGTGAACAAAATATCAAGTTTGAGTTGATTCTAAATTGATTTGATTTATTTTCTTCTTGTTTAGTTTTATACAACATAATCTATGATATCTTCTCTTCAATTATTTCTCTTTTTTGACCTTTTATGCTATTGATGTTTAGAGAGACAGTAACAATTTGAAATAAAAACTTTTTTCATTTTCTTTTTTGTACTAAGAAGAAGCCATTACTGAATGAAAAAGAAAAGGATTAGAAGCAAGCACTTTTGACGCGACACAAGAAAAAATGAAATTAACAAAGGATATAACCTGATTAGTAACTAATACCATATGATGCAGACCTCGTAATCATATGGTCAAGCAACCCACACGCAAACAATTCAACCCTAGAAAGCCAAGTAAATCAGATTTGATAGGAATAACACAAAGATAACCTGTATTTAGACACCAAAACTATTGAATTCAAATCCTCACCCAATGAATAGCAATTTATGAATGAGAAGTATGAATTGATACATTAAGTCAATTGAACCCTGATAAATCGTTTCAATCCTATGCAAAACTAAAAACGAGATAATTCTCACCCTCATATGCACTCAAATTTGTAGCATGTAGTTTGAATATCGTTAAGCAAAAACATAATCTTAAACTTAGGTTACATATGCATTTTCAACCTAACCTAAATCCTATAATACCTAAAGATGTGGACTTGTATAGAGCTCACTTACAATGAAACTTAAATCCTTAAGTATCTAAGCTCAATTAATGTTTATTAACACTAAAACACAAAACACAAATCTAAATTAAAAACTTTAAGTTATTGTCACATATAAATAAGATAACAAAAGGTTTGATTTGGTTTTTAATATTGTTTACTTCTAAGTTATCTTCTTAGACTAGTAGAATCATTAAATAATCCTCCTAGCTTAGAAAACAAATTTGACAACTCATTAGTTTTCGTTGCAGACTAAAAAACTTCTTTTGAATGCTAGAAATTCTCTATTTAAAAAAATAATATGATTGAATATCCTTGCATCCTCAAGAGAAAAATATGTAGACTTTAACTTCATGTAATACTTTGAAAAATAAACCCAAATCAAGGCTGACTTGAGGTCGAAGACATTAAACCGCAAGCCTTTGTTTTTATCTAACATGCAAAAAACTAGGACAAAATAATTTTGTTTAAGAATTACACCTTTTTGGTTTATCATTTTCTTATTTTCTACAAAATGTTTACTTATTTATGAGTTTGTTGTTGATTTTAAATTTCTATTTAATCCTATATTTACTAAGATATACTATTTATATGATTATTAATTACTTAGAATTACATATTTTATGAGTTTTTTTTTTTTATAAAGCTTTAAACCTGCTTTTTTTTCTTATAGTTTTTATGAATGACAAATTTATTTATCTTTTTCATTAGATGTTGAATAACTAATTGTATCCATGAAAGTAGTTTTTTTCCATTTTTTAATATCTTAATGCATGCTTGAATAATGGACTATTATAAACAATCAATTAAGTTTATTCTACTAACATGTTTATTATTTAAGTAATCAATTAACTTAAGAATTTTATCTTATAAATGTGAAATTTAAATTGGAACTTACTGATATTGTTGAATTATGGAAATATATTTGATATTTTAAAGAGAATTGTGGATTCTAGATGAGGTTATATTTTGTACAAGGATAATGAAAGCTAAAATATTCTTACATACCATTTAACTATGTGTGGTTGATTTTTTAAAGTGTGAGAGTGATTCTTGCATTTTTCAGTTCTTGAACAAACTGAATATAACTTATCGAAGAATAGTTAGCTTCGTGACATTATTTTACTCATTCCAAGAGTGTTGGTGTTTTGGGGCAGGTTTCCATTATGTCACACTCCTATCAGATCTATTTCGGCTTTCTAGGATCAAATTCCAATCTTGATTGTGGGTTGCATGACCACGTGATCACAAGGTTCACATCATTACATGTTATCAAAATTACTAGCATTAATGTAATGAATATGGATGTCATTCAACATTCATGTGTGAATATAACTTAAATAATCAATTTAATTTATTCATTAGAGATGAATTCTTCATTCTATTATAGATTCACTTCAAACATACCGGAATTGTACAATGGAAAAATATATTTTTAAGAAAATTGTGGATTTTGATTGGCCATGAGTTTGAATTAACTATGGTAACTAGTCACCACACTCACCCAAACCCAACTACTCTAGTTGTTTCTTCTGTTACTACCTAGACCCAAAATAAAAAGGAAATCAATAGGGTGGCATGTGAGAACAAGGAAATCTCTACACTAAGGATTACATTTTCATTCGAACTTGATGGATATAAATATGTGAGTTTATATATATGTATAAAGAAGTATCCTGCTAGCCTTCTAACCGAAATGAAGAAGGGGGTAATCAATGTTGTTCAAGAAACAATGGACTAATCAATTAATTTCAATAAATTAGAAGGACCAAGCTATACTTAACTCTTGTTAGCAAAGAGCGTGTACGTGGTAAGAGATAAGACAGGAAGTGACTATGGGAGGGAAGGAGGGCGGGTAAGTTTAAGAAAGCCCAAACAGATTTTGTGTTTTACTTAAATATAAAGGGGTGTTTTGTCCAAACCCTGAAGAAGGCGATAGTCCCGAAAGAAGCTGAAGAGTCGAAAAGTATTTCAAGAGTGTAGAAGAGAAGAGAAGAGAGTAGGAGAGAGACGGAGAGAGCCATGGCATTGAAAGAGCAGAGTCCCGCAACCCCCAAAACCTCCCGCAAGGTAAGTTTTGATTTTTTTCAATTTTGTTTTTCAATTAAAATTGAACATATATATTTTTTTCATTCTGTCCCTTATTCTTTTAATTTTTATTTAGTTTTAATTTCTTCTGGAGCAATCCTTTTTCTTGTTCATATTTATGTGTCAATCCTCTTTATTTTGGTTTTTTTTTTTTTTTATCATTTTCTCTTTTTTTGAGGTTTTACTTTTATTCAATTTAGTTCTTTAATTTTAATTTGGGTTGATGATCATTTTAAAATTGATATTTTTTTTCTTTTTTTCCATTGTTCTTTCAAATTGATGATATATGTTACTTTTCATTTTAGCCCTAATTTTTTTAGTTTTTGATTTGTTTTTAATTTTTTTGGTCTTGAGGTTTTGATTTATTTCAATTTTGTCTTCAAATTGAAATCAATCATATATTTGTTTTTTCACTTCGATCTTTATTCTTTTGATTTTTCGTTTGGTTTTGATTTATTTAATTTTTATGGTCCTTTTGGGTTAGTCCCTATATTTTATCCATATCTATGTATCTATGCTCTTTGTTTTGATTTTTAATTTATATCATTTTCTATTTTCTTGGGGTTTTATTTTTATTCAATTAGTCTTGAAATTTTAATTTATGTTGATGATCATTTTAAAATTTATATTTCTTCTTTTTTCCCTTTGTTCTTTTTTTTTAGTTTTTTTTCAAATCAAATGATTGTTTATGTTAATAATATTTATTTTGTTGTTTTTGTATGCTTCTTTTGATAAATTTTTAGGGGGTTTTGTTTTGTTTTTCAAGATACTTTTATGGTTTTCATTGCTTATGCAATAATAATAATAATAATAATAATAATAATAATAATAATAATTTTAGTGATTATTTTTGTAATGTTCTTTTGCTTGCTCTTTTGTTTAAGTTTTTTGCTTGTTTTAAAAATTCTTCGGAATAATTTAATATTTTTTATTGTTTACATAGTAATACTAATGATAATTTTATTTGTTATAATCATGATAATAATAATGATGTTATTAATGATAATGATGATAGCAATAAAATTTGTTTTATGAACCAGAGAGTTCAAATTACTCGGTTGATTACAACTGCACACGGTTGTGGGTTATGACAATTAGCTAAGTTAAGGATAATAACATGTGCGTGTGTGTGTGGATGTATGTTTGTATGTATGTGTGTGTATATATTTATTACACATACCCTAAATTGTGTTTATATTTTGATATGATGATTGGGGAATTCTTCATTCTCCAAGTGCAAGAAGCAATAGAAATTGCAAGCTAGTTATAGTATTTGACTTCATGGTGTATACATTGACAAGAAAAGGAAAGAAAGAAGAAGGCTTTAATTGCTACAGTTAAGTTGGCAGGGCTTTCAAGCTTGAACAAGCAAGTCAATAACTTAATTCATATTTTTTAAAAAATGTTAGCCAAAATGCACCAAGATTTAATTATTGGTGTTTTAAAAAGAAAACCATTGTTTTATTTTCTTCTTTAATTCTACCATTTTATATATAAGATTTTGTGTACTTTGCATTCCCTTTTTTAATGTGAAATAGCCTCATTAATAGCCAAATTTGAAACCTAAGGCAAACAATATCTAATTGACTCAAAAACTAATAAATAGTGCAATTAGGACTCTAGTGAACAAAATATCAAGTTTGAGTTAATTCTGAATTAACTTGATTTATTTTCTTCTTGTTTAGTTTTATACAACATAATCTATAATATTTTTTCTTCAATTATTTCTCTTTTTTGACCTTTTATGCTATTGATGTTTAGAGAGATAGTAACAATTTGAAATAAAAACTTTTTTCATTTTCTTTTGTGTACTAAGAAGAAACCACTACTGAATGGAAAAGAAAAGGATTATAAACAAGAACTTTTGATGCGACACAAGAAAAAATAAAATTAACAAAGGATATAACCTCATTAGTAACTAATACCATATGATGCAAACCTCGTAATCATATGGTCAAGCAACCCACACGCAAACAATTCAACCCTAGAAAGCCAAGTGAATCAGATTTGATAGGAATGTGACACAAAGATAACCTGTATTTAAACACCAAAACTATTGAATTCAAATCCCCACCCAATGAATAGCAATTTACGAATGAGAAGTATGAATTGATACATGAAGTCAATTGAACCCTGATAAGTTGTTTCAATCCTATGCAGAACTAAAAACGAGATAATTCTCACCCTCATAAGCACTCAAATTTGTAGCATGTAGTTTGAATATCGTTAAGCAAAAACATAATCTTAAACTTAGGTTACATATGCATTTTCAACCTAACCTAAATCCTATAATACCTAAAGATGTGGACTTGTATAGAGCTCACTTACAATGAAACTTAAATCCCCAAGTATCTGAGCTCAATTAATGTTTATTAACACTAAAACACAAATCTAAATTAAAAATTTTAAGTTATTGTCACATATAAATAAGATAACAAAAGGTGTGATTTGGTTTTTAATATTGCTTACTTCTATGTTATCTTCTTAGACTAGTAGAATCATTAAATAATCCCCCTAGCTTAGAAAACAAATTTGACAGCACATTTGTTTCCTTTGCAGACTAAAAAACTTCTTTTGAATGCTAGAAATTCTCTATTTAAAAAAAAATAATATGATTGAATATCCTTGCATCCTCAAGAGAAAATTATGTAGACTTTAACTTCATGTAATACTTTGAAAAATAAACTCAAATCAAGGTTGACTTGAGGTCGAAGACATGAAACTGCAAGCCTTTGTTTTTATATAACATGCAAAAAACTAGGACAAAATACTTTTGTTTAAGAATTATACCTTTTTGGTTTATCATTTTCTTATTTTCTACAAAATGTTTACTTTTTTATGAGTTTGTTGTTGATTTTAGATTTCTATTTAATCCTATATTTACTAAGATATACTATTTATATGATTAATAATTACTTAGAATTACATATTTTATGAATTTTTTTTTATAAAGCTTTAAACCTGTTATTTTTTCTTATAGTTTTTATGAATGACAAATTTATTTATCTTTTTCATTAGATGTTGAATAACTAATTGTATCCATGAAAGTAGTTTTTTTCCATTTTTTAATATCTTAATGCATGCTTGAATAATGGACTATTATAAACAATCAATTAAGTTTATTCTACTAACATGTTTATTATTTAAGTAATCAATTAACTTAAGAATTTTATCTTATAAATGTGAAATTTAAATTGGAACTTACTGATATTGTTGAATTATGGAACTATATTTGATATTTTAAAGAGAATTGTGGATTCTAGATGAGGTTATATTTTGTACAAGGATAATGAAAGCTAAAATATTCTTACATACCATTTAACTATGTGTGGTTGATTTTTTAAAGTGTGAGAGTGATTCTTGCATTTTTCAATTCTTGAACAAACTGAATATAACTTATCGAAGAATAGTTAGCTTCGTAACATTATTTTACTCATTCCAAGAGTGTTGGTGTCTTGGGGTAGGTTTCCATTATGTCACACTCCTATCAGATCTATTTCGGCTTTCTAGGATCAAATTCCAATCTTGATTGTGGGTTGCATGACCACGTGATCACAAGGTTCACATCATTACATGTTATCAAAATTACTAGCATTCAAATCAAGAAAAAAAATCTAAAGCATATTGAAATGTAATGAATATAGATGTCATTCAACATTCATGTGTGAATATAACTTAAATAATCAATTTAATTTATTCATTAGAGATGAATTCTTCATTCTATTATAGATTCACTTCAAACATACCGGAATTGTACAATGGAAAAATATATTTTTAAGAAAATTGTGGATTTTGATTGGCCATGAGTTTGAATTAACTATGGTAACTAGTCACCACACTCACCCAAACCCAACTACTCTAATTGTTTCTTCTGTTACTACCTAGACCCAAAATAAAAAGGAAATCAATAGGGTGGCATGTGAGAACAAGGAAATCTCTACATTTTCATTATTGTCTCCAATAGTAAGTCCTGGCATTTCCAAAGTTTGAGAAATAGTTTGTTTTTTCTATGTTTTTTAGTGAGTGCGAGGTAGGAATTTGGAAGATGGGGATTTAAAAGGGTTGAGATGGTGGTTGCATGGAGAGAACATGGCTTGGGCTTGAGCGGTTCCGGGCGTGCAATGTGGTTTTTTGAGGAAGGGCCATACATCCACGTGGGCAGGTTTCACAAGTGTGGTTATGTCACGTGCCTTCGGCATGGTAACCTGCCATGTGTCCCGTGTGGTTATGTCACGTGCCTTTGGCATGGTAACCTGCCATGTGTCCCGTGTGGTCGCATCAGTCATCTCTCGGTCACATCAAGACGGCGGGGAGTCAGCAGCCACATTAGTCAGACAAGTGGGAGGCACTGTTAAAAGTATTAGTTGGGTTTGTTTGGTTATTAGTGGAGTTAGTTGGGTTACCAGGAGAGTCTGGTTACTCGGTCCAGCTCGTCAGGTAGACCAGTTATTTCGGGTCAGTATGTCCGGGTCGAAGAGTAATTAATCAAGTCGTCAGAGTCAATAAATAATTAAATTGCTTTTGGTACGGGTCTTTTTAGCCGATATCGCGGCTAAGAGATCAGGTCAATAAAAGATTACATTTTCATTCGAACTTGATGGATATAAAGAAGTATCCTGCTAGCCTTCTAACCGAAAAGAAGAAGGGGGTAATCAATGTCGTTCAAGAAACAATGGACTAATCAATTAATTTCAATAAATTAGAAGGACCAAGCTATACTTAACTCTAGTTAGCAAGGAGCGTGTACGTGGTAAAAGATAAGACAGGAAGTGACTTTGGGAGGGAAGGAGGGCGGGTAAGTTTAAGAAAGCCCAAACAGATTTTGTGTTTTACTTAAATATAAAGGGGTGTTTTGTCCGAACTCCGAAGAAGGCGGTAGTCCCGAAAGAAGCTGAAGAGTCGAAAAGTATTTCAAGAGTGTAGAAGAGAAGAGAGACGGAGAGAGCCATGGCATTGAAAGAGCATAGTCCCGCAACCCCCAAAACCTCCCGCAAGGTACTACTCTGATTCAATCATCCCCGATCCGTTCTCTTTAGAGTTTAGTTGCTGAGATTTGTTTATTTATTTTTGAGGAAAAGCTAAGGGTAGGGATTTTATCAGCAAGCAAGTGCGAGATGCTGCTATTTCTCTTTATGTCTGTACATGCAACACTGAAATGAGATTGTCTTTATTTTTACTTCGATTTGCTCTGTAAAGATGTTTAATCTTCGTAACCAAAAAAAAAGTCAAGAAGATTTATTATTATATGCGGATTAATCAGTAGTATTTGGTATCGGGTGGGGATACTAGTTCAAATTGATGATATGGGACTTTACTGGTGGTTCCACATTAGTCTGGTCGTTTGATGCCTTAAGGTCCTCAGCTTTCAATAATGGTTGTTGGGTTCGGTTCAGCGTCTGTGATGAATAATATGTGTGCAAATTTAATATGATTGTTCTTACTGCTCGTGCCGTTGATTTTGTATCTCTGTAAGAGGGATAACGTGACCTCTGGGTGTCAAACGGATACAATAGATTATAGAAAAAAGATGCATTTTTTCTTTTCCATTGTTTTTTCTTGTTGATTTTAGCAGCACATTGAATTACCCATTTCTTTTCCAAGGCTGATGATTGCCTTTCTTAGTGGCAATCCATGTTTTTTAGGATGCACTATAGAAAGAAAGATATGTGTGCTTGCCTAAAACCATCTCCATTGTCATCACCCAATTTTTGGGTGACTCCCCAAAATATACCAAAAACTAACAAAAATAAAATAAAAGAGGCTGGTGTCGGCAGAAAAATTAATGTGGAAATTTTGGACGTTTTCGAAAGCCCGGTCGTACCTCTTTTTGCCCAGAAATGAAGGAAAATGCAGATTCAAAGCTAAAATAATTCATTATTGGATAAATCTGCATAAAAGTAAAGTCGAAAGATATAATTATATTTTTATGGGCCAATTCGATTTAATCATCGGCCAATTTAAAATGTAATTATGATTTCGGAATTAATTGAGAGCCTAGTTAAAGGATTTAATTAAGCGCAAGGGCTTAATTATACTTTAAATATGTCAAATTAATTAAAAGCTTAATTGATGAGAAATTAAGTTTGGAAGCCTAATCTGGGTTAAATTGAGACGATCAGAATTTTCGATGACGAAACTTTTTGGGTGAAATTGGAAGCCAAAATTGAAGATAAAAACATCATTCTTCCTGTTTTTCCTGTCAGAAAACTATTTTTGTCACGACATATTTATCAAAAAAATAATAATAATAATAATTAAAAAAAAATAATAATAAAAATAAATAAAAAATATGTTGGCAGCATGTTCGGCCATGCCGTGCCCATGCCACACCACCCACTTCACTTAACACACCATACCAGCCCCATGCCTCACCATGCCGAGTTTACCTATAAAAGGAAGGAAATTCACACGAAAAAAAGAAAAGAAAGGGAGGCTAAAAACTGGGCACCCAAAAATTAAAAAAGATAAAAAAAAAGAAACCCTAATACTCTTTATTTTGGGGCTGCAGCCGCCAGTCCCTTTGGGGGGCAGCTGCAGCCCCTCCCCGGCCATTCCCCTTTTTTTCTTTGCCGGCCAGCCACCGTTTTCTCTCCCTTGCCGTCAGCTCTCTCTCCGGCAGCCTTCCTCTCCAGTCAGCCCTCCTTTCAAGCCGTCAGTGGCCAGCTTTCTGTGCCGACGGCTTCCCCTTTCTCAGGCCGTTCAGCTCTTCCCTTCACCGGCCAGCCATCGCCTCCTCTCGGTCCCTCCCCACGATCTCACTCCCTCACTTCATCTCCTTCCCGCAGCCAACTCTCTTTTTCTGATCTGCAGCCCAACACTCCGATCAGCCGTGGTCGCAGCCCCATCAGCTCGTCTTTTCTTCCTCATCTTCTTCTTCGGCAGCAGTGGCGCCGACCGCCGTCGCCCCAAGCGGCTTTCCTCTGTCATCCACGGCAGCACCCCCTAGCCAACAGATCGGCCACTATACAGCCACCATTTGAAAAAAAAGGGAAGAACCCGAGATCTGAGGGGAGACGAACGGATCTGAGATCTGAAACCGAAACATTGATGCTCTGTGTGTTTGCTTTGTGTGTTTTGTTTGTATTTGCAGGTCACCGGTGCCGTTACCGACGAGAGAAGGAAGGGAAGACGCTGATCTATCCCCTGCTGTTCTGCTCCTCTCATGGTCCCACGCGCCGCCAGCTGGCGGGGCGCGTGGGACGACGCGCCGCCAGTGCTTCTGCGGGGATTCGGCTTTCAACATTGTTTCCCGGTTGTTTTTGTGATTGTGAGTGTTGCGTTTGTATTTAATTTGTTGCTGTGTTCATTTATTTATTTTGTTAATGTTATGTAATTGTACAATGTACCCAAAAAAAAATATAATGAAAAAAAGAGAATGGGTGTGTGAGTTGCATAAAAAAAACAAACACATAAAAATTGCATTTCAATAAAAGAAAAAAGAAAAAAAACAAAGAAAATAAAAGAACAAAAAAATGTGTTTTCGTTCATACGGCCGGATTCCAAAGCTTTTCTCATTGTATTTTTCGTAAAAAATATGTTTCATATTTTTTCATATTTTTAAAATGAAAATTTTTCTATATTTTTAAAACGAAAATTTGGAATCGTAATCAGTTTACGATTATCCGTAGGTATTTGGCCAAAATATCAAAAATATTTTAACATTTAAAATTTCAGAATCTATTTTTTTTAGCATGAACCTAACCTGCTTAAATAGATACAAATTTATTTATTTTTTTTCTTTTGGTATTTGAGGAAAATAAATAGGAAAGAGATGTTAATTACTTTTTAAGTTGTGATGACAGAATCCACGAGTTGCAGCGCGATCAATTGATACATATACTGTATAATGCGACAAATGCTCGAAATGGAGGGTAATTTCGATTGAAGAAGAGTATGAGGAGATAAGAAGTAAAATGAAAGAGAGTCCATATGTTTGTGATAGAAAACTTGGCATATCTTGTGATGATCCAGACACCATCCCCACAGGATATGCCAAGTTTTCTGTCACAAACATATGGACTCTCTTTCATTTTACTTCTTATCTCCTCATACTCTTCTTCAGTCGAAATCACTCTTCATTTCGAGCATTTGTCGCATTGTACAGTATATGTATTATTTGATCGCGCTGCAACTCGTGGATTCTGTCATCACAGCTTAAAAAGTAATTAACATCTCTTTCCTATTTATTTTCCTCAAATGCCAAAAGAAAAGAAGTAAATAAATTTGTAGCTATTTAAGCAGGTTAGGTTCATGCTAAAAAAAATAGATTCTGAAATTTTGAATTACAAGGATCAAAGGGGAACTAGAATAATGAATCTACATGATGGAGATGGTTTTAGGCAAGCACGCATATCTTTCTTTCTATAGTACATCCTAAAAAACATGGATTGCCACTAAGAAAGGCAATCATCAGCCTTGGAAAAGAAATGGGTAATTCAATGTGCTGCTAAAATCAACAAGAAAAAACAATGGAAAAGAAAAAATGCATATTTTTTCTATAATCTATTGTATCCGTTTGACACCCAGAGGTCACGTTATCCCTCTTACAGAGATACAAAATCAACGGCACGAGCAGTAAGAACAATCATATTGTGAGAAAGATTCCCTCTATTGGAAAAAGCAATAAAAAGAAGGCATTAAAGGATTCAGCTTGAAGTGGAACTTTGTCAGTTGATCTGCAGTAAATTGTGTTGGGGTCTTGTAACTTGTGTGATTGGTCTGGTGAGCATTTCCTGCAATTACCTTGTGTGATCTTGTTGGTTTTTGTCCCTATCCTCGTCCTCCTATTCCAATCCCCATTTGCTTATTGTAAGCCAACTAGAAAGAATCGGTGCTCTTAAAAGATGTTAGAACAATGTTTCTTTAGTAGTAAACTAATTGTTAGCTTACTGTTTACTTTATTTAGATGGTGTTTGAGAGTGCTTTTCAAAAGCACTTTTTAAAAAATTTGAATTTTTTTTATTTTTAAGTTTAAGTTAACAAAATTTGGTGTTTTTAGATTATTTTGATGTACTGATATCAAAAATGATAGCAGTAGTATTGCTGCTGCAAGTTTTTTTCTTTCTCGGGTGATTACAACAGAAAATTAGTTTTTTCTTTGGTTTAAGTATGGACCGTGCAATGTGTACCATGCTACTTGCCACTGGCAAGGAAGGCAACGATGCGTTTGGTATCTGCAATTTATTTGGTACATGAACCAGCATCACGGGTTGTGGTTGGCGGGCACGATAAAACTCGTCGAGCGTCTTGATAATAGATGTCATGGACTTGAGTTGGTATTAGATGCTTTCTCCTCTCATCAACAATTTTGATTTGACTGATATTTTGTTTTTTAATTAGAATAATATGTTTTGATTTTATAGTGCTAATTCAGGATTAAATAAGCATCTAATATTAACTCAAGTCAATAACATTTATTATCAGAATATATAATTAATAAACTATCTTGATTATTATTCTTATTGTTATTATCATAATTGTTAAATTGTCACAATTATTTTATCTATTATTGTAAAAATTACTGACAATATTATCTCTGCCACTATTATTATCGTTATAAAAAGAATTTTTTTTTCAAGATTTGTTACTCATATTATTATATTTGAAATATTTGAGAATACTAAGAATAAATTAATTTGATATTTTTTTTAAAAAAAAAACTTACTTTCATTTTTAAGGTGTTAATATTAAAAAAATATCTAAATATATAATTTTTTTAAGAGAAAAATCCTTAAAAATAATTATTTTCATTATTTTAAACGCATTTCCATAATAAAATGAATATATAAAAACCTAATATACAATTATTATTATTATTATTATTATTATTATTATTGTAAATAGTTTTGCTATAGTAAAAACTGAAAGTTTTGTAGGCTGATTATTTTGTAAGATATATAGCTTTATAAAACAAATCTAAGACCATTAACATATTTTTGCATAATGCAGGGCAATTAGCTCGTCTATTTTTTCATTGTAGATGATTTACCC
This sequence comes from Salix caprea, assembly GCA_964035475.1. NCBI lineage: Eukaryota > Viridiplantae > Streptophyta > Magnoliopsida > Malpighiales > Salicaceae > Salix > Salix caprea. Next base: position 9,397,235 of record OZ037746.1, read on the forward strand.
CAATTTTTCCATCTATTTCGTCTACGAGTGACTTCGTATATTTTTTGTTCATGTAATATTAGATATGAAATATCATATATAAAAAAGCCGCAAAAGTCAATCTTTAAGAAAAATAACATCAACTGATGAATGATTTTGATTATTATTGTCATTGTTATTATCATAATTGTGAAATTGTCACAATTATTGTAACTGTCATTATAAATAATTTATATTTTAATTATTATTGTTCATACTATTGATGACACCATAATTATTGTTAGAGAAAGATATTAAATTATTTATTTATTTTATAAGATTTATTCTTCATATTATTATATTAAAAATATTTTAAAAAATTGATATTAATTTTTTTATTTCAAAAAACCTATGTCATTTATATATATATATATATATATATATATATATATATATATATATATATATATAATTAAAGCGATAATATTGAATAAATATCAAAATATATAATTAGTCTCACATATTTATAATAAAAAAGCTTACAAATAATCATTATCATTATTTTGAATGTCTTATCTATAATAATTAGAAATTTCAACACCTAACAATATTAACAAAAAAAAACAATTAAAAAACAAAATAAATGACAAAAAATAATTATTAATAGATTTAAAAAATTATTTGACTTGAAGAATAAATAAAAAACAAAGAGAAAAATAAATAAATATCAATTTTCAAACGATCGCCAACACAAAAATAAATTTTAAACATTATATAAAAAAATAACCTTAATAACAGTGGAAATAATAAAAAATCAAAACAAAAACTAAGAGCATATACATATAAACATAGATAAAAATAGGAACCATTTAAGAAATATAAAAAAATATAAAGGAATTAAACTAAAATCCAAAACTAAAGGTATAAGGGCCGAAATGAAACACATATATAATAAGTTTCATTTAAAGGACAAAATTGAAACAAATCTAAACTTTGGTACCGAAACAATTAAAGAATTTAACACAAAACCGGAAATTAAAAGACCGAGGAACGAAATGATACTAAAATATATAATCAATTTGAATGGAAGAATACAATTGAAACACATCAAAACTTTGATACCGAAAATCTTAAGTATTTCAAACCAATCGGGAAATTAAAAGATAGAGGACCGAAATGAAACTATAATATATAAACAATTTCAATTGAAGGAAAAATTGAAACAAATCAAAACCTATATAACAAAAATAAGGATCACAACAAACAATTGAAAGATCAGGTACTATAATGAAAACCTAACAAATAGTGGGGGCTGACGTGCAATGTCACACGCAGGAGAGAGAAAAAGGAGAAAAAAACTTCAACCGACCACCGACATGTCTCCGACCACCTTGGAACCCAACACATCGCATCGGGAGGAAGATCACATGGCGGAGAATAATTTTAGACGCCGGTTGGGTATTTTTGGATGCCGTAAAACGCCACACGTGCCGTCTGAAATCTGCATGAGCATCGAAATGGACGGCGCATCCGACGACGCGCCAACAATAACTCGACAATTAATATAATAAAAATGGTCAATTACCACCACACCCCTACAGACAACTCATGGATTTTTGTCTTATATGGGGGTATTTATGTATTTGACCATTTAAAAAAAATATGCAATGACCTTACTGGCCCTGACATGTACTGTGCATTTTTATCTTATATGGGGGTATTTGTGTATTTAGCTATTTAATAAAAAAATGTGCTATAACCTTTATGCCCCTTATGGTAACTGTGCATTTTTGTCTTATTCGTGGGTATTATGGTTATTTTACTGTGCACAGGAAGACAAAAAATAAAAAATAACCCCAAACCCAAGGTTAAAGTTATTGTGCACCGAGGGGTAAAATAATAATTTCACTATTACAATCCACAGTGAATTTGAGTCTAAAGAAACAATGATTTTATTGTGCATTTACTGTTTAAAATCGTGACTTCCTTTAACTTTTAGTATAATAGCTAGTTAAATTGCCCGCACTACTTTGCGGGCCGAGCAAATAATTTTTATAACTGTTGGGATTGAAACAATTAATAAATTTGTCTAGTTTAAAAATAAAATATAACATCTATATATGCAAGGTTTGATATAATAAAATACATCAACACACCTTATTATAACAACAACATCAAAGGTTTAATATCTAAATATATCATTACTATTACTGCTAAAGTAGTAAAAAATATTAAAGTACCCCGAGGAATAAAATTAAAAAATATTAACAAAAGCTGAAGCAAAAAAAAAAACTAAAATTATTATTATTATTATTATTATTATTGCATGAATAATGGGAAAATAAATTCAATAATTTTTTTAAAAAGCCTAAAAACTTCAACAAAAGACCAAACAAAAAATAAAAAAATTATTAAAAAATATTAGCTAAAACAAATCATTTGACGTGAAAATAATAATAAAAAAACTAAAAAAAAACAAAAGATAGAACAAAGGATTTTGTTTTTAAGAAATATCAATTTTCAAATGATCATAAACACAAACTAAAATTTAATAACACATTTTTTGAAAAAAATGTTATCTTAACAAAGAGAAAATAATAAAAATTAAAAACAAAAACTAAGAGCACATATATAAAAACATGGACAAAAATAGGGACTATTTAAGAAATATATAAAAAAAAAGGAATTAAAATAAAAAATTAAAAGTATAAGGGCCAAAATGAAAACCAAATATATTTTCAATTTCAATCAAAGGATTATATTGAAAAAATCAAATCTTTTGTACCGAAAATATTGAGGGATTTAAAAGCAATTTAGAAATTAAAAAAATAAGAATTGAAATGAAAATATAATATATAATCAATTTCAATCAAATGACACAATTAAAACTTACATAACAAAAATAAGGACTACACAACACAATTAAAAGAGTAGGGACTACAATGAAAAATCCATAAACCCAGGGGGCTGCTATGTAGTTTAGGGTCAAGAAGAGAGAAAAGAGGAAAAAAAGTTCAACAACCCACCGTCTTGTCTCCAACCATCTGTTGATTGCACGCGTCACACCATGAGGAAGAGGACACAGCGGCGCATCCACGGAGACGTGAAATGGATATTTTACGCCACAGGACGACACTGAACGTGCCGTCCGAAGAGGACATGAGGCCAAATATTGTTAGCCATGTGTGTCACACGCGGCCACAGTAATCAGAGAAAAATAATAAAAAATATTGTTAATTATTGTAACACCCCTACAACTAACTCTTCGATTTTGTCTTATTTGGGGGGCATATCTGTATTTAGTCATTTTTTAAAATATTAAATTCCCGTGGCACCCCTCTAGCCAAAGCTGACTTTTGTCTTTTTTGAGGGATAAAATAATTTTTTTACTGTACAAAGAAATATAAAAAAATTAATAAACCGGTGAACCAAACCAAACCAGACCGAAAATATGCAATTACCGTGGTAACCCTCCCGGCAGCACCTGTTTTTTGTCAGGGACAATAATTATTTAACTGTATAAAAATATAAAAAAAATCAATAAATTAGCGAACCGAACGACCCGAACCGATTCGAAAAATAAACAATACTATTATAATCCACAATGATTTGTCTCACAAACTACAATAATTGAACAATGATCTCTTTTAATATATATACTATAATAATTTAAGCTATTCTATAATAATTAGCCTGTACTGCCAGGGAAAAAATAGATTTGACTATTTGTATAGAATAATTCATTAAAAAAATATTCTGCATGCCACCCAATGTGCACGCTTCTCCAAATCATTTAATTCAATCCAACTGTCTAGAGAACCCAAACATTTAAAACAAGAATAGAAGTCGCCACGAATTTTAATAAACCTCCAGGAGAGGGACTTTCTAGATGGGAAGACCCTGAATGTTTTGGGCTGTGCTCTTGGTCTGTCGGCGCAGCAGCCCCGGCAGGCGCTGGTGATGGAAATGATGGAGGAATATCTGATAATGGGAGTGGTGGCGCAACAGCAGGACTAGAGCTGTTAGAACAAGCAGGTAAATGAGGCCTATCCGTAGCTACAAACAGTACCCCATCGATGCCATGGCATCTAATTGAAGACCCTGCAGTGCATAGATTTGGGCTAGTGATTCTGACATTGTTGAGAGAGAAGTTCTTTCTTCCCTTGTTGGAAATGTTAAGCATATAATCGGGATCAGAACTGGGAATCAGCGAGCCCGGTGGAATATGTTGAAGGTGATCAAAAAGCAAGGGTGATGGGATTGAGTGGCGGAGCAAAAAACCAGAAACAGCGTTTTGATGCATCCTGATTTTAGACAGCATACGATCCTTGGGCATCAAGAAAGTGACATTCTCCTGCAATCTCTGATCAAGGGGGGACATGTTAATGAGCATGACAAAACTGAAGTAGTTGGCTCTTGCCATCTCGTTAGTGGCAACGACAAGGTCTTGGCTTTTTGAAGGAATCCCCGTTGGACTGGTCGCACAGACGAGTACTTTCATGAGAAGCAGTACTAGCAAGGTCGTGAAAGTTTCCATGGCAGTAGCTTTCGGGTGAGAGAAGGTGGAGAGATCTGTCTTTGGGTCTATTCAATGAAGAAGTTATTATTTACTGATATTTAGACTTGTTGATATGGTGATGTTAGGTTTGAACATGCATATGTGCTGTTTCAACAACTGATCACTTAACATTTCATGCATGTTCAGCTTCAGGATCTTACTGATATTTTTAATTTGCTCGTAGATTTCGTTAAATAGGATATTTAAGGCTTTAAGATTCTTTTCACCTGCCAACTGAATTTCCAAATAACATATACACAACATAAACTATGAAACAAAATTATTCAAGAGTTTCTAAAATACTGTTAGACAAATCTAAAATTATTTTAAAAAATTAACAGATAAAATGATAAAAAAAACAAGAAGAATAAAAAGTCAAAGTAATCACAGATGAGATACATTGTGACCAAATAAAAGAATTTGAGCTGCCAATTTTTTTGTTATGCCTAGAGTGCTAGCTCTAATTTTTTGTTTACGTAGTTTTTGTTTAGCAAACAACAACTCTTAAAAGAATAAAATGAATAACCTACTATTTATAGATAAATTTGAAAAACTCTATAAATTGACAAAATATCAATTTGCCCCTTGAATAATATCCTTATATTATTTAAGATAATTTTAGAAAATAACTCAATCAAGTGCTTTCTTGATTTTTCTAGATCTAAAAATATAATCTTTGTATTAATTATATTTTACTTTTTAATTTCTAAAATATATTTTAATCAAGTCATACTTAATTTGATAATTTGAGTTTACTTCTTGACAAATGATTCTTCATATGTGTGACCCATTAGGTTCCTAATTTGGTGACCGAAATATAAATTATAATTATTAATTGAGTAGAATTAAATAAATTAAACAATTTAACTTATTATCAATTCAACAATTGATTAACTTATAATTGAAGATCAAGTTCATCATGTAGTAATATTTCATGATCCCCAAATATTATAACAAGTGCCCTTGTCTTCCTTGATGTCCTGAATGAGTTTTTTTTTTTTTTTTTTTGTTATATAGATAACACATTATTTATTCTTATCCTTCTTTATGGATATTCCAAAAGACTAGAGTAGAAGAATGAACTTTTCTTCTTCTTAAGGGCCCTTTTTAGCTGTCTTAAACATATTAAGCAACTCTAGCAATATATTCTCCAACTTGCTCACATGATAGTGCATAATAAATTGTGAAAAGATCTAGGGTAATCAATGCAAGACTAAGTCAACACTTAACTCATGTTTTTTGACAAAATCCAGTTGACCCAATTTATCACTATAGTCAATCATATACAAAACATGGGTGTTCATTGAAGAACCCTATTTCATATTACAGCAAAACAATTCCTTAAAGGTCTCATACCCCTCAGTCATATTAATCTTATTAAACAATTATTTGAGATCCATAATCATAGTATAGTATGAACATTCTCATGCTGCCTTTGAAGTAACATGCTGACTAACATCACATATGTAGCTTTTTTATTGTCATTAACATGAAGGTGATGTTAATTCCTAACTTTTTCTTCAACATCCTTAACATGAGCATTTGAAATTGGATTTTCTAGAACATATAACCTTTTTTGTTGTTGTTTACTTTTTATCCTCTTGTAGGATTTCCTTACTTAAAAGGGAGATTGTAGAAGGCTTTTAAAAGGAAATAATTTAGCAACTCTCTTCCCTATTTCTAAGAGCATTAATTCAGCCAAACAAGGTAAAAAGGTCAAGTATTTAAGACAACATGTTCTAATTATGGAAAGAGGTCTAAAAAAGGTGGCAAACACATATTATTCCTATGCAAGTCAAACCCGAATACACAAAGAAATTAATCATGCTAGGTATGACTTTGGGGAGTGGTTATTTGCTTGTGTTATTTTGAATGTTTTACTTGGTTCTCATGTTGTTTGAGTATTATTTGAACCATAATATTTCACTTTAGGTTTATAAGTTTAATTGGGTTTGTTTTGGCCCAAATTAAATGTTTCACAGGTGTATTTTACGCATTAAGCTTGTGTTAGTTGAAAGCTCAATGGTTTGCGACTCAATATGGTATTAAGGTTAATTATCCTTGAGCTATATAATATTTTCCTTATAATAAATTTTAGCAGCCTGTAGATTAATAATATTATTCTGTTTTGCTTAAAGCAAGTGTGTTCTTTGTTGTGACAATGAAGAAAACCCAACTTATCAAGGTATAAGAGACCTTTGTAGTTTCAATTCATGAATTCTAATACCTTTGGTTCTTAGTTACATATTAACTTTGGATCAATGCTCTCAAACCTGATTTCAACTTCTTCTTTTTTTTATCAAGGTATAACATTATCTTTGTTGGGGTTGCTTGACCATGTGATCAAGAGGTTAGCATCAACAACAATTCAATGAAGGATATGTTTTGGTTATTTGTTAGAGTTTGACGAAAATATCAAAAATATTTCACCAACCATTTTGTTCATTTTATTTATCTATAGACATTAATACTTAGGGTGTAAGACTATATTGTAAAATATAGCCTTAGATATTAAAAATACAATATAGTGTTAAAATTCAGACCTTAGAATGATTAGGTTTTTGACCCAATAAGGTAGACACTCCCTCATGAAGAGAGATTTACTTCAAACCTTAGAAAAGATCGACAAATAGAAATCTTACCTAAAAAATAATCAAACAACAATGCAACTTACCTTAAGTAGGGTGCACTAGGAGTGATGCATCTTCTCCTTGCACAATAAACTCCCTTACCCGGACTCTCGCAAACCATTAGGTTTCCTAGTGATCTTAATACTAGGTGGCGACTCCTAAAAATTATAATCAGAATTTTATGGCTATAAAAAAACCTTTTTCCACGCTCCCCATCTCCGGGGATGGTGCATGAAAAAAGTCATCACGACAAATGAAAACTCCGCTGGTGACTAGTTTGGTCAGACTAAGCTTTGTTTTTTTATTGTTTCCCTAATCAGTTTTAGCACACATTTTTATTGCTTTATCATTCATTTTTACTTCTAATTCATGCATAAACATTGGGTATGAATTAATGTCATCATGCATTTTAATTTCAAAAATAAACTCAATTCTAGGTTAGGCGAGGAATAATGATTTGCCTCCTGAATTTCAGTCGGGATTCGTGAAACATCCAATTATGAGCCAATGTTTACTTGATAATGGCTGACACACCGTGTCCCAATCATTTCTTGTAAACCCCTATACTACCTTTAAGTAAGGTAGTTACTAGGAAATTCATAAACTTTTTTAGACTAGGTAGAAAGCTCACTTTTTATATAATGACCTAGAACTTGTCCTTTGGATACAAACTCCATGATAATTCACACTTGATATGTGTGTACATATATTTACATCCATATGCATCCATTATTGTACATAACATACATTCAGCACATTGAAATATAGGTCTTAAGCGAGCTCCTACTAGTAAAGTCTTTAACACATAACTTTAACAAAGAAATATGGAAGACGAAGAACATGCTCACTACGATTCTCACTTCTGAAAAGACCTGGATTCTCTAAAATCTAGTATGGCCCACCTCACTAGTTTACTCAAGCAAGCAGTTAGAAATGCTTTTGAGGAAGGTGCTTCTAATCAAAGAGATTGATCTCGTTGTAATCGGAGCTCTAAATCTCAAGAGATGGGCATAAATACAAGGAGAGGTTAAACTGTCAACACTGTTGATAATTTCAGCAAACCATAAAAAACAAGAAAAATAGATATCCTAAGGGCATTATTCCCTTAAGGAGATGCGTAATTTCATATCTTAACATTCAAAGTAAATATATTGTGTAAGGAAATGAATTTTGTACAAGAAACAAAATAAACAAAATGGGTTTTGTAAGAGAGGTTACAGGAACTTAAGAGGGGTAAGAAATATTTAAAAAAATATTTTTATGTGTTGATTTAAGATTGTTATCATGAAATGATAATATAGATTGGAATGATAATATGATATGATGAATATATTATTGTAGGGGGGGAACTCAGGAGGAGTACAACAGCAACCATGAACCACAACTCGAGCCCATATAGCAGGTAAATATATTTTATCCACTCTTTTTATTGATTATATATAGAATGATAATCTTTGTATATTTTGAATGGTATGAGTTATAGGTTGAAGGGAAAATACAATTGATATGAGAATGGAATTAAATAAAAATATAATGTATATGTCTATATAGAGAATACACTTGATTAGTCATTTTGGGTAGAAATGGCTAATGATATCAATGCATGAGATTGACATTGATGTCTTCCATATAATGAATTTAAGGTATAAATTTATTTTATTAACTATTTAAGAAGGAAATAATTAATGATATTAGTGCAGAACATTGTTATCAGCAGTAACAAGAAATTTCATTAGCTGTTTCAACAATGAAATCTAATGATGTCAAGGAAAATTTGATATCGGCATTTCCATGGATATATAAAAAGAAAATTTGATTAACTATTTTAGAAAGGAAATGGTTAATGACATTGAAGGGTTATATTGATGTCGACATATATATATTGAAATCATTTAATAGATGTTTTAATGAGGAAATTAAATGGTGGAAGGGAAGCCGATAATTGATGACTAATTGTTTATTATTTTTGGATATATATATATATATATATGCAAATGGATACTTCTTATAATTGAAGATTTTTTTTTTTGACTCGTGTTAACTTTTCAAACTTGTGACTTAAAAAAACAAGAAGCTCAACCCTTGCAAATCAAACACTATAGGATAAAATCAAAAAACAAATCAATGAGATAAAATGATATCTAATAAAAAAATTGTAATTAAATGAATGGGTGTGAATATCAAAATAAAAATTAAATTAAAGGCAATCATTTTTTTTTTATTGTAGGGCTAAAAAAAAAAAAGAAGGAAAAAAAGAAAAAGAATAAGGAACAAAATAGAAAAAACAAAACACCATAAACTTGGGTTAAATGATGAGATTGAAAATCAATAAAACTTTTATAGAAGGATCAAGAAAAAAAATTAAAAGAATAAAGATTAAATTGAAGACTTAATTTATGTCAAGTAAGAAATTAAAAATTAAAAGAATAAGGATTGAATTGTAAAAATTAATATATACAAATTGCAGTTGAAGGACTAAATAAAAAAAAATGAAACTTGTATAAAAAGGTCAAGAAAACAAATTGAAATTCAAAAGAATAAGGACTTTAATTAAGAACTAAACTCGGAGTTGACCCGAGTCAATGTTATGATAAAATAGTTATTATCATAATTTTAAGACTCTACTCAAGAGTTGATACAAGGAAAAGTTCAGGTCACAATTCAAGATGGTCAACTTAGGTTATCCATTTTTTAAAAATAATCAAAGCAATCTTGTTTTAATCAATTTGTTTTTGAAAAAAATCAACAGATTTTTTGACAATATTTTATCATGTGACCTCGGTTTCTAACAAGGTTAGGTTGTGTTAATCGTTCCTTTATTTGTTTTTTAAACTTGGACAAGTGCAGGTCTCAGGTCAACATGTCATGTCAGTTATAATTTTATAACTAGAGTTATTATAATATTATTAATTTAAATACTTAATATAAACCAAAATAAAAATAAAAATATTGAATTATTATTTTTAATATATAAATTTAACAATAATACATAATAAAAATAAAATAGAATTTTTTTCTATCTTTTCACCATAACCAAACATAAAAAATTTTTATTTATATTATAGATCACTACTTAAATATAACTATTTTTTTTTCTTTCTCTTGTATTTCCATTTGTTTTTTCGAAGGATACGAGCTAACTTGCCTGCGCGTTGTGCTGGACTTTTTTTCTATGTAGAAAATTGATTGATATTGGGTTCACGTGCTCCGTCTAACATACCGATTGATTGTTGTGTATGTTTTATTTAATATCATCAAAAAATACAAGGACAAACCTCCTGAGGTAAGGTCCGAAAATGCCATTCATTAACCCTTGAAAGGTTGATGGAGCATTTGTGAGGCCAAAAGGCATCACTATGAATTCATAGTGCCCTTTATGGGTGTAAAAACCAATTTTTTGCACATCTTCAGATCTCATTCTGATCTGATGGTATCCAGACCTTAAATCCAGTTTAGAAAATACTCTGCACCATGCAATTCATCCAATAATTCAGTAATATTGGGTATAGGAAACTTAGCTTTAATTGTATATTTGTTGAGGGCTCGGTAATCAATACACATTCTCCAACTTCCATCAGCTTTCCTCACTAGCAGGACTGGTGATGCATAGGGACTTTGGCTTGGTTGGATAATTCCAGTTTTTAGCATCTCTTTCACTAGCTTCTCTATTTCCTCTTTCACTAGCTTCTCTATTTCCTCTTTTTGGTAATAAGGATACCGATAGAGTCTGACACTTGATGGCTTGGCATTTGCATGTAGGTGGATTTTGACAGTAAGTGTCAGTAAAAGGAAAGAAGGAAAGAGACAGCAGCCGTTAGAATGCAATTAATAAGAAAGATTCTATATTAATGTAGGCTGTAAATATCAATTATATGCAGTAAATAGGAAGATTTCAGTTACTATAAAACAACCCCCTAGATCAGTTACTGTAATTAATGTAAATGTAAGCTATATGTATGCAATGAGAATCCAGAGAAGGGTATTCAAACCTATTCAAACCATTTCTGTTATGGTATCAGAGCTGCTTTCATAGAATTCCCAGATTTCTTAGAAACCCTCATAGAAACTCTAGAGTTTAAGAGTCTTAGCTTGATGGAGAAGGCGGATAATGTTTGTGTCAGATTTACTGGCAAAAATTATGCTGCCTGGGCATTTCAAATGGAGTTTTTTCTCAAGGGAAAGGTGTTATGGTGTCATGTAGATGATAGTGAGAAGGAAGCCTTAGATGCTGAAGAATCAAACAGTGAGAAGGATGCTGAAAAATCAGCCAGTGCAAAGGCTGTATGGGTAGCAAAGGATGCACAAATCATGTCCTGGATCCTAGGTTCTATGGAACCTCAGTTAATCATGTCTTTGAGACCTCATAGGTCAGCAAAGGCAATGTGGAATCATCTTGCACAAGTTTATAACCAAGATAACAATGCTCGGAGATTTCAGCTTGAATTGAGCATTGGAAACTACACTCAGGGAGATCTATCAATCCAGGAGTATTATGCTGGATTCCTAACACTATGGAATGACTATTCTGATCTAGTTACAGCCAAGATATCGGGAGAAGGGATTGTAGCAGTTCAACAGGTTCATAAAGTCAGCCAAAGAGATCAATTTCTGATGAAATTGAGGCCTGAATTTGAATCTGTTCGTGCCTCCCTAGTGAATAGAGATCCAATTCCATCTCTAGATGCTTGTTTTGGAGAACTCTTGCGTGAAGAACAACGTCTTCATACTCAGAACACCATGGAACAAACAAGAGCTGCTCCTGTGGCTTATGCTGCTTATAGCAGGGGAAGAGGATCTGAGATGAAGAAGACTCAGTGTTACAGCTGCAAGAGGTATGGACACATTGCACCCCACTGTCCAAACAAAGTCTGCAATTATTGCAAGTAGCCTGGACACATTATTAAGGAGTGTCCCATTCGACCACCTTCAAGATTCAACAAGAGTCAGCACACAGCCAACACTGCCAATGTGGTCAGCGGTAATGTGTCTTCTACAGAGACAGCCTTAACCAGAGAAATGGTGCAAGAAATGATTGTAAGTGCATTCACCACACTTGGCCTACAAGGTAATGATGCCTCTGCACTTTCTTCTTGGATATTAGACTCGGGTGCTTCTAATCACATGACAAATTCTTTGAAAGGTCTAAAAAATCTTAGAAAATATTGTGGAACTTCAAAGATTCAAACAGCTAATGGGAGTATTCTTCCTATTGTGGCTATTGGTGATAAACCTCCTTTAAAGGATGTTTTTGTTTCTCCAAAACTGGCTGTTAATCTAGCCTCTGTGGGGCAACTTGTAGAAGATGATTGTAAGGTTCATTTTTCTAAACAAGGTTGTATTGTGCAGGATCAAATGACAGGACAGCCGATAGCGAAGGGGTCTAAGCATGGAAGTCTATTTCTCTTGCAATTTTCTGTTCCACGCAGCTTAGTTTCCTTTCCTATTGTTTCTCTTCTCTGTACTATTCCAAAAGTATCACAAGAAATGTGGCATAGACGTCTTGGGCATCCAAATCATATAGTTTTGTCACATCTTTTGAAATCTGGTCTAATAAAAAATAAGATGTTTTCCTCTTCTGATCTGTCTTTTGATTGTGCTACTTGCAAGCTTGGCAAAAGTAAAAGATTACCCTTTCCTTCTGAAGGCAGTAGGGCAGTAAAACCATTTGATGTTATACATAGTGATGTATGGGGAATAAATCCAGTTTTATCTCATGCAGGTTACAAATATTTTGTAACTTTTATAGATGATTACAGTAGATATACATGGGTTTACTACCTAAGAAAGAAATCAGAAGTATTTGCTATGTTCAAACTCTTTCTAGAACTGATCCACACTCAATTTCAGACTACTGTCAAAATACTTAGATCAGACTCAGGAGGAGAGTATATGTCAAATGAATTCCATTCATTCTTACAAAACAGAGGTATCATTAATCATAGATCTTGTCCCCATACTCCTTAACAAAATGGAGTAGCAGAACGTAAGAATAGACATCTCTTAGATGTAGTGAGAACCTTATTGACACTTCAGTACCACCAAAGTTCTGGGCAGAAGCCCTTGCTACTGCCACATACTTAATCAATAGACTTCCTTCACAAAAATTAGGTCTAGACTCTCCATATTTTAGACTTCATCACTGTCAGCCCACATATGAGAATCTACACACCTTTGGGTGTGTATGTTTCATGCATCTGCCTCCACCTTACAGAAACAAACTTACTGCCCAGTCTATAAAATGTGCATTTCTAGGATATAGTGTCAATCAAAAAGGTTATCTATGCTTTGATCCTCATACCAATCGCATTCATATTTCTAGAAATGTTGTATTTCTTGAAAATCAATGTTTCTTTCCTATGTTTTCCTCAACATCATCCAACACACTTGCCATGCTACCTTCATTCCCTAATCTTAACACAAGTAGTGAAGATGAAACTCTACACTCAGCTGCTATTGATCAATCTGTGTCTTCCAACATTAATAACCTACCACAGGTATCTTCGAAGTCATTGCTAGTATATAGACGTAGACAAACACATGTGCAGCCCCTTTCTGCTACTGTCCTGGAATCAGATCCCAGGCATCCTACAGTCTGTGAGGTAAATGACTTACCTATTGTAATGCCTTTTCTAAAGAGATCTACTCGAGTTTCTGTTCCTCCTGACAGGTATGGGTTTGACTCCTCAAAGACTCAAGATTCTCAGTCTGCTCTCTCTGCTTCACTGCATGCTACTGCAGTACCTACTAGCTATTCACAGGCAGTTAAGGAATCTTATTGGCAACAAGCTATGAAGGAGGAACTTCATGCCCTGGACACTAATCACACCTGGGATATTGTTGAGTGCCCTGCAGATGTTACACCTTTGGGCTGTCGATGGGTATATTCAGTAAAGGTTAGAGCTGATGGCAGCTTGGACAGACATAAGGCTAGGTTGGTAGCTCTTGGGAATCATCAACAATATGGTATTAACTATGAAGAAACCTTTGCACCAGTGGTCAAAATGACTACAATACGAACTATTCTGGCCATTGCAGCCTCACAACAATGGTGTTTACACCAATTGGATGTGAAGAATGTCTTTCTTCATGGGGATCTAGCTGAAGATATCTACATGCGACCTCCTGCTGGTCTGTTTTCTAAGCCTACTGCTGCTGTGTGTAAGTTACGAAAGTCCTTGTATGGACTTAAACAAGCCCCTCGTGCCTGGTATGCCAAATTTGCTTCTACTCTTATTGATTTTGAGTTTATAAAAGGTGGTGGTCCCTTGGATTCTTGAAATACTGCCTTGAACCTATGTAAAACAGCTTGTACAATGGGTTCAAGAATAGCTCCTCCTGGATTTCCTTCAATCTTCCTTAATTGCAGCCATATCCCTCTATCTTCTGCAAAATTAATTTTGCTGAAGTTGGTCTCTTCTTAAATATCCTTGTTTGGTTTCTTCAAGCCTTGCAAGGTGCATTCTGTTTGAGGGGCTGGAAGTCGAAGGACTGGTGGTGGAAGAGTTAATCTGTTTGCAGTGTTTTGGGCTGATGTTTTGAGTGGTGTTCTGTATGTGGAGTTGTAAGAATTGTTAGGGTTATTTCGGTACGTTAATTGTTTTCTATTGATCTCTTCTTCTTGCAGGCGCGCCAATCCAAAAGCAGTTACTAAAGTGTTGGGTTTGAACATGGTGACAATGATCCGTAATTCATCCCTCAGCCCACTTAGGAATGTGCTGATGCGAAATTCCTCACTCAAGCCACTGATTTTGTTAGACAACGTCTCAAACTCTGTTTGGTAATCTTCTACAGTTCCCCTTTGCTTTAGCTTGGTAAATGCACCAACTCGATCTTCATATGTTGCAGGTCCGAATCTGATGCGGATAGCCTCCATGAATTCTCCCCATGATGTTGCTGGGCTGGATTCTTTCATCCAATGATACCAAGTGAGGGCTTTTCCTTCCATGTGAAAGGAAGCGATTTCCATTTTGTGGTCATCTGGTGTTTCAAAGTAGTTGAAAAACTACCGCGCCTTCATAATCCATTCGCTGGGATCACCCCCATCAAATCGGGGTAAATCTAGTCGTAAGGATCGAGCTTGAATCCCTCCATGCCCTTCAAATGAAGGATTAGAATGAACTCTTGTATTTTGAGATGTGCCTTCCCCTGAATTTCTTCTAGCTGTAACCTGGATTAGATTATCATAGCTAGACGCCATATTGCTCAGTTGTTGTAATACTCTTTCCATGAGCTTTTCCTGCTTGGATTGTTCATTTGTCAATACCTTAGTTACTTCTTATAATTGCCTCACTGTTTCAGATAATTGAGTTAATCTAGTGCCTTCAGCCCTCCCATTCCTATTAATTACTTCTAGACCCGAATAAATCCTTGAACTAAACCTAAATTGCATCTTAATCCCCTTCTTAAATACCCTGCGTTGACTGGCTTGTAACAGACATAAACTTAGGCCAAATGATCTCCACCTCTATCTCTCTAGAGCGGCAACAAGTTTTTTATGGGTTGCAATTGCTTATATTTTTGCTGCAATCTGTATTTCAAAACTTTTTCTTTAAGGGCTCCAGTTTATTTGCAGGACCTTGTAAATATCTGATAGTTTTGTCCTCTTGCCAAGTTATACCAAACGAACTAGATTGTGAAATTGAACATTAGTGAAGAGTTCCATTCAGCATAGCTGATATGGACTCCACAAGAACTGGTGACTGTATGACTTAACCAAGAAAACTAGTTTGCATTTCAGTATTTGACTGGTTATAATAACTGCTAATGGTCATGTGATCTGTAGGTACAAACTAGGACAAATGTTTTTGGAGAGACCTAATTCTTCCTTATGTCCCCAGTGTGAATTTGTGTGACACCAAATGCATACCACAAAGTGAACCAAAGAGAAGCACCTTGCTTTACTTTCGTGGGAGGCTTAAAAGAAATGTTGTAAGTTTTTGTTCAACTAGTTAAATTCATATGTTGGTTAAGGCCATATAAGTTCCTTAAGGTTAATTTTGAGTCTTTGCTGGTTCAAATTAATGTATCAATGTTTGTTGAATGTATAAGCTACTAGATAAGTGTTTTTCTAATGCGAGTTGTTCATTATTTCTTTAATTTCCATGTTTTGGTAGCAATAATAAGTAGTAGGGGTGCATGTTTTTCAGTGTATAGTTCAGTTTTCTTGTTGGCTATCAATAATTTTCTTTGTTGTTTCCTTTTTCTGAAGCACTCAAATTTATGTCCTATTTTACACTCCAATTTCAAATAGGTGGACTTAACAATACTTAGAGCTCATGTATACACATGTAACAGTCCTGGTTTTCCTCATATAAATAAATAATATCATAGCACTTAAGATTTTCCTATAAATGAAGATCTTTCAACTCAGAATTTTTGTAGATTCACGTTTACTCTTTTATGTGCTTTTAATGTTCCATTTATTTTTATTGTAATGTGATATCTTATCTTATTTTCTGGAAGTTTGTGGAATGATTTTTTTCCAATTTTTCTCTCTGTTTTTTTTTTTAATTTCTTTAAATATAGTTTTAAAATGTGCCTAGTGGGAAATAACATTAATGACTTTTCAAACAAAATTATAGAATCAGTGCTCTAGGTATGATTTTTTTCTCTCCCCGTAATCTTGTTTTCAACTTTGGAATTAAATGAATCTTGTAAAATAGGGTTTGCCAGCTTTCTTGACAATATGATGCATAATGTACCGATTCCGTTTGTGTTATCTTTTGGTTTCTGGAATGAGGTTGTCTAATTTTTATTGATTGGAATTCGATTGTCACCTTTCATAAGCTACCCTTTGTCATTTTTTCTCCCATGTATATATGCTTAAGGTGTATTTCCTTGGTCACTTGCATTGTTTGTCTAGGGTGCAAAACTTGTAGGAAAACTAAATGGTGTCGAGGGTCTGTTTATAAAGGAGGGGACAACTGAAGAGGGAGGGAAAGCAACATCTCAAATTGGCAAGCACAAGTAAATACATTGGTTCTACATTGTTTCTTTGGCTATCTTTCCCAGTCTAACTTTTCTGTGTAGTTTTCATTAATATTGAGTTGTCTTATGTCACAGGTCTTTTTTTTGCTTAAGTCCAGCTAGTGATACACTATCATCTGCCAGATTATTCCATGTCATTGTTAGTGGCTGCATACCCGTTATAGTCAATGATGAATTAGAGTTGCCTTTTGAAGGAATACTTGATTACAGAAAGGTGTGCTTCATTTTCGGACCCCCTATTATTATTATTATTATTATTATTATTATTATTATTTGCTTTGGTGGTGAATCGTGGATATTTTCTGAATAAATAGGGATATATTGTTAGACTTCGTTGTAACATTTATGGTTTTTTCTTCTTAAAAAGGAATGATGCTAAAATATTAAAGAGTTGTCCTACATTTCAGGTAATTTTATGTTTTATGTGTTTAGAAAGGGAGGAATGCTAGAACCTTCAAAAATCACTTCAACTCAAAGAAAAGTAGCGATGACCTTCATTTAGCATAATGGGACCATTATTATTCGGAAAAGTATGTCATTATAATTTTTTTTCTTTCTAATTCTGCATCAAGAAGGACAAATCACTTAATTCTGGTAGCTTGCAATCATATGTTACATGGAAACCTTTGTGAGGATAGGGTTTTTTTTTATGCAAAACACATTTTTTATTGGGACATGGATAATCTTTTGGTGAATTTTATTATATATCCAATTTATTTTAGATAACAATTGTGTGAAGAAAATAAAAGATGATGTTTTATGACTCAATTTTTGCAATTTTGATGGATTAGATTCTTACAAACATATATATAGTTGATTTGGAAAATGAGAAGTTGTAGCTGATTTGTGTTATGGAACTTTGGCCGTTCCATCATCCATAAATAAACTCTTGAGGCAGCCTAGCCCCCTACTAGACCCGACCTTTCCTTGCCTTTCACTCGTGTTTGCCTACACAACCAAGTGTTTCCCCTCACCTAAGAGGTTTCCCACACTTTCCCTTGTTGCAAGACAAGCAGAATACACAAGTACAAAAAGATGCAAAGTAAGCGCACACTATGTATGGGAAAACTCCCAACCTTTACTTGTGGACTAAGTTGATTAGGAATATCAACATTCGATGGGGGTGCATCTAAGTTTGCACAAGGTAAAAGATACTAAATCGAACTTTACTTTCTTCAATTGTGATGGTCCTCACTTTGCGAGGGAATATCCAAAGAGGGAGAAGTTGAATGCTATTCGGGTTGGGGATAACAAGGAGGATGAGAGGGTAGTTACGCACATCAATCCCATGCATGTGATAAAGTGCCGGGTGGCTGAATTGGGGGATAAAGTTGCCGAAACCAGTCTTGTGGATTAAGAATTGGCAAGGATAGATGTGTTGTGAAAAGGGAAATTAGGGTCGGTAGATAACCTGATGTATGTGAAAATTGGGATAAATGACAAAGACGTGAATGCTATGCTAGATTTAGGTGCAACTCACATGTTTGTGGGAGATCGAATGGTGAAGGGACTTGTCTTGTAGCTAAGTGATAGTCACACATCAATGAAGACAGTTAACTCGAAGGCACAAAGTATTACATGTATGTCATATTATGTTCGATAACGCTAGATAAGTGGAAAGGAAAGTAGGACGTGCTGGCCGTAAATCTTGATAATTACGATATTATTCTTAGTCTTGATTTCTTGAGAAAAGACAAAATTGTGTTCATGGCGTATCACAATGGAGTTATGATTGCAAGTGAGGAGTGCCCATGTTTCGTCCCATGTTGCAAAGTCGCAACGACGAATGTCATGAAGGGGGAGAAAAGCTTAATCTCGACCATTGCCATTAATAAAGCATTACAGAAAGGTGAAGAAGTGTTCCTTGCGACAATAGTACATGAGAAAGCAAACAAAGATGAGAAGGTGCCGAACAAAATTGCTCGTGTACTAGAGCAATTCGAGGACATGATGCTGCCTTAACTACCAAAGAAACTTTCACCTAGGTGGGCCATAGACCACCAAATTGAGTTGGTGCCGAGGACTAAACCACCATCTCAAGCCCCTTATTGAATGTCACTAATGGAATTGGCAGAAATGAGAAAGCAATTGGAAGAGTTGATTGATTTGGGGTTTATCCGTCCTTCCAAAGCTCCATATGGTGCTCCGGTCTTATTTCAAAAAAAGGCCGATGGGAGCCTACGCATGTGTGTAGACTACCGAGCACTTAACAAGGTAACCATCAAAAACAAATATCTGGTTCTTTTAATTCAGGATTTGATGGACCGATTGTGTGGAGCCTCTATCTTTATAAAATTGGACTTGCAATTGGGATATTGGCAAGTGCGGGTTGTTGAGGGTGTTGAGCATAAAACTACTTGTGTGATGAGGTATGACTCATACGAGTTCTTAATTTTTCCATTCGATTTAACGAATGCTCCTATAATATTTTGTAATCTCATGAATCATGTTTTATATTATTTTTTAGATAACTTTGTTGTCGTCACCTTAGAGGCATAAAAGATCATGTTATTCATCTTTCTAAGGTTCTAAATAGATTGAGGGAATATGAATTGTATGTAAAGAGAGAAAAGTGTGAGTTTGCAAGAGCTGAGATTATGTTCCTAGGCCACTAAATTGGGGAGGGACAAGTGAAGATGGATTCACAGAAGATCCAAGCCATTGGCGAATGGCCAGCACCGAAAACAATCCCAGAATCAAGATCATTTTAGGGGCTTGCAAACTATTATAGACGATTCATTGAGGCTATAACAAGAAAACTACTCCTCTTTCAGATCTTATAAAGAAGAATTAGAGATGGGAAAGGTCAGTTGACTGCTAGTACGCTTTTGAGAAGCTAAAGGCCGCAGTAGCATCAACTATAGTACTTGGGCTACCTAACTTCAAAAAGCCATTCGAAGTGCATACTGATGCTTCAAATAAGGCCATTGGTGGATTGCTTGTACAAGAGAGACATTCGATTGCTTTTGAGAGTCGGAAGTTAAATGATAAAGAACATAAATACTTGATCCATAAGAAGGAGATGATGAAAGTGGTGCACTGCCTTAGCATATGGAGATTATATCTGTTGGGGCCAAAATTCGTTGTCAATATGGATAACATTGCCAAGACATTCTTTACAACACAGAAGAAATTGTCACAATGGCAGGCTCGGTGGCAAAAGTTTTTGGCCGAATATTACTTTGTATGGGAGCACAAACCGGGGAAGCATAATCAGGTGGCAAACACACTCAGCAGACGCGAGGTAATCGGTACTGCTCTTGCTATTGCTCTGGTGGCGTCGAACATGATGGATCCACTTTGTCAAGCTGGTGGGGGAGATGTAGCGTACAAAAAGTTGGTTGATCTTGTACGAGAGGGAACAATAGGAAGATATTGGCTGGAACAAGATCTACTCTACAGAAAGGGGGGTCAAATCTTTGTGCTGGAAGGAGAATTGCAAAAATACTTGATGATGGAGACTCATGATCTGTAGAGGGCTGGACATCCAAAAAGTGAGAGGATGGTAGTTCTTTTAACGAAGACTTATTACTGGCCAAAGATGGAGGATGACGTAGAACTTTACATGAAGACTTGTCTAGTATGTCAGCCAGACAAGACTTTACTACAGTGAGAGGGAGGCTTGTTACAGTTGCTGCCTATTCTAGATAAGCCATGGGATTGTGGGGTTTCTCAAGATGGATGACATGAATACAATCATGGTTGTCGTAGATAGATTCACTAAGTATGCGATGATTGTGGCTGCCCCGACAGTGTGTATAGCTGAAGTGGCCGCTGAGCTATTCTAGTGAAGTATTTCAGAGTGCCTTTTGACATTGTAAGCAGTTGCAACGTGCAATTCACGAGCCAATTCTGGACAACATTGTTTAGCATGATGGGAATAAGGTTGAAGTTTTCCAATACGAATCATCCACAAACAGATAGATAAACAGAAAGGATAAATGTTCTGCTAGAGGAATATTTGAGACACTATATGACAACAATGCAACGGATTGATTGGAGTTGCTGGATAGCTCATGGTTTTGCTATAATCTTTAGAGATCTTCATCAACAGAAGCAAGTCCGTTTGAATTGGTTTTTTAGAGCACAACCCCAAACGCCTACTGAAATGGCGGTGCAAAAATATGGTGGGAAGAGTCTAGTAGCATATAGGTTTGCTATGGAGCGACAAGAGTTACTTGAGCAATCCTAAGATAGTTTGCACAAGGTAAGGAAGAGGATGCAAAAATACGCTAACCAAAAGCGTATACTGCTTGAATTCAACGAGGGCAACAAGGTGTTGCTCAAGTTAATACCCTAAATTTGGAAGAAATTTGTGGGGAAAACGAAGCACTGAGGGTTGGTGCCACGATATGATGGACCTTTAGAAATCATTGAAAAGGTGGGGTTGTTGCCTACTAGTTGAAGCTACCCGAACAACTAAAACTTCATCCTACTTTTCACACCAGTTACTTGAGACCTTTTCATGTAGACTAAGAGGATCCAACCCGAAGTCACAAAGAGCTCCTCCTACGATTCACAAACAATTTGACGATGATATCATCAAGATTATGGATCATCATCGACTCGGTCAACATATGAAGAATCAACAAACTGATTTTTTGGTTAAATGGGAGAAAAACGCAGAGGTTTCATGGGAGAAGGATACTGATTTATGACAATTCGAGGATTAGATACAAGACTACCTGATTTCTATTCCGATAAGGATGTCAAAATCTTCTAGTGGGGGTGGTTTGTTAAAGCTCTAGGCGCGAGGACACGATAACAAAAGCACATTGTCTAGAATTTGGCAACGATAAACAGTGAGAACCTGGACATGTAGGCAGAATATGAGGGCAACACGTGGGGGTAGAATAGGGCTTGGTCTATTGACTTCCGAGATTATGGGATCATGGGGGATGACTGTCCACTAAGTTCATGGAGAAAATGGGGGAGAATGTGCCCCACTTTGTCTTGAAATGTCTTGAAAAAAGGGTCATGGAGGCTACCATGTAACTCACAGAACTTTGTTTATAAATAGATTGCAAAGCCTTTACTATATAACATGCGATTTCTTTGCATAACACACATTCTTATTGTGTAATCTTTTTGTTGACGAGATAAATAAAGGTTGAGAGTTATCCTTGTAGTCTCAGTGTGCATTGCATTGCTTGTGGTTGATTATTTGTCTACGACGAAGAAAGTATGGGAACCTTTTTGGGTGAGCAAAACATAGTCGTAGAAACAAAACATTACTAAATGATCATGTTATTCATCTTTCTAAGGTTCTAAGTAGATTGAGGGAACATGAATTGTATGTAAAAAGAGAAAAGTGTGAGTTTGCAAGAGCTGAGATTATATTCCTAGGCCACTAAATTGGGGAGGGACAAGTGAAGATGGATTCACAGAAGATCCAAGCCATTGGCGAATGGCCAACACCGAAAACAATCCCAGAATCAAGATCATTTTAGTGGCTTGCAAACTATTTAGTGGGCGGTCACCCCTCATGATCCCATGATCTCGGAAGCCAGTAGAACAACCCATATTCTACCCCCACGTGCTGCCTTCATGTTCTGCATCCATGTCCCCATGATTTGGGTGTCCATAACTACCACTACCCATGTTCTGCCTGGCCACCTGGCAGCCCCAACTGTCAATCTTTGCTGCGTCAACTATTGGCTTAAAAAGTCCATGATCTAAGCCCTATGTCCATGCTAAGCCACGACCCCCATCACCTACATGAACTATAACACAATGCTTGTCGAATTTGTCTCTGCCTATACCAGGCTGTCACTGTCTATCGCTGTTGAATTCTAGACAATGTGTTTTTGTTATCGTGTCCCCGTACCTAGAGCTTTAACAAAGCACCCCCACTAGAAGAGTTTGACGTCCTTGTCAGAATAGACGTGAGGTAGTCTGGTATCTGATCCTCGAATTGTCACAAATCAATATCATTCTCCCATGAAACCTCTGCGTTTTTCTCCCATTTAACCAAAAACTTAGTTCATCGATTCTTCTTATGTTTGTTGAGTCAATGATGATCCATAATCTTGACGATACAATTATCAAATTGTTTGTGAATCCTAGGTGGAACTTGTGATTGTGCATCAAAAGTATCATTAAGTCTCTTATTTTACATATGTATTTATTGTTTTTATTTGGGTTTTTTTTATAATAATTGATGTGCTTTTTAGTAATGAAGTTTCTTTTAATGTTTTGACAGGTTTTTGGAGCTTAAATGAATTATTTCAGGAAATTTAACGTCGGAATTCGGAACAAAGAATTGAAGAGGAAATTTAGTTGAAGATTTGGGCAAATTTTGGAGCACTTATTTTCCCGAAATCAGCCCAAGAGCAATCCATGATCTTGCATGTCCACACAACAAGTAACATTTGATTTATTTTGGGTAATCCATTGACCTAAGAGGGAAAGCACATGGATGGAAAGCTGGAGGGGAGATTGTTACATTATTTTGGGTCAAAAAGAAGAAAGATTCAGCTCAAAAGGAGGAAGAAAATCGGGCACCAAAGTCTTCTCCAAGTTGCCAAAATTGACTTTCCAGAACACCTTTCGGTGTTGCAAACATAAGTTTTGACTCCAAGCTCCAAATTAGATTTTATTTAATGTTCTGGAAAGCTGACAGAATGGCCTATAAATATGTATCTAAGAGCAAGTCCAACGGGGAGAGGCATCCCAGCATGCAAAAGCAAATTTTTAAATTTTAACTCTTGATGTTCAATTTAACGCCTCCAACGGGAGAGGCATCCCGAGAGGCATTTTGCCTTTTCAACTTCAGGGAAGGCATTCCTACATGTGGGAGGATGCAAAGCCGAATTGAAAAATAGCCATTAGAATTGGTAAAATTATACCGTTGCAGCAGATTAAAATAAAACACAACAACAATCATTAATGAAAACCACAGCAACCTGTGCAAAAACCACAGCAACCAAAGTTCAAAAACACAACAAAATTATACCGTTCCAACAGATTCAATTTTTGCTTCGATCAACATAAGCATACCTTCATCAGACAACTTCGATCAACATACCTCTAGGTTTTTCAACATAAATAAAGGCTGGAATTTTTTTGTTAAAATGGATGGGGAGTTGAGTTGAGTTGATTTTGTTGAGTTGCTTTGGGCTTCAATTTTTTATTGCTGGAGGGGGCCGAGGGAGAGGGGGGCTGGAGGGGAGTAAACGGGAGGGGGCTGGCTGGTTGGAGAGGGCAGAGGAAGAGGGAGGGGGCTGGCTGGTTGGAGAGGGCAGAGGAAGAGGGAGGGGGCTGGAGGGGGGTAATGGTGGGGGCTGGCTGGCTGGCTGGCTGAAGAGGGCAGAGGGAGAGGGAGGTGGCGCATTGTGTAGGAGAAGGAAGGAAGCAGGGTTTGGTTTGGGTGGGGTGGGGATGGGTGGGGGGTGGGGTTTTATAGTGATTATTATTAATAATTATAATAATTATAATAGTTAGTATAAAAAAATAGTTAGCACAGAAAAATAGTTAGCACATAAAAATAATTATGTGAAATTAGTAAATTAGGATTTTTTTTTGTCAGTTCACTTAATTACATGTTATAAATTTACTGTTAGATTTATAAATTGTTTAAATTTTATGTTTAGAACTGTTATGAATTTATTCGTAATTTATATGTTGATAATGATGTTATTTTCCTTGTATTAAATATATGTTTTTATAAGTTTATTAATACTGTAAATTTGATAGAATTTGCAAAGGAACGACATAAACGCAGACAATGGAAAGAGAAAGTTGAGGAGACAAGTGTAATAAATCTCTTACAGCAATTCAACAATTTCAAATATTGCGGGTCTTGTAATTATATTTAAATTTATTTTTTAATTTAAATATAAATATAAATAATAATTTTATTGTTGGATGGTTTTTCAAAAGCAATTATTTAATTATATAACTTACTCCTATTAATTATATAATTAATTGCATAATTAAACTACATACAAAATAATTGCACTATATTTAAAATAATATAAAAAAATGGCTCTTCAAAATGACTCTTACCATTGGAGCACACATCAACAAAAAAATCATATAAACACTATTCAAGGAGCCATTTTACAGATTTGGCTCTTAAAAATGGCTCTTACCATTGGACTTGCCCTAATAGCCGTCTCCACAGCAGGCTTCTACGAGGGTCAAATTGCAGTCCAAAGTTAGCATCAGATTTGTGTTAGAATATTTACCGAAATTGTGTTGTGTTCTTCTTTGTAGATTTCAGTTTTTTTTAGTTGTAAAACTTATTATTTCAGTTTGATTCAAGTTATTTCATGTTTATTAGAGTGTTCTTATATATAATTATGGTTGGCTAATCTCTTTCTTGGATCCAAATCAAGGATGATGGTGATTGAGGTGAGTTATTTAAGATATGAATGAATCCTAATGTCTATCTTCTCATTTTCTTCATGAATGTTTTATTATTGCAAAGAAATTTTAGAAATCATTCAGGTAATGTTATAATCTTGAATTTTTATGAGCAAAACTTAGTTTTGGTATAGAGATTGCTTGATTCAATGTCTTACTTAATATGAAAATACTCGTTTATTCTTAAGCAATAATCAATCTTCATCTTTTTAAACTTCATTGTAATATCTTCCGATCTAATATCACCGTTGTTGATATTAGGTTGAGTTATCTTATATATGTTGAAGGAATCACCAATACATCACCATTAAAATTGATTTGGAACCAAGACTTATTTTTTCTTGTCATTTAAAATCTATTTACACTCTTTCATCTTTGAAAACAAATCCATTACTTATTCTCTTGAGATTTTTTTGTTGTTACCTAGCTTAATTTCTAGATCTAGCTCTCTGTGGTTATGACCTCGATCTTACCGAGTTAATTGCTACATCGCACACTCGTGCACTTGCGAGTTAAAACAAGCCTATCATAAATAGTTGTCAAGCAATTTTGGCGCCGTCCAATATTACTAAATCCAAAAATTAGTAGTCCAGTCCACAGTCCAATATCCAAAAAGCTGAGGTCAATTTTTTTCTTTACTTTTTTTTAGGCGGTAAAACAACCATTTGCTTGTTTTAACTCCCATCAGCCTTCATTTGAAACAAGACCGGAGCACCATATGGAGCTTTGGAAGGACGGATAAACCCCAAATTAATCAACTATTCCAATTGCTTCCTCAATTCTGCCAATTCCATTGACAACATTCGATAAGGGGCTTCAGATGGTGGCTTAGTCCCCGACACCAGCTCAATTTGATGGTCTATGGCCCACCTAGGTGAGAGTTTCTTTGGTAGCTAAAGCGACATCACGTCCTTGAATTACTTTAGTACGCAAGCAATTTTGTTGGGCACACTTCTCACTTTTGTCCGCTTTCTCATCCACTATCATCGGAAGAAACACTTCTCCACCTTTTCGTAATGCTTTATCAATGACAATGGTCATGATTAAGCTTTTCTCCCCCTTCATGACATTCGTCATTGTGACATTGCAACATGGGATGAAACTTGCAACATAACTCCATTGAGATACGACATCAAAATAATATTGGCTTTTCTCAAGAAATCAAGACCAAGAATAATATCGTAATCATGAAGTTTACAACTAGCACGTCCTACTTTCCTTTCCACTGATCCAGCGTTATCGACACATCATTAAGATATACCTATAATTCTTTGTGCCTTTGAGTTTACTGCCTTCATTGATGTGTAACTATCACTCAGCTACAAGCAAAGTCCTTTCACTAGTCAATCTGCCATAAATGTGTGAGTTGCACCTGAATCTAGCATAGCATTCACGTCTTTGCTATTTATCCCAATATTAACATACATCAGGTTGTCCGCCGACCCTGATTTGCCTTTTCACAATGCATCAATCCTTGTCAATTCTCGATCCATAAGACTGGTTTCGACAACTTCATCCCACAATTCAGTCACCAAGCAGTTCATCAAATGCATGGGATTGACATGCGTAACTATCCCTTATCCTCCTTGTTATCCCCATCCCAAATAACATTCAACTTCTCCCTTTTTGGACGTTTCCCTCGCAAAGTGAGGACCATCACAAATGAAGCAAGTAAAGTTCGGTTTAGTACCTTTACCTTGTGTAAACTTAGCCTTGTCTTTATCTGCAACAACCTTCAATGCACCCCCTCTGAATTTATTCTTCTTCTTTTAGTCCTTATCTGTTCCTTTAGACTTGAAGGAGGCTGACGTATAGCCTTGTCTAGTACTTGATTTAAAATCAACCAAAGTGTCCACAATAACAATAGAGGAGGATAGATCTTTTACATTCTGTCATCTTAGTTCTGCTTACGCCTAAGGTTGAAGTTCAGACATGAAGTTGAATAATTTGTCCTATTCAGACATATTCTCGATGTTGAGAATTAAGAAGTTGAAAGCTTTAACATAATCACGCACTGACTTTTCGTGTTTGAGCTTTTTCAGTTCTTTCCACCAATCCACAAAGTGTTATTCGACAAAAATTGCTCTTTCAACTCTTGCGTAAGATGATCCAACGTCTCAATTTTGGGACGTCCAACATTCAAATCTTCTTTTGTCCTCATTCTCCACCAAAATTTAGCATCTCCTGTGAGATACATCACAACAAGATCCACTTGTTCAGCCACGCAGATCTTCGAAACAATAAAGTATTGCTCCATGTCCCACAAGAAGTTATCGACTTTTTTGGTTTAGGCACTTTGGGCTTCAAAATACCTCCCCCATTCAGATTGTTTCTTATTGTCCATTTCAAAATGGCAATAGTCTCTTCAGTAGCATTTAGCCTCTCACTTGATTCTGTTAAAAGGGAGATGTACAAACTCTCAGCCCTTTCGGCGTTTTCCATAGCATCCTTCAAACACTCCATGATAGAGCAGTTTTCGCCCTCTTCGTCTGATCCAATCAAGGTCTCAAGACACATCAATCGTTCACGAATACCTAATTCTTCCTTATATCCCCAATGTGAATTTGTGTGACACCAAATGCATATCATAAAGTTAACCAAAGAGAAGCACCTTGCTTTACTTTTGTGGGAGGTTTCGCGGCAATGTTTTATCGCGCTCCACACCCTGCCATTCCCTGGAGGGGAGAACGACGCCTAATGAAAAAGGGGGGGTTTATAGCTGTGAAATTACGACTATAAATCTTAGGAGTCGACACCTAGTATTAAGGTATTTAGAAAACCTAATAGTCTGCGCGAGTCTAGGTAAGGGGACTTGCTCTGCAAGGGGAATACGCATCACCCCCAGTTCACCCTACCTAAGCCAAGTTGTATTGTTGTTCGATTGTTTTCTAAGTTTGATTTTTTTTTATTCGTTGGTTTTTCCTAAAGCTCGAGGAAGATCTCTCTTTGTGAGAGAGAGTCTCTACCTCATTAGGAGTTGAAAACTTAACCTAAAATATTTTACATTGCATTTGAAAACCCCATTTTTAACTATCTGCAATTGTACTTTACAATGTAATTCCTACACCGCGACAGCTAAAACAAAATAATCGATAAATTATTTTGATATTTTGCCCAAGTTTTAATGGATAATCGTAAACTGGTTACGATATCCGATTTTCGCTCCAAATATGTGAAAGATGCAACATATATTTTTTTAACAAAAAATATATTTGAAAAACCTTGGAATTTGACCATATGCACGAAAACAACATATTTTTTATGTTTTTTTTTAAACATTTATGCAAATTTTGTATTTTTTTGTTTTTTTTGTATGGGCTGGCTGCCCAGCCCTCATAGGCCAAGAGGCCCATCATTTGAGGTTAGACTGCCAGAACCCTATTTTTTTTGGGTTGGGCCAAATGACTCATCCCTTTTTGGTCTAGGCCTTCCGACCCACTAAGGCGGGGACACTGACCAGCCCCACCACCACGCCATTATTCGTATGCAAGTGAACAGTGGGGGGAATGAATTAATTCACTCTGTCGCTGTGCATAGTTAACAATGGCAAAAGATGGACGGAGACGGGAGGCTCCCCTGCCACTGTCACTAGGTAGAGGAGGCCAAGTTGGTTCTGCTTGTGGTGGCGGCGTCGGAAATGGTGGCATGTGGTGACCAGGAGGAGCGCCGAAAGAGGGTTGGTTTTGTGTAGGAGGGGTTGTCATTGCGTCGTCGGTGCTAAAGAAGAAGAGTTGAGCCTACCGTGGAGCTTATGGCGTGGGGGAGGCGCCGCCGATGCTAAGGGAACAACCTCTAGTGCTTGCCGGGAGCTGCAAAAGATGGAGGAGAGAGAGTTGGGTTCAACTGTTTTTTGAGAAAGTGAGAGCTGTCAGATTGTGGGAGAGAGAGCTACCGGCATGGTGCCGATGTTAAGAAAGAGAAGAATTGGAGGTTGGTGCATTTTTTACACTGTAATAATCTTCCCCTTGTTCTGTAAAATTGCTACCACCTATGCATGTTGCGATCAGTGCCATTTATAGGGGAAGGAGGCAACCCTTCGACTGCCCTTTGCATGCAGCGATGAGTTGCCTCTACTCACCTGTAGTAGTGTGCCTCTACTGTTCAGGTGAGTGAACAGTGTATTCATATCTGTAGGATTGTGAAGATTTAGGCAATGCAATTTGATCTCTCCATTTGTAATTGTTTTAATTGCACCCCTAATTGGATTTAAAATATTAATTTGTGCAATTGTATCCCCGTTAGAATTTCATCTGCAACCTTAGCTTTGCGCGTCCTTTTCTGTATGGTCTTTGGTTTCATCTTTACGCGATTTAACCCTCAATTGACAATTAAACTCTTAGTTGTCTTCAATTTGACCCCTAACTTCGCACGATTGGCCTGGAAAAATTTAATTCGGTCTCTGAAAATTCTAATCTTTTTAATTGAACCTAGATTAAGCTCAAGAACTTCATTTTTCATTGATTAAGGCCTTAATAAAATTAATTTGATCAGTTTAAAGTATAATTAAATCCTTGCACTTAATTAAATCCTTCAATTAGATCCTAATTTAATTTCTAAACATAATTATACTTTCAATTGGCCCATGATTTAATCAAATTGGCCTATAAAAAATATAATTATGGTTTTTTGCTTAATTCGTAAGTAGATTTATCCAATAATAAATTATTTTAGCCTTAAATCTACATTTTTCTTCATTTTTAGGCACAAAAGAAATACGATTGGGCTCTCGAAAACGTCTAAATTTTCCACCTTGATTTTTCTACTGACACCAGCCCTTTTTATTTTTGATTTTGGGTAAAATTTGGGGAATAACCCAAAAATGGGTCATGTCAGGAGGCTTAATAAAAATGTTGTACTAGTTAAATTCAAATAGTGGTTAAGGTCATTTGAATTCCTTAAGGTTATTTTTTAGTCTTTGTTGGGCCATATTAATGTATCAATGTTTGTTTAATGTATAAGCTACTAGATAAGTGTTTTTCTAATGTGCGTTGTTCATTATTTCTTTAATTTGCATGTTTTGGTAGAAATAGTAAGTAGTAGGGGTGCAGTTTTTTCACTGTATGGTTCACTTTTTTTGTTGGCTATCAATAATTTTCTTTGTTGCTTCCTTTTCCTAAAGTACTCAAATTTATGTCCTATTTTACACTCCAATTTCACATAGGTGGACTTAACAATACGTAGAGCTCATGTATACACATGTAATAGTCCTGGTTTTCCTCATATAAAAAAATAATATTATTGAACTTAAGATTTTCCTATAAATGAAGATCTTTTAACTCAGATTTTTCGTAGATTCACATTTACTCTTTTATTTGCTTTTAATGTTCCATTTGTTTTTATTGTCATGTGATATCTTATCATATGGAAGTCTGTGGAATTATTTTTTTCTCTAATTTTCCTCTTTTTTTGTTAAATTTCTTTTAATATAGTTTTAAAAAGTTCCTAGTGGGAACTAACATTGATGACTTTTTAAACAAAATTTTAGATTCAATGCTCTAGGTATGATTTTTTCTCCCCGTAATCTTGTTTTCAACATTGGAATTAAATGAATCTTGTAAAATAGGGTTTCCCAGGTTGTTTGAAACTTGATAATGATTGATTGGTAGTTGTTATAAAAATAAAAATCAAAGAATAATGAATTTAAAGGCTTATTGGACTGTTTTAGTGTTGTTATTATAAAGTGTATCGTTGGCTGAAAATGATTTATGAGAATTTCTTGTAATTGCAGGAGGGACCATGAGTGCGGTGCAACAACATAATCAAGGGACCACGAGTAGAGCATCCACAACAGGTAGGTGATTCATGCCTACATCAGCCGAGTTCACATTTCCCCCAAAATATTTCAAGAACCCTAACCCAAAATTCATAAAGAAAAAATAATGCAATTTAACCATAAAATCAAGAATCTTTTAGATGCATATAAGAAACACCTTACCAAGAAAGATTCAAGATCCTAATAGCTTGTGAAATCACAATATCCTCCTCTCTTCTTTCTCTTCCTACTGTTGCCAGCCCAAACATTCCTTTTTCCTCCACTTTCTCCTTCCAATAATACTCCAAATCCTTGGGTTTTTGATGTTTAAATGTTTTGGTAACCCTTAATCTCACTTTCACTTCGAAATTGTTCTTCAATTAGGGTAAGACAATATCAAAATCTCCCTCCCTTTCTTCCCCTCCTTCTCCTGGAAATGAGAGAAAAGAGGGGTATTTATACTCCTCAATTTCTCTTATTGCACTAAGGCCCCCTATTTCCTTTAAATGTTTCTTTTTACCCCACATCTTCTCTTCTTATAATTTAAATCATAATCTTTACATTTATTTCAATTTCACCCTCCACTCAACTTATTTTATTTCTCTTTTAATTTATTTCTTTAATTTAACACTTACATTTATTTCCTGGGGTTTACAATTTACACTCATGTTAGCAAAATTTCGGCAGCCATTGATGAATTTTAATTCTGATCTTTTCAGTTTATTTGTGAGAGTGATTCTTGCATTCTTTAGTTCTTGAATGAACTGAATCCGACTTATCGAAGATTAACTGGCTTAGTGGCGTCATTCTACTCATTCCAATAGTGTTGCTGCCTTGGGTCAGGTTTTTATTGTGTCACACTCCTATCAGACCTATTTCAGCTTTCCGGGATCAGATCTCATTCTTGGTTGTGGGTTGTGTGACCACATGATCACGAGGTTCGCATAAGGTGGTATCAGAGCTAGGCTTTGAAACAAGGTCATATCATTATGTTATTTTTGTTTTTTTCTTAGTGTTCCTTAAAGTTTTTCAGTGTTTGTGTCAATCTCCTTGTTTTTCGTGTCTGCGTCATCTAATCCAAAAAAAACAAGAGGTTATATTTCATCTTTTTCTTTCTCATCATTTCAGTATATTAAGGAAAAAAAAGAGATTTGGTATATTAAAAAAAAAAGAGAAACAGAGAGAGATAGAGGCATTAGTTGAAATTTGAAGAATCATTGAATTTTTGCCATAGAAAACACAACTCTAGGGAAATATAAGAAAACCATATCAAAATCAATTGAAAATTCATATTCCGTCTATTGGAGTTGAGATAGCATCATATGTCAAATTTGGGTCTATTCTGATATTTTTTACTTGAGGTTTATTTCGAGGTTCATTTCTGCCGTAGAAACACTACCTTAGTGAACCCTAAGTAAAACACCATAGAATCAATTAAAACTCAAAGTTTAGTGTATTGGAATTGATATCGCACTATATATTAAATTTGGGCTTATTTTGATATCGTATACTAGAGTTTTCAATTGGAGGTTCATTTCTGCCGCAAATTGATCACACAAAGGGTTGGGTACCTAGAAGTATGATAACGACCTATAATTTGAGTGTTGCTTTTAGTTATGTATTACAATACTAAGTATTTAATTTGAGGTCATTTCGAGATCGTTTGGTATGGGTTTCAATTTTGTTACGTAAAAATTGCGTAAGAGGTTAGATTCTGCTCAAGTCTCAAAAAGTGATCCTTACTGTTTAGTTTTGTCCAATTTTCTATTTTTATTCTATTTTGGGTTATCTAGGAGTCAAGTAATTATTTTCGCTAGTATTTGCTTCTGTTTTATTTCGTGTCTTCTTATCGTCCACAGTTCGTACGAATTTGCATTGCTACTCGTGAAATCGTAATCGTAGTTTTGTTTTGCTTTGTTTTTAGTATTTTTATTGCTTCTTGAGTCCAAAAATCATAATTAGAGTGCGCTGGAAAGGCTACTGACTTTGATTTGTTGATTTTAGTTCCTAAAGAACCACAAGAAAGCAAGTTGTGAGGTAAAAGGCGTAGTGAGCATATTAGAGTGAAAAGCCTTGATTTTTTTATGTGATACACGAGAGGTGTGAGGATATATTTTCTATGACTAACTGAATTTTGCAGATTCAAAGGATGTCTGAAAAACAACGAATCAGCGACACAAAACATTGACGTTGCTTTCCAATTGTGAGCCTTATGTCAGCAACTCGAGTTGTTGTTTAGGATGAACATGGATCTGAAAAATGATTTCAAATGGATAAAGGAACAGAATATTGGGGCTTATCGCAGAGGACCTATGGTCCGTAAGGCCGTACTGAATACCAGATCTGATTTTGACGAGTTTGTTGATGAAAACACAGATGTGGGTGAAGATGACTATGATGGTGATATGAAATCTGGAAGTGACAAATCTTATTGTGAAGGCATGCCACCATTGAAGGATAGTGATGGGGATGAGCTAGCATCACCAGTTGCGGCGTCCTTGGTTATAAGGCCTACACTTCAGGTCCAGGTCAAGGAAGATGAATCTAATCAACAAAGAGAGAATATCTTCTAGACACGTTACGTACAAAGCAAGGTGTGTGGTTTAATTATTCATAGTGAAAGTTGTGTTAATGTTTGCAGTACAACCCTTGTTAGTAAACTGAAATTGAGTATTGTTAAGCATACGGAACCATATAGATTGCAATGGTTGAATGATAGTGGTGAAGTTAAAGTGACTAAACAGGTTATGGTTCCATTCTTGATTAGGAAATATGTTGACGAAGTTCTATGCGACGTTGTACCAATGCAAGCACGCAACACCTTGTTGGGGAGACCATGACAATATGATAGGAAGGCAATTCATGATGGGGTTAGAAATAGGTATACCATTGTAAAAAATAATAAAACCATCACTCTTGTACCTCTTACACCCAAACAGGTATATGATGATCAAATAAAGCTAAAACGTGAGCTTGAGGCAATGAGGAGAGAAAATCAAGGTGAGGATCAAGGGAGAGAAGACCATCAGATTCAGCCAGAACCCAAACCACTACAACCCATTCAGACAGTCATCCAAACACAAACAAATCAAACCATTCGACCACAACTCAAAAATACCCAAATCTGGTCGAGAGTGGTGGTAAGACAAGAGGAGTGAAGAAAGTCGGGAGGAGTGATGAAAATTGTGTGGAAAAACTAAAGAAACAACGAAGTTTTTATGCTAGAGAGGGTGAGGTCAGATCTGCATATTTCACTAACAAGCAAATGATTTTACTTGTGTACAAAGAGGCTTACTTTGATACTGATGATCTTGATCATATGGTGCCTAGTGTTGCTATTTCTTTGTTGTAGGAGTTAGATGATTTGTTCCCCGATGATACTCCAAGCGGATTACCACCATTGCGGGGGATAGAGTATCAGATTGATTTTGTACGTGGAGCTTCAATTCCTAACTGACCAGCCTATAGAAGCAATCCAGAGGAGACGACAGGGCTTCAAAGGCAAGTTTATGAGCTAATAGATAAATGATATATTCGTGAGAGTATAATATGCTCGTGTGCTGTACCCGTGCTACTCATACCTAAGAAGGATGGAACATGGAGGATGTGTGTTGATTGTCAAGCCATTAACAACATAACAATTTTGATACGAGGTCGAATCCTTTCGAGGAGAGAGGGGATGATGTAAACCAGCCCAAAAACATCAGCAAGGACTTATGGGCTACCTTTTCCTTTTGTTTCTAGGATTAAGGGGCTGGATGGAAGGCTATAAATAAGACTTATGGGCTTTATTTAATTTTGTTAGCTACAACCCAAGGCTTATTTGGGCTTAATTAAGACTTTGTTTTCAGCTAGAATCCAAGGCTTGTTTGGATTCGTCATGGACTTTTGAACTTAGGGTTTTGGGTCAGTTTTGAGTGGACCTCATTTAAGTCCACATAAAGGGTCCATTAGGGTTAGTTTTTAAAAGACTATTTAAACTCATGTTAGCAAAATTTCGGCAGCCATTGATGAATTTTAATTCTGAACTTTTTAGTTTATGTGTGAGAGTGATTCTTGTATTCTTTAGTTCTTGAACAAACTGAATCCGACTTATCGAAGAGTAACTGGCTTCGTGGCGTCATTCTACTCACTCCAATAGTGCTGGTGCCTTGGGGCAAGTTTCCATTGTGTCACATTCCTATCAGACCTATTTCGGCTTTACGGGATCAGATCTCATTCTTGATTGTGGGTTGCGTTACCACGTGATCACGAGGTTCGCATCACTTTCTCTAAGCCGGAATCTAGCATCCCCCTCTCATTTCACCAGATAAAAGACTAAAAACAAAAACGAAATGAAGTTTAGTCCTACAATATATTTTTTTCAAAACAAATAGAGTTATTGGTTATTTATTATCTTAAAAGATAGAAGACTAAATTAATGTCTTAAAACAAATTGTAGAGGCAACACCACCTATTTTACTTGTTTTTTTCCACTCTAGTTCTCAATTTTTTAATTCGCCCTCAGCCTAAAACAAAATTTACTTGAAATGGCTCAATCATGGAAAACAAAATTTGAATTTCTTTTAAAAATTGACTTTGCAATACATAAGAGCTCACATAGTAAAATTAAGAATCGTAAAAACACCTTTAAGATTCAAATTCTATTCATGCATTTTCCATATTTTGTTGTCACTTCTGTTCTTGGATCGAGGCTCCAGTATTAAATTAAAAAATTTACATCCCTGCCGCTACCCTCCATTCAAATCATGGAGATATAAATTGGCACCTAACTTTACAGTGCAGGCGTTATGGTGGGCGCAACCTGAGTCCTATCGATCATCAATATTAATGATTAATACTTCGAGTACTGCTTATGTAGAATTAGTTACAACTTGTTCATGTTTAGTTTTCACATAACAATCAATTACCTAACCACGCCTAGACGAAAAAGGAAACCGGCAGGTAGCTAGTCAGCTTCTTACCTTCCAAAAGGGAATGTTTTTATAATGTTCAGTTAAGAACGAATATATTACGCCATGTTAAGCCCATATTTTTGTACTTATTTACTAAAAAGTAATTTACTATGAACATACTATTTATATATAAAAAAACAATTTAATCATATGTTTTACACGTTCATTTTAAGCCAAAACTAAATACAGTTTATTGTTTATTAGCTAAACAATGATTGATAGGTTCAAAGTTCACACAATATTTGCTTTTATAAATATTTTTAAAAGTTTTTTATATTATATTTCAATTAAAATCCCTTCTCTCTCATTTTTATTTTTTGTATTTAGTACTTTTTTAAATAGTGATTTTTTTTAATTAGTTTTTATGTATTTAATTTTTGAAAAGATTATTATAACTTCTTTGTTATTTCTTTTATGTTATATATAATTATTTATTTTTTGATAGTATTTCTTAAAAGTGTAACATTTTTAGATGTTTTTTCTTCTTTGATTTTATTTGATCAATTTTATATGTGCGTTTATTTTTACTATTATTTTATTAAATAAAGAATAATTTAGGTAATAATAATCACTTGCACAATTGGATAAATAATTAGTGTTGTGGAATTAAATATTTTGATCTATAGTTATTTCCTTACTTTTTTCTGATAAAAGGTAATTTTAGGAATAGTATTTCTTTATTTATTGCTCAAATAATTCTCAATCTATTTAATTAGATATGTTTGTAAGCTTTTTTATACACGCTAAATTGTTTTTAGTGTAAAAAAGCAAGCTGAAGACGGTTGCATGTTTAAGGTATCTAATTTTTAGATATTATTTTTAATATGTGTAACTTTGCATAATATTTTTCTTGCCTCTTATTTTATTTAATATATATAATATGTGTTTATTTTTATTAGTATTTAATTAAATAAAAAATTTATTTTGGTTAATAAAGTCATTAAACAAAACAATGTCAAACATCTGGGTTGCAAAACTAAATATCTTGATCTATATTTGACTCATAATTGTTTAATTTTAATTTTAATTTATTATTAATAAATATTTATTTATATATTTATTAATACACATAATTCTAAATTTATATTATTAGATTAAATATTTGGGTTGCAAGACTAAATGTATTGAACCATGATCCAATATATTCAACAAAACATGTTGTGACAGCACATCCAGCACAAGTTCTTAACATAAAACTTTCAATCTATTTTTTTATAGTGTATTTATGTTTATTACTTTTACTTAAACAAATCAAAATTTATTATAATATATATTTTTTACTAATATAAAATGAAAGTTTGTGCTGTAAAATTTAATTTAATATGCAAATTGCATATATTTTACCAATAAAGATTTGAGTTGGCATTGTTTTAGGGGTGGCACTATTGGCACATTATTTTGTCTATTGGCATGCAATTTTTAAATTTTGTATTTGTACACACAAAATTCTCGCAGGTCAGATAGACATGCTAGAGAATATGGTGTCAAAATTACAGTAATAAATTTGATTACAAGAAAAAGTGAAAACTCTTTTCAAGTGTTCTTCTCGTGTATAAATCCTCTTATTAACGGTCAAATCTAGATCTTGTTCTTATTTTGAATGAAGAGATATTCACACGAGCCCAAAAGCTTTAGTCATGTGAGATCTTGACTTGATTTGATTTCTTTTGGTGAAGGAAAAAACTTTGATCCTTTGTTTTGTTCACTTGATTTGGTGAAGATTAGGACTTTGATCCCTTTCTTCCTTGGCTTTATTTGATGAAGATTAGAACTTTGATCCCTTTCTTTCTTGATGGACTTGAATTCTTTTGAGAGAACTTTCCAAGTATCTGTGCTCGATCTTTAGTCTCTACTTGTTGTCCTTTTTTTGCTTCTTTTTTTGTTGTTATTATGGACCCTCCTTAATGATGGCTTTGTTGCCTATTTATAGACAAGCCAAGTGCTAATTGACCTCAATTATCTTTTAACTAAATGATGTTTTAGGAAAATCAAAATGAAAATTACTTAAAATACCCTTATCCTGAAGGATATTAAAGTAAAATCTATGTAGTATATTTTGATTTGGGTTTTTAATTTAGTTTGAGCACAAACCCAATAAATTAAATTAGGTCCACACATAATAAATAAAAAATTTGAGTCATAAATCAAACTTGTTGAAATTTTGATGTCTACAAATACCCCCTTAATATTAATTTACTGGGTGTTTTGGTACAATAAATAAATTTATATTGAATTATATATATATATATATATATTAATAAATAAATTATTTTATTTATTTATTTATTTATTTGACTTAGAATTTACTTTTTGGGATTATAAGAAACTCCACCCTCTAGAAAGCGCACTTTATGGGTCCAGTGAGCGAGTAAAACCCCGACTGTCCTAGGCTCTTACAAGAGGTACATGCCTAACTCAAACTCGAGACATGTTGTGCAGATCTCAAGCCCTTTGTCATCACGTCACGCACCTTGGGGACATTTGACTTAGAGTTGTGATGATATTAAAAGTATATTCACTTTACGTAATCACATACAAAGGTAAGTCTATTTCGTACCACAACAAGGACATTTATTCTATATATGTAACCAGTATCTACTATTTTTTTAAGAGATCCTACCAAAAACCTAATCAAACAATTAGGTAAAAAAATAATTCTTCTAACTGCCTTGTCGTGAACTTGCTACTAAAGAGATAGTTAATATGAAGCCATTGAAGATTTGACAAGGTTATTGGGGGTGTTTGGGAATGTGTTTGTAAAGCATTTTTTAAAAAAAAAATAAAAACATTATTTAGTATTTTAAATTAATATTTGTTGGTGTTTGTAGATCATTTTGATGTGCTAATGTTAAAAATAATTAAAAAAAACAAAAAATATTATTTTAATACTTTTTTGAATGAAAACACTTTCAAAATAAACATCAATCATACTCTCAAACAAGCACCAATTTGACTTGTGAGTCACATTGTTTCATGGGTTTTTTCAGGAGAAAAAGATATATAAAGTGTCTGATTAGGAGCGTGGGTGAGATTGGTTTTGAAAGTGATTTTACTTACAAATACATCAAAATGATATTTTTTTTTATTTTTTAAAACTTATTTTTAACATAAGCACATGAAAATAATTTTAAAAAAAACTCTAAAGCTCTTGTGAAATATAGTGTGCCAAATAACATAAAAAAAGTTAATTAATATAGGTGTTGCCCATATTGTAGCAAGAGGCTCAAGTTTTTTTTTCAAGAAAAGGCATATATATGATGGGGCATGTATGGTAACAAAGGAGATAATTAATTTGGATGCAAATCCTGTTGCAAGCTGCCCATTTTTTTAGGAAAAACAAATTATATATATTTTTATGGGATATGGAGGTAATTAATTTGAGGGATACAATTTTATTTTTTTGAATCGTAACTTTTTATTTGATGCATTTTGTAGGTTTCAAGAATTTGAAAACATACCGAGACACTTTTAGCTAGACTTGACGATCTTTAGACAAACCTTTTCAAAGGAATCCTTGCAAACTTGGAGACCCGGTGAACCTCTTATAAGGGATCCTTGTGAGATTTAAGTTCAGGTATTGATCTTTGGGAACTTGATCTTTGATGAATCCTTTTAGAGGATCCTTAAGAGTTTGAAATTTGGTGAATCCTTTTGGAGGATTGGATTCTTGAGAGATTAAAGATTAGGTGTTGGTCTTTGGAAACTTGAACTTTTGGTGAATTCTTTTAGAAGATCGTTGAGACTTGAACTTTGGTGAATCTTTTCCAAAAGATCCTTGAGAACTTGGAGCTTTGAGCATATTTCAATATACAAATGGTTGGTGAGTATTGAGCTGGATTTTTTAAAACCTTTTTTTTCGTGTGTCATTCACAATTTATACTCTTGTAGGCCAAGAGGAGAACATTAGAACATGGTTTGTTTTTTGATTTGATTTGATTTGATTGATTTTTTTAAAATGTGACTGAACTTCTAAACTGCCTATGTACGTTCATTAATAAAGGATCAAGTCATGACCTAGTTCAAAGTTTTTTTTATGCCATTCACAATTTATACTCTTGCAGGCCAGGAGTAGTACATTTTTTTCATGTCTAATAATTTAGGCTCATGTGACATAGAGATGGCAAGAGATCTTCAATAATAGAATTGCTTCAAAAAATTTCCATTGATGGCTCTAATTCGTAGACCATCTTTATCAATAATCTTTTATGCTCCATGGTTATATACTTCAGTGACAGCATAAGGGTCACCCTATTTTGAGATGAATTTTCCACTTGTGCTTAGTGTAATGACTATTGGCCTTCAAACGACAATAACCATGTCTCCCACTTGAAAAAATCGAGGCTGAACTTTTTTATTAAAAGCTTTTGACATATTGGCTTTATAACATTCCAAACATTGTTGTGCTTTGAGTCTTTTCTCATCTAGAGCTTCCAACTCTTCCAAGCGTAACTTTGTATTTTCTTCATCATTAAGGCCTTCTTGAATGGCAATCCTTAAATATGGGATTTGACATTCCAATGGAAGAACAACTTCAATTCCATAGACAAAAGAATATGGAGTTGCTAGTGTTGGTGTTCGATATGTTGTGTGATATGCCCATAAAGCCTCCTCTATTCTATCATGTCAATCTTGTTTGACTTTAAAACCACTTTTTTGAATAGATTACACAAAGTATTGTTGAATGATTCAACTAACCCGTTTGTAACAGCATTGTACATGGACGAGTTATGTTGGACAAAGCCAAATTTTACGCATAAGTTATCCATAAGGCTATTGTAAAATGGATTTCCATTATTCGTGACGATATAACAAGGTACACCATATTGGAAAATGATGCTTGATTTTATGAATCCCACAACTTTTTTCTTTTTTAACTTCCTTTAATGGGACTGCTTCATTCCATTTAGAGAAATAATCAGTTGCTGCCAGGATATATATGGTCTATTGAGGTTTTTTGAGTTATAGGTCCCACTACATCAAAACCTCATACATTGAAAGTCCATGAGGCAACTGTAGGGTGCAAAGGTTATCGTGGTTGATGAATGAATTTTGCGTGAAACTAATAGGCTTGACATCTTTTTGAAAAACTCATACAATCTTTTACCATGGTTAGCCAGTAATATCCTAACCTCTTTATGCGAAAATGAAGTTTAGGGCCAGATCGATGTGAACCACAAATCCATGAATGAACTTCTTCTACAACATCCAAAGAGACACTAATAAAGATATGCAAGTTTATTTGCTTCAAATCTTCTACAGTTGCTTGCCCCCATTCTTCAAAAGCTTTTGGAGTTGGAGTTAGTTCATCTTTAATAAATAATTCATTTGAACGTGAAGCATACCTCAATATTTCCTTGATGGTGATATGGTTTTCACAAAGAATCTTTAATTTTGGTGATTGGATATCTTCCTTTGTTGGAGCCTTTTCACTTTTTTGAAATTTTGCTTCTTTGATCGGGATCTTCTTGATCTTTTAGACTTAACCTTCTTTGAGACTCTATTTTT
Organism: Salix caprea; assembly: GCA_964035475.1. Lineage (NCBI taxonomy): Eukaryota > Viridiplantae > Streptophyta > Magnoliopsida > Malpighiales > Salicaceae > Salix > Salix caprea. Next base: position 9,438,947 of record OZ037746.1, read on the forward strand.
GTCTCCATCATTTTAGGGCCTAATCTGGAGAAAACATCAACCTTTAATCTTGGATTCTATGGTTGGGTAGGAATGGATATTTGATCATTAGTCTCTTGAATACTGAAATGTGTGAATCCAAACTCAATCTTTCAAAGATTGATACATGGGCATTTTCCTTCTTGTCATGATATGGAGCATATGGGTCTTGAATTTCTTCTACATTGTATTCAAAGACTTGAATCATAATAGAATTTGACGTAACCTTTTTATCTTAATTTTTAAAGGTTCAAAAGGTTGGTACCCTACTCTGAATTTTATTTGTTGGACTAGTCCTCCTCTTTGTATGACTTTCTTTACTTCTTTACACAATCCTCTACCTGTAAGAAGTTCATCTAAGCTTCTAAGTTTACGAGGCTTACTTGTCCTATATCCAACATTCTAGAAATGTTTTTGGATACGAGGATCAAACCATCCTTCTGGTTGTTTTACTGTTTTTCTAGAGGCTTTATCCATCATAAACTTATAAGAGTGAGAATTGAAAGGTGATAGCCCAACCATGATTGGTAATGGTAGGACTATCTCTTCCTTCATTGTTTGGATATCCTTTTTGGAGAGTTGATCTTGAGGATTTGACATGAATTGTTGGGCTGACTTTGTCAATGCTTATTCTTTCTTCATTTGCATCTTATCTTTGGACTTCTAACTTAAATTCATCTTCTTTAAAGTAGAACCTAGAATCTGCATATTGTGATTCTTAAATAGAGAATGGTTCTTTTGAAGCTATAACACATTTAACCTCACCATCATGGTTATACTTAAGGCATTAATGCTATGTTGATGGAACCACCCCATTCTCGTGTAACCAAGTTCTTCCTAAATGTAGATCATAAGAAGTTTTTGCCTCGATAATATGATAAAGTGTTGAAAGGATATCTCTCCAATATCAATCTTGATATGAATCTTCTCGATGACATGTTGTCTTTTATGACTAAAGCCTTGGATTACCATCCTACTTTTGGATATTTCATCCAGACATATGACAATATTTTCTATCATATGAATTGCCATGATGTTAACTGTTGATCCATCATCAATTAAGATACGTCTAATTCCTTGATCTCTAACATACCTACTTACATAAAGTGGTCGATTATGTGGTTTTGCTCCAAGCTGTAAGTCTTCATTCGAGAATGATATTGTTGTTAAACAATCAATATTAGTTATATCATCAACCCTTGAGAAAAAAAATCTTCTTCAAACTCTTTAGAGCCTAGAAAGACTTGGGCAAGAGTTATTCCAGTCTCTAGAGGAAAATCCATTGCCTCGATAGACATGTGTTTGGTGAAATTTTCTCTAACTTAGAGACAGCTCCTTTCATAATCAGATATTTTGCATCAGAGGACAAATCTTTCTTTCTTGGACATCGTTCTTCAACTGCTACATTTTCATCTTGACCAACGGTGATAACATTGACCATGACACTTTCATCTTGAAAGATACTCGATCTTTTCTTCTTAGAGTAAAACATTGATGGGTCTTTCTTTTTTTGTACCTGTCTATGTTTCGAGTTTGATTGTTTTACCTTCTTCTCCATCATCATTTTAGGTGAAGTTTTCTTAGGAAGTGGTAAGATTGGATGTTTTGAAACACATCATCTTTTCTTTCTAACTGTGATCCATGATTTATGATCATGATCAAACATATCTATGTCATCGGAAGATCCCCATCTAGTAGGTTCTACTTTCATGAAACTTTCCTTAATAACACTTGGTGAGGCATATCTTTTATATTTTTTTCTTCTTGGAAATGAAAGTAGACCATCCATCTCCAATTTCATCTTCAGATTTTGAGGATGACTATAGATCCTCAAGATCTTCTATCATCAACTCATACAATGATGTTCCTAAATATGCTCGCATTGTTGTCTTTTATCTCATCTACTTTGAATTGAATAGGAAGTTGTCTTTGAGATAGATGTTTAAAAGAATCTTTATCATTAAGGTTAACTTCTTTTTCACAAAACGGACTTGGAAGGTGAACAAGATCAAAAGATCTGAAGGCAACCATTGTCATATTTGTACTTGTGATTTCTTACACTTCTTCAAGTTGGATCTTTCCTTCATTTTCTATACAAACTATTAGATCCTTGAAGACAAAGCATTTTTCAATGAGATGGTTGACAATCTGATGATACTTGTAGTATTTTGGATGATCAACCACATCAACTTTCTTATATCTTTTAGGTATAAAAAGTTCAATCAAACTTGATTTAGAATACCTGAAACTTCATAATATAAAATAGGGTATTCTTTTTCTTGCAATTGCTTCAAAGTAAATTTCTTTATTTCTCGGGTTTGTTTTCTCTGGAGTTTTTCTTCAATTTTTTGTTTTGATTTGGTTTGATGATTAAAAACTTTTATAGGTATCGTGGAGACAAGCATGGCTTCTTTTGACTTTGCAAACCTTGTATCTTTATTGAATTCTTTTTTTGTGTCCTTACCACGATGATTACTTCAAAAATAGCTTCCATAGCTTTCTATTTGAATCTTCAAGTCACGGGCTCTTGTAAGGAGTTGTTCAAAAGTGAATGACATGTTTCCTTGTAGACTATATAATAACTATCATTGCATTCTCTAGACACATATATCTATAGAAAAGGCTTCACTTATCTTCTCCTTACAACTAAAGACTAAGTTTCTCCATCTCTCGATGTAATCCAAGATCGGCTCCTCTTTTCTTTATTTAATGCAGGCAAGCTCTGGCAAGCTCACAGTTCATCGAGTGCTATAAATACGAGTCAAGAACTCTCGCTCCATTTGGTTCCAACTATCTATTTCTTCAATAGAAATTTTAGTGTATCAATCAAAGGCGACTCCTTTTAGGAATTGAACAAACTACTTTACCATTAGATCTTCATAGGTTCTTGCATTATTACAAGTCTCAATAAACTGAGTAATATATTGCTTTGAATTACCTTTACCTTCAAATTTTTGAAACTTTGGAGGTTGATAGTTTAATGGCATCCTCATTTCATCGATACACTTAGTGTATTGCTAGGTATACACAAGAGAGGACTGGGGAGCGCCTCCATGTTGAGTATGAATTGTATCTGCAATTAGATGTTGCAATTGTTGAAGGGTAAGTCAGCCTACTGATGATCCAACAGTGTCTCTAAAGGCATTTTGTACAACTGTTTGATTATGTTGCTCTTGTTTTTGTTGCTTTTTAGTAGTCTCTTGGTATTCAAAAATATTTGGATCAATATTATCCCTAGATGAATCCCCAATCCTTTGAGAGCTTTTGGCATATGGATTTTTATTTTTTCAATTGATCCATTAAGATGGTGATTTGAGCATCCTTTTCCTTAATAGATTTCTTTAGATCCTCAATTTTCAAAGACATTTAATGAATATGATTCTTAGAAAATGATATCTCGGTGACCATGATTGACATTTGGGAGTCAGACTCAAAATTGGATGAGGATGAGTAATCTCCCCATTTTTTTGAAAGAAGTCATAGAATGTGATCTAGACTTTAACCGCGAGCTTGGATTTGATTCATATAATGGAATCTCAATCCCTTCTTGAATATTTTTAAAGGGAGAATTTACAAACTCATACTTTGAGGAAATTTCTTTCTTTTCTCTTCTAGAGAATTTTCTTAATAAAGAGACCAATTTAGACTTTCGAGACAAAGTTCTTAGGTGAGTGGCTAGTAAAGCATCCACTCCAGCATCTTGAGAATTAATTGAAGAATTACTTGCATGCTTCATGTCTTTATTTTCGATGATAGATCAGTTGACTCGAGAGGTGAGAGGAAAACAGGGTCCCACTAAGTGTGCTAGAAATTGTACACACAAAATTCTCGCAGGTCAAATAGACACACTAGAGAATATGGTGCCAAAATTACAGTAATAAATTTGATTACAAGAAAAGGTGGAAACTCTCTTGAAGTGCTATTCACGTGCACAGATCCTCTAATTAACGGTGAGATATAGATCTTGTTCTTGTTTTGAATGAAGAGATATTTACATGGGCCCGAAAGCTTTAATCATGTGAGATTTGAATTGATTTGGTGAAGGAAAGAACTTTAATCATTTGTTTCCTTGGCTTTATGCGATGAAGATTAGGACTTTGATCCCTTTCTTCCTTGACAAACTAGAATTCTTTTGAGAAAACTTTCCAAGTATTTGTTCTTGGTATTTAGTCTCTGCTTGTTGTCCCTTTTTTTCTTTTTTTGTTGTTCTTATAGACCCTCCTTGATGATGGTTTTGTTGCCTATTTATAGACAAGTAAAGTGTCAATTTACCTCAAATATCCTCTAACTAAATGATATTTTAGGAAAATCAATATGAAAATTACTTAAAATACCCTTATCCTAAAGGATATTAAAGTAAGATCTATAAAGTATATTTGGATTTAGGTTTTTAATTTAATTTGGGCTTAAACCCAATATATTTAATTGGGTCCACACTTAATAAATAAAAATTTTGGGTCATGAATCAAACTTGTTAAAATTTTGATATCTACAGTATTCTTTTAAGTGACAAAATTATCCCTTGAAACAAATAAAAAATTTAGTTGAACTATTGTTTTTAATGTCCTTAAGCATCAAGGATCATTTAACAATGGAAAGGGAAAGTAAGAAAATATAACCTAACACATTGATTTTGTCTTTATACTTAACACTTTTTCTTTATGGGTTTTTCATATGTTTTCATGAATAAATCAACTTTGCAGTGAAAACTATGAAGGCTTTAAGATCAACTACTTGAAAAAAGAATCAAATAAAAATAATCATCTAAATAGATGGGACATAGGATCAAACTATCATTTACAAAGTTCCACTTTAAATATCTTCAAAAATATCATAAAATTAAAGAATTTATACATTTAAATGTACCGTTACAACTTCAAGCATGATTTATCAATTTATTTACATTAAAAAAAAACTCATGTATTGATTAGTTAAGAATAGTAAGTTGATCACAACTAATTATATATTAGTTAAGAACCAGTGATTTCTTGAAAGAAATAATAATTGGTGACAGGAATACCAATATTTGGACTCATGTTATGAGCTCCTATAATAGTTAGTACATAGTTAGGAATTGCACTTCCCATAATATTCTTGTATATAACAACTAGGTGGCTCAAACTTTATCATGGATTGGATCAAATCTTTTCTAATAAAAATAAATTGTTAAGACAATGCAAATATTTTTATAAAAATAAAAAAATCTAAGATCTCGATCATTGATTTTATTGGATTTAATAAACTTTACTAATGTAATAATATGATAAATCAAAAATATTTTAATAATTAAAAAAATGAAAATAACCAATTATAAAAACTAAGTGGTAGTTATCATACTCTGAAGAAGAATAAAAAAAGATTCATTGAAGACTCATTGTCGCTCCTCAGTGGACACCACCACACCACCAAAAAATGCTTAGTGAGACAGTTACCACCAGAAAAGGTTCATCAAGACCATCCTAACACCATTATAAAAGGTTGCATGATGACACCAAAAAAGACAACATGTGAAGTCTAAGAAATAACCTATAAAGTGAAATACACAACATATCATGAAGTAAGCATATCATATTTATATTTAATCAAATAATTTAAACTAATTTCAAAATAAAATATCTTTAAAAAAATTAAATTTAGCTAAAAACAACAAATAAAGACATCCAAGATACGAAATATTATTTTCAAACTCAATAAAAAATATTACACAATAATCTAAGAAAATAACTTAGCCCAATCAATCTCCAATTAAATAAATACTAAAGGATCAAATTGAAAAAATATGAAGTTTAAAAAGAAAAGAAAAAAGCAAACTCAAGCAAATCTCTAAATATACTTGCAATTTGTTAAATACTGGATCAAGGCTCAATTCACAACCAATTTAAAGTTGAAGAATAAAACTATATAAAAAACAATTTAAATATTTTTCCAAAGTTAAAAAAACTGCAATCAAAAGAATGAGAATTAAAAGTTTGATAGAAAAAAAAAGCTAGAGTGGGATAAAATCAAATTAAAAATTATCTCAAATAAAAGAAATAGTAATCAAAAGAATAAGGACAAAATGTAACATATAGAAAAATTAAAAATGATGAAAATGAAAAACAAATATAAATTATCTCATATAAAACAAATAGTAATCAAATAATAAGGATAAAAGAAAAAGAAAAAAACAAATAGAATTGTTAATTTGAAAATTTATCGCTTTTCTTTTCTACGTTTTTAAAATAGCGTTCTCATGGACAAATTAGTACATCTCCCTTTTCTAGGAGTAACAAATTTGATATTATACATATTTAATCATAATATAGATAATACCAATAATAATAACAATCATATTTATTGAGTAATTTTTTTCTATTAGCTTGTTTTGTTTTGGACACGTAGGTTAAAGGCTCATATAAAGAAGATTCAAATTAAATATTTTAGTGTTTTTAGATCAATTTTGAATGGTTAATTTCAAAAATAATTTTTAAAATATAAAAAATAATATTTTAATATATTTTTAAATAAAAAATATTTTTAAAAACAATCACAATCATATTCTTAAATATCCCCTAATTGTTTTTTTTAATAAAAATGCTCACATAGCTTATTTATTGAAGGAGAAGGAAGATGATGAACTCGAAAGTTGCATGAAATCCCATATTTGCAAATTGTCATCTCATTATTATCATCTCTTGTTTTTTGTTTCTTTATTAAAACATCACTTTTTCTATTTTATTTCCTTTCTTTTAGAATTAAAGATTAGAATTAAGATTTTTTTTTGTTTTGTTTTTGAAAGAGAAAGACATTAATGCCACTTCAAATGTTTAAAATTAGACCACTTCATGCATTGCGTAATTTTTTAACATTAGACTTTAAGAATAAATGAAAAAAACTAAAACAAAAAGAACAAAGGAAGAAAAGAAGAAATATCAATTTTAAATGATCATTAACACAAGTTAAAATTTAAGGACTACATTGATTAAAAACATGACCTCTACAAAAGAGAAAATAGTAAAAATTCAAAACAAAAAATAATAGCATATACATATAAACATGGACAAAATATATGGACTATCTCAGAAGGCTAAAAAAAATTAAAGGAATTAAAACCAAATCAAAACTTAAAAGAATAAGGGTAAAAATGAAAGACAAATATATACTCAATTTCAATTAAAGGACGAAATTGAATCAAATTAAAACTTCTATAACAAAAATCAGGATCACACAAAACAATCAAAAGAGGAGGGACTAACTGAAAACACCATAAACCAAAATGATTTCCGTGTAATTTAGGTTGCAGGAGAGAGAAAAGGGGGGGGGGGGAATGATTGATCATTGTCACGTGTTCAGCCACCGTACGATGCCATGCGCATCACCATGTGGAAGAGGACATGGCAGAGCATACGGTGAGATTCTGAACGAATATTTTTCACCACCGCACGATGCCGCTCACGCCATGGTGAAAGGAGCGTGAGGAAGAAAACCGCACGCGCCAACAATATTCTGCAGATAAAAATAATGTAAAATATTAAATTATCTATACGCTCCTACAACCACCTCTTGGATTTTATCTTTTCTGATGGCATATCTGTATTTGTACTGTTTGATTTAAAAAAAAAAAAAACTAGAAATACCCCACCGGCAACTATTTTTTTTTTTTACTTATTTGAGGGTAATATAGTTATTTTATTGTATACTAAGGGATAAAATAATAATTATACTATTATAATACACAGTCATTTAAGTCTAGTATTACAATGTTTAAGCGACACAATATAACTATTTCTTTAATAGAGATTACCTATGTATATTTAAAGAGTAAAGTTTTTCTTTATATAACAACAATTAGTATAACACGAAAAGAAAAGAAGCTACAACGCAGTTTCAAATTCGAAATATGACCGTCCAATCACCAATTAACATCCCTTTCATATGGAATGGCTTCCTTGCTGGGTAGGCGGGTGACAATGAACGTTAAATATTCTTGAATATCACATTTCCAAGGCAAAAGTAATCGGGCAGGAAAGCGTTGACAGTGCTAACATCACTGTATCTTGTCAATTAATTTAACTAAAGGCTTAAGGCTTAGAACCTGTTTGTCACTGTGCTGTTTTAAAAAAAAATACTTTTATTTTTTTATGTTAAATTAAAAAAATTGGTGTTTTTATATTATTTTTATATATTTATGTCAAAAATAATTTATAAAAAATAAAAAATAAAAAATATATCATTTTAATACATTTTTTAATAAAAAATACTTTAAAATATAACCACAACTGCAATCACAAACAAACATTTAATCTTAAATTTTCTAGTAAAGCCGTTAATTTGTTATTATACAATAAAGAGATAACTTAAGAATGCATTTGATGATTAATTAATATTCTTCGGATCTGTTTGGAAGTATAGTTGAAGTTGTTTTTAAAAATATTTTTCGTTTATAAATACATCAAAATGATATTTTTTTTATTTTTTTAAAATTATTTTTGACATTAACATATCAAAATAATCTAAAAATACTAAAATATTAATTTAAAGTAAAAAATAAAAATAAATGTTTTTCAATTTTTTTCAAAAGAGTTTTAAAAGACAATTCCAAACAGATAAATCTATTTATTGTTAAAAGTAGAGCCTGTTTTTTTCTTTGCTTTGATTATTGTCCTGGTACATATCTTAGCTTTAACATTAAAAAAATTGATAAAATGATGGCGAAGAATGTTTTGGGATTAATAAAGACTTTAATACTATCACTTCTCGTAAATTTCATTGGTTATGAGAAGCGTAGTTGGTTAAAAAAAACTTTGCTGTATTGCCAAAATAAAATAGAGACTAATAAAGATCACAATTTCTTATGCTCCACTAAACATAAAACACTTTCATTTGCTAACCCTAAAGGTGATGATTCGATTTTAAATTAAAATAAAGAAAATACTTGATTTTGGAGGTAGAGTAGGTTGGGAATTTGTTTTGATTAATTTTTTTTTTAAGCAATTCGGATGGTTTGATGTATGCCCTAAATTTTATTGATTTATATTTTTCAATAAATAAATCATTATATTGTTTATGATAATTTATGTTATCTTGCTTATACTCTATAAGATTGACATCAAAGTTCTCTAGTCAGTTATGTCCACATATATAGAAACTAAATAGGACCATTTATGACCCCTCTATTTTTTCTATGAATTTACTTAGTAAAAGTATTATTCACATGACTATTTATGTATATGATATAGTTCACAAGTGAAATAATAATAATAATAATTTAATAAATCTTAGTGAACAAATAGGGCCTAACATAGTAACCTAATAAAATAAATTATTATGGATTTTATCTTGCATAGTTTAAATATTTTTATTTTAAAATATTGTCTTTCACAAGTTTTTATTTTATTATTTGATTATTATGAAGTCAAATATTTATCTATGAAATATTATTGGCTATTTTGTTTTATACATTATATCATGTCTTCTACTCCTACTAAAGATTTGGTTGTGCTAACCAATGTCACTTCAACAAATACTATTTTTCAACAATTACTATTTTTTATGATAAATGGTGAGAAACTTTAAAATTGCAATAGATTGAACAGTACGATGTGACAATAAAAGATGTTACTCTATTTGATCATCTTGAACTTGGGAATTTTCTTAACCAAGAAAGCACCAAAATTATCGAAAATGAACTTGACCCTACTAATATGGTAGTTATGGATGCATGAAACCATTTTGACTTTATATGAAAGAACTACATCTTGAATGGGTTGGACAATACATTGTATGATGTGTTTAATTCAATCAAGAGTGTAAAAGCACTATAGAAAGCTTTAAATAAAAAGTACAAAGGTAAGGATGTTGATATGAAAAAATTCATAAGCAATAAAATTCTAGATTTTAAGGATTATACTAAGCAAAGTTCAGTAGTTTCAAATCATCTTACATGATATACCTGTTAAAGGTATGTCTCTAAGTGAGTTCTAAGTGGCTGCAATCATTGAAAAATTGTCATCATCTTGACAGACTTTAAGCATTATTTTAAGTACAAGTGAAAATGATAGGAATTGAAAACCTAATTTTAAAGTTGAGGATCGAAGAGGATAATAAGTTATTTTATAGGAGAACCAACTATTTTGGTGGCAAATGTTATAGAACAAGTGGTAAAGTCCTATAGAAAAAACCAAAAGAAGCTTATTGTGAAAGGTAAAGGAATTGCCAAAATAATTCAATGACAAATGCTTTATTTGCAACAAGATTGAGCATCTAGCCAAAGATTATAAAAATACGAGTAAGCAAGGAAACCCCCACAAAAAAAGATTGTTCGAGCCAATGTCTATAAGGTTGATCACCTCGCTAATGAAGTTTCAATATTGAACTTGTATTGTGTTGTTTTGAAGTCAAACTTTGTTGTTTTGAAGTCAAACTTATCAACAATCCTAAGTAGATTGATACTAGTGCTAAAAGATATGTGTGCGCGGGGAAGAGGAAGTTATCCACTTATATAAAATGGATGGAGAAAACGTATACAAGGATAACTCATCGGTATTGGATGTTAGAAAGTTTCTCAACGTACAAAATATATTGCATGTTGTTAATATTAGAAAGAACTTAATGTGTAGCTCATTGTTGATCAAAAAATGTTTTTCAGAGTGATAAATTTATTACTCTATAAAAGTGAAATATTTATAAAAAAATATATATATGTAATGACCTTCTTCAAGTGAATGTAATGATCATTATAATCAATTATGAGAATAAATATAAGAATATCTCTTCTTCTTATTTGTTCGAGTCTTATGATGTATGACATAACAAGTTAGGTTATGTGAATTATAATTCTATACAAATCATTTTTTATTTTTCTTCTCTATCTATATACATTTTACATCAATTTTTTCTTTATTATTAATATTTCCTTGTGTGCGCGCGCGCGCGTGTATAGCTCTTTTATCATTATTAATGGAGTGGCAAAAGTATTGCAAACAAGTTATGATTAAGTACAATGGAATAATAAGTTTACAAATTTGCATTTATAAGTAAAAATAAAAATAAAAATAAAAATAGACTACCGAGTAGGGGTAAAAAACTCATCCACAGAGTCCATTAGTCATTCTAAAATTGATCGCGGTTAGCTCTATCAATTCATAACTTTTTGTACAATCTACTAAATTGTCTTTAAAAGCAAGAAATATCTAATTAGAGGCTAGGGAAAGTTTTTAACCTTCACTTTTCTAGGTATAAGTAATGACTCTCTTGCCCTTTTCATCAGATAATGTTTTACTTATCTCCAGGGTTTATTTGTACTTTCATCTTCTTCTTTTTTCATTTATCATGTGGTATTAAGGATAATTTAATATTTTAATATATAAAATAATAAAGAAAAGAAAAGTACTGGCATGTGTAATGAGAAAGGTCAAGATTAGATGATGAGTGTTGCCTCTTACCACCACCAAAAATGACATGTGATCGTGTCATTTCAAGTACCTTGACAAAGGATACAAGGTGGTATAAAATGTGGTCGACGATGATGGGTAGTGTGTCACTAGTGACCACCTTCTATTTTCTTTCTCTTTTCTCTTTCTTTGTCTCAATTTTTGTGCCATAATTTATCATTTTCTCTTTATTTCATTCCATGATATTTCAATTGATTTTTTTCTTAATTTTTTGTTGATTTTTTAATTTTATTATTCGATATTAAGTTGGTTTGTGATTGACATTTATGGTTTGTTGTTGATTTTTTCTTTATAAGATAATCATGTTTTTCCAATTTTGACATTTAACATTTAATTTGTTGTAAATTTGGGTTCATTATTTTTTTAGTTGTTTTCTATCAAGTTATATTGGTCTCATAATCCAATTATTAGGTTAACTTTGATTGAATATTTTTTCATTTTCCTTAGAAAAATTTCATTTTTGATTTCATTCTTTAATAATGGGTTGGTTGATAATTGAATATCGTTATTTCATTTTTCAATTTATTTTCTATAGGGTAATTTGTTTTTGAAGAACATTGTTTCTGGGATTTGAGAGTTAACATGCTAGATTAACTTGATTGACTCAAGTTATTTTTTGATGTCTTTATAAAAAAATCTTTTTTGATTTTGTCCTTCAATAATGAGTTTATTCTCTTTTTTTTCAACTTGCTTTCAATGGGGTGATCTCATTCTTATGACTCATGTTGTGGGTTTAATTGGTTAACTCTTTATTTTTTTATTTTTTTCTCAATATTTTGTCCTTAAACATTTGTGGTACAATTTTTTTTTCAATATCCTAAAAAACACACTTGCAATGCTTTTGCTTTCTTTTTTTTCCTATATTTTTTTAAACTCTTTGACCAACAACTTAATACGGGCTAATGATTTAATGCAAAACACTAAAATAGAAGGGGAAAATACTATTTTACATGTCGTTGTAGTTCCTTTCACAATTCATTATGGAATTACATAGTGAATTTTCTTTGACACACAATTTAAATACATAGAAAGTGAGTGATTTTTTTTAAGTTTAAGCGAAATGAGTAAAACATAGGGTTAAAATTAATTATCAAGATTGATTTTTCTATCACCATATTAGCAGAGATCTAAGCAAACAGAAGCTATGCGTTTTTTGACTTTTGTTTTTTAAAACATGTTTTTTGTCACATTAGCCGAGATTTTAGTTTTTTTTTTTTTTTTTTTTTTTGTTAAATAAAAGAAAACATGCAATTTCTTTTTTAATGTGCGACATGCAGACTTAACTTGCTAAAGCCTAATACCACCAAACCTTTTTGTTTGTTTTATTTTCTTTTTCTCCTCACTTTTTATTTTTTTATTGATAAAAAAATGCATTATTTTTTAGCCAAGCCTACCAGGCACTAACCTCTTTTTTTTGTGTTGCTTTTTTTTTTCTTTCTAATCTTGCAATTTTTTACTAACAAAAAACATGTTTTTTTAAATAATTTGTTTACTTTTGTTTCTATAAATATACGTTTTTTTTTCTTATTGTTCTTAAATATCATTTATTTATTTATTGAAGATATTATTATGATGTATCTATAATTTTCTTATGATTTATATGGATGGAATTTATTTTTAAAAATAAAAATATTTATTTGTACATAATATGTGCAACATTTTATAATATTTTTTTAATTCAAATAATTTCATGTATTTATTTATTTTTAACATCATTTGATTGAATGAGAAACTAATTTAAATAAATAAATTTATTAAAATAACTAGTATCAAGTATCTTAATTTATATATTTCTCGCGTGTTTTCTACATTTGTTTTTAGTTATATTTCATTTTATTTATTTATACATATAATTTTTTATTATTTTAATTATATTTCGCCCATAAAATTTTTATTTAAAAAGATCTTAGAAAAGCATTTATATTTGAGCTGCTTTGCTGAAGAAAATCAACTCTCGCTCGAAAATCAAAATTGGCAGATGATCAAAATTCGAAGACATCTAGTTTCCAGAAAAGTGGGGTCAGAGGTGGTTGTAACACAAACGTCTGAAAAAGTAACCCATGGCACACATTCCTTTGACAGACAATGCAAAGACTCACTGGGTTTCTCAATGTATTTTATGAATCTTTTTTATTTACAATTAACTTTTTTTTATGTTTTTAAATTATTTTTATATGATAATATCAAAATTATTTTTTTTTAAATAAAAAAATATTTAATATATTTATAAACAAAAAATATTTTAAAAAACAACCTCCTACTTTTAAATAAGAATTCATTAGTCATCAATGTACTAATAAAGAGACATTTAAATAATTTTCTACATCATTAGCCAAAGATATATTATTATAGTTACTTGAAAAGAGGAAAGGTGTGATTGTGATTATTTTTAAAAATATTTTTTATTTGAAAATATATTAAAATAATAATTTTATTTTTATTTTTTTAAATTTATTTTTGATATCATCTTATTTTTTAAATTTATTTTTGATATTATCACATGAAAATAATTAAAATATATATTTTTTTAATTTAAAATGAAAAATAAAAAGTTTTTTTTTTCTTTCAAAAGTGTATATATATATATATATATAGAGAGAGAGAGAGAGAGCAACCACTTTTGTTCGTGGGTGTGTTCTTTTGAGTGTGGCCTGGCCAGTGGCCTCTCTATAGACAGCAGCACCAACCCAAAACATTTGGTTCTCTTCTGACCTTCTGTAACTTGTCCTTTTGTTTTTCTTTTGTTAGCTACCTTCTTCCAACTTGAACTAGTTACCTGGGGTTTTGTTCTGCGGCTTCCTTCTTCTCCGACGCTACTTTACTAAAATGTCACTCTGATCTAAAGGAAAAAAGAAAAAGAAAAACTTGCATTACATTCTCATACACAATGCCAGCATTTAGGCATGTACAGCACAACCCATAACACACAAAATAAACATTTCCTTTGTAATTTCTCTTCCTGTCTCCTATCGTCAACTAAGATCACAGCATGTCTTCCAAAACCAAGTAAGCAGGAAAAAAGATACGTTTTTTTAATTATTACAGTTATTATCTTTACTTCAATGAGTGTTACGAATTTTAAATTTTGATTCAAGATATGGGATTTTAGATTATGCGATTAACTGGTTTGATCTGCTCTTCACTAGGGGTTTTTTCTTTTAAATAGTCCTTTTATTTTAAGTGCATATCGTTTTTTTTTTTTTTGTCACTCTGCTTTCACACGGTTTCCATGTTTATCAAGTTTGAATTTTAATTTCATATATAAGGTGGGCTTTGCTTCATTTATTCGTTCTTAATCCTGATCCGTGGTTTATTATTTCTTTCCCCGAGATCTAATTGCTTTCTTGTTTGGATTTGTTCATGTATCAATTCTGCCCCAAAGGATAAAATTTAATTTATATATCTCTCTATGTAATTACTGTAGTGATGTTATGTTACAAAAAGAGTTACCGGATCACAGATCCATCCTAATTGTGATTCGGGTTGAATTATTTTTCTTGTATATTTCTTGCATTTTGTGTTTATATATACAATGGTTTTTCTTTGTGATAGTGTGATGATGGTACTTTAAAACTTGAACAGATCTGGTTTGTCTGAAACTCCTCCTAGCAAACCATCACCAGCAACTCCTAGAGTTAGTCAACTGAGTCGAGGAGTGTCTAAATCAGAGTCTGATTCCCCTTATCCCCTGCAAAGTTCACGTCTTTCCGTTGATCGATCGCCACGATCCATCAACTCTAAGCCCACAATTGATCGACGGACACCAAAGGTTACTAAAGCTACACCCCCTGAAGTAAGTGTGACTAAATGCCAACAAATTTTGGTGATCTTCATCTCCGACATTTTATGGCATGTTTGATTCTGCTTTCAAATATGTGCTTTGTCACTGGAAGAAAGAACTATCAGGGGTACATTGTTGTTAATGGATGTTGTTTCCTTGTAATGATAATGAAAGCATGGAAAAATGATCCTTGAGTTTCTGGAATGGGAAAGTATGAATCCTGGTATCGAGAAGCTGGACATTAAAACATGTTTTTGTTACATTTTAAAAAATGATTTCAATGCACAAGGAGGTTTGTCAAAAATGGCTGCATGTGTCCTTGCTATGTTTAATTGTGAAAGGAAAGTAGATTTCTTGCTTTGATCCTTGATTTGCTGATTGAATGAATTTTGTTTTTAGAAACCCCAGACACGAGTGGTGAAGGCTTCGGAGTTGCAAGGGCAATTGAGTCATCTCCAGGAAGATCTAAAGAAAACGAAGGAGCAGTTAGAATTGATTGAAAAAGAGAAGGCACAAGCAATTGATGAACTGAAACAAGCGAAGAAAGCTGCCGATGATGCAAATGAGAAGCTTCAAGAAGCTTTGGTGGCCCAAAAGCGAGCAGAGGAGAATTCTGAGATCGAGAAGTTCCGAGCTGTTGAGTTGGAACAGGCTGGGATTGAGGCAGCCCAGAAGAAGGAAGAGGAATGGCAGAAAGAGCTCGAAGATGTAAGAAGCCAACATGCTCTGGATGTTACTGCCCTTCTCTCTACCACTCAGGAGCTTCAAAGGGTGAAGCAAGAACTAGCCATGACTACTGATACAAAGAACCAGGCACTGAGCCATGCTGATGATGCTACTAAGATTGCTGAGATTCATGCAGAGAAGGTGGAGATTCTTTCAGCTGAGCTTAGCCAGTTGGAGGTATTACTTGATTCAAAGCTTGAGACAGAGGCCAATGAAAGCCACAAGATAGTTTTGCAGCTTAACGAGGAGATAGACTCATTGAAACAACAGCTTGAGAAAGGTAAAGGCTTTGAGGATAAGTTGATGGAAAGAGAGGCTTTCATAGAACAGCTCAATGTTGATTTAGAAGCTGCCAAGATGGCTGAATCTTATGCACGTAGCTTAGTAGAGGAGTGGAGAAACAGGGTCGAGGAATTACAGATGCAGGCTGCTGAAGCAAATAAGTTGGAGAGATCTGCATCAGAGTCTTTGGGTTCATTCATGAAACAACTTGAAGCAAACAATGATTTATTGCGTGATGCAGAGACTGAAATGGCTGCTCTCAAAGAGAAGGTTGGGTTGCTGGAAATGACAATTAGAAGACAGAAAGGGGATCTTGAAGAATCAGAACATTCTCTTGGTATGGTAAAGGAAGAAGCATTGTTCATCGAAAAGAAGGTCGAATCTCTGATGTCTGAGTTGGAAACTGTGAAGGAGGAGAAAGCCGAGGCTTTGAACAATGAGAAGCTTGCAGCTTCTAGTGTTCAAAGTCTATTAGAAGAGAAAAACAAAATTGTAACCGAGCTGGAGAATGCCAGGGATGAGGAGGAAAAGATCAAGAAGGCAATGGAGAGTTTAGCTTCAGCCTTACATGAAGTCTCTGTGGAAGCAAGGGAAGCCAAAGAAAGGCTGGTCTCCAATCAAGTGGAGCATGAAAATTACGAAACCCAAATAGAAGACTTACGATTGGTTCTGAAGGCAACTAATGAAAAATATGAAACTGTGCTTAATGATTCAAAACATGAGATTGAGCTCCTTGAAAAAACCGTCGAAGAATCTAAGAATGAATTTAAGAACTCCAAGGTCGTGTGGGATAAAAAAGAAGAAAATCTGGCTAATTATGTGAGGAAATTAGAAGAAGAAAACTTCTCTTTGGAAAAAGAAATAGATAGGTTGGTGAATTTGCAGAAGCAAACTGAGGAAGAAGCTTGTGGAATGAGGGATGAAGAAGATCATTTGAAGGACTGCCTGAAGGAAGTTGAAGCTGAGGTGATATCTTTGCAGGAAGCTTTTGGGGAAGCAAAGGTTGAGAGCATGAAACTAAAAGAAAGTTTATTGGCCAAAGAAAATAAGTTGGAGCATATTATTCAGGAAAACAAAGAGCTCCAAACCAAGGAAGTTTCTTCACTCAAGAAGATCGAGGAGTTGTCTAAGTTACTTGAGGAAGCTATGGCTAAAAGTCAAACGGCAGAAAACGGGGAGCTAACAGACAGTGAAAAGGACTATGATTTGCTTCCAAAGATGATTGAGTTCTCTGAAGAAAATGGACATGTGAGGGAAGAGAAGCCCAAAGTGGAGGAGCTTCCTCCACAGCAAACCAATGAGCTGAAAACAGACAATGCACAGGAACAGACTAATGGTGTGACACAGGGTGTTCAGATGGATGCTCACAAAACTCAGAATGTGAATGGAAAACCAAAGGAAGATGACTCTCTGGAGGTTGAATTTAAGATGTGGGAGAGTTGCAAGATTGAAAAGGAGTTTTCACCAGAAAGAGAAATGGAGAAAGTGGACTCCCAGGTGGATGATGGTGGTGAGAGCTTTGATCAAATAAATGGTTTATCTTCAACTGAAAATGTGGATGATGTTGTAAGCTCACCTACAAAGCAGCAACAGCAGAAGAAGAAAAAGCCTTTGCTCCGCAAGTTTGGAAACCTACTCAAGAAGAAGGGAACGAGCAACCAGAAGTAGGAGCAGTGACATATTATGGCCTGACATATGCCTAACTAGCCGGCAGGTATAATGGATAATATCTTTCAACTGAGTGCTTGCTTTGTTGGTTTTGCTTCTGATTTTGAGATAGGTTTATAATGAGGAGGTTTGTATTATCATTAGTCTTTCCCCTCGTCTGATGTGATTACATTCAGGGGTGTATCTTGCATGTCATGGAGATATTTTCTTTCCCCTTGCCCCTCGTCTCAATTTCATGAAAAAGAGTGGTGACATATAGTTATATTTCAACGTGTTTTCATCAATTTTACTTGGAATTTTTTTATTGTTAATTGTTGGCGAATTTACTGGGACTGCGGGTGGGATATGTTCATCTGCCAAGATCTTGGATGAAATTGTTTCTTACTAAAAATTTTCGTTATCAATACCCCTTCCCCCCCATAAGAAATCGCATTATTTTTACAAGTTACAACAGTTGCTGCAAAATATATCTTGGTTCTTTCTCACAGAAGGGGTAAAAGTGTCACAGAAGGGGTAAAGTTGATTCAATAGGAGTGTTCATTAATTATATTTTAAGGCCTAAAATAAAGTTGATTCAATAGAAGTTTAATGAACTAAGTCAAAGGGTATAAGTTAAAAGGTTTAAATTTGCAAGTCCGAATCCTTATCTACCTTTTCATATCATGTTTGAAGCTACTTCAATTTTTGGATGCTATTTCAATTTGGGTGTGCTAATTCATCAGGATGAAAAAGAATGACATGTTTAAAGTTAGACACAGAATATGCAAGCAAAGTGAGAACAAATAAGCTATTGTTTCCTTTTTTTATAAAAAAAAATTATTGGAAATTTATGTGGAAGTGTTTGCTTTATTTATTTTATATGAATTCCATATCAAACAAGAAAAGTTATACCTTTGATGGAGGATCCAAAGCGAGAGAAGACCGTTTTCAATATCAGAATGTGCCCAAATCTGCTTGCTTAAAAATCAAGAAACACTATACATTCAAATGGGAATATCTTCAGCTTCTGGTATCGAAATCAAGTGATTAAAAAAATAAAAGTGATCTATACGTACAAGACTACAACTTTGATGGAGGATCCAACGGGAGAAAACCATTTTAAAGAACAGAATATGCCGCAATCATGTTGGTAAAAAACAAGCAGCACTATACATTTAAATGGGAATATCTTGAGCTTTTGTTATCGTAATCAGACGATTAAAAAATCAAAAGTCATTTATACATACATGACTATAACTTTGATGAATATCGAACACGAGAGAAAAACATTTTGAAGACCAGAATCTATCGCAATCTGCTTGGTCAAAAACCAAGGAACACTATACATTTCAATGGGAATATCTAGTGCTTCTTGTATCGAAATCAGATGATTAAAAACTTCACAGTCATCGATACGTATAGGAGTACAACTTTGATGGAGGATCCAAAGAGAGAGAAGATCGTTTTGAAGATCAGAATGTGCCAAAATCTGCTTGGTTAACAACCAAGAAACACTATACATCCAAACGGGAAATTCTTGAGCTTCTTGTATCGAAATCAGGCGATTAAAAACTCCAGAGTCATCGATACGTACAGGACTACAACTTTGATGGAGGATCCAAATCCAGAGAAGACCGTTTTGAAGATTAGAATGTGCAAAAATCTGCTTTGTTAAGAGCCAAGCAACACTACATATTCAAACTGGAATATCTTGAGCTTCTGTTATCGAAATCAGGTGATTAGAAAATCAAAAGTGTTCTATACATAAAAGACTACAACTTTGATGAGGGATCCATCGTGAGAGAAAACAGTTTTCAAGAATAGAATCTGTCGCAATCTTCTTGGTTATAAACCAAGCAACACTATACATTCATACTGGAATATCTTGATCTTCTGTTATCGTAATCAGGTGATTAAAAATTCAAAAGTCATCTATACGTACAGGACTATAACTTTGATGGGGGATCCAACACGAGAGAAAACCATTTTGAAGAACAGAATCTGCCGCAATATGCTTGGTAAAAAACCAAGCAAACTATACATCAAAACGGGAATATCTTACGCTTCTTGTATCGAAATCAGGCAATTAAAAACTCCACGATCATCGATACGTACAAGAATACAATTTTGATGGAGGATCCAAAGCGAGAGAAGACTATTTTGAAGATCAGAATGTGCCAAAAATCTGCTTGGTAAAAAACCAAGCAACACTATACATTCAAACGGGAATATCTTGAGCTTCTGTTATCGAAATCAGAGGATTAAAAAATCAAAAGTCATCTATACATACAAGAGTAAAAATTTGATGGAGGATCCAACACGAGAGATAACCGTTTTGAAGATTAGAATATACCGAAATCTTCCTGGTCAAAATCAAAGCAAAACTAGATATTCAAACACGAATATCTTGATCTTCTGCTATCGAAATAGGGCGATTCAAAAATTCAAAGACAACTATATGTACAGGACTACAACTTTGATGGAGGATCCAACGTGAGAGAAAACCGTTTTGAAGAACAAAATCTCCCACAATCTTCTTGGTTAAAAACCAAGCGATACAATATGAGGTTGCAAATCTCGGGATTAAAGAGATTTATCATATTCTTTTATTTTTAAAATTTAAGTTAATGTTTTTGTGATGTGGGGTGGTGCAATTAAGATTCTAAATTTAAAAAGAAGGGGTAAAAGACAAATGAATGGACATGCAGGAATGGGTACATTTATGAAATGCATATCGAAGCCCTATAAGTAAGGCAGGAGGGAATAATAATTGAACAACCGTGTGTTGTCTGTGGGGAGATGGAGTAGAAGACCGTACAAGTGTGTTGGAATATACAATGGTTTGGGGTGTGGAGATGATCCCTCGAAGAAAGGGAAAAACAAAAACAAGAAGGTATCTTTTGTTACCACACTGCATTACTCTTATTATCTTGTTTTTTTCATTGTTTTACATGTTTACCTTTTAACTTTCTTTTCTAGCTGGCCAGTTTTTTTTTCTTTTTTTTTCTTGGTAGAGTTTCTTTGGTTCTTTTTGTTTGCTTTCTGTTTTGTTGAGGTGATTAGATATTTTGGTGTGTGCTTTGAAAGAAAGCAGATATGGCCAACACTTCCTCCTTCTCCTCCTCACCATCAACGAAATTTAATTTTGATGAGAAACCACATGTTTTAACTGTTGATGATAATTTGATAGATCGCAAAGTTATTGAAAGGCTATTCATCAATTCTACATGCAAAGGTATGAAAAGAAAAACAAAAAAAATCTTAGCCTCTTTTTACTTATTATTGTCCTTGAATTATTTGTTGGTATAATTGTTCATCAAAGAGAATTTCTATAACATATTTTATCATGTTCATGTCTCTCTTTTTTTCATGGAGTTTTGATAAACATTATAACTTAACTCTCTAATTCTTATCCATGGTTTTGTATGGTTAAGATTATATGAAGGGAAAAAAAGAGTTCATTAGCTAAGCTCTCATTGCTAGGCCATGATAAAACTAATTTAATGAATAACATGATTTTCAGTTTTATAAGTTGGTTATGACACATGGAAGTTACTAGGTTATCTCCACTCATGATCGAAGTAGAGATTAATAAATACTAGCCCCTACATCAACTGCTTTTATTATAAAAAGAATAAAAATAAATCTTGTTTTTAAATTTCTTTAGAGCAATAAGAATACCTCACACCATTGCAAATCCTATAGAAAATAATCCACAATATTGCGAATCCATTGTTCTTAAATTAGGGACTAGAGATTTTATGATTCAAAATTTGGTTTTTATGTTGACAGTGATAACAGCAGAAAATGGAAAGAGGGCATTAGAGTATTTAGGCTTGGCTGATGGTCAACATCCTAATCATAATGTAAGTAACTATACAATGGAAGTCTGATTTTTGCTTCTATGAACTCATCTCCATCATTTGTAGTTCATGGTATTTCCCTTGGCAGGATTTGAAGGTGAATCTTATCATCACTGATTATAGTATGCCAGGAATGACAGGGTATGAGTTGCTGAAAAGAATTAAGGTAAATATTACTCATCTTCAATGATCTATAGTTCCTACCACCACTTTCCTCTGTATTTTCTAATCTAACATCGCATGTTTTCTGTCAAATAGGAATCACCTACCATGAAGGAGATACCAGTGGTTGTGGTGTCATCCGAGAACATCCCTACACGAATTAATCAGTAATTACCTGCCCAGCAATTTCAGTTTTGTTTAGTCCATGATTGAGTTTTGTCTTTTGTCTTTTTATTTACCTAGAGGAAAAGAAATCATTGATTTGTTAAATATTTTTCCACCTAAACAGGTGCATGCAGGGAGGAGCTCAAGAATTCTTGCTGAAGCCTCTTCAGTTATCAGATGCGACAAAGCTGAGGTGCCATATAAAAAAGCCATTACAAGGGGGGTTTGCAGGAGAAGATGACCATGCATAAAAAATATCAGAAAAAAGAGAGAAGAAGGGTAAATGTTGAATTGGAGGAGTGATTCTAGGGTCACTGCAATTAATAGAATTGCGTTATGCATTTTGCTGTTCCAGCCCTTTTGTGTATCTTATTTAGTTATCTACTAGAAACTTCTAATGTAAGAACAATGTTGTTTAATTTCCACTTCAGCCTAATAGGAATTTGAAGATAATTTCTTGTTTCGAATAAGGTTGTCGTTGATATAACTTTTTAAAGTTAATTTTTAAGTGGATTTTCTATTTTTTGACTTATAAAAAAATTGAATTAAATTTTAACTTGAATAAAAAAATTCTACGAGATTGAGTCAAATTTAAAACTTAACTAGTTATTTTTAACAGTTATATTTCTAACTTGGAATCATTCCAACTCTTTTTTGTCTCAAGTTATATATGTTTTAGTTGTTACTAGTTAATTGCCCGCACTACGTTGCGGCCCGAACAAATATTTTTTATAATTGTTTGAATTGAAATAATTAATAGATTTTGCTAATTCAAAAATAAAATATAACATTTATACATGCAAGGTTTGATTTAATAAAACACATCAACACACCATATTATAACAACATCTAAAAATATCATTACTATTATTGCTAAAACAATAAAAAAATATTAAATTGTTCCGAGGAGAAAAAAACTTGAAAACATTAATAAAAGAGGAAGCAAGAAAAAAAATATAATTATTGTTATTATTGCGTGGATATTAGGAAAATAAATTCAATTAAAGAATAAAAAAAACTCAAAAACTTTAACAAAAGAGAAAACAAAAAAATGAAAAAATAAATAAATATTATAAGCTAAAAAAATCATTTGACATGAAAATAAAATAAAAAAACTAATAAAAAAAACCAAAAGAAAAAACAAAGGAAAAAAAATAAGAAATATCAATTTTCAAATCACCATAAACACAAAATAAAATTTAAGAGCAAAATTTTTGAAAAAAAATGTTATCTTAACAAAAGAAAAAATAATAAAAATTAAAAACAAAAACTAAAGGCGCATTGATAAAAACATGGACAAAAATAGGAACTATTTAAGAACAATAAAAAATTAAAGAAATTAAAGTTAAAAGTTAAAAGTATATGGGCCGAAACAAAAGCCAAATATATTATCAATTTCAATTAAATGAACAAAATGAAAAAATCAAATAAAGTTTAACATATATATATATATGTGAGAAAATGTGAATTGTTGTATTGAAAAAGCTTGAATTGCTATGCATACAGACAATTATCTTTATACAGGAGAAGAGGGTCTATACTAAGTAAAGTATCTAATTATATCAATTACAAATTCATTTGCTACAATCGCTCTTAATCAATTCATAACCAATTTGTTTCCTTTTACACTCACCCTCAAGTTGGAGTATGGATGTTAATCGTACCCAACTTGCTGAGGTGAGTTAGTAAAATGGGTGCTCTTAGCGGCTTCGTAAAGATGTCTACTACTTGGTTTCCTGTTGGTGCATAAGATGTCTTGATCTCACCCTTTTGAATCTTTCCACGAACAGTGTGGCAATCTAGTTCGAAGTGCTTGGTTCTTTCATGGTATTCCGGATTTGCTGTGATGTGTAAGGATGCTTGATTATCGCAAAACAATAATGTTGGCTTAGAATGTGATACCCGTAAATATCTCAACAAATATCTCAACCATGTAAGTTCGCAAGTGGCTGCAGCCATTGAACAATATTCTGCTTCAGTTGACGATCTAGACACTGTGACTTGTTTCTTACTTTTCCACGATATGAGTGAGTTTCCAGGAAAAATGCAATAGCTTGTCACTGATCGATGTGTAACCGGACATTTAGCCCAATCTGCATCACAATAACTGACCAAACTCAAATGATCTTTCGCAGGAAAAAACAGACCCTGTCCAGGTGTGTTCTTCAGGTATTGAAGGATTTGCCGTGATGCATTGAGGTGATGTTGCTTGGGTTCTTGCATGAATTGACTCAATGTGTTATATTTCTAACTTGGAATCATTCCAAGTCTTTTTTGTCTCAAGTTATTTTTGTTTTAAATCACTTTTAACACTATATGTTTTAGTTATTTTTTTATTTTGTAATCAACTTTTTTAAATATTAAATTTTTAATGTTTGTCAAAATATATTTTAAAATTCATTAAAAATGCACTAATACTTTCACACATACATGTAGCCAAACAAGGACACACATGCATATTGGGTTTGGTTAAATATTGTTTCATGTTTGATTTTGGGTTTCTGGATTCAAGGTTTGGGTTTGGGGTTAGGGTTTGGGTTCAGGTTTACGTTTGGGTTTCAGTTTCGGATTTCGGGTTCCAAGTGTGGTTTCGGGTTTAGGGTAGGGGTTTCGGATTTCAATTTTGGGTTTTTCGGTCTTGGATGGTTAAATCCAAAATCAATAACATTTTGCAACCCCAAAACCATTTGAAGCTTCAACCACTTTATCACATGGGATGTCTAATTAAATAGTTTTGAGTATGGTAAACCCAGGAACAATAGTTAAGTCCATATCAAGATAAACATGAGTGTATAGTCAGTCTGGGGTGTTTCAATCAGGTGTGGGTTTTCCAGTTGCTGACTTGAGCAAGAAATTCAATAATGATCCTACCTTAGACCATTGGGAAGCGTATTAATCATAAAAGATTTGTCGATTAATTAAGAATGACAAGGAATTCTCTTAACAACACGCATATGCCTAAAAAAGTAGCTAGCCAAATAGTACAAACATAACCTGCATTTCAAATGAGACTTTCTAACACTTTTTAACAATATATACATCATGTACCGGGCATCAACTTAAACAAGTAAAGCTGCAGCTTCTGGAACGCATCATTAAGATTCATATTAACACCGTCTAAATTTAAGAATAACAACTCATATAACCGATATTGAGCTCTGAGTACTTGTTGAGAATGGCTTGAAATAACAATCTTTTCCGTATTAAAGCAGATGCTTCGAAGTCTTATGTATTCTATCTGATATCTGGCAAATGGAGAACGTTAGTAGAACGCTTCTTTTAGTGGATCGGAGGATGTTGCCCATCAGAACTTCTAAATGTAAGGCTTAATTAATAAACCACCACCAAGAATATCTGCCAGAGTGGCCGCACCAAACCCAAAGTACTGGGACTAACGGTTTCCACGTAAGGGCATGCAGGGAGAAGGTTTGCCAAAAACATGATCATGTCCACGAAGCTTGTCTGCTTAGGAATAGGTCAAGTAGTTATTATTTGATTTTTAATAATGCGTAAGTGTCGCCAGTAGCCATGAGGTCCTAAGTTATAGAAATATGATCTCAGAATGTGGAGAGGTTGTTATTTTATTCTTGTATTTAAACCCTTTCAAAGTAATAAAAGACAAGCTTATTCTGTAACAAAAACTTGGTGGTTAATTCTCGCCCAAAGCAGAATAATTCTCTCACTGTCACATTCATAGCCTGATTGGGACCTGTTATTGGTATCAGAGCCATGGGAACAAACAAGAGAGGATTGAAAGTTGAAAGTTTAGAAGTTGAACTGGGTGGGCTACAAAACAATTTCAGTCATATGGAAACTGGTGTTATTGATAAGTTACACCATCTTGAGGGAGTTCTCAGTAAACTCTCGGAAATCCTTATGGCCTACCGAACCACCTCAGATGAAAATGCTTCTGACCCTATATCCAGCTCTTCTAATGGATGATCTCGTCCCCTAAGAGAGGATAAACGATAAATATCAGAAGGAGGAAGACCATTGTTTTCTTCTAAATTAGCCAGCCTAGAGTTCCCTCGATTTTCTAGAGATGACCCCACTTAGTGTTTCACAAGAGTGGACAGTTCTTTGAATTTCAAGGCACCACCTAGTTCCAAAAGGTATCTTTAGCTTCGTTTCACCAACAAGGCGAGGATAATCAATGGTGGCAATAGTTGCACAGGTCATATAAAGAGGAGGGTAGGGAGGTGACATGGGACATCTTTCAAGATGAACTATGGGCACGATTTGATCCTACTGAATGTGAGGACTTCGATGAAGCCTTATCAATAGTAAAACAGGAGGGCTCCTTGCGGGAGTATCAAAAGTAGTTTGAACGACTGGGCAATCGGGTGCATGGATGGACACAAAAAGCTTTGGTTTAGACATTCATGGGCGGACTCAAACCAGAAATAGCTAATGGGATAAGAAAGTGCAAGCCAAAATAATTGAAAGAAGCTAGTAGCCTTTCCCGAATGAGAGATGAGCAGCTGAACCACCAAAGAAGTGTTGAGCACTAAGCTACTCACTAGATCACTTAAACTAGCAGAAGACAAGCCTTCGAGTGTCAACACAAAGAAGAAGAAAAGGCAGTGCATGTATAGACTGGACTGTCATTGATTGTTTGTTAATTCAGTTGTAACAATCTAAGAAGAGAAGTATAAATTGACTTGTCTAGATAATTAGTTACAGAGCATGTGAAATGCATGATTGCTCAAACTATATAAGTGAAGCATTGTATCAAACATAGATAAGGCAATATACTGAAAAACAGATTCTTATCTCTTCTCTACAATTTTACGTTCCAGCTTTTACAAAGCCTTTATCTCTCACAAACAATTAATCTGCAAAAACAAAACAAATAAATCAACAATTAAGCAAACAAAGTTCAACATGGTATCAGAGCTCTAATTCGATTCAAGAAGGGGCGTATACTGTGAAAATCAAACAATCAATCATATTTCAATATCAAAGCATGGTAGGATCATCAAGTTCTGGAGGAGACCTAAGAACTCCACAATTTAATGGAAGTAACTATGATTTCTGGGCAGTAAATATAAAGATTGTCCTAATTTCATATGATCTATGGGAGGTGATTGAGATTGGCATGATATCTCAAGGAAATGAAGCTGAAAAGGGAGCTGAAAAAGGAGTTGAAGCTGAAACTTCAAAAACAGTAGTTGTATCTACTTCAAGAGAGATGAAGATCAAAAATGCAAAAGCTCTAGGCCTCATTCAAGGAGCAATTACAAATAAATTGTTTCCAAGGATAAGGAATGAGAAGACTGCTAAAGGAGCTTGGGATATTCTCAAGAGAGAATTCAGAGGAGACAAAAAGGTAAGGGTTGTAAAACTTCAAGCAATTAAAGCTGACTTTGAATATATGAGAATGTCAAAAAATGACAGCCTAGACAATTATCTAGCCAAGTTTTTTGAGGTTGTGAATGACTTAAAATCACTTGGTGAGAGGTGACTGAAACTAGATTAGTTCAGAAATTACTAATGAGTTTGTGCAGAAGGTATAAGTCTATTGTTTCAATAATTGAAGAAACAAGAGACATTGATGTTCTAAGAATTGAAGAAGTAATTGCCTCTATCATAGCATTTGACAAAGAGAAGGTATGCATGATGAGAGGGAGAAGTAATTTGGTACTGAAAGAGCATTCAACACCTTGAGAATTGGAAGTAATCACTTTCATGGTGGAAACAAGGGCTCACATACAAAGTCAAACCAAGGTTGGAAGGGACAAGATAGAAGACATACAAGCTGGTCACCAGGTGGAAATGTGCATGATAATCATATCTCAAGATGCAACCATAGAGCTGGAATTAACGACAACAATTCCTACAATACACAGAACAAACAAGGCAGCAGATGTCAAGGTATTGTGAAGCCACAATGTCAAGTATGTCATAATTACCATTTCGGTATTTGTAGATACAAAGGCAAGGGAAAATGTGGTAGATGCAATCGATTTAGACACAACACAAAGGATTGTGATGATTACAAGCAATTGGCAAATTTTGCATAGGAGGAGGAAGAAGTGTCCACTGGAAATTTATTTTATGCTTGTCATGCAGCAAGTATAAAGAACAAGGATGAATGGTTTGTGGATAGTGCTTGTAGTAATCATATGACTTCACAAGAGTCAAGTTTAATTGACATTAACAGAACAATTAAATGTAAAGTGAAAATGGGCTCAGGAGACTTAGTAGAAGCTGCTGGAAAAGGCACTTTGGTGGTTGAAACCAGAGGTGGAAGGAGGTATATAAATGAGGTACTGCTGGTTCTTGGGTTGGATGAAAATCTCCTAAGTGTGGGGCAAGTGATGGAGCATGGATACTACATCCTATTTGGGGGAAAGACAACAGTAATATTTGATGATGAGAGGCTTATCAATGTGTTAGCAAGGGTGGCGATGAAGGGAAATCGATGCTTACTACTGTCATTAGAATCCTTGATACCTGCAGCAAGGAAGGCATCATTAGTTGAGGATTCTTGGGTTTGGCATAGAAAACTTGGCCATTTAAACTTTGCTAGTATGAGGGAAATGCAAAGTGGAGAAATGGTGACTGGACTGCTAGCCTTAACAGAGGTTAAATATGTGTGTGAAGGGTGTGTGACAGGGAAACACCACAGGGAAAAAATTGACAAGGGAGAAGCATGGAGATCAAGCTGCCCACTGGAGTTGGTGCACACTTATTTGTGTGGACCTATGCAAAATGCTTCAAATGGAGGCAACAGGTACTTTATTACATTCATCGATGACTATTCTAGAATGTGCTGGGTGTATTTTCTAAGAAACAAGTCAAATGCACTCATTGTGTTGAAGAAATTTAAAGAATTTGTGGAATTTCAAACTGGGC
This sequence comes from Salix caprea, assembly GCA_964035475.1. Lineage (NCBI taxonomy): Eukaryota > Viridiplantae > Streptophyta > Magnoliopsida > Malpighiales > Salicaceae > Salix > Salix caprea. The sequence continues at coordinate 9,467,881 of OZ037746.1, forward strand.
ACAAGCTGAAGAAGTTAAGAAGTGATAGAGGGGGAGAATATACCTCATGAGAGTTTGAAGATTTTTGTGCTGGAATTGGAATTGAGAAGCAGCTGACAGTAGGCTCTTCCCCTCAGCAAAATGGAGTGGCTGAGAAGAAAAACAGAACAATAATTGAAATGGCAAGATCAATGTTGATAGAGAAGGGTTTACCTCTGAATTTGTGGGCTGAGGCTGTCAACACAACTGTATACTTGCAAAACAGATGCTATACATCTTCTTTATCCAACAAGACTCCATTTGAAGCCTTTACAGGGAGAAAACCAAGCATCAAACACTTAAAAGTGTTTGGATGCATATGTTATCTTCATATTCCAGCAGCACCTACGGCAAAAGTTGGATGGCAAAGTTGAGAAGGGAATTTTCATGGGATATGGTAGTTGTGAGAAAGGGTATAGAGTTGATGTGATACAATCTAAGAAGATTGTATTATCAAGGAGTGTGATTTTTGATGAAGATAAGTTCTTCAATTGGAAAGTAAGGCCACAAGAAATTGTTGTTACAAACACTATGTTTCAAGGCATAGGTGAGGAATGCCATACCAGTGAAGATGAATCAATTCAGCATGAAGATGGTGTAAACTCTCTAGTTGAACAGCAAGCTGGACACTCAAGTGAAGATCACAGCCAACCTTCCACACCAAGCTCAACTCCAGTTAAAATAAGATCTCTTGAAGATGTATATGCAAGGTGTCACATGAGTATTGTGGAACCTGAAAATTATAAGGAAGCAGCTGGTGATATAGCTTGGGAAGAAGCCATGATTACAGAATTAGAAATGATTGAGAAGAACAACACTTGGGAGCTAGTGAATAGGCCTGTTGATAAACCAGTCATTGGGGTCAAGTGGGTGTTCAAGACAAAGCTGAACCTAAATGGAACAATTCATAAACACGAGGCAAGACTTGTCACAAAAGGTTATGCACAAAAAACCAGGGATCGATTACAATGAAACCTTTGTACCAGTAGTAAGGTTAGATACAATTCGAACCCTTATTGCACTTGCAAGTTAGAAAAACTGGAAGTTATTTCAGCTTGATGTTAAATCAGCATTCCTAAATGGGGTGCTTGAAGAAGAGGTTTATGTTGAGCAACCCGAAGGCTTTATGGTGAAGAAAGCAGAACACAAGGTGTATAAGCTGAAGAAAGCCCTTTATGGGCTTAAATAAGCCCCTAGGGCTTGATATAGTGAAATTGATGTTTATCTCACTATGTGCAAATTTAAGAGAAGTGCAAGTGAAGCCACTTTATACACTAAGGCTGAAAGTGAAGGGAAGCATATTATTGTGTCCATTTATGTGGATGACATAGTATACACAGGCATCAGTGAAGCATTGATGAATGAATTCAAAAGCAAAATGATGCAAAGGTATGAGATGACTGACCTTGGCCTTCTCCATCACTTCCTAGGAATAGGAGTGCTACAAACTAGTCAAGGCATCTTCATTCACCAAAGTAAGTATGCCAAATCCCTACTCAAAAAGTTTGGCCTTGATGAATGTAAACCAGTCTCAATTCCACTACCTACTGGAGAAAAAATGAAGAAAGAAGATGGGAGTGAGTTGACTGATGAATGCACTTACAAAAAAATAGTAGGAAGTCCACTATACTTGACAACAACAAGGCCTAACTTAATGTATGCTGCCAGCCTACTGTCAAGGTTCATGAACAAACCAACAAAGAAGCACATGGGGTTGCAAAAAGAGTTCTAAGATATGTTCAAGGGACTCTTCATTATGGAATTGAATATGACAGAAATCAATCAACAAGACTTTAACCAATTACGGTTGAAGCTTGGGGTGAAGCCAATAAGTAGCTTAGGAGAGGTTGTTGAACACTAAGCTACTCACTCTTCATTTCGGCAATCGGGTGCATGGATGGACACAAAAAGCTTTGGTTTATACATTCATGGGCGGACTCAAACCAGAAATAGCTAATGGGATAAGAAAGTGCAAGCCAAAATAATTGAAAGAAGCTAGTAGCCTTTCCCGAATGAGAGATGAGCAGCTGAACCACCAAAGAAGTGTTGAGCACTAAGCTACTCACTAGATCACTTAAACTAGCAGAAGACAAGCCTTCGAGTGTCAACACAAAGGAGAAGAGAAGGCAGTGTATGTATAGACTGGACTGTCATTGATTGTTTGTTAATTCAGTTGTAACAATCTAAGAAGAGAAGTATAAATTGACTTGTCTAGATAATTAGTTACAGAGCATGTGAAATGCATGATTGCTCAAACTATATAAGTGAAGCATTGTATCAACCACAGATAAGGCAATATACTGAAAAATAGATTCTTATCTCTTCTCTGCAATTTTGCGTTCCCAGCTTTTTCAAAGCCTTTATCTCTTACAAGCAATTAATCTGCAAAAACAAAACAAATCAAATCAACAATTAAGCAAACAAAGTTCAACAAGAAGACCCACACGACCTATCATTCGGCCAGTTGCAGACTACCAACCACAAACAAAACTCAAAATAGTTCCACCTATGAAAAGGCTATCCTGGTATGAAATGCAGAAGAGAAGAGCACATGGCCTTTTTTTAATTATGAAGAAAAATTCACACCGGTTCACAAGTGGAGGGGACCATGACTCCTACTGTTAGAAGGTCATTGTGATTATCCTGAGGGAGACAACACTGAAAGCTCAATGGAATTCCAACCATTGACAATGAGAACCATCATCTCATAGGGCCCCATTTTTGCCATCTGGTTGTTGAGGAGCTTTCGGTGTTTCTCATTGAATACATAAGACTTCGAAGCATCTGCTTTAATACGGAAAAGATTGTTATTTCAAGCCATTCTCAACAAGTACTCAGAGCTCAATATCGGTTATATGAGATGTTATTCTTAAATTTAGACGGTGTTAATATGAATCTTAATGATGCGTTCCAGAAGCTGCAGCTTTACTTGTTTAAGTTGATGCCCGGTACATGATGTATATATTGTTAAAAAGTGTTAGAAAGTCTCATTTGAAATGCAGGTTATGTTTGTACTATTTGGCTAGCTACTTTTTTAGGCATATGCGTGTTGTTAAGAGAATTCCTTGTCATTCTTAATTAATCGACAAATCTTTTATGATTAATACGCTGCCTGATGGTCTAAGGTAGGATCATTATTGAATTTCTTGCTCAAGTCAGCAACTGGAAAACCCACACCTGATTGAAACACCCCAGACTGACTGTACACTCAAGTTTATCTTGATATGGACTTAACTATTGTTCCTGGGTTTACCATACTCAAAACTATTTAATTAGACATCCCATGTGATAAAATGGTTGAAGCTTCAAATGGTTTTGGGGTTGCAAAATGTTATTGATTTTGGATTTAACCATCCAAGACCCAAAAACCCAAAATCAAAATCCGAAAGCCCTACCCTAAACCCGAAACCACACCCGGAACCCGAAATCCGAAACTGAAACCCAAACGTAAACCCCGAACCCAAAACCTAACCCCAAACCTTAAACCAAACCTCGAACCCAAACCCTGAATCCAGAAACCCAAAACCTAAAACCAAACATGAAACAATATTTAACCAAACCCAATATGTATGTGTGTCCTTGTTTGGCTGCATGTATGTGTGAAAGTATTAGTGTATTTTTAATTAATTTTAAAATATATTTTGACAAACATTAAAAATTTAATATTTAAAAAAGTTGATTACAAAATAAAAAAATAACAACTAAAACATATAGTGCTCAAAGTGATTTAAAACAAAAATAACTTGAGACAAAAAAGACTTGGAATGATTCCAAGTTAGAAATATAACACATTGAGTCAATTCATGCAAGAACCCAAGCTACATCACCTCAATGCATCACGACAAATCCTTCAATACCTGAAGAACACACCTGGACAGGGTCTGTTTTTTCCTGCAAAAGGTTATTTGAGTTTGGTCAATTATTGTGATGCAGATTGGGCTAAGTGTCCAGTTACACGTCGATCAGTGACAAACTATTGCATTTTTCCTGGAAACTCACTCATATCGTGGAAAAGCAAGAAACACGTCACAGTGTCTAGATCGTCAACTGAAGCAGAATATTGTTCAATGACTGCAGCCACTTGCGAACTTACATGGTTGAGATATTTGTTGAGAGATTTACGGGTATCACATTCTAAGCCAGCATTATTGTTTTGCGATAATCAAGCATCCTTACACATCACTGCAAATCCGTTATATCATGAAAGAACCAAGCACATCGAACTAGATTGCCACACTGTTCGTGAAAAGATTCAAAAGGGTGAGATCAAGACATCTTATGCACCAACAGGAAACCAAGTAGCAGACATCTTTACGAAGCCGCTAAGAGCACCCATTTTATCTACTCACCAAAGCAAGTTGGGTACGATTAACATCCATACTCCAACTTGAGGGTGAGTGTAAAAGGAAACAAATCGATTACGAATTGATTACGAGCGATTGTAGCAAATAAATTTGTAATTGATGTAATTAGATAATTTATATAGACCCTCTTCTCCTGTATATTGTTTGTATGCATAGCAATTCAAGCTTTTCAATACAATAATTCAAATTTTCTCACATATATATATGTTAAACTTTATTTGATTTTTTTCATTTTGTTCATTTAATTGAAATTGATAATATATTTGGTTTTCGTTTCGGCCCATATACTTTTAACTTTTAATTTTAATTTTAATTTCTTTAATTTTTTATAGTTCTTAAATAGTTCCTATTTTTGTCCATGTTTTTATCAATGCGCCTTTAGTTTTGGTTTCTAATTTTTATTATTTTTTCTTTTGTTAAGATAACATTTTTTTAAAAAAAATTGCTCTTAAATTTTATTTTGTGTTTATGGTGATTTGAAAATTGATATTTCTTTTTTTTTCCTTTGTTTTTTCTTTTGGTTTTTTTATTAGTTTTGTTTTTTATTTTCACGTCAAATTATTTTCTTAGATTATAATATTTATTTATTTTTTCATTTTTTTTGTTTGCTCTTTTGTTAAAGTTTTTGGGCTTTTTTTATTCTTTTATTGAATTTATTTTCCTAATATCCACGCAATAATAATAATAATAATTTTTTTCTTGCTTCCTCTTTTATTAATGTTTTCATGTTTTTTTCTCCTCGGAACAATTTAATATTTTTTATTGTTTTAGCAATAATAGTAATGATATTTTTAGATGTTAAGCCTTTGATGTTGTTGTTGTTATAAAATGGTGTGTTGATGTGTTTTATTATATCAAACCTTGCATGTATAAATGTTATATTTTATTTTTGAATTAGCAAAATCTATTAATTATTTCAATTCGAACAATTATAAAAAATAATTGTTTGGCCCACAATATAGTGCGGGCAATTAACTAGTAACAACTAAAACATATAGTGTTCAAAGTGATTTAAAACAAAAATAACTTGAGACAAAAAAGAGTTGGAATGATTCCAAGTTAGAAATATAAGTGTTAAAAATAACTAGTTAAGTTTTAAATTTGACCTCAATCTCGTAGAATTTTTATTTCAAGTTAAAATTTAGTTCAATTTTTTTACAAGTCAAAAAATAGAAAATCCACTTTAAAATTAACTTTAAAAAGTTATATCAACGACAACCTTATTCGAAACAAGAAATTATCTTCAAATTCCTATTAGGCTGAAGTGGAAATTAAACAACATTGTTCTTACATTAGAAGTTTCTAGTAGATAACTAAATAAGATACACAAAAGGGCTGGAACAGCAAAATGCATAACGCAATTCTATTAATTGCAGTGACCCTAGACTCACTCCTCCAATTCAACATTTTACCCTTCTTCTCTCTTTTTTCTGATATTTTTTATGCATGGTCATCTTCTCCTGCAAACCCCCCTTGTAATGGCTTTTTTATATGGCACCTCAGCTTTGTCGCATCTGATAACTGAAGAGGCTTCAGCAAGAATTCTTGAGCTCCTCCCTGCATGCACCTGTTTAGGTGGAAAAATATTTAACAAATCAATGATTTCTTTTCCTCTAGGTAAATAAAAAGACAAAAGACAAAACTCAATCATGGACTAAACAAAACTGAAATTGTTGGGCAGGTAACTACTGATTAATTCGTGTAGGGATGTTCTCGGATGACACCACAACCACTGGTATCTCCTTCATGGTAGGTGATTCCTATTTGACAGAAAACATGCGATGTTAGATTAGAAAATACACAGGAAAGTGGTGGTAGGAACTATAGATCATTGAAGATGAGTAATATTTACCTTAATTCTTTTCAACAACTCATACCCTGTCATTCCTGGCATACTATAATCAGTGATGATAAGATTCACCTTCAAATCCTGCCAAGGGAAATATCATGAACTACAAATGATGGAGATGAGTTCATAGAAGCAAAAACCAGACTTCCATTGTATAGTTACTTACATTATGATTAGGATGTTGACCATCAGCCAAGCCTAAATACTCTAATGCCCTCTTTCCATTTTCTGCTGTTGTCACTGTCAACATAAAAACCAAATTTTGAATCATGAAATCTCTAGTCCCTAAAACTAAGGCCTCTTTCTCTGCTTGCTAGTTAATTAGGATGAATTTAAGAACCATGGATTTGCAATATTGTGGATTATTTTCTATAGGATTTGCAATGGTGTAAGGTATTCTTATTGCTCTAAAGAAATTTATAAACAAGATTTATTTTTATTCTTTTGATAAGAAATAAAAGCAGTGGATGTAGGGTCTAGTATTTATTAATCTCCACTCTGATCATGAGTACTTATACATTTGTCATCCTAGTAACTTCCATGTGTCATAACCAACTTATAAAACTGAAAATCATGTTATTCATTAGATTAGTTGTATCATGTCCTAGCAATGAGAGCTTAGCTAATGAACTCTTTTTTTCCCTTAATGTGTTCTCTGCTTTTTCTTTTTTTCCTTTGTAAAGTATGATATTTACTTTGTATTATGAACAAAAAGAGCATCATTTTATCACAAATCATATTTCTCTATAATCTTAACTGTAAACCCCGGGAAATAAATGTAAGTGTTAAATTAAAAGAGAAATAAAATAAGTTGAGGGGAGGGTGAAATTGAAATAAATGTAAAGATTATGACTTATAATATAAGAAGAGAACATGTGGGGTAAAAAGTAGCATTTAAAGGAGATGGGGGGCCTAAGTGCAATAAGAGAAATTGAGGAGTATAAATATCCCTCTTTTCTCTCATTGCCAGCAACATGAGATGTGAGGGAGATAAGTTAGAGAGAGGTTGGAGAGAAAAAGATAAGAAGGGGTGGTACTCCGAGAACAATATCTCCTCCGGCCACCGTTGGATCGGGCTGGAATTTGAGTATGTTATGAACCTAACCATTGTATAACATCTGACCGGAGGGATTGTTATTATCTGTAGCCGTTTGAGAAATTCAGTCATCTGAAGATTTCTGGAAAACCCCCTCAAACTCGCCGGAGTCGCCAGCTAATTCCTCCTCCGTCCACCGTTGGATTTCTCTAAACTTTTGGTATGTTGTGCGCCTTACTTGTTACTAAATGGTCACCGGAGGGATCAGCCTGGCATTGCTCTGGTGGAGACATGTAATCTTTTGAACAATATAGCTAAATCTGTTTCTTCGGCCAGTCAGAGCTTCCAGCTAGTTTGCCTTTATTGCACCGTTGGATCAATCTGAAATTTGGGTATGTGGTGCGTATGAGTGTTATTCATGTGCTGAACGGTGGAGATGAGAATGGTACACTTCAGCAAGGAGATATTGATGCTTAACAATAGCTCTCCAGTAAAATAAATGTAAGTGTTAAATTAAAAGAGAAATAAAATAAGTTGAGGGGAGGGTGAAATTGAAATAAATGTAAAGATTATGACTTATAATATAAGAAGAGAACATGTGGGGTAAAAAGTAGCATTTAAAGGAGATGGGGGGCCTAAGTGCAATAAGAGAAATTGAGGAGTATAAATATCCCTCTTTTCTCTCATTGCTAGCAACATGAGATGTGAGGGAGATAAGTTAGAGAGAGGTTGGAGAGAAAAAGATAAGAAGGGGTGGTACTCCGAGAACAATATCTCCTCCGGCCACCGTTGGATCGGGCTGGAATTTGAGTATGTTATGAACCTAACCATTGTATAACATCTGACCGGAGGGATTGTTATTATCTGTAGCCGTTTGAGAAATTCAGTCATCTGAAGATTTCTGGAAAACCCCCTCAAACTCGCCGGAGTCGCCAGCTAATTCCTCCTCCGTCCACCGTTGGATTTCTCTAAACTTTTGGTATGTTGTGCGCCTTACTTGTTACTAAATGGTCACCGGAGGGATCAGCCTGGCATTGCTCTGGTGGAGACATGTAATCTTTTGAACAATATAGCTAAATCTGTTTCTTCGGCCAGTCAGAGCTTCCAGCTAGTTTGCCTTTATTGCACCGTTGGATCAATCTGAAATTTGGGTATGTGGTGCGTATGAGTGTTATTCATGTGCTGAACGGTGGAGATGAGAATGGTACACTTCAGCAAGGAGATATTGATGCTTAACAATAGCTCTCCAGTTTAAGGTCAGTCTCCGGTTTAACTCCGATCTTGGTAGATCCAACCGTTGAAATACCCTGAAATTTGAATATGTTTTATATAATGGGTTTTTCTACATATTAACCGTTGGTATTTGATAATTGTCGAGTTAATTGTGATTTATTGCTATTACAATTATTGCTGAGTGCTGTCTTGACAGCAGATTTGTTTGTGTTGAAATTTATGATTTCAATGTGTGATTTTGTTGGGATTTTGTTGATGGATTATATGCTGAAATTTATGTTTACAATGTGTGGTTTGATGGGATTTAATTGAATGATTATGTGCTGAAATTTATGGGTTCAATGTGTGTTTTCGGTTGGAATTTTGTTGATGGATTATGTGTTGAAATTTATGGTTACAATGTGTGGTTTGTTGGGATTTTATTGAATGATTATGTGCTGAAATTTATGGGTTCAATGTGTGTTTTCGGTTGGAATTTTGTTGAGGGATTATGTGTTGAAATTTATGATTTCAATGTGTGATTTTGTTGGGATTTTGTTGATGGATGAGGTGTTGAAATATATGGTTTCAATGTGTGATTTTGTTGAAATAAGTATGGTGACGAATGTGAAATTGAAAATACAAATATACTGATTTTTGTGGACATTGATGTCGCAGGCGGTGCAGTCGGGATTGAACCATCGTCCAGACAAGAACAACCCAGAAGTATAGCAGGTAGGTGAATTACACCTCTCTTTTTTTATACGACACGTAAGAAGTATTTTAAGTTGAATATGAAGTATTTTAAGTTGAATATTATTCGAATGCTATAGAGTTTATATTAGATTGTTGAATGCTTAAATGTGAATAATCGATTGATTAGCTTCGGCTAATGGCATCCGAAAGGATGGCCGGAAAAAAATGATTGATTAGCTTCGGCTAATGGCATCCGAAAGGATGGCCGGGATAAACGATTAATTAGTTTCGGCTAACGGCATCCGACAGGATGGCCGAAACAAATGATTGATTAGCTTTGGCTAATAGCATCCAAATGGATGGCCGGGATGAATGATTGATTAGCTTCGGCTAATGGCATCCAAATGTATGACCGGCATGAATGATTGATTAGCTTCGGCTAATGGCATCCTAATGGATGACCGGCATGAATGATTGCATGAATGATTGATTAGCTTCGACTAATGGCATCCAAATGGATGGCCGGTATGAATGATTGATTAGCTTCGGCTAATGGCATCCAAATGGATGACCGGAATGAATGATTGACTATCTTTGGCTAATGGCATTTGAAAAGGATGACCGGGGTGAATGAACGATTAACCTCAGTAAATATGCCTTAAGAGGATAAACGGGTTATTAATTTTGGTTGTGTTGAGAACGATGTTTAAGATTTTGTAGACCTAGGATGATTGGATCGAGATTGATTTTAAGGGTTCTGTTACTGTTTCCATACCTGTTACTGTTTAATTCGTTACTGTTTGACCTGTTACTGTTTGACCTGTTACTGTTAGTGCTTGAGACATGTTATTGTCTCGGGACATGTTACTGTTAAATTGATGCATTTATATGCATTACAAGCTATTTGTACCAAGTACATGAAGAAATTATAAATGTTAATGCCTCCTATAACTGCCAGACCGTTTAGTTACCATTATAATTATCATTAAGTAATTACATTTTCTTAAATGTTTTGTGTTGCTGTAGGGACGTCACATCCACGAGATGTCTAAGGAACCCAATTCACGGGAACCTACTTTTGCAAGGAACCATGTAGATGCATTCTAAATCACAATGTATTTTGTGTGAATCAATGTACTGAACACATAATTTTTATTAGACCCTTTTGTGTAAATTCGTAATGGCTATTAGTAGTATAGGAATGAAACCTCATGTCCATGTATGTATATTTTTAATATGAATTTCTAATTATGCAACCATAATACTACATGTTTATGTAAGATCCACTTTTAATGAAATGTTGATTGTATGGATGGTATTCTGATGATGTGAGGTAATCAGGTTCGCTGATTTCCGGTACCATATGTGTTAGATATATATATACAAAAAAAAAAAAATTCGGGTCGTTACAGTTTGTATCAGAGCACCTGGTCTTGATCCTGGGGTTCAATGATAATGGCATTGTTGTGATGATCTTTGAAAGGTATTATAGGATGGTTCGAACCAGACAGCAAGCTAGGACTGACCCAACCCTTACATGACGAAGGGGGGTCGAGTTTACAATATGACTGTATGAAGCGGATTCCGTGGTAGATATTACATTTTATATACCCGAGGTATTGGTTCATTCTGAGAGGAGAGAACCAACAGGAGGTCAGGAAAATTCTACTTCTCGACGGGTAGATATGCCTCCAACGGAGGCATTTGAAGGCGAGCGACAAATCAATATATCTCCCTAGTAGCGCCGATGGTTGCGCTGAACATATTTTTAGATTGTGCTTTTATGGAATATATGGTACAGGCTTGGCGGTAAGGATGGCTGCAGGTGCTTCCAGTGTAGCTTCTAGATTAGAGAGGGTCGTTATAATAGTACAATGGGCAAAAGATATATAGGAAATGGGTTGTGAAATATTCTCAAGAGAGGAGGATTCAGGATTTAACACCTTTTGCCTCCACCTATTTTCCACGAAGCACCACAGAGTAGACGTATTTAGCGATGGACTAAGACAATAACTGAGAATGATAATGATAGCTATGCAACTTCATTCTGTGCGGGATTTGGTAAGGCTACTCAGGGTATGGAAAGTGTCAGAGGTGTGAGCAAAGAAACCCGAGGGATTGTTCTATGATGCCAGGAAGATGCTACATCAGCAAATGAGAGGGACATCGATGGAAGGAGTGCCCACATATGGGTAGAGGTTGTTATTATTGTGGGTACATGAGTCATCAGAAGAAGTATTGTCCTCATAGAGCTAACAAGGGAAACCAAAGTCACAGGACCGATGTTGGGAGTTAGCAACAGACAGATTATGGTTGATCGACCTGCTAGACTTACCTCGTCAGGGATAAGTGTTACTCGAGGGAGGTCCAGGTTTTAAGAGGGAAGATTTCAAGGTCAGGTATATCATATGACTCAAGAGGATATGGGAGTTATGCCTGATGTTGTGACAGGTACTGTAATATTCCACATTGGCAGGTGAGGGAGTGGTAGCTGGCCTTATTAAGAGTGTTGGTTGCTAACTTTTCATACGCGTTTTGGGGCGTCAAGCCCAGAAGTGGGCTCGCGTCACCAGGAACAAAACCGTGAGGGCGGTAAGGCCCAAAGCGGACAATATATTACAGGTTGGGCCGGGCTGTTACAGGTAAAATACAGTTAAATACAATGCAAGATTATACTTTAATTGATTCTGGGGCTAGTCATCCATTTGTATTATGTAGAATTGTGGAATGATTGCATGTGGTGCCTCACAAGTTGTGAATAGGGTGACAATTAGTACCCCTTTAGAAGAAAGCATGAACACTAATGATATCTAGAGAGGAGTGAAATTGTATATTGAAGGGTTGGGATTGAATGTAGACCTTATGTCATTAGAATTATATGACTTTGATTTGATTTTTGGGCATGGATTGGTTAAGCAAACATAAGGTACAAGTGGATTGTTTTACCAAAACAGTGACTCTCAGGGGGTAGGAAATAGGAATGTTGTATTTAAAGGAGAGAGAAAATTTCTTCCAAACTGTATGATTTCAGTCTTAAGGGCTAGAAGGTTAATGAGGAAGGGTTGTCCTGTTTGGTTAACTCATGTAATAAAAAAAAAACAAGTATTCACTTCCATGAATAGATGAATTGTTTGATCAGTTAAAGGGTGTTAAGGTATTCTCTAAGATAGATTTAAGGTCGGGGTATCATCAATTGAGAATTAAAGAACAAGATATTTAGAGGACAACATTCAGAACCCGTTATGGACATTACGAGTTCTTAGTGATGCCTTTTGGGTTGACCAATGCACCAGCGATGTTCATAGATTCGATGAATCGAGTATTTCTGCCTTACTTGGATCAGTACATGGTGGAATTTATCGATGACATCTTGGTATATTCTAGTTTATATTCAGAGCATGAACAACATTTGGGGGTCGTGTTACGGACTTTGAGGGAGAATAAATTGTATGCAAAGCTGGATAAGTGTGAGTTTTGGCTCAAGGAAGTGGTATTTTTTTGGGCCATGTGATTTCTGCAGAAGGAATATTCGTGGATCCAAAGAAGGTAGAGGTTGTGTTAAAATGGGAGAGGCCTACTAATGTGATAGAAATTGGAAGTTTCTTGGGTCTCGCAGGATATTACCGGAGGTTTATGGAGGGGTTCTCCACCGTAGCACCACCTTTGACCAAACTAACTCGCAAATAAGTCAAATTTGTTTGGTCGAAGGAGTGTGAAGGGAGTTTTCAAGAACTAAAGAAAAGGCTCACTTCTGCTCCTGTGTTGGCCCTTCCATCAGGAACAGAAGGGTTTGCGGTATATAGCGATGTTTCAAAAACAGGTCTGGGATGTGTACTGATGCAACATGATTGTGTAATTGCTTATGTATCCAGACAATTAAAGCCACATGAGGAGAATTATCCAGTTTATGACTTGGAACTTGCAACGGTAGTGTTTGCCCTAAGAATATGGAGACAATTTTTGTATGGGTCACAACTGCAAATCTTCTCAGATCATAAGAGTTTGAAATATTTGATGTCGCAGAAAGAGTTAAACATGCGCCAAAGAATATGGGTGAAGTTAATAAAAGATTATGATTTTGTGGTTGACTATCATCCTGGTAAGGCTAACATTGTAGCAAACGCTTTAAATAGAAAGGGTAAAGTAATTATGAATAACATAGAAATTAAGAGACAAGGAAGTATAGTAGAAATGAGAAAAATGGGTTTGTGGCTAAGTCTCGGTTTTGAAGGGTCATTATTAGCCAGTTAAAAATCCGATCTGTACTTCGAGATAAAGTTTTGGAGGCTCAACAATTAATGAGAAGGTAAGGAAGGTTAAAGGGAATGTGAACCAGGGTATAGAAAAGTCCTTTCAAGTGTTATCTGATGGACTAATAGCTATGGGAAAACGAATTTATTTGCCCATTAATGAGATCTTTAAAGATGAGGTATTGAGAGAAGCTCATGAATCCCGTTTTGCTACCATCCTGGAAGTACAACGAGGTATAGGGATTTAAGGGAATATTATTGGTGGTCAAATATGAAGAGAGAAATAGCAGAAATTGTGTCGAATTGTGGGATTTGTCAGCAAGTGAAGATAGAACACCAGAAACCGACAGGGAAGTTGCAGCTGTTATCAGTTTCCAGAATGGAAATGGGAGGATATCTCTTTGGATTTTATGATAGGATTACCCAAGGGAAAGAAAGGTAATGATGCCATATGGGTTATTATGGATCGACTAACAAAGTCTTTTGTTTTTGCCTATGAGAACGACAGACTCAATGGATAACTTGCAAAATTGTACATAAATGAAGTGGTCAAACTCCATGGGGTACCAGTATCGATTGTCTCTGACCGGGATCCAAGGTTCACATCGAGACTATGGCCTAGTTCACAATGGGTTTTAGGAACAAAGTTAAATCTAAACACGGCATTTCATCCACAGACGAATGGGCAGTTGGAGAGAACCATTCAAACTCTTGAGGATCTTTTAAGGTCTTGTGTACTGGAAATTGGTGGAAATTGGGAAGATCACTTCCCATTGGTAGAATTTACTTGTAATAGTAGTTATCAAACTACTATTGGTATGGCTCCATTTGAAGCATTGTATGGGCGGAAGTGTCGTACCTCAATTTGTTGGGATGAAATAGGGCAAAGGAAGCTATGAGGACCCGAAATGGTACAATAGGCAATTGACAGGGTACAGGTGATTAGAAAGAGGATTTAACCATGGAAGTTAAGCCCATCAAGATTTTAGATCGGGATGTAATGATACTAAGGAATAAGAGAGTTACATTGGTGAGAGTATTATGGAGAAACTCACAAATAGAGGAAGAAACGTGGAAAAGAGAGTCTGAGATAAAGAATAAGTATTTGCATTTATTACCTGAAATAGGTACTTAATTTAATTTCGAGGACGAAATTTCTAATAGGAGGGGAGAATGTAAACCCCGGGACATAAATGTAAGTGTTAAATTAAAAGAGAAATAAAATAAGTTGAGGGGAGGGTGAAATTGAAATAAATGTAAAGATTATGACTTATAATATAAGAAGAGAACATGTGGGGTAAAAAGTAGCATTTAAAGGAGACGGGGGGCCTAAGTGCAATAAGAGAAATTGAGGAGTATAAATACCCCTCTTTTCTCTCATTGCCAGCAACATGAGATGTGAGGGAGATAAGTTAGAGAGAGGTTGGAGAGAAAAAGATAAGAAGGGGTGGTACTCCGAGAACAATATCTCCTCCGGCCACCGTTGGATCGGGCTGGAATTTGAGTATGTTATGCACCTAACCATTGTCTAAACTCTGACCGGAGAGATTGTTATTATCTGTAGCCGTTTGAGAAATTCACTCATCTGAAGATTTCTGGAAAACCCCCTCAAACTCGCCGGAGTCGCCAGCTAATTCCTCCTCCGTCCACCGTTGGATTTCTCTGAACTTTTGGTATGTTGTGCGCCTTACTTGTTACTAAATGGTCACCGGAGGGATCAGCCTGGCATTGCTCTGGTGGAGACGTGTAATCTTTTGAACAATATAGCTAAATCTGTTTCTTCGGCCAGTCAGAGCTTCCAGCTAGTTTGCCTTTATTGAACCGTTGGATCAATCTGAAATTTGGGTATGTGGTGCGTATGAGTGTTATTCATGTGCTGAATGATGGAGATGAGAATGGTACACTTCAGCAAGGAGATATTGATGCTTAACAATAGCTCTCCAGTTTAAGGTCAGTCTCCGGTTTAACTCCGATCTTGGTAGATCCAACCGTTGAAATACCCTGACATTTGAATATGTTTTATATAATGGGTTTTTATACATATTAACCGTTGGTATTTGATAATTGTCGAGTTAATTGTGATTTATTGCTATTACAATTATTGCTGAGTGCTGTCTTGACAGCAGATTTGTTTGTGTTGAAATTTATGATTTCAATGTGTGATTTTGTTGGGATTTTGTTGATGGATTATATGCTGAAATTTATGGTTACAATGTGTGGTTTGATGGGATTTAATTGAATGATTATGTGCTGAAATTTATGGGTTCAATGTGTGTTTTCGGTTGGAATTTTGTTGAGGGATTATGTGTTGAAATTTATGATTTCAATGCGTGATTTTGTTGGGATTTTGTTGATGGATTATATGCTGAAATTTATGGTTACAATGTGTGGTTTGTTGGGATTTTATTGAATGATTATGTGCTGAAATTTATGGGTTCAATGTGTGTTTTTGGTTGGAATTTTGTTGAGGGATTATGTGTTGAAATTTATGATTTCAATGTGTGATTTTGTTGGGATTTTGTTGATGGATGAGGTGTTGAAATATATGGTTTCAATGAGTGATTTTGTTGAAATAAGTATGGTGACGAATGTGAAATTGAAAATACAAATATACTGATTTTTGTGGACATTGATGTCGCAGGCGGTGCAGTCGGGATTGAACCATCGTCCAGACAAGAACAACCCAGAAGTATAGCAGGTAGGTGAATTACACCTCTCTTTTTTTATACGACACGTAAGAAGTATTTTAAGTTGAATATGAAGTATTTTAAGTTGAATATTATTCGAATGCTATAGAGTTTATATTAGATTGTTGAATGCTTAAATGTGAATAATCGATTGATTAGCTTCGGCTAATGGCATCCGAAAGGATGGCCGGAAAAAAATGATTGATTAGCTTCGGCTAATGGCATCCGAAAGGATGGCCGGGATAAACGATTAATTAGTTTCGGCTAACGGCATCCGACAGGATGGCCGGAACAAATGATTGATTAGCTTTGGCTAATAGCATCCAAATGGATGACCGACATGAATGATTGATTAGCTTCGGCTAATGGCATCCCAATGGATGACCGGCATGAATGATTGCATGAATGATTGATTAGCTTCGACTAATGGCATCCAAATGGATGGCCGGTATGAATGATTGATTAACTTCGGCTAATGGCATCCAAATGGATGACCGGCATGAATGATTGATTAGCTTTGGCTAATGGCATCCCAATGGATGATCGGCATGAATGATTGATTAGCTTCGACTAATGGCATCCAAATGGATGACCGGTATGAATGATTGATTAGCTTCGGCTAATGGCATCCGAATGGATGACCGGAATGAATGATTGACTATCTTTGGCTAATGGCATTTGAAAAGGATGACCGAGGTGAATGAACGATTAACCTCAGTAAATATGCCTTAAGAGGATAAACGGGTTATTAATTTTGGTTGTGTTGAGAACGATGTTTAAGATTTTGTAGACCCAGGATGATTGGATCGAGATTGATTTTAAGGGTTCTGTTACTGTTTCCATACCTGTTACTGTTTAATTCGTTACTGTTTAATTCGTTACTATTTGACCTGTTACTGTTTGACCTGTTACTGTTAGTGCTTGAGACATGTTATTGTCTCGGGACATGTTACTGTTAAATTGATGCATTTATATGCATTACAAGCTATTTGTACCAAGTACATGAAGAAATTATAAATGTTAATGCCTCTTGTAACTGCCAGACCGTTTAGTTACCATTATAATTATCATTAAGTAATTACATTTTCTTAAATGTTTTGTGTTGCTGTAGGGACGTCACATCCACGAGATGTCTAAGGAACCCGATTCACGGGAACCTACTTTTGCAAGGAACCATGTAGATGCATTCTAAATCACAATGTATTTTGTGTGAATCAATGTACTGAACACATAATTTTTATTAGACCCTTTTGTGTAAATTCGTAATGGCTATTATAAATTCATAACTTAATTCAAACAACTATTAGATTTTAATTGAAAATAAAGTAATAATTAATCTCAAACAAGTTTTGGGTTGTAGATAATAAAATGAATTAAAGCTCTTAATATTAAATTCATGTTCTGTCATGAGAAAAAGAGAAGAAAGTAAAATATTATAGAGTTTATTCAAGATTTATTTATAGTCTTCCTTGTAGCTCCTTAATCCTAGAAACAAAAAGGAAAAGATAGTTACCCATGTTGTTTTCAAGTTGTAGTAGGATATTTTTGTTTCCTTTGTTGTCCTCATTTCATTACCCAAATAAGATTGTATTAGACTTCTCTTGCACATGGATAAGATATCCTAGGATCTCCTATTGATACTCCAAAGGACCTTTCAATTATGACGTGGTTGAAACCTTCAAAACCAATGCGTTCAATGTCTCTTTCAATGTTTTTGTCTTAGACCGAGTTTTTGGACCATTTGGAACATGTAATGGGTCCTTGCTAGTATTTCTAGTTTGGTCCATATCATGTAAATTTTGTATATTTTTTTTATTAGTACTCTTGGAATTGGAGTTTGTTTTGCAAATGGATACAATTATTAGACATTTTTTATTATCTAATCAAATATTAAACATATGTTTGGATTTGCAATTTAATTTTTTTTTTCAAAATGATTTTTTAGTGTTTGTAGATCATTTGGTATGACGTTAAAAAATGATAATGAATTATTTTATAATTGATTTTAAAGAAATAAAAATTATTTTAAGGGATATTTGTTTATTAATAAACTAAAGCATTAAATATTTTTGAAAATGAGATAAATCATTATCCTTGTACAAAATATAACCTCATCCAGAATCCACAATTCTCTTTAAATATCAAATATGTTTGCATGATTAACAATATCAGTAAATTCCAATTTAAATTTCACATTTATAAGATAAATTCTTAAGTTAATTGATTACTTAAATAATAAACATGTTAATAGAATCAACTTGATTGATTGTTTATAATAGTCCATTATTCAAGCATTGCATTAAGGTATTAAAAAAGGCAAAAAACTACTTTCATGGATACACTTAGTTATTCAACACATAATGAAGAAGATAAATAAATTTGGTATTCATAAAAACTATAATAAAAAAAAAGAACAGGTATAAAGCTTTATAAAATAAACTCGTAAAATATATAATTCTAAGTAATTAATAATTGGTGGTCAAATCCCCCAAATCATATAAATAGTATATCTTAGTAAATATAGGATTAAATAGAAATTTCAAATCAACAACAAATTAATAAATAAGTAAACATTTCATAGAAAATAAGAAAATGATAAACCAAAAAGGTATAATTCTTAAACAAAATTATTTTGGCCTAGTTTTTTGCATGTCAAATAAAAACAAAGGCTTGCGAGTTAATGTGTTCTGACCTCAAGTCAGCCTTGATTTGAGTTTATTTTTCTTAGTATTACATGAAGTTCAAGTCTACATATTTTTCTATTGAGGATGCAAGGATATTTGATCATATTATTTTTTTAAAATAGAGAATTTTGAGCACTCAAAAGAAGAGGTTTTTTAGTCTACAAAGGAAACTAATGAGCTGTCAAATTTGTTTTCTAAGCTAGGAAGATTATTTAATGATTCTACTAGTCTAAAAAGGAAACATAGAAGTAAGCAATACTAAAAACCAAATCAAACCTTTTGTTATCTTATTTATATGTGACAACACCTTAAAGTTTTTATTTTAGATTTGTAATTTGTGTTTTAGTGTTAATAAACATTAATTGAGCTTAGATACTTAGGGATTTAAGTTTCATTGTAAGTGAGCTCTATACAAGTCCACATCTTTAGGTATTATAGAATTTAAGTTAGGTTAAAAATACATATGTAACCTAAGTTTAAGATTATGTTTTTGCTTAACGATATTCAAAGTACATGCTATAAATTTGTATGCTTATGAGGGTAAGAATTATCTCTTTTTTAGTTCGGCATAGGATTGAAACGACTTATGAAGGTTCAATTGACCTCATGTATCAATTCATACTTCTCATTTGTAAATTGCTATTTGGGTGGGGATTTGAATTCAATAGTTTTGGTACCTAAATACAAGTTATCTTTATGTCATATTTCTATCAAACCGGATTTACTTGGTTTTCTAGAGTTGAATTGTTTGGGTGTGAGTTGCTTGACCATATGATTACGAGGTCTGCATCATATGGTATTAGTTACTCATCAAGTTATATCCTTGTTAATTTCATTTTTTTCTTGTGTCACGTCAAAAGTGCTTGCTTCTAATCCTTTTCTTTTCCATTCAGTAGTGGTTTCTTCCTTCTTCTTAGTACAAAAAAGAAAATGAAAATACACATACACATACATACATACATCCACACACACACGCATACACACATTATTATCCTTAACTTAGCTAATTGTCATAGCCCACAAACGTGTACAGTTGTAATCAACCGAGTAATTTGAACTCTCTGGTTCATAAAAAGAGAGATATAAGTGAGAGTTTTTTCTTCTTTGGATCTATCAACAAATTTTAATAAATAAATAAATAAATTTCCAGTGGAATAATATTTGGAGCCTTCTCAGTAAATTTCTAGTTTAACTTTTTCCATAGCTATTAATCCACAACTTGATGAATTTTCTTAGCGTTGTTAGTATATCGTATAGAAAAGATCTCTCACCCTCACCTCCAATTATTTTTCATGGAAATTATGTTTACCAGATGATCATAGAAGTACCTTTATTCTCTTAACTAGTAACAAAGGCTTACCCAACCTTCGTGAAAACACTTAATAAAAAAAATTATTTATATTATTTATTAAATTAGTGTAATGGTGGTTTTGTCACTCACGCAAAAACTTAACACCAACTATTGAAGGCATTGAGGTTGTTTTTTAATAAGGCATATTAGTAATTACCAAATTGCGATTACCAAATTAATTTAGAATAAATAAGTCTTTTACCATTTCTCGGATTTCCTTAAACCAACAATTGGCACGAGCTCGCAATAAAGCTCTGTGAATAATGAAGACCACAAATATTATCTATTGCCTAGATAAAGGTCCTATTTGGATACAAAATGAATATTGGAATACCATGATCAATGATGTTTCGTCCACCTTTGGATTCCAAAGACGATCCGAATCTTCAAAATGCAATCGATTGATAAAAACAGATGGGAAAATAAGTACCCATTCTGGTGGTTCAGTTTCATTTGCATCATATTGAGCTAGTACGGTAAGAATTGTTGTTGTGCAACACTAGTAATTTTATTTGTTTAATATTTTTGTTGCTTACTTTTTTTTTAAATGTTGATAGCAAGAACAAGCCGGGGGGAAAGAACTTCCATGGGATGATGTCTTTTCAATTTTGCATCAAAATACGAATGAGACCGGCACATTCGTAGATAACAAGTCCAAAACAGTGGTGGTAAGTACTTTTATTTTTTTTAATATGTCTAAAATATCATTTCATATTCAAATTAATATATTTTTACATGGACTTTTCTGTTTGCAGGAAAATTATAGAAATTAGATGGTTGCAAAATATGGACCTGATCGGGACATTCATCCTTCTTTTGATGGAGCAGTTTGGCGTGAGGCTTCAGGGGGGTAAGCAAGGGTAGAATATATAGTGCACCTCGTGTGCCAAAATCTAAAGTTAATGTGAGTTCTTCATCACATACCTACTCAGTATAGTCATCATATCCGATCTCAGCTTATTGAGAGTATAAAGAGGAATTGAAAGCAAAAGATGATATTATTAGTGAAATGAGAAATGAAATTGATTCCATTAAAGATTATCTTAGGAGCAATCATGGAAGTTATGGTAGGTTAGAGTATATGGGTCAAGGTATGCCAACACCTGTGGCCCCGTCGATGCCATCACATACAATGGCACCTATGGGTTCTTGTGTCTTCACTAGTCTATCGACCTCAACCCCAACTATCATATAATGGTCCATCTTCCTCTCATCCACAACATCATAGATCATTTCCACCTTAAACACTTTAAAATATGTATTTTTTTTATTCCATGATGATTTACTTAGACATGTAAATGTAATTGAATCTCTATTGTATTATGAATTTTAATTTATAATAATTTTTATTTGAACCATATTTATTTTGTTTTCAATATTAATAATATTTCAATATGTTCTAGTAGTTTTAAAATATTTATTTGTAATTATTTAAAAAAATAAATAAATTTTAAATTGATTTAAAAAATTAATTACCATTTACAACGGAATTTCCGTTGCAACTTCTACCTTTGCGACGGAAGTTCTGTTGCAATTTGCAATTCGTAACCGAAATGCCATTGCAAAGTTTGCATTTGCAACAGAACATCTGTTGCAAATTGAAATGGTGCAATGGAATGACAGTTTCAAAGCCGTTGTAAATTAAGTTGCAACGGACAATCCGTTGCAACTGAATTTCCAAGCGCAGGAATGCAACCGATTGCTTCCGTTGGAAATTCCGTTGCTAATATTAATTCACAAGGATTCCTTTATTTTTTGCAACGGATCACTCGCAACGAATTCCTTTATTTTTTGCAACGGATCGCTCCATTGCAAACAACCCCGCTTTTGAGTGCGTGGGTTTATTTCTTCAACCCCAACTTCGTAGGGATTCTCTAAGTGATGTGTGCTGTTTGTACAGAGTGTTGAAAAAGCTAGATAGGTATAAGAATTGTCAATGACAAAAAAATCTTGAGAGAGGAATGATTTAGAGGGATTTCATTGGAGGAAATAGAGTTCAAGAGAGAAATGATGCTTTAAACCCAAGTGAAGATTGAGATGAGGATATTGATACTTTTGTTGGCTTGAGCGAATATTTGTTTCAGAGTAAAAATCGATGGAAGTCATTGTACGGAAGGTGGAGATATCATCAATCGATAGTAATTTAATCTTGGTTTATTTTCTTAGATATTAAGTTTGTACTAAGTGTTTTTATGTAAGTTTGATAAAAACTATTTTTTAAAGTATTTTTTATTTAGAAATATATTAAAATAATATTTTAAAAAAAAATATTATGACATCAATATTTGAAAATGATCAAAAAACATATAAAAAATAATTTAAAGTAAAAAATTAAAATAAAAATAAAAATTTTGATTTTTTTTAAAATACTATTGAAACGCAATGTCAAACAAGGCTTAAGTTTATACTAAGACGGTAATGGGTAGGGTTTTTTTTTTAAGCCAATATGATTTTTTAAATATTTACTAAATGATTGTTTAATCAATCATATAAAATACAACGTTAATCTTGTAAATAAATTATTACTTTTTGTAATTCTTTTAATGCACCTCAAAGTATTATTAATTTATATTATCTCTAATATCTAAATAGTAATCTCTAAAACGATAAAGGCAACATAAAAAAGGTAAAATTATGAGAGAGATAAAATATTTTTCCGTTTAAAAAATCATTTACAAACACTTAAAAATGTTAATTTATTAGTTTGAAAACAAATCATAAAAAAAAGAGCATTGAAACACTATTCTAAATGTGCATTTAGTAATGTGTTGCCACTTCAATAGTAAATATATACAAATATTAATATTTTTTATATTGCTATTATTACTTAACAATAATTATATAAAAAAGTTAATTTAATATTTTTTTTAATAAAACTAAAATATGCTTAAAAACAAATTATATATACCTATCACATAGACTGTGTCTGACACTATTTTATTTGAAAATAATATTTTTTTAAATATTTTTAAATTATTTTATATATTGATGTGAGAAATATATTTAAAAAAAATATATTTTAAAAAACATCCTGAAAAAAAAGTAACAATAAGAGATGATGGTGGGTTGCATTACCATTCAATCATAAGAATTTAAAAATGCGGTTCAAACGGCCACAGGACACACCTTTCTAAAAAAGAGCTTTGTATGGAAAATATCAAATATGTGTTTGATGGTCGGTGGCTGTCACTATCTGATCTGTCTACGATACCCAAGTAAAAACGAAAGTTAAAATTATTTTTGATAAAATATACAAAAATATTTTTATATATATTTTTAATTTATTTTGATGTACTGATAATAAAAATAATTTAAAAAAAAAACTTTATTTTAATATATTTCTAAACAAAAATTATTTTAAAAAACAACATCAATAATCCTCTAAATATTATTTATCTTTAGTTTTAATTTTTTTTTTAAAAGGTAAAAATTAAAAATATTATTCACAAAAGCTAGATGAAAAGGCTTATAGAAACAAAACTATAAAATAAGAGAATGAGGTTTTACCGTACTTTTTCTCCTAATATTTATATACTAGCTATATTGCCCGCGCGGTGCCGCGGGCATTCTTGTGTATATAATTTAACATAAATAAATCAATAACAATAAATTTGTATGATATATCTACATAAAAGTTATAGATTAGGAGATAAAATGTATAAATTTTTAAGCATAGTTTTTTGTGCAAGCATAGAATATATCTTTTAGAATGTAGGTATTGCGTTATAAAAGATCAAAAAAGAGCGCGAACTAACATTAAAAAAAAGAGCAAAATATTTTTATAAGAAAAAAATAAAAAAGTAATCACTAAAATCATCGTCATTATTGTGCAAATAGTAAAATTATAAAAATCATTTAATACAAAGAGCAAATAAAAATAATAATAATGAAAAAAATAAAGGGAAAAAGGAAGCAATATTAATTTAAAATATTATAACAATAGCAAAATCGGAGTCTTAACATCTAAAATTATTATTGCTGTTACTATCAAAACAATAAAAATTATCAAATTATACTGAGGAAAAAAATAAAAAGCATGAACAAAATAGCAAGCAAGAAAAACAATTAAATTATTATTATTATTATTATTATTATTATATACAGTGCAAGGATGGAATCAATACATGCTGATGAGGTTGGATGCTACTTTTTTCTTTTCCAAAAAACTTATTCATGCCACTCGAATTCTTGATTCAGTCACAGAATGATACAATTTTTTTTTTTTTTTTCCATTTGCTTCTTTTATTCTATTGGCCATTGGCATTTCCTGTTTGATCCCGACAACCCTATATCTGTAAAATATAATTTCGATTTTTGTGGATTTCTTTTGATCTGTGCTCTTTTCTCAAAGTGAATGAATGCCCTCTTCATCTCATCGTACTTATGAAGTGTTGCTGTATGTGCATCTGTGTTCAATTTGTTATGCCCGTTCATTAGCTTCTGAAGATGTGAACAAATGCAGTTTTTTTTTTTTGGATACTTTTGATGATGATTTTGAAGTAAAATGTACTGGATCTCTTATAAATGGTCGATGAAAGATTAAGGGAGAGTTCCTTTAGGTCTTCCTTAATTCATCCGAAATCAGGTTGCATGTTGTACCTCCCACTACTCAGAGAAGGTCTGATACAGGAGAGACCAGCTTTTAAGCTTACCTGAAGCAGAATTGAATCGAAAACCTTATCCTTTTTTTGTGAGCTTCATTAAGCGTTCCTGCTCCTGCATGCATTGTTTATCATGTGCCATCAGCAGTAGAAGGTAGCTTTACTTGCACTCTGATGACTTGGGATCTTAGTCATGAAAATTACAGGAAATTTTGTGATGCATAGCATATGAGCCACAGTTTTGTTCCGCTTACACAAATACCGGTGGATCCTATTCAACGCAATTTTTATGCATCATATCCTCTATACTTTTGGGAGGCTTGCACACGCAATGAAAAGAATCAATTGTACAGATAGCATCACAGGAAGAAAAAAAGGAGAAATATTTTTCCTTGTCGAAGAGCAAACAACTAAAAATCTGCATTGCACTCTTCTGCATTCCAGCTTTGCACTCTTCTGCATTCCAGCTTTGACTTGATGTCACGTGTTCATGGACAGGTATATAATCCTACAGAGAGCACATGAAACAATAGTTAAAGGCAACAAAACTGACATGGTTTTGAGATGAGAAGTGCACGTCAGTACCTCCATTCTCTGGATTAGCTCTCTAGCAGTCTTATGACAATGTTCCTTGCAGAAGGATTGATGAATCCTTCCTCTACACTTGTCAAATAATTCAAGCAAGCTATCATAGTACCCATCAACATTTAACAAACCCACCTGCATTTTTATGGGATAGAGAAAGTGGCATAGCAAGAAAAATTAATACCTAACAAACGAACCTGACTAACAGTGCAACAAAGTTAAAATTCTTTAACATGAATGTTAAAATTATAAACCATAAGCTTGATTTAGTGCAGATTTTTGTCCTTCTTTAACATCTGCCAGGGCAGAATGCGATAGAAGTGAATGAGTTCCTTGGACATAGTTGGGGATTTATGTAAAGTTTCTAATCTGCTTACATTTTGTTGTCATTGTTTTAAGTGTCAAAGGCATGGGTTACAGTGAAGATGTATAGATCCCCGTGTCATTGAGAATGTATTTGTAATGGAAACCATATTCTACAATGTCACAATGAAGTCTCTGAGCATCAGGTGTGGTGCAAGTAGCTTTTTTTTTTCTTATTCTGTCCAACAAAATTAGATAGTTTCAAATTGAACACAGGATGTAACTGTTTTTTGTACTCGTTATCTATGTGTAAGCAGCATTGGAGAATTAATGCAACATTTTGATTCATGAAGGGAATTTTAGTTGTGGCATTTCTCCTTTGGACTGTTATATAGCTTCCTTTTCAAAACCTTTCTCGATTCTACACAGAGTTGCATTGCTAGTTTTCTAATGAGTTGAGTCATGTGGAAAGGCCATCTCTTTCAAGTTAGTAATGTGTATAATCAAATTATGACATGAAGATAGATGGTATCAATCAAAATTCGTTTTTTCAGTGAAGTGTTTGATTGATAGTATTTCTTTCTAATTGTTTCTAAAAATTGTTTCCTAGCCAGAAGCATAAATCCTGTTCTAGAGCCTATATTAAGGAGTTTTGTCCATGCTACAATCAACAACATTGATTCATAAAGTGTTTATTTAAGGTTCAACCTCTTTTTAAGCATTTATCCTAGCAACACATTTCTTACATGAAAGCAAACACCTTTATTAACAAATATATGTGGATTATGTTTGCAGGAGGATAAAAAGTTTAAGCATGATGTGTCTTCTTGTTTCAATGATGTATTTTTTTTTATTGCAAGTTTCAGAAGTCTTAAATTTTTGAAGCAATCAGCCCATACCGAGGAATACAATAAGAGATCAAGTTTCATTGCATGAATGAAGTAATTATTTTTTCTTTAGCTGAAGGAACCAAACAAACTGGAGATGCCTAATGTAAACTATCCTAGCAGTATCAGTTTGAATTTGGGCCACATAAATGTTATGTTAACCTTTTGTTTATTTATGTTTTCTAATTATATTTTATATTCCTGATGGGGATGCCCATTTAAAGTTTTTGCACATATCTCATAAGGGAAAAACAAATACCTAAGAAAAAGCATCAGAATTAGAGTGCAAAAACGAATAATTCATCACAAAACAACAGAAGTAAAGAAAGCCAGCAGATGCGTACAGTGATGAAGATGAAAAATAAGTAGCTTAAAACAGAAAAGCCAAAAAGATCGCAAGACCTAATGTAATTGTGAAGTCTAAAGAGAGTAAACTGGCGCGCAATATAAAAGAATTCTAATATGCAAAGAAGAAAACAGTGCCGAAGACTCATTGTATATGGCAAACTTGCATAAACAGGGAAAAAAGCTCGAAGCACATACATGTTCATAGGCAAAGCAAAGAATAGGTTGAAATAGTAGTGAGAATTGAAATTCTAAATAAACAAATGAAGCTAAAATAGATCAAGCATTTTTAAAGGTTTAAGTAAGTACCGAACCTAATTAAATGTAATCTTCAACATGACAGTACCTTTTGAACGGTCAATTGAATAAAAGAAATATGTATAACAATCTTGCTCAAGCTAATATAATCGAAGAAATTTTCAATATCAAAAAAATTTTCAGAATTAAATTTTAATTTAATATATGTGACCATGATGCCAAAGCTTATAGCATGCTTGATCAAAGATAAGCAAAAGAGAATGAATATTAATCGAAGTCGAGCGAGTGTATTAAAATTATAATCATGATCATAATAACTGTAATCAAAGAAAAACTATAAGCATTAGAGAGTAAAAATGAGTGATTCATCCTAAAAAAATGCAAAAGTAGAGAAAGCTAGTAGATCCGCATATTGATGATGACGAACAAATAAGTAGCTCTAAAGAGAGGAGAAACCCTAACCTGCAAGATTTAATGCAAATACGAAGTCAAAAGTGGGTACAATATTGCGCGATGTCAAGAAGCTCTAGTATTTTAAGAGGTTTTCTTCGTGTTACATTCTACTGTATTGATTTAAAAAGTTTTGATTCTAGGTTCAACCTCTTTTTTATTATTTATCCTAGCAACACCTTTTTGACATGAAACAAAAAGCTTGATCAACATATATCTATGGCCTATTTTTGCAGCAGAATCAAAACTCTAAGCATGATGTGCCTCTTTGTTTTAATTCTGCGGGTTTTTTTATTGTAAGTTCCCAAAGACTTAAATATTTTAAGCAATAAGGCCATACCGAGGAATACAATATGAGACAAAGTTTCATTGTATTAATGAAGTAATTTTGTTTTCTGTAGCTGAAGGAACGGAGCAAAATGTAGATATCTAATGGAAACTATCCTAGCAAAACCAGTTTGAATTTGGGCAACATAGATTTGATATTAACCTTTTCTTTATATATTTTTACTAATTATATATTCTAAATTCTTGGTGTGGATGCCCATTTTAAGTTCTGCCACAGATTTCATAAGGGAAAAACAAAGACCTAAGAAAAACCATTAGAATTAGAGCGCAAAAATGAATAATCAACCCAAAAACAGAAGAAGTAAAGAAAGCTAGCAAACGCATATAGTGATGAAGATCAAAGAATGAGTAGCTTCAAAGAGAAGGAGTAAAAAAACCGTAAGACCTAATGCAATTGTAAAGTCTAAACAGTGAAATTTGTTGCGCAATATAAAGGAACTCTAATATGCATATAAAGGAACTCTAATATGCAAAGAAGAAACCAGTGTCAAAGAGTCATTGCATATGCCAAGCTTTGATGAAGGGGCAAAAAAAGCTCGAAGCATATACATGTTAAGAGGCAAAGGAAAGAATAGATTGAAACAAAAGTGAGAAAAGAAATTATAAATAAACAAACCAAGGAAAAATAGATCAAGCATATTTAAAGGCTTAAACAGGCACCGAATGAAATTAAATTTAATTTTCAACGCGACAAAACCTCTTCAATGATAACTTCAATCGCATCTCACACCAATCTAATACCTTCCTTTTCTATTCATTATTAAGAAATTATGTTTTTAAATTTAATAGTTTTGTATTCAAAAAAAGGAATGCATATCAGCCGAAATCGAGCGAGTGTATTCTAATTATAACTATGATCATAATGAAGGCTGCAGTTTCAGTTTGTTTTTTTCAGTTTTAGTTTGTTTTTTTTTTGTTCGCAACAGGAATTTCAATATGCAACAAATAGATTTTTGGAACAATATAGGAAGATTTCAAACATCTTGTGATTGAGTCAATAGTCTAATAACCTTGAGCATGTACTGAGCTTACATGTTTAGCCTTGACAACCGGTTGGAATTTAACATGGAATCAATTGAACTTTGAAATAATATAAGAAGATGTTTAATTGCTTTCTATTGATACAATAGTCAAATGACCTAGAGTATCCTTGAAGATGATGTTGATGAAGATAATAAGAGAAAGCCACATTTAAACTTTGACAATACACATCATTCAAAATCTCAAATGATCCTTGTCATTGAGAACGTCAATGTTTTTTGAATTCCTTAATTATATCTCTATATTAGCATGCTTAACAAAGTATGGAAATGAAGGCAATAGAGGACCAAGAGCCATTTCTAGCAAAGGCTACAAAAGCAATTCCTTATATGTAAAGAAAAAAACAGGAAATTCAAAATCCCAACAAAGCAAACAGAGACAAAGCAAACAGCTTTAAACACCATTGGAGAAAGCAGTTAAACATCTAGAAAGGTGGGGTGCTTTCTTAATGTGCCACTATGTTCTGTTATTTAGTTTCTTATAAATTAACGACCTTTTCTCATATTATATTAACCATGTTTACATGCTGAAAGCAGATTCAGATGTTTCTGTTGTCAAAGGCTCAATGAAATCTTCCAAGTGAGCTTAACTGTCCTTAGCTCATAACATGTGCGGTATAAATTGCATCCTGTAATAGATATATTGCGTGTGTGCTCGCGTGCACATGCATATCCGAGTTGGGATATGTTGGTGATTTGTTGGATTTAAATCTGTTGAAGGTCAAAATGTGCATTTGTTGATTTCAAGGAAGTCTCAAGATTCATTAAAGACTTGAAAGTGGTTTTGCTTGAGAAGGTTTTTGTAGTGAATGTTATAGGCATTCTTTTTCAAACTGCTTTCTGTTAACCATCAACTTTTCAGCTAGTCTTTTCTTTACGCAGACCAACATATCAGGTGAAAACTAATGTCTTATGCTCCTACTGTCTTTTCTGGTCTTATTTACTTCAATGTCTGCCTTGATAATCAACACTCAGCTAGTTTCTGGAAAGTTTGCTCATTATGAGTACTTTCCTGGACATATGCAATTTTACCATTCTCTGAAATCATGCTGATTTGCTACATCTCTGTAAACTAATTGCCTGAACAGTATCTCGCTCTTTTTATTAGGTTACATAACATACAATTTCCCCACCCAAAACCCAATATGGACATAATGAAAATATCAAAGGTGGAAAAAAACACTCCTTTTCCACTGTATCAGAAATTTAAAGCCTCCCCCGAAAACTTCTATACTTTTATTTTTCCAACCCAACGAAATGCCCAGAAGCAACCAAACAAAAAATGGAAAAACGAACCAATTGCAACCCAATAAAACCAACCACCGAACACCCACCCCAGATTAAGTATAAATCGAAAGAGAAGATGAAAAAAAACGCAGAGAAACTGAACCCATTAACCCAATCAAAGCACACAGGAAAAAGCTAAAATTGAAGCAAGACAGTGGCCGAAATCTTACCTCGCCGAGATGCCAATCGAAGCAGCGAACCGAGACAACGAAACAACAGAACGCCGACTCAGGCCGACCCGAAATGAGCCCATCAACCCCCACAAACGACCGCCCGACCAGCCATAAGAAAAGAGCCACTCGTCCCTCTCTGTCCGAAATGAAAGAAACGAAGAAAAGAAAAACAAAGAGAAAAGGCAAAAACGATGAAAATGGACGCAGAGAGAATGAAGAGAAAAAACCAAAGCACTCGTCCCTCTCTGCCCGAAATGAAAGAAACGAAGAAAAGAAAAACAAAGAGAAAAGGCAAAAACGATGAAAATGGACGCAGAGAGAATGAAAAGAAAAAACCCGAAGCAGCCCTACAAACAAAACCAAACAGGCGAGCTCATTAAGGGTAGAAGCGTCCGGACACTGCCACAATCCACATTATCTTCAGTCTTGGTGCACAGTGCACAACACAGTGTTTTGGCCACACGGTTTATATGTTAGTTAATATATATATATATATATATATATATATATATATATATTTCTTTTAGTCTTTCTTTTCTAATTTATTATTTTTTTATTTTGATTTAATATTTTAAAATTACATTTATTAAAAAAATTATAAGATTATTGTAGACTTATAATCTGGATTGTGATATTTGATAAGTTAAATAAGTTGACTTGATTTTTATTAATTCATTTTTTTAATTTCATTATTAAATATCGGGTTAATAGAGAATTAAACATCATAATTTATTTTGATATATTTTACATGAGGTTATCTCCATCTCATGACTCGAGTCACGGGTTTAACAAGTTAATCTTAAATGACTCAAGTTGTTTTTTGTATCCTTTTTTAAGTACTTTTTTAAAATTTTATCTCTCAACACGAATTTATTTCTAACTTGTTTTGACACTAATTTATTTAGGTCTCATGAATTAGATTGGTGTTTGACAGATTAACCTAGGTTGAATCCGATTTAATTTTTTATCATTTTTTAAATTAATTTTTCTTTCAATTTCATCCTTCAATATTAAGTTTATTGAGAATTAAACTTTTTAATTCATTTGATTTGTGTTTTATGAGTTTATCAACATATCATTGTAGGTTAACATGTTAAATTGAATTGATCCAATGTGCTGTCATTTTAGTGTTTATTAAAAAAATCTCATCTATTTATTTTGAATCAAATTATATTTTTACTAGCTATTCAAATTGCTTTTAAAACTGTAAAAAAATCAACTCACTTCAAATAAATTTTGACGTGATTCTTTCCACTAATCTTGTTTATTTTTATGTTTCAAAAGTAATTTTAAAAAAATATTTTTTTTATTTACTTTAAATTAATATTTTTTCTGTTTTCAAATATTTTAATATGTTAATATTAAAAATAATTTTTCAAAAAAAAAAACATTGTTTCATTATATTTCAAAATAAAAAAATACTTTAAAAAATAATCAGATATTAATAATAAATAAATTGTTAAATTGTTTCAATCGCATCAATGAGCTAACTTGCCCGCGCACTACGCTGGGCTTTTTTTCTATATAGAAAACTGATTGATTTGTACGTGTTGTAATTGATTATTTTAATATTTAATTAGTTAAATTGTAATTGATAAAAATTTTTAGAAATGTGTTTTTTTTTCCGCCTAAAAATGATTGAATGTTGTTATTGTTAAAACTGTTTTGATAATTATTTAATTGGTAGATTTTACAATTGGAATAAAAAAACTTTTGTTAAAATGAGCTCCGTGCTCCGTGTAACATACTGATTGATATTTGTTTTATGAATTATTCCATTAGCAAATAGTAAAATTACAATCGATTAATTTTAGCATAGATGAGCGATTTGTTTTACGCAACAAACAATTTGATTGGTGTTTTTATTTTAACTATTTTGGTAATAATTTAATTGGTAGATATCAAAACCATAATTAATCAAATTGACTAAAGATATATTATTTGTTGCCTACAACATGCTAATTGTTTGTTAGGCATGTTTTAACTATTTGACAAATAATTTATTTGACAGATAACAAAAATGCAACTGCTATAATTTATGAAAGATTATTTTTCATAATTTTTCTTTATATTATATTATTAAAACTATTTTAGAACATTGAGATTAAATTAATGTGAGATTTATAAAGAAAAGTCAGTTTATTTTTTTAACAAAATTACACTGCAATTTTTAAGATGTTAATATAAAAAAATATCAAAATATATAATTAGGCTCTCCTATTTTATAAAGAAAAAGTCCAAAAAATAATTATTATCTTTATTCTAAATGTTTTATCTATAGTAAAATAAATACATATAAAAACAGCATAATCTTAAGAATTATAAGTTGATTATTTAGCTAAGATGTATAGTATTTTTTTAAAAAAAAAATAGGACCATTAATAATTTTGTTACATATTAAAAATTTGGTGTTGGTTGTGACAAAACACAAGGCAATTTTTTATTTTATTATTATACATAATTTGACATATTTTTTTCTACATGTCTTGTCTACATGTGGTTTCGTATATTTGTTTTCGTGATATGAGATTTAAAATATCATATATAAAAAACAACACAGAAATTATTTCTTACAAGAATAATATTGACCAATGATTTTTTGTCACAGTTATTACAGATGTCATTATAAATATTATTATACATAATTAACATTCTAACTATTAGTGGTCATACTATCGATAACAACATAATTATTGTTAAAAAAAGAATTATTTTATTTTATTTTATAAATTTATTCCTCAAATTATTATATTAAAATTATTTTAGAACACTGATAGTAATTTATTATTATTTTTAAAATAAATAAATTGGTCATATATATATATATATATATATATATATATTAAGGCACTAATAATAAATAAATATCAAAATATATAATTAGTCTCACAGATTTATAAGAAAAAACTAACAAATAATCATTATCATTATTTTTAATGTCTTATCTATAATAATTAGAAATTTCAACTCCCATCAATGTTAACAAAAAAGCAATTAAAAAAATAAATGAAAAAATAAAAATAAATATTATTAGATTTTAAAAAATTATTTGACTTGAAGAATAAATAAAAAGATAAAAAATAATAAATATAAATTTTCAAATGATCAACAACACAAATTAAATTTTAAACATTCAATAAAAAAACCTTAATAACAGTAGAAATAATAAAAATTGGAAACAAAAACTAAGATCATGTACAGGTAAAAATGGACAAAAATAGGAACTATGTAAGAAATATATGTAAAAAAAATAAAGGAATTAAAATGAAATCCAAGATTAAAAGTATAAGGGCCGAAATGAAAAAAAAACATATATAATAAATTTCATTTAAGGGAAAAATTGAACAAATCAAAACATTGATAGTGAAAAAATTCAAGAAATTAGAACAAAACTGGAAAATAAAAGAATGAGGACCAAAATGAAACTGCAATATATAATATATTTGCATGGAAGGATAAAATTAAAACAAATCAAAACTTTGATACCAAAAATATTAAGGATTTTAAACCAATCCGGAAATTAAAAGATTGAGGATCGAAATTGATGTGGAACAAGTAGCGGAAGCATACATGCTCAAGAGGGAGCACCCGAAATTCAAAGGCAATTGAATTTCGGCAACCTAGGCGCCGATGTCGGATTGTCACGAAACTCACGAAACTACCGGTTTTTGGCCAAATTCCATTGTTTAGGCCCCGAAATCGTCATTTTTGTTATTTTAGAAAAGTCTTGTTTTAGCCATAACTCTTGATTAGTGAGTCAGAATTGACTTTCGTCAATTGCTGCTTGCTCAGGGTTTATAGGCCTTTCATATTCTGTATTTATCTCAAATTTTCCATTTATGGTAAATTTATTGTTTAGTGTCGTTTCCTTTTCCGTCATGAGTTAGGCTAGGGTTTTTGCTTTAAGTACCATTGTAAAGCCTCCGGCCGACTTATCTATCATTTTTTTGAATAAACATTGGGTTTGATTGAGAGTTCCTCTCGTTATCTTTGATTTACAGAATATTGACGTTGGTCGTATTCCTTTGCGATTTTCTGCTGCGTCAATTGGTATCAGAGCACGGATTATCTCGATGGTGAATAACGAAGCAGGAGACGAAAACTCTATCGGAGGAGACCATGGAGTAGAGGCCTTGTGGGCGGCAGTAGAGGAGACGCGGCAACAAGTAGCGCAGATTCGCGAGATGCTTGCTACTGGGATTAATCTCAACCCGACAACAGGCTACCAGCTAACAGGGCTCGCGCCGAAGGAATTGCCAAAGGCCAACCTGTTGATAGAAGGCGCAACCCAGCACCTCGCATTCAACCTGACAGCGAGGATGATTTAGATGAAGAAGATGATATGGGGTACGGGTTACCCCCACCCGTGAGACGTCCGCGAGAACAAGATGATTATCGCTTGAAAGCAGACCTGCCCAGTTTCAATGGGAATCTGCGAATTGAAGATTTTCTTGATTGGGTTACCAAAGTACAACGATTCTTTGAGATGATGGAGATACCAGAAGAAAAGATGGTGAGGTTTGTAGCATTGAGGTTGAAAGGAGGGGCTGCAGTATGGTGGGATCAATTGCAGAAAAATCGGCAGCGGCAAGGAAAGACACTTGTGAGGACATGGCGTAGAATTAAGCAACTCATGATAGGGAGGTTCCTGCCACCAAATTACGAGCAACACATGTTCCAATTACTTCAAGATTGCTCACAAGGATCCAAATCTGTATTTGACTATATTGCCGATTTCTCCAGACTCTTGGAGCGAAACAATTTGAATGAAACTGAGGGGCAGTGTGTAGCCAGGTATATGAATGGACTGAAACCGTCGTTGCGAGATAAAATTGGATTACAAGTGGTTTGGACTGTAGAAGAGGCCCATAACCTAGCCCTAAAAGCTGAGCTATTGGAACGAAGAGGGGGGATTTTGGGTTTTCACATAAACAATTCGGATCCACCGTTTGGCGGTAGAGATAAGGGTGTTCAGTCAGCAAGCATGGTGAGTCAGTCCAAGAAAGGAGGCAGCAGCAGCCAAGCAGCCCAAGTCAATAGGAATTTAAACTCCAAACCGTATGCCAGACCTGCACATGGGGTCTGTTATCGCTGCCGAAAACCAGGGCATCTGTCTAACACTTACCAAATCGTCGCAGACCTGTCAACTGGATCGAAAGGGAACAAGGGAATCCAGACGCTGCTGAAGATGATGCAGGGGAGGATGACTGCTATGAAGGAGTA
Organism: Salix caprea; assembly: GCA_964035475.1. NCBI lineage: Eukaryota > Viridiplantae > Streptophyta > Magnoliopsida > Malpighiales > Salicaceae > Salix > Salix caprea. Next base: position 9,503,528 of record OZ037746.1, read on the forward strand.
GAGTTCGCTGAAGAAGAGGGAGAACAAGTCAATTTTGTGGTGCAACGCATACTATACACTCCAAGGCAGGAGGATGCAGACCAGCGGAATAACATCTTCCGTTCATACTGCATGGTAAGCCAGAAGGTGTGCGATTTAATTATGGACATTGGGAGTTGCGAAAATTTCGTTGCAAGGGGCCTAGTCGAACACCTAATGTTGCCAACCGAGAAGCATCCAACTCCATACACCATCGGCTGGATCAAGAAAGGACCCATGGTGAAGGTAACTGAAATCTGTCACGTTCCTCTTTCCATTGGAAAAATATATAAAGATGAAGTAGTTTGCGATGTGATTGATATGGATGCTAGTAATGTGTTGTTGGGTCGCCCGTGGCAGTATGATGTTGATATTACCTATAAGGGGCGGGATAATACCTATTTGTTTACATGGGGGTCATATAAAATTGCTATGGCTCCTTACAAAAGGAAGCCACTACCCGGTAAGCCTGCTGAAATAGAGAAGCAGTCATTTTTGAAAGTGTCCAAGTTGGACACGGAGTTTGTGGTAGACATCAAGGGTGCGCCAGAGTTCTATGCACTAGTAGTAAAGGCCCTCGTGGTGGAAGGAGAAGTTGAGACTTCGGTGACAATTCCTGATAAGTTAAAACCATTGATAGATCAGTTTATCGATATCACTTCGGAGGATCTGCCGAATAATCTGCCACCGTTGAGAGATGTCCAGCACCACATAGACCTCATACCAGGGGCCAGTTTGCCAAATCTGCCTCATTATAGGATGAGTCCGAAAGAGAACAAGGTTTTGAGGGAGAAAATTGAAGAGTTATTGTAGAAGGGTTTTATCCGTGAAAGCATGAGCCCGTGCGCGTTCCTGCGTTGTTAACACCAAAGAAAGATGGGAGTTGGCGTATGTGTGTTGACAACCACGCTATCAACAAAATAACCGTCAAGTATCGCTTTCCAATTCCCCGCTTAGATGACATGTTGGACCAGCTAGAGGGTTCGAAGTTGTTTTCGAAAATTGACCTCCGCAGCAGGTATCACCAGATTCAGGTCAGGCTAGGGGACGAGTGGAAGACATCATTTAAAAGCAAAGATGGGTTATATGAGTGGTAGTTATGCCATTTGGACTATCAAATGCGCCCAACACTTTTATGTGCGTAATGAATCAGGTATTGAGGCCTTTTGTGGGGAACTTTGTTGTTGTTTATTTTGACAATATTCTTATCTACAGTAAGACCGAAGATGAGCATGTGGAGTAGTTACAGGATGTGTTGACAGTCCTACAAGAGAATCAATTGTTCCTTAATCTGAAAAAGGGCAGCTTCATGACGGATAACTTGTTGTTTCTGGGTTATGTGGTGAGTTTAGAGGGGATTCATGTGGATGAAGAGAAGGTCCGAGCAATCAGAGAGTGGCCCGCACCAAAGACCGTGGGTGAAGTTCGGAGCTTCCACGGACTAGCCACTTTCTACCGCCGATTTATCCGGAATTTCAGTACTGTCATGGCACCCATAACAGAGTGCCTAAAGAAAGGAAAATTCCAGTGGGGAGATGACGCAGAAGCAAGTTTCACCTTAATCAAGGAAAAGTTATGCACCGCAACAGTATTGGCCCTTCCCAGTTTTGAGAAGGTTTTTGAAGTTGAGTGTGATGCAAGCGGCGTGGGAATTGGTGTTGTCATCCCGGGAGAAGCGACCAGTAGCCTTCTTCAGAGTGAGGCTCGTCAGAAGTGGAGTACATATAACCAAGAATTCTATGTAGTGGTCCGAGCCTTGAAGCATTGGGAACACTATCTAGTGCAGCGGGAATTTGTTTTGTACACTGACCATCAGGCTCTGAAGTTTATCAATAGTCAGAAACACTTGGATAACATGCATGTTAGGTGGGCTACCTTCCTTCAGAAATTCCCTTTCGCTATCCAACACAAATCAGGTGCCTTGAATAGAGTGGTTGATGCGCTAAGTCGACGTGCCAACCTGCTGGTAACCTTCGCTCATGAAATTGTGGGTTTTGAGTGCCTAAAGGAGCTGTATCAGCAGGATTAGGATTTCAAAGAAATTTGGGCGAACTGCATTGAGAAACACCCCGTCAGCGATTTTCATGAGAGCGGAGGATTTCTGTTTTGCGGAAATCATTTGTGTATACCCCGGATATCACTGCGAGAGAAGTTGATCCTCGACCTTCATGGGGGTGGTTTGAGTGGGCATTTGGGTCGGGACAAAACAGTGGCTAGCTTAGAAGAGTGATATTTCTGGCCGCAACTGAAGAGAGACGTCGGCAATTTCATGCAGAGGTGCTATATATGTCAGGTATCTAAAGGTCAGTAGCAAAATAGTGGTCTTTATACACCTTTACCTATTCCTAACGATATTTGGGAGGATTTGCCTAAGGATTTTGTGTTGGGGTTACCTCGCACCCAGCGAGGGGTGGATTCTGTTTTTGTGGTGGTTGACAGGTTTTCAAAGATGGCTCATTTAATCCCTTGCTGAAAGACATCAGATGCCTCGTACATAGCCCGATTATTTTTCAGGGAGGTGGTTCGACTTCATGGAGTGCCGCAGTCAATTACCTCTGATCGCGACACGAAATTCCTTAGTCATTTTTGGGTGACTTTATGGAAGATGTTTCAGACTTTGTTGAACCGAAGCATAACCGCGCACTCGCAAACTGATGGGCAGACAGAGGTGACAAACAGGACTTTAGGAAATCTGGATAGTAGCATTTGTGGGGACAAACCAAAATAGTGGGATCATGCGTTGCCATAGGCTGAGTTTGCTTACAACAGTGTTGTTCATAGCGCAACAAGAAAGACCCCTTTTGCTATGATATATGTGTCACCATCGTGGCACACCGTGGACTTAGTGCGTCTACCTAAGGACGGTCCATAATTTAGTATGGCCGCTGAGAACATGGCTACACAAGGCCAGGCCATGTAGGAGGAGGTGAGGAAGAGGTTGGAAGCAACAAATGCAAAGTACAAGGCTGCAGCGGACAAGCATTGGCGTCGCAAGTTGTTTGAAGAAGGAGATTTAGTGATGGTTTTCTTGCGCAAAGAAAGGTTTCCTGTAGGAAATTACAACAAGCTGAAGCCCAAGAAATATGGTCTGTATCAAGTTTTGAAGAAGATCAACGATAATGCATATGTGATTGACCTTCCTGAAACCATGGGCATTTCCAAGACTTTCAACGTTGCAGATTTGTTTCAGTATCATGCAGAGGAATCCTTGTATCCTGATTCTGATTCGGAACCTAACTCGAGGTGGAGTTCTTTTCAAGTGGAGGAGTCTGATGTAGAACAAGTAGCGGAAGCATACATGCTCAAGAGGGAGCACCCGAAATTCAAAGGCAACTGAATTTCGGCAACCTGGGCGCTGACGTCGGATTGTCGCAAAACTGACCCAGTCGAAGCGTTTCGCCGTTTGCGGAAGAATTCCATCGTTTAGGCCCCAAAATCGTCACTTTTGCTATTTTAGGAAAGTCTCGTTTAGCCATAACTTTTGATTCATGAGTCCGAATTGACTTTTGTTAATTGCTGCTTGCTCAGGGTTATAGGCCTTTCATGTTCTATATTTATCTCAAATTTTCCATTTATGGTAAATTTATTGTTTAGTGTCGTTTCCTTTTTTGTCATGAGTTAGGCTAGGGTTTTTGCTTTAAGTACCATTGTAAAGCCTCCGACCGACTTATCTATAATTTTTTTGAATAAACATTGGGTTTGATTGAGAGTTTCTCTCATTATCTTTAATTTACGGAATATTGATGTTGGTTGTATTCCTTTGCGATTTTCTGCTGCGTCAGAAATGAAACTACAATATATAATCAATTTCAATTGAATGATCAAATTAAAATAAATCAAAACCTATATAACAGAAATAAGGACCATAAAAAATAATTGAAAGATTAGGGATTAAAATAAAATCACAATAAACAGCGGAGCTGACGTGTACTTGCGCAGACATGAGAGAGAAAAGGGGGGGGGGAATTCAACTAATCGCTGACACGTTTATGGCCACCGGGGAGCCACATGCGCCGCACCAAGAGAAAGAGAAAATGGATGAGAATCATTCTAAATGCCGGTTAGGCATTTTGGGACGCCGTAATACACAGCATGTGCCGTTCGAAATCTGTGTGAGTGCAGAAACGGACGGCACGTTCGGTGGCGTGCCAACTGTAACTCACCTATGGGGGTATGTACATATTTTACCATTTTAAAAAAAGTGTTCAATGACCCTATTGACCTCATAGTTTACTTTTCTGTTTTGTCTTATATGAGAGTAAATTTATATTTAGCCATTTTACAAAATATATGCAATGACCTTAATGCCCTCGGCAGTTCCTGTGCATTTTTATTTTATTTATGGGTATTATGGTTATTGTATTGTGCACAGGAAGGTAAAACCAGCGATAGCTTATAATTTTCCACGGGAAATGAATGATATTTCTGAATTTTTGCACATTAAAACTATGAAATTAGCCCTTGAAAATGACAAAAACTAACACCTGGAACTGGGGGTATTTAAAGATTTTCACCCCCGATTTTTTCGTAGATATAGCCGTGTCCAAGGGTGTATGGATAATTGATCAATTTTTTTATTATTTCTTTTTCTAGAACACTACAGGCGCGCCATTCAATTGAAACTGATTATATACGTGAGTTTTAATTTAGTTCTTATTCTTTTGATTTTTTTTACTTTTGGTTATTTTAATTATTTCGGTATGCAGGTTTTAATTGCTTCTAACTGGGTCCTCCAATTAAAATTTGTCATGTATTCTATCTTTTATTTCAGTCTTTATTCTTTTAATTTATTAACAATATTACACAACAATTGTTTTTAAATATGTTTATTTATTTCGGTCCCAAGGGTTTATTTATTTCAATTTTGTCCTTCAATTGTAATTAATTATATAGTTTGTTTTAATTTGTTTTGATTGTGTCCTCCAATTGAAATTAGTCATGTATGCTACTTTTCATTTTAATCCTTATTATTTTATTTTTTTTAACAAAATTACACTGCAATTTTTTTAAATATCTTTATTTGTTTCGGTCCCCTGGTTTTTATTTGTTTCAATTTTTTCCTTTGATTAGAATTAATTATTGTTTTTATTTTTCATTTCGGTCCTTATTTTTTAAAAAATTTATTTCCTATTAATTTATTTGAATTTTTTCTGTCATTTTTGGACAGTGTTTGTTGTTTATCTGTATTTATGCATCTATGCCTTTTGTTTTTGTTTTTATTTTTTGTATTTTTTATTGGGGTTTTATTTTTAATCGGTTAAGTCCTGAAATTTTAATATATGTTGGTGATCATTTTAAAATTAATATTGCTCTCTTTTTCCTTTTTTTTGTGTTTTCTGTTATTTTTATTTGTTCTTCGGATTAGATGATTTTATGATTTTATTGTTTGCACCATAATAATGATAATTTTAGTGATTACTTTTTTATTGTTTTTTTTGTAAAAATGTTATGCTTTTATATTTTATTTTTCATTGCAATTTAATGATTTTATTTGTTTGGACAATAATATTGATAAAACTTTTAACTGTTATAGTAATGATAATGATGGCAGTGTAAGGACGAATTTTTAATTTATGTTTTTTTTTTGTAGATAGAAAATTAACTACTTATTTTTGTTATTTGATTATTGCAGGTGTTTTAACAATTTATATTTTGTTTTTATGTTGAATTTAAATTGAACTATAAAATGAACTAATCTTAATACAGTGAATTCAATAATTCAGATATCCCAATCTTCTTGCTTTTTTAATGATGATCATAATTTTATGTTGGTTATTTCGTTGAAACCTACTAAATAGATAAATTTATAGCGATTTAAAATTCATATATTTTATAGAAAACTTGCACTTAACAGGAATTTTGAACAGATTTATTATTTTGCCTAAATTTAAATTATAATAAAAAAAATCTCACATAATTAATTTATATATATATATATATATATATATATATATAAAACCTCAACATTTTTTATTCTTAGCATATCAAAACCATAAAAAACAAAAAAAAATCAATTTAATAAATTTCCCAAACAGCACGCACCCATATTATGGAACAATTGCCAGCAAGCACATTATAATATAATTTTACTATTCCAATTCATATTTTCTTGAGTTTAGATGAACAGTATGAACAGTAGAAAATACTTTCCGAAACCGTGACCTGATTAAACGTGTCTGATTCTGATTCCTCATCTTCGAATATCATATTTCAATGTATACACATACCGACACACACCCACCTCTTGTCTTTCTATTAGAGTTTGAACCCTTCCTTTTATTTTAAACAACACTACCACCACACCCTACCGACCATGTCATCGTCGACCCTCTCAAAACGCCACCGTGTAGGCTATGCCCTGCCACCCAAAAAAATCCAAGCCTTCATCCAACCCTCCCTCATCCACCACGCAGACCAACACAACATTGATCTCATCCCCATCGATCCTTCAAAACCTCTTATCGAACAAGGACCCTTGGATTGCGTTATCCATAAACTCTACGACCCAGATTGGATGTCCCAGCTCCGGCACTTCTCCTCTCTAAACTCTGATGCCCTCATCATTGATCCTCTTGATTCTATCCAGGGAATTCACAATCGGATTTCGATGCTTCAAGCTGTAAGTAATTTAAAAGTTTCTGAAAGAAAACAAGTTTTAGATGTGCCTAGACAAGTTTTTTTCTGATTCAGAAACCATGATGAAGAATTCCGATGATTAATTCAGAAATTAAGGTTCCTCTGATCGCCAAACCTTTAATGGCTGATGGGAGTGAGACCTCCCATAAAATGTATTTGGTTTTTGACAAGGAAGGAATAGACAAGTTAGAGACACGTGTGATTATAATGCAAGAATTTGTTAATCATGGCGGGGTTATTTTTAAAGTCTATGTGGTTGGTGATTTTGTGAAATGTGTCAAGAGGAAATAGTTGCCTGACATTAAAGAGGATAAATTTGTGAGCTTGAAGGGTCTGCTGCCGTTTTCGCAAATATCCAACTTGTGTTAGAGTATAAATATGAGATATGTTGTTGTAACACATAAGGTGTGTGAGAGAATAACAATCAATATATAAAATTCAAATTCTCCTCTCTCTCTCTCCCTCTCTCCCCTCTGTTCTCAATTCTCTTCTTCTCTGTGTGAATTCTTCTTCAATATTCTGATCTTAACATGGTATCAGAGTTTTTATGCTTGAGCAAATGAATTGATAGATCCAATCTTATGCTTCCACAACTGATCGTTCTATGATCATCTTCAAAGAAACCTCTGTTTTTGAATGGGCGACACAGAGAATAGCAGCAGTAGATTAGTGGATTTAGTGTCTCGAAACAAGAGGCTAACGCTAGATGTCTTTAACAAAGTTCTCTGTCGACTTAAAGAATTGAATGATAAAGATGCGAGTCTTCTTGGCTTTTGAAGACGAACTCTGGACTCATTTTTGTAGACTTCCTACTCAATATGCAATGGATGTGAATGCGGAGAGAGCAGAGGATGTTATTATGCACAAGAGATTGTTGCAGTTGGCACATAATCCAGACACTCGGCCAAAACTCATCTCAATCACACCCTCCACAAAAATCATTCTAGTCACTCAAAGCAAAATCAGATCTCCAAGGTGTAGCAGGAGGAAAAAGGAAGAGGAAGAGGAAGAAAGGTAGTAGCAATGCAGAAGGTGGTGTTGCTGCTGCTGCTACTGCTACTGATGCTCTATCTACTACTACGACTCTTGTTTGATTCTATCAAACCTCCTCCTCCTTCCTAGTCACACTACTATCTTCATTTCCTTTTCTTCAGCTGCATAATTCTGAATGCATAGCATAATAATAGAAAATGGAACTTCAATTTCACAAAAAAAAAAAACTGGATATGTTTCTCTGTTCCAGATCCAGTTCACATCGCCTTCTAGAAAGTAGAGAGCAACAACAAGAACTATGGCTCTTCCATCCTCTTCTCCTTCTTTCTACTCTCTTTCTCTGCATTTTCCGATGTCGATTAGTTGCTTGATTTCAGAATCGATGGTTGGCAGTCTCGTCGCAAAGTGAGCAGTAGTGTCAGCCACAAATCAAACACTAAGCCTATTCAATACTTCTTCTTCTTCTCGTCCACACCTTCCTCGTCGGCCTGTTTCATCACCGTTGTTCATGACTCTCGCAGGTGCCAAAGCCGTGTGAATTTGTGTTTTGTTTTGTGCATAACAAATCTGCTTCATCTTTCTAGTGCTTCTGCTTCAAGTTCCCTCTACTCAACTCTAGATACCTATCTCCCAAAGCATCAATCAACATGCCCGTCGCTCCTTTGCTCCTTTGCTCCAGCAATCAAAACAAAAACGGCGGAGAGCTAGGTTTTTTTTTTTTAGTTTTCCTTTATGCCTTTCTTTTCTTTTATTTCTATGCGTTGTTATTGTGTGGTTTATTGTACGGTGTCGTTTTGTTGAAAAAGAAGAAGAAGAAGAAAAATATCAATATCATTGAGAATTACAAAATGAATTCTTACACAGATTAAGAAATTCATCGGCAAATGAAAAACTTCAGAAAAACTGAAGTAGCCAAATGAAAAACTTCAGAAAAACTGAAGTAAACAAATGAAATTCAAACCCATTCTATCACCTCTTTTACCTCCCATTTCTCTCTTCTCATCCCTCTCTTCTCAAAGATGAAAAACTTCAGAAAAACTGAAGTAGACAAATGAAGTTTCAATCAAGAAATAGACAAATGAAATGTCTTCTCTCTCTTCTATCTTCTTTTCCATTTGACCATTTTTCTTTTTCTTCTCAATCGTATTCAAACTTATATTTCTTTACATAGTGATTTCTGTCAAAAAGGATTATGTACTCATGTGTTTTGTTTTCATTGCTGCAATCTCATGTTTGGTTTATCAAAGCATGAGATTGAGGGGGGATGTTAGAGTATAAATATGAGATATGTTGTTGTAACACACAAGGTGTGTGAGAGAATAACAATCATTATACAAAATTCAAATTCTCCTCTCTCTCTCTCCCTCTCTCTCTCTCCCTCTCTCCCCTCTGTTCTCAATTCTCTTCTCCTCTGTGTGAATTCTTCTTCAATATTCTGATCCTAACAACTTGGAGGAGAAGAGTGATTGTGGTGGGGGGGCGTTTGACAGAGTGGAAATGCCGCCTGTGGATTTTGTTGAGGAAGTAGCCAAGGCAATGAAGGAAGAAACTGGGATTAGTTTGCTGAACTTTGACGTGATTATGGATGCTAGAGATGCTAATAGGTATCTTATTGTTGATATAAATTATTTTCCCGGGTATGAGAAGATACCCAATTATGAGTCTGTGCTGACAGAGTTTTTATTAAATGCCATGGAAGAGAACAAGAGTGGGGATGTCAGCATGGTGAGGGAGCGTGATGATGATTGATTTTATAAGCAAGTTTCCATGGCTTAATAACAGTAAGTGGAAGGAAGGATCTGGCCTTCTTCTTCTTCTTTTCTGGTTTCAACCATGCTTGGTTTGCGATTTCATGCTGTATCTCCTGCCGAGTGAATCAAATACTGATGTCTAGTATAATAAAGAGTTGAGGAAAATTTGTGGATTTTAAAAGCCTTGTCAATTATGCAAGAGCAATGCAAACATGTCATCTTTTTCGATATATGTGTTTGGACTGTCTTTTATAAGTATTTTTTTAAAAAGAAGTTGAATTCTTTTTTTAATTTTTAGTATTTTAAAATCATTTTCATTTATCATGTCAAAAATAAATTTTAAAAATATTATTTTAATATATTTTTTAATAAAAAAAGATCTTAAATATATTAAAAAGAAATGCAAGTTAAATTGGCTATTACAATTATGACATTACAAAATAGCTTAGAATAGATCGGTGATTCACTGTTTACTTACTGTTCACGCACACCAGATCCACTGTGAACTGGGATGCGCGATCTGCTACTTCTCACTTTCAAATTTGACACTGCATGTAAATTAAAAAGTTAATACAAAAATAGATAAATAATAGCCTTTCAAGATGACAACTAAGCTTGCTTAAGCTCAAGATTTCAAGATTTACGCCAGGCTCGGTGTTAGAGTATATTCTAGAATACTGAATGTGTATTCTAGAATATACATAATAGTAGTATTTGGCTTTTAAAATAGTTATATAAGGTGGTTAGTGTCACACGGTAAAGGTGTGAAGAAAGCAGACCAAGACAGTAAAGATAATTTGAAATTTCATTTTTCCCTCTTCTCTCTCTCTCTCTGTTCAGAGCATAACTTTGTTTCTTCCTCAATAATCTTTGAATTTCAGCAAACATCTCACGATTCCAACATGGTATCAGAGCTAGTAATGCTCACGCAGTCGAATTAAAGCAGGCTAATCATCTTGCTTCCGCAAACAAATCCAAGAAAAGAAATCTTGAGATTCAAGGAAAAAATCCTCGTTGTCAATTTACTGTTCTTCACCAAATAATCACAAATTTTTCGTTTCTGTTCAAATCTTCTCAAATCAAAGGCACTCCTAGTTGCAGTGTCAAATTAAACACATTCTTTGTTCAAAAATCTTCTTCATTATACCCTGTCTTCTATCAACAATGGTGACAGCTGCTCAATTACAAATCCTTCAATCTCCAATTACACATCTTATATCCACCGTTTCAACGTCTGTGAATGTGAAGCTAGACGATTCTATTTATCTCAACTGGAATTTCAAAATTCAATTGTTGCTTGAGAGCAATGGAATTTTTGGGTTTGTGGATGGCTCTCAACCGTGTCCTTCTCCTTCTACTGCTGCTTCGGGTGAATGTGGTTCAGGTGATCCTAATTCCTCTTTTGTCATCGATTGTGATGCTATGATGATTTGGGAAATGCATGATAGGGCTGTAATGCAGCTCATTACAGCCACCTTGTCTCCCATAGCCTTATCTTGTGCAATCGGTAGTAATAGCTCTAGAGAATTATGGATGAGATTGAAAGAGCAATTCTCTACCGTATCTAAGACAAGCATTTTCCAATTAAAGTCCAATTTACAAAATATTAGGAAAGGATCAGACAATATCAGCCAATATCTGTTGAAAATAAAAGAGGCGAGAGATTATTTGATGGCTGCTGGGGTTCATTTTGTTGATGAGGATATTGTCATCTTAGCCTTAAATGGTTTACCATCTGAATATAATACATTTCGGTGTGTAGTTAGGGGGAGAGAGAGTGTGATCCCTCTAAAGGAATTTCGTTCTCAGCTTCTTGCTGAAAAACGCATTGTGGAGAACATTGTTCTAGAAAAATCATCATATCTCACTGCCATGCATACCATTTCTAAGGGTAATTATAAACCCCCTGGGTCATCTTTTAGACCAACTCGTGGCCAATCTGGTTTCAATTCCTATGACAATGGCAGCTGTCGATCCTTTAATAGGAGTCGAGGCAGGGGCAGGTCCACTTCTTCAGGTCAACGCAACTTCTTTCAGAGAACACCAGTTCATGGTAAGGCCCCTGCAGTTCCAAATCCCTCTCCTGGTTACTCTAATGTTACCATTTGTCAACTGTGTAATAGTGAGGGACACACTGCTCCAATGTGTGGTCTCAGAAATTATGAGAGGTTCAAATGCAGTATTTGCGGCAAGTTCAACCACACAACCTGGTTCTGTTACTACATTGAGAATGGTCCCAACTTTGCTGGTAACACTACAAGTGGCTTTTCATCTCCACAGCACTATCAGCATCATGCTTTAAATGCTATGTACAATGTATGTTCATCTTCACAGCATCCATCAGCTTCACAACAGGTCTGGATTACAGATTACGGGGCAACCAACCATATGACTGCAGACTTGTCCAATCTGTCACTGATCTCTTCTTATCCTGCTAATGACACTGTGCAGACTGCTAATGGTGAAGGTCTGTTGGTCTCACAGATTGGTTCAGCTCTAATCCCCACTAAACCTCAGCTAATCAAGTTAAATTCAGTCTTATGTGTTCCAAAACTTACTCAGAATTTGTTATCAGTTCATCGGGTTTGTTTGGATAATAATTGTTATATGATATTTGATACTTTTTCTTTCTGGATTCAGGACAAAGTCACACGGAGGATCTTGTACAAAGGACAGCCCAGTAATGGACTCTATCCACTCCCTCTTGTACCTCATGCCTGTTTTCCAATCAACTCTCCCTTTCAAGCCTACATTGGTCGGTTAGTGTTGTCTTCCATTTGGCATCACATATTAGGACATCGAGCAAATAAAATTGTCAAGTTAATGTCACACAAGGCAAATATTCACTGCTCTTCAGACACTGAACTTGATGTTTGTGTTAGTTGTTTACAGGGCAAGATGTCTAAGCTTCCCTTTCAGTCTAATATTCATAAGTCTGTAAATCTTTTCTATATAATTCATAGTGACTTGTGGGGTCCTTCTCCAAATATTTCTGTTGATGGTTTTAAATTCTATGTAATCTTTGTTGATGATTACACTCGGTATTGTTGGTTGTTCCAACTTATTAACAAAAGTCATGTGTGTTCAGTTTTCATCAAATTTGTCCAATATGTTTAGACTCAATTCTCTGCATGCATTCAAATTCTTCAAAGTGATGGGGGGGGGGGGGTTATGTTAATAAACCATTGAAAAATTTCTTTGACAGTAAGGGTATCATACATCAAAAATCCTGTCCATATACCCCTGAACAAAATGGGTTAGCTGAACGCAAGCATAGACACCTTATTGAAACAACAATAACTCTCCTTCAACATGCTAAATTGCCCTCTTCTTTTTGGACTTATGCTATACACACTGCCTCTTTTTTAATAAACCGAATGCCTTGTGCTGTGTTAAAACACAAGTCTCTATTTGAAATGTTGTTTGGACTTATACCCTCTGACACACATCTCAGAATATTTGGTTGTGCATGCTTTCCCTTGCTTCGTCCCTATATACAAAATAAATTACAACCAAAGACCACTTTGTGTGTATTTCTAGGTTATGCACCTCAATATAAAGGGTATATATGTTATCATGTCTCTAGCAAGAAATTATATATATCCAGGCATGTTGCATTCAATGAGAATGTATTTCTTTACAAAGACCTGCGCACACAATTCCCAGCCTCTAATTCATCATCCACCTCTTTTACAATGCCAAGTATGTCATCTGTACCAACTACTACATTGCCCTCATCACTTCAATCTCAACCTCTGCCCCAGTCACAAATAACACCACTGTCACAAGTAACAGTATGTCTCCCTCTTCTAGCTCACTAAACTCCCATCATATTTCTTCATCTTCCACTTCACCATTGTCTACTACTCCTGCTCCTTTGTCCTTGTCATCCATCCCTGTGGCATCTGAATCCACTACAGAAGGTAAGCATTTTAACTCTTCAACTTCAGAGGAGCCTTTTGATCCTGAAAAATTGAATGTTGTTCTACATATTCCTACCATGAATATTCACCCTATGCAGACACGCAGCAAGAGTGGGGCTATGACTAGAAGAGCTTGTTTGACTGCTATTCATCAATCTAGTGCAGCATTCCTGCCATCAAGTGAACCTCTATCCTACAAATCAGCTTTAAAAACTCCAGTATGGTTTTCTGCTATGAAAGATGAGATCACTGCACTACATTCTCAGGGAACATGGACTCTTGTTGAATTATCTCCTCATAAGAATCTTGTTGGGTGCAAGTGGATCTTCAAACTCAAGAAGCATGCAGATGGTTCCATTGCTAGACACAAGGCACGGCTGGTTGCTCAAGGGTTTAGCCAAGAACATGGCTTGGACTATGGTGAGACTTTCATCCCTATGGCTAAACCCACCACTTTCCGAATTGTGTTGGCTATTGCTGCTCATCACAACTGGAAATTGCGTCAGTTAGATGTGAAAAATGCCTTCCTTCACGGCATTCTTCAGGAAGAGGTATACATGGCTCAACCTCCTGGATTTATAGACTTGGCCAATCCACAGCTGGTATGTAAGCTTCATAAATCCTTATATGGGCTTAAACAAGCCCCGAGAGCATGGAATGACAGGTTCACTTCCTTTTTGCCATCACTGGGTTTCAAGCATACTTATACTGATTCTTCCTTATTTGTTAAGTACCTTGACCATGGCATCATCATATTGTTAGTGTATGTGGACGATATTATTATAACTGGGTCTGCCTCATGTGATATTCAGTGTGTTATTGATGCTCTTATTGCTGAATTCGAAATCACAGACTTGGGTGCTTTACACTTCTTTCTGGGAATACAGATTACATACACTCCTACTGGTTTAGTGCTATCTCAGTCTCAATATATCACTGACTTGTTGAGCAAAACTGATATGTCTAATGCTAAGTCTTGCCACACACCTTGTCTTTCATACCAGTGTCTGTCCAAAGATGATGGTCTGCCATTTGCTGATCCCACCATGTATAGAAGTATTGTAGGTGCATTGCAGTATCTCACATTTACTCGGCCAGACATCACATTTGCAGTCCATCAAGTCTGCCAATTTATGCAGCAACCTATGGTGTCTCACTTCACTGCAGTCAAACGTATCTTACGTTATCTCAAGGGCACTATGAACTATGGCATGAGGTATTCTCCTGGTCCCTTAGAACTCAAAGCCTTCAGTGACGCAGACTGGGCTGGAGATCCAAATGACAGAAGATCAACTACTGGTTTAGTCATTTTTCTTGGCTCTAATCCTATTTCTTGGGCTTCCAAGAAACAACAAACAGTTTCTAGATCTTCTACTGAGGCAGAATACAGAGCATTATCATCCACTGCTGCTGAAATTGAGTGGCTGAAGCAACTCTTAGACTTTATGAGTGTTGATATTATTGAGCCTCCTGTTATCTTCTGTGACAACCTTTCGGCCATAGCTCTGTCTTTTAATCCTGTGCAGCATCAACGCACTAAACACATTGAAATTGATGTGCATTTTGTTCGGGAAAGGGTAGCTAGCAATCAGCTTGCTGTGCAATTTGTTTCTTCCAAAGAACAATTTGCAGACATACTAACCAAAGGGCTCAGTACTTCTCTTTTTCAATTACATTGTAACAATCTCATGCGTGGTGTATAAAAGCATGAGATTGAGGGGGGATGTTAGAGTATATTCTAGAATACTGAATGTGTATTCTAGAATATACATAATAGTAGTATTTGGCTTTTAAAATAGTTATATAAGGTGGTTAGTGTCACACGGTAAAGGTGTGAAGAAAACAGACCAAAACAGTAAAGATAATTTGAAATTTCATTTTTCCCTCTTCTCTCTGTTCAAAGCATAACTTTGTTTCTTCTTCAATAATCTTTGAATTTCTGCAAACATCTCACGATTCCAACACTCGGGAACATTTGGGGTTGATAAATAAGAAGATGAAGAAACAGCAAAAGAAGACAACATTGCAATGGCATTTTCCATGTTGTTTCATTTAGAAGCAATGAAAGAACAGATCGGGATGAAGAATTGTGGACAACAAAGGTTACCTGATTGTGAGAGAAAAAGATCAGAAGCAAAGAACCAGACCAAGAGAACAATGGTAACAATAATGGAATCCAAAATAAACTTCCTTTTCAAAACTAAGAGAGGCCCATTAGAAATTTCAAAGAATCTCAGGAAAACAAAGACAAGAATTTAAGTGACACCAGTAGGAATTCAAGAATGAAAGAGACAGACAAGGAATTGCCAAGAAGGAGAGAAAAAGGTGAAGACTTTGTCAAGGAAGATATTTTTTTCTGAGTCGAGTGAAAATGGAAAATGAGAACAACAGTGAATTTCACGCCTCATGTTTTTTTCTTCTACAATGGACAGAGAAGGTGATGTGGCAGCTTGCTAAGATCGATTTTATTGATACGGTGGTGCCATGAGTACATATGAAATTAGTGCGCCCAATTAAATAAGGAAACGTCATGCAACTGAAGCGTAAGGGTTAGTGGTCCACGTGGTTATTTTTATATTTACTACGTCCACGTGCTTTGATCGCCAATTTTAGGAATTTATTTTAATTTCGATTGTTGTATTATGTATCACAAGCACATTAATGCCTGCACTGCACTTCTGCAGTAGTGATGTGGCCAAAAGGCACATCACTACTGTGAAAATATATATAAATTGTTTATGAGATATATTGAAAATGTAAAAATAAAAATTAAAACAATATATATTATAAAAAAATAATTTTTTTTATCAATTTTGATTTTATAAAAAATAATTTTTTTTAAAGTTTTTTCATATATATAATTAAATAATTATATATGAATTGGAAGCAAAAATTTTACGTGACTCATGCAAAGGGGGAGGAAAATTTGCAGAGAATTTTGGTAAAGAAAAACAAGCAAAACAAGGAGATATCACACAAAAATCACACCATCATCCCTCATCTCCCTCAGCAACTGTTAGAGTATAGAAGAATATTCTAGAATAGTGTATTTGTATTCTAGAGTATGAAAGAATGTATGAGAAATGTGTATAAATAGAGAAGTGCACACACAACAAATGTATGCAAAACAGAAATCAATACAGCATAATTTTAAATTTCAGTCTCCCTCTTCCCTTCTCTAAACTAATTCTTCTTTCAATTTTGCAAAACCTCTCAATCCTAACATGGTATTAGAGCTATTATGCTAACACATGAATTGATCCAAGCTTCCGCAATCTAATCCTTCAATGGATCATTCAAAAAAAAAATCTGCAGCTGAAGATGAAGATGATCATCCATGCCGCTGCTGCTCCTCATTTACAATATCTCTCATGGTAATATCAGTTCTATCCTTTTCAAATCTTCATTCTTAGTAATACATTTCAAATTCTCAAATTTTAGTTAAAAAAAATAGAGAAGTGAGAATAAAAGCAGGGAGATCCAAGTGAAAGATCTCACCGGAGAGGTGAAGACTCAGACAAGCCTCGTGCTTGGTTCAGGCACACCTCCTCTCCATTTCTCAAATAAGCCATATGAGTTGTTGCTCTAAACAGATGTCGCTCCTTCATATCTGAGTCCATATCCAAAGCAGAGAGACACGATGGTTGCGACAAAGACAGAGCCCAAGGAAGGTTAGATCCTGGCGGCAGGTGAATCTTCATTATATGCTAAGCAAGGCAGTTTAAAAAAAAAGAAAAAAGGTTTCTCTATTCCAGATTCAGCAACAAGCAATGAGAATTAGAAAGAGACATGTTTCCGTTGAGTCTCGTCGCAAAGAGAGCAATAATGAGTAGATGCAACAGAGGAGCTAATGAAAACAGCTGAGTTAGAGAAGCTGGAAAAGGAGGAGGCTGCACAAAATGCTCTTGTCGAGCAAGAAATCATAACGGCGAAGGTGGTGCAAGAGTAAAAAATTCTACAAAAGGAGACAGAGGAGAATGCTAAGTTGCGGGAGTTTCTTATGGACCGTGGTTGTGTTGTTGATACATTGCAAGGAGAATCCATTATTTGTCAGGATGTGAGGCTGCTGAAAGAGAAATTCGACAAGATGACGTGACGAAATCTGGCAGAGAAGGGCTGAGGTGGCTGCTATGATAGAAATAAGTAGAAACCCTAACTTTTGTGATTTGTATGGTGTTTGTAGTGTTCTGCCGTTTTGATTAGTTGTAAGAAAAAATTAATAATAATAATAAAAAAAATAAAGAAAGAAAGAAAGAAAGAAAAGAAAAGAAAAGAAAAGAAGAAGAAGAAGAAGAAGAAGAAGAAGAAATCAATATCATTGAGAATTACAAAATGAATTCTTACACAGATTAAGAAATTCATCGGCAAATGAAAAACTTCAGAAAAAATGAAGTAGCCAAATAAAAAACTTCAGAAAAACTGTAGACAAATGAAATTCAAACCCATTTTATCACCTCTCTTACCTCCCATTTCTTTCTTCTCATCCCTCTCTTCTCAAAGATGAAAAACTTCAGAAAAAATGAAGTAGACAAATGAAATGTCAATCAAGAAATAGACATATGAAATGTCTTCTCTCTCTCTTCTATCTTCTTTTCCATTCGAGCATTTTTCTTTTTCTTCTCAATCGCATTCAAACTCATTTTTCTTTTACATAGTGTTGTTTTTTTTTGTCAAAAAGGATTCAGTACTCATGTATTTCTTCTCCATAGCTACAATCTCATGCTTGGTTCATCAAAGCATGAGCTTGAGGGGGGATGTTAGAGTATAGAAGAATATTCTAGAATAGTGTAATATGTATAAATAGAGAAGTGCACACACAACAAATATATGCAAAACAGAAATCAATACAACACAATTTTAAATTTCAGTCTCCCTCTCTTTTCTCTCTTCTCCCTCTTCCTTTCTCTAAACTAATTCTTCTTTCTTTTTCAATTATCTTTAAACTCTCAATCCTAACATTTCTAAGTGTATGATCAAGTAAACTAGTGAGGCGAGTCACACTAACCTCCAGATAATCCAATTCTTCCTAGAGGTGAGCATTAGAGTGAGCATGTTCTTCGTCTTCTATATTTTTTTTACTGAAGTTCAGTGTTGTAAAATCTATGAGTTTGAGCTCTTTGTGGACCTACATTCCAACCAGGTGCATGTATGTATGTTATTTACAGTGAATTGATGTAATTGTATGTACATTCACATCAGGTTTGAATTATCAAGGAATTCGTACCCTAAGGACAAGTTCTAGGTCATTGTGGGAGGGGTGAGCTTTTTATTTGGTTTTGATAAGTTTATGAACTACCCAATGACCATATTATATGAAGGTAGTATAAGAGTTTACAAGAAATGTTTAGGGCACGGGGTAATCGCCATTACCAGAAAACACTTTATTAATAGTTGAATATTTAACAAAACTGAACCCCAATAGAAAGTTATGAAACAAATCATTTTTCCCCCACCTAATTTATGGTTTAATGCATGATCACACAATTTTATTGTTTTATTTAATAGGATTGATATAATTTATTAGTGTATTAAATTACAGTGAGCACACTTTTCATGCTCTATATTTCTTTATCAAAGCTGAGTGTTATAGACTCTACAAGTTTAAGCTCTTTGTGAACCTATATTCCAACGTAGTGTATGTATGTTTTTTATAATGAATGGATGCAAATGTATGTACATGCACATCGAGTTTGAATTATTAAAGAATTAATACCCTAATGATAGATTAAAGGTCATTACATAAAGAGTAAGCTTTCTACCTAGTCTTGAAAGGACTATGAACTGCCCAATGATCATCTTATGTTTACATGATTGTCATTAACAAACAAAAATTTAATTCATAGTTGAATTGATGCGATCCAACCATCAAAGGATCCATTCGAGGTTCTAGTTGGTCTAGTTACTAGGTTTAAGGCTAAGAGGTTCAAAGAAGCTTTCAATGGACTTCTTCAAGATACATGGGCTAACGTGGACTTTAAGAGGATTTGTAATATTAAAGAGCAAGCCTTGACTAATCTGATTCATGTTCAAGTGGGGCTTGTTGGTGAATCCAAGACCATTACACAAGGATTGATAAAAGAAGACTAGATTTGGACAGTTTGACTTTTGTTACTCTTTTAGTCATAACTGGAGCTATATATTGAATTTTGATATGATTCTAGTGTGTCTGGAAACTACAGTTCCATAAATTTCCAAAGATATATGTCACACCTTCTAATTCATAAAAAAAAAGAGAACCGTTCGTTTTAAGTTGGGCCTTGCTGCTGCCAGACAGAATGTGGAAACAACAAACTTGTCTTATTTAATTAGTTGGGTATCAAACTTTAATTATTTTGAGAGGATACAATTTTATGTGGGTTTTAGATTTGTTTATTTTCTTTATTTTAATTATTTTGGGCTAGTTTTAGATTGGGTTAATTATTATTTAAAATAGGTTTGTGTGAGGCCCATTAGAGAAACTAGGGTTTTGGCTTGGAGTATAAATACTCTTTAGGAATAATGTTAGGGCAACATTTTGGACAATATTTTCCAACATTGTAGCCGACTTTGGTTGCTCCTTCTTGGTTCTTGATTGAACTTTCAACTCTTCAAAGAATTGACCATTCTTTGTTGTGAATTTATACTTCCTTTACTCGTCTCTAGGTGTAGGCGTTGTGATCGAGTCGGTTTTATAGTCTTGTTGCCTTGGAGTACGTCTTCCATGGTGATAAACTCATTCAAGTCTCAACAAAACTTGGGTTAGATTGATCTTGGGGTGGTGAGTACCATTAAATTCCACTAGGGTTCGTATTATTTGGTATCAGAGCTTATCTAATCACAAGTTATATCCTTTAATTTGAGTCTTTATTGTTTCTTGTTTGGTTCTTGATAGATTCGGCCACCAAAATAATAAAAAAAAATAGGGATCTTGCTTGTTATTGCTTTGTTCAACACTTAATCATAAGTTAGTGATCTTGCCAAAATATATACATATATAGATCCAAAAAAAAGTGCTTAATCTTGAAATCTTGATTGTTGTCTCACAAAAAAAAAAGAATAAAAAGAGAATAAAAAAAAATATATCATTTTTTTAATTAGGAATCAACTATACATATATAAATACATGCTTGAGAAAACTTTTGATCATTGGGAAATTGGTTAGTCTTCCACTTAGTAGTCTTATTTGTGTTCCTTGAAAAGCTGGGTAGTTTAATTGATTTCTTGAGTTGCTGGAATTTTCTTGAATTAAATCTTTGATTCTTGATAATTCAAAATTGTTTCACTCTTTTCTGATTTTTTTTGTCCGTGTCTTCAAATCGTCATATTATTCGTACAAATTTGCTTTACTATTCGTGAATTTATCATCGAGTTTCGTTTTGTTAGTTTCGTAATTTGTTACTTCTAGAGTTTATATCAAATTTATAAGTTCACTGCTTAGTTGGTTGTTTTTTTCTGAATTGTTGCTAAGTGATCTCAAGAATTAAAGAAAGGCAATTTGAGTGGAAAAAGGCATAGGGAGCATATTCGAGTGAAAAACCTATAAATTTGTGTGAAACATGAGTGTGACAGGTGATTTTTTTGCTAACGATTTTTATGCAGGTTTCAAAAAAAAATGTCTTCTAATAGTGTGCCACAAAAGATCAGTGAAATCTAAGAAGATGGGTTTTCGAGAATGTAACAACATATGGAATTTATGTTTGGTGAGCTGATGAATAGGATTGAAAAATTAGAGACTAGGTCTGATAGAGGACGAAGTAAAAGGGGTAGAGAAGCTAGAAAAGATGAGAGTTTTGCTGGAAACTCTGCAGATGAAGCCGAGGATGTCTTAATCGTAGTGGTGGGTTTCGTACACATAGGGGAGATGATTTGGGAGGGGACATATTCGGCCACATAGGGATTTTGATGATTTGGGAGATATAGACCAAAATTTGGGTAGTATTAAGTTAAAAATCCCAACCTTTAAGGGGAAAACTGATTCGGAAGATTATTTAGATTGGGAAAAAAAAGATGGAGATGATTTTTGACATCCATAGGTACTCTGAAGAAAAGAAGGTTAAGTTAGTTGTAGTGGAGTTTACTGACTATGCCATGGTTTGGTGGGAGAGATTGGTGGTAGAAAGAAGGAATAGAGAAAAACTAGTTAGCACATGGGAGGAGTTGAAAACAATAATGAAGAAGAGGTATGTTCCTAAACATTATTATCGAGAGTTGTTTAATCCCTTACAAATGATTACACAAGTAATAAGAGCATGGAGAAGTATCAGAAAGAGTTAGAGGTGGCTATGATTAGAGCTAATGTTAATGAAGATGAGGAAGTTACAATGTCTAGGTTTTTGAATGGCTTGAATAGATACATAGCTAATGTTGTAGAGTTGTAATCATATGTTGATTTGGAGGAGTTAGTACACTTAGCCATTAAGGTTATAGGACAATTGAAAAGGAAGGGTAATACACGATCTGGAGCTTATACGGGATCTTCTTCGGGTTGGAAGATGAATTATAGGAGAAAGGGTAGTCCATCATCGAAGCCTTTGGTGACTTCTAAAGTTGCCAAACCTAAGTCCATGAAGAACCAGGTTTCAAACAATGATCAAAAACTTAAAGGAGAAGTTCAACCAAAGCGTAATCATGATATAAAGTGTTTCAAGTGTTAAGGATTGGGACACTATGCATCATAATGTGCAAATCATTGAGTTATGATTCTAAGGGATGATGAAGAGATTGTGTCCACTAGTGAGGAGTCTGATTATGATGACATGCCCCCACTTGAGGATGCTAGTGATTTAGAGTATACTATTGGTGATAAAGTTTTGGTGGTTAGAAGGTCACTTAGTGTTCAGACTAAGGAGGATGATGTGGAGCAACAAAGAGAGAACATCTTTCATACTAGATTCCTAATCAACGATAAGGTATGTAGTATGATCATTGATAGAGGTAGTTGTACTAATGTTGCTAGTGTTACTTTGGTTAGAAAGTGGGGATTGAATACCATAAAGCATGAGAGGCCTTATCAACTTCAATTGTTAAATGAATGTGGTGTTGTTAGGGTGAATAAATAGGTGATGATTTCTTTTTCAGTAGGCAAATATAAGGATGAAGTGTTATGTGATGTTGTGCCTATGCATGTGTGGATTGTTGAGCCATCAATAACATCACCGTAAAGTATTGACATCCCATTCCTAGATTAGATGATATGTTGGATGAATTACATGGTTCTAAATTGTTTTCAAAAATTGATTTGAAATGTGGTTATCATCAAATAAGGATGAAAGAAGGGGATGAATGGAAAACTACTTTTAAAACTAAATATGGTTTGTATGAGTAGTTGGTTGTACCTTTTGAACTTACTAATGCACCTAGTACTTTTATAAGATTGATGAATCATGTGTTGCGTGCTTTTATTGGTAAGTTTGTAGTCGTTTACTTTGATGATATCTTGATTTAGAGTAAGGAGATTGATGAGCATATGAGCCATTTGAGACAAGTTCCTGATGTGTTTGAAAAAGTGTGACTTTTGCATGGATATGATTGTTTTTCTTAGATATATGGGTAGTGCAAAAGGTATAGAAATGGATGAGGCTAATGTTAAGGCTATTCAAGAATGGCCTACACCAAAATCCATAACAGACATTAGAAGTTTCATGGTTTGGCTAGTTTTTATAGGAAATTTGTGAAAGACTTTAGTACGATAACCTCTCCATTGACTGAAATTACTAAGAAAATTGTGGGTTTCAAGTGAGGAGAAGAACAAGAAAATGCTTTTAGCTTGTTAAAATCAAAGTTGATTTCGGCACCTTTACTATCTTTACCTGATTTTAATAAAGCTTTTGAGATTGAATGTGATGCTTCAGGAATAGGTACTGGAGTCGTTTTAATGCAAGAAAAACAGACCATCGTTTTATTTTAGTGAGAAACTCAATGGTGCAACTCGTAACTATCTCACTTATGATAAAGAGTTGTATGCAGTCATGCGGGCTTTGGAGACTTGGCAACATTATCTGTGGCCCCAAGAGTTTTTCATACGTACTGATCACCAATCATTGAAATATTCGAAGGGTCAATGTAAGTTAAGTAGGAGACATGCTAAATGGGTTGAGTTTATTGAAACTTTTTCCATATGTGATTAAATACAAGGTCAGGAAAATGTGGTTGTCGATGCCTTGTCGCGAAGGTATGTTCTTAATACTCTTAATACTAAATTTCTAGGATTTGAGTATATTAAAGAATTGTATCTTGATGATCATGATTTTAGTGCTATATATGACACATGCAAGGTTTCGTCCAAAGATAAATACTATAGGCATGATGGATTTTTGCTTAAGGAAAAGAAGTTATGAGTGTCTAATGGGGGGGGGGGGTTAATGGGATATTTTGGAATTATTAAAACTTTAGAGGTTCTGCATGAGACTTTTATTGGCCTAATATGAAAAGAGATGTGCAAAGAATGTGTGGTAGGTGCATAACATGTAGACAAGCTAAGTCTAGGGTAATGCCTCATGGATTATACACACCTTTGTTTGTTCCTAAAGAACCTTGGGTTGATATTTCTATGGATTTCATCTTGGGTCTACCTAGATCTAAGAAAGGGAGAGATTCTATATTTGTTGTTGTGGATGATTTTCTAAGATGACACATTTCATTGTTTGCCATAAAACAGATGATGCACTAAATATATCTCACCTATTCCTTAGATAGGTCATTTGGCTAATGGTCTCCCTAAGAGCATTGTATCCAATCGAGATGTTAAATTTTTGAGTTACTTTTGGAAGGTTTTGTGGGGTACTAAACTTTTATATTGTACTACTTGTCATCCACAAATAGATGGTCAAACTAAAATTGTTAATCGGACATTGATTCAATTGTTAAGGGCTATCATTCAAAAGAATCTTAAAAATTGAGAAGATTGTTTGTCATTCATTAAATTTGCATATAATCATAGTGTGCATTCTACTACTGATCATTCCCCATTTGAGATTGTTTATGGTTTTAACTCTTTAACACCATTAGATGTGATTTCATTGCTTCTTGATGAAAAGGTTAGTCTTAATGGTAATCAAAAAACACAGGCAGTTTGAATTATTAAAGAATTAATACCATAATGATAGATTAGAGATCATTACATAAAAAGTAAGCTTTCCACCTAGTCTTAGAAAGGACTATGAACTGCTCAATCATCTTGTGTTAAGATAATAGAAGGTAATACAAGGGTTTTACATGATTGTCATTACCAAAAAAATATTTAATTCATAGTTGGATATTTCACAAAATTAAACTTAAGACATACATATTATTTTATTGTTTTATTTAAGACTGCCATAATTCATTATAATTTATGTATGATATTATGTGCTCAAACAACATGAATATGTTCACATGCAGTTGTCATGGCCACCCTTGCAGGAGCCAAGGTTCGCCACTGCTCATCACACCCCATAAATATTACAAGAAATTCATCCGATCCAAGAAAAAGGAAAATGAATTCAGGTAGTTACTATGAGCAATTGTGAGTAGAACATGAAGCACAAACATAACAAGCCAAGCATGACAGCACATATTGTGGCTGCTAACTGGATGTGGTTCTGGTCATTCATACTTCTTAAATACATGAACACTGATATGAGCCGAGCAGTTCAAAACCAAAACAAAGTCAATCCGATGTTATATTAATAACATGGTCATCCAAATATCTCCACATTACAGTTCCATTAAGTTTACAATCAATCCTACATGATCTCAGTCCAAACATAGCTGGGATACTAGTCCATTAGTTATGTACCTGAATGGCTAATCAAAACTAGACATGGATCGGGGTTTAATTTGCCACAAACAGTTGGCAACAAAAGAGCAGTGTTAGGGACACAATAAACATGGTATAAATTAACCCCCAGGTAATCTGTCTCTTCAAACTACAAAACAGAGACGATCAATCTATTCCATGATCCATTCACCCTTGCGAAGGAATTCCCAGTACCTAGTCAACATGTGATCCTCTGGCACAACCCTGTCCCACCTCCCTGTACAAAATATTGCATACGCATCAGCAGCATACCTGAACAATCAGACAAGAGAATGAAATGAATCAGATCAGTGTGGAAAAACCATCAATGCAAATAGCTATAGTAGACAACCAACTGTCCAGAAATTTCCCTACTTTCCAACACCAGGCAGAAAGGTGACATGGGTCCAGCCCTCTTTCAAGTAACTCTGAGAAAGGAGTTTTATCTTCTCAGCCCTCGTGTTTTTGAAACCTAAGCTGTGTGTTAGCTGAGCTATCTCTGTTTGGGCAACTTTAGTGGTAGTCTTTGCATCAGGACATAGGGTGAAGAAGTCATTTAAAATTGGTCTAACCTGCAACGAGAAATGCCTTTGGGATTATGCATTTTCCATGCTGATTTTCATTAATAAAAACATGTAATAATCTTACCTGGCCACCCGATGTGCAGTTTAATAGCATGCAGATGACCAAAACTCTCCAGGGGTCATGGTAATGACCCTCTTGAAGAAGCTCGTGAGGAGATTTGGGCGGAATCCAACGGTTGTTGGGTCGTCTCCTGAGGTATGCCACATCACGCATTTGAGCAGCAGTAAGTCTGGGTGATACCTTCCTCTTCTTCTTCTGGGCTTCTTCTTTCTTTTCGAATTTCTTGATGGAAGGCCGAATGGAGGAGGCATGCCCTGTCCCTCCTGAACTGCTACCACTACCTATAAACGCGAATTCAGAGAACAACCCCATAACACTACCACTGACCTCTACCGACCGTCCATGACATCCTTCTTCTTTGCCATCACACTCAAAACCCTTCTTTTTCTTCTTGTTTTCCCTTTTTCTCTTCTTTTCTGCCCCACCCTCCATTAGATTAGATGTAATGTAATTTAATTTTGTTTTTCTAGGGCAAACCTTTTCTTTATATAGAAGAGGAGGGCAATCGGGTTTCTGCGGGTGCTACTAGCACACTCCCTTTTTAATTAAGAAATATCGTTTCATGTTCCGGGGCTTTCTTGGAATTCCACTCTTTCTTTCCGCTATTTCCAGAATTGAAAAATCCAACCTTTTCATTTAGCCCGCCCATCCCATGTCTAGAGCGGGAACTTTCTTTTCTTTTCTAGACCGGGAATTTTATCAGGGGACAAGAAACAATTATTAATACATAACTATTAATCGGTGAATTATTTACCATATTGTTTGATTACTTATTTGCAATTAGAAGTGTTGATCTGTTTTATTATATTAAACTTTTTATATAAAAATATTTTATTTTATTTTTGAACTAGCAAATTTTATTAATTTCTTTAATCTCAACAGGTATAAAAATTGTTTGCTCAGCCCGCAACGTAGTACAGACAATTTTTTTAATTTTCAAGTTAAATGATTTTTTTTCAGCTAATAATTTTTATTTTGTTTTATCATTTTTTTTTGTTTGCTCTATTGTTAAAGTTCTTAGGATTTCTTTAGTCTTTGATTTAATTTTTTTTATTATTATTAACACAACAATAACAATAACAATAACATTAACAATAATAATAATTTTAAGCTTTTTTTTTTGCTTTTTTTTTGTTAATGTTGTTGATTTTTTTTTCACAGGGTAATCGTATAATTTTTATTATTTTCTCTCTATTGAAGTAGTATTTTTTTGAAATATTTAGTTTTTAAATTTTAGTTCGTGTTGATGATCATTTGAAAATTGATATTTCATTTTTTTCCTCTTTTTTATTTCTTTTAGTTTTTTTTTTTTTTATTTTCAGGTCAAATGATTTTTTTCAACTGATAATTTTTGTTTTTGTTTTACCATTTTTTTTATTTTTTTGTTTGCTTTTTTGTTAAAGTTTTTAGGCTTTTTTTTTTAGTCTTCTTCATTATTAACGCAATAATAATTATTATTATTATTATTTTAGTTTTTTATGTTGCTCACTCTTTTGTTAATGTTTTTGAGTTTTTTTTCTTGGGATAATTTAATAATTTTCATTTTTTTTGCAGTAATAGTAATGATAATTTTAGATGTTAAGACTTTGATGTTATTATTGTTGTTATAATAAAGTGTGCATGTATAAATAATATATAAACTTTGCCATCAAAATATTAGGTTATGTTTTTCATTTGAACATTGGGTTGTGGCGGTTAGTGTGGATCTGGTTGTGTTGCACCTTCAAGGATCAAATCTTTCCATTGAATTGTCTTAGAAGTAATAATGTTTGATCTAGAGAGGTTTGTTTCGATAAGAAGGGATTCACGTTTTCAAGATTGAAACTTGTGTTAACTGGCAAAGGCTGAAAACATAGCTTTTATTGGATTTTAAAGATAAGAGCAACATGGATACATCGTTTAAGCATATTATATGTCGCAACGATGTTTTTTCATGCTTCGCGCCCTGCCATCCCTGGATTGGAGAGAACGACGCACGGTGAAAATAGTGTGTTTTATAATTGTAAAAATTACGACTATAATTATCAGGAACGCCACCTAGTATTAAGGTCACTAGAAAACCTATTGGTCTGCGAGAGTCTGGTTAGGGGACATGTTATGTAAGGGAAAGACACATCACCCCCAGTATACCCTATATAAGGCAAACTGCATTGTTATTTGATTGTTTTTTTCTAAGCCAGATATTATATGTGTTGGTCTTTTTTAAGGTTCGGAGTAGATCTCTTTTCATGAGAAAGTCTTTACCTCATTGGAAGTCGTAAACCTGACCATTCTAAAGTTTAGGAATCTTTACACCGCTTTTTTTTAAAAAAAAATTATATATATGGATGTACTTTATAATGTAATTTTACACCCTAATAGATAAAATAAAATAATTTTTTTATATATATTTTGGCCAAATTCCAACGGATAATCGTAAACTGGTTACGATATCCAATTTTCATTTCGAAACATGAGAAAATACGCAACCTATATTTTTTTTATGAAAAATATGTTTGGAAAAATCTTAGAATTCGGCTATGTACATGAAAACAACATATTTTTTTTGTTTATAAATTTTTTAAGAAAAATATTTTTTTAAATGCGCATTTTGTATTTTTTTATTTTTATAAGGTATTTTGAGTTGAAGTATTGATTTGTTGATATTATAAGAATGCTTAATGTAATGTCTTTAGGTGAAAAGAATGAAAAATAATTATTTAGGTCAAAAAACCCGAACATGATTTTCCAATCACCTCTTGGATGGTCAAAACTAGACAGATACACAACATGTTATGTGCCTTTATTTTATTTAAAAAATAATAGCAGACAACAAGTAATCATCCTTTTTTACCTAAAAAGGGAGAAAAGTCCAGACACGGGTATGCAACCTTTTTTTATGGGCCAAACACAATATCATCTAGGTAAGATGTCTAACTATATTTTAACTTTACTTTTTCTTTGATTTAGATTTAGACTAATTAAACTAATTAAACTAATTAATAAGATATTTTATGGGATTCCCAACTTTGCGGGTGATCAATTTTAATCCAGAATTAAATAAAAAAAACTAATTAGGGTATCTTTAATAAAATATCATTTAATTTCACTTGATATTTAAATAATTTTTTTGTAATATTGGTAAGTAGTATTTTGCAAGGTTGTCAATTTCGTTTTGGTTGGTGCTTTGTATTTTTCAATTGGAACAAAATGTTTCGGTTTCTAAATGTTCCGGCACTTTGTTTCGGGGTTATATTGTTTATGTTTTTATATATATATATATATATATATATATATATATATATATATATATATATTAATTTAAAAAATATTATTTAGAATTGTGCAATTTAAATTTCAAACATAAGTAAAAAATGAAAGTTGGACTGATAGAACTCGACCGACTTTATGAGTTCAAATATAACATGAAAATTGATAAAAATATAGTTCAACTAAAAAATATCAAGTTGACATCTTAAGAAAATAAATTAAACAATAATATATTGAATCAACTCGGGTCAACCTAGGTTAACGTTTCAAATGTGACCTCCGTTATAAGACCATGATAACCTTAAATAAAGCAAATCAAATTATAAAGTTCAATTATAAAGATTGCTCTGAAATTTTAACATAATATATATAAATATGTCAAGAGACTCCTCATAAAATTTAATCTCAATCTAATAGTCGGATTAAGAGTTATGATTGATGTTGTAAACCTATTCATTATAAAAAAAACACTATTTGCTTGAAACGGAATAGGCGGAACAAAACTGGAACATTCCGGCTAGAATTTGGGCGGAATTTTCAAAAAGGGCCAAAATTTTAAGCAATATAAATTTGCTCCGGTTTGTTCTGTTTTTTGAATTGGAAGGAAATGTACCAGCCATTCCGGGTGGAACAGAATAAAATTGACAACCTTGGTATTTTGTGTAGCCCCACAAAATATTTATTTTCTTAAGTTTTTCAATCTCTTTTATGTGCATCTCTATTTTTATTATCATTTATTAAATAGAAAACTAGTTTAAAAAATAAAGTTATTACATGTTTCGAGATTAAACATCTTATTCTATATCTATCTCTCAACCTATTACTTTAATCTTTAGAGTTGGCCACACAAGTGGCCCCTCTGAATCATTAATAATAAATCGACCATGAGAAATTGAGGACTTGATATTAATAATAATAATAATAAATACATAGTGTTGTTACAATCCTAGGAGGCTAATTGAGGAAAACCTTTCTTCAGGGAGTAATAATAAAGCTTTAAAGATAAAGGATCAGTAATTGATAACAACAAAACTTTATTAATCTTAAAGGGTCTTTTCATATATATTTTAATTTATTAAAAACTATATTATAAGAGTAGTATGCATGTTATGACCTTGTTTTTATAGCAATTTCAAGTTTGATATATGCTTAGAATGTATACTAGAACATATGTATATATATATATATATATATATATATATATATATATATATATATATATATATATATGCTCACTTGTCTAATTTTATTTGTTAAATTTAAACAACAATCTTAAGGCTTTATTTTCTATGTCCATGTTTTTTTGTTCAAATTATATATTTAATTGCAATCTAGTATGTTGTGATAATGCATTCTTGGTTTTTGGCTAAATAATTAATTGGCAAGGTGCATGTTATATGATATTTCTTGGATCTCAATCTATCATAACATAATTTTATGATCTCGCTTTGTTGATATATTAACTTATTCAACATCTTAATATTGTTATTTTTTTTATCAAATCTTGGTTGTTAAAAAATTGTGTTTGCTTTACTTATATAATCATATACTTGTTATATATGTACACACATGGATTTTAATTTCTTGTTGGTTGAATATCTTACATTATTTTTATCTTTTCTTCTATGATAAAAGTTTATCAAACTGTAGTTTGTTAAAAAATCAGTGTTTGATCTATTAATATTTGTTAAGAAGAAAAAATATTTATATATCAATTGCTATTTTTTTTTTTTCAATATTTTATCATTATGCTCTCTTGTGAATTTGTTGTTCCAACCAATGTTGCTTCGGTAACCACTACTTTGATAGCAAAGATTCTACCACCACATTTTTTGGTGAATGATAAGAAATCTAAAAAATTCAATGGATTTAATTTTGGAAACATAAAATATTGTTGTATATAACCACCTTCAACTTGAATAATGAATTTGATTCTAATATTGTGGTAGTTATGGATGTTTGGAATCAAAGTGATTTAATGTGTAAGAACTATGGAAACAAAATGATTTCATGTGTAAGAACTATATCTTAAATATATTGGACAATACACAATATAATGTATAAATAAATCAAGAGTGTAAGGACATTTTTAAATGTTTTGGAAAACAAGTTCAAGGTTAACATTATTATTATGAAAACGTTTATAATAAAAAAATTCTTAGATCGTGTCATTATCCCTAAAATATTAGAAAAGTAATTAGTGGCTTGACTTAACCTTTAAATTATCAATTTCTGAGCATAATTAATATTCTTTCATCAATAATGTTTTGATTTAACATTAAAGTATGAAGTATGTTTGCTATAGGGGTGAGCAAAAAAACCGACCAACCGAGAAAACCGAGAAAAAAATAACCGAGAAAACCGAACCGAAAAAAAAAAACCGATTAAACCGATTAAAAAAATTCTGAAAAATTTCCGGTTCGGTTCGGTATCGGTTTTGTACGGACAAAACCGATTGAACCGAACCGAACCGGTTCAGTCGGTTAACAACAATAGTATAAATTGAACCTTAACAAACCCTAAAATTAAATCGTCCCCTACTCTCGCCTCCTTCTCGCCCTCGCCTCTCGCCTCCTTCTCTGCAACTAACAAACCCTAGATCGTCCCCAGCCTCTCGCCTCCCCTCCTCTGCATCTAAGCCTCTCGCTCGCCTCCTCCGAAAAAACAATCTCCTTCCCTCTCGCCTCTCGCCTCCCTCTGCAACTAAAATCTCCCTCTCGCCTCTCGCCTCTCGGTTGCAGTTTACAAAAATCTTCCTCTCGCCTCTCGGTTGCAGACTTGCAGTTTACAAAAGGTAAGTAAAAATTAACCTTTGTTTTATTTTTTGTTATCTCTAATAGATAATCTATGCTTCCTTTTCTAATTAAATCATATATCAAACTGGACATTGCATTTCTGTTTCTGGGCACAAAGCACGGGATAATGTTGAAATTGACCATGGGTAATTCATCGTTACTTGAGCTCTGTGGAAATTTAATTGCTAATGGTTTTTAATAGTTCGTATTTGCTTCTGTTTATGATTATATGTTGATGTGTTTAAGTAGTAGTTAATTGATGTTGCTGGTATTTGAGATTGAGATTATATGTTATGTTCATATCATGCCGTTGCTAGTTGGTATGAGTTTCTGTTTCTTTTGCTATTCTTGTTTCGTTGCTGACTTGCTAGATGATTCTGGGTTCGTGTGGACTGTGGAGTCTGTGGACTTTACAGCGTTCGTCCCCACAGTTTTAAGTTGAAAACTTGTAGTTCTTACCAATCTTTAAGGTCACCACTCCTGCATATTTTTGTCATTTTCTTCTAGGGAGATCTTATGCTTGGCTAGAAAAAAATAGATCTTACCATTTCCTTTCTAGACTCCTGTATGATTAAGCTGTGGGTATGCCCTTTCCTCTGTTCATCCGTAGCTTCACAGAATATTAGCTTGCATGCTTTTTATTTACAGAATATAAATAATGAAATACGACTTAGATTCATGGTTCAAGAGGATAGAGAAGTGTAGAGTGAAAGACTGTCTTTTCTTATACACTTGTCTTTTTTATTTTATTATTTATTAATCAACTTATTTTCAATCTAACATTTTTTTTTGTAGAATTTGGTGGACAACTAAATCTTGCAACGGATGATAATTAGTTCAAAATCATATGTAATTCTTGAAGTTGTTTATGTTAATGTTTCTATTTCTTTACTTTGAAGCCCTTTGAAGGCATTTCTTGTAATTTAAATTTAAATTTGTTCACTTGTGTAGTTTTAATTATTTTGCTCATGCTAAATTAAACAAAACAAAAGTATTAGAAAGGTTAAAAAAACTTAATAAACATTATATTAACAATTTAATACATTAATATTTTTTTAGTAGTTTTCAAAAAATTAAAAATATTTTGGGTTCATATAAGAAAATCAGTTTTTAAGCCCATCAGAAAATTCATTAGAAAGCCCATCAAAAAGCCCACCAAAAGCCCATCAGATGGCCCAAACCTAAAATTTGGTTTTTAACAATTTTTCCACCATAAAAACTGAACCGAACCGAACCGAAAATGGTCGGTTTTTAAGAATTTCGGTTCGGTTTCGGTTTGAATTTTAGAAAAAAAAAATCGGTTTGGTTACTTTTTTTTTATAAAAACCGAACCGAACCGAAAATGCTCACCCCTAGTTTGCTATATTAAATCATATTTGTTCTCTACATAATAATCATTCATCATTGGAATATTATTAAAAACTCTTTTCAAATTTCATTTAGTGTTTCCCAAGACCTTTTTAGTCAATACTATTTGAGAAAAAAAAATCCTAATTCACTCAGGATGATGAATCGTCTCTTGATTACTCAAATATCTTAATATAGTTCATGGTATACCTAATATGTGTCATTTCATTACCTTATTTAAGATAACATGTAACAAGATCAAAGCATAACATTCGCTACATAAGATAACTTAGTGATATTAAATTTAAGGATCACTTAAACAACAATCTAAAAGTCATGCCATAGACATAAGTGATCTTTCCATATAGAATTTCCATACAGGTTAGTTAGTGTACATGTCTTATGACAATTACTTGCATATTAGATCTAGGTATGTATGAACAACTGCTTTTTTTCATAGGAGAAATAACATAATATATATTAGTCTTTATGATTTTAATAAATTATAGTATTTAAAAGAGCATAAACCAAGAACATTTTAGAAACAATACTTTGATGCATCAGGAATCCCATAATTATCACAATTTTATAATTACATTTGCAAAATATTTTTTATCACCTAGACTTTATCTTTACTCTATTCATTAATCTAATATTATTTTAATATTGAAGATAAATTAAGTCTTTCTTAATAATAAATATGTAATTACATGAATATAATAATGTTACATGTATCTAACTGATTGGCAACAAAGCATATTAAACTAATAAAACACAAGGGAAGATGATTTGGTGAGAAAGATCCAATGGAAGATATATGATTAACTAAAAAAATCACATGTCAAAGTAATTAACAGGTACAAAAGTCAAAATAGAAATTTATAAAGATCCAATGGTCAAGATATATGATTCAAGATCTAATTGTCAAGAAAAAAGAGGGAAGATAAGCTTATTTGGCATGAGAAAGAAATGAAGGAATAAAAGGAAGGAAATAAAGAATGGGTCACTAAGGACTTACCCGAGCTCTATTTTTTACACATCTAGTATTATTAGAAAGATTTTGACAAGGCGATTCTAATCATACTATGAAAGACCACAACACAAGATCATAATTGTATAATAGTCTTTTTTTTAGGTTTAACAAAATCCTAAAGCACATTGACCCAAAATTAACCCCAAACTAAAATATTTGTTTAAAGGTATGTTTTATAGGTTCTTACCCTAAGGATAAAAAAATATTAGGATGTTGGTCATGGTTTTTCCCCACTTCTTTGTATATAGTTAAAATACAAAATTGACCTTAGAAAAGAGAGAAAAAAAGTTTGTGTTTTGGACTACTTTTTATTCAAGATTCTTATTGGCGCGTGCTCATTATAGACGAACAAGTGGGTGGTTGTTGTGTTATTTGGGTAGTGCGTTCGATGCCATTCGATCCCCAAACATAACCTTCTATCTTTTTTTTGGAAGCACCACCATGTCCTTTCTTCATGTAGTGGCACAAGATGCTATATGGTGAGCATATTGTCACTAGTATTTGTTTCTTTCTTTCTCTTTCCTACCATATAAAGTGTACGAGGGTTGTCTTTATTTTTAATTTTCAATTTTAGTCCTTATTTTTTGACTTTTTTTATTATTTTTTATATTTTTTTTAATTTATCCCTTCAATTACAATTTCTCATATGTTTTTTTTTTTCATTTTAGTTTTTTTTCTTTTCATTTATTTCCTTGCCTCCATTATTAATGTTTTATTTGCTTTTAATTTCATCCTTCAATCATAGTTCTTTGTTTTCTCTTTTTTAATTTTAGCCCTTATACTTTTAATTTATTATTTTACTCTTATTTTTTATAAATTTTTTTTAATTTTCAATTTAGTCCTTCAATTAAAATTTCTCATTTTTTTTCATTTTGGTCCTTATTATGTTAGTTTTTAACTTATTTTATTGGCTTTTTTGTTAAAGTTTTATTGGCTTTTAATCTCAACTTTAAAAAAATATGTTTTATTTTGTATCCAATTTGACTCTAATTCTTTTGATTTGTTTTTCCTTTTGTTAAAGGTATTTTTTAATTCCATTTAACCCTTCAATTGAGAGTTTTTTTTTTCACTCCTAATATTTGTATAATTGTTTTTTTTTTTCCAGTTTTATCTTTCTACATTTGATTTGCTAGGGATATGCATTTGTGTTTTTTCCATTTGTAACACTTTTTGTCTAATAAGTTGAGTCATAAGTTTAGAAAGCTAATGTCATTCAAAATCTTTTTTTTTATCATTTACATTTATGATCTTATTGTTCTGTATTAGTTTATTTTAAAAAAATAATAGTTTTGTGATTATATATTTTTTTCTATGGATACATCCTAGACTCATACCCTAGGTTATGGGTTTTGAATGTCTTTTTTGGATAGAATTTTTAAAAAACTTTTTCTTGTTTATTTTATATTTCTTAAGATATTATAATTCATCTATTTATTGTTTTCATTTTATACAAATGAATTTTATTTTTTAAAATAAAAATATTTAGTTTTAAATAATATTTCTTATGTTTGGCCTTGCATAATATTTTTAAATGTATGAGTTCAATCAATTTCATTTGTATTTGTATTATCTTTTATTTATTAAACAAATCAGTTTAGTAAACATAATCGAGTAAATATCTTATTTTATGTGATTGAATATCTTGATTTATATTCATATCTCAAATTTTCAACTTATCTTTTGGTTAATGTTACTGATGTTTTTTCATTTATTTTTTTGGATATCAATTTAGCTTTTTTTTGTTTATTTGCATAGATGATTATCAATTTATTTAATTAGATGATTTTATAGAATTTTTTATTTACACTTTGAATTTCTTATGTAAAAAACACATCTTGATAGCCTACATACCCAATATTTTTTAAAAAAACGTTTTTACAACCCATGATAGAGCACGAGTTAAATAGCTAGTAGGCATGTTGCTAGGAGTGTGTTGTTATAGTTTGTGGCTGATAGATAAATATTGAAGTGGAGTGGAACAAGAACATTTGCCTCTTGAAAATTTATTTCATGTTTTGTTGCTAGAGACAACTAATAGGTTGGTGGTGTGTGGGCAACAACGTTGTTGTACAGTGAAAGGGTATTAGAAAAAAAAGATTTAAAATTCTTGGATGGTAAGAATTTCTTAGGAGACTAGATTTTCTTAGGTGGTTTACAGTCTACTATAAATATTTATTTTGATATAGTGGAAAAAAGCTCTTTTCTTTAGTGGATGTATTCATATTAGTGAGCCATGTTCAATCTTGTTTTTTCTAGTTTCCATCCTATTGCAGTGTTCATCAATAATTGCAACAAGTTTTTTTCACAACAATTAGTATCAAAACTTATCTACGACGCCTGGGGTTACAAAACTCAACATGATCAAGTTTGATGGATTAGGCAATTTCATATTCTGGATGAGGAGGGTAAAAGATCTATTGGTTTAGTAGGGTATGGTAAAAGCAATTGAAAGGCATAAATGATATAGATTGGCAAGAACTGAAATTAAAGGCTATGACAATTATCAACTTTTTTATGGATGATAACATGATGTATCATGTTATGGATGAGGAATCACTAATCATAATTTGGGAAAATCTAGAAAGTATGTATATATCCTGGTCATAGTCAAAATATTTTTATCTTATGTAAAAACTTTTTGGTCTATAGATGTTAACGAATACAAATTTGAATCATCATATCAAGGGTAGCATCATATCAAGGATATATGTATTTTTTTTTTCATTTATAAGTATTCATGAAAGGTTTTGGTGTACTTCATGCCACATAAGTCATAAATGTTTGCCAAGTTTAAGACATTAAAAGCAGAAGTAGAAAACCTATACAGGGAGGAAGATTAAATGCTTCATGTCAAACAATTGTACTAAATACATATATTCATAGTCCATGGAGTTGTGTAAAATTACAACTATTTTGTTTTAACTATCGGGGTGTAAAATTATACTGTAAAGTACACTTGCAGATAGTTAAAAATAGGATTTTCAAAATGCAGTGTAAAATTCTTTTGGTTAATCTTTCAACTCGTAATGAGGTAAAGACTCTCTCACAAAGAGAGATCTACGTCGAACCTTAGAAAAGACCAACAAATAACAATTGACTTAGGAAAAAACAATCAAACAACAATGCAACTTGCCTTAGGTAGGGTGCACTGGGGGTGATGTGTCTTCCCCTTGCACAATACATCCCCTTACCAAGACTCTCATAGACCAATAGGTTTCCTAGTGATCTTAATACTAGGTGGCGACTCCCAAGAATTATAACCGTAAATTTTACGACTATAAAACATACCCATTTCACCGCGCGCCATTCTCCTCCAGGGATGGAGGGGCGTGAAGTGCGAAAAAAACACCGTCGTGACAAATGGTGACTCCACTAGGGACTGTGCTGGACTGAGCTT
Organism: Salix caprea; assembly: GCA_964035475.1. Lineage (NCBI taxonomy): Eukaryota > Viridiplantae > Streptophyta > Magnoliopsida > Malpighiales > Salicaceae > Salix > Salix caprea. The sequence continues at coordinate 9,541,070 of OZ037746.1, forward strand.
TGTTTGATTGATTGTTTATTCTTTAGTTTATTTTTAGCATGTATTTGTACAACTTTAGCATGCATTTTTAGTTTCAGTTCACTCATGATATCGAGTTTGAATTAATGTCATCATGCATTTTAATTTCACGAATAAACCCAATTCTAGGTGAGGTGGGGAATAGCGGTCTGCCTCATGATTTTCAGTCGGGGTTCAGATTCATGAAATGTCCAACTATGAGCTGAGAGTTTACTCAATAATGGTGGTCACATCATGCCCCAACCATTTCTTGTAAGCCCCTATACCACCTTCACGTAAGGCAGTCACTGGGTAGTTCATAGACCTTTGAGACCAGATAGAAAGCTTACCCCTCATGTAATGGCCTAAAACTTGTCTTTGGGTACAAACTCCCTGATAATTCATACCTGATGTGTATGTACATACATTTTCATCCACATACATATATCATTGTGCATAACATATCATCAGTAGATTGAAATATAGGTTCTTGAAGAGCTTCTAACACTCAACTCTGCCAAAGAAGTATGGGGGATGAAGAACCTGCACATCGTGATAATCACTTCCAAGAAGAGCTGGATTCTCTTAAAGCTAGCGTGACTCATCTTACCACCTTACTTGACCAAGCATTACGAAATGCCTCCGGTGAGGATCCTTCAATTAGACCTGCAACGACTGCTCAAACACAAGCAATGAACCACCAGGAAGAGGTAACAGGAGAAAGAGTTCAGGATCCTCATCAAAATCCAATTTTTGTTCTATTAGCAACGCCAACAACTACGCCAACCCCAACGTTTATAGAAGCATCAAAGGGTATTGACCAAGATAAGATGGCGACACTGGAAGCCATGATAAGGGCCATTAAAGGGGTAAACTTATATAACCCAGTACAAGCTGCAAAAATGTGTCTTGTCCTGAATGTTATAGTACCAAAGAAATTTCTTGTTCCTAAATATATCAAATACACTGGGATACAATGCCCCATCACTCATCTAAAATCATATTGTAACAAAATGGAGGAAGTAGTGCATGATGAAAAATTACTGATGTATTTTTTTCAAAACAGTTTGAGTGGGGCAACATTGAATTGGTACATGAGACTAGACAACTCCAGGATCCGTAGCTGAAAAGATCTGGTAGATGCTTTCATAGAGCAATATAAGTACATCATAGACATTGCTCTTGGCAAAACAAGTTTTTCTAACTTGGAAAAGAAGAATAAAGAAAGCATAAGGGAATATGCTAAGAGATGGAAAGATCTTGCTACACAGGTACATCCCCCGCTACTGGATAAAGAGATGGTGACATTATTCAGAGATCTTGCTGCCCTATTACAAACATGTGATGAGCATCTCGGCACAACAATTCACAAATGCCATAGCCGTGGGGCAGCGAAAAGAGCAAGGAATCAAATGTTGTAGAATTTCTGCACATATGGAAGTGCATTGGAGTTGGAAGATGAAGTCTGCTTCCATGATTGCCTTTTATTTTGTTCATGTCCACACATGATGTTACCATTTTGACTTGTCGGCAAGTTTGCTCGTAACACCACAAGACCTTCTGTTAAACAAGATTTTCTCTCCAATAAGATCATGTATTTTCTTGTGCTTATGATGTACTTTTTTTTTATTTAAATAACACAAGCACACTTATAGCTTTTCGTCCAAGTTATACATGATCCCATGATTTCATAAATATTTTTGGCAAAAGCAAAGTCTAGTACAAAATAAAATGTCAAATTGATGTTTGTTTAACAAAATGAGTTTTGGGAATTCAAAGGATTTCATTGAAAGGTGACCTCATACGTCCAAAAAATAAAGCTAGGTTCTTAGCTAAACAAATAATCCAAAAAATCATGTTGAATGGAAAAGCGAAGCTTACCGATCTAGATGCATGTTTTTGAAATGAGGAGAGACCATCTTTGATATGTCTTTCCAAAGTCTCAAATATCCCTTGCAGCCCCTATTTGAGCATAATAAATTCTTTTGATAATTAAACCTAACAAGGATCACACCCTACACTAGGGGTCAAGTGTGAGGATAAAAAACAATTTTAATCTAAAAAATAGTCCTCAATGACAAGTGATGCCCGAACAAAGCTAGGGGCATAAACATAAAAAGGGTTTTAGTACACTATAACAAATCAATTCAAAATGATGGTGTACTAAAAACCCATGATAGAAAGCCCAAGCAAAATACTAGGGGGCATGTCAAGATAAAAGCCCAAACAAATACTGGGGGGCATGCTAGGTCATTATGAAAATCAATTGTGATGAAAAAAATAGCTTTAAGTGTAAACACTCGTGATCCTTAGTCTAGAAAACCCTCAAACACCTTTTGAGCCTTCAAGTACTTTTTTTCATAGCTAACAACCTAAGTCTACTCTACAAGCCTGATAAAGCCCTTTATGATCAAATACAGGCAATCTGGATCGCTAGGCAATGCTTTTCCATTCAAAACAAGCCTTACAAATGCTTCAAAACTTGATCAAAGCCTTTTGACATGTGAGTCATGAAATAAACATCATTTCACATTCTTGTCAAAATTATCATAAAACCTGACAATGAGATCACTCGAATTCTTTCAAGAACAAGTCTGTTTAAACAAACATCAAAATGGTTTTTATGCTTGAATGACTTTGAAATTTCAAAAAGCTTACATGAAAACAATCTTTGCAAATAATCAACCCTTTCCATGCAAACACTACACTTGAAGCCTAAAACACTTGTGGGGCATGACCAGACTGGGGGACAATATACAAATGCAATTGAAGCTGGTTTCATCATTCCTTTTCAAAGAAAGTTGAACAAAACTGAGAAGGGCATGTGGACACAAAAGATTTGTCATCTCCTGTAGTCAAAATCATAAGTTGCGACTCGAGTAAGCAGAAGTGAGAAGCCATTAAAACCAGATATCCAAACCCCCAAAAGAGAAGACCATGAAGAAGAAAGGGGACATATATTTCTTAGGTAAGTATACATGCATCATCATGCATTGCATCCCCACTAAGAATCTAGGAAATGTTTTGAATGGGTTATAATTTACAAACCTTCATTCATCATTTTTGTGTATGCCTTTGAGCTCTCACCTCTTTCATTTCCTATAGCATGCTTTTCAACCCTGTCTCTTTCAAGAATTTGGGTGTCATCATGCATCGCTTCCCCACTGAGAATCTAGGAAATGTTTTGAAGAGACTGTAATTTACAAACCTCCATTCATCATTTTCCTGTATGCACTTGTGAGCCCCTTATCAACTCAGATAGCGTGTTCTCAACCCTACCTCCATCATCCTTACACAAGGGCATTTTTAGCCCTCAATCAACTCGGATAGCATGATTTATGTCCCTATCCCTCATCTTTCTCCTTTGAGTGTGCTTACCAACCCTTAACAACAAATTAAAACAGTGTGTTTTTCAACCCTATCTTTCCTCCTCTTTGAGTATGGTTTTTCCAATTCTAAAACGATTAGTTAGGATAGTGCGCTTCTTAAACGTAACTTCCCTCTGAATTGGGCCCGTTTTCCAACCATTAACCACAAATAAAAATAATGTGTTTTCCAACCCTATTTTTCTTCCTCTTTTGAGTGTGGTTTTCCAATTCTAACCATCAATTAGGATAGTGCACGTTTTAGCCTATTTTCCTTCCTTACTTGAGTGTGTTTTCCAACCCTTGATCATCGATTAAGATAGTGTGCTCTTCAGCCCTATTTTCCCTCCTTATTTGAGTGCGTTCTCCAACCCTCAACCATCAATTAAGATAGTATGCTTTCCATCCCTATCCTCATTTGAGAGTGTTTTCCAAACCTTAACTATGAACTAAAGTAGTGTGTTTCCCAACACTATTTTTTCTTCCTCTTTTGAGTGTGTTTTCTAACCCTCAACCATCAATTATGATAGTGCGATGTCTAGCCCTATTTCCCCCACTTTGAATGTGTTTCCAACCATCAATTAGAATAGTGCATTTTCCATCCCTATCCTCCTCCTTGTTTGAGTGCGTTTTCCAGCCTTCAACCACCAACTCAAATAGTGCGCTTTCCAGCCCTCAACCATAGATCCTAGATAACATGCTTTCTAGCCCTATCTTCCATTCCATCATCTTCACCATTTTCACTTCCATAGATCAACCATTTCATGGTCTAGTAAATCCATTCTCTTTTTCCTTACAACGCTTACTATCTAAAGTCTCCTACAAGACTTTAGTCGTAAGCACTATAAAGAGGGGGGCAATTGTTATAACCAAATTCTGGGTTATTCCCTAAAATCTATCCAAAATTAAAAAATAAAAAAATAAAATAAAAGGGGCTGGCTTTGACAGAAAAATCGTGGAAATTTTCGATGTTTTCAAGAACCCGATCATACGTCTTTTATGCCTAAATAAGAAGGAAAATACAGATTCAATGCTAAAATAACTTATTATTGGATAAATCTGTTTAAAACTTAAGTCGAAAGGTATAATTATATTTTCACAGGCGAGTTTGATTTAATCGCCAACCAATTTAAAGTGTAATTATGTTTAGGGATTAATTTAGAGCTCAATTGAAGGATTTAATTAAGAGTAAGCACATAATTATACTTTAAATGGGTCAAATTATTTTTATTAAGGGCTTAATTAGTGAGAAATTAAGTTTGGAAGCTTGATTTGAGTTAAATTGAGAAGATCAGAATTTTTAGAGACCGAATTGAATTTGTCGAAGCCAATTGTGCGAAGTCAGGAGGGAAATTAAAGAAAATTGAGAGTTTAATGGTCAAGTGATGGTCAAATCGCATAGATCTGAAACCTAGGACCAAAATAAAAACGGCGCACAAAGTTAAGGCTGCTCTTGAAATTTTGACAGGGATACAATTGCACAAATTTAAAAGTTTAAAGCCGATTGGGAGTGCAATTAGAACAATTACAAATTGAAGGACCAAAATGTAATTGTACCAGGTCAAAAACGTGTTGCAGGCAGGCCATTGCAGCAGCCACACTGCTGAGAGGCAACCACTATAGGAGGCAACTCATCACTGAACACAGTTGTAGGATGCTGTTTTAGGAGGCAACTCGTCACTGAACATAGTTGTAGCATGCCACTGTAGGAGCCAACTCGTCACTGCACACGCATGCTGTTGAAGGTTTACCTTCACCAATAAATATCAGAGGAAATAATGCAGTAAAAGGGGGGAGCAATCAATGATACTTAAAACAAACTAGGGGAGACCATCATGAATGTTGAAAAAAAAATGGAGGGAAACACTAGAAAAAAAAACACAGAGCACGAGAAGGACGATAAACAAAGTGGGGAAAACTGCGGAGATGTCGTGACTAAAAACTTGCACATGACAGCCACCCCTCCATTTCCTCGGCTCTTCTTCCCCATCTCTGCCAGGACACCAGCACTGACATCCCTCTCTCTCTCTCCTCCAGCTAGCTCCCAACGAACACCACTTTCCCCTCGGCACTAGCGGTTCTCCCCCATGCCAACAGATCTCCCGAATAGCCCAACTCTTCTTCTCCAGCGCCGGCAACACAACATAATAAGCCCCGGTAAAGCAGCAGGGACAAACTCCAACATAAACCAGCAGCTTCTGGCGTCTCTCCCGACCACCACAGGCCACCATTTTTGACGCCACCATCAAAAGAAGAACCACATCAATGTACTCTACCCGGCGATAGTAGAAGGTAAGCTTCTCATCATTATCGGTCCTGTTACTGCTCACGTATATGAGCAATGTTAATTCATTATACTGTTCATGTTACATAAGTAGTGCAGAGACCAATTTTTTTTTGTTTGACCTCTTAGGCTGGACTGCTCTCGGTCCAGCCTAATTGGTTGGGTTGGGTCTCGCTCAGGTCCAGCAGAGTTGGGCCGGGCCATTTACTTGGGTGAGGCTCAGTCCGAATTTTTACATTTGGTTTTTTAAATAAAATATTAAAATAAAAAATCACTTTTATAAAAATAAAAAATGTGTTGTTTTCTTGTATAGAACCGAATTCCATGGTTTTTCCAAGCATATTTTTCTTTAAAAAAATATGTTACAACTTGCACATATTTTGAACGAAAATTGGATATCATAACCAGTTTATGATTATCCGTTTTAATTTGGCCAAAATATCAAAATAATTTAACAATTATTTTATTTTAACTATCACGATGTAAAATTACATTGTCAAGTACACTCGCAGATAGTTAAAAACAGGGTTTTCAAAATGCAGTGTAAAATTCTTTTTGGTTAGTCTTTCAACTCATAATGAGGTAGAGACTCTCTCATGAAGAGAGATCTACGTCAAACCTTAGAAAAGACCAACAAATAAAAAATAAGTTAGGAAAAAACAATGAAACAATAACACACTTTGCCTTAGGTAGGGTGCACTAAGGGTGATGCGTCTTTCCCTTGCACAATAAGTCCACTTACCCAGACTCTCGCAGATTAATAGGTTTCTTAGTGACCTTAATACTACATGGTGACTCCCAAGAATTATAGTCGTAATTTTTACGACTATAAAATACACCTATTTCACCATGTGCCGTTTTCTTCCTCTAGGGATGGCAGGGCACGAAGCGCGAAAAAAATATCGTCATGATAGAAGGTTTCAAGCTTTAGGACTTGAAAGCAAACAAGGCGATGATCAATATAGATGATTATTGATGAAAAAACCATGTTATAATGCACCTAGAAAGAAAAGCAACAAGTGGTATAAAACTGTAACAGCAATGAACATTACGTGCAAGTAGAACTAGATACACGTATTAAGAAAGAAACCATCAAGAATTAAAGGAATTCTGGTTTAGAAGATCATCAATATGACAATATAGCTTTAGGTAGGCCAAGATGCACTATTAGGCGACCAATCAAGTATGGTACAAAGATTTGGTCTCTTATTCACTTATTATTAACAATATGGATCCTACTAATTTTTTGGAGACAATACACAATCAAGATAATTGTAAGTAAATGAGTTCTATTAAAAAAGAAATAGAGTCTACGTATAAGAACCAAACATAGGTATTGGATGAACTTCCAAGGAAAAATAGGTCATAAAATTCAAATAGGTGTATAAGAAGTAAAAAAGCAATATCAGAGAAAGAGGGTGAGAAATTTAAGGCTTGTCTAGTAGAAAAGGGTTGCTCACAAAGGAAAAAGGATGACTATGATTAGATATTTTCACTTGAAGTCAAACATATTTGCATCAAGGTAGTGTTAATTAGTAGCACATTTTGATATGTAGTTGGAGCAAATGGATGTTAAGACAACTTTTCTCTATGGTGGTTTGGAGGAGAAATTTTACGTGTTCGAGCCATAATGGTTTAGTCAACTTGGCCAGGAACACTTGGTCTGTAAATTAAAAAAAAATTATAGATTGAAACAATCTTCAAGGCAATGGTACAAACGGTTTGAATCTTACATGATCATGATTGGCTACAAAGACATGAGTATGATTATTGTGTTTATGTAAAGATCCTTGATGATAATTTTTTCATATATATTTTTGTTGCTTTATGAGGATGATATGTTGATTGCTTCAAAAGTATGAGTGAGGTCAACAAGTTGAAGACTTTTTTAAGTAGAGAACTTGACATGAAACATTTAGGTGCTATTAAAAAGATTTTTGGGATGAATATTCACAAAGATATAACTACCAAGAGATTATGGTTATCTAAGCATAGCTATATTGAGAAAGCATTGGAAAGGTTTAGCATGGACAATATAAAATCAATGAGTACACATTTAGCAAATCATTTTAGTTTATTTATTGTAAAATGCCCAAATATAAATAATGTAAAAGACATGTCAAAGGTCTCTTATGCTAGTGTAGTGAGGTGTTTAATGTATGTCATGGTTTGTACAAGACCAGATTGAGCACACGCATTCCGTATGGTATGTAGGTTTCTGTCAATAAAAAAAATAAAGATCAAAATTGATACAAATACAAACTCACATGATACATGACACATCACATTTAATTTTTAAAAAGACTTATACAAATATCAAAACGAGGAAAGAGAAAAGATAGGAGAAGAGAAAAAGTTTACCCACTCTCAACTATTGTGCCACCATGCACATGAACCTGACCATCAGGAACAGGACCGTCAGACTATTTTTGAAGTCATCATAAAGAACATTGTTTAGCTGCTGGGAGAACGATCCATCCAAAGAGCATGAATGCCTCCCACCTGTTGAAATGTGTGTTGCATGTGTTAGTTACCTATTTTCAAATAATATTATATATTTATTCAAATATCAAAAAATTTATTAGTCAATTTGATTAAACAAAAAAAACTAGAGTGGAAATACAAAATCCAGCTGATGTCAACTTTATAATTTTTATATTAAGAATAATTTAGTTATTTTATTGTACTTAAAATAGTAAACGATAAATAAGCCACTAGACACCATTTTTATATTTTATACTTTAAAAGATAATTAAATCATTTTATTGTGAAAAAAAAATAAAAAACCTTTTTTATCCCCAATCAATTTGATAATGATTAATAAGTTATTCAAAAAATCAAATTTTCCTTTATAACCAATTCAATGTTTTATTTAAGAGCAAAATTATTATTACATATTATTTCAATAAATAATGCCTCATAACTTTATGAATAATTTTGTTTAAAGTCCAATTAGTTTTGGTTAATAAGTCTTAATGGTTTTATAATTTAATTATCTCATGGCCATATGTTACATTAAGGGTTTTGAAAATCAACTAGGGTTCAAAAGGAAGAATATGTTAAAACTTCTTCATATGCAGGATCAAGAAAAAGAATGGAAAGGATTGTATGTCTTGTTTTTTTTTCCTTAGTATAATATTTTCATATATGGACATAGGTAAGAACTTAACATCTTTATTAGAAACAATGCTTCTAGGAACCCCATGAATTCATACAATCTCCCTAAAGAATAAATCAACAATATTAATTGCATCATCAATTTTATGACAAGATATGAAATGTATCATCTTTGAAAACCTAACTATAACTACAAAAAATTGAGTCCCTACCCTATTTTGACTTTGTACACCTAATACAAAATCCATTGAAATACGAGATGAATGACTAGTGGATCATATAGAAACGGGGCTAGAGCAGTGATAATTTCCCTAGAAAATAAATAATACCCTATTTGAGCTAGGTTATAGTTTAACAGAAAAATGTGTTGTTTTCATCCATACAATCGAGTTTCAAGGTTTTTTACTAAGCATATTTTTCATAAAACAAATATATTTTGTATCTTTCACATGTTTTGAATGAAAAATGGATATCGTAACCAGTTTATGAAAAATATCCAAAACTTTAACAATTATTTTGTTTTATAAAATTACATTGTAAAGTATACTCGCAGATAGTAAAAACAAGGTTTCAAAATGCAACGTAAAGTTTTTTTGGTTAGGTTCAACCCGGGTAGGGTAGAGACTATCTCATGAAGAGAGATATACCTCAAGCCTTAGAAAAGACCAGTGAATAAAAATCTAGCTTAGGAAAAACAATCAAACAACAATGCAACTTAGCTTAGGTAGGGTGCACTAGGGGTGACGTGTCTTCCCCTTGCACAATAGGTCCCCTTACCTAGATTTTTGCAAACCATTAGGTTTGCTAGTGACGTTAATACTAGGTGGCGATTCCTAACATTTATAGTGGTAATTTTACGACTATAAAAGCCTCTATTTACCGCGCGTTGTCTCCCCTCCGGACATGGTGTGGCACGAAATGTGAAAAAAATATCATCGCGACAATTATTGAGGTTGCCATCTTAGTTTCTCTCCCTAAAGACCTAAGATGAATGGTGCTATTATGGAAAAAAAATAAAAATCTCAAAAACATCAACTAGAAAATGATGGTTACTTATGAAGATTGGAATGAGATGTTTTCATATGCACTTTATGCATATCATACTATAGTTAAGACTTTTACAGGTGCAACCCCTTACTCTTTGGTACACAAGTTTAAATTCCATCATTAAAGGTTCCAATGGGTGCAGAAGTAGAAGAATTGGAATGGGCAAAGCTAAAATTTAAATATTTCAATTCAATTAGTGAAAAAAGGTTAATGACCATCTATCATCGCCAATTATACCAAAGGAGAATGATTAAAGCATATAACAAGAAGGTCAGGTCAAGAATGTTTAAAGCGGGAGATCTAGTATTGAAAAATATTTAACCAACATTAAAAGAAGATCAAGTAAATGGGCACCAAACTATAAAAGACCATACATAATAAAGAAAACTTTTTTCTGGAGGAGTCTTGATTTTAACTAGGATGGAGGGGAATGGTCTACAAAAACCTATAAACTCTAATATTATAATGAAGTATTATGCATGTTGTACTTTTTCTATCAATCAATACAAATAAAAGTTAAGCCAATAATTCCTAGGTGCATTTTTCTTATCTCTTAAAACTCAACATGATCTTTCTAGCTTAAAAACTTTGTTTTTGCAAAGATTTTCAGAAAATAAAAAATATTATTACAAATATAGAAGTCAAATTGGTGTTTTTCTTTAAAAAGCAATTTTTAGGAATCCAAGTGATCTTTTAATAAGGTGACCAAACACTAAAAAACCTAAAAAGCGAACCAAACACTACAAGATAAATTTGAATGTGAGTTAAATCATAATGAAAAAATCTTCTTGCATGTCCGAATTAACCACATATAAGGAAAGAAAAGCTTACTAATCTTAAATGCATGTGTTTGAAATGAGAAAATGCCATATTTGATAATCCTTTCACAATTCTTAAAATATCATTTGCATTATCACTGAAAATTAACTCTAACTAGGATCACACTCCATATTGGAGGGCAAGTATGAGGATTAGAAAAGCAATTTGACCACAAGGATATACAATATAGTCCCCAGTAATCAAAAGTGCCCAAATAAATCTAGGGGCATGAAGTAATTTAAAGAATTAAAAAGGTTTGAGCATGCCATATAAAATAGAAGATACGAGTTTTCTTGCCCGCGCGCTGCGCTGAACTTTTTTGATGTAGTAAACTAATTGATTGTTGCGTGTGTTTTTATTGATTAACTCAAAATTTAATTAGTTAAATTATCATTTATAAAATCTATTTCAAATGAGTTATTTGTTTTGTGCATCAAAGTGATTGAATATTTTATTATTTGAAATGTTTAGATAATTATTTAATTGGTAGATTGTCTATGTGTATCGAAGCGTAGGGTAAGTGACTCGTATAGTTTTTCATTATAAATAATCTAGCCCAATTTTCCCACCTGTTTTGTCTATTTGTGGCTTCAAATATTTTTTGTTTGAATGATATTAAATCTGAAATATCATATATGAAAATGTCGTGAAAGTCCATTTTCATTTTAAAAAATATCGACTAATAAATTATTTTGATTATAATTACATTTTAATCATCATGATTCTAAATTATGATAATTATTATAGTTGTTATCATAATCATTATTGTAAATAATTAATATTCTGATTATAACTGACAGTATTGTTATACTCGTTGTCATTACTATGACAATAATCATCACTATAACCAAAATCATTGTTTTTATTAATATTATTTCAATCATTAATAGTAGTAGTATCATTATTATATTTTTTTGTCATTATTGATATTTTATATTATTTTATGAGTTATTGTTATTATTGTTATTATTGCATTTATAATGATAACACCATTAAATTAAGGTGTTATAATATTTTTATATTATTTTATGAGTTATGGTCACCATTATCATAAAGTTTATAACACCTTAAATTGTTATTATTAGTACTTTTCAAATAATAAAAATTACTAACTTATCTTGAGGAATAAAAAAACCCAAAAACTTTAACGAAACAGTAAGCAAGAAAAAATGAAACTCAAATTATTATTATTATTGCATTTATAATGAAAAACAATTACTTTGAAGAATAAAAAAAATCAAAATTATAACAAAAGAGTAAACAAAAAAAATAAATGACAAAGAAAAATGAATATTATTAGCCTTAACAAAATCATTTGAAAAAAATATCTCAAATGAATATTATTATTATTGCATAAATAATGAAAAACAAATCTCAAAGAATAAAATAAATAAAAAAATATAACAAAAGAGTGAGCAAAAATTATAATAAATGATGGAACAAAAATAAATATTTTTGCCCTAAGAAAATCATTTGAAAGAAACATATAAAAATACTATTACATAAATAATGAAAAACAATTACCTCGAAGAATAAAAAAACTGAAAATTAAAACAAAATAGTAAGTGAAAAAATAAAAATTAAAGACAAAATAAAAATAAATATTATTAGCCTTAAAAATAACATTTGACTTGAAGAAATAAAAACCAAAACAAAAAAAGAAATATTAAATTTGACATGTGATTCGCCACAACGAGAAATCTTTTTTGCCTCATTTCAACATATGTAATTTTTTTGTTTTACTTTTTGGTTATTATTCTTTTATTTCTTGATTTAGTTTTAATTCTTTTATTTTTTGGTAATATTGATATAATTCTAAATAATTTCTTTGTATTTATGTATCTATACTCTTAGTTTTGACTTTTAATTTTTATTGTAATTTATCTTTGTATTAAATACAACTTTGGTTAAAAAAACACAGTAAGTTCCAGAGTTATCAAATTCGTTCCGTTCCGGCTGGAATAGCTGGAACATGCTGTTCCGTTCATAACACCGGGACAAAATGACGTCGTTTTTGTCACGGTTTTAATTCCGGTCAGTTCCGAAAATTCCGGCCAAATTCTGGCCGGTACGCCTCGGTTCCGTTCCGGGTGTACCGTTCCGGGTTCAAAAGTACAGCGCTCAAATAAGCTCAAGATGATGGCGAAAAAATCTGGACTTCAATTGAAATAGAGAAAATATCAGGAGCACAGAAGGCAGACAAAATAACATTAAGACTAAGTGCAACTACAAGGAGATTCTTATCATTCACATGGCGAGCAAAAAGAATGCAAGAAGGGACATCTCTGCACCAAAATAGATGGGATCACAACTTCAAAGCAGCAATCGCTTCTAGTTTAAAATCAATCCTTAGACCCAAAACTCGCCGAACCTCTGCAGGGGCTAGTCTCCAGGTCCTGAGTTCTCACCCCAGAAATCTAGTTGAGAATCAAAAGAGAAATCAACTGGGAAGGGTGGGGCAGTAGCAAGCACAGGGAAGCCAAGGAAAAGTGGGGGGACGGCGCAAGAGAAAGTGGGGAGGGGGTAGGGTTAGGTTTTTATAATTTATATTAATAATAATAATAAAAAAAAAAAAGAGAAGAAGTTAGGTTTCTACGGGGGGGTATATAAATTATTAATAATAATAATAATAATACTTTCTATGGGGGGTTATATAAATTATTATTAATAATAATAAAAAAGTAGGTTTATATGGGGGAGGGGTAATAATAATAATAATAAAAAATAACTAAATAAAAATACGTTTCTAACTTTCTTGGGGGGGGGGGGGGGGGGGGGGTAATAATAAGAATAATAAGAATAATATTTTTTTTTGGAGGGTTAATTTTTAAATATTATTTTAAATTTCAAATCTCAAATTTGTGGGTCTTTTAATTATATTTAATTTTTTTTAATTTAAATATAATTAAAAATAATAATTTTATTGTTGGAGGATTTTTCAAAAGCAATTATTTAATTATATAACTTACTCCTGTTTATTATATAATTAATTGTATCATTAAACTATATATAAAATACTTGAACTTTATTTAAAATAAGATAAAAAAATGGTTCTCTTATTAATGATGTAGAAGATGTTTGATTTATATTTCTTTTATTTTCGAACATTTTACTTTCATAATATTTTGGAATTTTAGAGATGTTTCTAATTTTGAGATTATGTTTTTTTGACTTTGTGTTTGTATTGTATAATTTAAAGTTCATTTATATTGAATTTAAATTATACTTGTTAAATTAATATTTTATTTTTTTCATATATATAATTAAATAAATATGAACAGTACAAAACCGGAAGGGGGGGGGGGGGTTTATAAATTATTAATAATAATAATAATAAGAATAATAAGAATAATATTTTTTTTTGGAGGGTTAATTTTTAAATATTATTTTAAATTTCAAATCTCAAATTTGTGGGTCTTTTAATTATATTTAATTTTTTTTAATTTAAATATAATTAAAAATAATAATTTTATTGTTGGAGGATTTTTCAAAAGCAATTATTTAATTATATAACTTACTCCTGTTTATTATATAATTAATTGTATCATTAAACTATATATAAAATACTTGAACTTTATTTAAAATAAGATAAAAAAATGGTTCTCTTATTAATGATGTAGAAGATGTTTGATTTATATTTCTTTTATTTTCGAACATTTTACTTTCATAATATTTTGGAATTTTAGAGATGTTTCTAATTTTGAGATTATGTTTTTTTGACTTTGTGTTTGTATTGTATAATTTAAAGTTCATTTATATTGAATTTAAATTATACTTGTTAAATTAATATTTTATTTTTTTCATATATATAATTAAATAAATATGAACAGTACAAAACCGGAACGGAATGCCGGAATGCACCGAAACCGGAACGTTCCGTTCCAAACAAAAAACCGGAACGGATTTTACAACTATGGTAAGTTCAGCTTTAGTAGTGTGAAATAAAAGTGAAACCCTCTCTTATACATGTATAGTGAATCTTCTGTTGTTAGTTATTTGTTATATTTTTTAGGCTGATTATTTCGCTCAGATATATAGCATTACATAAAAACTATAAGACCATTGACATTTTTTTGCATTTAAAAAAAAATTGTTTCTGACAACGACAAAGTGGAGGGAAAGTGACTCTTACATTTTTATATTATAGATAATTTGGTCCAATTTTTCCACACGTTTCGTCAACGTGCGACATCCTATATTTTTTTGTGTATGTGAAATATCATACATAAAAAAGCTATAAAAGTCAACCTTAAAAAAAATAATATCAAATGATGAATTATTAAAGTTATTATTCTAATTGTTATTATCATATTGTTAAATTATCACAATTATTATAGCTGTCATTATAACTGTTATTATAAATAATTAATATCCTAATTATTATTGGTCATACTATCATTGACACCATTATTTTTAGAAAAAAAATTAATTTTTTTATTCTATAAGATTTATTTCTCATATTTTTATATTAAAATTATTTAAGAACACTAACATTAAATTAACTTGATTTTGTTTTAAAAAAACTTAGTTAATTTATATATATATATATATATATATATATAAATTAAACATTTAAGGTGTTAATTAAACAAATATCAAAATATATAATTAGTCTCACATATTTGGAAGAAAAAAAACCTTACAAATAATCATTGTCATTATTTTGAATGCCTTATCTATAATAATTAAAAAATTTAACACCTAAAAATATTAACAAAAAATAAATTAAAAAAAATGACAAAATAAAAAAAATATTATTAGATTTAAAAAAAATATTTGACTTGAAAAATAAATAATAAAAAAGGGAAAAAATAATAAATATCAATTTTCAAATGATCACCAACACAATTTCAAATTTAAACATTAAATTTAAAAAAAATAAATCCTTAACAATAGAGGAAATAATGAAAATTACAAACATAAGCATGTACATATAAACATGGACAAAAATAGAAATTATTTCAGAAATATATATAAAAAAATAAAGAAATTAAAATATATATTAAAGATTATAAGTATAAGGGCTAAAATAAAATAAAAAATAAAAAATTTGATTTAAAGAACAAAATTAAAATTAATCTAAACTTTATTAACAAAAATATATTAAATGTTCATGAATGCTCTCTTATGCTATCCGTCATCCGACTTTCTTTTCTTTTTTCCTTTGCGACATTATCTTCAATCCATATTTATTGGCAGTCAAAATGTCAAAGCTGAAGAAATATATGTCGAATTAAGATAAAGATTCCAGATATTTAGAAATATGGCTAAGACCTACCTACTCCATTGTTGAATAAAAACGATTATCTTTTAACAATGCAATCTTCAACCGTACAATATTGAAGACATAGTATATTAATTAATTGTTAGGATAGCTGCCCACTGAAACTGCGTACAGTGAAGGGCACAACACTGAGCTGAGAGGACGGCTAATTAATGAGCAAGTGGCGAAGCAAATAGTGCAAGAATTCTTAAAGAATTCGCGCAGAGTGAAGCAAACAATGCAGGTAAGGAGGCGCAGACCAAATGAAAACTGGGCAACTAATTAATTAGTATGAAAACAGTTTAGGAATTCATAAACAATTGACGCTGCGCAAATGAAAATCACTGTTACTCCACAGATCATTTAAGTGTGAGTAAAAAGTAAACATGAACAGTAAATCAACAATATGTTTTAGCTTTTTTATTAATTAATAATGATAATAGTGCTTGAAACCAAATGAAGAAAACAAATATAAGAAGTCCAAACCTGATACTAGGGGTATAACAAACTGTTTGGCAAAGATAACCCTTGGATCCAAGAATCCTTTTGACCAAAAGAGAGGTTTGGGAATCAACATTAGTGATCCTTATATTACAACATTATATCGATTAGTGTTTGGTTTGAAAATTTCAAGGTTAATATATACATAAATAATTATTTTTTAAATATTAATTTCAGATAGTTTATCAATTTTAATAACTACAAGAAAAAATCAACATAAATAGTCTGTTTTCATCTTTTTTTCTTTATTCTCATATTTGTATCTTGGTTTTTTTCTAGTTATTTTAGAAATCAACAAGGAGATACGGGCAATGTAATAGAGAGAGAGGATGTTATTGTAAGGGAGAATCCATGAGTACTACTGGTCTTGATAGTTTGAGATAGGACGCAATTCACGGTGGTTGAGGCTAGTCTTGGAGTGAGGGGAAAAAAGAAAGTGTTTTGGATCGTGAGAAATATGGAAGGTGTAGTTGCAATAGGCATTGGTTTTAGTTTTGGAGGAGTAATGGAGAATAGATTGTGGGTTGATTTCAAAATAGTTTCATGGCTGAGAAGAAAGATGGTTCGAATGAGGGATATGTGTGGTTGTCTGGATGATATAAAAAAGGGGGTGTTTGCAACGGCAAAAATCCGTTGCAAATTTTGCAACTGGAATTTGTTTAGCAACAAAAAATTAAAAATAAATACATACGTGTTGCAACGGATTTTCCGTTGCAATTTTAATTTGCAACGGAATATCCGTTGCAAGATAAAACAAAATGCAACGGATTATCCGTTGCAATGTAAAATTAATTTACAACGGATTATCCGTTGCAAATTAAAATTGCAACGGAACATCCGTTGCAATGAAAAACCATTTGCAACGGAAAATCCGTTGCAAATTAAACTGATATTGCAACGGATTTTCCGTTGTAAGTGAAAACAAGTTGCAATGAATTATCCGTTGCAATTTTATTTTAAATTTGCAACGGATTTTCAGTTGCAATCTCAAACCATTTGCAATAGATAATCCATTGCAAATTAAAAATGAAATTGCAACAGATTTTTCGTTGCAAAATTCAAATTGCAACGGATAATCCGTTGCAATCTTTACTCCTCAGAACGCGTTTTGAATTGCGTACGCACCGTTTTGAATTAATTTCTTTACTCCTCAGAGACGTCTCTCTTCCTCCCTCGTTCAAAACAAATTTCTTCCCTTCTCTCCTTCTCTCTACTGTCGAGGACTGAAAACAGTCAACAGTAACACCTTGCCGGCGTTCCATCTCTTGCTCCCGTTCCACCTTGCCGGCGTTCCATCTCTTGCTCCCGTTCCACCTTGCCGGCGTCGAGCTTGAGTTATACAGAAGACCCATCACCACCACAACGCCGATCTCCTTCATGTACGGTAAGCACTTCCATTTTTAATTTCCTTAGTTGTTAAGTTTGGGTTTCTTGTTGTTTGTTTGCAAAGAAAGTCTGGGGGGTTTCTTCTTGTTTGTTTGCTTCTTCTCAACTACTTGCAAAGAAATCCGTGACCATTAGCGCTTGCATTAATCGAATTTAGAAATCAAATAGAATGACTTACAATGCTATCATTTCTGGGTTTTCAATGAGTTAAGGCATGCGGGTCTTGTTTGATGTAAGAGAATTGGGTTTGAGTTCTTTAATTAAAGGGTGTTTGAGTTTGAGAGAGAATTGGGTTTCTCAAGGGGTTTGTTTAAAACTTGGGTTCGGTTCCAGAAGCTTTGTGATTAGTGGGTTGATTGACAATTATGCAAAGAATGGAGATTTGGGTTCAGCTGAGAGGTGTTTTAAGGAGTGTTTGGATTTTTAACCATTAATGGTGAAATTGCAACATATCATATAAAAAATGGGTCATGGTCACGAACTGGGTGGTTTGGCGTGAAGTGCGCCGGGTTGAAATTGTGGACTGGGGGGAGAACTGGTGCAACCGAATCAAGGACTGACACCTGAGAATTTGTTGAATTGAGCACAGTTTCTTGCACACATCTCTGAAATCTATAGTGCTCTGTCTGTAATAGTAACAATACCTGCTCATGCAGCTAAGAAATGCCCACAATAGACTTTTATCATCTCTAACTGAACAAGTGACTTTGTGTTTGGTCATAGTTGTTTTGTGAGCATTATAAACTGGTTTGGACAGGATCTGTACCTGAGCAAGAAAATTTTGTTCTTAAGCATCCGGGCAAGGCAGTTCTTGGATGGGATCCAATGACCAATCAAAGTTATGTATTTGATGCAGTCAAATTAGCAAATGATGGATGCTTTAGCTTCGTAACATTAGCTCAAGGGATGTGGCTGCAGAAACCTCCCAAACAAAATTTGTATGGTAGAAAAACAATGTCACTACCAATCCTGCCACTTTGATCTTTGGATTTCATCTCACGTCCCTGCAAAAACCTGGAAGTTAATTTGTTATACTTCACTTTTCATCGTATTATTATTATTTTCTTGGTTTTTAAAGCATGAAAGTCATGTTTTATTTTAAAGTTACGGAAAATGTTCTTTGTTGCTCACTTGAACTTGTTTCTATAAACTTTATAGGATTTATCTTTGATCTATTTAAAAACTGCCAAAAATCTTCATGCCCCCCTGTTAATTGAATTTTACTTTGATTCCTGAAGAGAGGATTTCCACAAGGAATTCCAAGAGCAGAATCCAGATGTCAAGTCAATGCGTGAGGTAAATATATATGCAATATAGCTAGTAAAATCAATTGCCTCTTTTTCTCTCTCTCTCGCCTATGTTCTCTGATTAAGTAATTAGCATGAAAATGAACTGCATAATCTTTTCCTTTTCAGGTTGGCAAGGCATGTGGAGAAAAGTGGAAAACAATGACCTATGAGGTTTGTTCATCATAGTTCATAGTTTCCTTCAAGTCCCAGTTTATTAAAAAATGCCCCTTTGTTCCAAATACAGATTAGCATCTCAATAGGAACTATCTTTTGATGTGCTTCATGTGGATACTAAGAACTGCTGGTTTATGACATTGATGTTTTGGTACCATTAGTGTCTTGGAAAAGTTAAAACTTTGCTGGTTTCATTCAGTGGTTTATTAGTGTCTGTTGGCCACAACCCCTTTACATCTTAATATGCTTTTGATGAAATGAAAAACATTTGTATAACCTGAAAACTTCACTTTGATGCATGTTTGCCCACTGTTGTCCTCTTACCTCTGATCTTCTGTGTACTGCATTCTTCTCTCATTAATCCTAACATCACTCTCAATTAACTCTACATTCTTCTGTTCAACTCTGATCCAAATCCAGCTATCAAACCCAAATTTACCTGAACGTAATTTCATTCTCTGACCTTCATCCACCGCATAATCTGATTTTATTCCTTGTTAAAATCTTCAAATATAGAAGATCTTTATGGAAATTCGACATCAGAATCACCTTCTAACTTTTTCCCCTACCTGTGACAGGAAAAGGTTAAATATTATGATATAGCCACAGAAAAGAGAGCGGAGTTTGATAGAGCCATGTCAGAATATATCAGGAGAGAGGTATTATTTCCTCTGAAATTGAGGAGCTGGTTATTAACTTTATACCCATTTGTGTTTCAATTGTAATGTGTTTTCATATGGTTTTCCTAAAACAAGTTATTTTTATCGCAGGAAAGTGGTGAAGATGAAGACCTCGACCCCATCTCTCAAATAGTGGTCCATCTTCATCTCATCCACAACATCGTAGATCATTTCCACCTTAAACAATGGTTAAAAATATGTATTTTTTTTCCATGTTGATGTAAAATTCTTGATTTTTTTGTTTCATGATGTAAAAATATGTATTTACTTTAACGTGTAAATGTAACTGAATCTTTGTTGTATTATAAAATGTTTTTTTATATTATTTGAACTATATTTATTTGCTTCTAAATATTAATAATATTCATAAAAATATATATATATATATATATATAAAATTATTTAAGAAATTAAATAAACAATTTAATAAATAAATTAAATAAACAATCTTTTTGACAAGCTTGCAACGGATTTTCCGTTGCAAATAATGTCGTTGCTAATTTGCAATGGATTTTCCGTTGCAAGCTTGCGTTCCGTTGTAAATACAAGACTGCAAATTAATTTGCAGTCTTGTATTTACAACAGAACGCATCCGTTGCAAATAAATATTTGCAATGGTCTCCTTTCTTGTTTGCAACGGACAAACGCCCCCCATTTTTAGTAGTGATAGGGATGAAGTTGATGATTTTGCTTCAAGTAACGGCTACTTTTACGACATCTGATGGAGGATTCTTGTTTCGAGCAGTTGTCGACTGTCTATGGTAGTCGTGGGTTGTTAAAGAAGAAAGTGGAAGAGGCATCAGTTGTGTAGCTGGGAGACTTTCAACAATGACAAAGGAAGATTGGTTTGCTTTATTGTGGTTTGGGAGAGCATGAGTACTGTTTTTTAGGTTTGGGTTTTTTGATGGTATGACGACCAAGAGAGATGAGGGAAACGAGAGGGAAACGAGTTTATTTTGGGAGGTAGAAAGTTGGTTTGAGTGTTTAATTGCTTATGGGTCATGGTGTTGTGATTTGGCTCAGCAACTGGTAATGGCTATGTTGTCACTAGTGAAGGCTACGGTTAGAGGTTGAAGATAAGTTTTGGGATAACGATGTTGGCATGTATATTGTAATTGTTTAATAGATGTTTAAATGGCGATAGGAAAGCATATAATTTATGACTAATTATTTATTATTTTGGATGGATTATACTTTTATATATTTATATGTGTGTGAGTGTGTGCGAATATATGTACATTGATATGTTAATATCAATTGATAATGATATGTGTGCATATCCATATGTGTGTATATCTATATGTGTGTATATGGATAGATTACTTTTATATATATACTAGCCATATTGCCTGCGTTCTGCCGCAAGCATTCCTGTGTATATAATTTCACATAATTAAATCCATAAAGATAAACTTATATTATATAATTAATAAAAAGTTATAAACCAGGAAACAAAATGTGTAAATTTTTAAGCGGAGTTTGTTACGCAAGCGCAGGTTATATCTTTTGGAATGTAGCTACTTTGATACAAAAGATCACAAAAGAGCGCAAACTATACTACTTGCAGATCATTGTTAAATAGAGGGACGTCGAGGTGAAGAACGAAGCCAAAACCCCTAATCAAAATGAGACATTTCATCTCCTTGATAATTCTTCTGTTAAAAAAAGACATTGCAAGTTACTAAATGAGACATTTCATCTCCTTGCTAATTTTTCTTCAATACTGTTTGTTTTTGCATTTAAAAAGTATTTTTGAAAAAAAATATTTCTTATAACTTCAAATTATTGTTTATAATTTTGAATTATTTTATTATGCTATTAATTAAAATAAATTTTACAAAATAAAAAATATTATATTATATTTTAAAGTAAAAAGTTATTTCGAAAAGCTAATGCTATCGTAATCTTAAATACTACTTTAAAAGAAATTGGTTAAGCATTTGGCGTTTTCTACTTGGAGAATCCAATTTTAATTCTTAAGTATTAACTTATTTGTATACTTTTTATGTTTCTACATGAGCGATCATGAAAGTTTGCGTTTTAAATCACAAGATTTATTTTACATTGTTAATACATTTGAGTTTTAATGTTTAATTGGTATTGTATTTTAAAATATTACAAATTGTATCACATAATTTTATTGGAAAAGAATCTAATTATAAATCACAAGATTATAAAGAGGGATTATGAAAATATTTATCTCATATTTTTTTTAATATTAAATGTATATTAAAAAATATTTAATGTTAAAAAAAAAGTTAAAACGACTCGCTCAAACACTGTGCAAACACTCAGAAAACATTGTGGATTACAATAGTGTAGTAATGATTTCGTCTCTCAATACGCCTCAACCCTTGCCTTTGTATCAAAGATATTTTTGATTTTTTCACGGGACCGGTTGACATTACCAGATTGTTTGGGGGTGGTTTTGTATTTTACGTGTATTTTTGCACAGTAAAATAACCATAATATCCATAAATAAGACAAAATTGCACAAGAATTGCAGGGGGAATTAAGGTTATTGCCCATATTTTTTTTAATTGCTAACTACAAATTTACACCCATATAAGACAAAACAGAACAGTAAAACCTTGGGTTAGTAGCGTCATGGCACATTTTTTTTAAATGGTCAAATACATAAATACCCCCATATAAGACAAAATCCATGAGTTGGTTGTAGGGGTGTCCCGGTAATTTACCATTTTATTATTATATTTATTGCTGAATTATTGTTGGCGCATCGTCGGACGTGCCGTCCATTTCCGCGCTCATGCGGGTTCGGACGGCGCGTGTGGCATATTCCATCATCCAAAAATATCCAATCAGCATCTAAAATCATTTAAGCCATGTTATCTTGCTCCTGGTGCGGCACGTGTTCTTACAAGGTGGCAGGAGACGTGTCAATGGTCGGTTGAATTCCCCCCCCCCCTTTTCTCTCTTCTGCCTGTGCAAGCACTCGTCAGTGCCGTTGTTTACTGTGATTTTTCATTACAGTCCATGATCTTTCAATTGTTTTGTATGATCCTTATTTCTGATATATATGTTTTGATTTCTTTTAATTTGGTCCTTCAACTGAAATTGATTATATATTGTAGTTTTATTTCAGTCCCCAGTCTTTTAATTTCCGGATTGGTTTGAAATGTTTAATATTTTTGGTATCAAAGTTTTGATTTGTTTCAATTTTATCCTTCCATGCAAATTGATTATATACTTCAATTTCATTTCGGTCCTCATTCTTTTAATTTCCGGTTTTGTTTTAAATTATTTAATTTTTTCGGTATCAATGTTTAGATTTATTTCAATTTTTTCCTTTAAATGAAATTTATTACATGTGTTTTTTTATTTTGGCCCTTGTACTTTTAATCTTTGATTTTATTTTAATTTCTTTATTTTTTTATATATACTCCTTACATTGTTCCTATTTTTATCCATGTTTATATGTACATGTTCTTAGTTTTTTTCCAATTTATTTTTCCACTGTTATTAAGGTTTTTTTTATTTAATGTTTAAATTTTAATTTGTCTTGGTAATCATTTGAAAATTAATATTTATTATTATTTATCTTTTTTTATTTATTCTTTAGGTCAAATAATTTCTTTAAATCTAAAAATAATTTATTTTTGTTTTGTCAATGATTTAGTTTTTTAATTGTTTTTTTGTTAATATTGTTAGGTGTTGAATTTTCTAATTATTATAGAGAAGACATTCAAAATATGATAATGATTATTTGTAATTTTTGTTTTCTTTTAAATATGTTAGACTAATTATATATTTTGATATTTATTTAATATTAGCGCCTTAATATATATATATAAATGACCTAGGTTATTTTTGAAAAAAAAATTAATATCATTGTTTTGAAATACTTTTAATATAATAATATAAGGAATAAATCATATAAATAAAAAATAATGGAATTTGTTTTCTAACAATAATTATGTCACCAATTTTTATTATTTCAACTGTTATTAAGGTTATTTTTTTAATGTTTATATTTTAATTTGTGTTCGTCATCATTTGAAAATTGATATTTATTATTTTTTCTCTTTGTTTTTTTAAATTATTTTTATTTATTCTTCAAGTCAAATATTTTTTTTATTGTAATAAATTTTTTTGTCATTTATTAAGCTTTTTAATTGCTCTTTTGTTAATATTGTTAGGTGTTGAAATATCTAATTATTATAGATAAGGCATTCTACTTTGTTTGTCAAATGAGCCTTTATTTTTAATAAGATCATATATTTTTGTGTTCATAATATGTCTTCGCTCTTTAACATACTTACACCCTATTCATAAAACCATTACACCAAGAATTCTTTGGTGTGTTCCTATTTTCTCCCAAAACTATACATGATCCCATGTTCTCATAACAATTTTGGGAAAATCAAAGTTAGTATGAAAAAAAAATTGAAGTTTGTTTTAATGAACAAACTATGGGAATTCTAGTGATCTAAAACATGACCACACATATAGAAACCTGAAAAACAAACCAAATACCATGAGATGACTTTAAAGCTAAATAAATAATGATAAACCATTTCATATGGAAAAGCAAAGTTTAGCAATCCTAAATGCATGTATTTGAAATGAGGAAAAACCATATTTGATCATCTCTTCACAACACAAAAACATCCATTGCAGTCGCTATTTGAGCCGAATAAGCTTTTTCTTAATAGTTAAGCCTAACTAGGATAACACCTTACACTAGAGGGCAAGTATAAGAATAAAAAGGCATTCCAAGCCCATGAAACAATCATCAATGACTAAATATACCCAAACAAAGTTGGGAGGCATAAAATACTCTAAAAAGTGAAAAAGGTTTGAGCATACTATATAACAAACATGGTGATAGTCCTCGAAACTTAATAATAAGAAAAACAAAGATGGAAAGATGAAACCAAATTTTATTGGGAGGGGTATATCAAACCATTTTGCAAGCAAACTCTATGGTTTCAAAGTTCATAGACCAAAAGATTACCAATGTCCCTTTCCTTCACAACCATGAGTCAAATCCTACATTACATTCATTATCAAGCCCTTTCTGATTACAGGCAAACAATTTGGATCGATAAGCAATGATTTCCCATTCAAAACAAGACTTAAAAAATGCATCACATGATTTGTTTTTTCCTATAAAAATTTCAAGTCAAAATATGGACCTTTTTGACCAACAAGATGTGAAATAAATATCATCACAAAAATCTCAACCTCTGTGAAACCCTAACAATGAGAATCATTTATATGCTTTCTAGAGCAAGTTTTCTTTAAATCGATGTCAGAATGTTTTTTGTTTTCAGAATATATTTGAAATTCCAAATATTTTTCATGAAAGTTATCCTAGTAAATAACCAACCCTTCTCTACATATCATCTTCCCTAAAGAAAACTCAAAGGCCAGAACACTTGGATGTATAATAATTAGGTTGAAGCAATCTAAGAAATATAATAGGACTAGCTCCATGGTTTCTTTTCTAAGTAGACAAAGACTATTGAACAAAATTAAAGTCTTTAAGAAGGGAGGGCATGAGGATACAATCTAAAGACATGTCATTCTCAAAGGTCAGGCTCATAAGTTGTGACTCGAGTAAGCAAATTAAAGAAGTCACCAAAGCTACTTACAGAGATCCAAACTCTAAAAGTGAAAGTCTATGAAGAAAATGAGATCCTATATTTAATAGGTAAGTAGACATGCATCATAACACATTGCACTTGAATCCTTTCGTTCAAAACATGTGAAAGATGCAAAATATATATATTTTTTTACGAATCAACGCATGGAAAAACATTGGAACTCGGTCGTATCCACGAAAACTACACATTTCTTCATTTGTTTTTTTCTTTAAAATATGATTGGATTTGATAATTTTTTTTCAAAAATTGGACTAGGCCAACCCAACGTCATGGGCCGGCCTAACCAATGTGGGCCAAAAGGCCCACCTCTACTGGACTTGGGCTAGACCTGACCCAACCAACTTGGTTTGGCCGAGAGCAGGTCCACCGAAGAGTTACAATAACAACAAAAAAGAGAAATCGGGTTGCTGCATTGTTCACGTAGCGTGAACAGTGAACAATGAATTAATTCACACATGCAGTGTTAATATAGGAGTGATACATCTTCTCCTTGCACAACAAGTCCTCTTCCTAATACTCCCATGGACTATTAGGTTTTCTAATAACTTTCATACTAAGTGGTGACACCGGAAAATTGTAATCATAATTTTATGATTATACTCACAACCTTATTTTCCACACCACATCTCAATGCGGTCGAATCACCATCATGACAACAAAGATTAGATAAAATCAAGTTTGGGCATGAAAACTAAAAGGAAAGATGTGTTTATTTAATTATTGAATTCTAGATGTTTGAGTAATATTTTTTGAAATTATGTTATTTTTATGAAAAAAATGAAGCTTTAATATTAGGGAATATAATTTAGTGTAACCTTGTGAAATATTTGAGAAAGGAACTTTTAGGGATCAAGATGGGATTCCAACCACCATATGTTTTGTGAGAGAAATAGGGACTTACAGTATTTAACTATGTGTCATTTAAGAATTAATCATTTAATTACACCAATCTCGACGCTGCCACCACTAGTGGAACCAACTCGGCCTCCTTTACCCAGCAGCAGTAACAAGTACGCCAGTCATCCCCCTCAGCCAACCTCCCTTTCATTGTTCATATAATGTGAATAGTGCAACACAATTTTTTTTAGTTGGATTTTTGTTTTGGTCTTGGGTCGAACCTGTTCCTGACCTAGCCTAAGTGGTTTGGGCCAGGTCCGACCCTAGTCCAGCAAAGACGGGCCTTTTGGCCCAGCTTGGCTGGCAAGACCATTTAGTTAGGCCAAATCCAATCCAATTTTTTTTTGAAAATAATTAATATAAAAAATCATATTAAAAAAAAACAACAAAAAATATGTTGTTTTCGTGCATACAGTCAAATTCCAAAGCTTTTCCAAACATATTTTTTTTTGTAAAAAAACAAATATAACTTCTCATGTTCTGAACCAAAAATTGGATATCGTAAAAAACTTACGATTATCCATTGGAATTTGGCCAAAATATATAAAAACTCAATTTGGTTGGATTCTGATCAAATATCTATCAACATACCAAATTTCAGTAGTAAAGGAGCTTATATAGAAGAGATATGATTTTGCTAAGATGATATATAAGCTCTACCAGCAAACAACTTTTGTGAAGAAACAAGTTCAAATTACATCTCAAAGCATCCAAATCGACATCCAAGTCCTTATTTTGGTAATTTAGGTTCTCTAAGTCAAAACTTAAAATTTCATGCAAGCATATTTCTCCTTATTACAAAATCAGTTATTGAAGTATTTAAATGTAAAACTGTCTACTTAATGGAGGATTATTTTGTAAAGTAGAGAGTAGGGTTTCCTAAGCTATAAAAAGAAAGAGAAAGGAAAAAAAGAGAAAGGGACAACCATAATATAGAAACACAAATACACTCTCCTAAAAACCTGAATTCAAGCATTCTTCCATATTTTGTAATAGTTGTTCAATAGATATGCCAGATTAAACTATTTTTCTTGGTTCAAAGGACACAAAAACCTTTGAATTTCAAGAATTGTGCGATTTATTCATCCATTTATTTTTAGTTTATATGATGAATATATATATATATATATATATATATATATATATATATATATATATATATATATATTTGTTTTTCTATGATTATTTATCTTAATTGTTAGAACACTCTCTAAGTTGTTATCGTGAATAATCTATTGCTAAGTTTGGTATCAAAAGTGATGTTGTGGTCATGAACTTGTAAAGCAACTGAGCATAATAATTGTGGTGGATCTATATTATTAATATTAGGGAGAACATTGAAACAAATCAACATGAATTGTGTACAGTTTTGTTGTATAGATTAATTAACTTATCTAACTCTTAAGACTGTCATTGAACTAAATTATTAGTGTGGAAATTGTGATTATTTGTTGGTTACATTTAGTTATATAGTGGATTTGTTAACTAATTAATGTTAAGAAAAGATAAAGTTCAGAATATAAATTGAAGTTTCATTTCAAGGATCAGTTCTCATTTTTGGAGGTGGATCGTGCTCCAGATACTAGAATAAATATCTGACGAAGTCAAAAACCATCTCTATCAAGATAAGATGACAGACCCATTTTCTGTATTATCAATAGGTGTGACCAAGTTTTGTTTTCTTGATAAATTTCAGTTTTATTTAATTTTGCCTAATTGTTTAATTTTACCTTATTCTAGATAATCACCAACCAACCCCCAAAAATTGAATGAAAATATGAACTAAAACTTCCTTGTGGGATCGATCTTTTGCTTGCTCTATACTATCTTGTGTGTTTTAAGCTAAGGTAATTCATTTGTGAGACCACAACATCACAATAAATTTTAGCGTCATTGCCAGGAAAGTAAATTTATTTGATTCTTATGTTTTTTTTTATTTGCTATAATTGTTATTTATTTTTTTGAATTTTTTTGTTGCTTGCGATACTATTCAAATGATGTATTTTTGGTGGAATTAAGTCTCGGTCTTTTATTTCCTGAAGGGAAACAATATTCTAAAAAACACTTATGAGCTTTGGTATTTAGCCCAACCCTCATGTGGACAAACTCCGCTTGTTTCTAGGGTTTTTAAGTAGTTATTGTATTCTAGTGTAGGATTTTCGCTCAGCTCAATTTGCATTGCTTTCAATCTCTTGTGTGGTTAATTTCTTTTGAGTTTTCTTGACTATTTATGCCTATAACTTGTTCTACTAATCAAAATCAAGTGTAGGTAGTTCTCAAAATAGAATTTTTTTTACTAAGGTTACAAAAGGAAGCTTGTGTCAATACCATGGCAGTTGCACGACAACAAACACTCATAAAGGTCATTGCTCCTAACATGGAGAACCAACCATTATTTTCTCTATTTTTTAGATTTCTAAAGCAGTTAATTGGTTTTCCATGAAAATACAACTTTTTGGAGGAGTTTTTGTGCAAGGCCAGTTGGAGATTGAAGCTAAGACCCTGAAGACAATTGTGGGTTTTTTCTAAAAGTTTTGCAGCATCCAATGATAATAGTCTTTGAAGTTAAGTAAGCATAAAATGAAATCCTGTCAAATTTGAATTGGTGCACGAAAAAGGAAATTTGAAGGACTTCCCGATTTTTTCTCATGTCATGAGATATATGGTTGGAAGGATAAGACATATATCTAAAAGTCTCATATTTTTTCTTAATTTACTTGGATGAATGACCCAAAACGTGTGTGCAAAGGAACTGACGTGTTATCCTAGTCAATGTAGGAAGAGGAGTCAATTATTTACCCACTTTGGAGTTAAGTTTTATTTAGAAAAAAAGTGAATAGAACAGGGAATTTATACATTGTTCACTTATTAGGTGAAGGGTTGTTGAGTTGGCTGTTTTATGTGGAAAAATGGAGGGTTGAAGTTGCCTTTCCAGAGGCGAGTGGTGGTCGGAATTGTTTACGGTATTGTAGGGAAGAATTTGAATGCTTGACGGAGTTGTTGATGTCACTGGAGGTGGTGTAGATGAGGAGCTAAAGTGGGTATCGAAATGGGAGGAAAATAAATTTGTTTTTGAATGGTTCCTCCCAACTTTGGCTTTTGATTTCTCTCCCCTCAGGCCATAGAATTCACCTCTATTTATAGTTGGTGGAATAAGGTAATCTTGTCTTTACTAGGATAAAATTCAGCCATCAGTTCATTGTAGAAGCATCACAACCATTAGCTCAAAGTAGATGTCCTGAGTTGTTAAATTTGACAGTTACAAAAGACTGCTTAGTTGTCAACTTTCGGGGTTGAACCACCTCTTATGTAGTCTCATCAGCCAGAACTGACTATACCCAGTATGGTCAAGCATAGAGGGATCATTTTCGTGCATGCTTTGTCAAATTTGATGAAGGATAAAGACATTAAATGCACCTACAAAGTTGGTAACAAAGCAGGATTTTTAGTGAAATTTTAGGGAACAAAATTAATAGTGATTAGACGACGTGTTGTCTATTCCTCTATTTTTTTCTCTGCCAAATTTCAATTTAGTCCTTTATCTTATGATTGCTATGATTTTATCCCAAATTGGCCCCAAAATATTAGTTTTATGCAATCGAATCCTTGTCAAACTTCAATGTAACCCTTAAATTTACGTGCCTTTTCACTTTGGTCTTTGGTCCTACATTTCTTCAATTTTGCTCCTAGTTTGCCCCAAAACTCTATTTTATTGCAATTTTACCCTGAATTTCAACCAATTAACTTGGTAAAAATTAAATTTCAGTCTCTGAAATTTCCAATCTTATTAATTAAGCCCAAATTATGATCCCAAACTTAATTTTTCACCAATTAAGCCCTTAATAAAATTAATTTGACCCAATTAAAGTATAAATAAGTACTTGCACTCAATTAAATCCTTCAATTAGACTCTAAATTAATTGTGAAACATAATTAAAATTTAATTTGACCCATGATTAAATCAAATTGACCTATTAAAAATACAATTATGCCTTCTGACTTAATTTTTATGCAGGTTATTCGATAATCATTTATTTTAGCCTTGAATCAACATTTTTCTTCATTTTTGGGCACAACAAAGATACGATCAGACTCTCGAATCCCATCAATTTGATTTGCTTGCCAACAATAATGGGGAACTTGGTGGACAAAAATGGTAGGTGTCATGAAATCGACACCAACACTATGGTTGTTGCTCAGATTTCAAATCTTGAGAAAAAACTTGAAACTCTCATGCGTGTTGTTATTCCTCCCTCCCCACAGCAAGTTTGTGTAATTTGTTCTGATCCAACTCATCCAATAAAACTTTTTCCATCTACTGTGAGAAAAAAACTTGAAACTCTTATGCTTGTTGTTATTCCTCCCTCCCCACACCAAGTTTGCGTAATTTGTTCTGATCCAACTCATCCAATAAAACTTTTTCCATCTACTATGAGAAAAAAACTTAAAACTCTTATGCTTGTTGTTATTCCTCCCTCCCAACACCAAGTTTGCGTCATTTGTTTTGATCCAACTCATCCTATAAAACTTTTTCCCTCTACTGTGCAAGGTTTTGAGCAAGTTCTCCATGTTAATTCTTTTCAACAAGTTTGGAATGATCCAAATTCAAACACCTACAATCTAATGTGGTGTAATCACCTAAATTTCTAATAGAACAACAATGAACAATAAGCTAACTCTAGTCATCCTATTCATCACCAAGGGCATCCTTCAATTGACCCTAAAAAACCAGCTTTGGGGGACTTAATTGCTCAATTTGTACAGACTTCTCATCAAAATCAGAATACTATGCAAGCATCCAACACTAAATTAGAAACTCAAGTAGGCCAACTTGCAACTATTGTGCATAAAAGGGTGCAAGGCACCTTCCCAAGCCGACCTAAAATTAATCCTTGAAATCTTAAGCATGCCAAGGCTATTAGAACTCTACAGAGTGGAAAATCTTATGGTCCTCAAGAAAATGATGTATCGAATACAAGTCACGTTGAAGATTTTGTGAAAAAGAGTGGTGAGGAGGTGAATATTACTTCTAACAAGCCAAAATAGTCTTAGCTACATCATCTATTACAGTTGCAGTCGAGAAGCCAAAGGAAGAGAGTTACATGCCATCTTTTTCATTCCCACATTGTTTTCATGAGCACAAGAAAGATCAACAAATGTTTGATAATTTGGAGATTTTTAAGAAAGTTCATATCAACATTCCCTTGCTTCAAGCAATTTAGCAACTTCGTTCTTATACAAAATTTTTGAAGGATGCATGTACAAACAAGAGAAAAATCACATCGCATGAAAAAGTTTGTTAACTGAAGAGTGTAGTGCGATGTTGCTCAAGAAATTCCCTCCAAAACCAAAAAACCTAGGGAGTTTTACAATTCCTTGAATTTATGGTGATGTGCAATTTGATAAAACATTTTTAGATTTAGGCTCAAACATTCACCTTATGCCTTTGGTCTATTTTTCAGTGATTAGGTATTGGAGAGCTCAAGAGTACTTTCGTTTCTCTACAACTTACAGACAGATCAGTCACATAGCCTAAAGGAATCATTGAAGATATGCTGATCAAAGTGAAGCAATATGTATTGCCAGCTGGTTTTGTAGTTCTTGACATGAAGGAAGATTGTGACATTCCTCTCTTGTTAGGCCAACCCTTCTTTTTTATAGTTGGCACATTAATTGATATGTAAGAAGGAAGTTTAACTCTGAGAGTTCAAGGCAAATCCATTAAGTTTAAGGTGTTTGAAGCTATTAAAAATCAGGGGGCTTGAAATAATGCATTCGCATTGACATTGTGATGGCCTTTGCACATGTAAACTTTCTAGCAAATTTCACAAATGATTTGTTACATATTTGCTTAGCAAATCCTGAGTTATAACCAATAGCAAAAGAGAAAGCATTGGACATGGTGGCGGCACTAAATTATGCTCCAACTTACCCTCCAAGGTGGTGGCATAAGGTGGAAAACCTTGGCCCTCCAATAGCTCGAAGTGTACCATCTATTAAGAAGGCACTTAAGTTTGAAATAAAACTTTTGCTAGAACATCTCATGTATGCATATTTGGGAGATAGTGATACATTACCATTCATCATTGTTTCCACTCTCACTTCCATTGAAGAGGAGAAGTCGTTGCGTGTATTAAGAAAGTTTAGATCAGTGCTTTGATGCACCATCGTTGATATTAAAGGTATAAGCCCATTGGTTTGTATGCACATGATACTTTTGGAGTCAACCGTTAAGGAGCAAAGACGATTGAACCCCAACATGAAAGAGATTGTACGAGCTGAAGTTTTGAAGCTATTAGATGTTGGCATCATCTACCCCATCTCGGATAGTGTGTGGATTAGTCCAGAGCTTGTCATTCCAAAAAAATATGGAATTACACTGGTACAAAATGAGAATAATGAATTGGTTCCAACTCGTATGACAATTGGGTGGAGTGTTTGTATTGATTACACGAAGTTGAACTCTTCTACTCACAAAGATAATTTTCCCCTTCCATTTATTGATCAAATTTTAGAAGGGTTAGGCGGTCACTCACTCTTTTTTTTTAGTACTACTCTTCCAGCATCTCTAATTACTCCCCCAATAATTTGTCCTCCTTTGAGTTTGTTTTCTCATGATAAATAAAGCACCAAAACCCTATTCCTACCCCTAATGAGACTTCTATAACATCCCAGCAATAAAGAAAAACCTAAATAAAACATAACTCCAAAGTGGGTAAACAGTCAACTGCTCTTCATACTTTGACTGGGATAACACATCAGTTTCTTTGCATTCACGTCTGGGGTCGTTCCTCCTTCAAGACAATTCAGGAAAAATATAAGACTTTTAGATATTTGTCTTATCTTTCCAGCAATGTATATCATAAGACTTGAGGAAATACTGCCTTTTTTCACGTTGTCACTCATATCTTATGGTATTGCATTTTATGTTGATTTAATTTCAAAGACTGTTCTCATTAGTTACTCTAAAAATTCTAGAAAACATCCATGATTGTCCTTAGGTTCTTAGCTTCAATCACTAACTAGCCTTGCACAAAAAATCCTCCAAAAAGTTGTATTTTCATAGAAAACCAATTAATTGCTCAGGATATCTGAAAATAGAGAAAATAAAGTAATAAGTCCTTTTTAAATTCTCCTATAAAAACTAAGTATAAAGAGTAAATAGATATATAAATTTATGAACTAATTACTAATCTTTATACCTTCTTGTTATTGATTATGTAAACACCCAAGAGAATATATATATATATATATATATATATATATATATATATATATATATATATATATATATATATATAAATGAATTGATGACGCAGTTCTGTTTTAGATAAATCAGAACATGGATAAGAACACATCTAAACTAAACCCCAAACAACCCACCTTATTTCATGAGGAGTATAAAAGGAGGAGAGAGTGTGAGAGAGAGAGGAGGGATTCTTGTCCAAAAACAGCAGCTACACTTCGTTCTTCCTTTTCTTTTCCACAACAAAACCCTAAACCAAACCAGTAGAGAGTGCCTTGTGTAAGTGTGAGGGAAAGATGGGATCTTGAGAGAAGATTGGACAACTACCTAGAGGAAAGGAAAAAGAGGGCTGGAAAACATGAGAGGAAGAAGGAGGAGAACCAGCAGGAGAAGAGAAAGAATAGTGTCAAACCTCCCTCAAACTTAGTTGGGTTCGAAAGGTATGGGTCATGAAACTCCCTTCCTCTTCTCCTTAAGACTCGAAACAGAAATAAGGAAGAAAACCCTATGGAAATTGACCTAAGCTAGCTGTAAAGAAAACTGAAATTTACTAGGAGAACAAAGAAACATAAATGAAATGAAGCCAGTTTTAGAACATCTAACAAAGAAAAATCAAAATACCAAATCACGGTAGAGGGTTGACTTTAACAATGGGGTGGGCTGGCATAAATTTGTGTGTTCTGTTGTGATTTGTTAAAAGATTTCGGGCTGAAATTGATGGTTTCAACGTGTGTGATCTGTTATTGTTCCAGAACCTGTTATGGTCTGCGACCTGTTACTGTTTCGGAACCTGTTATTGTTTGTGACCTTTACTATTTCAGAACCTGTTATTGTGTGTGACCTGTTACTGTTCCAGAACCTGTTATTGTCTGTTACCTGTCACTGTTTCAGAACCTGTTACTGTATGCGACCTGTTACTGTTTCAGAACCTGTTATTGTCTACGACCTGTTACTGTTTTAGAACATGTTATTGTTTGAGGACCAGTTCTCGCTGCCGATTTCTGCAATAACCTCCTCGGCAGAAATGACTTAAATGCTAGTGGCAATTTCATGGTAGGATGGTGTGAAATGTGCGCACTTGAATGTGAACATATGCATTCTTGCAATGTGTGTGGTGACGAATGTGATTCAAAAATACCAATGTACTGATTTATGATCATTGATGTCATAGGTGGTACAGTCGGGATTGGACTGTCGTCAAGGCAAGAACATCCCACGGGCGAAGCAAGTAGGTGACTTGCACCTTCCTTTTTCATTTCTTGAATAAGGAAATACTTTAACATGAATATTATCCTATTGTGTTAGAATCTATATTAGTTTGTCGAGTGCTAAAGGTTGACAAATGATTGATTAGCTTCGGCTAATGGCAACCAAAAGGATGGCCAGGACAATTGATTGCTTAGCTTCGGCTAATGGCACCCGAATGGATGGCCGGGACAAACGATTGATTAGCTTCGGTTAATGGCATCTGAAAGGATGGCTGGGACAATTGATTGATTAGCTTCGGCTAATGGCATCCGAAAGGATGGCCGGGACAATTGATTGCTTAGCTTCGGCTAATGGCATCCGAATGGATGGCCGGGATGAATGATTGATTAGCTTTGGCTAATGGTATCCAAAAAGGGGATGACCAGAGTGAATGAACGGTTAACCTCAGCAAATGATGCCTTATGAGGATAGTCGGGTTTAAGATTATAGTTGATTGCAACATTGGTGCATATATATTGCTTTACAAGCTAGTTGTACCAAATACATGAAGAAATTATAAATGTTGATGCCTCATTTAACTGCCACACCGATTAGTCATCATCATCATTATTATTATCATTAAGTGTTGCATTCTCTTAAATGTTTTGTACTGCTGCAGGGTCATCACATTCACGAGATGTCTAGGGAACCGATACACGGGAACCTACTTTTGCAAAGAATCATGTAGATGCATTCTAAATCACAATGCATTTTGTATGATTCAATGTACTAAACACATAACTTTTATTAGACCTTTTTATGTAAATTTGTAATGGTTATCAGTAGGATAGGAATGCAAACTCATGTCTATGTATGTATAATTTTTAATATGAATTTCTAGTCATGCAACCGTAATATTACATGTTTATGTAAGATCCACTTTTAATGAAATGTTGATTGTGTGGATGGTATTTTGATGATGTGAGGAAACCAGGTTCGTTGATTTCTGGCACCATGTGTGTTAGGTATATATATATATATAGAAAAACGGGTCGTTACAGATTATATGTCCAAATGGATTGAGGTGAAATCCAAATGAACTAATGATGTTAACGTTGTTTTAGATTTTGTCAAGACTCACATATTTGATAGGTTTGGAATCCCCAAAGATACATTAGTGATCGTGACACTTATTTTTACAATCATTCAATGGAAGCATTGTTACACAATCAGACTTCCACAACATACCATCCTTAAATAAATGGTCAAGCTGAAATTTCAAATAGAGAAATCAAGTCGATTTTGGAGAATACAATGCATCCTCATCGACAAGATTGGAGTCTAGAACTTAGTGATGCACTTTGAGCTTATCAGACTGCTTACAAATCACCTATAAGAATGTCACCTTTATAGGATGATTTATGGAAAAGCATGTCAATTACCAATGGAGCTTGAACACAAAGCTTTTTGGGACATTAAACAATGTAACTTGGATTATGATGATGTTGGGATTGCAAGAAAGTTGCAATTTCAAGAGCTGAAAGAGATTCAAAATTATGCTTATGAGAATGCAAGATTCACAAAGAATTGACCAAGCATCTTCATGACCAAATGATTACAAGAAAGGAATTTCATGTTGGAGACAAAACCCTTCTTTATCATTCGCGTTTGAAACTTTTTCCTGGAAAGTTGTGCTCTTGTTGGATTGGACCCTTTGTTGTTTCTAATATTTTTTCCTTATGGTGCAGTTAAAGTTAATGTTTAGAAACCAACAAAGTACTCAAAGTCAATGGGAATCACTTGAAACCTTTCTATGAAGCATTCATCGCTTATGTGGAGTTAGCTGAACCAATCTATGAAGAATGAGCGTACAACATGTCGAGCCAATGATATAAAACAAAAGAGGTAACTGGGAGGCAACCCAGCAAGGGAAAAAATCAGATTTTTTCCCTTATCTTTTATTTTTACATTTTACTTTTTTTTTTCATTCTCCTATATTCTTATTTCTTTTATTCAACATTGATGACAATGTTGTGTTCAATATCGAGAGAATTTTGGTTTTCTTTGTTGTTTTTCCTAAAACAATCTATGCTTGATATTTTTAAGTTCCATTGATTTATGAGAATATGAGTATTATGTATGAAAATTAGTTGAGAGATGAAAATATAAATTGAATAAAGGTGTATGAAAGTTTTAATGCTTAATTGGTTTAGGGATTGACTTTGAGAATATGTCATGTTGACTTTATAGTGTTATACCAATACAAGGTTTTGAGCCTTCAACATTATTCTTTAATTGTGAATTCTTTCTGTCATAACCCAATTCTTGTGTTATTCCCCAAAATCTACCCAGAAATAAAAAAATAAAATAAAAGGGGTTGGTGTTGGTAGAAAAATCAACGTGGAAATTTTGAAAGTTTTCGAGAGCTTGATCATACCTCTTTTGTGCCCAAAAATAAAAGAAAATGCAGATTCAAAGTTAAAGTGACTTACCATTGGATAAATCTACGTAAAAGTTAAGTCGAAAGGCATAATTATATTTTTATAGCCTAATTTGATTTAATCATCGACCAATCTAAGCTATAATTATGTTTAATAATTAATTTAGGGTCCAATTAAAGGATTTAATTAAGTGCAATGACTTAAATATACTTTCAATTGGTCAAATTAATTTTATTAAGGGCTTAATCGATGAAAAATCAAGTTCTTGAGCTTAATTTGGGTTCAATTGAGAAGTTTGGAGTTTTCAAAAACCGAATTGAATTTTTCCAACCCAATTGTGCGAAGTCAGGGGTCAAATTAAAGACAATTGAGAGTTTGATGGTGAATCGAGGATCAAATTGCATGGATTCAAAACCAAGGACCAAAGTGGAAAGAGCTTGTAAATTCAAGGTTGCTATTTAAAAGAGGAGTTGAACAATAATTTCCTACTCTATAAATAGAGCTTACTAGTACAAAAGAAAAGGGGGAGGAACCAAAAACAGGACAAAAAAGAAAAAAAACTACACACAGAAAACCCTAAAAACCGTATAACCCATCCTTTTCCTTCCTTCTGGGGCTGCAGCCATCGGCCCCCTCTTTGGATAGCTGCAGCCCCTCTCTTTTCCCCTCCCTCCAGCGACTGACCAACCCCTTCCCGTTAACTCCTTTCTCTAGTAGTTGCTCTCATTTTTCCTGTCAACTCTCCTCTGTGGCTACTGGTGGCCAGCTCCTCTACGCTGATGGCCTCCCTTCTTTTCCTTCCAGCCACCAACAACTTCCTTTCTCCTCACCGACCACATAGATCTACCCCCAAGCAGCCGGTCAACACCATCAGATTTCAAGTCACTAGCTGCCGTCGACTAGGAACAGCACTACGCACCACAACACCTTGATTGGCCACTCAACTGCCATCCATAGTGGTTCTCTCTCTCTCTCGACCAAACTCCATCTCTTCTTCTCTCCTACTCCAGCTCCTCTCCTAGCACTGGCAGCCACCTAATTTGGCAGATTGAAGAACAGATCTGAGATTTAAAGAAGAAGAGAACATTCCAGTTGTGATTGTTTGTGTTTGTGTGTTGTCTGTGTTTGCAAGTCAAAGTGAAGGTCATCACCGGCGAGAGAAGAAAGGGAAGAGGCAGATCCACTCCCCCTGTTCTGCTGCTCCATCGGCGATGGCGCGTGGTTCCACGCACCGCCTGTGATGGTGGCGCATGAGCTGACGCGCCGCCAGTGCTCCTACACTGCTTCCATTGTCAACAGTGTTCCCTAGGAGATTGATTTTGTAATTTTTAGATTTTTGTGTTATTTAAATTGTTATTTTTTTTCTTGTACATGTTCTGTGATTTGTAAAATGTAATGAAAAACTAATGAAAAAGAGAATGGGTGCGTGTGTTGCATTTTAAAAAAAAAATGTAAAAATTGCATTTCAAAAAGAAAAAAGAAAAGGAAAAAAATGTTTTGTTTTCATGCATACGGCCGGATTCCAAGGTTTTCTCATCATATTTTTTGTAAAAAAATATGTTAAATCTTTTGAAACGAAAATTGGATATCATAAATGGTTTACGACTATCCATTGGAATTTGGCAAAAATATCAAAAAAAAATTTAACAATTATTTTGCTTTATCCATTAGGGTGTAAAATTACATTGTAAAGTACACCCGCAAATAAATTTTTTTTTGTTAAAATGCGATGTAAAGATTTTTAAACTTTGGAATGGTCAAGTTTTCAACTCTCAATGAGGTAGAAACTTTCTAGCAAAGAGAGATCTAGTTTGAACATTAGAAAAAACTAACATATAGAATATTTGGCTTAGGGAAAAACAATTAAACAACAATGCAGCTTGCCTTAGGAGGTTGCACTAGGGGTGATGTGTCTTCCCCTTGCACAACAAGTCCCCTTACTCAGACTCTCGCAAACCAGTAGGTTTCCTAGTGACTGTAATAATTATCTCGACTACCCCTGATAATTATGATCGTGATTTTTATGACTATAAAGCACCCCCTTTTCACCGCTCGTCATTGTCTCCCCAATTCGGGGAATGGCGGGGCGCGAAGTGCGAAAAAACATCGTTACGACACTTTCAATGATATGTATCTCTAGAACTCGCTTCATAGCTTGTCGAGATTACATTCATATTACATATGTACATGAAGATGATAAATACATTAGAAGTTTTAACCACTTGAACCAAAAAATCAACCTAAAACATATTATCCTTAGTGAGCCCTTTTTGAGCTTTTTTATCTTTTGTTTGCTTTATCCATGTGTAAGTCTTAACTTTTTATATGTTTTCCTTTTCCATTGGCAAGGATTTGTACAACATGTACCTTTTGATATCTCATGGGATTATGGTTGGAAATTATATAAAAAGAAAAATAAAAGTGATGTTTGATGAAAAGATGGGCAAACTTGCCAATGGTAAAAAAGAAAAAAGAAAAAAATAAAAGAAAAAGAAAGAGAAGAGTTCTTTTGTCCTTAAAATTTTATGTTGATGAAGCTTGAAAAAATCGAAAAAAGTTTAATGGGATATCTTGTTTCAAAAGATAAAATTTGAAACCCATTACAACCTCAGTAGGTCACCCATTACAATGAGACCATCTTCACCATTCTCATCTGGGTAGGTCATCCATTACAATGAGACCATTTTCCTGTGTCATTCACAAACACCATCCTCTTCCATCCTTTGAGTGTCCTACTCAGGCCTCAATTCTTATGTAGTGCGCTTTCTAGCCCTATCTTACCATTCCCTTCTGAGTACGCTTTATAGCCCTCATTCTCACTTTCGGATGGACTAACCAATTCTTGGACCGGTAAATCCACTTTTCTTTTTTTTTACAACGCTTACTATCTAAAGTCTTTTACAAAACTTTAGTTGTAAGCATTGTACAGAGGGTGGCAATTGCCATAACCTAATTTCTAGGTTATTCCCCAAATCTACCCAAAAATAACAAAAATAAAGGAAAATGCAAATTCATGGCTAAAATGAAGGAATGAAGGAAAATGAAGGAAATGAAGGAATGAAGGAAAATGAAGCAAATTCAGTTGTGAGAATTTTGGACATTTTCGACAGCCCGATTGTACCTCTTTGGCCCAGAAATGAAGGAAAATACAAATTCATGGCTAAAAAAATTTATTATTGGATAAATCAGCATAAAAAATAAGTCGTAAGGCATACTTATATTTTATGAGCCAATTTGATTTAATCGTCGTCCAATTTAGAGTGTAATTATGTTTAGGGATCAATTGAGAGCTCGATTGAAGGATTTAATTAAGCGCAAGGGCTTAATTATACTTTAAATGGGTCAAATTAATTTTATTAATTGATGAGAAATTAAGTTTGGAAGCCTTATATGGGTTAAATTGAAAAGATCAGAATTTTCAGTGACGAAACTTTTTGGGTGAAATCGGAAGCCAAAATTGAACAAAAAAAACATCATTCTTCCTGGTTTTTCCCATTGAAAAACTCTTTTTTGTCGCAACCTAATTATTTCAAATTTTAAAAAAAAAGAACTGTCGATGCCATGTCGGACACCCACTACCCCTCCCCTGCAACACACGATATCCCATTCCTGAACAGCTCTCTCATACTACAGGTTGTAGATTTGAGCCTATAAAAGGGGGAGGATTGAACACAGAAAAGGGAGGAGAATGAAATCACAAACGGGGAAAACTAGAAAAAATAGGGGAAATTCTGAGACAGTCACGAGAGGGGGAAATAACACACGGGGATGATTGTAAATTGGGAGAGGGGAGACCATTTAAACTAGAGAAAACACAGAAATACCACACACGTAGCACACCATCGTCTTCTTCTTTAGCGACGGAAAAGCTTGGCGGGGGGGTTTGTAGCGTTCTCTCTCTCTCCATTTGACTGCTCTGATGGTCCTCTCTCTCCTCAAGCAATTGCAGCTCATCATCTTCATTATCTCACTCACATTCGTTGCAGTGCTCTCTCTCCCCCCCCCCGATAGTGCCTCTCTCTCTAAAAAACAACACGTCAAGCAGCCCCTTCCTCCTCCGACAACAACCAGCCACCAACCTATCACCACCACTATTAGCTCCTCATCCACAGAACTGACCTAGTTGTGACCTCCGGCAAGGCAGCAGCAGCAGGGGTGAGCGACAACAGCAGACCCGCGACTTCAGGAGCTCCTCCTGGCCACCACAGACCGCCATTTTCGACGCCACCACCATAGGAACAACCACCTCGGCCTACTCTACCCGGCAGGAGTGGTAGGTGAGCCTCTCGTGGTGGTCGGCCGACCACCTTGTTATTGTTCACGTGCATGAATTAATTCATGCAGCGTGTATATCATAGTTAGGCCCTTGTCCAAACTTGGTTTGGCCGACCAATTTAGTTGGGTCATGCCTAGCCTGATTCTTTTTATAAAAAAAATACATTAATTAAAAAAAAATTACATTAATTAAAAAA
Organism: Salix caprea; assembly: GCA_964035475.1. Classification (NCBI taxonomy): domain Eukaryota; kingdom Viridiplantae; phylum Streptophyta; class Magnoliopsida; order Malpighiales; family Salicaceae; genus Salix; species Salix caprea. The sequence continues at coordinate 9,582,866 of OZ037746.1, forward strand.
ACAAAAAATTGCATTTAAAAAACAAAAAAATATGTTGTTTTTGTGCATACGGCCGAATTCCAAGGTTTTCCAAGAATATTTTTCGTAAAAAAAATACATGTTGCATCTTTCTCATATTTTGAACAAAAATTTGACATCGTAACCAGTTTATGATTATCCATTATAATCTGGCCAAAATATCAAAATAATTTAACAATTATTTTGTCTTAGCTATCGCAGTGTAAAATTACATTGTAAAGTACACTCGCAGATAATTTAAAAAATGTTTTTTTAAATGCAGTGTAAAATTCTTTTGGTTACTCTTTCAACTCCTAATGAGGTAGAGATTCTCTCACGAAAAGAGATATATGTCAAACTTTAGAAAAGACAACGAAAAAATCAAACTTAGAAAAACAATCAAAGAACAATGTAGCTTGCCTTAGGTAGAATGCACTAGGGGTAATGCGTCTTCCCCTTGCACAACAAGTCCCCTTGCCCAGACTCTCGCATACCCCTAGGTTCCTAGTGACCTTAATACTAGATGGCGACTCCTAATAATTATAGTTGTAATTTTAAGACTATAAAACATACCTCCTTTTCACCGCGTGGTGTTGTCTCCCCAATCAGGGGAATGGTGGGGCGTGAAGTGCGAAAAATCATCGTCGCGACAGGGATTGCAAGAAAGTTGCAATTGCAATAGTTGGAAGAGATTCAAAATTTCTTATAAGAATGCAAGATTCACAAAGAAAAGACCAAGTCTCTTCATGACCGAATGATTACATGAAAGAAATTTCATGTTGGAGACAAAATCCTTCTTTATCATTTGCATTTGAAACTTTTTCCTCGAAAGTTGCGCTCTTGTTGGATTGGAACCTTTGTTGTTTCTAATATTTTTTTCCTTATGGTGTAGTCAAAGTTAAATGTTTAGAAACCAACAAAATACTCAAAGTCAATGGGCATCACTTGAAACCTTTCTGTAAAGCTTGGAACAAAATTCACCACTTATGTGTAGTTAGCTGAACCAATCTATGAAGAATGAGCATGCAACATATTGAGTCAATGACATAAAACAAAAGCAGTAACTAGGAGGCAACCCAGCAAAAGTTACTTTATTGTTTTTCATTCTCCTATATTCCTATTTCTTTTGTTTCAATATTGATGACAATGTTGTGTTCAATATCGAGAGAATTTTGGTTTTCTTTGTTGATGACAATGTTGATGAAGCTTGAAAAAATTGAAAGAAGTTAAGCATTGGTGATTAATGATGGAATTTTGTGTCCTTTGATGGGATATCTTGTTTCAAAAGATAAAATTTTGAGAATGCTCTAATTACTTTCTTTGGTTTTAGCCTTTTTTTTTACCTAACCTTAACCTTAGCCACATTACAACCGAAAATTAAGACCTTTTGATTCATACATTGCTTGTAATGTGTTAGTAATGGAGATGAGATTGAAGAGTAAGATTATGATAAAACATATTCATTGATTGAATTTGAGATGTTTAAACACATAAACTCTAAACATGTATGTTAGAGTATATATCAATGAGATGACCTATCACTTTGGCATGACATACATTTCATTTAAAACCTAACCATCAATTGAGTTTTGAAGTTTGCATGTAAATAAATTCATGAAAATTTGTACTCTTTATCCTTCTTGATTGAATTTTTTTTATAATTTATGTATTATTAGACATTGAGGGTATATTAAGAGATTAGTCATAGTTATTTTATTTAATTTAATTTCAATTTGATTTTATCTCTGATTTATCAAGGATGAGCAAGAGCTGAGTGTGGGGGTGTTTGATGCAACCATAATATTGGATAATTCACATTTAAATAATGTTTTGTGTATGTTTTATATATAAATGTCTTAATATTCTTAGCTTTATATTTTGAAGGCACTTTTGGAAGAAAGATTTAAAAAGGAGTAAATTCAAGGTAATTGACATATTGGACCTTCAATCGATGTTTTGTGCAGAGCTTAAGCTCTAGATATCAAAATTAAGTGATTTTAGTGGCATTAAAATTATAACTGTTGACATATAATGTCATACTTGTATGCTTTATATATTTTGATGATAACAATAAAAAGAAAATGGACTAATAATATGTTTGGATGAGATTAAGTTATAAACAGGTATTATACAAAGAATACATCAACAAGCATAATGGATTACACGAAGAAATCATTCCACGAAGTCCAAGATGCAAGCAAGTGAAGACTTAGAATAAGTTTTCATTTTAGTGCTTTATGTAAATCTCAATTTCTAACTTGATAGCACAAATTAAAATAAACTCACACATTTCACATTGCATGCATTAAAAGGGTTTGATGATTATAGGTTTAAATCATAATCAATCGGTTCAAGAAATTCAGAAAAGATAATTTGTCAAAATAGGGTTTCTGCATGAACCGGTCGACCGCTTGGGTTACCAAGTGAACCGGTCGACCGCTTGGAAGACAAATTGTCTTTCGAACTGAACCGGTCGACCGCTTGGTTTTTTACCAAGTGAACCGGTCGACCGCTTGGTCAAAAAGATTGATTTTCTGGCTTTTAAATGAACCGGTCGACCACTTGATTTATCCGTTGTGAACCGGTCGACCGTTTGAGATGACAGTTGCACTAAAACGGCTAGTTTCTCTTTGAAACTTATAAATAGGCCTCTTAATTGCAAAATTAACTAGAGATTTTGATTATATCTGATATTGAGGCAATTAGTAGTGCATAAACACCTTCATATCATCAATCCTCATTAATACTCAAATTTGTGTTTAAATCTTCATATCCTAACACAAAGAGTATTAAATCTCATTCTCACTACACTTAAACACCTTCAAATATTCTAAGTGCTATTAAGTGAGATAAAGAGATCATAGATCTTAATTTGTAATATCCACACTATTGAGAGTGTATTGTTGTGTTACAAAAACAATCCTTGTAAAACTCTTGAGAGTTGAGTATAAAACTCTTGATATTGATGAGGGAACATCACCAAGGAAAAATCTTGAAGAGGGTACATCTTCAAGTGGGAAAAAGGAAAATCTTGAAGAGGGCATATCTTCAAGTGGTGTAAAAGTCTTGGTGTGGATTCATCAAGCGGGAATTGTAATCTTGTTACTTGGACTAGTAAGAGAATACAATACTCAAGTACGGGTTGGTACTTGAGCTGTGGATGTAGGCTTGCCGAACCACGTTAAAAACCGAGTTAGCAATCTCTCTCTCTTATCTCTTTACTTTAAAGTACTTAATTATATTGTTGGTTATTGTTTTACTTTAAAGTAATTAATTAATTTTAAAATTACATTAATTGTTGCATTTACACCTAATCCCCCCCCCCCTTAGGTGCATAGTTGCCTTAATCCTTAAACAACAATTGGTATCAGAGCCTAGTTCTCAGTTATTAAGTTTGCTTAAACTTTGAGTAGAATGGCAACTACAAGCTATAATCTCCAAAATGAAGGTGCTTCAACATCTAGACCACCATTTTTTGATGGTAATGACTATGCCTATTGGAAAGCTAGAATGACAATATATCTTCAATCTATAGATTTTGATTTATGGCTTTCTATTGAAAATGGACCTCATAGACCAATTAACCGAAAATGGTATTGAGATTCCGAAAAGCTTGATAGAATATACTGACCTAGATAAAAGATTACTTTCTATGGATGCTAAAGCAATGAACACTTTATATTGTGCATTAAATAAAAGTGAATTTAATAGAATATCCTCTTGTAAAAATGCTAGGGATATATGGCATGCTTTAGAAGTAACTCACGAAGGAACTAATCAAGTTAAAGAATCAAAAATTGATATGTTAGTTCATCAGTATGAGTTATTCAAAATGTTGCAAATGAATCCATAACAAGTATGTTTACTCGTATGACTAGCATTACAAATAGTTTACATGCTCTTGGTAGGACTTACACAAATGCAGATATTGTAAGTAAGATTCTCAGATCTCTACCGAAAGCTTGGGAAGCTAAAGTGACGGCAATACGAGAAGCCAAAGATCTCACAAAATTACCATTAGAAAATGAGCTCATATGAGAGAGATGATGTTTCTAAGATGACATATGAATTCTGCTAGCAGACAGGATTTGTGAGGAAACAAGTCCAAATTGTGTCGCAAAGCATCTAAACCGACATCCAAGTCTTTATTTAAGTAATTTAACTCCTCTAAGTTAAAGCTTGAAGATTTCATGCAAGACTATTTCTCATTTTTTGGAAAATAGTTATTGAAGTATTTAAATATAAAATTGTGTACTTAAGGGAGGACTATTTTATTAAGTAGGGACTGGGATTTCCCAGGCTATAAAAAGAAAGAGAGAAAGGAAATGAAAGAGAGAGAGGATAGCTAGAATAGAGAAACACAAATACTCTATCCTCAAACCCAAATTCAAGCATTCTTTCATATTTTGTAGTAATTGTTCAATAGATATGTAATACTAAACTATTTTTCTTGGTTGCAAGGACACATAAACCTTCGAATTTTAAGAACTGTGAGACTTATTCTTTCATTTATTTTTAGTTTATGATAAATGAATATGTTTGTTTTGTTATGCATATTCCTATGATTGTTTATCTTAATATCTACAGTCTTTAAGTTGTTATTGTGAACAATCTATTACTAGGTTTGTTATGAAAACTCGAGTTGTGGTATATGAACTTGTAAAGCAATTGAGCTTAATAATATGAATGATATATGTATTAATCTTTGGAAGAACATTCAAAAAAATAAACATGAATTATGAATAGATTTGTTGTATAGATTAGTTAATCTATCTAGTTCTTAAAGCTATTATTGAACTAAATCATTAGTGCAGATACTGTGATTGTTTATTAGTTAGGGTAGTTATATAGTGGATCTGTTAACTAGCTAACGTTAAGAAAAGATAAAAACTAACAATATAAATTGAAGTTTCATAACAAGGTTTGTTTTCTTGATAAATTTCAATTTTATTTAATTTTACTTGATTGTTTATTTCTACCTTGGTCTAAATATAGATAATCACCAACCATACCCCCTAATTGCATGAAAATTTTAACTAAATCTTTCTCATCGGATCGATCCCTTACTTGCTCTATATTATCTTGTGTGTTTTAAGCTAGGGTAATGAATTCATACGACCACGCCATCACAAAATCCTTTAAAATTATATTTCATTTTTATCTAGTCCTTGTTCTTTTGTTTATATATTTTTTTAAAATAATTCATTGAATTAAAATTTTCTTTCCATTTCATCCTCATTTAAATTTTTTTTTGCTTTGTCAAACTTTGTCCTTATTGTTTTAATAGTTATTTTTGTAATATAGGATAATTTTAGAGTTTATTTTTTTTAATCCTCCTTCTATAAAATTCTTTCCTAGTAGATTTCATTCTCATTATTCTTGTTTTTTTCTTTCCAAATTTCAAAAGCGATACTTTTAGTACCCGATTTAATTCTTCAAAATGTAACTAGCTTGGATTCTATGTCTAAGATTTCACGAGTTGCAAACTTTGAAAATTAATTTATTTTTATAAAGCTTGCCTCATATTGCTTTAGTTTTTTATTATCATTTTTTATGCAATTTTTTTATTTAATCATTCAATATTTATTTAATTAAAGATTGTGATCAATTTCTTTTTCCATGGTTTTCTATTGCCTTGGTTTTATTATTTTTTATTATTTATGTGGGTTACCTCAATTCTTTTTATATTTTATTCTTTGTTAAGTTTATTTCTCTTAAAACAATTATGCTCTGGCAACCAATGCAACTTCTTCTTATGTCATAGTCCAAAATTTTGTGGTTGGGTAGAAACTGTCCAAACAAGTTTTTTTATGAGTGGAATGTTCATAATGGATTGCCAATGATCTTTTATTGTTGATTTTCCATTTGGTTATGTGTATCATACACCGGTAGGGGGGTCAACTTGTCACCACCAGTCATTTTTTTTCTTCTTTATTCCTCTCTTTTTCTCGGTGTTTGGGCTCCCCCACCTGATTTTTCAATTCATCCCCTTAAATTCTATTTCTTTTTTTATTGATTCCATATTCTTTTGGTTATATTTTTTTAAAATAATTTATTGAATTAGATTTTGTTTTTCGATTTCATCATCATTTAATTTGTTTTGCTTTGTCAAACTTGATTCATATTGTTTTATTTGTTATTTTGTATTATAGGATAATTTTTAGAGTTTCATTATTTTCATTCAACCCTCTCTAAGTTCTTTTCCTCGTATACTTTATTCTCATTCTTGTTTTTTTTACTTAGCAAAATTTTCAAAATTAGTATTTTTATTAGTTGAATTAATTCTTCAATATTTAACCGGCTTGGATTTAAGAATTGGTTAAGTCTGTGTCTTCCATGAGTTGCAAACTTTGAAAATTAACCTAGTTTTATGAGGCTTGTCTTAGATTGCTTTAGGTTTTTTTTCTTTTGATAATTTTTTATTTAATTGTTTTTTATTTTATCATTCAATATTTATTTAATTAATTATCAAGCTCAAATTATTTAATTGATATATTTCAACATGTTTTTTTTATGATGGGTGATGTCCAGAATAGAGTGACAATGGGCTGTCAAGGATCCTCTATTTTTTCATCTTCCTTTTACGTATAACTAGTTAGATTGTCCGCACTTTGCGGCCTTAGCAAATAATTTTATAACTGATGGGATTGAAGAAGAAAAATTGCTCGACCATCAATATATTTTACAACAATTAAATTATTTGTTTTTATTTTTTAAGATTTATTATTCATGTTAATATATTAAAACTATTCTAAGGCGTTAATATTAAACAAATATCAAAATATATAATTAGTCTCACATAATTTGAATAAGAAAAACCTTAAAAATAACTGTTATCATTATTTTAAACGTCTTATTCATAATAAAATGAATATATAAGGAAACTAAATACTCAAAAATTTTATAGGTTGATTATTTCGCTCAGATGTATAGCATCACACAAAAAAAAATAGGACCATTAACATTTTCTTACATGTTAACAAATGTGGTTGTAGCTGTGGCGAAACGCAAGGTAAATGATTTATATATTTTTTTATTGTAAATAATTTCGTCCAATTTTTCCACTCATTTTGTCTATGTGTGACTTCATATATTTTTTATTTACATGATATTAAATCTGAAATATCATACATCAAAAAACATAAAAGTCCATTTTGAACAAAAACAACATCGACTTATGAATTATTTTGATTATTATCACATTTTTATTATCATGATTCTTAAAATGATATAATTATTACAGCTTCTATTATAATCATTATTGTAAATAATTAATATTCTAATTATTACTAGCAATATTGTTATAATCATTGTCATTATTACGACAATAATCATCACGATAACTAACATTGTTATTTTTATTAATATTATTTAAATTATAATTAGTTTTATTATCATTATTATATTTTTTTGTCATTATTAATATTTTTATATTATTTTATGAGTTATTGCTATTATTACCATCAAAACCATAATTAGTTACATCATAAGCACTATAACTATTACAATAAATTATAATCACTATTATCATTATGATTTATAATGTCACCATTATCATCATGATTGTAACATCTTAAATTATTATTATTAATGCTATCAAAATAATAAAAATTATTAACTTACTTTGAGGAATAAAAACACTCAAAAACTTTAACAAAAGAGCAAGCAGGAAAAAACATCTAAAATTATTATTATTATTGTTGCATATATAATGAAAAAAACAAATTTACCTCGAAGAAAAAAAAATCTAAAAATTATAACAAAAGAGTACACAAAAAAATAAAATAAATGACAAAACAAAAATAAATAATATTAGCCTTAAAAAAATCAATTTAAAAGAGCATCTAAATTTATTATTATTTTTATTGCATAAATAATGAAAAAAACAAAATTACCTTGAAGAATAAAAAAACAAAAATTATAACAAAAAATTATAACATTATTGGTCCATTTGTTTGTCCATATCCCTTCCTTATGCATGATGAACAATTAATCTAGTGTTTATTTACATTAATAACATGTTTTCAATTGCTTTTAATCTTAGGTTTGTAATTTTGAATTGAAATTTATTTTGACAAAATCCTGATTTTTAAGTGAAAAATAGAGTGATTGAATGCTAAATTATTGTTCCTTGCATTATTTACAACATTTGTGTGATTTATATTTTAAGAAAAATATGGTTTGATTTGAAACCCATGTTGTTGGGTTCGAGATGAATATTCTTGGTGTTCCTCATCTTTTTTGTTTTTTCTCTATTTTGTTCAAGGTTTTTTTTTTATTTCTAGCAAGTTTAATCCATTTTTCTTCTTTGAATTTGTTTTCGAGTTAAACCAAGATTTTTTATTTAGTTTATGGCTGAACCAAAACTTTTAGGTCAACCCGATTAGCTTAGGTCAAAAGAATTTGCGTTATAAAACTTATGTGTTGTTTGGTCTGTTAGGTTTTTATTAAAAGGGTTTTTGGCTTAAGGGTGTGTTTGACAAACACCCTAAAGCCTATTTTTTATAAAATAATAAAATGTTATGATTTTCTTTCATATGGCCATAAATTTTATAATTTATTTGACCATATTTTGACATGTTTTAAAAAAGACAATATTGCAAGAATTTTACAAGTTTACAAAATTCCAAAGATTTTTGGTGTATATTTTTAAGCAAATGTTTTTGGAAAGAAAAAATTATTAACTTTGAATATAAGGATAAAAAGCCTAAAATAGGTTAATATGTAGAATATTATTAGGAATATTACTAGAGGTGTTACTACCTTACATTTACACAACTATTCTCTTAACCGTTGAATCTTTGCTAAAACAAGTAATCCCGAGTTTTTCCTAGGTGACAATTCTATTGACCTCTTGACGTTACGTGTCCACGTACGACACACATATTAAAACCTCAATATTAATTAATCTTTGATTTCACATGGTGTTCACATTGTTTATTATTATTATTATTATTATTATTATTGTGTGATACGTATACAATTAGTGTTGGTAATGTAAAACGTATATTTACTTTCAAGATGTAGTTTTGTTGATTAAACAAGTTTGTTTTTTAAATCACAATATATGATGTTTAGATTTAAGATTCATGTTTGAAAAATTCATTCTTTTAAATATACCAAATCATTATGAAAATGTATTTTTCATTTTATTTCACTTTTTTTCTTGTATTTTTCAAGAAAAAAAGAAATAAACTGAATTGACATTATTTTTTATTTATGTATCATTGACATACTCCTTGATGTATTTTATTAAACATAAACAATATTTGTCTATTTCTCAATTAAAAAAAATGCACTAGAAAAATAAATTGGAATTCTATACACGGTGATTATAAACTAGTTAACCTCCAATAATAAAAGAATTCAGATTTCTTATAGTGCTTCACGAGCGAACTTGCCCGTGCGCGCTGCACTAGGCTTTTTTCTATGTAGAAAACTAATTGATTCTGTGCGTGTTGTAATTGATTATTTTAATATTTAATTAGTAAAATTGTAATTGATAAAATAAGTTAAAAACATGGTTTTTTCCGCCTAAGACTGATTGAATGTTGTTACATCCAAAACTCTTTTGATAATTATTTAATCGGTAAATTATATAATTGGAATCGAAAAAACTCTGTTAAAATGAGCCTCGTTCCCCGTGTAACATACTGATGGATTGTTGTGTATGTTTTATTTGTTTTATTAATTATTTCATTAGCAAATAATTAAATTATAATCATTGAATTTTAGCATATATGAGTGATTTGTTTTACGCAGCAAACAATTTGATTGATGCTTTTGTTTTAACTATCTTGGTAATAATTTAATTGGTAGATAGCAAAACTACAATTGATTAAATTTACTAAAGATGTATTATTAATTGCCTACAACATATTAATGGTTTGTTGGTCATGTTTTAACTACTTGACGAATAATTTATTTGATAGATAACAGAAATGCAACAGCTAAAATTTATCAAAGATTATTTTTTTCATATTAATATATTAAAAGTATTTTATAAAAAAAAGATTAAATTAATGTGAGATTTCTAAAGAAAAGTCAGATTATTTTTTTTATATACATTTAAGACGTTAATATCCAAAAAATATCATAACATATAATTAGCCTCACCTATTTTTTACAGAAAAAGTCCTAAAAATAATTATTATCATTATTCTAAATGTCCTATCTATAGAAAAATAAATACATATAAAAAATACATTATTTTCAATTTTTAAGTAGATTATTTAACTCATATGTATAGCATTTTTTTTAAAAGAGGACCATTAACAATTTTGTTACATATTCAAAAGCTTGGTGTTGGTTGTGACGAAACGCAGGGCAATTTTTATTTTATTATGACACATTTTTGCCCTGGATTTGTCAATTTAAGTCCCTTAAGTCTCACTTGTTTTACGGTTTGGTCCCTGGTTTTAAATTTCTTTAATCAAATCCCTAATTGGCTATGAAGCTTCAATATTTATGTCACTAAGCCCTTTACTTGACAAAATTGATTACAATTTAATCCTAAACTTTAATTAAAGCTAAAATTAAACTTAAAAACCATTCTTTTCTTGCAATTAAGTCATCAATAAATTCAATTAAACCCTGAAAAATTCCAATTGAGTTATCAAACATCCAATTTTGAATTTTTATTCCCAAATTATTTTTTTCTTGTTAATATGGGGCATTATCAATCAAAATTGATCTGTGAGTTTTCAACTTGGAGTATCTTGATCCTCCCTAATTAATCTTTGGCAATATTTTGTACATTCTTCATATTCTTCTCACTGATTGTTTGTGTGTATGTGTGTGTGTGTGTGTGTGTGTATATATATATATTCCAGACAAAATAATTGTAATATTTATTAGTATTTTATAATATGTATTTTTTTTGTATGTTTAATGGGGTCTCAAAATGGTAACAACAATTTATTTTTATTTTAGCACATTGATGTTTTTTATTTTTTCAATAAGAATTATAATAATTTCTTTATTATTTAATATGATTTATTTATTTTTGTAAAATCACCCTCCAAAATAATCAAGCTTTGCAATTTTTTAATAGTTAATTTTTACTAACCTTTAATTACTCTCTAAAAATAGAATGGAAATTAGTTAAATTGCCCGCACTACGTGTCGCGCCGAGCAAATAGTTTTTATAATTGTTGGGATAAAAACAATTAATAGAATTTTGATAGTTCAAAAATAAAACATAATATTTATACATGCACAGTTTGATATAATAGAGCAGATTAACACACTCTATTGTAAAATAATAAAAATATAATATTTATACGTGCTTACTCTTTAGATATCAATTTTTATTATTTTCTCTTTAGTTGATGTAGTATTTCAAATAAAATAAATTTTTCAAAAAAAATACTAAAATAATATAAAAATTATTCGATTACTCCGTGAAAAAAAACTCAACAACATTAACAAAAGAGTAAGCACGAAGAAAAGCCTAAAATTATTATTAATATTATTGTTAGTATTGCGTTAATAATGAGAAAAATAATTAAATCAAAGACTAAAAAAATCTTAAAACTTTAATAAAAAAGCAAACAAAAAAATGATAAAATAAAAATTATTAACTAATGGAGTGTGCTAGCTGTTAAAAAAAATATGGTAAATAATTCACCGATTAATACTTATGTATTAATAATTGTTTCTTGTCTCCTGATAAAATTCCCGGTCTAGAAAAGAAAAGAAAGTTCCCGCTCTAGACATGGGATGGGCGGGCTAAATGAAAAGGTTGGATTTTTCAATTCTGGAAATAGCGGAAAGAAAGAGTGGAATTCCAAGAAAGCCCCGGAACATGAAACGATATTTCTTAATTAAAAAGGGAGTGTGCTAGTAGCACCCGCAGAAACCCGATTGCCCTCCTCTTCTATATAAAGAAAAGGTTTGCCCTAGAAAAACAAAATTAAATTACATTACATCTAATCTAATGGAGGGTGGGGCAGAAAAGAAGAGAAAAAGGGAAAACAAGAAGAAAAAGAAGGGTTTTGAGTGTGATGGCAAAGAAGAAGGATGTCATGGACGGTCGGTAGAGGTCAGTGGTAGTGTTATGGGGTTGTTCTCTGAATTCGCGTTTATAGGTAGTGGTAGCAGTTCAGGAGGGACAGGGCATGCCTCCTCCATTCGGCCTTCCATCAAGAAATTCGAAAAGAAAGAAGAAGCCCAGAAGAAGAAGAGGAAGGTATCACCCAGACTTACTGCTGCTCAAATGCGTGATGTGGCATACCTCAGGAGACGACCCAACAACCGTTGGATTCCGCCCAAATCTCCTCACGAGCTTCTTCAAGAGGGTCATTACCATGACCCCTGGAGAGTTTTGGTCATCTGCATGCTATTAAACTGCACATCGGGTGGCCAGGTAAGATTATTACATGTTTTTATTAATGAAAATCAGCATGGAAAATGCATAATCCCAAAGGCATTTCTCGTTGCAGGTTAGACCAATTTTAAATGACTTCTTCACCCTATGTCCTGATGCAAAGACTACCACTAAAGTTGCCCAAACAGAGATAGCTCAGCTAACACACAGCTTAGGTTTCAAAAACACGAGGGCTGAGAAGATAAAACTCCTTTCTCAGAGTTACTTGAAAGAGGGCTGGACCCATGTCACCTTTCTGCCTGGTGTTGGAAAGTAGGGAAATTTCTGGACAGTTGGTTGTCTACTATAGCTATTTGCATTGATGGTTTTTCCACACTGATCTGATTCATTTCATTCTCTTGTCTGATTGTTCAGGTATGCTGCTGATGCGTATGCAATATTTTGTACAGGGAGGTGGGACAGGGTTGTGCCAGAGGATCACATGTTGACTAGGTACTGGGAATTCCTTCGCAAGGGTGAATGGATCATGGAATAGATGGATCGTCTCTGTTTTGTAGTTTGAAGAGACAGATTACCTGGGGGTTAATTTATACCATGTTTATTGTGTCCCTAACACTGCTCTTTTGTTGCCAACTGTTTGTGGCAAATTAAACCCCGATCCATGTCTAGTTTTGATTAGCCATTCAGGTACATAACTAATGGACTAGTATCCCAGCTATGTTTGGACTGAGATCATGTAGGATTGATTGTAAACTTAATGGAACTGTAATGTGGAGATATTTGGATGACCATGTTATTAATATAACATCGGATTGACTTTGTTTTGGTTTTGAACTGCTCTGCTCATATCAATGTTCATGTATTTAAGAAGTATGAATGACCAGAACCACATCCAGTTAGTGGCCACAATATGTGCTGTCATGTTTGGCTTGTTATGTTTGTGCTTCATGTTCTACTCACAATTGCTCATAGTAACTACCTAAATTCATTTTCCTTTTTCTTGGATCGGATGAATTTCTTGTAATATTTATGGGGTGTGATGAGCAGTGGCGAGCCTTGGCTCCTGCAAGGGTGGCCATGACAACTGCATGTAAACATATTCATGTTGTTTGAGCACATAATATCATACATAAATTATAATGAATTATGGCAGTCCTCTTAAATAAAACAATAAAATAATATGTATGTCTTAAGTTTAATTTTGTGAAATATCCAACTATGAATTAAATATTTTTTTGGTAATGACAATCATGTAAAACCCTTGTATTACCTTCTATTATCTTAACATAAGATGATTGTGCAGTTCATAGTCCTTTCTAAGACTAGGTGGAAAGCTTACTTTTTATGTAATGATCTCTAATCTATCATTATGGTTTTAATTCTTTAATAAATCAAACTCAATGTGCATGTACATATATTTGTATTCATTTCATTATAAAAAACATACATGCACTAGGTTGGAATATAGGTTCAGAGAGCTCAAACTTGTAGAGTCTATAACACTTAGCTCCGATAAAGAAATATAGAAAATGAAAAGCTCACCCCTCACAACGTAGTACATCATTGTAGCACTTACACCATACTCCCTTGGTAGATGCATTTTGTATGCATTATCATTAATCTTTTCTATGATGTGATAAGGATCATCTCGAGGCATCAACTTTAATCTTCTTTGTTCAGGAAATCTTTTCTTCTTTATATGCACCCAAACCCATCACCTAGTTCAAATCTCATTAACTCTTGTTCCTAATTGCTCTGTTTGCATATTGTTCATTCTTCTTTTCTATTTGTTGTCGAATCTTTGCATGGAGGTCTTTCACTGCCTGTGTTGTTTGATTACCATCAAGACTAACCTTTTCATCAAGAAGCAATGAAATCAAATATAATGGTGTTAAAGGGTTAAAACCATAAACAATCTCAAATGGGGAATGATCAGTAGTAGAATGCACACTTTGATTATATGCAAATTTAATGAATGGCAAACAATCTTTCCAATTTTTAAGATTTTTGAATGATAGCCCTTAACAATTGAATCAAAGTTCGATTAACAATTTTAGTTTGGCCATCTATTTGTGGATGACAAGTAGTAGAATATAAAAATTTAGTTACTAACTTACCCCACAAAACCTTCCAAAAGTAACTAGTCATCATAAGACAGGCATGCAATGACATTGATTAAGATGAAATGGTAGCACTAGAAGCAAGGATTATGGATATTGAATGGGTAGACTTATATGACCTTGTGTTGGCTTCAAAAATGTTTATAGTCCCAAATCTAGTTGTATCAAAGAAATGTTTTATTAAATACACTAGAACTCATTGCCCAATCACCTATCTCAAATCCTACTGCAATAAAATGGCAGAAGTAATACATGATGAGAAGCTACTGATGCATTTTTTTTTAGGATAGTTTGAGTGATGCAACTTTAAGTTGGTATATGAGACTAGACAGCACAAAGATTTGTAGGTGGAAAGATCTAGTAAATATTTTATCAAACAATACAAAGTATAACATGAATATTGCTCCTCACATAACTAACTTGTCCAACATGAAACAAGGAGTTAGGATTGGTAGAATTTTCATGCCTAACGAGAAAAAAAGGATTTGAAGGGAAGATAAAAGAGGCCGATCATGTTTAAGGTGACTATAGGGGTAGGAGAAACCAATCCCTAAACTACCACACCCATTCATTCTAAATTTCCAATATCAATTTCAACTCTCCATTCACTACCAGAAAAAAACGAGCCCTAAAATTTTCAAGATAAAAACCAAACCAAAAGTATACTGAAAAGGAACTACAAAAGAACCCAAGAACAATTACCTCAATTACTACTACCTTAAATGAAATGTACCAAAAGCTACTAAACATCGAGCAAGTAGATTCAAAACCCGTGACATCTCTACAACCATGTTAACCTAACTGGTATAAGCAATACCTCACTTATGAGTACCAATTGGTACTATAGGACATAACATTCACACCATTGAAGTGACCTTTCCAAGAGTTTTTAAGGAAGAGACATCAGGGTCAAATGATAAAGTTTGCTCCTGATAAAAAAATAATTGCCTTTATTTGATAATGTTTGCACAAGTAGTTTTTCTTTGTTTGTCAAATGAGCCTTTATTTTTAATAAGATCATATATTTTTGTCTTCATAATGTGTCTTCGCTCTTTACCATACTTATACCCTATTCATAAAACTATTACACCAAGATTTCTTTGGTGTGTTCCTATTTTCTGCCAAAACTATACATGATCCCATGCTTTCATAATGATTTTGGGAAAATCAAAGTTAGTATTGAAAGAAAAAATCAAATTGACGTTTGTTTTAATGAACAAACTATGGGAATTCAAGTGATCTAAAAAGTGACCACACATTTAGAAACCTGAAAAACAAAACAAATACCATGAGATGACTTTAAATCTAAACAACTAATGAGAAACCATTTCATATGGAAAAGTTAAGTTTAGTAATCCTAAATGCTTGTATTTGAAATGATGAAAAACCGTATTTGATCATCTCTTCACAACTCTAAAACATCCATTGCAGTCCCTATTTAAGCCGAAAAAGCTTTTTCTTAATGGTTAACCCTAACTAGGATCGCACCTTACACTAAAGGGAAAGTATAAGAATAAAAAGGCATTCCAAGCCCATGAAATAATCATCAATGACTAAATATACCCAAACAAAGTAGGGAGGCATAAAATAATTTAAAAAGTCCAAAAGGTTTGAGCATACATATAACAAACATGATGATAGTGCTTGAAACTTAATAATAAGAAAAACAAAGATGGAAAGACAAAACCAAATGTTAGAGGGAGGGGTATATCAAACCACTTTGCAAGCTAATTCTAAGGTTTCAAAGTTCATAGACCAAAAGATTACTAATTCCCTTTCCTTCGCAGCCATGACTCAAAGCCTACATTACATGCATTATCAAGCCCTTTTTTATTACAGGCAGACAATTTGGATCGATAAACAATGATTTCCCATTCAAAATAAGACTTAAAAATGCATCACATGATTTGTTTTTTCCTATTAAAATTTCAAGTCAAATTTGGACCTTTTTACCAAAAAAATGTGAAATAAATATCACGACAAAGACATCACAAAAAATCTCACCCTCTATGAAACCATAACAATGAGAATCATTTTTATGTTTTCGAAAACAAGTTTTCCTTGAACCAACATCAAAATGTATGATTAGGACAGAACAATCATTTATATCACCACCAAGTTTTCTTTCATTTCCAAATATTTTTCATGAAAGCTATCCTAGTAAATAACCAACCCTTCTCTACGTATCATCTTCCTTAAAAGAAAACTCAAAGGCCAGAACCCTTGGATGTATAATTAGGTTGAAGCAATCTAAGAAATATAATAGGACTAGCTCCATGGTTTCTTTTCTAAGTAGGACCACTGAACAAAATTAAAGTCTTTAAGAGGGGGGGGGGGGGGGGGGGGGGGGGAGAGGGGGCATGAGGATACAATCTAAAGACATGTCACTCTCAAAGGTCAGGGTCATAAGTTATAGCTTGAGTAAGCAAAATAAAGAAGTCATTGAAGCTACTTACAGAGATCCAAACTCTAAAAGTGAAACTCTATGAAGAGAATGAGATCCTATATTTTACAGGTAAGTAGACATGCATCATAGCATATTACACTTGAATCCTTGCTATAATTAAGGAAAGAGTATTTAGCATGTTTATAGTCTACGATCCCTCTCTCATCCTTTTTTATTGTGCCTTCAAGCCATTACCCCTCTCATTCCTCTTGTGCACTTGTGAGCCATCATCTCCCATATAGTACACTTTTCAACCATATCTTTCATTCTCTTTTAAATTCGTTTTTCAGCCCTCAACCATATAAAATCTCTCTTTTATTTTGGGTGTGCTTTCCAACCCTTAACCATATTAGATAATGTGCTTTTCAACCCTATGTCGATTTTTTTAGTGTACTTTCAAGCCCTCAATCGTATTAGATAGTGCAATTTTCAGCCATCTCTTTTTTTATGCACTTTCCATACTTCAACCATATTAGATTGTGCACATTCCAACCATATCTTTCCTTTTTTCATGAGTGTAATTTTTAGCCCTCAACCATTTTTGATAGTGCATTTTTTTATCCATATTTCTCTTTTCTTTTGAGTTTATTTTCTAGCTCTCAACAATCTCATATACTATGGTTTTGAAGTTTATCTTTCTTTTCTTTTAAGTGTTCTTTTAATCCCTCAACCATCTTAGATAGTGCATTTTTCAGCCCTATCTTTCCTTGTCTTTTGAGTGCACTATCGAGCCCTCAACCATATCCAATAATGCACCTTTCATCCTTATCTCTTTTATGTGCATTTTCATCCCTCAACCATCTCAGATATTGCTCTTTCCAAGCATATCTTTTGTTTTCTTTTAAGTGCACTATCGAGCCCTCAACCATATCATATACTGAACTTTTAAGCTCTATCTCTTTTCTTTGGACTGTGTTTTTCATCCCTCAACCATCTCAGATAATGCGCTTTCTAACCCTATTTTTCCTTTTATTTTGAGTATGCTTTTTGGTCCTCAAATATATTAGATATTGTGCTTTCCAACTCTATTTTTCCTTCTCTTTTGAGTGTACTTTACAACCCTCAACCATATCAGATAGTGTGTTTTTCAATCCTATCTTTCCTTCACTTTTGAGTGCGCATCCGAGCCCTCAACCATATCAGATAATACGCTTTCTAGGCTAATCTTTCCTACTGGTGTGCGTTTTCAACCCTTAACCATCTCAGATAGTGTGTTTTTCAGCCCTATCTATCCTTGTATTTTGAGTGTACTATCTAGCCCTCAAGCATATAATATAATATGTTTTTCAACCTTATCTCTCTTTTTTCCAAGTACCCTCGTCAACCCTCAACCATATCAAATAGCGTGCTTTCCATCATTATCTTTCCTTGTCTTTTGATTGCATTATCCAATCCTTAACCATATAAGATAATGCAATTTCTAGCACCATCTCTTTTCCCATTCTTAATTTTTTATGTGTTTTTTACCAATGTCATGATGATTTTTTTTCCGTGCTTCATGCCCTGCAATCCCTATTGGGGAGACACGTAGTAAGGAGTGTTTTATAGCCGTAAGGAGTCGCCCCCTAGTATTAAGGTCATTAGAAAATTTAATGGTCTATGAGTGTCTGGGTAAGGGGACTTACTATGCAAGGAGTAGATGCATCACCCCTATTGCATCCTCTCTAACACAAGTTGCATTGTTCTTTGATTGTTATTTTCTAAGTCAGTTTTTTTTTATTTGTCTTAAATAAGGCTCAAAGTAGATCTCTCTTCGTGAGAAAGTCTCTAACTCGTTGGGAGTCGAAAACCCTGACCATTCTAAAGTTTGAAAATTTTTACAGGACATTTTTAAAATTTTTTTTTTACTATTTACCAGTGTAGTTTGCAATGTAATCTCACACTGTAATAACTAAAACAAAATAATTGTTATTTATTTTTGTATTTTGGCCAAATTCCTACATATGATCATAAACTGGCTACGATATCCAATTTTTGTTCAAACATATGAAAGATGCAAAATATAATTTGATTACAAAACTAAGCTCGGAAAAACCTTGGAATTCGGCCGTATACACAAAATCAACACAGTTTTTTTTTTTTTTTTTTTAAATATGATTTGATTTTATATTTTTTTTCAAGAAATTGGACTAGGCCTGACCCAACTAAATTGGTCGGCCTAGCCAAGTTGGGCCAAAATACCCAACTCTGTTGGACTTGGGTTGAACCCGGCCCACCCAATTAGGTTGGGCCGAGAGCAGGTCCAACCCAAGAGTTAAAACAACAAAAAAAGAGAAAATTGGGATGTTGCACTGTTCACGTAGCGTGAGCATTGCAAAGTGAATTGATTCACTCATGAACATCAACTCACCAGGCAAACATGATTGGTTCTTCATCCTCGAACAACTTCTCTTCTTTGCAATCAAGCTATCAAGCTAGAAGTCATCAAGTTGATGTTGCCTCGACGATGCATGACCAATATAATAGCATTGGTCAATCTTTTTATCAAAAAAAAAAAGCGTGAGCTATTTCACCATCCTTGACCATTTCTTTCGTCTTGATTTTCTAGGCCAAATCATAAGATTTTAATTCTCAAAATATTTTTTTCCACTTTTTCTCAAGAACCTTGGTTGAGTGCCTTGATTTCGATGATAAAAGATTGGAAATGTCAGCACTACAATGCTCTTTTCTAGCTTGCAGAGCGCTTGGTGCGTTCGATAAAACAAAAACATCTTTTACATTATGTTGTGCTAATGGAAAAATCAAATTGCCTGTTGCTCCTTGCACACCTCAATTTCTTGATGAGCTTCTAAATCCTGACACAATGGTTCATTGTCCGTCAAATTTCAAAATAACATTTGTGCTTATAATTTGATGTTTGCTTTCCCTTTAATGGGGGCAAAGATTGATAATACTGTTAATTCCCAACCAGGGCCATACATCTTTAAAATAAATGGACAATGCCATCATCTTATGGGGTGACTTCTACCAATTGATGGTCAATCGCCAAGATTTGCACAACTTTACATCTTTGACACCGACAATGAAATTGATAGTCGACTTTGCCCATTTAACCATGATGGTTGTGAATCATCTTTGGATGAAGATATTGTCAAGAAACTTATTGCAATGCTAGATTCTTCCAATGAATTAGTCAAGTTGTTTCGACAAGTTAGACATAGGCTTGACGGGAATGATTTCTCGGGTTTCAAACTTTGTTTGATTGGGAAGAGAATGGTGAATCAAGGCAGTATGATGATCCTTCCTCTAATGATGTTTGCAGTTTAGTTATGGGGAATATTGGAGAATCACATACTAATAGAGATATTATTATTGAAATTTATTCTGAAAATCTTTGTATGATCTCTAAATTGCATCCCAAGTTTATGTCTCTTCAATATCCACTCTTTTTTCCTTATGGTGAGGGTGGCGACCATACTCAAATTTTGTTTGAAAATCAAGAGCATTATGCTCCTGCACAACGTCTAAAAGTTACAATGAGAGCATACTATGCCTATGTCATTCACGAAAGGGTTGGAGATAGCAGTACTCTTACCAAAGGAGGAAGACTTTATCAACAATTTTTTGTTGATGCATTTATGAATGTGGAGCAAGAACATCTAGATTTCACTCGCTCAAACCAAGAGAATCTTAGGATTGAATTTTATAAAGGCATATAGAAGGCTATTCTAAGAGGGGATGTTAATGGTTCAAGCGCTGGAAAGATCATCCTCCCATCTTCTTTAACTAGAAGTATTCAATACATGATGAACAATTATCAGGATGCAATGGCTATATGATGTTACTATGGTAACCCTGACCTTCTTATAACATTCACTTGCAATGTCAACTAGCCAGAAATCCAAAGGGAGATTAAAACAATTCGGAATTATAAAGCTGGTGATAAACCTAACATCGTTGCAAGGGTTTTTCGATACAAACTTAATGATATGATTTCATTCATTAAATCAGGAAAGCCCTTTGGAAAAATTGTTGCTGGTATTTTTCTATGCTTATTGTTTTTCTTTTTTAGCATTGTTTCAATACAATATTTTTTTGATTTGTTTTTTACCACTTTGTAGATGTTTGTGCTATTGAATTCTAAAAAAGAGGCTTGCCCCATACTCATTTATTGATTTGGCTTGCTTTCGAATACAAATTTCGATCATCTGAGGATGTTGATTCAGTTATTACAGCAGAACTACCACACAAAGCAGATGATCACTTGGATGTATAACATATGTGCATCCTGCTGCTGGAGAACTGTATTTCTTAAGGATGCTACTGAATCATGTTAAAGGAGCAACAAGCTTTGAAAATCTACATTGTGTCTTTGGTGTTGTTTAACTTTTCAACTCGCCTGCAAAGCATTGGGTCTCCTTGGGGATGGCAAAGAATGGGCTGAAGTTTTTTCAGAAGCTGTTTTAACTACTTCTTCCTCACAACTTAGGCAACTCTTTGTGAGTGTCACTCTATTCTGTGAGATTGCTAGCCCAATAAATTCGTTCGATCAGTTTTGGCGTTCAATGCATGACGCCATCAGGATACAATTATCATATTTCTCTCCACATGATCTTCATTTCACTAATGATGAGCTTAAGAATTATGTTTTTTTATGAACTTGAGCAACTTTTTAATGCCTCAGCAACATCCCTTAAAGACTATAATTTGCCCCTGCCAAATGATTGTTTGATGGATGAAATTAAAAACAAGCTTCTTAGAGAAGAGCTCAATTATGATGTTTCTGAGCTTCGAAGCAATCATTTGGCATTAGTTTCACAACTTAACCCATGCTAGAAGAAGATCTATGATCAGGTTATTGAATCAATTTCTAAAAATCAACAATCTCTTATTTTTGTCTACGGGTATGGCGGCAAAGGAAAATCTTTTTTATGGCATTCAATTATTAATCGTATTAGATCAGAAGGATTGATTGTTCTTGTTGTTGCATCATCAAGGATTGCATCTATTCTACTACCTGGTGGACGTACAACCCACTCAAGGTTTAAGATCCCTTTTGCTATAAATGAGAACTCAACATGTGAGATCAAGAAAAATACTCATCTTTCAAGATTGATTGGGATGATAACGCTTATTGTGTGGGACGAAGCTCCAATGAATAATCGGTATTGTTTTGAAACATTGGATAGATCACTGCGCGATATATTGGGACAGGCTGGTGGTTCCAACCATGATCAACCTTTCGACGGAAAATCAATTTTACTTGGTGGGGATTTCTATCAGATTCTCCCTGTTATCCAGGAGGAACAAAAGAAGATATTATTAATGCTTCATTAAGCAGTTCCCCACTTTGGCCAAAATTTGCAATTATGTTGCTGAAACAAAATATGAGATTGTCGATTGATGGCCTAGGTCTTGATGAAGTCAATGAAATTAGAGCTTTTTCCGAATGAAATCTTAAGATAGGTGATGGGGAACTTTGTGATGTGCCTTTTTTTTATGACGTGGATGAATCTTTGGTGAAAATTCCAAATGGTTTGCAACTTGATGCTTCTAGTGACCCAATTGTAGCTATAGTTTCATCCATTTATCCAGACATTGAGCTGCCTACTCTTGAACCATCTTACTTTAGAGAAAGGGTTATTGTCACACCTAAGAACATCACTGTTACTGAAATCAATAATTTCATACTTGATATTACTAATGGTCCTCAACGCATTTATCTTGGCATTGATTCTATCGACGTATCTTGCAGTGATGACGACAATATAAACTTATTATATCCATTGGAGTTTATAAACCAAATGAGTTCAATGGTGTTCCTTCGCTCGTTCTTGCATTGAAAGCTCCAATTATGTTACTTAGAATTATTAGCCCGATGAAAGGCTTATGTAATGGGACACGGCTTATCATCATGCAACTTGTTGATCGAGTTATTGAAGCTTAAATAATAATAGGCTTAAACATTGGTGACCAAGTTTTTATCCCAAGAATTGTCTTCCCAATTAATGATGGCAAATGCCCATTCACAATTAAAACGAAGACAATTTCGGATAAGATTATGCTATGCAATGACAATCGATAAAAGCCAAGGGCAATCACTGAAATTTGTTGATGTTTTCTTAAACGAGCAAGTTTTTACACATGGTCAGCTATATGTTGTACTATCAAGGGTTGCATCCAAAAAAGGTTTAAAAATCATTTCATGTGACCAGGAAGGGAAACAACTTTATCATGCTAAAAATATTGCTTACAAAGATGTCCTCAATACATTACCAAAAGGCTTTTTTCCTATTTAAAATGATTATTTTGTCTTGCATTCTAGCTTTACTCTTTTATATGCATATTTTTAATTTTTTTAAGCTATTTGTTATTTGTTAAAGATGCATGTGCATACTTTTTATATTACTTTCACCATCAACATGTAATTTATTTTTGGTTTGGTGATGTAGGTTGATGGCGGTTCCTTTGAAAAATATCAAGAAGTATCTTTTTTATCCATTGATACAAGCCAGAGTTTGCCGCACTTGGATGGCAATGCAAAATGGGCAAACAAGTAGTTTCAATTGTCTTTTAGTTGACCAACAGGTTTTTATACTTTACATAATATTTTTTTGGTTATTTATGCAATTTTGTACTTAGATGTCCTATGTGGAGTTCTGCATCTTATATAGTTTTGTCTTGGTAGCATCTGTAGTTTATAGTTATATGTTTGTGTGTGTGTGTGTGTGTGCTCGTTTCTTTTGTTATGGTTTTGCGAGAGACTTCATACATCCTCTTCATTTCTTTTCACGTTGAAATTGGATGAAATACACTACAATCCATATTTTGATGTTCTTCCTTGGTTTTCATGTTGTTGTGATCATTTTTTCACCAACATAAATGGTATTAATTAGAAAGATAAGGGTGATTATCTTCGTTGTCCATTCTTTATTTTATTAGCACTTTAGGATTTCAATCGCGTAATCATAATTTTTATATTGTTTTGCTGTGATTTTTACATGGTAGGATGGAGCCGTACAAGGATCATCCAAAGCGAGAGATGCAACATATTTCAATCTTAACATAACTGAGGGCTGCTATGTTGAGATTAAAGACTTATACACCTATGAAAATCAATGTGTTAATATTGTGGTTGATCATGAGGCATTTATAGACTTTAAGTCTGATACCAAAATAACACATCTTGATTCTATTAAACATGATGTGCCACACCATTATCACCTTATTGATTTTGCGCATGTTTTAACCAAAAGCAAGGGATCAAGAATTCTTACAGGTATGCACAAAACAAATTATTTCAAATTATGAAAAATAAATACCTAATATATTATTCAATTAATCTAGCAATTATTTTAGATGTTCTGGGTAGGCTTAAAGCAATCCAACCAATTGAAAAGATATTGGTTCAAGGTCACAGGCTTGAGGATAAAAAGGAGTTCATCATTGACAATATAAGGTTTTTCCGTTGCCAAATTTACATTTCTAGATTATATTTTTCAATGCTTTATGTAAAAATTTCAAAAATAAAACAAGGGGCAAGAGTTGTGTGTTACTTTATGGGGCGACATTACTCGAAGCTTTGATGATAATATCACTAATGCACAAGAATCTCCTGCTATTGTTGTTTTCGCAGGGTTTTGAGTTACATAATTTTGAGGTTTATTGCATTGTCTTTAACGCAATAGAATCATACAATTTTTTTTATTTATTTTACAAATACTATTTTTTTCTAAATGATGTTTTTTATTTCTTCTATTTGTGTTGCTTGCATTCAGGTGCAGCATATTTGACTGGGACTGCTACTTCACTCTGGTATTTCAATCCAAATATTCCAGAAGTTTTTCCGTATAAGCAATTGTAAATCCCTAATATTCTAAAAAAATTTAGTGTTTGATTTTTACTTAAGCAATAAATATGTATTGCTTACTATATCAAACTTTATTAAATTCAGTTATGGTCAGATGCCACTTGATGTCCATACACTTCCTCCATCTTTAAACGCCATCGTGTCATTGGATCAACAAATCAATGAAAACCGAAAGACAATTAAAGAGATCTTATGCATGGACCCATATCAACACAAGGTTTTATTGCTAATGCTTATGCAAGCTCTTTTAACATTAGTTTTCAACTTTCCTTGGTCAATGCAGAACATGTGTTTCACCTGCAAAGCATCCATTACTGATTATGATCTCTATATTGGATGGTGGTGCAAAACATGCCCAAAACGTACTAAAATACTCTTTGGCCCCTCAGACAATCTCAGATGCATTGAACATGGGCCTCCAGACTCTGCACCAATTCCATGGTGAAAAGATTCCACACACAATTTATTGTTTCATATAGATTTTTTTTCAAAAAAAAGAGTACAATCATATTTTACTCAATTATAAATAACTATCGATGTGTTGATGCAGGTTTAAGGTGAACTGCATTGTCACTGATGGCAACAATGTTACAAACTTCTTGCTATCTGGAAAAACTGCGGAGAACGTTTTCAACACCTCAGCGCATCATTTCATTTATGACAAAAAAATTATTAATCCTTATGTGGTACCACCACTAATGACTAAAGTATTGAATAAAATGAAAATCTTTCAGTTATGTTTTGGGGCCTATAAATCAGCTCTTAGTAGATGTGACAACATATATGTCACAAATGTATTTTATGAAGGCACAAAACAATCTTTGGTAACTCAGTCAGAACAATTTGGAATAGAATCCTCGACCACTCCCATAACCATGGTTGTAGAAGACTCATCAATGGTTCAAGCAGACACACTTGCTCCAATAACACCACCTGACAGCACCCTGCCATCTCAGCATCAACAAAGCATTATTTTGGACGACAATGACAAAGACAGCTACCACCCAAAAACTAAGAAGACTTTGGCCTTTAACGATACCCATTCAGAAAATATATCAGTTTTCTTTTATCGCAAATATAATTATTGATTCAAAAGTAATGCTTTTAGTTAATGCAAAACACTTTCATGACATTTATTTCCTTGCATCACCTGCATTTTCTTAGAATAAGTTTCCTTATACGATGTTTTCTTTTCCTCGATTTTGCAGTCATCCCAAGCAGAAAACAATCATTCTTGATGAAAAATATGAGCCATCAACTAAAACCATTCCCCCCCATCAAAGGTTGCTTTGCACACCAATCATTTTCCAATATTTCTCTTCTACTTATAATTTATTGAAATATGATATATGCTGATTTATTTTTTCTTTTGAATTTCTGCTTTTTGTATGTACAATTTAAGAATTTTTTTATCATCTTTTATCAAGGCTAGGATTTTTTTTAGTTCTTTTAGAATTTGGAAAAATAAGAATTAGAAATTTCATTTAAGATGATGCTTTAATGAAAATGACCATGATTCTAAAGGATTTTGTCCTTACCGTACAAAATTACCACCTCACTCTCTATTTTTTGTCTTGCTCTTTGATTTTCTTCCCTGGAATTAGATCAACAATCAAATAGCAATGAATTCATCTTTTGTTAATATGGAGTCAAAACAAAACAATTGGATATATTATTATGTTTTTCATAGTAAAATTGTCTTTGATTTTGCAAAAAATGATGGAGTTTGCGGCTCAACATCCGCATTTCGATCTTCATTCTAAGATTTTGATTCTTTTGGTATTGCTTTGTCGACATGTTTGGATCAAGCTTAAGTTTGATGATTATGGCTTTACATGTTCTTTTGCTGGACAAGTTCAACAAGCTGCTTGAAAACATTTACATTCTCAATTTCTATTAGTAAGGTGAATGCTCATGTAATAAAACATTTGAAGAGGCATAGTGCAGTCAATACATATACTATATGATTGGTCATGTGAATGGGTTATGCATTCAGTTGGTTTTGAGTGTTGATGCTGCTGTTTTTAAGGTTGATGTTTGTGTTTTTTATAGTTACTTGTTGATGGTATAATTTCCTATATTGTTGTTATTGTTGCTGAGGTTGTTTCTATTATTGTTGAGGTTATGTATTGGCTATTTTACTGTATTTTGTGCAGGATACTATGTTTCATTATGTTGTTATGTTTCTATTTTAGTATGACAATTTCTTTTCTATGTTTCATGCTTTTTAATTGCCTATCTTGCATTCGTTCCTATCAATTACTGGTTGTTTAGTCATGGTATGCTTATATTTTTTATTTGTTCGAAATGTTGAGTTTTTTAGATGCAACTATATATTGATGCGCTGCCTTACTATAGTTTGGCATGATGGTTTTCTAAGGCTCGAATTTTTGTTGCAATGGTGGCATTGTTTTTGCTGTTTTTTTGGTTTTTTTAATGGCTGCAACGGTTTTTGCAACATACGGTGTTGGTTCTTTGGTGTTTTTTTTGCTGATTTGCTGCATTTATTTTGAATTTTCTCTATTAATAGTTGGTTTTGTCAGGCAGTTCTTTTAAGAAATATGACACAATTTTTTGCCTTTTGTTTTGCATTTGTATTTAAAACATAAGATTGGTTTTTTGTTGCTTTTCATGCAGTTTTATAGTCTTTATTTTGTGTTTTCTCTTTTGATAGCTTGCTATTCAGGCTGGTTATATTTGCATTTTTTTCCCATTGGAGCTAATGATTTTTCAGTTGCAAATATATTTGTGTGTGCTGCCTGGATATGGTTGGATGAAAAGCAATGACTCTTGATGAAAAAGATGACAGCTAAATTTTTTTGTGTCATTTGCAATTTGCACCATAGATCGTCCACACCAATTCTTTTTTAGATATTTGCTGCAATTTTTGATTGATTGACATCAATTTTTTTTCATTTCATTTAGTAACTTGCAATGTTTTTTTTTTAACAGGAGAATTAGCAAGGAGATGAAATGTCTTATTTTGATGAAGGGTTTTGGCTTCGTTCTTCACCTCGACGTCCCTCTATTTAACAATGATCTGCAAGTAGTATAGTTTGTGCTCTTTTGTGATCTTTTGTAACACAGTAGCTACATTCCAAAAGATATAACCTGCGCTTGCGCAACAAACTCCGCTTAAAAATTTACACATTTTGTTTCCTGGTCTATAACTTTTTATTGATTATATAATATAAGTTTATCGTTATGGATTTAATTATGTGAAATTATATACAAAGGAATGTCTGCTGCAGAACACAGGCAATATAGCTAGTATATATATAAAAGTAATCTATCCATATACACACATATAGATACACACACATATGGATACACACACATATCATTATCAATTGATATTAACATATCAATGTACATATATTCGCAGACACTCACACACATATAAATATATAAAAGTATAATCCATCCAAAATAATAAATAATTAGTCATAAATTATATGCTTTCCTATTGCCATTTAAACATCTATTAAACAATTACAATATACATGCCAACATCGTTATCCCAGAACTCATCTTCAACCTCTAACCGTAGCCTTCACTATTGACAACATAGCCATTACCAGTTGCTGAGCCAAATCACAACACCATGACCCATAAGCAATTAAACGCTCAAACCAACTTTCTACCTCCCAAAATAAACTCGTTTCCCTCATCTCTCTTGGTCATCATACCATCAAAAAACCCAAACCTAAAAAACAGTACTCATGCTCTCCCAAACCACAATAAAGCAAACCAATCTTCCTTTGTCATTGTTGAAAGTCTCGCAGCTACACAACTGATGCCTCTTCCACTTTCTTCTTTAACAACCCAGGACTACCATAGATAGACAGTCGACAACTGCTCGAAACAAAAATCCTCCATCAGATGTCGTAAAAGTAGCCGCTACTTGAAGCAAAATCATCACCTTGATCCCTATATCCTCATCCAAACAACCACACATATCCCTCATTCGAACCATCTTTCTTCTCAGCCATGAAACTATTTGGAAATCAACCCACAATCTCTTCTCCATTACTCCTCCAAAACTAAAACCAATGCCAATTGCAACTACACCTTCCATAGTTCTCACGATCAAAAACACTTTCTTTTTTCCCCTCACTCCTACTAGCCTCAACCACCGTGAATTGCATCCTATCTCAAACTATCAAGACTAGTAGTACTCATGGATTCTCCCTTACAATAGCATCCTCTCTCTCTATTACATTTCCCCTGTCTCCTTGTTGATTTCTAAAATAACTAGAAAAAAACCAAGATACAAATATGAGAATAAAGAAAAAAAAAGATGAAAACAGACTATTTATGTTGATTTTTTCTTGTAGTTATTAAAATGATAAACTATTTGAAATTAATATTTAAAAAATAATTATTTATGTATATATTAACCTTGAAATTTTCAAACCAAACACTAATCGATATAATGTTGTAATATAAGGATCACTAATGCTGATTCCCAAACCTCTCTTTTGGTCAAAAGGATTCTTGGATCCAAGGGTTATCTTTGCCAAACAGTTTGTTATACCCCTAGTATCAGGTTTGGACTTCTTA
The DNA here is from genome assembly GCA_964035475.1 of Salix caprea. Classification (NCBI taxonomy): domain Eukaryota; kingdom Viridiplantae; phylum Streptophyta; class Magnoliopsida; order Malpighiales; family Salicaceae; genus Salix; species Salix caprea. The sequence continues at coordinate 9,612,130 of OZ037746.1, forward strand.
TATTTGTTTTCTTCATTTGGTTTCAAGCACTATTATCATTATTAATTAATAAAAAAGCTAAAACATATTGTTGATTTACTGTTCATGTTTACTTTTTACTCACACTTAAATTATCTGTGGAGTAACAGTGATTTTCATTTGCGCAGCGTCAATTGTTTATGAATTCCTAAACTGTTTTCATACTAATTAATTAGTTGCCCAGTTTTCATTTGGTCTGCGCCTCCTTACCTGCATTGTTTGCTTCACTCTGCGCGAATTCTTTAAGAATTCTTGCACTATTTGCTTCGCCACTTGCTCATTAATTAGCCGTCCTCTCAGCTCAGTGTTGTGCCCTTCACTGTACGCAGTTTCAGTGGGCAGCTATCCTAACAATTAATTAATATACTATGTCTTCAATATTGTACGGTTGAAGATTGCATTGTTAAAAGATAATGTATTTTATGCAACAACGGAGTAGGTCTTAGCCATATTTCTAAATATCTGGAATCTTTATCTTAATTCGACATATATTTCTTAAGCTTTGACGTTTTAACTGCCAATAAATATGGATGGAAGATAATGTCGCGAAGGAAAAAAGAAAAGAAAGTCGGATGATGGATAGAGAGAGCATTCATGAACATTTAATATATTTTTGTTAATAAAGTTTAGATTAGTTTTAATTTTGTTCTTTAACTCAAATTTTTTATTTTTTATTTTATTTTGGCCCTTATACTTTTAATCTTTAATATATCTTTTAATTCCTTTATTTTATATATATATATATATATATATATATATATTTTTGAAATAGTTTTTATTTTTGTCTATGTTTATATGTACATACTTATGTTTGTAATTTTTATTATTTCCTCTATTTTTAAGGATGTATTTTTTAAAATTTAATGCCTAAATTTGAAATTGTGTTGGTGATCATTTGAAAATTGATATTTATTATTTTTTCTCTTCGTTTTTTTATTATTTATTTTTCAAGTCAAATAATTTTTTAAAATCTAATAATATTTTTTTATTTTGTCATTTTTTTAAATTTATTTTTTGTTAGTATTTTTAGGTGTTAAAATTTTTAATTATTATATATAAGGCATTCAAAATAATAACAATGATTAATTGTAAGGTTTTTTTCTTCCAAATATGTGAGACTAATTATATATTTTGATATTTGTTTAATATTAACACCTTAAATGTTTAATTTATATATATATATATATATATATATATATATATAAATTAACTAAGTTTTTTTAAAACAAAATCAAGTTAGTTTAATGTTAGTGTTCTTAAATAATTTTAATACAATATATTAATTATTTATAATAATATTTATAATGAAAGCTATAATAATTATGATAATTTAACAATCATGATAATAACAATTAGAATAATAATCGAAATAATTCATCATTTGATGTTATTTTTTTTAAGGTTGACTTTTAAAGCTTTTTTATGTATGATATTTCACATGCACAAAAAAAATATAGGATGTCGCACGTTGACGAAACGTGTGGAAAAATTGGACCAAATTATCTATAATATAAAAATGTATGAGTCACTTGCCCTCCACTTTGTCGTTGCCAGAAACAATTTTTTTAACATGCAAAAAAATGTTAATAGTCTTAAAGTTTTTTATGTGATGCTATATATCTGAGCGAAATAATCAGCCTAAAAAATATAACAAATAACTAACAACAGAAGATACACTATACATGTATAAGAGAGGGTTTCACTTTCATTTCACACTACTAAAGCTAAACTTATTGTGTTTTTTAACCAAAGTTGTATTTAATACAAAGATAACTTAGAATAAAAATTAAAAGTCAAAACTAAGAGTATAGATACATAAATACAAAGAAATTATTTAGAATTATACCAATATTACCATAAGAAAAAATAAAAGAATCAAAACTAAATCAAGAAATAAAAGAATAATAACCAAAAAGTACAACAAAAAATTACATATGTTGAAACAAGGCAAAAAAGATTTCTCGTTGTGGCGAAGCACAGGTCAAAATTAATATTTCTTTTTCTTTTTGGTTTTTATTTCTTTAAGTCAAATGTTATTTTTAAGGCTAATAATATTTATTTTTATTTTGTCATTAATTTTATTTTTTCACTTACTATTTTGTTTTAATTTTTAGTTTTTTTATTCTTTGAGGTAATTGTTTTTCATTATTTATGTAAAAGTATTTTTATATGTTTCTTTCAAATGATTTTTTTAAGGCAAAAATATTTATTTTTGTTCTGTCATTTATTATAATTTTTGCTTACTCTTTTGTTATATTTTTGTATTTCTTTTATTCTTTGAGATTTGTTTTTCATTATTTATGCAATAATAATAATATTCATTTGAGATATTTTTTTCAAATGATTTTGTTAAGGCTAATAATATTCATTTTTCTTTTGTCATTTATTTTTTTTGTTTACTCTTTTGTTATAATTTTGATTTTTTTTATTCTTCAAAGTAATTGTTTTTCATTATAAATGCAATAATAATAATAATTTGAGTTGCGTTTTTTCTTGCTTACTCTTTTGTTAAAGTTTTTGGGTTTTTTTATTCCTCAAGATAAGTTAGTAATTTTTATTATTTTAACAGTACTAATAATAATAATTTAAGGTGTTATGATCTTTATGATAATGGTGACAATAACTCATAAAATAATATAAAAATATTATAATACCTTAATTTAATGGTGTTATCATTATAAATGCAATAATAACAATAACTCATAAAATAATATAAAAATATCAATAATGACAAAAACAATTATAATAATGATAATACTACTATTAATGATTGAAATAATATTAATAAAAACAACGATTTTGGTTATAGTGATGATTATTGTCATAGTAATGACAACGAGTATAACTATACTGTCAGTTATAATCAGAATATTAATTATTTAAAATAATGATTATAATAACAACTATAATAATTATGACAATTTAAGAATCATGATGATTAAAATGTAATAATAATCAAAATAATTTATTAGTCGATATTTTTTAAAATGAAAATGGACTTTCACGACATTTTCATATATAATATTTCAGATTTAATATCATTCAAACAAAAAATATACGAAGCCATATATAGACAAAACGGGTCGGAAAATTGGGCCAGATTATTTATAATGGAAAAATATACGAGTCACTTGCCCTACGCTTCGATACACATAGACAATCTACCGATTAAATAATTATCTAAACATTTCAAATAATAAAATATTCAATCACTTCGATGCACAAAACAAATAACTCATTTGAAATAGATTTTATAAATGACAATTTAACTAATTAAATTTTGATTTAATCAATAAAAACACGCGCAACAATCAATTAGTTTAGTACATCAAAAAAGCTCAGTGCAGCGCGCGGGCAAGAAAACACGTATCTTCTATTTTATATGGCATGCTCAAACCTTTTTAATTCTTTAAATTACTTCATGCCCCTAGATTTATTTGGGCACTTTTGATCACTGGGGACTATATTGTATATCCTTGTGGTCAAATTGCTTTTCTAATCCTCATACTTGCCCTCCAATATGGAGTGTGATCCTAGTTAGAGTTAATTTCCAGTGATAATGCAAATGATATTTTAAGAATTGTGAAAGGATTGTCAAATATGACATTTTCTTATTTCAAACACATGCATTTAAGATTAGTAAGCTTTTCTTTCCTTATATGTGGTTAATTCGGACATGCAAGAAGATTTTTTCATTATGATTAAACTCACATTCAAATTTATCTTGTAGTGTTTGGTTCGCTTTTTAGGTTTTTTAGCGTTTGGTCACCCTATTAAAAGATCACTTGGATTCCTAAAAATTGCTTTTTAAAAAAAAACACCAATTGGACTTCTATATTTGAAATAATAATTTTTATTTTCTGAAAATCTTTGCAAAAACAAAGTTTTTAAGCTACAAAGATCATGTTGAGTTTTAAAAGATAAGCAAAATGCACCTAGGAATTATTGGCTTAACTTTTATTTGTATTGATTGATAGAAAAAGTACAATATGCATAATACTTCATTATAATATTAGAGTTTATAGGTTTTTGTAGATCATTCTCGTCCATCCTAGTTAAAATCAAGACTCCTCTAGAAAAAAAAAAGTTTTCTTTATTATGTATGGTCTTTTATAGTTTGGTGCCCATTTACTTGATCTTCTTTTAATGTTGGTTAAATATTTTTCCATACTAGATCTCCCGCTTTAGACATTCTTGACCTGACCTTCTTGTTATATGCTTTAATCATTCTCCTTTGGTATAATTGGCGACGATAGATGGTCGTTAACCTTTTTCACTAATTGAATTGAAATATTTAAATTTTAGCTTTGTCCATTCTGATTCTTCTACTACTACACCCATTGGAACCTTTAATGATGGAATTTAAAATTTTAAAGGTGTCACTTCTTCCACCCTGTGTACCAAAGAGTAAGGGTTTGCACCTGTAAAAGTCTTAACTATAGTATGATATGAATAAAGTGCGTATGAAAACATCTCATTCCAATCTTCATAAGTATCCATCATTTTCTAGTTGATGTTTTTGAGATTTTTATTTTTTTCCATAATAGCTCCATTCATCTTGGGTCTTTAGGGAGAGAAACTAAGATGGCAACCTCAATAATTGTCGCGATGATATTTTTTTCACACTTCGTGCCCCACCATGTCCAGAGGGGAGACAACACGCGGTAAATAGAGGGTTTTATAGTCGTAAAATCACCAATATAAATGTTAGGAATCGCCACCTAGTATTAACGTCACTAGGTAAGCGGACCTATTGTGCAAGGGGCAGACACGTCACCCCCAGGGCACCCTACCTAAGCTAAGTTGCATTGTTGTTTAATTGTTTTTCCTAAGCTAGTTTTTTATTCACTGGTCTTTTCTAAGGCTTGAGGTAGATCTCTCTTCATGAGATAGTCTCTACCCTACCCGGGTTGAAAACCTAACCAAAAAAAGTTTACGTTGCATTTTGAAACCTTGTTTTTACTATCTGTGAGTATACTTTACAATGTAATTTTACACCCCGATAACTAAAACAAAATTATTGTTAAATTTTTTGATATTTTTATAATTGATAATCATAAACTGGTTACGATATCTAATTTTCATTCAAAACATGTGAAAGATACAAAATATATTTGTTTTATGAAAAATATGCTTGGTAAAAAACCTTGAAACTCGATTGTATGGATGAAAACAACACATTTTTCTGTTAAACTATAACCTAACTCAAATAGGGTATTATTTATTTTCTAGGGAAATTATCACTGCTTTAGCCCTGTTTCTATATGATCCACTAGTCATCCATCTTGTATTTCAATGGATTTTGTATTAGGTGTACAAAGTCAAAATAGGGTAGGGACTCAATTTTTTGCAGTTATAGTTAGGTTTTAAAAGATGATACATTTCATATCTTGTCATAAAATTGATGATGCAATTAATATTGTTGATTTATTCTTTAGGGAGATTGTATGAATTCATGGGGTTCCTAGAAGCATTGTTTCTAATAAAGATGTTAAGTTCTTACCTCTGTCCATATATGAAAATATTATACTAAGGAAAAAAAAAACAAGACATACAATCCTTTCCATTCTTTTTCTTGATCATGCATATGAAGAAGTTTTAACATATTCTTCCTTTTGAACCCTAGTTGATTTTCAAAACCCTTAATGTAACATATGGCCATGAGATAATTAAATTATAAAACCATTAAGAATTATTAACCAAAACTAATTGGACTTTAAACAAAATTATTCATAAAGATATGAGGCATTATTTATTGAAATAATATGTAATAATAATTTTGCTCTTAAATAAAACATTGAATTGGTTATAAAGGAAATTTTGATTTTTTGAATAACTTATTAATCATTATCAAATTGATTGGGGATAAAAAAGGTTTTTAATTTTTTTTCACAATAAAATGATTTAATTATCTTTTAAAGTATAAAATATAAAAATGGTGTCTAGTGGCTTATTTATCGTTTACTGTTTTAAGTACAATAAAATAACTAAATTATTCTTAATATAAAAAATTATAAAGTTGACATCAACTGGATTTTGTATTTCAACTTTAGTTTTTTTGTTTAATCAAATTGACTAATAAATTTTTTGATATTTGAATAAATATATAATATTATTTGAAAATAGGTAACTAACACATGCAACACACATTTCAACAGCTGGGAGGTTGTAAACACCCAAGAGAAAATATATATATATATATATATATATGAATTGACGCAATTTTTGCTCCTGATGTCTGCATCGGCAGCGACGCAGTTTTGTTTTAAAAAAAATAATTGACTTAAGGAGCTGGGAGGGAGGAATAAAACTGGTTTTTGATAGAGCAAAACAAGGACACATCTAAACCAACCCCCAAACAACCCACCTCATTTCATGGGGAGTATAAATACAAGGAGGAGAGAGAGGATGATTCACCTCTTCCCAAAAACAACAGCTGCATGTCGTTCTTCCCTTCCTCTTTCACAACAGAAACCTAAACCAAACCAGTAGAGAGTGCTTTGTGAACGTGTGAGGGAAAGATGAGACCTTGAGAGAAGATTGGACAGCTGCCTAGAGGAAAGGAAAAAAGAGGGCTGGAAAACATGAGAGGAAGAAGAAGGAGGAGAACCGGCAGGAGAAGAGAAAGAATAGTGTCAAACCTTCCTCAAATTTAGTTAGATTCGAAAGGTATGGGTCATGAAACTCCTTTCCTCTTCTCCTTATGACTAGAAACGGAAATGAAGAAGAAAACCCTAAGGAAATTGACCTAAGACCTAAGCTAGCTGTAAAGGAAACTAAAATTAACTAGGAGAACAAGGAAACATAAATGAAACGAAGCCAATTTTATGACATCTAACAAAGAAAAATGAATAAAATTGAAAATAACAAATCATGGTAGAGGGATGATTTTAACTATGGGGTTGGCCATCATGCATGTGTGTTTTCTGTTGGGATTTGCTGAAGGATTATGTGCTGAAATTGATGGTTTCAATGTGTGTGTTCTGCTGGAACTTAGTGACAGTGTATATATGTTGGGGTTGTTACAGCATGTGTAATGCGTGTTCATGCCGAGTTGTGTGTTGTGCAGCGAAACTCTGATTCGCTGCCGACACTGTGACAGATGCAGCGAATTAGCATTCGCTGCTGAAACTGAGTTGTCTGCAGCGAATTTGTGATTCGCTGCTGAAACTGAGTTTTCTGCAGCAAATTAGCATTCGCTGCCGAGTTGTGTGTTGTGTAGCGAAACTCTGATTCGCTACCGAAACTGTGTCAGCTGCAGCGAATTAGCATTCGCTGCCGAAACTAAGTCTTCTGCAGCGAATGCCATGAATTGGCATTCGCTGCCGAGTTGTGTGATGTGCAGCAAACTTACGATTCGCTGCCGAAGTTGAGTTTGCTGCAGCAAATTTGTAATTCGCTGCCGAAATTGTGGCTGCCTGTAGTGAACCAGTTCTCGCTGCCGAATTGGGCAGCCTGCAGCAAACCAGTTCTTGTTGCCGATTTCTACAATAAGCCTCCTAGGCAGAAATGACTTAAATGCTAGTAACAATTTCATGGTATGATGGTGTAAAATGTGGAACACTTGAATGTGAACATATGAACTCTTGAAATAAGTGTGGTGATGGATGTGATTCAAAAATATAAATGTACTGATTTATGACCATTGATGTTGTAGGTGGTGCGGTCGGGATTGGACCATCATCAAGACAAGAACAACCCACAGGTGGAGCAGGTAGGTGACTTGCACCTTCCTTTTTCATACGTTGAATAATGAAATACTTTATCATGAATATTACCCTATTGTGTTAGAACCGATATTAGATTGTTGAATGCTTAAATGCTGACAAATGGTTGATTAGCTTTAGCTAATGGCATCCCAATGGATGGTCGGGACAAGGAATGATTAGCTTTGGCTAATGGCATCCGAATGGATGGCCGGGACAAATGAATGATTAGCTTCGGCTAATGGCATCCGAATGGATGGCCGGAACAAAGAATGATTAGCTTCGGCTAATGAATGGATGGCCGGGACAATGATTGATTAGCTTTGGCTAATGGTATCCGAAAAGGATGACCAGGGTGAATGAACAGTTAACCTCAGCAAATGATGCCTTAAGAGGATAGTCGAGTTTAAGATTATGGTCGATTGCAAAAATTGGTGCATTTATATGCGTTACAAGCTATTTATACCAAGTACATGAAGAAATTATAAATTTTAATGCTTCATTTAACTGTCAGACCGTTTAGTTACCATTATTATTATTATTATTATTAAGTAATTACATTCTCTTAAATGTTTGTACTGCTGCAGGGACGTCACATCCACGAGATGTCTAGGGGACCCGATACACGGGAACCTACTTTTGCAAGGAATCTGTAGATGCATTCTAAATCACAATGTATTCCTATGATTCAATGTACTGAACGTATAACTTTTATTAGATCCTTTTGTTTAAATTCGTATTAACTATTAGTAGGATAGGAATGCAAACTCATGTCTATGTATGTATATTTTTAATATGAACTTCTAATCATGCAACCATAATATTATGTGTTTATGTAGGATTCACTTTTAAATGAAATGTTGATTGTATGGATTGTATTTTGATGATGTGAGGGATCAGGATCGCTGATTATCGGCACCATGTGTGTTAGGTTTATATATATATATATATATAATATAAAAAAAACGGGTTGTTACAGAGGCATTCATGCTCTTTGGATGGATCGTTCTCCCAGCAGCTAAACAATGTTCTTTATGATGACTTCAAAAATAGTTTGACGGTCCTGTTCCTGATGGTCAGGTTCATGTGCATGGTGGCACAATAGTTGAGAGTGGGTAAACTTTTTTTCTTCTCCTATCTTTTCTCTTTCCTCGTCTTGATATTTGTATAAGTCTTTTTAAAAATTAAATGTGTCATGTGAGTTTGTATTTGTATCAATTTTGATCTTTATTTTTTTTATTGATAGAAACCTACATGCCATACAGAATGTGTGTGCTCAATCCGATCTTGTACAAACCATAACATACATTAAACTCCTCACTACACTAGCGTAAGAGACCTTTGACATGTCTTTTACATTATTTATATTTGGGCATTGTACAATAAATAAACTAAAATGATTTGCTAAATGTGTACTCATTGATTTTATATTGTCCATGCTAAACCTTTCCAACGCTTTCTCAATATAACTATGCTTAGATAACCATAATCTCTTGGTAATTATATCTTTGTGAACATTCATCCCAAAAATCTTTTTAATAGCACCTAAATGTTTCATGTCAAGTTCTCTACTTAAAAAAGTCTTCAACTTGTTGACCTCACTCATACTTTTGAAGTAATTAACATATCATCCTCATAAAGCAACAAAAACATATATGAAAAAATTATCATCAAGGATCTTTACATAAACACAACAACCATACTCATGTCTTTGTAGCCAATCTTGATCATGTAAGATTGAAACTGTTTGTACCATTGCCTTGAAGATTGTTTCAATCTATAAATTATTTTTTTTAATTTACAAACCAAGTGTTCTTGTCCAAGTTGACTAAACCATTATGGCTCGAACACGTAAAATTTCTCCTCCAAACCACCATAGAGAAAAGTTGTCTTAACATCCATTTGCTCCAACTACATATCAAAATGTGCTACTAATTAACACTACCTTGATGCAAATATGTTTGACTTCAAGTGAAAATATCTAATCATAGTCATCCTCTTTCCTTTGTGAGCAACCCTTTTCTACTAGACAAGCCTTAAATTTCTCACCCTCTTTCTCTGATATTGCTTCTTTACTTATACACCTATTTGAATTTTATGACCTATTTTTCCTTGGAAGTTCATCCAATACCCATGTTTGATTCTTATACATAGAATCTATTTCTTTTTTCATAGAACTTATTTACTTAAAATTATCTTGATTGTGTATTGTCTCCAAAAAATTAGTAGGATCCATATTGTTAATAATAAGTGAATAAGAGACCAAATCTTTGTACCATACTTGATTGGTTGCCTAATAGTGCATCTTGGCCTACCTAAAGCTATATTGTCATATTGATGATCTTCTAAACCAGAATTCCTTTAATTCTTGATGGTTTCTTTCTTAATAAGTGTATCTAGTTCTACTTGCACCTAATGTTCATTGTTGTTACAGTTTTCTAGCACTTGTTGTTTTTCTTTCTAGGTGCATTATAACATGGTTTTTTCATCAAAAATCATCTCTATTGATCACCATCTTCTTTGCCTTCAAGTCCTAAAGCTTGAAACCTTCTATCAAGACGATATTTTTTCGCGCTTCGTGCCCTACCATCCCCGGAGGAAGAAAATTGCACATGGTGAAATAAGTGTATTTTATAGTCATAAAAATTACGACTATAATTCTTGGGAGTCACCACCTAGTATTAAGGTCACTAAGAAACCTATTGATCTGCGAGAGTCTGGGTAAGGGGACTTATTGTGCAAGGGAAAGACGCATCACCCTTAGTGCACCCTACCTAAGGTAAGCTGCGTTGTTGTTTGATTGTTTTTTCCTAACTTATTTTTTATCTGTTGGTCTTTTCTAAGGTTTGACATAGATCTCTCTTCATGAGAGAGTCTCTACCTCATTATGAGTTGAAAGACTAACCAAAAAGAATTTTACACTGCATTTTGAAAACCCTGTTTTTAATTATCTGCGAGTGTACTTTCAAATGTAATTTTACACCGTGATAGCTAAAATAAATTAATTGTTAAATTATTTTGATATTTGGCCAAATTCCAACGGATAATCATAAACTGGTTATGATATCTAATTTTCGTTCAAAATATGTGCAAGTTGCAACATATTTTTTTAAGGAAAAATATGCTTGGCAAAACCTTGGAATTCGGCTGTATACACGAAAACAACACATTTTTTGTTTTTTATGAATGTGATTTTTTATTTTAATATTTTTTTAAATCAAATATAAAAATTTGAACTGAGCCTCACCTAAGTAAATGGCCCGGCCCAACCAGTTGGGCCAAAAGGCTGGACTTGGGCGAGACCTGACCCAACCAACTAGGCTGGACCGAGAGCAATCCAGCCTAAGAGGTAAAAAAAAAAAAATGGTCTCTGCACTACTTATGTAGCGTGAACAGTATAAGGAATTAACATTGCTCATATACGTGAACAATAACATGACCGACGATGATGAGAAGCTTACCTTCTATTATCGTCGGGTAGAGTAGATTGATGTGGTTCTTCTTGTGATGGTGGTGGCAAAAATGGTGGCCTGTGGTGGTCGGGAGAGACGCGAGAAGCTGTTGGTTTATGCTGGAGTTTGTCCCTGTTGCTTTACCAGGGCTTATTGCGTTGCGTTGCCGGCGTTGGAGAAGAAGAGTTGGGTTATCCAAGAGATCTGTTGGCATGGGGGAGAATCACTAGTGCCGAGTGGAAAGTGGTGTTCGTTTGGAGCTAGCTGGAGGAGAGAGAGGGAGGGATATCAATGATGTTGTCCTGGCAGAGATAGGGAAGAAGAGCCGAGTAAATGAATGGGTGGCTGTCATGTGCAAGTTTTTAGTCATGGCATCTCCGCAGTTTTCCCCACTTTGTTTATCGTCCCTCTCGTGCTCTATGTGTTTTTTTCCAGTGTTTCCCTCCTCTTTTTTTCAACATTAATGATGGTCTCCCTTAGTTTGTTTTAAGTATCATTGATTGCTCCCCCCTTTTGTTGCATTATTTCCTCTGATATTTATTGGTGAAGGTAAACCTTCACCGGCATGCGCGTGCAGTGACGAGTTGGCTTCTACAGCTGCATGCTACAGCTATGTTTAGTGATGAGTTGCCTCCTACAACAGAATCCTACAACTGCGTTCAGTGATGAGTTACCTCCTATAGTGGTTGCCTCTCAGCAGTGTGCCTGCTGCAATGGCGTGCCTGCAACACGTTTTGGACCTGATACAATTACATTTTGATCCTTCAATTTGTAATTGTTCTAATTGCACTCCCAATCGACTTTAAACTTTTAAATTTGTGCAATTGTATCCCTGTCAAAATTTCAAGAGCAGCCTTAACTTTGTGCGTCGTTTTTATTTTGGTCCTAGGTTTCAGATCTATGCGATTTGACCCTCACTTGACCATTAAACTCTTAATTTTCTTTAATTTGGCTCCTGACTTCGTACAGTTGGCTTGGACAAATTCAATTCGGTCTATGAAAATTCTGATCTTCTCAATTTAACTCAAATCAAGCTTCCAAACTTAATTTCTACTAATTAAGCCCTTAATAAAAATAATTTGACCCATTTAAAGTATAATTAAGTCCTTACTCTTAATTAAATCCTTCAATTGGGCTCTAAATTAATCCCTAAACATAATTACACTTTAAATTGGTCGGCGATTAAATCAAACTGGCCTATGAAAATATAATTATATTTTTTGACTTAAGTTTTAAACAGATTTATCCAATAATAAGTTATTTTAGCATTGAATCTGTATTTTCCTTCTTATTTAGGCACAAAAGACGTATGATCGGGTTATTGAAAACATCCAAAATTTCCATGATTTTTCTGTCAAAGCCAGCCCCTTTTATTTTATTATTTTCGGTAGATTTTGGGGAATAACCCAGAATTTGGTTATGACAATTGTATGAGACTTTAGATAGTAAGCGTTGTAAGGAAAAAGAGAAAGGATTTACTAGACCATGAAATGGTCGATCTATGGAAGTGAAAATGGCGAAGATGATGGAATGGAAGATAGGGCTAGAAAGCATCCTATCTAGGATCTATGATTGAGGGCTGGAAAGCGTACTATTTGAGTTGGTGGTTGAAGGCTGGAAAACGCACTCAAACAAGGAGGAGGATAGGGATGGAAAATGCACTATTCTAATTGATGGTTGGAAAACACATTCAAAGTGGGGGAAATAGGGCTAGACATCGCACTATCATAATTGATGGTTGAGGGTTGGAAATCACACTCAAACAAGGAGGAGGATAGGGATGGAAAATGCACTATTCTAATTGATGGTTGGAAAACACATTCAAAGTGGGGAAATAGGTCTAGACATCGCACTATCATAATTGATGGTTGAGGGTTGGAAAACACACTCAAAAGAGGAAGAAAAAATAGTGTTGGGAAACACTCTATTTTAGTTCATGGTTAAGGGTTGGAAAACACTCTCAAACAAGGAGGATAGGGATGGAAAGCATACTATCTTAATTGATGGTTGAGGGTTGGAGAACGCACTCAAATAAGAAGGGAAAATAGGGATGAAGAGCACACTATCTTAATCGATGATCAAGGGTTGGAAAACACACTCAAGGAAGGAAGGAAAATAGGCTAAAACATGCACTATCCTAATTGATGGTTAGAATTGGAAAACCACACTCAAAAGAGGAAGAAAAATAGGGTTGGAAAACACATTATTTTTATTTGTGGTTAATGGTTGGAAAACACGCCCAATTCAGAGGGAAGTTATGTTTAAGAAGCGCACTATCCTAACTAATGGTTTTAGAATTGGAAAAACCATACTCAAAGAGGAGGAAAGATAGGGTTGAAAAACACTGTTTTAATTTGTTGTTAAGGGTTGGTAAGCGCACTCTAAGGAGAAAGATGAGGGATAGAGACATAAATCACACTATCCGAGTTGATTGAGGGCTAAAAATGCCCTTGCGTAAGGATGATGGAGGTAGGATTGAGAACACACTATCTGAGTTGATAAGGGGCTCACAAGTGCATACAGGAAAATGATGAATGGAGGTTTATAAATTACAGTCTCTTCAAAACATTTCCTAGATTCTCAGTGGGGAAGCAATGCATGATGACACCCAAATTCAGGAAAGAGACAGGGTTGAAAAGCATGCTATAGGAAATGAAAGAGGTGAATAAAGGTTTGTAAATTACAACCCATTCAAAAAAATTTCCTAGATTCTTAGTGGGGATGCAATGCATGATGATGCATGTATACTTACCTAAGAAATATATGTCCCCTTTCTTCTTCATGGTCTTCTCTTTTGGGGGTTTGGATCTCTGGTTTTAACGGCTTCTCTTTTGGGCAACTTATGATTGTGACTACAGGAGATGACAAATCTTTTGTGTCCACATGCCCTTCTCAGTTGTGTTCAACTTTCTTTGAAAAGGAATGATGAAACCACCTTCAATTGCATTTGTATATTGCCCCCAGTCTGGTCATGCCCCACAAGTGTTGTAGGCTTCAAGTGTAGTGTTTGCATGGAAAGGGTTGATTATTTGCAAAGATTGTTTTCATGTAATCTTTTTGAAATTTCAAAGTCATTCAAGCATAAAAACCATTTTGATGTTTGTTTAAACAAACTTGTTCTTGAAAGAATTCGAGTGATCTCATTGTCAGGTTTTATATTGATTTTGACAAGAATGTGAAATGATGTTTATTTCATGACTCACATGTCAAAAGGCTTTGATCAAGTTTTGAAGCATTTGTGAGGCTTGTTTCGAATGGAAAAGCATTACCTAGCGATCCAGATTGCCCGTATTTGATCAGAAAGGGCTTTATCAGGCTTGTAGCGTGGTTGTTAGCTATGAAAAAAAGTACTTGAAGGCTCAAAAGGTGTTTGAGGGTTTTCTAGACTAAGGATCATGAGTGTTTACACTTAAAGCTATTTTTTTCATCACAGTTGATTTTCATAATGACCTAGCATGCCCCCCCAGTATTTGTTTGGGTTTTTATCTTGACATGCCCCCTAGTATTTTGCTTGGGCTTTCTATCATGGGTTTTTAGTACTACCATCATTTTGAATTGATTTGTTATAGTGTACTAAGACCTTTTTTATGTTTATGCCCCCAGCTTTGTTCGTGCATCACTTGTCATTGAGGACTATTTTGTAGATTAAAATTGTTTTTTATCCTCGCCTTGCCCCCTAGTATAGGGTGTGATCCTTGTCAGGTTTAATTATCAAAAGAATTTATTATGCTCAAATAGGGGCTACAAGGGATATTTGAGACTTTGTGAAGACATATCAAAGATGGCCTCTCCTCATTTCAAAAACATGCATCTAGATCCGTAAGCTTTGCTTTTCCATTCAACATGATTTTTTGGATTTTTTGGATTATTTGTTTAGCTAAGAACCTAGCTTTTTTTTTGGATGTATGAGATCACCTTTCAATGAAATCCTTTGAATTCCCAGAACTCATTTTATTAAATAAACATCAATTTGGCATTTTATTTTGTACTAGACTTTGCTTTTGCCAAACATATTTATGAAATCATGGGATTATGTATAACTTGGATGAAAAGCTATAAGTGTGCTTGTGTTATTTAAATAAAAAAAAGTACGTCATAAGTACAAGAAAATACATGATCTTATTGGAGAGAAAATCTTGTTTAACAGAAGGTCTTGTGGTGTTACGAGCAAACTTGTCGACAAGTCAAAATGGTAACATCATGTGTGGACATGAACAAAATAAAAGGTAATCATGGAAGCAGACTTCATCTTCCAACTCCAATGCACTTCCATATGTGCAGAAATTCTACCACTTTTGATTCCTTGCTCTTTTCACTCCCCCACGGCTATGGCATCTGTGAATTGCTGTGCCGAGCTGCCCATCACATGTTTGTAATAGGGCAGCAAGATCTTTGAATAATGTCACCATCTCTTTATCTAGTAGCGGGGGATGTACCTGTGCAGCAAGATCTCTCCATCTCTTAGCATATTCCCTTATGCTTTCTTTATTCTTCTTTTCCAAGTTAGAAAAACTTGTTTTGCCAAGAGCAATGTCTATGCTGTACTTATATTGCTCTATGAAAGTATCTACCAGATCTTTCCAGCTACGGATCCTGGAGTTGTTTAGTCTCATGTACCAATTCAATGCTGCCCCACTCAAACTGTCTTGAAAAAAATACATCAGTAATTTTTCATCATGCACTACTTCCTCCATTTTGTTACAGTATGATTTTAGATGAGTGATGGGGCAATGTGTCCCAGTGTATTTGATAAATTCAGGAACACGAAATTTCTTTGGTACTATAACATTCAGGACAAGACACATTTCTGCAGCTTGTACTGGGTTTTATAAGTTTACCCCTTTAATGGCCCTTCTCCTGGCTTCCAGTGTCGCCATCTTATCTTAGTCGATACCCTTTGATGCTTCTATAAACGTTGGGGTTGGCGTAGTTGTTGGCGTTGCTGATAAAACAAAAATTGGATTTTGATGAGGATCTTGAATTCTTTCTCATGTTACCTCTTCTTGGTGGTTCATTGCTTGTGTTTGAGCAGTCGTTGCAGGTCTAATTGAAGGATCCTCATCGGAGGCATTTCGTAGTGCTTGTTTAAGTAAGGTGGTAAAATGAGTCACGCTAGCTTTAAGAGAATCCAGCTCTTCTTGGAAGTGATTATCACGATGTGCAGGTTCTTCATCCCCCATACTTCTTTGGCAGAGTTGAGTGTTAGAAGCTCTTTAAGGACCTATATTTCAATCTGTTGATGATATGTTATGCACAATGATGGATGTATATGGATGAGAATGTATGTACATACACATCAGGTATGAATTATCAGGGAGTTTGTACCCAAAGACAAGTTTTAGGCCATTACATGAGGGGTAAGCTTTCTAACTGGTCTCAAAGGTCTATGAACTACCCAGTGACCGCCTTACGTGAAGGTGGTATAGGGGCTTACAAGAAATGGTTGGGGCATGATGTGACCACCATTATTGAGTAAACTCTCAGCTCATAGTTGGACATTTCATGAATCTGAACCCCAACTGAAAATCATGAGGCAGACCGTTATTCCCCACCTCACCTAGAATTGGGTTTATTCGCGAAATTAAAATGCATGATGACATTAATTCAAAATCGATATCATGAGTGAACTGAAACTAAAAATGTATGCTAAAGCTGTACAAATACATGCTAAAAATAAACTAAAGAATAAATAATCAATCAAACAAAGCTCAGTCCAGCACAGTCCCTAGTGGAGTCACCATTTGTCGTGACGATATTTTTTTCGCACTTCGCGCCCCTCCATCACTGGAGCAGGAGAACGGTGCGCGGTGAAATGGGTATATTTTATAGTCGTAAAATTTACGACTATAATTCTTGGGAGTCGCCACCTAGTATTAAGATCATTAGGAAACCTATTGGTCTATGAGAGTCTAGGTAAGGGGATGTATTGTGCAAGGAGAAGACACATCACCCCCAGTGCACCCTACCTAAGGCAAGTTGCATTGTTGTTTGATTGTTTTTTCCTAAGTCAATTGTTATTTGTTGGTCTTTTCTAAGGTTCAACGTAGATCTCTCTTCGTGAGAGAGTCTTTACCTCATTACGAGTTAAAAGATTAACCAAAAGAATTTTACACTGTATTTTGAAAATCCTATTTTTAACTATCTGCAGGTGTACTTTACAGTATAATTTTACACCACGATAGTTAAAACAAAATAGTTGTAATTTTACACAACTCCATGGACTTTGAATATATGTATTTAGTACAATTGTTTGACATGGGGCATTTAATCTTCCTCCTTGTATAGGTTTTCTACTTCTGCTTTTAATGTCTTAAACTTGGCAAACATTTATGACTTTTGTGGCATGAAGTACACCAAAACCTTTCATGAATACTTATAAATGAAAAAAAAACATATATCCTTGATTTGATGCTACCCTTGATATGATGATTCAAATTTGTATTCGTTAACTTCTATAGACCAAAAAAGTTTTTACTTATGATAAAAATATTTTGACTATGACCAGGATATATACATACTTTCTAGATTTGCTATGATTAGTGATTCCTCATCCATAACATGATACATCATGTTATCATCCATACAAAAGTTGATAATTGTCATAGCCTTTAATTTCAGTTATTGCCAATCTATATCATTTTTGCCTTTCAATTGCTTTTATCATTTATGCCTTTCAATTGCCTAATCCATCAAACTTAATCATGTTGAGTTTTGTAACCCCAAGCGTCATAGATAAGTTTTGATACCAATTGTTGTGAAAAAAACATGTTACAATTATTGATGAACAATGCAATAGGATGGAAACTAAAAAAAACAAGATTGAACATGGCTCAATAATATGAATACATCTACTAAAGAAAAGAGCTTTTTTCCACTATATCAAAATAAATATTTATAGTAGACTCTAAACCACCTAAGAAAATCTAGTCTCCTAAGAAATTCTTACCATCCAAGAATTTTAAATCTTTTTTCCTAATACCCTTTCACTGTACAACGAGGTTGTTGCCCACACACCACCAACCTATTAGTTGTCTCTAGCAACAAAACATGAAATAAATCTTAAAGAGGCAAATGTTCTTGTTCCACTCCACTTCAATATTTATCTATCAGCCACAAACTATAACAACACACTCCTAGCAACACACCTACTAGCTATTTAACTCGTGCTCTATCATGGGTTGTAGAAAAGTTTTTTTTAAAAATATTGGGTATGTAGGCTATCTAAATGTGTTTTTTACATAAGAAATTCAAAGTGTAAATAAAAAATTCTATAAAATCATCTAATTAAATAAATTGATAATCATCTATGTAAATAAACAAAAAAAAAGGTAAATTGATATCCAAAAAAATAAATGAAAAAACGTCAGTAACATTAACCAAAAGATAAGTTGGAAAATTTGAGATATGAATATAAATCAAGATATTCAATCACATAAAATAAGATATGTACTCGATTATGTTTACTAAACTGATTTGTTTAATAAATAAAAGATAATACAAATACAAATACAAATGAAATTGATTGAACTCATACATTTAAAAATATTATGCAAGGCCAAACATAAGAAATATTATTTAAAACTAAATATTTTTATTTTAAAAAATAAACTTCATTTGTATAAAATGAAAACAATAAATAGATGAATTATAATATCTTAAGAAATATAAAATAAACAAGAAAAAGTTTTTTTAAAATTCTTTCCAAAAAAGACATTCAAAACCCATAACCTAGGGTATGAGTCTAGGATGTATCCATAGAAAAAAATAATCACAAAACTAATATTTTTTAAAAAATAAACTAATACAGAACAATAAGATCATAAATGTAAATGAGAAAAAAAAAGATTTTGAATGACATTAGCTTTCTAAACTTATGACTCAACTTATTAGACAAAAAGTGTTACAAATGGAAAAAACACAAAGGCATATCCCTAGCAAATCAAATGTAGAAAGATAAAACTGGAAAAAAAATCAATTATACAAATAATATGAATGAAAAAAAAACTCTCAATTGAAGGGTTAAATGGAATTAAAAAATACCTTTAACAAAAGGAAAAACAAATCAAAAGAATTAGGGTCAAATTGGATACAAAATAAAACATAATTTTTTAAAGTTGAGATTAAAAGCCAATAAAACTTTAACAAAAAGGCCAATAAAATAAGTTAAAAATTAACATAATAGGGACCAAATGAAAAAAATGAGAAATTTTAATTGAAGGACTAAATTGAAAATTAAAAGAAATTTTTTTATAAAAAATAAGAGCAAAATAATAAATTAAAAGTATAAGGGCTAAAATTAAAAAAGAGAAAACAAAGAACTATGATTGAAGGATGAAATTAAAAGCAAATAAAACATTAATATAAATGAAAAGAAAAAAAAAACTAAAATGAAAAAAAAAAAACATATGAGAAATTGTAATTGAAGGGATAAATTAAAAAAATATAAAAAATAATAAAAAAGTCAAAAAATAAGGACTGAAATTGAAAATTAAAAACAAAGACAACCCTCATACACTTTATATGGTAGGAAAGAGAAAGAAAGAAACGAATACCAGTGACAATATGCTCACCATATAGCATTTTGTGCCACTACATGAAGAAAGGACATGGTGGTGCTTCCAAAAAAAGATAGAAGGTCACTACCCAAATAACACAACAACCATCCACTTGTTCATCTATAATGAGCACGCGCCAATAAGAATCTTGAATAAAAAGTAAAAAAATAAACATGAAATATACAAAAACACCTATATGACTCTAATAATTACCAAAACATTTGTGTTAAAAGTACATAAGTACTCCAAAATACAAAAAAAAATTCTCTTTTCAAAGGTCAATTTTGTATTTTAACTATATTAAAAGAAGGGGGGAAAAACCATGACTAACATCCTAATATTTTTTTATCATTAGGGTAAGAACCTATAAAACATACCTTTAAACAAATATTTTAGTTTGGGGTTAATTTTGGGTCAATGTGCTTTAGGATTTTGTTAAACCTAAAAAAAAGACTATTATACAATTATGATCTTGTGTTGTGGTCTTTCATAGTATGATTAGAATCGCCTTGTCAAAATCTTTCTAATAATACTAGATGTGTAAAAAATAGAGCTCGGGTAAGTCCTTAGTGACCCATTCTTTATTTCCCTCCTTTTATTCCTTCATTTCTTTCTCATGCCAAATAAGCTTATCTTCCCTCTTTTTTCTTGACAATTAGATCTTGAATCATGTATCTTGACCATTGGATCTTTATAAATTTCTATTTTGACTTTTGTACATGTTAATTACTTTGACATATCATTTTTTAGTTAATCATATATCTTCCATTGGATCTTTCTCACCAAATCATCTTCCCATGTGTTTTATTAGTTTAATATGCTTTGTTGTCAATCAGTTATATACATGTAACATTATTATATTCATGTAAATACATATTTATTATTAATAAAGACTTAATTTATATTTAATATTAAAATAATATTAGATTAATGAATAGAGTAAAGATAAAGTCTTGGTGATAAAAAATATTTTGCAAATGTAATTATAAAATTGTGATAATTATGGGATTCCTAATGCATCAAAGTATTGTTTCTAAAATGTTCTTGGTTTATGATCTTTTAAATACTAGAATTTATTAAAATCATAAAGACTGATATATATTATGTGATGTAGGACAGCTGGCTACAGAAGATGAACTCATAGAGGAGGCAAACAAGGCATAAGTCAAGATGAGGAGCTTATCATGGAAGGATCACGATGAAGAGTCCATTATGGAATGAACCACGATCAGATCACTACCATGCAGGAGAAGATCAGCTGCAATTACTTTCCTATTCCAATTGTTTCTTTATTTAATTCATTATTTCTATTGTTGATTAGAATTCCAATTGCAAGGATTATCTATTACCTCGTTTCTTTCCTATTTTTCCATAAGTCATTATGACAGTCATGTTTGGTAGCTTATAAATGTAAAGCAACCAAACCACTAGGATTTCATCTTGCTTTTGATAAAACATCTTGAATAAGAATTTACTTGTTCTGGAAATATTATTCTTAATTTACTCGTGGATTCGAGTTCTTGTATTGCTTGAGAAATCAAGTAATCTAGAATAGAGACGGTGTTCTTTATTCACATCCCAACCACAGGTTTCCACTGCGTCAGTTGGTATCAGAGATATTCACTGCCTGATGGCAAACCCACGGGAGGAACCAGAAGCCCTCAATGGCAGAGTCCAGGAAAACAATGTAATTACCCAAGCTGAGTTTAGACCTTTCCAACATGAAACTCAGCAGGCGTTGCAAGCCATTCAAGCAACACTTGCTAGATTGAACACTGGGGTTAACCAGCAACGGGAAGAGGAGAGGATTCGAGAGTACCATGGAGGCAGAATTGACCGTGCTCATGGTCACCATCCAATTCCACGGGGACAGTTAGCCCCCGAGGAAGAGCTGAGTGATGACGAAGAGTATGTTGAACGCTTGTTACGTCCCAACCGGCCTGATTACCATCAAGGGAGGGATAGGGAACAACAAGCATTCCGGATGAAGATGGATCTCCCCAGTTTTAATGGGCAACTCCAGATTGAGGGGTTCCTTGATTGGTTAGCTGTAGTGGAAAGGTTCTTCGACTACATGGAGATCCCCGAAGATAAAAAGGTGAAGTTAGTGGCCTATCGACTGATGGGAGGAGCATCTGCCTGGTGGGAACAATTGCAACTCACTAGGTTAAGGCAAAGGAAAGGAATGGTCCAATCTTGGGCTAAAATGAGGCGCCTCCTACGGTACAGGTATTTACCACCTGATTATGAGCAGATTTTGTTTCAGCAATATCAAAATTGCAAGCAGGGCAATCGGGCTGTGCAAATTTATGTGGAGGAATTCCACAGGCTATCATCTCGCAACAATTTACTGGAGACAGACGCTCAACAAGTCGCTAGATTTGTGGGAGGGCTACGTTGGAATATATAGGACAGGGTGTCCATGCACACCATATACTCTTTAACATAAGCCATCAATTTGGCCACGAAGGCTGAAACACAGTTGACGAGGACAACAAACACGCCCAGACCCCCTTTTGATCCCACTCAGAATTCGGCACACAAAGGGAAGTTCCCCTTGAACTCCCACAACCATTCCATGTCATATCCCACGAAGGGGCCAAGCAGCAGTAGAACACAAGTTTCCCAGACAACACCCACTGTGGGAGTACCCCCCGAAGCACCAAGGAATCCATATTCCAGACCCACTACTGACAAATGTTACAGGTGTGGCCAACAGGGACATCGATCACACAATTGTCCAAAGCGTGGAGTAGTGAACCTAATTGAGCAAGGAGAAGAGTCAGACGTGGAAGAAGAAGGTGCTGAGGCTGAACTTGATTACACCTACGGGGAACAAGAAGTCACGGGAGGAGATGAAGGAGAGTTGCTTTCACAAGCACTGGTAGTTAGAAGGATTATGCTGGCACCAAAACTGGAGAACCCATCACAACGAAACAACATCTTCCGAACACGATGCACCGTAAATAGGAAGGTATGTGATGTTATTATTGACAATGGCAGCAGTGAGAATATTATCTCTAAAACCATGGTGGCAAAACTTGGTTTAAAAACAGAGAAACACCTTGCACCCTATAAAATTGGTTGGATTAAGAAGGGGGCCGAAACAAAATTAACGGAGACATGTCGTTTTCAATTCTCTATTGGGAAGAATTATGTGGATGAAATTGTTTGTGATGTTGTAGAGATGGATGCATGCCACGTAATCTTGGGTAGGCCATGGCAATATGACGTGGATGTCACTTACAAAGGCAAGGATAATGTCTATATCTTCATGAGCAAAGGGCAGAAGGTGATACTGGGTCCTCTCAAAGAGGATTTCGCTGCAATCGGTCCGAGGATGCAGGAAAGGTCAACAACCCCAACATTCCAGAAAAACTTCCAGCTTTACTCGCAGAATTCCAGACCATAATACCCGAGGATTTACCAGAAGGGTTGCCACCCATGCGTGACATACAACACCACATCGACCTGATTCCCGGAGCTAGCCTTCCAAATCGTCCTCACTACCGGATGAGTCCAAGGGAAGGTGCCATCTTGCAAGCGCAGGTGGAAGAGCTAATCAAGAAGGGGTTGGTTTAGGAGAGCATGAGCCCTTGTGCAGTGCCAGCATTACTAGTACCAAAGAAAGATGAAAGCTGGCGTATGTGCATCGACAGCCGAGCTATCAACAAAATCACTATCAAGTACCGTTTTCCCATTCCGCGACTAGAGGATATGCTTGATATGCTGGCCGGGTCAAGAATCTTCTCAAAAATTGATCTAAGGAGTGGATACCACCAGATTCGAATCAGGCCGGGAGATGAGTGGAAAACCGCTTTCAAGACGAAAGAAGGATTATACGAGTGGCTAGTGATGCCCTTTGGGTTATCCAATGCCCCAAGCACTTTGAGGTTAATGAACCAAGTACTCAAACCGTTCACGGGCAACTTCGTGGTGGTATACTTCGACGACATATTGATTTATAGCCGAAGTGAAGCCGACCATATTGGACACTTGAGGGAGGTATTTTCAGTTCTGCAACATAACAAGTTATTTGTTAATTTGGCCAAATGCAGGTTCATGACTACCAGTCTAGTATTTTTGGGTTTTGTTGTGAGTGCCGATGGGATTAAGGTTGATGAGGAGAAGGTGCGGGCCATTCGGGATTGGCCTACTCCGAAGAATATTGGAGAAGTCCGGAGTTTCCATGGGCTGGCTACATTTTATCGAAGATTCGTCAGAGATTTTAGTCGAATTGTTGCGCCAATCACAGAATGCATGAAGAAAGGGAAATTCTGCTGGGGACATGAAGCCGAACTCAGTTTTGCACTAATCAAAGAAAAATTAGCCTCAGCACCAGTACTAGCTCTCCCCGATTTTGACAAGCTATTTGAGGTAGATTGTGACGCATCCATAATTGGCATTGGAGCTGTACTGTCCCAAGAAAATAAACCCGTAGCATTCTACAGTGAGAAGCTTAGTGAGGCTAGGAGAAAGTGGTCCATATATGAGCTTGAACTATATGCAGTATTTCGGGCTATGAAGGCCTGGGAGCACTACCTAGTACAAAGGGAATTCATCCTTTTTAGTGATCACCAAGCACTAAAGTTCATCAACAACCAAACGAATGTGAACAGAATGCATGCTCGTTGGATTGCCTTCATCCAACGATTTAACTTCACATTGAAGCATAAGTCAGGGCAGCTGAACACGGTAGCGGATGCCTTGAGTAGAAAAGTGTCTTTGCTCACCACCTTGCAAGCCGAAGTCATAGGCTTCGAGTGTATCAAAGATTTATATGCAAGGGATGAGGACTTCGGCAGCACTTGGGACAAATGCCAACAAGGATTATCGCATGAAGGAATGCATGTACACGATGGATACTTGTTTCGGGGCAACCAGTTATGCATCCCTAGAAGCTCATTGAGAGAACAAATAGTCCATGAGCTACACGGAGGTGGATTAGGGGGACATCTCGGAAGAGACAAGACCGTGGCACTTGTGGAAGAACGCTATTACTGGCCGCAGTTGAAGCGCGATATTGGGAACCATGTCAAAAGGTGCCCAACCTGTCAAGCATCTAAGGGACAAACCCAGAACACGGGTTTGTATTTACCACTGCCAATACCCGCAGGTCCATGGGAGGATCTATCAATAGACTTCATCCTGGGGCTTCCTCGAACACAAAGAGGAGTTGACTCCGTATTCGTAGTGGTGCACAAATTCTCAAAAATGGCTCACTTTATCGCCTGCAAGAAGACTTCAGATGCTGTGCATGTTGCTAATTTGTTCTTCAAGGAAGTGGTTTGCCTACATGGAGTACCCAAATCTATCACCTCAGATCGGGACACTAAGTTCCTGAGCCATTTTTGGAGGACCCTATGGCGTAGGTTTGACACAACACTCAACTTCAGCAGCACCAGCCACCCCCAAACCGATGGGCAAACCGAGGTGGTCAACCGCACACTAGGCAACTTGATCCGCTGTTTATCGGGAGAAAGACCGAAACAATGGGACCTCACCTTAGCTCAAGCAGAATTCGCATACAACAGCATGCTGAACAGGTCGACCGGGAAAACACCCTTCCAAGTAGTTTACTGCCAACCACCTAAGCATGCGTTGGATTTGGTACCCCTACCAAAACTCCCGGGCATGAACATTGCAGCCGAGCATATGGCTGACAGGGTTAGAGCTATTCAGGAAGAAGTGCGTAAGAACTTAGAGGCTTCCAACGAGAAATACAAAGTTGCTGACAAGAAACGACGCCTCAAATTGTTCAAAGAAGGAGACCTCGTCATGGTGTATTTACGCAAAGGAAGAGTACCAGGTGGAACACTTCACAAGCTAAGTGACAAGAAACATGGCCCCTACCAAATTCTACAGAAAATCAACGACAATGCCTACCGAGTGGACCTACCCGCAGACATGACAATCTCGCCAACATTCAACGTAGCAGACCTGTTTGAGTATCACCCACCTGACGAAGCACCTTCCAATATCAGCAACTCGAGGACGAGTTCTTTTCAAGATAGAGGGACTGATGTAGGACAGCTGGCTACAGAAGATGAACTCATAGAGGAGGCAAACAAGGCATAAGTCAAGATGAGGAGCTTATCATGGAAGGATCACGATGAAGAGTCCATTATGGAATGAACCACGATCAGATCACTACCATGCAGGAGAAGATCAGCTGCAATTACTTTCCTATTCCAATTGTTTCTTTATTTAATTCTTTATTTCTATTGTTGATTAGAATTCCAATTGCGGGAATTATCTATTACCTCGTTTCTTTCTTATTTTTCCGTAAGTCATTATGACAGTCATGTTTGGTAGCTTATAAATGTAAAGCAACCAAACCACTAGGATTTCATCTTGCTTTTGATAAAACATCTTGAATAAGAATTTACTTGTTCTGGAAATATTATTCTTAATTTACTCGTGGATTCGAGTTCTTGTATTGCTTGAGAAATCAAGTAATCTAGAATAGAGACGGTGTTCTTTATTCACATCCCAACCACAGGTTTCCACTGCGTCATTATGTTATTTCTCCTATGAAAAAAAGCAGTTATTCATAACATACCTAGATCTAATATGCAAGTAATTGTCATAAGACATGTACACTAACTAACCTGTATGGAAATTCTATATGGAAAGATCACTTATGTTTATGGCATGACTTTTAGATTGTTGTTTAAGTGATCCTTAAATTTAATATCACTAAGTTATCTTATGTAGTGAATGTTATGCTTTGATCTTGTTACATGTTATCGTAAATAAGATAATGAAATGACACATATTAGGTATACCATGAACTATATGAAGATATTTGAGTAATCAAGAGATGATTCATCATCTTGAGTGAATTAGGAATTTTTTTCTCTCAAATAGTATTGACTAAAAAGGTCTTGGGAAACACTAAATGAAATTTGAAAAGTGTTTTTAATAAACAATGAGTCACAGTTATGAAATTGAATCAATGAATATGATTGACTTTGAATAAGAGCTATAGTCATGAAACTTAATTAAGGAATATGTTGAATCAGATACGAGTTATGGTTAAGGACATGAATAAATGAATACAATTTACTTAGAATACAAGCTATATTGGATTAAATCAAGGAATACATTGGCTTAGAAGATGAGCTATGGCTAATGAGTTGAAACAATGAATATGGTTAATTTAGTATACAAGATATGAGCTATGGAGTTGAATTTGATCAAGGAACGTGGTTGACTTAGAAGATGAGTAATGGTTAGATTGTTGAATCAATGAATACAGTTGAATAAGAATATGAGATACGGTTATGGAATTGAATTAAGGAATACATTCACTTACGATATGAGCTATGGTTGAGGAATTGAATCCATATTTAATTAGAACACGATTTATGGTAATGCAAATATCTGCAAATTACAGTTCCATTAGATTTATAATCAATCCTACATGATCTCAGTCCAAACATAGCTGGGATACTAGTCCATTAGTTATGTACCTGAATGGCTAATCAAAACTAGATATGGATCGGGGTTTAATTTGCCACAAACAGTTGGCAACAAAAGAGCAGTGTTAGGGACACAGTAAACCTGGTATAAATTAACCCCCAAGTAATCTTTTTCTTCAAACTACAAAACAGAGACGATCCATCTATTCCATGATCCATTCACCCTTGCGAAGGAATTCCCAGTATCTAGTCAACATGTGATCCTCTGGCACAACCCTGTCCCACCTCCCTGTACAAAATATTGCATGCGCATCAGCAGCATACCTGAACAATCAGACAAGAGATTGAAATGAATCAGATCAGTTTGGAAAAACCATCAATGCAAATAGCTATACTAGACAACCAACTGTCCAGAAATTTCCCTACTTTCCAATACCAGGCAGAAAGGTGACATGGGTCCAGCCTTCTTTCAAGTAACTCTGAGAAAGGCGTTTTATCTTCTCAGCCCTCGTGTTTTTGAAACCTAAGCTGTGTGTTAGCTGAGCTATCTCCGTTTGGGCAACTTTAGTGGTAGTCTTTGCATCAGGACATAGGGTGAAGAAGTCATTTAAAATTGGTCTAACCTGCAACGAGAAATGCCTTTGGGATTATGCATTTTCCATGCTGATTTTCATTAATAAAAACATGTAATAATCTTACCTGGCCACCAGATGTGCAGTTTAATAGCATGCAGATGACCAAAATTCTCCAGAGGTCATGATAATGACCCTCTTGAAGAAGCTCGTGAGGAGATTTGGGCGGAATCCAACGGTTGTTGGGTCGTCTCCTGAGGTATGCCACATCACGCATTTGAGCAGCAGTAAGTCTGGGTGATACCTTCCTCTTCTTCTTCTGAGCTTCTTCTTTCTTTTCGAATATCTTGATGGAAGGCCGCATGGAGGAGGCATGCCCTGTCCCTCCTGAACTGCTACCACTACCTATAAACGCGAATTCAGAGAACAACCCCATAACATTACCACTGACCTCTACCGACCGTCCATGACATCCTTCTTCTTTGCCATCACACTCAAAATCCTTCTTTTTCTTCTTGTTTCCTCTTTTTCTCTTCTTTTCTGCCCCACCCTCCATTAGATTAGATGTAATGTAATTTAATTTTGTTTTTCTAGGGCAAACCTTTTCTTTATATAGAAGAGGAGGGCTATCGGGTTTCTGCGGGTGCTTACTAGCACGCTCCCTTGTAAATTAAGAAATATCGTTTCATGTTCCGGGGCTTTCTTGGAATTCCACTCTTTCTTTCTGCTATTTCCAGAATTGAAAAATCCAACTTTTTCATTTAGCCCAGAATTGACCAATCCAACTTGGTCAGCCACTGTTCAAGCACATTCATGTGCACGCTTCGTGTTATTTTTTTTTTTTTTTTTTTACACAGATCTGGTTTTTGTAATTTGTATGGTGGAAATGATAAAGAAGTGGCTGTGGTCGAGAGGTTGTTCGCGCGCTGCTAGCATGGGCGCGTGAGAGTTTGAGCTGCTTAGATAGCAAAACTGATTTTATTTTTATTTAAAGAACTATTTTTTTAAAAAAATAAAAACAAAAACGGGTTCTTTTTTTTAATAATTGGTTGTTTTTTTAACAAAAAGAATATATATTTTTTAATAACTGAGGTGTCGAGGCCAACTTATACGCGCCACAACTAATCTCCGGATCCACTTTTTTTTTTACATTTTTTTCCCTATTTTTTTTCCACTTATACATTTTTTTCTTAACCGAGGTGTCCGAGTCAGGTTACATGCAACACGATTTTTTCTTCCCAAGTATATATTTTTTTGGTTCCTGGCCAACTGAGCGCGCCGCGAATAATCCCTGGGCTCATTTTTTTAACATTTTTTCCTCTTTTTATTCCCACTTATATTTTTTATATATAATCAGGGTGTCCGGATCAGTATACACACACCACATTATTACTATTTTATAGAATACCTGAAGGAGAT
Organism: Salix caprea; assembly: GCA_964035475.1. NCBI lineage: Eukaryota > Viridiplantae > Streptophyta > Magnoliopsida > Malpighiales > Salicaceae > Salix > Salix caprea. The sequence goes on from OZ037746.1 coordinate 9,641,276, forward strand.
CGCAATTCCAAAAAGTTTTGAATATATATATTAAGGCGCTAATATGAAATAAATAGCAAAATATATAATTAGTCTAACATATTTATCAGAGAAAAAATTACAACTAATTATTATAATTATTTTTAAGGCGCTAATATGAAGTAAATAGCAAAATATATAATTAGTCTAACATATTTATAAGTAAAAAGTTGACAAATAATTATTATCATTATTTTTAGTGCCTTATCTACAATAATTAGAAATTTCAACACCTAATAATATTTTTTTTTTAAATCAATTAAAAAATAAAATAAATGACAAAACAAAAAAAAATTATTAGATCGTAAAAAATTATTTGACGTGAAAAATAAATAAAAAGAAAAAAGAAAAAAGAGAATAATAAGTCGAGCAATTACGACACACCCAACCGCCATTGAATGCCCCCAATTGACATAAAAAAAAGAGTAATTCATCTCTAATTGATTTTGTCGATTGTATTTTTTTAATCAACCGATTATATAATTATCGAAACAATTAAGACACACCAAACAATCAATCAATTGCAGTTTTGCAATCTATTAATTAAATAAATTAACACACCATAGCAATCAACCAGAAATAATCCATCTTTGATAGATTTTAGCAATTGCAATTTTGTTATTTGCCAGTTAAATAGTTCATTGTCGTTAAAATAAACCCAACCATCAACATATTCGATACAACAATTTTACTAATTAAATATTTAAATCACCAATTATAACACGCATAAAATCAATCAGTTTTCTACATAAATAGAACTCAGCACAACGGGCGGGCAAGTTCGCTCGCTAAAGAGCTAAACCGTTCACTGTTTATTACTGTAGAATGGACATTTAGTCTGCTGCTTCGCGCCTACATGAGCTCGATTTTTTTTATAGTCAAGGCTTCTTATTTTTTTTATTTGTATAATAGAAATGATAAAGGAGTAGCTGTGGTCGAGTTGTTGTCTGTGCGTTGGCAGATTTGGTGCGCGAGAGTTCGAACCACTCAGACAACAAAACTGATTTTGGTTTTCTTTTTTTTCCTTTTTTAAAAAAAATGGATTTTTTTTAATAACTAAGGTGTATGGGCTAGGTTATGCATGCCACGACTAATCTCCGGATCCACCTTTTTTTATACATTTTTCCCTGTTTTTATACAATTTTTTTTTCTTTTGCAACCGCAATGTCCCGGTCAGCTTACGCGCACCAAGATTTTTCCTTCCCATGTATATATATTTTTTGTTACTGGCCAACTGAGCGCGCCACGAATAATCCCTAAACTCATTTTTTCTTAACATTTTTTCCTATTTTTTTGCCCTTATATATTTTTTTATATATAATCAGGGTGTCCGGATCAGCTTACACGCATCACGACTATTATATATATATATATATATATATATATATATATATATATATATATATATATATATATATATATTAAGGCGTTGATATGAAATAAGTAGCAAAATATATAATTAGTCTAACATATTTATCAGAGAAAAAATTATAAATAATTATTATCATTATTTTTAAGGCGCTAATATGAAATAAATAGCAAAATATATAATTAGTCTAACATATTTATAGGGGGGAAAATTACAAATAATTATTGACATTATTTTGAATGTCTTATCGACAATAATATTTAAAATTAAAAAATAAATGAAAAAATAAATATTATTATATTTTAAAAAAAATATTTGGCTTGAAGAATAAATAAAAAAGAAAAAAGAAAAAAAAAGAATAATCAGCCGAACAATTACGAAACACCCAACCGCCAACGAATGCCCCCATTGACTACAAAAAATAAAGCAATTCATCTCTATTGATTTTATCGATTGTATTTTTTTCATCAACCGATTATATAATTGTCAAAACAATTAAGATACACCAAACAATCAATCAATTGCAGTTTTGCAATCTATGAATTAAATAAATCGACACAAAATAGCAATCAACTAGAAATAATCCATCTCTGATAGATTTTAACGGTTGCAATTTTGCTATCTGCCGGTTAAATCATTCGTTGCCGTTAAATTAAACCCAACCATCAACAAGTTCGATACAAGAAAAAAAATAATTCATCTTTTATTCATTTTATTAATTGCAAATTTACGTCCACCAATTAAATAACTGTCAGAACAATTAAAACACGCCTAACAATTAATCAATTATAGTTTTTCAATATGCAAATTACATAAATCGATAAAATATTTAAGCAAGTTCACCCATTAATAAATTGGCTATAAAATACAATCCACTCATCTTTAATAGATTTCATCGATTATAATTTTGAGAGTTGTCAACTAAATTATTATCCGAGCACTTAAATTGATAACAACAACCAACTAATTCAATACAGACAAAAAAAAAAACTACAACAGAATTTAACGATTACAATTTGCTATCTACCAGCTAAATAATTCTTTGCAGACCCAATAATTAATCAGTTCGCTACATCCAGAAAGCCCAGGGCAACGGGCGGGCTAGCCAACTCGTCCCATGTCTAGAGTGGGACATTTCTTTTCTTTTCTAGACCGGGAATTTTATCATTGAAAAAAAAACAATTATTAATACATAAGTATTAATCGGTGAATTATTCACCATATTATTTTTTTTAACAATTATTAACATAAAAATTTTAATTTTCAAGTTAAATGATTTTTTTAGCTAATAATTTTTATTTTTGTTTTATCATTTTTTTTTTTTGCTCTTTTGTTAAAGTTTTAAGATTTTTTTAGTCTTAGATTTAATTTTGTTTTTTCATTATTAACGCAATAATAACAATAACAATAATATTAATAATAATTTTAGCCTTTTTTCATGCTTACTCTTTTGTTAATGTTGTTGCGTTTTTTTTTTCACTAGGTAATCAAATAATTTTTATTATTTTCTCTTTAGTTGAAGTAGTATTTTTTTGAAAAAATTATTTTATTTGAAATACTACATCAACTAAAGAGAAAATAACAAAAATTGATATCTATAGAGTAAGCACGTATAAATATTATATTTTTATTATTTTACAATAGAGTGTGTTAATATGCTCTATTATATCAAAATGTGCATATATAAATATTATATTTTATTTTTGAACTACCAAATTCTACTAATTGTTTTCATCCCAACAATTATAAAAATTATTTGGGAATAAACTAGTTTCTATTCTATTTTTAGAGAGTAATTAAAGGTTAGTAAAAATTAACTATTAAAAATTTGCAAAGCTTGATTATTTTGGAGGGTGATTTTACATAAATAAATCATATTAAATAGTAAAGAAATTATTACAATTCTTATTGAAAAAATAAAAAAACATCAATGTGCTAAAATAATAATAAATTGTTGTTACCATTTTGAGACCCCATTAAACATACAAAATAATACATATTATAAAATACTAATAAATATTACAATTATTTTGTCTGGAATACACACACACACACACAGAAAACAATCAGTGAGAAGAACATGAAGAATGTCCAAAATATTGCCAAAGATTAATTAGGGAGGATCAAGATACTCCAAGTTGAAAACTCACAGATCAATTTTGATTGATGATGCCCCATATTAACAAGAAAAAAATAATTTGGGAATAAAAATTCAAAATTGGATGTTTGATAACTCAATTGGAATTTTTCAGGGTTTAATTGAATTTATTGTTGGCTTAATTGCAAGAAAAGAATGGTTTTGAGTTTAATTTAAGCTTTAATTAAAGTTTAGGATTAAATTGTAATCAATTTTGTCAAGTACAAGGCTTAGTGACATATAAATATTGAAGCTTCTTAGGCAAGTAGGGATTTGATTAAAGAAATTTAAAACGAGGGACCAAACTGTAAAACACGTGAGACTTAAGGGACTTAAATTGACAAATCAAGGGACAAATTGAAGACAAGTGAAAGTTTGATCATCAATTGAGAGTTGATTTGCATAAATCAGGAACCAAAACCTAATTGAAAAACACACTGAACTTTGAGGCTAATAATTGAGTTTGAGAAGAATGAAATTGAATAAAATTAAAAGTTAGGAGACAATGCAGGTGCATTTAAAAGAAACCAAAGAACATGGAAGAAATTGCAATATGACAAATTTCATATTAAAAATCTTGATTTTAAGGGTATAACCTACGCCATGTGTCACTGATGTTTAATGAAAAGGTTGACACGTGTTTCGACAACTGTGCAACTTTTGTCTTTAACATTTTTTGCTAATCAAAAGGGCATTTTCAAGCAAATAAATATGACATCTCCAACAACCACAGGAGCTACAAACACCACCATTTAACTTAAAAACACCTCCTCTACAAAAGCTAGCTACTCCTATGAAACATTCACATCAATTTTCTTCAACAAAGCTCAACACATCTTATTTTTGTTCATCCATTACTGTATTTACATATTCTAGGTTGATCAAGTTTGTCATAACCATATTTTTACTCCTTTTTTATTACTTTCTTTGAAAAAAAATAGCAAAAAACAAAAAAAAAATCCAATTAACTTATCTGTAGTGAAATTTATGTGCAATAATTTTTTTTTTTGTAATGAAAAAGTAAGACTCTGCTATTTCCTTTTTATTTTTTGAGATTAACTTAAAGTTTGTAAAAATCAAAATTTAAGAAATTACAAAGCTTGATTATTTTGGAGGAATTTTTTACTAAAAACATAAATCATATTAAATAGTAAAGAATTGATTAAAATCGCAAAAAAAAATGTCAATGTTCTAAAATAAAGATAGGTAGAAGTTTGTTTACTTTTTTTTTAGATAAATTAAAGTTCAGTGCCCAAAATTAAGTCAAAATACATGATATCAAATACAAGAAAAAAATGATGGAATGTAGATACAAATACTTTATATGAATTTTTGAAAAAAGTTGATGAACTAAATGAAAAAAAACAAATAAAAAGTTCATATGTTTCATTGAGAATAATAAGAAGTTATTTAAATAATAATTTGATTATCTCGCATACATTACATAAATAAGGCTTTTAAAAAAATATTTATTTATAACAATAAAAAACAGGACACAAATAACAGGTCATCTAGTTTTTTTTAATAAAATATTGTCATTCAAGCTCTCAAACCTGTGACCTGCAGGTTAGATATGTGTGCTAACCACTCCAACTACAACACGATGTTGTTATTCAAATCATTAAAAAGCTATATTACCATGGTCCACTAATCATATGAAAAATTATACTAAAAGCTAAATGAGATCGTGAAATCACTGTTCCAATCCACAGTGATGGAACAGTGAATTTCACGCCTCATTTGCTTTCTTCTGCCCTTGGATTGGCTGGTTAGTGGCTGAGGTGGGCTTGATACTTACCATGAGTGTAGTTGTGATTTTTGTTAACTTGGTACAGGGAATTGGAGACTAAAGAGAGGAAAGTTGCGGAGAATAGTGTGGCAGTCAGGCAGCGCCACAAAAAGGAAGAAAATTGAAAGACGAGCACGTGCACGTGGTTGGGCTTTTATTTTTTGAATTAGGGTCCTATTAAATTTGGTTTTCGGGTTACACCGAGGTGTCCAGGGCAGCTTACGTGCACCATGACTAATCTCTAGACCAAATTTTTTTTCTTAACGTTTTTTTCCCACGTATACATTTTTTTGTTCCGGGTCAGCTTATACGCACCACGAATAATCCCCAAATCCACTTTTTTTTTACATTTTTTTGTTTCTTTTTCCCACTTATATATTTTTTTTATAACTGGGGTGTCCAAGCCAGCTTACGCGCACCGCAACTATTATCTATAAAGCTAAAAGATGATATGAACTTCATCAACAATTGTGATGAAACCCAATAAGAATGATGGTTTAGAACCCCAAGATCGTGTAGACAAGATTGGTTGAGCCTTGACCCATCACCTAACAAGATGAAAACCAAGACTATAAAAGATTGAAACGCCACACCTAGAAAACCTGAGAATCTCTCAACAATCAAGGTGATAAGTTTGGTTGTTTGAACGCCACAAGATTAACTTGATAAGTTCTAGTTCTTTTAAGAACGAAGAGGAACACAAGACCTCACAAAAATGATAATTTTTCTGAAAACATAATCTACTGAATCATTTCGAAATACCCCTTTTTATACTTGGAACAACCCTCCAAGAATAGGAAAAGTCATAACTAAAGCCTTAAAAGAGCTCAAACAGTAACATAAACAAGTTCCCATGTTTTTAGGTCTCTTGGACTTCTAGAGGCTATCATAAATAGCTAAATGACTAAATTCAATGTATTTAACATAACCATTTAAGACCAACTTCATTCCTCTAATTAATAACCTTGAAAGTCATCAAATTCATGCCCTTTGATGGTCAGATCATGCTGAAACGTTTTTGCATAATTATTACCCTCTTCAATTGCTTTGATGATGTGGACTAAGCCTTGATTATCATTTGATCCCATCTTAGTCTTTTTAGAATCAACCCAAATCTCTTGGATTAGCCCATTTAGTGCTTCCTTGAAGCGTTTGGCTCTAAGTCTTGTAATTGGGCCACTAGGAAGTGACAAAGGGTCTTGTGCGAATTCAGGCGCATTCCCGAGTGTATGATCAATATGTCCAGCTCCTTGGTTTGCATCATTCTCCCCCTCTTGAGAAGGATTTGTCCTCAAATCATCACCTACGTCAAATAGAGATAAATCAGAAATGTTAAAGCTTGCACTAACACCATACTCACCTGGTAAGTCAAGCTTGTAGGCATTATCATTGATGCGTTCCACTACTTGAAATGGTCCGTCACCCCTAGGCAAGAGTTTTGAACGTCGTTTTTCAGGAAAACGTTCCTTCCTTAAGTGCAACCAAACCCAATCGCCTGGTTCAAATACTACCTTCTTGCGTCCCTTGTTGGCTTGTTGGACATATTGTTTAGTCCTCCTTTCAATGTTCAGTCGTGCCTTTTCATGAATCATCTTTACAAATTCTGCCTTCGTTTTGCCATCTAAGTTCACACGTTCACTCACAGGTAAAGAAGTTAAATCCAAAGGTGACAAAGGGTTAAAGCCAGAAACCATTTCAAATGGTGAAAACTTAGTTGCAGAATGTATACTTCTATTATAAGCAAACTCAACATGTGGCAAACAATCTTCCCGTGTTTTCAAGTTCTTTTTAATTATAGCACGTAACAAAGAAGACAAAGTTCTATTCACTACTTCAGTTTGACCATCCGTTTGTGGATGACAAGTAGTAAAAAACAATAATTTGGTTCCTAAGTTTCCCCACAAAGTCTTCCAAAAGTAACTCAAAAACTTTGCATCCCTATCAGAAACAATGGTCCTAGGCATGCCATGTAACCTAACAACTTCTTTGAAGAACAAATTAGCTATATGTGATGCATCATCAGTTTTATGACAAGCAATAAAGTGTGTCATCTTGGAAAATCTATCTACAACCACAAAAACTGAATCTCTCCCCCTCTTAGTCCTAGGTAATCCCAAAACAAAATCCATTGAAATATCAGTCCAAGGTTCACTCGGTATTGGCAAAAGGGTGTAGAAACCATGGGGTTTCAACTTAGACTTGGCTTGTTTACAAGTGATGCACTTCTCACAAAATCTTTCCACATCACGTTTCATATGAGGCCAAAGAAAGTGATCATGCAAAATTCCTAATGTCTTAGCTACACCAAAATGACCCATCAAACCACCACTATGAGCTTCTCCCACAAACAATTCACGTAAAGAACATATAGGCACACATAGTTTATTTTCCCAAAACAAAAATCCTTCATGCCTATAAAACTTTCCAAATGCCACTTTCTCACATGCATTGAACACATCACCAAAATCAGAATCTTGTGCATACAAATCCTTAATGTATTCAAAGCCAAGCAATAAACAAAGTTTTGCCTGCAGGGGTATAACGATCCTTACACATTCTTCATGAGCAATGCAAGTATTTTGTAACTACCGATTTGCCCCCAATAAACGACAAAAATGATGCATTGGCAGCAGGGGTGAGACGGTAATTAACATTTTCTTAAATACTATTTTATTCTGGGGTGAACAGTGGTGTAACAGTGTTAATACTGATTTAGCCCTAGAAAAGACAAAATGCAAGACTTGGATGCAGGGGTGATTAGGTAATTGACCATTTTAAAATTAATATTTATTGTCGACCGCAGCAGGCGCGTCCGGAGGACACGTTGACGGGTTTCAAACTCATGCCCCTTTTGGGAGGTGCGTGTTGGCTACTACGACAGTGAAAAATTTTCATCTGGCATTTCACCGGATGTGCCTCCACGTCCCCCACCTTATGGTGGAGCGCATTGCATGCAAAGGTGACTGAAAACGTTCCAGTTGGTTGTTGAACGTTTGTTCCCCCTTTTCTATCTCCTGCAAGTTAAAGTGCTCGGCAGTCCACAGTTTTATCTAAATTTACATAAAAAAATTTATTCTAAATTTACATAAATCTAAATTTATTTCATCCCTTATACTTTTTAATCTTTAATTTTATCTTAATTCTTTATATATATAAAAAAAATGGTTGTTATTTTTGTCCATGCATATGTATACATGCTCTTGGTTTTTGTTCTGAATTTTTTAAATTCCTTCAATATGTAAGAGGTACCTTCATATTCATGACTGAAGTGATTTTGTTTTAGAGCTTTTATCCTTTTTGTTGTTTAGATTTAAGGGAATGCTTATGAACTTGTATTTTAAGAAATTGTCATGACTTTGTAATTATGTCCTTTAAATTGAATTAAAGAACTTAAGTTGTTTTTTCATGTATTTAAATTCTATATGTATGTACATCTATAAATTTAAGTTATATTTTCATGTATTTATATATTCTGCATGTATGTATGTCTATTTATTTAATGTCATTTAACAATTCATTTCTAATGTATTTGATGTTTTGAGAAATTATGAATGCATTGATATTGAATGCCGAAATTGAGAACTAAGATGGTGGGGTTGTGATTGGATAATGGCAAATATAAAGTGTAATATGGATAACTTAGGATCTCCATACAGGAAAGACTGCCAAAATTTTGATACAATTTTTGGGCCTTTGTCTAAGTTTGAATAAAAATATTTACCATGTTAATTTTGATTTTTCCTTAATGAATCTCAGTTAACTTGAAATCTCAATTTAGTTAATTGTTTTTTACTTAAAACCAATATATTTATAAATAACTTGGGTAACCTGAGATCCCATATGGCAATACCCTTTAACCATAACTAAAATCTTTGTTCTGAATTTTTTAAATTCCTCTGTTATTTTCTTAAAAACTTTAAAGTTGAAATTTTAATTTGTGTTGATAATCATTTGAAAAATTATATTTAGTATTTTTTTTCCTTTTGAAATGTTTTTTTATTCTTCAAGTCAAATAATATTTTAAAATTAAACTTGAATGTTTAAATTTTAATTTGTGTTGTTAATCATTTGAAAAATGATATGTAGTCTTTTTTTTCCTTTTTAATTTTTTATTTATTTATTCTTCAGGTCAAATAATATTTTAAAATGTAATCATTTTTTTTTCATTTTTTTTGGTTATTTCGTTTTTGTTAATATTTTTAATTGTGAAAATTTATAATTATTATAGGTGAGGCATTCAAAATAATTATAATGATTACTTATAAATATATGAGGCCAAGTATATATTTTTTTATTTGTTTAATATTAATGCCTTAATATATATATATATATATATATATATATATATATATATATATATATATATAACCTATTTATTTTCTTAAAATAAAATAATAATCTACTATTAGTTTTCTATAATACTTTTAATATAATAATATGACAAATAAATGTTATAAACTAAAAAAAATTAATTTCTTTTTTACAATAATTATGTTGTCATCGATAGTATGACCAATAATAATTAGAATATTAATTATGTATATAATATTTATAATGGTAACTATAAGAATTGTAACAAAAATTCATTAGTCAATGTTATTTTTTTGAAAAATAATTTCTGCATCTTTTTTATGATATTTCAGCTCTCATATTATGTAAAAAAATTATATGTAACCATAAATTGACAATATGTAAAAATATGAAGAGAGGTCGGGTTGTCACCTCTACTAGCAGTTTTGACAAGTTGCTCAAACGAGTAATTTAGATGTGTTAGGGGCAAGATTGACTTTCTTTCTCTTCAAAAATAGTTGTTCTATGTTTTAACATCCAAAGGAAATAAGTCATGTTCAAAACCAAAATTTAGAATGTTAGATATGATTAGAAAAAGATACAATGATCTTAAGAGATGTAATGAAAAGCACAAATATGAATAAAGAAATTTTTATAGTGAAGTCAATATTGTTGATTTTATTGTTATTATGATAAATATAGTTTGAATAGGAAATAAGGTAGTATACTTGTGAATGTAGGAGGTACCATAGGAGCTGTATAGCAAAAATATGTAGGAGGTACCATAGGAGTTGTATAACAACAATATGTAGGAGGTACCTTCATATTCATGACTGAAGTGATTTTGTTTTAGAGCTTTTATCCTTTTTGTTGTTTAGATTTAAGGGAATGCTTATGAACTTGTATTTTAAGAAATTTTCATGACTTTGTAATTATGTCCTTTAAATTGAATTAAAGAACTTAAGTTGTTTTTTCATGTATTTAAATTCTATATGTATGTACATCTATAAATTTAAGTTATATTTTCATGTATTTATATATTCTGCATGTATGTATGTCTATTTATTTAATGTCATTTAACAATTCATTTCTAATGTATTTGATGTTTTGAGAAATTATGAATGCATTGATATTGAATGCCGAAATTGAGAACTAAGATGGTGGGGTTGTGATTGGATAATGGCAAATATAAAGTGTAATATGGATACCTTAGGATCTCCATACAGGAAAGACTGCCAAAATTTTGATACAATTTTTGGTGGGCCTTTGTCTAAGTTTGAATAAAAATATTTACCATGTTAATTTTGATTTTTCCTTAATGAATCTCAGTTAACCTGAAATCTCAATTTAGTTAATTTTTTTTACTTAAAACCAATATATTTATAAATAACTTGGGTAACCTGAGATCCCATATGGCAATACCCTTTAACCATAACTAAAATCGTTGTTTTTGGTTGGGTTGAAAACTTAGTGCTTCTTGATTACAGGGTTGACCGTTATAGTTATTGATAACAGGTTTTGAAAACTTGGTGTTTCCTGATTGCAAGGTTGACCTGAAGATTCTTCTCAATAACATGGTTGACCTTATTTTCTTGTGAGTTTCCTAATAATATACTTTACTTTTTTATGACAAAGTTTAAACTGATATTTTTTTTATTATAGGGTTTGAACTTGATGCTTCTTGATTGCATGGATGACCTAATACTTCTCAATAATTGGGTTGTAAACTTGAAATCTTTGTTATCATAAATCAAGGATTATATCTTTGCCAACTCTGATTCATCAATATGTTTTTGGATTTCAATAAGGATAGTCCTATAAAATTCTGAAACATATATGCAATATTTAGGGTTAGATGACCTGTATGTGGTCTTACCTGGTTTGCAATATAGCCCCACCCTCCCAATTTATTAAATGTTATATCATCATATGGTGTATTTGCTCGTTCTCCAAATCTTTATCAATTCTCTGATTCACCATGTTATGTAGTGACGATAAATAAAAGTCAAGGGCAATCATTAATAGTTGTCGGAGTTTTTCTTCAAGAACAAGTTTTTACTCATGGACAATTTTATGTTTCTCTTTCAAGAGTTACATAAAAAAAGACTTAAAATAATCACCCTTGATGATAAAGGCAATCCTATTGATTATGCAAAGAACATTGTCTACAGAGACATTATTAGCTCGGTCATAAAAAGATGATATGATTGCATTCAGAATGCTAATCAAAATATGGTGAATTTAGTTTAATCAATACTTCACAAGTTCATCATCAAGTCTTAGATTTGTTTTAAACTTTGAGATTACATTTAATTATAATATGTGTTTGTCACTTTGTTTTGCACATTTCATACAACTTTGTACTCTATTGTATGTCGTTGTCTATCTCTTTTTTATATATATATATGTTATGGGCATAATTTTTCAATATTAATCTCTCATTATCAATGTAACAATGTTTTATGTAGGAACATAGTTGTGCCAATTAAGGATATCAAAAAATACAACCTTCTATCCATTGATGCGAGCATAAGTCTATCGTGTATGGATTTCAAAATTTGAGAAACAAGTCAGCAGTTTTAATTGTGTTTTCAGCGATAATCAAGTGCAGTTTCTTTTGCGATAATCTTATATTTTTTTCCATTTTCTTTTGAAGTGTATGCAGCAATCATTTTTTTTTATTATTTGCTTTATTCTTCGTTTTGTTCTAACTCATCCTTCCTTTTTATTTTGGTATCAATTTCTTTCATAATGCAAATATTATCATTTATTTGGAGTTTTTTTTTGTGTGTTTATTTTTTTTATATAGCATAATCATTGTTGTTAAAAGGGTGGAGCTATCCAAGGATCATCAAAAGTAAGAGATGTTGCTCATTTCACTAATGCAATTATTGAGGGTCTTTACTACGAAGTCAGGGGTTTTTACACCTATAAAAACAGATCAACAAATATAGTTGTTGATAACGATGTGGTTGTCGAGCTTAAACCTTCTGTCAAAATTAAAACCATTGATCCTCTTGCTCCTACCATGCCAAGATATTACTTCAATTTCATTGATTTTGCACATATTCTCTCTCTAAAAAATGTTCAAGAGTTCTCACAGGTTTAATTGGATTCTTCTATGTTATGTCTAATTTATTCATGACTTTGCTTTATTGTTTATTATCCTTGTATGTCAATCTAAAATTAAGATGTATATGTTTTCTTAGTCAGATGTTCTAGGAAGGCTTAAGGCTATTGAACTACTTGAGCAAGTATTGGTTCGGGCCAAACATTGGAGAATAAAAGAGAGTTTAGACTTGAAAATATAAGGTTCACTAACAATCCATTTTTATACTATATTGTTTTTTAACATGTTTTGTTGATGTTTGTTAAAGGGGTGATGGAATGTGCATAACTATATGGCGTGATGCGTAGGGTATTTTGATGATTCAGCTCTTCAAACACTCAAATCGACAATTATGATTGCTTTTACAGGATTTTGTGTAATAGAATACCGAGGTTTCAATATCTTATGTTGCCTAAAAACTATAGTTTGTCTTCGTGTATTGTTGTTTTTTAGCATATTTTCTTATTTCTTTGTCTCATTTCAATGCCAACTTTTTCAACCGCCAGGTCAACCTAATTTAAATGGGACAGTTGCTTCTCTTGGTACCAGAAGTGTTGCCTTACCATCATCAATGAGTTTTTTCCTCTCCATTTAAATTTAGCGTTTAATAATTTTTATCTTTATTTATATTTATGGTCATGTAATTGCATATGAATTCTATTTTGAAAGCTTCGACTAATTACTTGTTGAAGTGTACCAGCTTCCTTCATCCTCCAACGCTGTTTTGAAATTGGAGGACCAGATTCATGAAAAAAAAAATAATGAAAGAAATCCTTTTCATGATCCATACAAGCACAAGGTCCAATTTCTTTCTTCATATTGTTCTTTCATTTCCTTGCTCTTTTTTACTATACTTTGTGCACCATTTAAAATGTATCAAAATTTATCCATACTGCTTTTATGTGAAATATGTGCTAAATCTTCTTGCCCTCCCTTTTAACAGAATATCAGATTCACATGTCGTGCATGAATTGCTGATTTTGACATTATTAATGGATGGTGGTACCCAAGTTGTCCTCATTGCAATAAAGAACTAAATGGCACTGCTATCAATCCAGTTTGCATGGATCATGATGCAATAACATCCTTGCCTATGCCATGGTAGGTTTTTTTAAAAAATTAATGATTTATTATTCATGGTTTATGCATATACAATTTCTTTCTTGATTTGTTAACTTTTATACATCATTTTTATAATTTATGTAGGTTTCTTCTTGATTGTGTTGTCAGCGATAAAATAGATGTGACAAACTTTCTCATGGTTGGCAAAGTTGCAAAAAACATTTTTGGATCATCAACACATTACTATGTGTATGATAGAGGTTTCGATGACCCCTCAACAATCGCACCACCTATGGCAACCAAGCTAAACAGAATATATATTTTTTAATTGTGATTTGGAGCATTTCGATCAATAACAAATCGATGTGGCATTCTCATAACAAATGCATTCAATGATGCTCCAATTGAACAAGCTCACATCCAGCAAGAACAACCACCTCAAACATCAAATGTTGATAAATCTACCAATGTGTCGTTTGTTGTATCGAGTGCTGCATGCAACACTTCATCTGACCCCCTTACACTAGCAAATACTGCTAAAAAAATTAGCTTCTCAACTACACCATTGACAATTAATCCACCTGACACACAACAGGTGCAAAGTATTACTTTGGATGCTAGAGCAAAGAGGAAACTTGATTCAATTCTAATGATTTGCAACAGAGGTTTGCCTCTCTTTTTCTCTAAGCAAATATATTATTTTAATTAATTTTCTTTTAGTCTGCACATTTAGCTTTTCCTTTTAATGAAATATCCTTTCACAATGATTCACATCCAGACAACCCATTGGAAAAAGATATTCAAACACAAACAGGCCAATCAACAGATGATCTTTAAGAGAAACAAAAAGCAAGTGCTTTGAAAAAAAATGTATTGTTCCTGCCTTATATGCCATGCTAGAAACTACGAATGATAATGGTCATAACAAGAAACTAACGAGACAAAATTGGTCAGATGCTTGGAAAAAACTAAGAACCATTGATATAACAACAACAACAACAACAACAACAACAAGCACATATTTCTTAGCATTTTTTTTTGTTTTTTTTAATTAAATCGTATTTTCTCTGCATCTATTCCTACAGTTTGTTCTTATGTTCATGACGCTCGAACAAAACCAAATTATAATTGTCACAAACCATTATGATTATAACAATGCATTAAAAGAAATTGCAAACAACACTAATATTATAGTTATGATTTTTGCACCCCTTTTTATCCCCCCCCCCCCCCCCCTTTTTTTCTTTTGTCTGGTAAATGTGAAATGTTTTGTGACAAGTTTAAACAACTAACATGTTATGGTTGTTTTTTATAGGGTTTCATTTTGATGCAATGTTACAATTGTCTTTTCTACATTGATAAAACTTTACAATTTCAGTTTCTAAGTGGCAGCCTATTGTTCTTATTTTTTTGCATATCATCGTCACTGAATTGTGACAATTAATTATATAGCTACCAATATAATCATATTAGCTTTGTAGAAATTTTCAAGAAAAAAATGATTGCGTTTTCTTTTGTTGCAGAAGCACTAGGCTCGAGGCAACGTAACAGTTTATGTAGTTGTTGGAAAATCTACGTTGTTTTCCTCACTTTTGTGCTAAAAATATTTTGGAGCAATTATCCATTTCCATATCTTCAATGATGAGGCTTTTGTGTTGATATTGTTATCCCTAAATATGTTAGTGTGCTCCAACAATTATGTATTTTGTCATCCATTTCTATCAAACCATGTATATGAACTCATGGCAGCATGAAGGTTGATGCAGCTATTGGGAAAAATGTTTTCCCACACCTTTGTGCTGAAAACATTTCGAAGCAATTACCTACTTCCATCTCTTTGATGATAAGACTTCGATGTTGGTGTTGTAATAATAGGATGTGTTGATGTGCTTCATTATATCAGACCTTGCATGTTCAAATGTTATATTTTATTTTTGAACTAGGAAAACCTATCAATAACTTCAATCCCACCAGTTATAAAAATTGTTTGCTCAGCCCGTAATATAGTGTGGACAATTTGACTAGTAAGTTGACTATAATAAAAGCTTCCAACAACAACTAAACATTTTCAAAAGGATATAAATTATTATTTACCAATAAATAAAGCTCCACTTGATTATTGAGAAATAATGAATTTTCTAGATTATAAAAAAATATGGACCAAACATGTATTCATTTCAATTTCTATCATTTCATAACTTACTATATCCATCTGAATTTTATGTTTTTTTTTTTAATTTGAAAATATTCTTAATTTAAAAGAAAACAGGTTTTTCTCCTTTGTCCATCAAAATAAACTATACTTTTTTGTTATTTTATAGAAAAGCTAAATGAGATTGTGAAATCACTGTTCCAATGTACAGTGATGGAACAATGAATTTCACGCGTCATTTGCTTTAATTATTCTGCAGTGGTTACTTTGCAAGTTTGCGGCAAATAAATAAATAAGGAAGGTGATGTGGCAGCTTACTTTGCAGCCAATAAATAAATAAGGGAGGTGATGTGGCAACTTGGGTACAAGCAAATAGAAGGGAAAGGGAAACGACATCACTCACCTCCCTCTGTGTTCTGTCCTCTCATGTCTAAATTTTTTTTACCTGATTGAATCACTAAGCCCATAAATTCCACAAAAAAAATCTCAACCTATCTCTATGTGTTCTCAACTAATTAATTAGCATAACAATGTTGTCGGGGTGCCTAATGAAAAAGGGGTTGTTTTTTTTATTATAAATACATAATTAACTAATTGTTTTGTTGTGCATGCAAGAAACTTTTCTTCTGAGATTATAGATACTACTAGGCAGTTTCCCGCGCTTTGTCATGGCCTGAACCATTTTTTTTTCAACGCAAAAAACTCATTTGATTCGGAAAAAAATATTTTTTTTAAAATTATAAATAACTAATTGTTTTGTTGCGCATGCACGAAACTTTTTTAAAATTATAAATAACACTAGCCACTTACCTGCGTTTTGTCATGGCCAGAACCATATTTTTTTCAATGCAAAAAAATCATTTGATCCTGAAAAAAAGATAGTTTTTCTAAATTATAAATAACTAATTGTTTTGTTGCGAATGCAAGAAACATTTTTTTAAAATTATAAATAATACTAGCCACTTACCCAGGGTTTGTCGCGGCCAGAACCATATTTTTTCAACGCAAAAAAATCATTTGATAAGAAAAAAAGACATTTTTTTTTAATTTATAAACAACTAATTGTTTTGTTTTGCATGCAAGAAATATTTTTTAAAATTATAGATAATACTGGCCACTTACATGCACTTTGTCGCAGCCAAAACCATATTTTTTCCAATGCAAAAAAATCATTTGATCCGAAAAAAAGATATTTTTTAAAATTATAAATAACTAATTGTTTTTATGTGCATGCAAGAAACATTTTTTTGAATTATAAATAATACTAGCCACTTATATGCTCTTTGTCGCAGTTGGAACCATATTTTTGTAGACACAAGAAAATCATTTGATACGAAAAAAAGATAATTTTTGTAAATTATAAATAACTAATTGTTTTGTCGCGCATGCAAGAAACAATTTTTTTGAAATAATCTATAATACTAGCCACTTACCCGCATTTTGTCGTCGTTGGAACCATATTTTTTTAACGCAAAAAAATCAATTGATCCGGAAAAAAGAGATAATTTTTTAAAATTATAAATAACTAATTGTTTTGTTACGCATACAAGAAATAGTTTTTTTTGAAATTATACATAATACTAGTCACTTACCCGCGCTTTGTCATGACCAGAACCATATTTTTTTTTCAATGCAAAAAAATGATTTGATCCTAAAAAAAGATAATAATTTTTAAATTATAAATAACTAATTGTTTTGATGTGCGTTCAAGAAATATTTTTTAAAAATTATAAATAATACTAGCCACATACCCGTGCTTTGTCAGAATCATATATTTTTCCACAAAAAAAAACAATTTGATAAAATATATTTATATATTTAAAAAAAATATAAATAACTAATTTTTTTGTTGTGCATGCAATAAATAATTTTTTGAAATTAATAATAATACTAGATACTTACT
The DNA here is from genome assembly GCA_964035475.1 of Salix caprea. Taxonomy (NCBI): domain Eukaryota; kingdom Viridiplantae; phylum Streptophyta; class Magnoliopsida; order Malpighiales; family Salicaceae; genus Salix; species Salix caprea. Next base: position 9,659,105 of record OZ037746.1, read on the forward strand.
AGTACATTGTCATGCTCGGAACCATATTTTTTTCAACACAAAAAAATCATTTGATCCAAAATAATAAAAACAGCTAAATGAGATTGTGAAATTATTGTTCAGCCACGGTCATTTGACTGTGTGGACCGTGACAATGCATTTCACGTCCTCTTATGTGTTCTTTTCATACAATTAGCATGAACAGACGTTTAGGTGTTCTTTAGATATTGTTCATGCGAATTGTTTTGCTAATTAGACAAAAACAAATTCAAGGATGTTTGTACTTTGATATAATGAGCATGAACAGTGTCTTAAGTGTTCTTTTGATACTGTTATTGCTAATTGTTTTTCTTCACATGCAAGAAATAATTTTTTAAAATTATAAATGATACTACCTACTTACTAGTGTTTTGTCGCGGCTGGAACTATATTTTTTTCAACGCAAAAAAATCATTTGATCTGAAAAACAAAATATTTTTAAAAAATTATAAATAATACTAGCCACTTACGATGTTTGTATTTTGATACAATTAGCATGAACACTCTCTTAGGTGTTCTTTTGATGTTGCCCATGCTAATTGTTTTGTTTTTTTTCTTTCTCAAGCATCACTATTTAGGTTAATCTTTAATGAATTTATTTGATTGCAATCATTGTGTAAGCAGTTAAACAACACAACCAATAATCAAATTGTTTGTTGTAAAAAGCAAATCTGTTATTTGTGCTACATTTAATCAATTGCAATTTTATGATTTGCTGGTGAAATAATTCACCAACAAGATAAAATATACGCAACATTCAATCACTTTAATGCAAAAGGCAAATAACTCATATTTAATTATTTAGCTAACCAATGAAAATACACACAACAATCAATTAGTTTGGTATATAAAAAAGCCTAGCGCAGGGCCGGGCAAAGTATCTCGTTTGATTTCTAATTTTTCTATCTGTTTACAGTAAAACTAGCTTTTTATTTGTATACATATTTGACCTCCATTTCATGGCTTTAATTTACACTGACTCGATGAAAAAAGAAAGATAGATTGCAGGATAAATGCAGGACAAAATAAAAACATGGACCACAATTAGAAATTGCAACGAGTTCAAGTAGCAAATAATATTATTATTAATCGGACAAGGATGAAGAAACAGTGAAGAAACGATTATGCCCCTGGTACTCATGCATAGCTCGAAATCCAATCCAACGGCTTTTAAGCCTCATTCGCCTTTTATATTTTTCTCAACCAGCCACTTTTCCGTCTCCTTTCTTTCTCGTGTTTTGTAATACAGAAGCCAGTTTTCAGGCTCACTGCCATTGTTCAGCACCACGAGTACAATTTTCGCAGTATATGTCAGAGGTCAAACCCTCTCAACCATGCAAAATATTAAATCAGATGCAATTCTTGAAAACAAGCACAACGCAGCACTTTACCCAACAAAAAAGAAAGCACCTAGAGAGTAGTTATCCAAGTAAAAATAAAAACAACAATTAATACCATTCCAAACGTCTTACAAATAAATTAAATTATAATGTTTTCGAATGATATCATTCTGTGGACAAAGTTTACGCTCTTGCTTCCGAACCCAAACCCATTTCTATCAGCTCAATCACTCCACACGATTCACTGGCACACTGGCACACGCCACACGCGATTCACTGGCGCCCTGGCACACGCGATTCACTGGCGCCCTGGCCCACGCCGCACGCGATTCACTGGCGCTCTGGCACACGCCGCCACAGTAGAGGTTTTCACTTCTTGCAAATAATAAGGCTTTTAAATTTGACATCAAAAAAAGTCTGACATGACATCAATTACCGAGACAAGAAAATGACGGAATGCTTCGAATAAATCATTGCTTTATTTATCCATCAAAAACTACAATTTCAGATTATGAATTCTCATCGTAATAAATCACCCCTCTAAATTTTGGTTTTATTTCTAAAACTCGACGAGGGATTGTGAATTTCTTTATAATCCTAAAAATTTTGGGAATATAAAAAAGGCAATTACAACTAAATCTAGGAAATTAATAATGTAGACAAAAAATTTATGCCATGTTTTTTTTATTGTAATCTTTATTTATTTGATCGGATTCTTTTATTTTAGTTTTTATCATTATTTCAACCAGACAAGAACTTGTTTGGAGGCTAGCCTGGGGCTAGCCGTTCATGTCTGGAGGCTAGCCTGCTATCTTGGAGGGGGGAGGGGGCGGGACAAAGGCTAGCCTTGGGGGCGGCGGGACAGAGGCTAGGGTTGTAGATTGTAGGCAGAATACGGGATGGATTTTTGGAATCGATAAGGTCTAATTTTATGATTTTGTATAATTTTACCAGTTTTTAATTGAGTTTGACCTAAATTAATTTTTTTATCCAAATTAACAAGATTTAATAAGTTTTATAATTTTTTAAGTCAACTCATGATTTTAATAACAATACTGATGGGTATTGTTGTAGGGGATTATTTGCATACCCTTGCTGTGGCTGTGTCTCAGAAATTTTCAAATGCTTTACATTATTCCAGGTGACGCTGTCCTTTAATAGTATGCCACATAGTCAGAATCACGGGAGTAGAAAGTTATACTTGCAAAGAAATTGTTTCACATTTCAAAATCAAAAACACTCTTGAGTAAAATTTATTTTATTTTTATTTTTATTTTTATTTTTATTTTTTACTTTAAAAAAATATTATTTTTATATCATTTTCATATAATAATGTCAAAAATAATTGTTGAAAAATAAAAACATATATTTTAATATATTTTAAAATAAAATATATTTCAAAAACAATATCAAACACACCTTAACATAAAACTTGAACTAGTGACCAACCCGGTACCCATCTGATCTAGAACCTATCTAAATTATAAAAAAAAAAAAATTGAATTGGGTTGACAAAATGCCATTAAACTCATTTATTTTAAAAAAAATATTTTATTTTATTTTATTTGTAAAAATAACCTAGAGACTTGAGATTAGATCTTGTGCTAAGTTGGGGTCGGCTTTAAAGAGTATATGTACATTTGGTTAAATCTGTTTATTAAAATATTTTTTTAATAATTTTAATGATTTGATGTTAAAAATAAATTAAAATTTATAGAAACATTATTTTAATATTTTTTAATTAAATAATTATTTAAAAAAACACCTGGTATGTTGTTACCATACCCAGTTTAATATAACTCTTTTTTAATTAATAAAATAACGTGACAACGCATCGAAGGCCTATATAGATAAGAACGAGGTTACTTGCCCGCGCGTTGTGCTGAGCTTTTTTCTATATAGAAAATTGATTGATTTTATGCATGTTGTAATTGCTTATTTTAATATTTAATTAATAAAATTATAATAGGTTAGATCTGTTGGAAATGGATTTTTTCGCCTAAAATGAACAATTAAAAACCAAAATTAAGAGCGTATATATATAAACATGGACAAAAATAGAGACCATTTAGAAATATATCTAAAAAATAAAGGAATTGAAATAAAAAATTAAAAAGTATATGGGCCAAAATGAAAACAGAATATGTAAATAATTGAATGGAAGGATTAAATTAAAAAAAAAAGTGTTGTGAGGAAAAAATAAATAATTTTTTTATTTCTTGATTTATTTTTTATCCCTTTATTTTTTTAGTAATTTTGGTATCATTTAAAATAATTTATTTGTATTTATGTATCTATACTCTTAGTTTTGACTTTTAATTTTTATTAGAATTTATCTTTGTTTTAAATATAGTTTTGGTTAAAAAAAGAGTAAGTTCACCTTTGGTGGTGTGAAATGATAGTAAAACTCTCTTTTATGCATGTATAGTTAATCTTCAGTTATTAGTTATTTGTTATATTTTTAAGGTGTTAATATGAAACAAATATTAAAATATATAATTATTTTTAAGACAAAAAACCTTTTAATTTTTTTTTCTTATTATTTTAAATGCATTATTTATAATAAAATGAATATATTAAAAAACTAAATAATTGAAAGTCTCGTAGATTGATTGTTTCGCTCTAATGTATAGCATTATTACAAAATCAAGAACCATTAACATTTTTTGACATATTATAAAATTTGGTTTTGTGTGCATCGAAACGCATGCAAGTGACTCATATATTTTGTATTTGTAGATAATTTGACAAAAACAATTCACATGTTTTATCTATGTGCAGCTTCATGTATTTTGTATTCATGTAATATAAGATCTAAAATATCATACATAAAAAAGTTACAGAAGTCATTTTTTCACAAAAACAACATCGATTAATGCATTATCTTGATTATTATTCTTATTGTTATTATCATGTTTGCTAAATTGTCACAATTATTATAGCTGTCATTGTAACAATTATTTAAAATAATTATTATTCTAATCATTAATGACAATATTATCATTGTCACTATCATTATCGTTATAAAAAGAATTTTTATTTTATTTTCCAAGATTTATTCTTCAAATTATTATATTTGAAGTATTCCAGAATACTAAGATTAAATAACTTTGAGAATTTGTTTTTTTTAAAAAAACTTACTTTATTTTATATATATATATATATATATATATATATATATATATATATATATATATATATATATATATATTAAGGTGTTAATATTAAAAAAATACCATAAAATATAATTATTTTTAATAGAAAAATCGTTAAAAAAAAATTTCATAATGATTTTAAATGCATTTTGCATAACATGACAGCGCATCGAAGGGCTATATAGATAAGAACGAGGTTACTTGCCCGCGCGTTGTGCTGAGCTTTTTTCTATATAGAAAACTGATTGATTTTATACATGTTGTAATTGCTTATTTTAATATTTAATTAATAAAATTATAATAGGTTAAATCTGTTAGAAATGGATTTTTTCGCCTAAAATGAACAATTAAAAACAGAAATTAAGAGCGTATATATATAAACATGGACAAAAATAGAGACCATTTAGAAATATATCTAAAAAATAAAGGAATTGAAATAAAAAATTAAAAAGTATATGGGCCAAAATGAAAACAGAATATGTAAATAATTGAATGGAAGGATTAAATTAAAAAAAAAAGTGTTGTCAGGAAAAAATAAATAATTCTTTTATTTCTTTTCGCAGTATATGTCAGAGGTCAAACCCTCTCAACCACGCAAAATATTAAATCAGATGTAATTATTGAAAACAAGCACAACGCAGCACTTTACCCGACAAAAAAGAAAGCACCTAGAGAGTAGTTATCCAAGTAAAAATAAAAACAACAATTAATACCATTCCAAACGTCTTACAAAATGAATTAAATTATAACATCTTACAAATAAATTAAATTATAATGTTTTCGAATGATATCATTCTGTGGACAAAGTTTACGCTCTTGCTTCCGGACCCAAACCCATTTCTATCAGCTCAATCACTCCACGCGATTCACTGGCGCCCTGGCACACGCGATTCACTGGCGCCTTGGCACACGCCGCCACAGTAGAGGTTTTCACTTCTTGCAAATAATAAGGCTTTTAAATTTGACATCGAAAAAAGTCTGACATGACATCAATTACCGAGACAAGAAAATGATGGAATGCTTCGAATAAATCATTGCTTTATTTATCCATCAAAAACTACAATTTCAGATTATGAATTCTCATCGTAATAAATCACCCCTCTAAATTTTGGTTTTATTTCTAAAACTCGACGAGGGCTTTTCAGATTATTTTTTTTAAATGTATAAAAAATATTAAGATTGTGAATTTCTTTATAATCCTAAAAATTTTGGGAATTAAAAAAAAGCAATTACAACTAAATCTAGGAAATTAATAATGTAGACAAAAAATTTATGCCATGTTTTTTTATTGTAATCTTTATTTATTTGATCGGATTTTTTTATTTTAGTTTTTCATAATTATTTAAACCAGACAAGAACTTGTTTGGAGGCTAGCCTGGGAATAGTTGTTCTTGTCTGGAGGCTAGATTGCTATCTGGGAGGGGGGAGGGGGCGGGACAGAGGCTAGCCTTGGGGGCGGCGGGACAGAGGCTAGGGTTGTAGATTGTAGGCAGAATGCGGGATGGATTTTTGGAATCGATTCGGTCTAATTTTATGATTTTGTATAATTTTACAGGTTTTTAATTGAATTTGACATAAATTAATTTTTTATTCAAATTAACAAGGTTTAATAAGTTGTATAATTTTTTAAGTCAACTACTGATGGGTATTGTTGCAGGGGATTATTTGCATACCCTTGTTGTGGCTGTGTCATAGCAATAATTAAACAACAAAAATAAACTATTGATTTTCTATCTATATAAAAAAAATAGAATTGAAAATCCTTTCATTGTTATTATCATGATTATAACAATTAAATTACCATTACTAAAACTATTACTTCGCAAATAATAAAAATTAAATCAACAGTTTATGTCAGAGGTCAAACCATCTCAACCACGCAAAATATTAAATCAGATGCAATTCTTGAAAACAAGCACAACGCAACACTTTACCCGACAAAAAAAACACACCTAGAGATTAGTTATCCAAGTAGAAATAAAAACAACAATTAATACCGTTCCAATTTCCAAACGTCTTACAAATAAAATAAAATAAAAACAGAACTTCTCACCTGCCATAACATCAGTAATTTTTATAAGCTGACATCATTAAATTATAATGTTTTCTAATAATATTATTCTGCTTCCCAACCAAATCCATCTTGCAAAGAAACCACTGCCAATGCTCCTCTATCATCTCTTTTTTTTCCAAACCTTCTAACGAACTCAATCCTGAAATGAAATAGTTTTTCATCTCAGATTTGTTGCCATCGGTCCCGAAATAAGACTCCAATGCATTTAGTTTCTTTGTGATCACTTCATCATTGTCAGTAGCTTTGACTTCCTTTGCAACCACTTTATCATTGTCACTAGCTTTGACTTCCTTTGCAACCACTTTACTGCTACCTTCAGCTTTCATTTTCCAAATCAATTTCGACAAATCATATAAAATCTGATAATCTGGGTTGTCAAAAGTACAATTGTTGTTGACCATATTCTTCATAAACTTCTTCTTAAGCTTAGATATCTTGTTGTTTAATTGTTTTTTAGACACATCAAAATGAATATCATCTTTAATGAATTTAAAAAACAAATTTGCTTTTTGTTTCTCTTTACCTGGAGGAATTTCTACATTCTTGAAGGATTTAATACCTTTTAGCAGATTAATCTCATCTTCAAGAGACCATAATCTTTGAAAGGAAACGGATTTGTCAGAATTGCATTGTTGTGGCTCCTTTCTCTTTCGTTTAGATAAACTTTTGCTTTGAGTTCCTTCGATTTCTTTGTTGTTTTTTTTTCCATCTTTGTATCACCTTTCTCTTTTGAAATTGATTCTGACTCAGATGGTGAAAAACAAAACTTGATAATTTGTTCATCTTCTTTTGAACTAGAGGCAGATGAGGCCATTGATAAAGAATTGAATTTTTAGAATTTTTGAAGGAATGGAAACAGAAGTTACAGTTCTTTTGCTCTCGGCAAAGAATGTAAATGCTATATATATTACTTATTACCTTGGGAGGGGTTTCCGAGAGACTCTCCACATTCTACCTGGTCGGCGTGAGTTTATATTGCTAGGCTAGGGTTACAAAAAAAACACTGCCTTCTACATTATTTAGGAAATTAAAATATAATTAAAAAGGCAACTAAAACTAAATCTAGGAAATTAATAATGTAGACAAAAAATTTATGCCATGTTTTTTTATTGTAATCTTTATTTATTTGATCGGATTTTTTTATTTTATTTTTTATCATTATTTCAACCAGACAAGAACTTGTTTGGAGGCTAGCCTGGGGCTAGCCGTTCATGTCTGGAGGCTAGCCTGCTATCTTGGAGGGGGGAGGGGGGGGGGGGGGGGGGGGACAGAGGCTAGCCTTGGGGGCGGCGGGACAGAGGCTAGGGTTGTAGATTGTAGGCAGAATGCGAGATGGATTTTTGGAATCGATAAGGTCTAATTTTATGATTTTGTATAATTTTACCGGTTTTTAATTGAGTTTGACCTAAATTAATTTTTTTATCCAAATTAACAAGGTTTAATAAGTTTTATAATTTTTTAAGCCAATTCATGATTTTAATAACAATACTGATGGGTATTGTTGCATGGGATTATTTGCATACCCTTGCTGTGGCTGTGTCTCAGAAATTTTCAAATGCTTTACATTATTCCAGGTGATGCTGTCCTTTGATAGTATGCCACATGGTCAGAATCACGGGAGTAGAAAGTTATACTTGCAAAGAAATTGTTTCACATTTCAAAATCAAAAACACTCTTGAGTAAAATTTATTTTAGTTTTATTTTTATTTTTATTTTTTACTTTAAAAAAATATTATTTTTATATCATTTTCATATAATAATGTCAAAAATAATTGTTGAAAAATAAAAACATCTATTTTAATATATTTTAAAATAAAATATATTTTCAAAAACAACATCAAACACACTTTAACATAAAACTTGAACTAGTGACCAACCCGGTACCCATCTGATCTAGAACCTATCTAAATTATAAAAAAAAAATTTGAATTGGGTTGACAAAATGCCATTAAACTCATTTATTTTAAAAAAATATTTTATTTTATTTTATTTTTAAAAATAACCTAGAGACTTGAGATTAGATCTTGTACTAAGTTGGGGTCGGCTTTAAAGAGTATATGTACATTTGGTTAAATCTGTTTATTAAAATATTTTTTTAATAATTTTAATGATTTGATGTTAAAAATAAATTAAAATTTATAGAAACATTATTTTACAATATTTTAATTAAATAATTATTTAAAAAAACATCTGGTATGTTGTTACCATACCCAGTTTAATATAACTCTTTTTTAATTAATAAAATAACATGACAGCGCATCGAAGGCCTATATAGAGAAGAACGAGGTTAGTTGCCCGCGCGCTGTGCTGAGCTTTTTTCTATATAGAAAATTGATTGATTTTATGCATGTTGTAATTGCTTATTTTAATATTTAATTAATAAAATTATAATAGGTTAAATCTGTTGGAAATGGATTTTTTCGCCTAAAATGAACAATTAAAAACCAAAATTAAGAGCGTATATATATAAACATGGACAAAAATAGAGACCATTTAGAAATATATCTAAAAAATAAAGGAATTGAAATAAAAAATTAAAAAGTATATGGGCCAAAATGAAAACAAAATATGTAAATAATTGAATGGAAGGATTAAATTAAAAAAAAAAGTGTTGTAAGGAAAAAATAAATAATTCTTTTATTTCTTGATTTATTTTTGATCCCTTTATTTTTTTACTAATTTTGGTATCATTTAAATAATTTATTTGTATTTATGTATTTATACTCTTAGTTTTGACTTTTAATTTTTATTAGAATTTATCTTTGTATTAAATATAGTTTTGATTAAAAAAAAGAGTAAGTTCACCTTTGGTGGTGTGAAATGATAGTAAAACTCTCTTTTATGCATGTATAGTTAATCTTCAGTTATTAGTTATTTGTTATATTTTTAAGATGTTAATATGAAACAAATATTAAAATATATAATTATTTTTAAGAGAAAAAACCTTTAAAATATTTTTTCTTATTATTTTAAATGCATTATTTATAATAAAATGAATATATTAAAAAACTAAATAATTGAAAGTCTCGTAGATTGATTGTTTCGCTCTAATGTATAGCATTATTAAAAAAATCAAGAACCATTAACATTTTTTGACATATTATAAAATTTGGTTTTGTCTGCAACGAAACGCATGCAAGTGACTCATATACTTTGCGCCTTGCCATCCCCCGAATTGGGGAGACAACGATGCACGGTGAAAAGGGGGTGTTTTATAGTCATCAAAATCACGACCATAATTATCAGGAGTCGCCGAGATATTTATTACGGTCACTAGGAAATCTACTGGTTTGTGAGAGTCTGAGTAAGGGGACTTGTTCTGCAAGAGAAAGACGCATCATCCCTAATGCACCCTACCTAAGGCAAACTGCATTGTTGTTTAATTGGTTTTTCCTAAGTCAGATATTCTATATGTTGGTTTTTTTCTAACATTCAAAGTAGATCTCTCTTTGTTAGAAAGTCTCTGCCTCATTGAGAGTCAAAAACTTGACCATTCTAAAGTTTAAAAATCTTTACATCGCATTTTAACAAAAAATCTTGTTTATTTTTCTGTTTGCGAGTGTACTTTACAATGTAATTTTACACCCTAATGGATAAAACAAAATAATTGTTAAATATTTTTGATATTTTGGTCAAATTCCAACTGATAATCGTAAATTAGTTACGATATCCAATTTTCATTTCAAAATATTAGAAAGATGCAACATATTTTTTTATGAAAAATATGATGAGAAAACCTTGGAATCCGGCCGTATGCATGAAAACAACACATTTTTTTCTTTTTAAATTGCAATTTTTACATATATATATATATATTTTTTTAAAATGCAACACACGCACCCATTCTCTTTTTCATTAGTTTTTCATTACATTTTACAAATCACAGAACATGTACAAGAAAAAAATTAACAATTTAAATAAACATAAACATCTAAAAATTTCAAAATCAACCTCCTGGGGAACACTGTTGACAATGGAGGCAGCGCAAGAACCACGCGCCACCGCCGATGGAGCAGCAGAATAGGGGGGAGTGGATTTGTCTCTTTCCTTCTTTCTCTCGCCGATGATGACCTTCACGTTGACCTGCAAACACAGACAACACACAAACATAAACAATCACAGTTGGAATGTTCTCTTTTTCTTTAAATCTCAGATCTCTTCTTCAATCTGCCGAATTAGGTGGCTGCCAGCGCTAGGAGAGGAGCTAGAGCAGGATAAAAGAAGAGATGGAGGTTGGCCGAGAGAGAGAGAACCATAGTGGATGGCAACTGAGTAGCCGATCAGGGTGTTGTGGGTGTGCAATGTTGTTTTTAATCGACGACAGCTAGTGACCTGAAATCTGATAGTGTTGACCGGCTGCTTGGGGGTAGATCTATGTGGTCGGTGAGGAGAAAGGAAGCTGTTTGTCGCAACGACGATTTTTTAAGCGCTTCGCGCCCCGCCATCCCTCTCTGGGGAGACAAAGGCGCGCGGTGAAAATGGGGTGTGCTTTATAGTCATAAAAATTATGGCTATAAATATCAAGAGTCGCCACCTAGTATTAAGGTTACTAGGAACCTATTGGTCTGCGAGAGTCTAGGTAAGGGGACTTGTTGTGCAAGGAAAAGACGCATCACCCCTAGTGCACCCTACCTAAGGTAAGCTGCATTGTGGTTTGATTGTTTTTCCCAAGTTAAAATTTCTTACATTGCATTTTTTTTAAAAAAACATTATTTATTATCTACCGATGTACTTTACAATGTAAATTTACATCGTAGTAAAAAAATCTTTTTATTATCTACGGGTGTACTTTACAATGTAAATTTACATCGTAGTTAAAACCCTTTTTTATCCACGGATGTACTTTACAATGTAAATTTACACCCTAATAGATAAAACAAAAATATTTAAAACTATTTTTGATATTTTGGCCAAATTCCAATGGATAATCATAAACCGGTTACGATATCAAATTTTTGTTTTAAAACATGAGGAAGACGCAAAATATTATTTTTTTTAATGAAAAATATGATGGAAAAAATCTTGGAGTCCGGCCGTATGCATGAAAACAAAAAATTTTATGTTTTTATTTTATTTTTGTATATATATATATATGTTTTTAATAAAATAAAGTAAAAAAATAAAAATAAAACAATGGAAAAGGAAAATCTGTAGGCTCTCAGTCCCGCCCTGATGGGCCCGACTGCCAGCCCACTCTTGCAAGGCTAGGCTGGCAGTCCAGCCCTGATGGGTTGGACTTACATCCCAATGTGCCTGGACCGGGCTAAAAACTATGTGGGCTCCCGGCCCACATGCTATGGATTGGACCAGGCTAAAAACTAGATGGGCTTCCGATCCACCTCTTGCGGATTGGACTAAGCATTGGACCGAGCACAAAGCCCGGCCCGCCTCCCTCAGGCCCTGGCCCGCGTGAACAATGGGATGCAAATTGCGTCCCGCTGCATGCAACCGACCAGAGGAAGAAGACGAAGGAACAATGTTTTTTTTCAAGTGTGACAAAACGTGTACCTGTTAGTACCGTTGGGTAGAGGATGTCGAGGTGATGATTCCTATCATGGTGGCGTCGTCAACGGTGGCCGGAGGGAGCTTCCAAAGGCGTCGGGACTAACATTGCAGCTGTTGTTAGCACGTCTGTTGCCTCGCCGGAGAGTGTGGACGGGTAGCTGGTGTGGAGGGGAAGCTTACGATGATGATGAGAGACGTGTTAGGTGGTCGGGTTGCCAATAACAGTGGAGAGAGAGAAAGCTCGACGGAGTTGGTTTTTAGAGAGAGGAAGGATCTGCAGACCGAGAGAGAGAGAGAAGAAGAACTGGTGGTCGAGGGAGATGATAGTGAAGGTATTATTTCATGTGATTTTCTCTTCTTTTTTCGTTTGTTTTCTTGAAAAATTTCAGAATTTCTTCTTTGTTTCCTCTCGTTCCTCTCGGGTTTTTCCTCTGTTTTTACTCTCTTTCTTTTTTTCTTCTCCTCCCCTCATGCAACGTTCATGGCTGCCTTTTATAGCAGAACCCGACCTGCTACAGTGGCTGGCTGGTCGGTGACGTGGCGACCTGCAACATTGGCGTGGTGGCCACTGCTGGTGCGCTGTGGCCTCTGCATTTTTGCAGAGGGCTGAGGGGATGTTGCAGGGCTGTTCTTGCACTGTTCAGGTGTCGAAACAGTGCAGGGACATGCAAAGTTTGTGTGAAAAATACAATTTGGTCCCTCAATGTTTGATTGGTTCAATCGCACCCCTAATTAGTTTTAAACTTTTAATTTTATGCAATTGTATCCCCGTCAAAATTTCAACAACAACCTTAAATGTGCGCGCCTTTTTTATTTTGGTCTTTGGTTTCTGATTTGCATGATTGAACCCTCAATTGACTGTTAGATTCTCACTTCGTTCAATTTGGCCCCTGATTTCGCATAATTGACTTAAAAAATTCAAATCGGTCTCCGAAAATTCTATTCTCACCAATTATGCCCAAATTAAATTCAGGAAATTGATTTCTCATTAACTAAGCCCAATTTAAAATATAATTAAGTCCTTGCACTTAATTAAATCCTTTAATTTTATCTTAAATTAATTCCCGATCATAATTAAACTTTAAATTTGTCGACGATTAAATCGAATCAACCCATAAAAATATAATTATGTCGTTTAACTTAATTTTTATACAAATTTATTCAACGATGAATTATTTTTGCCTTAAATCTGTATTTTCCTCTATTTTGGAACAAAAAAGATAAGATTGGACCCACGAAAAACAACCAAAATTTCCTTATTGATTTTTTTCTACCCATGCCGGCTCCTTTTATTTTATTTTTGTTATTTTTGGTATATTTTGGGGAATGACCCAGAAATTGGGTGATGACACTGTTGATGGGTGGAAGGAAAAGAAAGGAGGTCATCGGCGTAGAGGAGCTAGCCACCAGCAGCCACAGAGGAGAGTTGACGGGAAAAATAGGGGCAACCACCAGATAAAGGAGTTAATGGGAAGGGGTTGGTCGGTCGCCAAAGGGAGGCGGAGAGGGATGGCTAGGAGAAGGAGAGGAAAAGAGAGTGGAGGGGGGTTGCAGCTTCCCAAAGAGGGAGTCGACGGCTGCAGCCCTATGGGGAAGGAAACGAGATGGGTTCTAGGGTATTTAGGGTTTTGTGTGTGTAGTTTTTTTCTTTTTTGTCCTTTTTTGGTTCCTCCCCCCTTTCTTTTTTACTAGTAATCTCTAGTTATAGAGTAGGAAATTATTGTTCAACTCCTCTTTTAAATAGCAACCTTGAATTTACATGCTCTTTCCATTCTGGTCCTTGGTTTTGGATCCATGCAATTTGATCCTCGATTCACCATCAAACTCTCAATTGTTTTCAATTTGACCCCTGACTTCACACAATTGGGTAGGAAAAATTCAATTCGGTTTTCGAAAACTCCATACTTCTCAATTGAACCCAAATTAAGCTCAAGAACTTGATTTTTCATCGATTAAGCCCTTAATAAAATTAATTTGACCAATTTAAAGTATAATTAAGTCATTGCACTTAATAAATCCCTTAATTGGACCCTAAATTAATTCTTAAACATAATTATAGTTTAGATTGGCCGACGATTAAATCAAATCGGGCTATAAAAATATAATTATGGCTTTCGACTTAACTTTTACGCAGATTTATCCAATAATAAGTCACTTCAGCTTTGAATATGCATTTTCTTTTATTTTTGGGCACAAAAGAGGTATGATTGGGCTCTCGAAAACTTTCAAAATTTCCACGTTGATTTTTCTACCAACACCAACCCCTTTTATTGAAGGATGCCCTTGGTGATGGATAGGATGACTAGAGTTAGCTTATTGTTGTTTGTTGCTCTATGAGAAATTTGGGTGATTTCACCACACTAGATTGTAGGTGTTTGAATTTGGATCATTCCAAACTTGTTGAAAAGAATTAACATGGAGAACTTGCTCAAAACCTTGCATAGTAGAGGGAAAAAGTTTTATTGGATGAGTTGGATCATAACAAAAGATGCAAACTTGGTGTGGGGAGGGAGGAATAACAACACACATAAGAGTTTCAAGTTTTTTTCTCACAGTAGATGGAAAAAGTTTTATTGGATGAGTTGGATCAGAACAAATGATGCAAACTTGGTGTGGGGAGGGAGGAATAACAACACGCATGAGAGTTTCAAGTTTTTTTTCTCAAGATTTGAAATTTGAGCAACCATAGTGTTGGTGTCGACTTCATGAACACTTACCATTTCCGTCCACCCAGTTCCCCATTGTTGTTGGCAAGCAAATCAAATTGATCGGATTCAAGAGTCCAATCGTATCTTTGTTGCTCCCAAAAATAAAGAAAAATATAGATTCAAAGCTAGAATAAATGATTATTGAATAACCTGCATAAAAATGAAGTCAGAAGGCATAATTGTATTTTTAATATGTCAATTTGATTTAAACTTGGGTCAAATTAAAGTTTAATTATATTTCAGAATTAATTTAGAGTCTAATTGAAGGATTTAATTGAGTGCAAGTACTTATTTATACTTTAATTGGGTCAAATTAATTTTATTAAGGGCTTAATTGGTGAAAAAATAAGTTTGGGATTCTAATTTGGGCTTAATTGATAAGATTGGAAATTTTGGAGACTTAAATTTAATTTTTACCAAGTCAATTGGTTGAAATTGAAGGTAAAATTGCAATAAAATAGAGTTATAGGGTGAACTAGGAGCAAAATTGAAGAAATCTAGGACTAAGGACCAAAGTGAAAAGGCACGTAAATTTAAGGGTTACATTGAAGTTTGACAGGGATTCAATTGCATAAAACTAACATTTTGGGCCAATTTAACATCAGAGCAATCATAAGATAAAGGACCAAATTGAAATTTGGTAGAGAAAAAAAGAGAGGAATAGACAATGCGTCGTCTGATCACTATTAATTTTCTTCCCTAAAATTTCATTGAAAATCTTGCTTTGTTACCAACTTTGTAGGTGCATTTAATGTCTTTATCTTTCATCAAAATTGACAAAGCATGCACGAAAACGATCCCTTTATTCTTGATCATACTGGGTATGGTCAGTTTTGGCTGATGAAGACTACATAAGAGGTGGTTCAACCCCTAAAGTTGACAACTTAGCAGTCTGCTGTAACTATCAAATTTAACAACTCAAGACATCTACTTTGAGCCAATGGTTGTGATGCTTCTACAATGAACTAATAGCTGAATTTATCCTAGTAAAAACAAGATTACCTTATTCCACCAACTATAAATAGAGGTGAAATCTATGGCCTGAGGGGGGAAATCAAAAGCCAAAGTTGGGAGGAACCATTCAAAACCCATATTTTTTTCCTCCCATTTCGATACCCACTTTAGCTCCTCATACACCACCTTCAGCGACGTCAACAACTCCGTCAACCATTCAAATTCTTCCCTACAATACTGTAAACAATTTCGACCACCACTCACCTCTGGAAAGGCAAGTTCAACCCTCAATTTTCCACCTAAAACAGCCAATTCAGCAACCCTTCACGTCATAAGTGAACAATGTATAAATTTCCTGTACTATTCACTTTTTTTCTAAATAAAAAAACTCCAAAGTGGGTAAATAATTGACTCCTCTTCCTACATTTACTAGGATAACACGTCAGTTTCTTTGCACACATGTTTTGGGTCATTCATCCAAGTAAATTAAGAAAAAATATGAGACTTTTAGATATATGTCTTATCTTTCCAACCATATATCTCATGACATGAGAAAAAATCGGGAAGTCCTTCAAATTTCCTTTTTCATGCACCAACTCAAATGTGACAGGATTTCATTTTATGCTTACTAAACTTCAAAGACTTTTCTCATTGGATGCTCCAAAACTTTTAGAAAAAACCCACAATTGTCTTTAGGGTCTTAACTTCAATCTCCAACTGGCCTTGCACAAAAACTCCTCCAAAAAGTTGTATTTTCATATAAAACCAATTAATTGCCTTAGAAATCTAAAAATGGAGAAAATAATGGTTGGTTCTCCATGTTAGGAGCAATGACCTTTATGAGTTTTGTTGTTGTGCAACTGCCATGGTATTGACGCAAGCTTCCTTTTGTAACCTCGGTAAAAAAATTTATATTTTGAGAACTACCTACACTTGACTTTGATTAGTAGAACAAGTTACAAGAATAAATAGTCAAGAAAACTCAAAAGAAATTAACCACACAAGAGATTGAAAGCAATGCAAATTGAGCTGAGCGAAAATCCTACACTAGAATATAAAAACTACTTAAAAACCCTAGAAACAAGCGGAGTTTGTCCACATGAGGGTTGGGCTAAATGACAAAGGCCATAAGTCTTTTTTAGAATATCGTTTCCCTTCAGGAAATAAAAGACCGAGACCTAATTCCACCAAAAATACCTCATTTGAACAATATAGCAAACAACAAAAAACAATCAACAAAATAAATAACAATTATAGCAAATAAAAATCAAAACATAAGAATCAAATAAATTTACTTTCTTCGCAACGACGCTAAAATTTATTGTGATGTCATGGTCTCACAAATGAATTACCTAATTCCACCAAAAATACCTCATTTGAACAGTATCGCAAGCAACACCAAAAAAGTTCAACAAAATAAATAACAATTATAGCAAATAAAAATCAAAACATAAGAATCAAATAAATTTACTTTCTTGGCAACGACGCTAAAATTTATTATGATGTCGTGGTCGCACAAATGAATTACCTAATTCCACCAAAAATACCTCATTTGAATAGTATCGCAAGCAACACCAAAAAAGTTCAACAAAATAAATAACAATTATAGCAAATAAAAATCAAAACATAAGAATGAAATTAATTTACTTTCTTGGCAACGACGCTAAAATTTATTGTGATGTTGTGGTCTCACAAATGAATTACCTTAGCTTAAAACACACAAGATAGTATAGAGTAAGCAAAAGATTGATACCACAAGGAAGGTTTAGTTCAGATTTTCATTCAATTTCGGGGGGTTGGTTGGTGATTATCTAGACTAAGTAGAATTAAACAATCAGGCAAAATTAAATAAAATTGAAATTTATCATGAAAACAAAACCTGGTCACAAGTAAACATCCACCTACAAAAATGAGAACCTATCGTTGAAATGAAACTTAAATTTATATTCTAAACTTTATCTTTTCTTAACGTTAATTAGTTAACAAATCCACTAAATAACTAAATGTGACCAACAAATAATCACAATTTCCACACTAATAATTTAGTTCAATGGTAGTCTTAAGAATTAGATAAGTTAATTAATCTATACAACAAAACTGTATACAATTCATGTTGATTTGTTTCAATATTCTCCCTAATATTAATAATATAGATCCACCACAATTATTAAGCTCAGTTGCTTCACAAGTTCATAACCACATCACTTTTGATACCAAACTTAGCTATAGATTGTTCACGATAACAACTTAGAGAGTGCTCTAACAATTAAGATAAATAATCATAGAAAATATGCATAGAAAAACAAATATATACATTCATCATATAAACTAAAAATAAATGGATGAATAAATCTCATAATTCTTGAAATTCAAAGGTTTCTGTGTCCATTGAACCAAGAAAAATAGTTTAATCTGGCATATCTATTGAACAATTATTACAAAATATGGAAGAATGCTTCAATTCAGGTTTTTAGGAGTGTATTTGTGTTTCTCTATTATGGTCACCCTTTCTGTTTCTTTTTATAGCTTAGGAAACCCTACTCTCTACTTTACAAAATAGTCCTCCATTAAGTAGACAATTTTACATTTAAATACTTCAATAACTATTTTTGTAATAAGGAGAAATATGCTTGCATGAAATTTTTAAGCTTTGACTTAGAGAGCCTAAATTACCAAAATAAAGACTTGGATGTTGATTTGGATGCTTTGAGATGTAATTTGGACTTGTTTCTTCACAAAACTTGTTTGCTAGTAAAACTCATATATAATCTTAGCAAAATCATATCTCTCTTATATAAGCTCCTTTACTACTGAAATTTGGTATACTGATAGATATTTGATCAAGAATCCAACCAAATTGAGTTTTTATATATTTTGGCCAAATTCCAACGGATAATCATAAATTTGTTACGATATCCAATTTTTAGTTCAAAACATGAGAAGTTATATTTGTTTTTTTACAAAAAAAATATGCTTGGGAAAGCTTTGGAACTCGACTGTATGCACGAAAACAACACATTTTTTTGTTTTTTTTTAAATGTGATTTTTTTTATTTTTTTTAAATTTGGACTGGATTTGGCCTAACTAAATGGCCCGGCCAGCCAAGCTGGGCGAAAAGGCCTGTCTCTACTGGACTAGGGGCGGACCTGGCCCAAACCACCTGGGCTAGGCCGGGAACAGGTTCGACCCAAGACCAAAACAAAAATCCAACAACAAAAAAATTGTGTTGCAGTGTTCACATTACGTGAACACTTGAAGGGAGGTTGGCTGAGGGGGACGACCATCATACTTGTTACTGCTGCCACTTAGAGGAGGCCGAGTTGGTTCCACTAGTGGTGGTGGCGTCAAGATTGGTGTACATTAAATGATTAATTCTTAAATGACACGTATTTAAATACTGTAAGTCCCTATTTCTCTCATAAAACATATGGTGGTTGGAATCCCATCTTGATCCCTAAAAGTTCCTTTCTCAAAAATTTCACAAGGTTACACTAAATTATATTCCCTAATAATAAAGCTTCATTTTTTCATAAAAATAACATGATTTCAAAAAATATTACTCAAAAATCTAGAATTCAATAATTAAAGAAACGCATCTTTCCTTTTAGTTTTCATGCCCAAACTTGATTTTATCTAATCGTTGCTTTCATGATGGTGATTCAGCCGCATTAAGATGTGGTGTGGAAAATAAGGTTGTGATACAATCATAAAATTATGATTACAATTTTCCGGTGTCACCACTTAGTATGAAAGTTATTAGAAAACCTAATAGTCCATGGGAGTATTAGGAAGAGGACTTGTTGTGCAAGGAGAAGATGTATCACTCCTACATGAACACTGCATGTGTGAATTAATTCATTGTTCACTGTTCACGCTACGTGAACAATTCAGCAGCCCAATTTTCTCTTCTTTTTTTTTTGTTATTTTAACTCTTGGGTGAACCTGCTCTCGGCCAAACCCAGTTTGTTGGGTCGAGTCCAGCCCAAGTCCAATAGAGGTGGGCCTTTTGGCCCACATTGGTTAGGCCGACCCATGTCGTTGGGTTCGCCAAGTCCAATTTTTTGAAAAAAATTATCAAATCCAATCATATTTTTAAATAAAAAACAAATACAGAAATATGTGGTTT
The DNA here is from genome assembly GCA_964035475.1 of Salix caprea. Classification (NCBI taxonomy): domain Eukaryota; kingdom Viridiplantae; phylum Streptophyta; class Magnoliopsida; order Malpighiales; family Salicaceae; genus Salix; species Salix caprea. The sequence goes on from OZ037746.1 coordinate 9,678,985, forward strand.
TCGTGGATACGATCGAATTCCAACGTTTTTCCATGTGTTGATTTGTAAAAAAATATATATTTTGCATCTTTCACATGTTTTGAAGGAAAGGATTCAAGTGAAATGTGTTATGATTCATGTCTACTTATCTGTTAAATATAGGATCTCATTTTCTTCATAGACTTTCACTTTTAGAGTTTGGGTATCTGTAAGTAGCTTCAGTGACTTCTTTATTTTGCTTACTCGATTCACAACTTTTGAAACTGACCTTTGAGAGTGACATGTCTTTAGATTGTATCCTCATGCCCTCCCTTCTTAAAGACTTTAATTTTGTTCAGTAGTCCTTGTCTACTTAGAAAAGAAACCATGGAGCTAGTCCTATTATATTTCTTAGATTGCTTCAACCTAATTATACATCCAAGTGTTCTGGCCTTTGAGTTTTCTTTTAGGGAAGATGATATGTGGAGAAGGGTTGGTTATTTACTAGGATAACTTTCATGAAAAATATTTGGAATTTCAAATACATTCTGGAAAAAAAATGACGTTGATTCAAAGAAAACTTGTTCTAGAAAGCATATAAATGATTCTCATTGTTAGGGTTTCACAGATGTTGAGATTTTTTGTGTTGTCTTTGTGGTGATATTTATTTCACATATTGTTGGTCAAAAAAGTCCATATTTTGACTTGAAATTTTTATAGGAAAAACAAATCTTGTGATGCATTTTTAAGTCTTGTTTTGAATGGGAAATCATTGTTTATCAATCCAAATTGTCTGCCTGTAATCAGAAAGGGCTTGATAATGCATGTTATGTAGGCTTTGACTCATGGTTGCGAAAGAAAGGGACATTGGTAATCTTTTGGTCTATGAACTTTGAAACCTTAAAGCTAGCTTGCAAAGTGGTTTGATATACCCCTCCCCCTAACATTTGGTTTCATCTTTCCATCATTGTTTTTCTTATTATTAAGTTTTGAGGACTATCATCATGTTTGTAATATAGCATGCTCAAACCTCTATGACTTTTTAGATTATTTTATGCCTCCCAACTTTGTTTGGGTATATTTAGTGATGATTGTTTCATGGGCTTGGAATGCCTTTTTATTCTTATACTTGCGAGGTGTAAGGTGGAATCCTAGTTAGGCTTAACTATTAAGAAAAAAGCTTATTCGGCTCAAATAGGGACTGCAATGGATGTTTTAGAGTTGTGAAGAGATGATCAAATATGGTTTTTTCTCATTTCAAATACAAGCATTTAGGATTGCTAAACTTTGCTTTTCTATATGAAATGGTTTCTCATTATTTATATAGCTTTAAAGTCATCTCATGGTATTTGGTTTATTTTTCAGGTTTCTATATGTGTGGTCACGTTTTAGATCACTTGAATTCCTATAGTTTGTTCATTAAAACAAACATCAATTGTTTTTTTTTCATACTAACTTTGATTTTCCCAAAATTGTTATGAGAACATGGGATCATGTATAGTTTTGGGAGAAAATAGGAACACACCAAAGAATTCTTGGTGTAATGGTTTTATGAATAGGGTGTAAGTATGTTAAAGAGCGAAGACACGTTATGAACACAAAAATATATGATCTCATTTAAAATAAAGGCTCATTTGACAAATAAAATAGAATGTCTTATCTATAATAATTAGAAATTTCTACACCTAATAATATTAACAAAAGAGCAATTAAAAATAATAATAAATGACAAAAACAATTATTAGATTTAAAAAATTATTTGACTTGAAGAATAAATAATAATAATAATATAAAAAAACAATTAAAATTGGATTCTCCAAGTAGAAAACGCCAAATGCTTAACCAATTTCTTTTAAAGAAGTATTTAAGCAGGAATAGCAGCATGCAGGACCTTTTTTTTATATATGAAAAGGCAAATCGAGGTTTATTTCATCTACACTGGAAGTATGTAAGGTTCGGGCTTGAAAGCTCTTTCCATGGGTGAAAATATTGCCCACAAGTACATCAACTCTCTTTCCAATAAAAAAATAAACAATCCTGGTAAGACAAGAAAGAGCAAACTACTCAATTTGATCTTTCACAAAGAATATTGATTCAAACTTTAGTTCACTTAAAAGCAAAGGAGTGGGAAAAAAATAATATCTGCCGACTTATTTTACCTTGCAACCAAGAGAGCAAAAACTGAATGAATCCAGGAGGCTACGCTCACAGACATGGCAAGTGGTGGTAACACCTTTACCAGGACTAGGCTGAGGCCTCTCATTCAAGAACACAATCATAGCACTGTTGATAATGTAAGTGTGGACTCCTGCTATGTCCAAGTATTTCTGAATTTCAGACACCCTAATAACACCATGGTAAGATGACCTTATCTACTAGAAGGCAGCGGCAAAATGCCATTAATGAGTAATTTGATTAAAATGTAATAGACAAATCAGAAGAATATTCTCAATTAAAATAAAAAGAAAATACTCAGCAGTTTGCACATACCTGAATACCTCCATGGTCATTGTGGAGTGAAAGACAAACAGCACAGAGGGCACCGTTCATGCAATCCAAGCATTACATATTGCATTCGCTCTTACGAGCATCGGCATGAAGCTTGCATTGAACAAAGAAACTTGTTCGAAGAAGCGGATACAGCCATGGCGGCCATTCATTGATTCTTCTGTGTCTGAACCATCCATCTCCTTGCGCATTCTCTTCTTCCTGAAACTCTTTGCTGTTCCAACAATCTGAAATGTATACAGCATCACAAGTTGTTTAAAAATTAGAGCAGGAATAGCAGCATGCAGGACCTTTTTTTATATATGAAAAGGCAAATCGAGGTTTATTTCATCTACACTGGAAGTATGTAAGGTTCGGGCTTGAAAGCTCTTTCCATGGGTGAAAATATTGCCCACAAGTACATCAACTCTCTTTCCAATAAAAAAATAAACAATCCTGGTAAGACAAGAAAGAGCAAACTACTCAATTTGATCTTTCACAAAGAATATTGATTCAAACTTTAGTTCACTTAAAAGCAAAGGAGTGGGAAAAAAATAATATCTGCCGACTTATTTTACCTTGCAACCAAGAGAGCAAAAACTGAATGAATCCAGGAGGCTACGCTCACAGACATGGCAAGTGTTGGTAACACCTTTACCAGGCCTAGGCTGAGGCCTCTCATTCAAGAACACAATCATAGCACTGTTGATAATGTAAGTCTGGACTCCTGCTATGTCCAAGTATTTCTGAATTTCAGACACCCTAATAACATCATGGTAAGATGACCTTATCTAGTAGAAGGCAGCGGCAAAATGCCATTAATGAGTAATTTGATTAAAATGTAATACACAAATCAGAAGAATATTCTCAATTAAAATGAAAAGAAAATACTCAGCAGTTTGCACATACCTGAATACCTCCATGGTCATTGTGGAGTGAAAGACAAACAGCACAGAGGGCACCGTTCATGCAATCCAAGCATTACATATTGCATTCGCTCTTACGAGCATCGGCATGAAGCTTGCATTGAACAAAGAAACTTGTTCGAAGAAGCGGATGCAGCCATGGCGGCCATTCATTGATTCTTCTGTGTCTGAACCATCCATCTCCTTGCGCCTTCTCTTCTTCCTGAAACTCTTTGATGTTCCAACAATCTGAAATGTATACAGCATCACAAGTTGTTTAAAAATTAAAGCAGGAATAGCAGCATGCAGGACCTTTTTTTTATATATGAAAAGGCAAATCGAGGTTTATTTCATCTACACTGGAAGTATGTAAGGTTCGGGCATGAAAGCTCTTTCCATGGGTGAAAATATTGCCCACAAGTACATCAACTCTCTTTCCAATAAAAAAATAAACAATCCTGGTAAGACAAGAAAGAGCAAACTACTCAATTTGATCTTTCACAAAGAATATTGATTCAAACTTTAGTTCACTTAAAAGCAAAGGAGTGGGAAAAAAATAATATCTGCCGACTTATTTTACCTTGCAACCAAGAGAGCAAAAACTGAATGAATCCAGGAGGCTACGCTCACAGACATGGCAAGTGTTGGTAACACCTTTACCAGGCCTAGGCTGAGGAATCTCATTCAAGAACACAATCATAGCACTGTTGATAATGTAAGTCTGGACTCCTGCTATGTCCAAGTATTTCTGAATTTCAGACACCCTAATAACACCATGGTAAGATGACCTTATCTAGTAGAAGGCAGCGGCAAAATGCCATTAATGAGTAATTTGATTAAAATGTAATACACAAATCAGAAGAATATTCTCAATTAAAATAAAAAGAAAATACTCAGCAGTTTGCACATACCTGAATACCTCCATGGTCATTGTGGAGTGAAAGACAAACAGCACAGAGGGCACCGTTCATGCAATCCAAGCATTACATATTGCATTCGCTCTTACGAGCATCGGCATGAAGCTTGCATTGAACAAAGAAACTTGTTCGAAGAAGCGGATGCAGCCATGGCGGCCATTCATTGATTCTTCTGTGTCTGAACCATCCATCTCCTTGCGCCTTCTCTTCTTCCTGAAACTCTTTGATGTTCCAACAATCTGAAATGTATACAGCATCACAAGTTGTTTAAAAATTAGAGCAGGAATAGCAGCATGCAGGACCTTTTTTTTATATATGAAAAGGCAAATCGAGGTTTATTTCATATACACTGGAAGTATGTAAGGTTCGGGCTTGAAAGCTCTTTCCATGGGTGAAAATATTGCCCACAAGTACATCAACTCTCTTTCCAATAAAAAAATAAACAATCCTGGTAAGACAAGAAAGAGCAAACTACTCAATTTGATCTTTCACAAAGAATATTGATTCAAACTTTAGTTCACTGAAAAGCAAAGGAGTGGGAAAAAAATAATATCTGCCGACTTATTTTACCTTGCAACCAAGAGAGCAAAAACTGAATGAATCCAGGAGGCTACGCTCACAGACATGGCAAGTGTTGGTAACACCTTTACCAGGCCTAGGCTGAGGCCTCTCATTCAAGAACACAATCATAGCACTGTTGATAATGTAAGTCTGGACTCCTGCTATGTCCAAGTATTTCTGAATTTCAGACACCCTAATAACACCATGGTAAGATGACCTTATCTACTAGAAGCCAGCAGCAAAATGCCATTAATGAGTAATTTGATTAAAATGTAATAGACAAATCAGAAGAATATTCTCAATTAAAATGAAAAGAAAATACTCAGCAGTTTGCACATACCTGAATACCTCCATGGTCATTGTGGAGTGAGAGACAAACAGCACAGAGGGCACCGTTCATGCAATCCAAGCATTACATATTGCATTCGCTCTTACGAGCATCGGCATGAAGCTTGCATTGAACAAAGAAACTTGTTCGAAGAAGCGGATGCAGCCATGGCGGCCATTCATTGATTCTTCTGTGTCTGAACCATCCATCTCCTTGCGCCTTCTCTTCTTCCTGAAACTCTTTGATGTTCCAACAATCTGTAATGTATACAGCATCACAAGTTGTTTAAAAATTAAAGCAGGAATAGCAGCATGCAGGACCTTTTCTTTATATATGAAAAGGCAAATCGAGGTTTATTGCATCTACACTGGAAGTATGTAAGGTTCGGGCTTGAAAACTCTTTCCATGGGTGAAAATATTGCCCACAAGTACATCAACTCTCTTTCCAATAAAAAAATAAACAATCCTGGTAAGACAAGAAAGAGCAAACTACTTAATTTGATCTTTCACAAAGAATATTGATTCAAACTTTAGTTCACTTAAAAGCAAAGGAGTGGGAAAAAAATAATATCTGCCGACTTATTTTACCTTGCACCCACGAGAGCAAAAACTGAATGAATCCAGGAGGCTACGCTCACAGACATGGCAAGTGTTGGTAACACCTTTACCAGGCCTAGGCTGAGGCCTCTCATTCAAGAACACAATCATAGCACTGTTGATAATGTAAGTCTGGACTCCTGCTATGTCCAAGTATTTCTGAATTTCAGACACCCTAATAACACCATGGTAAGATGACCTTATCTACTAGAAGACAGCGGCAAAATGCCATTAATGAGTAATTTGTTTAAAATGTAATAGACAAATCAGAAGAATATTCTCAATTAAAATGAAAAGAAAATACTCAGTAGTTTGCACATACCTGAATACCTCCATGGTCATTGTGGAGTGAGAGACAAACAGCACAGAGGGCACCGTTCATGCAATCCAAGCATTACATATTGCATTCGCTCTTACGAGCATCGGCATGAAGCTTGCATTGAACAAAGAAACTTGTTCGAAGAAGCGGATGCAGCCATGGCGGCCATTCATTGATTCTTCTGCGTCTGAACCATCCATCTCCTTGCGCCTTCTCTTCTTCCTGAAACTCTTTGATGTTCCAACAATCTGAAATGTATACAGCATCACAAGTTGTTTAAAAATTAAAGCAGGAATAGCAGCATGCAGGACCTTTTTTTTATATATGAAAAGGCAAATCGAGGTTCATTGCATCTACACTGGAAGTATGTAAGGTTCGGGCTTGAAAGCTCTTTCCATGGGTGAAAATATTGCCCACAAGTACATCAACTCTCTTTCCAATAAAAAAATAAACAATCCTGGTAAGACAAGAAAGAGCAAACTACTTAATTTGATCTTTCACAAAGAATATTGATTCAAACTTTAGTTCACTTAAAAGCAAAGGAGTGGGAAAAAAATAATATCTGCCGACTTATTTTACCTTGCACCCACGAGAGCAAAAACTGAATGAATCCAGGAGGCTACGCTCACAGACATGGCAAGTGTTGGTAACACCTTTACCAGGCCTAGGCTGAGGCCTCTCATTCAAGAACACAATCATAGCACTGTTGATAATGTAAGTCTGGACTCCTGCTATGTCCAAGTATTTCTGAATTTCAGACACCCTAATAACACCATGGTAAGATGACCTTATCTACTAGAAGACAGCGGCAAAATGCCATTACTGAGTAATTTGATTAAAATGTAATAGACAAATCAGAAGAATATTCTCAATTAAAATGAAAAGAAAATACTCAGCAGTTTGCACATACCTGAATACCTCCATGGTCATTGTGGAGTGAAAGACAAACAGCACAGAGGGCACCGTTCATGCAATCCAAGCATTACATATTGCATTCGCTGTTACGAGCATCAGCATGAAGCCTGCATTGAACAAAGAAACTTGTTCGAAGAAGCGGATGCAGCCATGGCGGCCATTCATTGATTCTTCTGCGTCTGAACCATCCATCTCCTTGCGCCTTCTCTTCTTCCTGAAACTCTTTGATGTTCCAACAATCTGAAATGTATACAGCATCACAAGTTGTTTAAAAATTAAAGCAGGAATAGCAGCATGCAGGACCTTTTTTTTATATATGAAAAGGCAAATCGAGGTTTATTGCATCTACACTGGAAGTATTTAAGGTTCGGGCTTGAAAGCTCTTTCCATGGGTGAAAATATTGCCCACAAGTACATCAACTCTCTTTCCAATAAAAAAATAAACAATCCTGGTAAGACAAGAAAGAGCAACCTACTTAATTTGATCTTTCACAAAGAATATTGATTCAAACTTTAGTTCACTTAAAAGCAAAGGAGTGGGAAAAAAATAATATCTGCCGACTTATTTTACCTTGCACCCACGAGAGCAAAAACTGAATGAATCCAGGAGGCTACGCTCACAGACATGGCAAGTGCTGGTAACACCTTTACCAGGCCTAGGCTGAGGCCTCTCATTCAAGAACACAATCATAGCACTGTTGATAATGTAAGTCTGGACTCCTGCTATGTCCAAGTATTTCTGAATTTCAGACACCCTAATAACACCATGGTAAGATGACCTTATCTACTAGAAGACAGCGGCAAAATGCCATTAATGAGTAATTTGATTAAAATGTAATAGACAAATCAGAAGAATATTCTCAATTAAAATCAAAAGAAAATACTCAGCAGTTTGCACATACCTGAATACCTCCATGGTCATTGTGGAGTGAAAGACAACCAGCACAGAGGGCACCGTTCATGCAATCCAAGCATTACATATTGCATTCGCTGTTACGAGCATCAGCATGAAGCTTGCATTGAACAAAGAAACTTGTTCGAAGAAGCGGATGCAGCCATGGCGGCCATTCATTGATTCTTCTGCGTCTGAACCATCCATCTCCTTGCGCCTTCTCTTCTTCCTGAAACTCTTTGATGTTCCAACAATCTGAAATGTATACAGCATCACAAGTTGTTTAAAAATTAAAGCAGGAATAGCAGCATGCAGGACCTTTTTTTTATATATGAAAAGGCAAATCGAGGTTTATTGCATCTACACTGGAAGTATGTAAGGTTCGGGCTTGAAAGCTCTTTCCATGGGTGAAAATATTGCCCACAAGTACATCAACTCTCTTTCCAATAAAAAAATAAACAATCCTGGTAAGACAAGAAAGAGCAAACTACTTAATTTGATCTTTCACAAAGAATATTGAGTCAAACTTTAGTTCACTTAAAAGCAAAGGAGTGGTAAAAAAATAATATCTGCCGACTTATTTTACCTTGCACCCACGAGAGCAAAAACTGAATGAATCCAGGAGGCTACGCTCACAGACATGGCAAGTGTTGGTAACACCTTTACCAGGCCTAGGCTGAGGCCTCTCATTCAAGAACACAATCATAGCACTGCTGATAATGTAAGTCTAGACTCCTGCTATGTCCAAGTATTTCTGAATTTCAGACACCCTAATAACACCATGGTAAGATGACCTTATGTACTAGAAGACAGCGGCAAAATGCCATTAATGAGTAATTTGATTAAAATGTAATAGACAAATCAGAAGAATATTCTCAATTAAAATGAAAAGAAAATACTCAGCAGTTTGCATATACCTGAATACCTCCATGGTCATTGTGGAGTGAATGACAAACAGCACAGAGGGCACCGTTCATGCAATCCAAGCATTACATATTGCATTCGCTCTTACGAGCATCGGCATGAAGCTTGCATTGAACAAAGAAACTTGTTCGAAGAAGCGGATGCAGCCATGGCGGCCACTTGATATCTTCTTTTTGATTATCAATATCATCAGGAACCCCCCCCCCCCCCCCCCCCCCCCCCCCAACATACAAGATGAACATAAACCACATACATATATTTGGTTATATGTAAATCTTGTGTTTTATTTCTTGATTACAATGGTACTCCCAACAAGATATATAAATGCAAGATACAGTACTAGTTGTAGGCATAATTACCATGATTCTTCTGATGTCGGGTTTGATTTCTCTCACAGTGGTTTCTTGTACATGAGTACAATAAGGGGCTGGTGTGAAAATAATGCTCTCTTGATCTCACTTTTTTTTGCAATGTAATTGAATTTTTCCTCTCTTGCTCTCACTATGGCCGAAATCCCTTCTCTTTCTTTTTCTCTCTGATCAATGTTTTTCTCTCTTTCTTTTTTTTGAAAATCTTTTTTTTCAATTTCGGCTTTCATTTCTTTTTCTTTCTTTTGTTCACTTGATCTTTGTAACTTTAATTGGTCCTCCCTGACCTGTTCTGGATTCAATGGCAAAAGAATACCTATTTGTGAATCCATCATGCGTAACCCTCCGATCATACTGTGATGGTCTTCCCAATAGTAAATGGCATGCATGCATAGTAATCACATCACAAAGCACCTCATCCTCATTAAATAGCTAAATGACTAAATTCAATGTATTTAACATAACCATTTAAGACCAACTTCATTCCTCTAATTAATAACCTTGAAAGTCATCAAATTCATGCCCTTTGATGGTCAGATCATGCCGAAATGTTTTTGCATAATTATTATCCTCTTCAATTGCTTTGATGATGTGGACTAAGCCTTGATTATCATTTGATCCCATCTTGGTCTTTTTAGAATCAGCCCAAATCTCTTGGATTAGCCCATTTAGTGCTTCCTTGAACCGTTTGGCTCTAAGTCTTGTAATTGGGCCACTTGGAAGTGACAAAGGGTCTTGTGCGAATTCAGACGCATTCCCGAGTGTATGATCAATATGTCCAGCTCCTTGGTTTGCATCACAAAAAAAAATCTCGCTACGGCAGAGCACATGTCAATGGCTCGTTTATTCTAAAATAAAGACATTTTTAGTTTTAATTTTTAAATTAAATAATACCACGTGGATAAAAAAACTAAAAAAGTATAGAATGTTTTATCACAAGGTCTTTATATTCTCTGATAGCTTTGAAATTTTAAGCTAATGTATAGAAATATGTGAAGAGACTCCTCGCAAAATTTCATATCAATCTAATGGGCGGATTGCTATATGATTGATATTCTAAAACTATTAATTATTTTAAAAAAAAACACTCTTTGGCTGGAACGTAATGGTCGGAATGTAACTAGAACGTTCCGGGTGGAATTTACTGAACGTACTGAGATTGTGAGCAAGATAAAATGTGAAGCCTGAGAATAAAGTATACAAAGAGGGGGAGGTTTATAATAATTCAAAATGTTGTTATAATACAAAATTTAGGTAACAAAAAGGAAACAAAAGGGCTATAAATAAGAAAAAAGGGTGAAAGATGGGGCCAAAATGGAATTAATAAGAGATGGGACTATAATACCCATCCCTTTTCTCATCCATGGGCGGTTGATAACAAGAAGGAGGGGGGGAGAATTTCAGATTTTTCCTTCATCAAACTAGGAATAAACACCTAAAATTACTAAACCTATATAAGCATTGGAATTTTGAAGTGGAGGAACACAATCGGGTGGAGAATTAACAAGAAGAAAAGTGAAGAATTGGTGAAGAAAAGAGGGGGAAGAGTGGCCGGCTATATACAAGGAGAAGAAGGCTAAGATTCTTCTAAAATTTGCGAAGTAAAGTTTAGATTCCATCCAAGTAAGGAGTTCTAATTCCAATTTCTATGAAATTAACTTCAATTTGATTAAAGGTTCATGATTTTCTTGAATGGGGAATCAGGGTTCTTTAACATAAAATGTTGGGAAAATGCAGAAACGAGTGAGATTAAATGGACTAGAATAATCTAAGTGCCTTGAAGAAGAATAAGAAATGAGTGCATAAAAGAGAGGAAGGGAACTCTTGGTTCCCTTGGGCATGTTCTCAGCTGAGATACTATAGAGAGGGAATGAGAACTTATGATATGCTTAATTAATTAAGTTGGTACAAATGACCTTAAGAGGACATAAATGAGATTGTTGACATGAATAAAGGGAAGGCAAGGTTGTGACTAATGAGGAGGCAGGGATTGAAGATGAATTGGAGATACTTTCTCCATTAGCAAAACAAGGTAGGTTCATTGCCCTGTTTTCTAGGGTAATTTGAACCGGAAACTACAGAATCCAGGGAGGGTCCCATGATAGAAGTTGTAGAAGGGAGTGCTATCTGTCCAACAAGTCTAACCCCGCCTAATATGGAGTCCTGGAACTCCAGATACAAATAAAAATATGAGGATAGGTCTTGCCACCCCTTTGGCAAATTCGGCCAAGTTGATAAAACGGCAAAATTTAGCCATATTAAGGGTAGAATTTGTTTTCTTTCCCTTCATAAAGTGTGTCTTTATCTTAAAAAAAAAATGTGATTAAAATTGAATTCAAGTTGTCCACTGGACTACTAATGAGCTGAAAAGTTAAAGGATAATAATGAGGAATGTAAGTGAGAAAGAAAAGATTGGTAACAGAGAAATGAATATTATTGTCATTATTGTTGTTGTGTGTGATATGTTGACTAATATGAAATAATGATGGGTTTTATGGTTTCAGAAGGAACCGCAGGAGGAGTACAACAGCAGTAGGGGAACGCAAGTCGAGCGTTTACAGTAGGTAGGTACTTGATACCTATATCTCCTCTAATTAATAATTATTTTAACTTACTATTGAAACTGTCATAACCCACTATTCACTCCCCACTAGGCCGTTTGGGCCGGGCGTATTGCAAAAAAAACAAGGCTTCCAGCCCACTGAGCTGGGAGCCCAGACCGAGAAAAGACGGGCTTCTGGCCTGTTTAGATTGAAGCCCAGTCCGAGCGTAAATGGGCTGAAGCCTAGATAGAGAGTCAATGGGCCGACCCTGGCCCATCCATGGCGGGCTGATAGCCCAGCCATGCACAGGCGGGCTGACAGCCCAGCCATGCACAGGCGGGCTGACAGCCCAGTCATGCACAGGCGGGCTCAGCCCAGCCCCAAGCAAGGGGGGCTGACAGCCAGCCCAAAAAGAATAAAAAATAAATAATAAAAAAATAAAAATATATAAAAAAATAAAAAAATAATAAATAATAAATTTTTAGCAAAATATATACATTTTTTTCCTAAATATAAATGTGTCATTTTTGTGCATAAGGCCAATACACTAGCATTTTTTAAAAAATTCTTTTCTTTTAAAAAATATATATTATCTCGGAGTTTGAAGAAAATGTATTTTAGCATGGATTTCGCAAAGAAAAATCATTTCTTGCATTTTTGGATTTTACAACATGTTTGTAAAATCCAAAGGGTATTGGCCAGTATTCCAAAAATATAAAAACCTTTTTTTGGGTGATTCATATTATTCACTGTTGGTATTTGGATAAATAAATCATAAAAGGGTTAATATCCAAAATATTCGGCGGGGATAATATGCTATTACGGTGTTTGGATAAATAAATCCTAAGGGGTTAATATCCAAAATATTCGGCGGGGATAATACATCATCATCATCATTTAACCAATATATTTTTGAAAAAATCAATATCATAGCAATCATAGGACAAACAAAAACACCAAGCAGCTTACCTTAGGTAGGGCGTACTAGGGGTGCTAAAACCTTCCCTTTACGCAACCAGTCCCTTACCCTAGAATCTCTGAAAGACCAGTTTAGGTTTCCTAGTAACCATAATACTAGGTGGCGACTCCCTTTTCCAAAAATAAAGATAATCCCCCCGACATTGAATTCCCCCGCCTCGCGGGGAGGGTCGCCGCGACGCCGTGCTCTCGCGATGGGGTGCAACAGAAATATAAGAAAAAAAATGGTGCATATTGATGAGGAAAAGAAAAGGGAGAAAGGAAAGGTTAACTGAACATGTGTTGGAGCTCTCTTACTCCTTCTTTGGGATCCCTCACCTGCATGCCTTCAGAAGCAGTACGGTAAAAGATATATGGGATACATGAAAGAGTAGTTCTCCAAAATTAATCTTGGAATCTGTAAAAGAAGTAGCGAAACTAGAGGATATATTTTCAGATATATGCAACATTTCAAACAAGAAATGCATGAAAAATATAAATTTAAGAGAAGCATTTTGTTTGAATTTCAGAAAGATTAGAGATCACGCAAATCTTGCCGCAGAAAACTGATGCGAACCTCGTGATCACGCAACCCACAACCAAGAATGAGATAAGTTCCCGGAAAGCCAAAATAAGGTCTGATAGGAGTGTGACACAATGGAAACCTGCCCCAAGGCACCAGCACTATTGGAATGAGTAGAATGACGCCATGAAGCCAGTTAATCTTCGTTAAGTCGGATTCAGTTCGTTCAAGAACTAAAGAATGCAAGAATCACTCTCACACATAAACTGAAAAGTTCAGAATTAAGTTTAATCAATGGCTGCCGAAATTAGGGTTACATGAGTTTAAATAGTTTTTAAAAAGTAACCCTAATAGACCTCTTATGTGGACTTGAAAGAGGTCCACTGAAAACTGACCCAAAATCCTAAATTGAAAAGCCCATGACTTAATCCAAGCAAGCCTTGGATCCTAGTTGAAAACAAAGTCTTAATTAAGCCCAAACAAGCCTTGGGCTGTAGCTAAGTAAATTAAATGAAGCCCATAAGGTTTATTTATTCTTTTCCATCCACCCCATCAATCCCATGTTTTGAAGTTGTAGTAGGATTCTTTTGGCTCCTTTGTTGTCCTAACTTCATGGCCCAAATAAGGCTATATTGGACCCTTCCTGCACATGGATAAGATGTACTAAGCTCTCCTCTTGATACTCCAATGGTCCTTGCAATTCTGACCGGGTTGAAACCTCCAAAACCAATGCATTCATTGCCTCTATCAATGCCTTTGTCCTAGACCGCGTCATTGGACCATTTGGAACATGTAATGGGTCCTTGCTGGTGTTTTTAGGCTGGTCCGCATCAGGAGGTTCGGGGTGTCGGGTTCGGGGTTTCAAGGTTCTGAGGGTTTTCGAGGTACGGAGTTTCAGGTTCGGGGTTTCGCGGTTCGGGCTTTAGGGTTTCGCGGTTCTGCGTTTCGGGTTTCGGGTTAAGGGTTTCGGATTTTGGGGTTAGGGTTACGGTTTCGGGTTTCGGGTTTCTGTTTTAGAGAGAACTTAGAGAGATGTGATCTCCAAAGTCTTCATTAAGCCCAAACAAGCCTTGGCTGTAGGGGTTTCGCGTTTGGGGTTCGGGATATCGTGTTTGGGGTTCGGGGTTTCGGGTTTAGGGTTCGGGGTTTCGGGTTTAGGGTTTTGCGGTTCCGAGTTTTCAAGGTTCGGGGATTTGTGTACGGGGTTTCGCATTTGGGGTTCGGGGTTTTCGAGTTGGCAGTTCAGGGTTTTCGAGGTTCGGGGTTTCGAGGTTTCGGGTGTCGCGGTTCTGGGTTTCGGGGTCGGGGTTTCTCATTTGGGGTTTGGGGTTTTCGAGTTGGCTGTTCGGGGTTTCCCATTTAGGGTTCGGGGTTTCTCGTTTGGGGTTTGGGGTTTTCGAGTTGGCGCTTCGGGATCGAGGTTTAGGGGTTTCGTGGTTCGAGGTTTTGGGTTCGGTTCGGGGTTCTGGGTTTCGCGTTAGGGGTTCTGCGTTTTCGCGGTTCGGGGTTTTCGAGGTTCAGGGTTTCGGGTATGGGGTTTCTGATTTCGCGTTTCGGGGTTCGGGGATTTCGCGTTTCGGGGTTCGGGGTTTTCGGGGTTTCGCATTTGGGGTTCGGGGTTTTCGAGGTTCAGGATTTCGCTGTTCATGGTTGCGTGTTCGGGGTTTTTCGAGTTGGCGGTTCAGGGTTTTCGGGGTTTCCCGTTTGGGGTTGCGGCTTTTGGGGGTTCGAGGTTTCGCGGTTCTGGGTTTTCGAGGTTCGGGGTTTTGGGGAAGGGGTTTCGAGGTTCGGGGTTTTGGGGAAGGGGTTTCTAGGTTATGGGTTCGGGGTTTCGCAGTTTCAGGGTATCGCGTTGGCGGTTCATGGTTTTTGAGGTTTCGCGTTTTGGGTTCTGGGTTTTCGAGGTTCGGGGTTTGGGATCAGCCCCACTCATCTTTCATATCTGTCTTTGTATGTCCTAGACAACAACTCAAGTTGCTGACCCATGGATCGTAATTGGAACGCTACGTCAGCGATTTGTGTCGCTGATTCCTTGTTTTCAGACATCTTTTGAATCTGTAAAATTTGGTTAGTAGCAAAAAAATATGTTCTCACAACTCTCGTGTGTCACACAAAAACAAATCAAGGCTTTTCACTCTAATCAGCTCACCACGACTTTTACCTCACAACTTGCTTTCTTTTGGTTCTTTCAGAACTACAATCAACAAATCAAAGTTAGCAGCCTTCGCAGCGCGCTCTACTTATGATTTTCAGACTCAAGAAGCAATAAAAATACTGAAAACAAAGCAAAACAGAACTACGATTACGATTTCGCGAGTAACAATGCAAATTCGTACGAATTGTGGACGATACAATGACACGAAATAAAACAGAAGCAAATATTAGGGAAAACAATAACTTGACTCCTAGATAGCTGGAAATAGAACAAAAACAGAGAATTGGACAAAACTAAACAATATGGATCACGTTTTGAGACTTGAGCAGAATCTAACCTCTTACGCAATTTTTACGCAACAGAATTGAAACCCAGACCAAACGACTTACAAATGACATCAAAATCAATATTTAGTATTTTAATAATAAACTAAAATGACATCAAAATCAATATTTAGTATTCTGAACTTTTCAGTTTATGTGTGAGAGTGATTCTTGCATTATTTAGTTCTTGAAAGAACTGAATCCGACTTATCGAAGATGAACTGGCTTCGTGGCGTCATTCTACTCATTCCAATAGTGCTGGTGCCTTGGGGCAGGTTTCTATTGTGTCACACTCCTATCAGACCTATTTCGGCTTTCCGGGATCAGATCTCACTCTTGGTTGTGTGTCGCGTGACCACGTGATCACGAGGTTCACATCAATCAGCTTGTGTGACTGAAGAAGTCATGCTTGGGAAATCCACCAATCGTGGAATCTTGACAGAGATACCTAGGAAAGCAAGATGCACTTTCGCCTTCCTCTCCTAACAGTCGAGCGACTGCATTCCTCTCGCTCTCCTCGCTCTTTCAACACCAATCATGGAATCTGGAACCCAGGAAAGCAAGGTGCATTTTCGCCTTCCTCTCTTTACAGTCGAGTGACTGCATTCCTCTCGCTCTCCTCCCTCTTTCAGCCTTTCTTAGTCCTCGTGCTTGCACCTGTCCCGGTCATTCCATCCCCTTTATTAGTAAGGTTGCCTAAGATCTTGTTGTGCATCAAGAGAAGTTTTTCTATCCAACGCTGCTCACGATGGACTATGCACGGGGATGTAAGAGCATTGTTCATGCTAATTAATTAGCATGAACAGTTAATTAGCATGAACAGTTGCAAATGAAAACTGAAATGCACCGTTCGAATACACGGTGAAATTAGGGTGTATGAACAGTGTTAGCACGATGTGATTTAGCTTTTTGTATAATAATAATTGGTATATATTATTGAAGGAATTGACAATACCGATGAAATAATGCTTGGAACAACGAATATGAATTAATAATATTTCATATAACACGATCTTTCACAAAATAAAAAATCAGGATGATTAAAATTACATTATATTATTTTTAGTATGACAATTAGGTGCTGTCTTTGAGTTTCCCTCTCTCAGATATGTGGCAAAACACAAGAAAACTAAGTCCAAACCCATCTCTAGCGTCTATTAATGTAAAACTTGTCAACTCATTTATTTTCAATAAAAAGTGTGTTTTTCACTTTTCTTGAACAATTTTTCACCATGTCTGGATATTCTTTTCAACATCTCATGATTTCTCGTAAGAGTGTAAGATGGGCTTTAATCAGCAAATACATTCATGAAATTATACTGTTGTACACTTTCACATCCTCAGTTGTACAATGCACCTAATTTTCCATCATTTTCAAGCTCCTTAGATTTTTGAAACTTTAATGGTTGTGTCTAAGTGGAGGTGAAGAGCCACATTTACCTGTCAACTACTCAAAATTTCTGCGGAAGGAAAGACTGAAACCAAAAGCATGACCCTGCACCCCATAAATTGAAGTCAACATTCCCACAACTGAAGTACTCTAGTAATTTTCTAACATCATAGTAATAAACAATTGCCATGTATCCCATTTTTATAACCAATCAAGTAGAATTCAAAAGGCTAAGTATATCTTATCTGAATCAGTCAAGTATTAAAATTATGTTTTTTTAATCACCGAGATAAATGGCCATTAATTGTGTTAATTTCCCTGAAAAGTGTTGTTGAACTGTTTAAAGATGGCTTAAAGACCGCTCTGTGTTGTGTCTTGAACAAATCAAATCACTTTTTCTCCCACAATGAGTTTCTTCTTAAAATCAATTATTCTGCTTCTGTTTGTGCTCTATTGCGCTAGCTTCACTTCCACAGGTTTGCAAGATTTTCCCCTTTTCTTATTATGTTCCTGCTTCATGCTTTATTCTTTCCAATGATGGAGTCTTTAGCTATTACATTTGTTGTTTTTATGATCTAAAGTCTTAATTTATACCATGGATTCAAATTATGTTTTCAATTTCTTCTTTCCAGTATGATTTATTCATTTATTGAAATACAACTATAAAGAGAATATATGACTCTTTTGTGATCCCTTAAAGGGCGCAACATATGATATTATCTTCCTTCCGCCTTTTATTTTCTTCATTTCTGATGGTTTCAAGTTTTTGATGGATTGTAGATAAGATATAATCACAAAGCCATTTTAATTGTTGGCTACTACATGTTTTAAGCTCTCCCTATCAGTTGATGACAGCCCTAATTCCTTCCTACAACAACTTTTAATGCCATTGTCTCAGTTGTACAATGCAACCTAATTTTCCATCGTTTTCAAGCTCCTGCTCTCCAATGAAAACACCATTTGATTTAATCTAAAAATGAAAAACAAAAATTCAAGCTCTCAATCATCCTGCAGCCATAAAAGAAAAACAAAGAACTAACTCAACCCAAAAAAGAAAGGAAAAAAGTAAATACAAAGTAGACATTCAAATAGAAGGGAGGAAAAGGAAAGGGAAACGGGGAAAATCTATGATGTTTTTTAATCAACCGAGAAAACAAGCTTCTTGGGGGCAGAAGCTGCTAAAACTGCACCGATCCCTGTCCCTTTTAAATTCTTGAGAAACCAAGTTCGTCCTCTAAAGACAGAAACAAAAAGTTTGTTATTTAGAATATTAATGGGAGTAATTAACGATGCCATATAACTTTTGCACAAGAAGAATTTTCACAGATTCACAAGCAAGCCTTTTCCACCTGCAATCTCAACAGCAGGGAGATGAAGGAAAAGCTGAGGTACGAGGGAGACTCAGAACAGTTGAAGGGCCATTTTTAAGCTTATTCTGCTTCCATTTGGGCAACTTATAGAAGACATCTTTTGCCATACCAAATTTCTCCCTAAACTCAACTGCTGACAGGTAAGTCTACATGCAATTCAACAGAACTGTCTCAGAAAAAAGACAATAAAGAAAGCTTAAGAAATTTAGACAAGGAATGGATTGACTAGAAAGAAAATATACCTTCAGGTTTCCTGCAGATGAGCGCAAATTTTTGCAGTAGCAAACCATGGGAGAAAAGGGAAAGAATTAGACTTTTACAATACATGAAAAGCAGCTTAACAAATCTCAAAACCACAGCGGTCATTTTCCCAACCTTTTGAGAATATGCATGAGAACAGGTGCGGATCGCTTTCACCTTCCCTTGCAAGTTTTTGACTGGGATATTCAGATTTTCCTCCTAAAAATTGTTCAGCTTCTGAACCTTCCTTTTGTGGTTTCGACTGCGTATTTGGCTGCAGAAAAAAGAGATGACTATTAAAACAGAACGGATGAAGAAAAGTAAATATCTTATATGCACAACAATACAGAACCTGAAATCTAAATACTAGACCAGGAATTAAATCCATAACTAACATGTAGCTCATGACCAAACTCCAAATTGTACCCGAGATGCTTGATAATGTCAAGAAGTAAAAAAAATAAAAAAAAATAAGACCAACAAGCTTTTCGGGGGAATATATTTGGTAATAGTAGGCCCTGTTAAAACATGTATACAGTAGTTATATAAACTGCTCACTTTGAAATGTACAAGACAGATTCTAATATAAGCTAGTCTAATTAAAATTTGAGTAAATTCGGACAATAATTTTAGACTAATTTTCACCAGTCAATTTAATTTTGAATCTTTTTACTTATTTTTTTGCTTCATTTCCCTTTTCCTAATGAGAAGGCTTGCGCAACTCAGCCTGCCCATGCAATTCAATTCAGGAAATGTACTTCCACAACTCAAAAGCAAACAGAAGATTATGGACATCTGTGTCCCGTAACCATAAATTGGCTAGGGATGAAAAAAGGCAATAAAGAGTCAGGAAAAAATAGAAGTAAAGATTAAAATATCAAGACATTCAATAGTACACTGGACAACAAGCTGTAGCAACAATGATAAAGGCATGACATACTGGTTCAACTTGTAGAGCTTGCATATTACCCTGAATAATGCAATGCCTTCTTCCTTGTATGTGTCCTCTGGGAGTTCATTCTATTCAATGTAATTCTTGTATCCAGAGCTATGACCTCCCTGATTAAGTTTACAATTAGCTGATTTGGTTGAAAGTTGGAAAAAAAAGTTAAAAACTAATGTCACTATAAATTCTTTATTGAGGTTTCATCGGCTTTATCAATGAAGCTCTGGAAGATTGAAAAGAACTGAAATGATTCATTTCCTTCATAGATTCGAGCCTAAGAATTAATACCAAAACAGAATCAGAAAGGTACCAGAATTGTACAGAAATCCCTCTGTTACAACAACACCAATAATTACAGGAAATAGAATGCCACCTGGGCAGGTAGAAACTTTAATGATTCAGCCATCTTGCCCTCCAGTGAAATAGCAGTAGTTCTTTCCTCCTATTTTTCAATGTGAGATAGATTATACAAGGGTAAACTAATAGGTACCATATATCAGTGCATAGAAGAGGTAGCATTACAAAACATCTAGACAGGGCAAAGAAGGCAAGACAAGGCCTCTAATTCATGTATACCGAAGTATATAAAAATCTGGGTTTGGCACTTAAATAATGAATTCCAGCCTGCAAGAGCAGCCATCCTGCTTTCAGCAGAATACTATAAGCAGGAAACAAGTGTGCATAAGTAATCATCCATTATTCAAATTTCAGAGTTAATTTCCCACTATACGACAATGCACCGTTTTCCATTCAATAGAAACAACTTTCGAGACTAAAAATTAGAACCAGAATGGATACAGTTATTTCCACATCTGATTTAGCTTAGCAGATGCATGGCCAATGATTTTGGCAAATATATGATGATAAACATATTTTAACAGTGTCCATACCACACGCAAAATTAGAGTCATTGAGAAAAACATAAAGTTCACAAGAAGCTGAGGAAAAAGAAAAGAAAACAAAACAAAATTTATTAGTGGAAGTTAAGAAGACAGGAAAGCAAAGCCATGAAGCCTTGTGGAAGGATGCACATATGGCTGTTACCAATTACAAGATGTTCGTCTCTATAATGACAATACCACTATCAATTAAGCACATTAATGCAGTGAGATTTGTATTAAAAGTCCAGGCAGAGCATTGTTTAACTGTCTGGCTTGAACAAAATCATTGGTGAACAATATGAACAAGCTGTATTTGTGCTATGAAATTTCATATAAACAAGCAATATTTTATGCTCAAACACTTTCACTCCCCAAGAAGCATGAGATCTCAAAGCTTAATGTGTGAAATGGAAACAAAACAAATGAAGCCATGATAGAATTGATGGTGGACGCTAGAATGTCCCCCTCCTATTTTGTGACATGTTCCTAAGGTATTAATGACAGCACCACATACTCAAAATGAAATGGGGGGACAAGTTAGAATAGGATGCTTGAAATTTACCTCCACACTCTTCTTCCCAAACCATGTTCCTATAAGATATTCCTCCCTGTCTTCTCCTGGATATGAATACTGAAAAATGTAGCAACCTCCACTGTAAAATTTTGACTGATCTGAAGCAGGAATGAGAACCTTCTCCTGAGCATTCACACTCCAAACCTGTGCAATCACTATGGAGTTATAATTATAACTTAATCAAAAAGAATTTTCTGTGGATTACGAAGCCTGGTTAGTTGAGAGGAGAGAATATATTTGATTTTGGAGAAAAACTGCATTCAAACATACATATCTAAAATGCTTAAAAAGCATTTCAGAAATACTGGGAACCTTTGTTTTCCTAGTGAAACAATATGCAAAAGACTTGATCTCTAATCTTTCTGAAATTCAAACAAAATGCTTCTCTTAAATTTATATTTTTCATGCATTTCTTGTTTGAGATGTTGCATATATCTGAAAATATATCCTCTAGTTTCGCTACTTCTTTTACAGATTCCAAGATTAATTTTGGAGAACTACTCTTTCATGTATCCCATATATCTTTTACCGTACTGCTTCTGAAGGCATGCAGGTGAGGGATCCCAAAGAAGGAGTAAGAGAGCTCCAACACATGTTCAGTTAAGGATGAGATTTTCTTTCTTTTATATAACAAAATTATAAGCAATGGGTCTCATCCCAGTCCTAGAATACAAAGTCCACACCTAAATAGATTGACAAACTAGGACAGTACATACAGCACCTACAAATTTCCAGTAACATCAATGTACGGTTGAGTTCTTCTTTTGCAAGAGCAGTTTTTAACAGACCCTTGACATTAACCCCCTGGCATCTTAAAAGTGCGACAGATTCATTGAAAAGAAGATCTATGAGCATTGGAAAATGGTGACAAGAAGGAATGGTGTACTTAAAACTAATGATTATCATCATTGCTTCAGGAATGAAAACAAGACACAAGAAAAAATCTATGAGATGATTCAACTGCTGACCTGCAACTTTGCCTCTACCATCCTCACACAGTATCAACAGTCGTTTGGGGCCATGATTCAAATTTTGATCTAAACATCACCGCCTCAAACCCCTCAATTACATGAACAATGCGGGATTTTGGTCGTTCAACAGCTCGGACTAACTCCTGATCAGTGGGATCAACAATAAGCAAAGAAAATCGAGAAGATATCGTCAAGGGTGTAACTACATTTGGCCGAAACATGGCCTTGGAAAAACAAGGCTTCCCACATTCTTTTTATGCTCAATCATTCATTACACAAACATTCACATCCAACACAACATATAAATAATCATTTTGCAAAACACATAATCTTTCCCTCCTAATTACTACCCTCAATGGCCAGCCATGGCCTTTCCTTGGGGCTCCCCTCCCTTTTCCTTTTCATTTGTCTTGCCAATTAGATCTCATTTCATCCCATTTCATGTCACATTCATCAATTACACACAATTCCTCATTTCCCCCAAAAAGTTTCCAAGAATCCATGCAATTTAACCAATAAAGTGAAGAATTTTTTATATGTATAAGAAATACCATACCAAGGAAGATTTAAGATCCTTATAGCTTGTGAAATCACAATCTTCTTGTGAAACTCGAGAATAAAGTATACAAAGAGGTAGGAGGTTTATAATAATATAAAATGTTGTTATAATACAAAATTTATGAAAAGAAAAAAAAACGGGGTCAAAATGGAATTAAGAAGAGATGAGACTATAAATACCCATCCCTTCTCTCATCCATGAAGAAAGTGAAGAATTGGGGAAGAAAGGAGGGAGAAGAGTGGATGGTTATTTCCAAGGAGAAGAAGGCTAAGATTCTTCCAAAATTGTGAAGTAAAGTCAAGATTCCATCCAAGTAAGGAGTTCTAATTGCAATTTCTATGAAATTAACTTCAATTTGATTAGAAGATCATGATTCTTCTTGAATTGGGAATTAGGGTTTTTAATACAAAATGTTGGAAAAATGAATAAATGAGTAGGGTTTTCAAGAATAAAGGGGAGACCTAGCTGTGATTGATGAAGAAGCGTGGATTTAAGATGAACTAGAAATATTTCCTCCATTTTTGCAAAACAGGGTAGATTCGTTGCCCAGTTTCTTATGGAATTTAGACCTAAAAAATACATAATTAAGGGAGGTCCCCTTCATTGAAGTTGTATCTGGGAGTGTTATCTTTCCAACGAGTCTGACCCCGTCTAATTTGGAGTTCTGTAACTCCAGCTATGAGTAAAAATCTAAGGAGAGGTCAAATTTCACCTCTGTTGGCAGATTCGGCAAGTCGAGCGTTCACATTAGGTAGGTACTTGATATCTATATCCCCTCTAGCCAATAATTATTTTTACTAATTATTGAACTATAAGAAACAATTTGATGCTTATTGATGAGGAAAAGAACAGGGGTAAAGGAAAGGGTAAGGGATGGATATATATATATATATATATATATATATATATATATATATATATATATATAGAGTAAGAAACAAGCTGGTTGGCATTGGCATTACCAGTACGTGGAAGGCGAAATATAAACCCTGATTAACTATTCAATTCAGAATAGTTATTTTTTGAAGGTCTACTTGTGCTTGTTTTTTTACGAAGCAGATTACAACCGTTTCTACCCTCAAATCAATTTTCAGTCGGTCGGACCCTTCATCAAAGTTGTAGTCCTATATGTAAAAATGACCCTAGATTTTTGAATCACCTGATTTCGCTACTGGAAGCACGTGATATCCCTGTTTGAAGGTCTACTTGTGCTTGTTTTTTACGAAGCAGATTGCGGCCGATTCTACCCCTCAAATCAATTTTCTCTCATGTGGGACCCTTCATAAAAGTTGTAGTCCTGTATGTAAAGATGGCCCTGGATTTTTGAATCGCTAAATTTCGCTACCAAAGCACTTGATATCCCCGTTTGAAGGTCTAGTTTGGCTTGTTTTTTTACGAAAAATATTGCGGCCGATTCTACCCCTCAAATCAATTTTCTGTCGGTCGGACCCTTCATCAAAGTTGTAGTCCTATATGTAAAGATGGCCTTGGATGTTTGAATCGCCTAATTTAGCTACCAGAAGCACGTGATATATACGTTTGAAGGTCTAGTTTGGCTTTTATTTAAGAAAAAGATTGTGGCCGATTCTGGCCCTCAAATCAATTTTCTATAGGTCGGACCCTTCACCAAAGTTGTAGCCCTGTATGTAAAGATTGCCCTGGATTTTTTAATCGCCTCATTTTGCTACCAAAAGCACGTGATATCCCTGTTTGAAGGTCTACTTGTGCTTGTTTTTTTACGAAGCAGATTACAGCCGTTTCTACCCTCAAATCAATTTTCTATCGGTCAGACCCTTCATCAAAGTTGTAGTCCTGTATGTAAAGATGCCTTAGATTTTTGAATCGCTAAATTTCGCTACCGGAAGCACGTGATATCCCTATTTGAAGGTCTACTTGTGCTTGTTTTTTTTACGAAGTAGATTGT
The DNA here is from genome assembly GCA_964035475.1 of Salix caprea. Taxonomy (NCBI): domain Eukaryota; kingdom Viridiplantae; phylum Streptophyta; class Magnoliopsida; order Malpighiales; family Salicaceae; genus Salix; species Salix caprea. Next base: position 9,703,512 of record OZ037746.1, read on the forward strand.
GGCCGATTCTGCCCCTCAAATCAATTTTCTGTCGTGTGGGACCCTTCATAAAAGTTGTAGTCCTGTATGTAAAGATGGCCCTAGATTTCTGACTCGCTAAATTTCGCTACAAAAGAACGTGATATCCCCGTTTGAAGGTCTAGTTTGGCTTGTTTTTTTACGAAAAATATTACCGCCGATTCTGCTCCTCAATTCAATATTTTGTCGGTCGGACCCTTCATAAAAGTTGTAGTCCTCTATGTAAAGATTGCCCACGATTTTTGAATCGCCTCATTTCGCTACAAGAAGCACGTGATATCCCTGTTTGAAGGTCTACTTGTGCTTGTTTTTTTCGAAACAGATTGCGGCCGAGTATGCCACTCAAATCAATTTGCTGTCGGTCGGACCCTTCATCAAAGTTGTAGTCTTGTATGTAAAGATGACCCTGGATTTTTTAATCACCTCATTTCGCAACCGGAAGCACGTGATATTCCTGTTTGAAGGTCTACTTGTGCTTGTTTTTTTACGAAGCAGATTGCGATCAATTCTGCCTCTAAAATCAATTTTCTGTCGGTTGGACCCTTGATCAAAGTTGTAGTCTTGGATGTAAAGATGACCCTGGGTTTTTGAATTGCGCCATTTCGCTACCAGAAGCACGTTATATCCCCGTTTGAAGGTCTACTTGTGCTTGTTTTTTTACGAAGCAGATTGCGGCAGATTCTGCCCCTCAAATGAATTTTCTGTCAGTCGGACCCTTCATCAAAGTTGTAGTCCTGTATGTAAAGATGGCTCTGGATTTTTGAATCGCCTCATTTCGCTACCAGAAGCACGTGATATCCCAGTTTGAAGGTCTTGTTTTTCTTGTTTATTTACGAAAACATTTGCTGCCCATTCTGCCCCTCAAATAAATTTTCTGTCGGTCGGACCCTTCATCAAAGTTGTAGTTCTGTATGCAAAGATGACCCTTGATTTTTAAATCGCCTAATTTCGCTACCAGAAGCACATGATATATGCGTTTGTAGGTCTAGTTTTACTTGTTTTTTTAGGAAGCAGATTGCGGCCGATTCTGCCCATCAAATCATTATTCTATCGTGTCGGACCCTTCATCAAAGTTGTAGTCCTGGATGTAAAGATGACCCTAGATTTTTGAATCACGCCATTTCGCTATCAGAAGCACGTGATATCCCCGTTTGAAAGTCTAGTTTCGCTTTTTTTTTTTATGAAGTAGATTGCGGCAGATTCTGTCCATCAAATCAATATTCTCTCGTGTTGGACCCTTCATCAAAGTTGTAGTGCTGTATGTTAAGATGATCCTGGATTTTTGAATCGCATCATTTCGCTACCGGAAGCACGTGATATCCTGTTTAAAGATCTACTTGTGCTTGTTTTTTTACGACGCAGATTGCAGCCGATTCTGCCCCTCAAATCAATTTTCTGTCGGTCGAACCCTTCAACAAAGTTGTAGTCCTGTATGTAAAGATGACCCTAGATTTTTGAATCGCCTCATTTTGCTACCAGAAGCACGTAATATCCCCGTTTGCAGGTTTAGTTTCGCTTGTTTTTTTACCAAGCACATTGCGACCGTTTCTACCCCTCAAATCAATTTTCTGTGGGTCGGACCCTTCATCAAAGTTGTAGTCCTGTATATAAAGATTATCTTGGATTTTTGAATCACCTGATTTCGCTACCATAAGCACGTGATATCCCTGTTTGAAGGTCTACTTGTGCTTGTTTTTTTTTCCGAAGCGGATTGCGGCAAATTCTGCCCCTCAAATCAATTTTCTGTCGGTCGGACCCTTCATGAAAGTTGTAGTCCTGTATGTAAAGATGGCCCTAGATTTTTGAATCACCTGATTTCGCTACTGGAAGCACGTGATATCCCTGTTCGTAGGTCTACTTGTGCTTGTTTTTTTACGAAGCATATCGCGGCCGATTCTGCCCCTCCAATCAATTTTCTATCGGTCGGACCCTTCATCAAAGTTGTAGTCCTGGGTGTAAAGATGACCCTGTATTTTTGAATCGCGCCATTTCACTACCAGAAGCCCATGATATCCCCGTTTTAAGGTCTAGTTTGGGTTTTTTTTAACGAAGGAGATTGCGGCCGATTCTGGCACTCAAATGAATTTTCTGTCCGTTGGACCCTTCATCAAAATAGTAGTCCTGTATGTAAAGATAGCCCTGGATTTTTAAATATCCTCATTTCGCTACCAGAAGCACGTGATACCCCTGTTTGAAGGTCTAGTTGTGCTTTTTTTTTACGAACCAGATTTCGGCCGATTCTGCCCCTCAAATCAATTTTTTGTCGCTCGGACCCTTCATTAAAGTTGTAGTCCTGTATGTAAAGATGATCCTGGATTTTTGAATTACCTGATTTCATTACCAGAAGCACGTGATATCCCTATTTGAAAGTCTATTTGCGCTTGTTTTCTATTTGAAAGTCTATAACCCCGTTTGAAGGTCTAGTGTCGCCTATTTTTTTAGGAAGTAGATTGTGGCCCATTCTGCCCATCAAATCAGTATTCTCTCGTGTCAGACCCTTCATCAAAGTTGTAGTCCTGTCTGTAAAGATGACCCTTGATTTTTGAATTGCCTCATTTCGCAACCAGAAGCACGTGATATCCCTATTTGAAGGTCTACTTGCGCTTGTGTTTTTATGAAGCAGATTGCGGCGGATTCTGCCCCTCAAATCAATTTTCTGTCGGTCGGACCCTGCATCAAAGTTGTAGTCCTGTATGTAAAGATGGCCCTGGATTTTTGAATCGCCTCATTTCACTACTAGAAGCAGGTGATATCAATGTTTGAAGGTCTAGTTTTGCTTGTTTTTTTACGAAAAAGATTGAGGCCGATTCTGCCCCTCAAATCAATTTTCTTTTGGTCGGACACTTCATCAAAGTTGTAGTCCTGTATGTAAAGATTATCCTGGATTTTTGAATTACCTGATTTCGCTACCAGAAGCACGTGATATCCCTATTTGAAGGTCTAGTTGTGCTAGTTTTTTTATAACGCCGATTGGGGCCGATTCTGCCCCTCAAATCAATTTTCTGTCGGTCGGACCCTTCATCAAAGTTGTAGTCCTGTATGTAAAGATTATCTTGGATTTTTGAATCACCTGATTTTGCTACCAAAAGCACGTGATATCCCTATTTGAAGGTCTACTTGCGCTTGTGTTTTTACGAAGCAGATTGCGCCTGATTCTGCCCCTAAAATCAATTTTCTGTCGGTCGGACCCTTCATCAATGTTGTAGTCCTGTATGTAAAGATGGCCCTGGATTTTTGAATCGCCTCATTTCACTACTAGAAGCAGGTGATATCAATGTTTGAAGGTCTAGTTTTGCTTGTTTCTTTACGAAAAAGATTGAGGCCGATTCTGCCCCTCAAATCAATTTTCTTTTGGTCGGACACTTCATCAAAGTTATAGTCCTGTATGTAAAGATGATCCTGGATTTTTGAATCACATGATTTCGCTACCAGAAGCACGTGATATCCCCGTTTGAAGGTCTACTTGTGCTTGTTTTTTTACGAAGGAGATTGCGGCAGATTCTGCCCCTCAAAACAATTTTCTGTCGGTCGGACCATTCATCAAAGTTGTATTCTTGGATGTAAAGATGAACCTGGATTTTTGAATCGCACCATTTCGCTAACATAAGCACGTGATATCCCCGTTTGAAGGTCTAGTTGTGCTTGTTTTTTTACGAAGCAGATTGCGGCAGATTCTGCCCGTCAAATCAATTTTCTGGCGGTCAGACCCTTCATCAAAGTTGTAGTCCTGTATGTAAAGATGGCCCTGGATTTTTGAATCGCCTCATTTAACTATCAGAAGCACATGATATCCCCATTTGAAGGTCTAGTTGTGCTTGTTTTTTTACGAAGCAGATTGCGGCAGATTCTGCCCGTCAAATCAATTTTCTGGCGGTCAGACCCTTCATCAAAGTTGTAGTCCTGTATGTAAAGATGGCCCTGGATTTTTGAATCGCCTCATTTAACTATCAGAAGCACATGATATCCCCATTTGAAGGTCTAGTTGTGTTTGTTTTGTTACGAAATTGATTGCGGCCGATTCTGCCCCTCAAATCAATTTTCTGTCGGTCGGACCCTTCATCAAAGTTGTAGTCCTGGATGTAAAGATGACCCTAGATTTTTAAATCGCACCATTTCGCTACCAGAAGCACGTGTTATTCCCGTTTGAAGGTCTAGTTGTGTTTTTTCTTTTTCCCACGCAGATTGTGGCCGGTTTTGCCCGTCAAATCAATGTTCTGGCATTGGACCCTTCGTCAAAGTTGTAGTCCTGTATGTAAAGATGATCCTGGATTTTTGAATCACATGATTTCGCTAATAGAAGAACGTGATATCCCCGTTTAAAGGTCTACTTGTGCTTGTTTTTTTATGAAGCAGATTGCGGCCGATTCTGCCCCTCAAATCAATTTTCTATCGGTCGGACCCTTCATGAAAGTTGTAGTCCTGTATGTAAAGATGGCCCTGGATTTTTGAATCACCTCATTTAACTACTAGAAGAACGTGATATCCCAGTTTGAAGGTCTACTTGTGCTTGTTTTTTTTTCCGAACCGCATTGCGGCAGATTCTGCCCCTCAAATCAATTTTCTGTCGCTTGGACCCTTCATCAAAGTTGTAGTCCTGTATGTAAAGATGATCCTGGATTTTTGAATCACATGATTTCGCTACCAGAAGCACGTGATATCCCCGTTTGAAGGTCTAGTTTTGGTTGTTTTTTTACGAAAACGATTGCGGCCGATTCTGCACCTCAAATGAATTTTCTGTCGGTCGGACCCTTCATCAAAGTTGTAGTCCTGGATGTAAAGATGACGCTAGATTTTTGAATCGCACCATTTCGCTACCAGAAGCACGTGTTATCCCCATTTGAAGGTCTAGTTGTGTTTTTTCTTTTAACGACGCAGATTGCGGCCGATTCTGCCCGTCAAATCAATGTTCTGGCATTGGACCCTTCATCAAAGTTGTAGTCCTGGATGTAAAGATGAGCCTAGATTTTTGAATCGCACCATTTCGCTAACAGAACCACGAGATATCCCCGTTTGAAGTTCTACTTGTGCTTGTTTTTTTACGAGGCAGATTCTGCCCCTCAAATCAATTTTCTGTCGGTCAGAACCTTCATCAAAGTTGTAGTCCTGTATGTAAAGATGGCCCTAGATTTTTGAATCGCCTCATTTAACTACCAGAAGCACGTGATATCCCTGTTTGAAGGTCTAGTTTTGGTTGTTTTTTTACGAAAACGATTGCGGCCACTTGTGCCCCTCAAATGAATTTTCTGTCGGTCGGACCCTTCATCAAAGTTCTAGTCCTGGATGTAAAGATGACCTTGGATTTTTGAATCGCACCATTTCGCTAACAGAAGCACGTGATATCCCCGTTTGAAGGTCTAGTTGTGCTTGTTTTTTTACGAAGAAGATTGTGGCAGATTCTGCCCCTCAAATCAATTTTCTGTTGGTCGGACCCTTCATCAAAGTTGTAGTCCTGTATGTAAAGATGGCCCTGGATTTTTGAATCACCTCATTTAACTACCAGAAGCACATGATATCCCCATTTGAAGGTCTAGTTGTGTTTGTTTTTTTACGAAATTGATTGCAGCCGATTCTGCCCGGTCGGACCCTTCATCAAAGTTGTAGTCCTGGATGTAAAGATGACCCTGGATTTTTGAATCGCACCATTTCGCTACCAGAAGCACGTGTTATCCCCATTTGAAGGTCTAGTTGTGTTTTTTCTTTTTACGACGCAGATTGCGGCCGATTCTGCCCGTCAAATCAATGTTCTGGCATTGGACCCTTCATCAAAGTTGTAGTCCTGGATGTAAAGATGACCCTGGATTTTTGAATCGCACCATTTCGCTAACAGAAGCACGTGATATCCCCATTTGAATGTCTACTTGTGCTTGTTTTTTTACGAGGCAAATTCTGCCCCTCAAATCAATTTTCTGTCGGTCGGACCCTTCATCAAAGTTGTAGTCCTGTATGTAAAGATGACCCTGGATTTTTGAATCGCACCATTTCCCTACCAGAAGCACGTGTTATCCCCATTTGAAGGTCTAGTTGTGTTTTTTCTTTTTACGACGCAGATTGCGGCCGATTCTGCCCGTCAAATCAATGTTCTAGCATTGGATCCTTCATCAAAGTTGTAGTCCTGGATGTAAAGATGACCCTGGATTTTTGAATCGCACCATTTCGCTAACAGAAGCACGTGATATCCCCATTTGAAGGTCTAGTTGTGTTTGTTTTTTTACGAAATTGATTGCGGCCGATTCTGCCCCTCAAATCAATTTTCTGTCGGTCGGACCCTTCATCAAAGTTGTAGTCCTGTATGTAAAGATGGCCTTGGATTTTTGAATCGCCTCATTTAACTACTAGAAGCACGTGATATCCCTGTTTGAAGGTCTACTTGTGCTTGTTTTTTTTTCCGAAGCGGATTGCGGCAGATTCTGCCCCTCAAATCAATTTTCTGTCGGTCGGACCATTCATCAAAGTTGTAGTCCTGTATGTAAAGATGATCCTGTATTTTTGAATCCCATGATTTCACTACCAGAAGCACTGATATCCCCGTTTGAAGGTCTACTTGTGTTTGTTTTTTTACGAAGTAGATTGGGGCAGATTCTGCCCCTCAATTCAATTTTCTATCGGTCGGACCCTTCATCAAAGTTGTAGTCCTGTATGTAAAGATGGCCCTGGATTTTTGAACCGCCTCATTTAACTACCAGAAGCACGTGATATCCCCGTTTGAAGGTCTAGTTTTGGTTGTTTTTTTACGAAAACGATTGCGGTCGATTCTGCCCCTCAAATGAATTTTGTGTCGGTCGGACCCTTCATCAAAGTTATAGTCCTAGATGTAAAGATGACCCTGGTTTTTTAAATCGCACCATTTCGCTAACAGAAGCATGTGATATCCCTGTTTGAAGGTCTAGTTGTGCTTGTTTTTTTACGAACCAGATTGCGGCAGATTCTGCCCCTCAAATCAATTTTCTGTCGGTCGGACCCTTCATCAAAGTTGTAGTCCTGTATGTAATGATGGCCCTGGATTTTTGAATCGCCTCATTTAACTACCAGAAGCACATGATATCCCCATTTGAAGGTCTAGTTGTGTTTGTTTTTTTACGAAATTGATTGCGGCCGATTCTGCCCCTCAAATCAATTTTCTGTCAGTCGGACCCTTCATCAAAGTTGTAGTCCTGTATGTAAAGATGGCCCTGGATTTTTGAATCGCCTCATTTAACTACTAGAAGCACGTGATATCCCTGTTTGAAGGTCTACTTGTGGTTGTTTTTTTTTCCGAAGCGGATTGCGGCAGATTCTGCCCTTCAAATCAATTTTCTGTCGGTCGGACCATTCATCAAAGTTGTAGTCCTGTATGTAAAGATGATCTTGGATTTTTGAATCACATGATTTCACTACCAGAAGCACGTGATATCCTCGTTTGAAGGTCTACTTGTGCTTGTTTTTTTACGAAGCAGATTGGGGCAGATTCTGCCCCTCAAATCAATTTTCTGTCGGTCGGACCCTTCATCAAAGTTGTAGTCCTGTATGTAAAGATGGCCCTGGATTTTTGAATCGCCTCATTTAAGTACTAGAAGCACGTGATATCCCTGTTTGAAGGTCTACTTGTGCTTGTTTTTTTACGAAGCAGATTGCGGCAGATTCTGCCCCTCAAATCAATTTTCTGTCGGTCAGACTCTTCATCAAAGTTGTAGTCTTGTATGTAAAGATGGCCCTCAATTTTTGAATCGCCTCATTTAACTACCAGAAGCACATGATATCCCCATTTGAATGTCTAGTTATGTTTGTTTTGTTACGAAATTGATTGCGGCCGATTCTGCCCCTCAAATCAATTTTCTGTCGGTCGGACCCCTCATAAAAGTTGTAGTCCTGTATGTAAAGATGGCCCTGGATTTTTGAATCGCCTCATTTAACAACTAGAAGAACATGATATCCCTGTTTGAAGGTCTACTTGTGCTTGTTTTTTTTTCCGAAGCGGATTGTGGCAGATTCTGACCCTCAAATCAATTTTCTGTCGGTCGGACCCTGCATCAAAGTTGTAGTTCTGTATGTAAAGATGATCCTGGATTTTTGAATCACATGATTTCGCTACCAGAAGCACGTGATATCCCCGTTTGAAGGTCTAGTTGTGCTTGTTTTGTTACGAAGCAGATTGCGGCAGATTCTGCCCCTCAAATCAATTTTCTATTGGTCGGACCCTTCATCAAAGTTGTAGTCCTGTATGTAAAGATGACCCTGGATTTTTTAATCGCCTCATTTAACTACCAGAAGCACGTGATATCCTCGTTTGAAGATCTAGTTTTTGTTGTTTTTTTACGAAAATGATTGCGGCCGATTCTGCCCCTCAACTCAATTTTTTGTCGGTCGGACCCTTCATCAAAGTTGTAGTCCTGTATGTAAAGATGGCCCTGGATTTTTGAATCGCACCATTTCGCTTACAGAAGCACGTGATATCCCCGTTTGTAGGTCTACTTGTGCTTGTTTTTTTTTCCGAAGCGGATTGCGGCAGATTCTGCCCTGCAAATCAATTTTCTGTCGGTCGGACCCTTCATCAAAGTTGTAGTCCTGTATGTAAAGATGGCCTTGGATTTTTGAATTGCCTCATTTAACTACCAGAAGCACATGATATCCCCGTTTGAAGGTCTACTTGTGCTTGTTTTTTTTCCGAAGCGGATTGCGGCAGATTCTGCCCCTCAAATCAATTTTCTATCGGTCGGACCCTTCATCAAAGTTGTAGTCCTGGATGTAAAGATGACCCTGGATTTTTGAATCGCACCATTTCACTTACAGAAGCACGTGATATCCCCGTTTGAAGGTCTACTTGTGCTTGTTTTTTTACGAAGCAGATTGCGGCAGATTCTGCCCCTCAAATCAATTTTCTGTCGGTCGGACCCTTCATCAAAGTTGTAGTCCTCTATGTAAAGATGGCCCTGGATTTTTGAATTGCCTCATTTAACTATCAGAAGTACATGATATCCCCATTTGAAGGTCCTATTTTGGTTGTTTTTTTACTAAAATGATTGCGGCCGATTCTGCCCCTCAAATGAATTTTCTGTCGGTCGGACCCTTCATCAAAGTTGTAATCCTGTATGTAAAGATGACCCTGGATTTTTGAATCGCACCATTTCGCTAATAGAAACACGTGATATCCTCGTTTGAAGGTCTAGTTGTGCTTGTTTTTTTACGAAGCAGATTGCGGCAGATTCGCCCCTCAAATCAATTTTCTGTCGGTCGGACCCTTCATTAAAGTTGTAGTCCTGTATGTAAAGATGGCCCTGGATTTTTGAATCGCCTCATTTAACTACCAGAAGCACATGATATCCCCATTTGAAGGTCTAGTTGTGTTTGTTTTGTTACGAAATTGATTGCGGCCGATTCTGCCCCTCAAATCAATTTTCTGTCGGTCGGACCCTTCATCAAAGTTGTAGTCCTGTATGTAAAGATGACCCTGGATTTTTGAATCGCCTCATTTAACTACTAGAAGAACGTGATATCCCTATTTGAAGGTCTACTTGTGCTTGTTTTTTTTTCCGAAGCGGATTGCGGCAGATTCTGCCCCTCAAATCAATTTTCTGTCGGTCGGACCCTGCATCAAAGTTGTAGTCCTGTATGTAAAGATGATCCTGGATTATTGAATCACATGATTTCGCTACCAGAAGCACGTGATATCCCCGTTTGAAGGTCTAGTTGTGCTTGTTTTGTTACGAAGGAGATTGCGGCAGATTCTGCCCCTCAAATCAATTTTCTGTCCGTCGGACCCTTCATCAAAGTTGTAGTCCTGTATGTAAAGATGGCCCTAGATTTTTGAATCGCCTCATTTAACAACCAGAAGCACGTGATATCCCCGTTTGAAGGTCTAGTTTTTGTTGTTTTTTTACGAAAATAATTGCGGCCGATTCGCCCCTCAAATCAATTTTCTGTCGGTCGGACCCTTCATCAAAGTTGTAGTCCTGGATGTAAAGATGACCCTGGATTTTTGAATCGCACCATTTCGCTAACAGAAGCACGTGATATCCCCGTTTGAAGGTCTAGTTGTGCTTGTTTTTTTACGAAGCAGATTGCGGCAGATTCTGCCCTGCAAATCAACTTTCTGTCGGTCGGACCCTTCATCAAAGTTGTACTCCTGTATGTAAAGATGACCCTGGATTTTTGAATCGCCTCATTTAACTACGAGAAGCACGTGATATCCCCGTTTGAAAGTCTAGTTGTGGTTGTTCTTTTACTAAAACGATTGCGGCCGATTCTGCCCCTCAAATGAATTTTCTGTCGGTCGGACCCTTCGTCAAAGTTGTAGTCCTGGATGTAAAGATGACCCTGGATTTTTGAATCGCACCATTTCGCTAATAGAAACACGTGATATCCCCGTTTGAAGGTCTAGTTGTGCTTGTTTTTTTACGAAGCAGATTGCGGCAGATTATGCCCCTCAAATCAATTTTCTGTCGGTCGGACCCTTCATCAAAGTTGTAGTCCTGTATGTAAAGATGGCCCTGGATTTTTGAATCGCCTCATTTAACTACCAGAAGCACATGATATCCCCATTTGAATGTCTAGTTATGTTTGTTTTGTTACGAAATTGATTGCGGCCGATTCTACCCCTCAAATCAATTTTCTGTCGGTCGGACCCCTCATAAAAGTTGTAGTCCTGTATGTAAAGATGGCCCTGGATTTTTGAATCGCCTCATTTAACAACTAGAAGAACATGATATCCCTGTTTGAAGGTCTACTTGTGCTTGTTTTTTTTTCCGAAGCGGATTGCGGCAGATTCTGACCCTCAAATCAATTTTCTGTCGGTCGGACCCTGCATCAAAGTTGTAGTTCTGTATGTAAAGATGATCCTGGATTTTTGAATCACATGATTTCGCTACCAGAAGCACGTGATATCCCCGTTTGAAGGTCTAGTTGTGCTTGTTTTGTTACGAAGCAGATTGCGGCAGATTCTGCCCCTCAAATCAATTTTCTATTGGTCGGACCCTTCATCAAAGTTGTAGTCCTGTATGTAAAGATGACCCTGGATTTTTGAATCGCCTCATTTAACTACCAGAAGCACGTGATATCCTCGTTTGAAGATCTAGTTTTTGTTGTTTTTTTACGAAAATGATTGCGGCCGATTCTGCCCCTCAACTCAATTTTTTGTCGGTCGGACCCTTCATCAAAGTTGTAGTCCTGGATGTAAAGATGACCCTGGATTTTTGAATCGCACCATTTCGCTACCAGAAGCACGTGTTATTCCAGTTTGAAGGTCTAGTTGTGTTTTTTCTTTTTACGACGTAGATTGCTGCCGATTTTGCCCGTCAAATCAATGTTCTGGCATTTTACCCTTCATCAAAGTTGTAGTCCTGGATGTATAGATGACCCTGGATTTTTGAATCGCACCATTTCGCTAACAGAAGCACGTGATATCCCCGTTTGAAGGTCTACTTGTGCTTGTTTTTTTACGAAGCAGATTGCGGCAGATTCTGCCCCTCAAATCAATTTTCTGTCGGTCGGACCCTTCATCAAAGTTGTACTATTGTATGTAAAGATGGCCCTGGATTTTTGAATCGCCTCATTTAACTACCAGAAGCACGTGATATCCCCGTTTGAAAGTGTAGTTTTGGTTGTCTTTTTACGAAAATGATTGCGGCCGCTTCTGCCCCTCAAATGAATTTTCTCTCGGTCGGACCCTTCATCAAAGTTGTAGTCCTGGATGTAAAGATGACCCTGGATTTGTGAATCGCACCATTTCGCACACAGAAGCACGTGATATCCCCGTTTGAAGGTCTAGTTGTGCTTGTTTTTTTACGAAATTGATTGCGGCCGATTCTGCCCCTCAAATCAATTTTCTGTCGGTCGGACCCTTCATCAAAGTTGTAGTCCTGTATGTAAAGATGGCCCTGAATTTTTGAATCGCCTCATTTAACTACCAGAAGCACATGATATCCCCATTTGAAGGTCTAGTTGTGTTTGTTTTTTTACGAAATTGATTGCGGCCGATTCTGCCCCTCAAATCAATTTTCTGTCGGTCGGACCCTTCATCAAAGTTGTAGTCCTGGATGTAAAGATGACCCTGGATATTTGAATCGCACCATTTCGCTACCAGAAGGACGTGTTATCCTCATTTGAAGGTCTAGTTGTGTTTTTTCTTTTTACGACACAGATTGCGGCCGATTCTGCCCGTCAAATCAATGTTCTGGCATTGGACCCTTCATCAAAGTTGTAGTCCTGGATGTAAAGATGACCCTGGATTTTTGAATTGCACCATTTTGCTAACAGAAGCACGTGATATCCCCGTTTGAAGGTCTAGTTGTGCTTGTTTTTTTACGAAGCAGATTGCGGCAGATTCTGCCCTACAAATCAATTTTCTGTCGGTCGGACCCTTCATCAAAGTTGTAGTCCTGTATGTAAAGATGGCCCTGGATTTTTGAATCGACTCATTTAACTATCAGAAGCACGTGATATCCTCGTTTGAATTTCTAGTTTTGGTTCTTTTTTTACAAAAAATATTGCGGCCGAGTCTGCCCCTCAAATCAATTTTCTATCGGTCGGACCCTTCATCAAAGTTGTAGTCTTGGATGTAAAGATGACCCTGGATTTTTGAATCGCACCATTTCGCTAACAGAAACACGTGATATCCCCGTTTGAAGGTCTAGTTGTGCTTGTTTTCTTATAAAGCAGATTGCGGCAGATTCTGCCCCTCAAATCAATTTTCTATCGGTCGGACCCTTCATCAAAGTTATAGTCCTGTATGTAAAGATGGCCTTGGATTTTTGAATCGCCTCATTTAACTACCAGAAGCACATGATATCCCCTTTTGAAGGTCTAGTTGTGTTTGTTTTGTTACGAAAAATATTGCGGCCGATTCTGCCCCTCAAATCAATTTTCTATCGGTCGGACCCTTCATCAAAGTTATAGTCCTGTATGTAAAGATGGCCCTGGATTTTTGAATCGCCTTATTTAACTACTAGAAGAACGTGATATCCCTGTTTGAAGGTCTACTTGTGCTTGTTTTTTTTTTTCCGAAGCGGATTGCGGCAGATTCTGCCCCTCAAATCAATTTTCTGTCGGTCGGACCCTTCATCAAAGTTGTAGTCCTGGATGTAAAGATGACCCTGGATTTTTGAATTGCCTCATTTAACTATCAGAAGTATGTGATATCCCCATTTGAAGGTCTAGTTGTGCTTGTTTTTTTACGAAGCAGATTGCGGCAGATTCTGCCCTGCAAATCAATTTTCTGTCGGTCGGACCCTTCATCAAAGTTGTAGTCCTGTATGTAAAGATGGCCCTGGATTTTTGAATGGTCTCATTTAACTACCAGAAGCACGTGATATCCCCGTTTGAAGGTCTAGTTTTTGTTGTTTTTTTACGAAAATAATTGCGGCAGATTCTGCCCCTCAAATCAATTTTCTGTCAGTCGGACCCTTCATCAAAGTTGTAGTCCTGGATGTAAAGATGACCCTGGATTTTTGAATGGTCTCATTTAACTACTAGAAGCACGTGATATCCCCGTTTGAAGGTTTAGTTTTTCTTGTTTTTTTACGAAAATAATTGCGGCAGATTCTGCCCCTCAAATCAATTTTCTGTCGGTCGGACCCTTCATCAAAGTTGTAGTCCTGGATGTAAAGATGACCCTGGATTTTTGAATGGTCTCATTTAACTACCAGAAGCACGTGATATCCCCGTTTGAAGGTCTAGTTTTTGTTGTTTTTTTACGAAAATAATTGCGGCAGATTCTGCCCCTCAAATCAATTTTCTGTCGGTCGGACCCTTCATCAAAGTTGTAGTCCTGGATGTAAAGATGGCCCTGGATTTTTGAATCGCACCATTTCGCTACCAGAAGTACGTGTTATTCCCGTTTGAAGGTCTACTTGTGCTTGTTTTTTTACGAAGCAGATTGCGGCAGATTCTGCCCCTCAAATCAATTTTCTGTTGGTCGGACCCTTTATCAAAGTTGTAGTCCTGTATGTAAAGATGGCCCTGGATGTTTGAATCGGGCCATTTAACTACCAGAAGCACGTGATATCCCCGTTTAAAGGTCTAGTTTTGTTGTTTTTTTACGAAAACGATTGCGGCTGATTCTGCCCCTCAAATCAATTTTCTGTCGGTCGGACCCTTCATCAAAGTTGTAGTCCTGTATGTAAAGATGGCCCTGGATTTTTGAATGGTCTCATTTAACTACCAGAAGCACGTGATATCCCCTTTTGAAGGTCTAGTTTTTGTTATTTTTTTACGAAAATAATTGCGGCAGATTCTGCCCCTCAAATCAATTTTCTGTCGGTCGGACCCTTCATCAAAGTTGTAGTCCTGGATGTAAAGATGACCCTGGATTTTTGAATCGCACCATTTCGCTACCAGAAGTACGTGTTATTCCCGTTTGAAGGTCTACTTGTGCTTGTTTTTTTACGAAGCAGATTGCGGCAGATTCTGCCCCTCAAATCAATTTTCTGTCGGTCGGACCCTGCATCAAAGTTGTAGTCCGGTATGTAAAGATGGCTCTGGATTTTTGAATCGCCTCATTTAACTACCAGAAGCACATGATATCCCCATTTGAAGGTCTAGTTGTTTTGTTTTGTTACGAAATTGATTGCGGCCGATTCTGCCCCTCAAATCAATTTTCTATCGGTCGGACCCTTCATCAAAGTTGTAGTCCTGTATGTAAAGATGGCCCTGGATTTTTGAATCGCCTCATTTAACTACTAGAAGAACGTGATATCCCTTTTTGAAGGTCTACTTGTGCTTGTTTTTTTTTTTCCGAAGCGGATTGCGGCAGATTCTGCCCTGCAAATCAATTTTCTGTCGGTCGGACCCTTCATCAAAGTTGTAGTCCTATATGTAAAGATGGCCCTGAGTGTTTGAATCGCCTCATTTAACTACCAGAAGCACGTGATATCCTCGTTTGAAGGTCTAGTTTTGGTTGTTTTTTTACGAAAAATATTGCGGTCGATTCTGCCCCTCAAATCAATTTTCTATCGGTCAGACCCTTCATCAAAGTTGTAGTCCTGGATGTAAAGATGACCCTGGATTTTTGAATCGCACCATTTCGCTAACAGAAGCACGTGATATCCCCGTTTGAAGGTCTACTTGTGCTTGTTTTTTTACGAAGCAGATTGCGGCAGATTCTGCCCCTCAAATCAATTTTCTGTCGGTCGGACCCTTCATCAAAGTTGTAGTCCTATATGTAAAGATGGCCCTGGATTTTTGAATCGCCTCATTTAACAACTAGAAGAACATGATATCCCTGTTTGAAGGTCTACTTGTGCTTGTTTTTTTTTCCGAAGCGGATTGCGGCAGATTCTGCCCCTCAAATCAATTTTTTGTCGGTCGGACCCTGGATCAAAGTTGTAGTCCTGTATGTAAAGATGGCCCTGGATTTTTGAATTGCCTCATTTAACTATCAGAAGTACGTGATATCCCCATTTGAAGGTCCTATTTTGGTTGTTTTTTTACTAAAACGATTGCGGCCGATTCTGCCCCTCAAATGAATTTTCTGTCGGTCGGACCCTTCATCAAAGTTGTAATCCTGTATGTAAAGATGACCCTGGATTTTTGAATCGCACCATTTCGCTAATAGAAACACGTGATATCCTCGTTTGAAGGTCTACTTGTGCTTGTTTTTTTTTCCGAAGCGGATTGCGGCAGATTCTGCCCCTCAAATCAATTTTCTGTCGGTCGGACCCTGCATCAAAGTTGTAGTCCTGTATGTAAAGATGGCCCTGGATTTTTGAATTGCCTCATTTAACTATCAGAAGTATGTGATATCCCCATTTGAAGGTCCTATTTTGGTTGTTTTTTTACTAAAACGATTGCGGCCGATTCTGCCCCTCAAATGAATTTTCTGTCGGTCGGACCCTTCATCAAAGTTGTAATCCTGTATGTAAAGATGACCCTGGATTTTTGAATCACACCATTTCGCTAATAGAAACACGTGATATCCCCGTTTGAAGGTCTACTTGTGCTTGTTTTTTTTTCCGAAGCGGATTGCGGTAGATTCTGCCCTGCAAATCAATTTTCTGTCGGTCGGACCCTTCATCAAAGTTGTAGTCCTGTATGTAAAGATGGCCCTGGATTTTTGAATCGCCTCATTTAACTACCAGAAGCACGTGATATCCTAGTTTGAAGATCTAGTTTTTGTTGTTTTTTTACGAAAATGATTGCGGCCGATTCTGCCCCTCAAATCAATTTTCTGTCGGTTGGACCCTTCATCAAAGTTCTAGTCCTGGATGTAAAGATGACCCTGGATTTTGAATCGCACCATTTCGCTACCAGAAGCACGTGTTATTCCGGTTTGAAGGTCTAGTTGTGTTTTTTCTTTTTACGACGTAGATTGCGGCCGATTTTGCCCGTCAAATCAATGTTCTGGCATTTTACCCTTCATCAAAGTTGTAGTCCTGGATGTAAAGATGACACTGGATTTTTGAATCGCACCATTTCGCTAACAGAAGCATGTGATATCCCCGTTTGAAGGTCTACTTGTGCTTGTTTTTTTACGAAGCAGATTGCGGCAGATTCTGCCCCTCAAATCAATTTTCTGTCGGTCAGACCCTTCATCAAAGTTGTACTACTGTATGTAAAGATGGCCCTGGATTTTTGAATCGCCTCATTTAACTACCAGAAGCACGTGATATCCCCGTTTGAAAGTGTAGTTTTGGTTGTTTTTTTACGAAAAAGATTGCGGCCGCTTCTGCCCCTCAAAAGAATTTTCTCTCGGTCGGACCCTTCATCAAAGTTGTAGTCCTGGATGTAAAGATGACCCTGGATTTTTGAATCGCACCATTTCGCTAACAGAAACACGTGATATCCTCGTTTGTAGGTCTAGTTGTGCTTGTTTTTTTACGAAGCAGATTGCGGCAAATTCTGCCCCTCAAATCAATTTTCTGTCGGTCGGACCCTTCATCAAAGTTGTAGTCCGGTATGTAAAGATGGCTCTGGATTTTTGAATCGCCTCATTTAACTACCAGAAGCACATGATATCCCCATTTGAATGTCTAGTTGTGTTTGTTTTGTTACGAAATTGATTGCGGCCGATTCTGCCCCTCAAATCAATTTTCTATCGGTCGCACCCTTCATCAAAGTTATAGTCCTGTATGTAAAGATGGCCCTGGATTTTTGAATCGCCTCATTTAACTACTAGAAGCACGTGATATCCCCGTTTGAAGGTCTAATTGTGCTTGTTTTTTTTCGAAGCAGATTGCAGCAGATTCTGCCCCTCAAATCAATTTTCTGTCGGTCGGACCCTTTATCAAAGTTGTAGTCCTGTATGTAAAGATGGCCCTGGATTTTTGAATCGCCTCATTTAACTACCAGAAGCACATGATATCCCCATTTGAAGGTCTAGTTGTGTTTGTTTTTTTACGTAATTGATTGCGGCCGATTCGGCCCCTTTAAATCAATTTTCTATCGGTCGGACCCTTCATCAAAGTTGTAGTCCTGTATGTAAAGATGGCCCTGGATTTTTGAATCGCCTCATATAACTATCATAAGCACGTGATATCCTCGTTTGAAGGTCTAGTTTTGGTTGTTTTTTTACGAAAAATATTGCGGCCGATTCTGGCCCTCAAATCAATTTTCTATCGGTCGGATCCTTCATCAAAGTTGTAGTACTGGATGTAAAGATGACCCTGGATTTTTGAATCGCACCATTTCGCTAACAGAAGCACGTGATATCCCCAATTGAAGGTCTACTTGTGCTTGTTTTTTTACGAAGCAGATTGCGGCAGATTCTGCCCCTCAAATCAATTTTCTGTTGGTCGGACCCTTCATCAAAGTTGTAGTCCTGTATGTAAAGATGGCCCTGGATTTTTGGATCACCTCATTTAACTACCAGAAGCACGTGATATCCCCATTTGAAGGTCTAGTTTTGGTTGTTTTTTTACTAAAACGATTGCGGCCGATTCTGCCCCTCAAATGAATTTTCTGTCGGTCGGACCCTTCATCAAAGTTGTAGTCCTGGATGTAAAGATGACTCTGGATTTTTTAATTGTGCCATTTCGCTAACAGAAACACGTGATATCCCCGTTTGAAGGTCTAGTTGTGCTTGTTTTCTTACGAAGCAGATTGCGTCAGATTCTGCCCCTCAAATCAATTTTCTATCGGTCGGACCCTTCATCAAAGTTGTAGTCCTGTATGTAAAGATGGCCCTAGATTTTTGAATCGCCTCATTTAACTACCAGAAGCACATGATATCCCCTTTTGAAGGTCTAGTTGTGTTTGTTTTGTTACGAAATTGATTGCGGCCAATTCTGCCCCTCAAATCAATTTTCTGTCGGTCAGACCCTTCATCAAAGTTATAGTGTTGTATGTAAAGATGGCCCTGGATTTTTGAATCGCCTCATTTAACTACTCGAAGAACATGATATCCCTGTTTGAAGGTCTACTTGTGCTTGTTTTTTTTTCCGAAGCGGATTGCGGCAGATTCTGCCCCTGAAATCAATTTTCTGTCGGTCGGACCCTTCATCAAAGTTGTAGTCCTGTATGTAAAGATGATCCTGGATTTTTGAATCACATGATTTCGCTACCAGAAGCACGTGATATCCCTGTTTGAATGTCTAGTTGTGCTTGTTTTGTTACGAAGCAGATTGCGGCAGATTCTGCCCCTCAAATCAATTTTCTGTCGGTCGGACCCTTCATCAAAGTTATAGTCCTGTATGTAAAGATGGCCCTGGATTTTTGAATGGTCTCATTTAACTACCAGAAGCACGTGATATCCCCGTTTGAAGGTCTAGTTTTTGTTGTTTTTTTATGAAAATAATTGCCGCCGATTCTGCCCCTCAAATCAATTTTCTGTCGGTCGGACCCTTCATCAAAGTTGTAGTCCTGTATGTAAAGATGGCCCTAGATTTTTGAATCGCCTCATTTAACTACTAGAAGCACGTGATATCCCCGTTTGAAGGTCTAATTGTGCTTGTTTTTTTTCGAAGCAGATTGCAGCAGATTCTGCCCCTCAAATCAATTTTCTGTCGGTCGGACCCTTTATCAAAGTTGTAGTCCTGTATGTAAAGATGGCCCTGGATTTTTGAATCGCCTCATTTAACTACCAGAAACACATGATATCCCCATTTGAAGGTCTAGTTGTGTTTGTTTTTTTATGAAATTGATTGCGGCCGATTCGGCCCCTTTAAATCAATTTTCTATCGGTCGGACCCTTCATCAAAGTTGTAGTCCTGTATGTAAAGATGGCCCTGGATTTTTGAATCGCCTCATTTAACTACCAGAAGCACATGATATTCCCATTTGAAGGTCTAGTTGTGTTTGTTTTGTTACGAAATTGATTGCGGCCGATTCTGCTCCTCAAATCAATTTTCTGTCGGTCGGACCCTTCATCAAAGTTGTAGTCCTGTATGTAAAGATGGCCCTGAATGTTTGAATCGCCTCATTTAACTACCAGAAGCACATGATATCCCCGTTTGAAGGTCTACTTGTGCTTGTTTTTTTTTCCGAAGCGGATTGCGGCAGATTCTGCCCCTCAAATCAATTTTCTATTGGTCGGACCCTTCATCAAAGTTGTAGTCCTGGATGTAAAGATGACCCTGGTTTTTTGAATCGCACCATTTCGCTTACAGAAGCACGTGATATCCCCGTTTGAAGGTCTACTTGTGCTTGTTTTTTTACGAAGCATATTGCGGCAGATTCTGCCCCTCAAATCAATTTTCTGTCGGTCGGACCCTTCATCAAAGTTGTACTCCAGTATGTAAAGATGGCCCTGGATTTTTGAATCGCCTCATTTAACTACCAGAAGCACGTGATATCCCCGTTTGAAAGTCTAGTTTTGGTTGTTTTTTTACAAAAACGATTGCGGCCGCTTCTGCCCCTCAAATGAATTTTCTGTCGGTCGGACTATTCATCAAAGTTGTATTATTAGATGTAAAGATGAACCTGGATTTTTGAATCGCACCATTTCGCTAACATAAGCACGTGATATCCCCGTTTGAAGGTCTAGTTGTGCTTGTTTTTTTACGAAGCAGATTGCGGCAGATTCTGCTCGTCAAATCAATTTTCTAGCGGTCGGACCCTTCATCAAAGTTGTAGTCCTGTATGTAAAGATGGCCCTGGATTTTTGAATCGCCTCATTTAACTATCAGAAGCACATGATATCCCCATTTGAAGGTCTAGTTGTGTTTGTTTTTTTACGAAATTGATTGCGGCCGATTCGGCCCCTTTAAATCAATTTTCTATCGGTCGGACCCTTCATCAAAGTTGTAGTCCTGTATGTAAAGATGGCCCTGGATTTTTGAATCGCCTCATTTAACTATCATAAGCACGTGATATCCTCGTTTGAAGGTCTAGTTTTGGTTGTTTTTTTACGAAAAATATTGCGGCCGATTCTGGCCCTCAAATCAATTTTCTATCGGTCGGATCCTTCATCAAAGTTGTAGTACTGGATGTAAAGATGACCCTGGATTTTTGAATCGCACCATTTCGCTAACAGAAGCACGTGATATCCCCAATTGAAGGTCTACTTGTGCTTGTTTTTTTACGAAGCAGATTGCGGCAGATTCTGCCCCTCAAATAAATTTTCTGTTGGTCGGACCCTTCATCAAAGTTGTAGTCCTGTATGTAAAGATGGCCCTGGATTTTTGGATCACCTCATTTAACTACCAGAAGCACGTGATATCCCCATTTGAAGGTCTAGTTTTGGTTGTTTTTTTACTAAAACGATTGCGGCCGATTCTGCCCCTCAAATGAATTTTCTGTCGATCGGACCCTTATCAAAGTTGTAGTCCTGGATGTAAAGATGACTCTGGATTTTTGAATTGTGCCATTTCGCTAACAGAAACACGTGATATCCCCGTTTGAAGGTCTAGTTGTGCTTGTTTTCTTACGAAGCAGATTGCGGCAGATTTTGCCCCTCAAATCAATTTTCTATCGGTCGGACCCTTCATCAAAGTTGTAGTCCTGTATGTAAAGATGCCCCTAGATTTTTGAATCGCCTCATTTAACTACCAGAAGCACATGATATCCCCTTTTGAAGGTCTAGTTGTGTTTGTTTTGTTACGAAATTGATTGCGGCCAATTCTGCCCCTCAAATCAATTTTCTGTCGGTCAGACCCTTCATCAAAGTTATAGTGTTGTATGTAAAGATGGCCCTGGATTTTTCAATCGCCTCATTTAACTACTCGAAGAACATGATATCCCTGTTTGAAGGTCTACTTGTGCTTGTTTTTTTTTCCGAAGCGGATTGCGGCAGATTCTGCCCCTGAAATCAATTTTCTGTCGGTCGGACCCTTCATCAAAGTTGTAGTCCTCTATGTAAAGATGATCCTGGATTTTTGAATCACATGATTTCGCTACCAGAAGCACGTGATATCCCTGTTTGAAGGTCTAGTTGTGCTTGTTTTGTTACGAAGCAGATTGCGGCAGATTCTGCCCCTCAAATCAATTTTCTGTCGGTCGGACCCTTCATCAAAGTTATAGTCCTGTATGTAAAGATGGCCCTGGATTTTTGAATGGTCTCATTTAACTACCAGAAGCACGTGATATCCCCGTTTGAAGGTCTAGTTTTTGTTGTTTTTTTCTGAAAATAATTGCGGCCGATTCTGCCCCTCAAATCAATTTTCTGTCGGTCGGACCCTTCATCAAAGTTGTAGTCCTGTATGTAAAGATGGCCCTGGATTTTTGAATCGCCTCATTTAACTACTAGAAGCACGTGATATCCCCGTTTGAAGGTCTAATTGTGCTTGTTTTTTTTCGAAGCAGATTGCAGCAGATTCTGCCCCTCAAATCAATTTTCTGTCGGTCGGACCCTTTATCAAAGTTGTAGTCCTGTATGTAAAGATGGCCCTGGATTTTTGAATCGCCTCATTTAACTATCAGAAGCACATGATATCCCCATTTGAAGGTCTAGTTGTGTTTGTTTTTTTACGAAATTGATTGCGGCCGATTCGGCCCCTTTAAATCAATTTTCTATCGGTCGGACCCTTCATCAAAGTTGTAGTCCTGTATGTAAAGATGGCCCTGGATTTTTGAATCGCCTCATTTAACTATCATAAGCACGTGATATCCTCGTTTGAAGGTCTAGTTTTGGTTGTTTTTTTACGAAAAATATTGCGGCCGATTCTGGCCCTCAAATCAATTTTCTATCGGTCGGATCCTTCATCAAAGTTGTAGTACTGGATGTAAAGATGACCCTGGATTTTTGAATCGCACCATTTCGCTAACAGAAGCACGTGATATCCCCAATTGAAGGTCTACTTGTGCTTGTTTTTTTACGAAGCAGATTGCGGCAGATTCTGCCCCTCAAATAAATTTTCTGTTGGTCGGACCCTTCATCAAAGTTGTAGTCCTGTATGTAAAGATGGCCCTGGATTTTTGGATCACCTCATTTAACTACCAGAAGCACGTGATATCCCCATTTGAAGGTCTAGTTTTGGTTGTTTTTTTACTAAAACGATTGCGGCCGATTCTGCCCCTCAAATGAATTTTCTGTCGATCGGACCCTTATCAAAGTTGTAGTCCTGGATGTAAAGATGACTCTGGATTTTTGAATTGTGCCATTTCGCTAACAGAAACACGTGATATCCCCGTTTGAAGGTCTAGTTGTGCTTGTTTTCTTACGAAGCAGATTGCGGCAGATTTTGCCCCTCAAATCAATTTTCTATCGGTCGGACCCTTCATCAAAGTTGTAGTCCTGTATGTAAAGATGCCCCTAGATTTTTGAATCGCCTCATTTAACTACCAGAAGCACATGATATCCCCTTTTGAAGGTCTAGTTGTGTTTGTTTTGTTACGAAATTGATTGCGGCCAATTCTGCCCCTCAAATCAATTTTCTGTCGGTCAGACCCTTCATCAAAGTTATAGTGTTGTATGTAAAGATGGCCCTGGATTTTTGAATCGCCTCATTTAACTACTCGAAGAACATGATATCCCTGTTTGAAGGTCTACTTGTGCTTGTTTTTTTTTCCGAAGCGGATTGCGGCAGATTCTGCCCCTGAAATCAATTTTCTGTCGGTCGGACCCTTCATCAAAGTTGTAGTCCTCTATGTAAAGATGATCCTGGATTTTTGAATCACATGATTTCGCTACCAGAAGCACGTGATATCCCTGTTTGAAGGTCTAGTTGTGCTTGTTTTGTTACGAAGCAGATTGCGGCAGATTCTGCCCCTCAAATCAATTTTCTGTCGGTCGGACCCTTCATCAAAGTTATAGTCCTGTATGTAAAGATGGCCCTGGATTTTTGAATGGTCTCATTTAACTACCAGAAGCACGTGATATCCCCGTTTGAAGGTCTAGTTTTTGTTGTTTTTTTCTGAAAATAATTGCGGCCGATTCTGCCCCTCAAATCAATTTTCTGTCGGTCGGACCCTTCATCAAAGTTGTAGTCCTGTATGTAAAGATGGCCCTGGATTTTTGAATCGCCTCATTTAACTACTAGAAGCACGTGATATCCCCGTTTGAAGGTCTAATTGTGCTTGTTTTTTTTCGAAGCAGATTGCAGCAGATTCTGCCCCTCAAATCAATTTTCTGTCGGTCGGACCCTTTATCAAAATTGTAGTCCTGTATGTAAAGATGGCCCTGGATTTTTGAATCGCCTCATTTAACTACCAGAAACACATGATATCCCCATTTGAAGGTCTAGTTGTGTTTGTTTTTTTACGAAATTGATTGCGGCCGATTCGGCCCCTTTAAATCAATTTTCTATCGGTCGGACCCTTCATCAAAGTTGTAGTCCTGTATGTAAAGATGGCCCTGGATTTTTGAATCGCCTCATTTAACTACCAGAAGCACATGATATTCCCATTTGAAGGTCTAGTTGTGTTTGTTTTCTTACGAAATTGATTGCGGCCGATTCTGCTCCTCAAATCAATTTTCTGTCGGTCGGACCCTTCATCAAAGTTGTAGTCCTGTATGTAAAGATGGCCCTGAATGTTTGAATCGCCTCATTTAACTACCAGAAGCACATGATATCCCCGTTTGAAGGTCTACTTGTGCTTGTTTTTTTTTCCGAAGCGGATTGCGGCAGATTCTGCCCCTCAAATCAATTTTCTATCGGTCGGACCCTTCATCAAATTTGTAGTCCTGGATGTAAAGATGACCCTGGATTTTTGAATCGCACCATTTCGCTTACAGAAGCACGTGATATCCCCGTTTGAAGGTCTACTTGTGCTTGTTTTTTTACGAAGCATATTGCGGCAGATTCTGCCCCTCAAATCAATTTTCTGTCGGTCGGACCCTTCATCAAAGTTGTACTCCTGTATGTAAAGATGGCCCTGGATTTTTGAATCGCCTCATTTAACTACCAGAAGCACGTGATATCCCCGTTTGAAAGTCTAGTTTTGGTTGTTTTTTTACAAAAACGATTGCGGCCGCTTCTGCCCCTCAAATGAATTTTCTGTCGGTCAGACCCTTCATCAAAGTTATAGTGTTGTATGTAAAGATGGCCCTGGATTTTTGAATCGCCTCATTTAACTACTAGAAGAACGTGATATCCCTCTTTGAAGGTCTACTTGTGCTTGTTTTTTTTTCCGAAGCGGATTGCGGCAGATTCTGCCCCTCAAATCAATTTTCTATCGGTCGGACCCTTCATCAAAATTGTAGTCCTGTATGTAAAGATGATCCTGGATTTTTGAATCACATGATTTCGCTACCAGAAGCACGTGATATCCCTGTTTGAAGGTCTAGTTGTGCTTGTTTTGTTACGAAGCAGATTGCGGAAGATTCTGCCCCTCAAATAAATTTTCTGTCGGTCGGACCCTTCATCAAAGTTGTAGTCCTGTATGTAAAGATGGCCCTGGATTTTTGAATCGCCTCATTTAACAACCAGAAGCACGTGATATCCCCGTTTGAAGGTCTAGTTTTTGTTGTTTTTTTACGAAAATAATTGCGGCCGATTCTGCCCCTCAAATCAATTTTCTGTCGGTCGGACCCTTCATCAAAGTTGTAGTCCTGGATGTAAAGATGACCCTGGATTTTTGAATCGCACCATTTCGCTACCAAAAGTACGTGTTATTCCCGTTTGAAGGTCTACTTGTGCTTGTTTTTTTACGAAGCAGATTGCGGCAGATTCTGCCCCTCAAATCAATTTTCTGTCGGTCGGACCCTTCATCAAAGTTGTAGTCCTGTATGTAAAGATGGCCCTGGATTTTTGAATCACCTCATTTAACTACCAGAAGCACGTGATATCCCCGTTTGAAGGTCTAGTTTTGGTTGTTTTTTTACGAAAACGATTGCGGCCGATTCTGCCTCTCAAATCAATTTTCTGTCGATCGGACCCTTCATCAAAGTTGTAGTCCTGGATGTAAAGATGACCTTGGATTTTTGAATCGCACCATTTCGCTACCAGAAGCACGTGTTATTCCCGTTTGAAGGTCTAGTTGTGTTTTTTCTTTTTACGACGCAGATTGCGGTCGATTGTGCCCGTCAAATCAATGTTCTGGCATTGGACCTTTCATCAAAGTTGTAGTCTTGTATGTAAAGATCATCCTGGATTTTTGAATCACATGATTTCGCTAACAGCAGCACGTGATATCCCCGTCTGAAGGTCTACTTGTGCTTGTTTTTTTACAAAGCAGATTGCGGCAGATTCTGCCCCTCAAATCAATTTTCTGTCGGTCGGACCCTTCATCAAAGTTGTACTCCTGTATGTAAAGATGGCCCTGGATTTTTGAATCGCCTCATTTAACTACCAGAAGCACGTGATATCCCCGTTTGAAAGTCTAGTTTTGGTTGTTTTTTTACAAAAACGATTGCGGCCGCTTCTGCCCCTCAAATGAATTTTCTGTCGGTCGGACTATTCATCAAAGTTGTATTATTAGATGTAAAGATGAACCTGGATTTTTGAATCGCACCATTTCGCTAACATAAGCACGTGATATCCCCGTTTCAAGGTCTAGTTGTGCTTGTTTTTTTACGAAGCAGATTGCGGCAGATTCTGCTCGTCAAATCAATTTTCTAGCGGTCGGACCCTTCATCAAAGTTGTAGTCCTGTATGTAAAGATGGCCCTGGATTTTTGAATCGCCTCATTTAACTATCAGAAGCACATGATATCCCCATTTGAAGGTCTAGTTGTGTTTGTTTTGTTACGAAATTGATTGCGGCCGATTCGGCCCCTTTAAATCAATTTTCTATCGGTCGGACCCTTCATCAAAGTTGTAGTCCTGTATGTAAAGATGGCCCTGGATTTTTGAATCGCCTCATTTAACTACCAGAAGCACATGATATCCCCATTTGAAGGTCTAGTTGTGTTTGTTTTGTTACGAAATTGATTGCGGCCGATTCGGCCCCTTTAAATCAATTTTCTATCGGTCGGACCCTTCATCAAAGTTGTAGTCCTGTATGTAAAGATGGCCCTGGATTTTTGAATCGCCTCATTTAACTACCAGAAGCACATGATATTCCCATTTGAAGGTCTAGTTGTGTTTGTTTTCTTACGAAATTGATTGCGGCCGATTCTGCCCCTCAAATCAATTTTCTGTCGGTCGGACCCTTCATCAAAGTTGTAGTCCTGTATGTAAAGATGGCCCTGGATTTTTGAATCGCCTCATTTAACTACTAGAAGCACGTGATATCCCCGTTTGAAGGTCTACTTGTGCTTGTTTTTTTTCGAAGCAGATTGCAGCAGATTCTGCCCCTCAAATCAATTTTCTGTCGGTCGGACCCTTTATCAAAGTTGTAGTCCTGTATGTAAAGATGGCCCTGGATTTTTGAATCGCCTCATTTAACTACCAGAAGCACATGATATCCCCATTTGAAGGTCTAGTTGTGTTTGTTTTTTTACGAAATTGATTGCGGCCGATTCTGCCCCTCAAATCAATTTTCTGTCGGTCGGACCCTCATCAAAGTTGTAGTCCTGCATGTAAAGATGACCCTGGATTTTTGAATCGCACCATTTCGCTACCAGAAGTACGTGTTATTCCCGTTTGAAGGTCTACTTGTGCTTGTTTTTTTACGAAGCAGATTGCGGCAGATTCTGCCCCTCAAATCAATTTTCTGTCGGTCGGACCCTTTATCAAAGTTGTAGTCCTGGATGTAAAGATGACCCTGGATTTTTGAATCGCACCATTTCGCTACCAGAAGCACGTGTTATTCCCGTTTGAAGGTCTAGTTGTGTTTTTTCTTTTCACGACGCAGATTGCGGTCGATTGTGCCCGTCAAATCAATGTTCTGGCATTGGACCTTTCATCAAAGTTGTAGTCTTGTATGTAAAGATCATCCTGGATTTTTGAATCACATGATTTCGCTAACAGCAGCACGTGATATCCCCGTCTGAAGGTCTACTTGTGCTTGTTTTTTTACAAAGCAGATTGCGGCAGATTCTGCCCCTCAAATCAATTTTCTGTCGGTCGGACCCTTCATCAAAGTTGTAGTCCTGTATGTAAAGATGGCCCTGGATTTTTGAATCGCCTCATTTAACTACTAGAAGCACGTGATATCCCCGTTTGAAGGTCTACTTGTGCTTGTTTTTTTTCGAAGCAGATTGCAGCAGATTCTGCCCCTCAAATCAATTTTCTGTCGGTCGGACCCTTTATCAAAGTTGTAGTCCTGTATGTAAAGATGGCCCTGGATTTTTGAATCGCCTCATTTAACTACCAGAAGCACATGATATCCCCATTTGAAGGTCTAGTTGTGTTTGTTTTGTTACGAAATTGATTGCGGCCGATTCGGCCCCTTTAAATCAATTTTCTATCGGTCGGACCCTTCATCAAAGTTGTAGTCCTGTATGTAAAGATGGCCCTGGATTTTTGAATCGCCTCATTTAACTACCAGAAGCACATGATATTCCCATTTGAAGGTCTAGTTGTGTTTGTTTTGTTACGAAATTGATTGCGGCCGATTCTGCCCCTCAAATCAATTTTCTGTCGGTCGGACCCTTCATCAAAGTTGTAGTCCTGTATGTAAAGATGGCCCTGAATGTTTGAATTGCCTCATTTAACTACCAGAAGCACATGATATCCCCGTTTGAAGGTCTACTTGTGCTTGTTTTTTTTTCCGAAGCGGATTGCGGCAGATTCTGCCCCTCAAATCAATTTTCTATCGGTCGGACCCTTCATCAAAGTTGTAGTCCTGGATGTAAAGATGACCCTGGATTTTTGAATCGCACCATTTCGCTTACAGAAGCACGTGATATCCCCGTTTGAAGGTCTACTTGTGCTTGTTGTTTTACGAAGCAGATTGCGGCAGATTCTGCCCCTCAAATCAATTTTCTGTCGGTCGGACCCTTCATCAAAGTTGTACTCCTGTATGTAAAGATGGCCCTGGATTTTTGAATCGCCTCATTTAACTACCAGAAGCACGTGATATCCCCGTTTGAAAGTCTAGTTTTGGTTGTTTTTTTACAAAAACGATTGCGGCCGCTTCTGCCCCTCAAATGAATTTTCTGTCGGTCGGACTATTCATCAAAGTTGTATTATTAGATGTAAAGATGAACCTGGATTTTTGAATCGCACCATTTCGCTAACATAAGCACGTGATATCCCCGTTTCAAGGTCTAGTTGTGCTTGTTTTTTTACGAAGCAGATTGCGGCAGATTCTGCTCGTCAAATCAATTTTCTAGCGGTCGGACCCTTCATCAAAGTTGTAGTCCTGTATGTAAAGATGGCCCTGGATTTTTGAATCGCCTCATTTAACTATCAGAAGCACATGATATCCCCATTTGAAGGTCTAGTTGTGTTTGTTTTGTTACGAAATTGATTGCGGCCGATTCTGCCCCTCAAATCAATTTTCTGTCGGTCGGACCCTTCATCAAAGTTGTAGTCCTGGATGTAAAGATGACCCTAGATTTTTGAATGGCACCATTTCGCTACCAGAAGCACGTGTTATTCCCGTTTGAACGTCTAGTTGTGTTTTTTCTTTTTACCACGCAGATTGCGGGCGATTTTGCCCGTCAAATCAATGTTCTGGCATTGGACCCTTCGTCAAAGTTGTAGTCCTGTATGTAAAGATGATCCTGGATTTTTGAATCACATGATTTCGCTAACAGAAGAACGTGATATCCCCGTTTGAAGGTCTACTTGTGCTTGTTTTTTTATGAAGCAGATTGCGGTCGATTCTGCCCCTCAAATCAATTTTCTATCGGTCGGACCCTTCATCAAAGTTGTAGTCCTGTATGTAAAGATGGCCCTGGATTTTTGAATCGCCTCATTTAACTACTAGAAGAACGTGATATCCCTGTTTGAAGGTCTACTTGTGCTTGTTTTTTTTTCCGAAGCGGATTGCGGCAGATTCTGCCCCTCAAATCAATTTTCTGTCGGTCGGACCCTTCATCAAAATTGTAGTCCTGTATGTAAAGATGATCCTGGATTTTTGAATCACATGTTTTCGCTACCAGAAGCACGTGATATCCCTGTTTGAAGGTCTAGTTGTGCTTGTTTTGTTACGAAGCAGATTGCGGCAGATTCTGCCCCTCAAATCAATTTTCTGTCGGTCGGACCCTTCATCAAAGTTGTAGTCCTGTATGTAAAGATGGCCCTGGATTTTTGAATCGCCTTATTTAACAACCAGAAGCACGTGATATCCCCGTTTGAAGGTCTAGTTTTTGTTGTTTTTTTATGAAAATAATTGCGGCCGATTCTGCCCCTCAAATCAATTTTCTGTCGGTCGGACCCTCATCAAAGTTGTAGTCCTGCATGTAAAGATGACCGTGGATTTTTGAATCGCACCATTTCGCTACCAGAAGTTCATGTTATTCCCGTTTGAAGGTCTACTTGTGCTTGTTTTTTTACGAAGCAGATTGCGGCAGATTCTGCCCCTCAAATCAATTTTCTGTCGGTCGGACCCTTCATCAAAGTTGTAGTCCTGTATGTAAAGATGGCCCTGGATTTTTGAATCACCTCATTTAACTACCAGAAGCACGTGATATCCCCGTTTGAAGGTCTAGTTTTGGTTGTGTTTTTACGAAAACGATTGCGGCCGATTCTGCCTCTCAAATCAATTTTCTGTCGGTCGGACCCTTCATCAAAGTTGTAGTCCTGTATGTAAAGATGGCCCTGAATGTTTGAATCGCCTCATTTAACTACCAGAAGCACATGATATCCCCGTTTGAAGGTCTACTTGGGCTTGTTTTTTTTTCCGAAGCGGATTGCGGCAGATTCTGCCCCTCAAATCAATTTTCTATCGGTCGGACCCTTCATCAAAGTTGTAGTCCTGGATGTAAAGATGACCCTGGATTTTTGAATCGCACCATTTAGCTTACAGAAGCACGTGATATCCCCGTTTGAAGGTCTACTTGTGCTTGTTGTTTTACGAAGCAGATTGCGGCAGATTCTGCCCCTCAAATCAATTTTCTGTTGGTCGGACCCTTCATCAAAGTTGTACTCCTGTATGTAAAGATGGCCCTGGATTTTTGAATCGCCTCATTTAACTACCAGAAGCACGTGATATCCCCGTTTGAAAGTCTAGTTTTGGTTGTTTTTTTACAAAAACAATTGCGGCCGCTTCTGCCCCTCAAATGAATTTTCTGTCGGTCGGACTATTCATCAAAGTTGTATTATTAGATGTAAAGATGAACCTGGATTTTTGAATCGCACCATTTCGCTAACATAAGCACGGGATATCCCCGTTTGAAGGTCTAGTTGTGCTTGTTTTTTTACGAAGCAGATTGCGGCAGATTCTGCTCGTCAAATCAATTTTCTAGCGGTCGGACCCTTCATCAAAATTGTAGTCCTGTATGTAAAGATAGCCCTGGATTTTGAATCGCCTCATTTAACTATCAGAAGCACATGATATCCCCATTTCAAGGTATAGTTGTGTTAGTTTTGTTACGAAATTGATTGCGGCCGATTCTGCCCCTCAAATCAATTTTCTGTCGGTCGGACCCTTCATCAAAGTTGTAGTCCTGGATGTAAAGATGACCCTAGATTTTTGAATGGCACCATTTCGCTACCAGAAGCACGTGTTATTCCCGTTTGAACGTCTAGTTGTGTTTTTTCTTTTTACCACGCAGATTGCGGGCGATTTTGCCCGTCAAATCAAAGTTCTGGCATTGAACCCTTCGTCAAAGTTGTAGTCCTGTATGTAAAGATGATCCTGGATTTTTGAATCACATGATTTCGCTAACAGAAGAACGTGATATCCCCGTTTGAAGGTCTACTTGTGCTTGTTTTTTTATGAAGCAGATTGCGGCCGATTCTGCCCCTCAAATCAATTTTCTATCGGTCGGACCCTTCATCAAAGTTGTAGTCCTGTATGTAAAGATGGCCCTGGATTTTTGAATCGCCTCATTTAACTACTAGAAGAACGTGATATCCCTGTTTGAAGGTCTACTTGTGCTTGTTTTTTTTTCCGAAGCGGATTGCGGCAGATTCTGCCCCTCAAATCAATTTTCTGTCGGTCGGACCCTTCATCAAAATTGTAGTCCTGTATGTAAAGATGATCCTGGATTTTTGAATCACATGATTTCGCTACCAGAAGCACGTGATATCCCTGTTTGAAGGTCTAGTTGTGCCTGTTTTGTTACGAAGCAGATTGCGGCAGATTCTGCCCCTCAAATCAATTTTCTGTCGGTCGGACCCTTCATCAAAGTTGTAGTCCTGTATGTAAAGATGGCCCTGGATTTTTGAATCGCCTCATTTAACTACTAGAAGAACGTGATATCCCTGTTTGAAGGTCTACTTGTGCTTGTTTTTTTTTCCGAAGCGGATTGCGGCAGATTCTGCCCCTCAAATCAATTTTCTGTCGGTCGGACCCTTCATCAAAATTGTAGTCCTGTATGTAAAGATGATCCTGGATTTTTGAATCACATGATTTCGCTACCACAAGCATGTGATATCCCTGTTTGAAGGTCTAGTTGTGCTTGTTTTGTTACGAAGCAGATTGCGGCAGATTCTGCCCCTCAAATCAATTTTCTGTCGGTCGGACCCTTCATCAAAGTTGTAGTCCTGTATGTAAAGATGGCCCTGGATTTTTGAATCGCCTCATTTAACAACCAGAAGCACGTGATATCCCCGTTTGAAGGTCTAGTTTTTGTTGTTTTTTTACGAAAATAATTGCGGCCGATTCTGCCCCTCAAATCAATTTTCTGTAGGTCGGACCCTCATCAAAGTTGTAGTCCTGGATGTAAAGATGACCCTGGATTTTTGAATCGCACCATTTCGCTACCAGAAGTACGTGTTATTCCCGTTTGAAGGTCTACTTGTGCTTGTTTTTTTACGAAGCAGATTGCGGCAGATTCTGCCCCTCAAATCAATTTTCTGTCGGTCGGACCCTTCATCAAAGTTGTAGTCCTGTATGTAAAGATGGCCATGGATTTTTGAATCGCCTTATTTAACTACCAGAAGCACATGATATTCCCGTTTGAAGGTCTAGTTGTGTTTGTTTTGTTAAGAAATTGATTGCGGCCGATTCTGCCCCTCAAATCAATTTTCTGTCGGTCGGACCCTTCATCAAAGTTGTAGTCCTGTATGTAAAGATGGCCCTGAATGTTTGAATCGCCTCATTTAACTACCAGAAGCACATGATATCCCCGTTTGAAGGTCTACTTGTGCTTGTTTTTTTTTCCGAAGCGGATTGCGGCAGATTCTGCCCCTCAAATCAATTTTCTATCGGTCGGACCCTTCATCAAAGTTGTACTCCTGTATGTAAAGATGGCCCTGGATTTTTTAATCGCCTCATTTAACTACCAGAAGCACGTGATATCCCCGTTTGAAAGTCTAGTTTTGGTTGTTTTTTTACAAAAACAATTGCGGCCGCTTCTGCCCCTCAAATGAATTTTCTGTCGGTCGGACTATTCATCAAAGTTGTTTTATTAGATGTAAAGATGAACCTGGATTTTTGAATCGCACCATTTCGCTAACATAAGCACGTGATATCCCCGTTTGAAGGTCTAGTTGTGCTTGTTTTTTTACGAAGCAGATTGCGGCAGATTCTGCTCGTCAAATCAATTTTCTAGCGGTCGGACCCTTCATCAAAGTTATAGTCCTGTATGTAAAGATAGCCCTGGATTTTGAATCGCGTCATTTAACTATCAGAAGCACATGATATCCCCATTTCAAGGTCTAGTTGTGTTTGTTTTGTTACGAAATTGATTGCGGCCGATTCTGCCCCTCAAATCAATTTTCTGTCGGTCGGACCCTTCATCAAAGTTGTAGTCCTGGATGTAAAGATGACCCTGGATTTTTGAATCGCACCATTTCGCAACCAGAAGTACATGTTATTCCCGTTTGAAGGTCTACTTGTGCTTGTTTTTTTACGAAGCAGATTGCGGCAGATTCTGCCCCTCAAATCAATTTTCTGTCAGTCGGACCCTTCATCAAAGTTGTAGTCCTGTATGTAAAGATGGCCCTGGATTTTTGAATCACCTCATTTAACTACCAGAAGCACGTGATATCCCCGTTTGAAGGTCTAGTTTTGGTTGTTTTTTTACGAAAACGATTGCGGCCGATTCTGCCTCTCAAATAAATTTTCTGTCGATCGGACCCTTCATCAAAGTTGTAGTCCTGGATGTAAAGATGACCCTGGATTTTTGAATCGCACCATTTCGCTACCAGAAGCACGTGTTATTCCCGTTTGAAGGTCTAGTTGTGTTTTTTCTTTTTACGACGCAGATTGCGGTCGATTGTGCCCGTCAAATCAATGTTCTGGCATTGGACCTTTCATCAAAGTTGTAGTCTTGTATGTAAAGATCATCCTGGATTTTTGAATCACATGATTTCGCTAACAGCAGCACGTGATATCCCCGTCTGAAGGTCTACTTGTGCTTGTTTTTTTACGAAGCAGATTGCGGCAGATTCTGCCCCTCAAATCAATTTTCTGTCGGTCGGACCCTTCATCAAAGTTGTACTCCTGTATGTAAAGATGGCCCTGGATTTTTAAATCGCACCATTTCGCTAACAGAAACACGTGATATCCCCGTTTGAAGGTCTAGTTGTGCTTGTTTTTTTACGAAGCAGATTGCGGCCGATTCTGCCCCTCAAATCAATTTTTTGTCGGTCGGACCCTTCATCAAAGTTGTAGTCCTATATGTAAAGATGGCCCTGGATTTTTGAATCACCTCATTTAACTACTAGAAGAACGTGATATCCCTGTTTGAAGGTGTACTTGTGCTTGTTTTTTTTTCCGAAGCGGATTGCGGCAGATTCTGCCCTGCAAATCAATTTTCTGTCGGTCGGACCCTTCATCAAAGTTGTACTCCTGTATGTAAAGATGGCCCTGGATTTTTGAATCGCCTCATTTAACTACCAGAAGCACGTGATATCCCCGTTTGAAGGTCTAGTTTTGGTTGTTTTTTTACGACGCAGATTGCGGCCGATTGTGCCCGTCAAATCAATGTTCTAGCATTGGACCTTTCATCAAAGTTGTAGTCTTGTATGTAAAGATCATCCTGGATTTTTGAATCACATGATTTCGCTAACAGAAGCACGTGATATCCCCGTTTGAAGGTCTACTTGTGCTTGTTTTTTTACGAAGCAGATTGCGGCAGATTCTGCCCCTCAAATCAATTTTCTGTCGGTCGGACCCTTCATCAAAGTTGTACTCCTGTATGTAAAGATGGCCCTGGATTTTTGAATCGCCTCATTTAACTACAAGAAGCACGTGATATCCCCATTTGAAGGTCTAGTTTTGGTTGTTTTTTTACTAAAACGATTGCGGCCGATTCTGCCCCTCAAATGAATTTTCTATCGGTCGAACCCTTCATCAAAGTTGTAGTCCTGGATGTAAAGATGACCCTGGATTTTTGAATCGCACCATTTCGCTAACAGAAACACGTGATATCCCCGTTTGAAGGTCTAGTTGTGCTTGTTTTTTTACGAAGAAGATTGCGGCAGATTCTGCCCCTCAAATCAATTTTCTGTCGGTCGGACCCTTCATCAAAGTTGTAGTCCTGTATGTAAAGATGGCTCTGGATTTTTGAATCGCCTCATTTAACTACCAGAAGCACATGATATCCCCATTTGAAGGTCTAGTTGTGTTTGTTTTGTTACGAAATTGATTGCGGCCGATTCTGCCCCTCAAATCAATTTTCTGTCGGTCGGACCCTTCATCAAAGTTGTAGTCTTGTATGTAAAGATGGCCCTGGATTTTTGAATCGCCTCATTTAACAACCAGAAGCACGTGATATCCCCGTTTGAAGGTCTAGTTTTTGTTGTTTTTTTACGAAAATAATTGCGGCCGATTCTGCCCCTCAAATCAATTTTCTGTCGGTCGGACCCTTCATCAAAGTTGTAGTCCTGGATGTAAAGATGACCCTGGATTTTTGAATCGCACCATTTCACTAACAGAAACACGTGATATCCCCGTTTGAAGGTCTAGTTGTGCTTGTTTTTTGACGAAGCAGATTGCGGCAGATTCTGCCCCTCAAATCAATTTTCTGTCGGTTGGACCCTTCATCAAAGTTGTAGTCCTGTATGTAAAGATAGCTCTGGATTTTTGAATCGCCTCATTTAACTACCAGAAGCACATGATATCCCCATTTGAAGGTCTAGTTGTGTTTGTTTTGTTACGAAATTGATTGCGGCCGATTCTGCCCCTCAAATCAATTTTCTGTCGGTCGGACCCTTCATCAAAGTTGTAGTCCTGTATGTAAAGATGGCTCTGGATTTTTGAATCGCCTCATTTAACTACTAGAAGAACGTGATATCCCTGTTTGAAGGTCTACTTGTGCTTGTTTTTTTTCCGAAGCGGATTGCGGCAGATTCTGCCCTGCAAATCAATTTTCTGTCGGTCGGACCCTTCATCAAAGTTGTAGTCCTATATGTAAAGATGGCCCTGAATGTTTGAATCGCCTCATTTAACTACCAGAAGCACGTGTTATTCCCGTTTGAAGCTCTAGTTGTGTTTTTTCTTTTTACCACGCAGATTGCGGCCGATTGTGCCCGTCAAATCAATGTTCTGGCATTGGACCTTTCATCAAAGTTGTAGTCTTGTATGTAAAGATCATCCTGGATTTTTGAATCACATGATTTCGCTAACAGAAGCACGTGATATCCCCGTTTGAAGGTCTACTTGTGCTTGTTTTTTTACGAAGCAGATTGCGGCAGATTCTGCCCCTCAAATCAATTTTCTGTCGGTCGGACCCTTCATCAAAGTTGTAGTCCTATATGTAAAGATGGCCCTGGATTTTTGAATCGCCTCATTTAACAACTAGAAGAACATGATATCCCTGTTTGAAGGTCTACTTGTGCTTGTTTTTTTTTCCGAAGCGGATTGCGGCAGATTCTGCCCCTCAAATCAATTTTCTGTCGGTCGGACCCTTCATCAAAGTTGTAGTCCTGTATGTAAAGATGGCTCTGGATTTTTGAATCGCCTCATTTAACTACCAGAAGCACATGATATCCCCATTTGAAGGTCTAGTTGTGTTTGTTTTGTTACGAAATTGATTGCGGCCGATTCTGCCCCTCAAATCAATTTTCTGTCGGTCGGACCCTTCATCAAAGTTGTAGTCCTATATGTAAAGATGGCCCTGGATTTTTGAATCACCTCATTTAACTACTAGAAGAACGTGATATCCCTGTTTGAAGGTGTACTTGTGCTTGTTTTTTTTTCCGAAGCGGATTGCGGCAGATTCTGCCCTGCAAATCAATTTTCTGTCGGTCGGACCCTTCATCAAAGTTGTACTCCTGTATGTAAAGATGGCCCTGGATTTTTGAATCGCCTCATTTAACTACCAGAAGCACGTGATATCCCCGTTTGAAGGTCTAGTTTTGGTTTTTTTTTAAGAAAACGATTGCGGCTGATTCTGCCCCTCAAATCAATTTTCTGTCGGTCGGACCCTGTATCAAAGTTGTAGTCCTATATGTAAAGATGGCCCTAGATTTTTGAATCGCCTCATTTAACTACTAGAAGCACGTGATATCCCCGTTTGAAGGTCTACTTGTGCTTGTTTTTTTTTTCCGAAGCGGATTGCGGCAGATTCTGCCCTGCAAATCAATTTTCTGTCGGTCGAACCCTTCATCAAAGTTGTAGTCCTGTATGTAAAGATGGCCCTGGATTTTTGAATTGCCTCATTTAACTACCAGAAGCACGTGATATCCCCATTTGAAGGTCTAGTTTTGGTTGTTTTTTTACTAAAACGATTGCGGCCGATTCTGCCCCTCAAATGAATTTTCTATCGGTCGAACCCTTCATCAAAGTTGTAGTCCTGGATGTAAAGATGACCCTGGATTTTTGAATCGCACCATTTCGCTAACAGAAACACGTGATATCCCCGTTTGAAGGTCTAGTTGTGCTTGTTTTTTTACGAAGAAGATTGCGGCAGATTCTGCCCCTCAAATCAATTTTTTGTCGGTCGGACCCTTCATCAAAGTTGTAGTCCTGTATGTAAAGATGGCTCTGGATTTTTGAATCGCCTCATTTAACTACCAGAAGCACATGATATTCCCATTTGAAGGTCTAGTTGTGTTTGTTTTGTTACTAAATTGATTGCGGCCGATTCTGCCCCTCAAATCAATTTTCTGTCGGTCGGACCCTCATCAAAGTTGTAGTCCTATATGTAAAGATTGCCCTGGATTTTTGAATCACCTCATTTAACTACTAGAAGAACGTGATATCCCTGTTTGAAGGTGTACTTGTGCTTGTTTTTTTTTCCGAAGCGGATTGCGGCAGATTCTGCCCTGCAAATCAATTTTCTGTCGGTCGGACCCTTCATCAAAGTTGTACTCCTGTATGTAAAGATGGCCCTGGATTTTTGAATCGCCTCATTTAACTACCAGAAGCACGTGATATCCCCGTTTGAAGGTCTAGTTTTGGTTTTTTTTTAAGAAAACGATTGCGGCTGATTCTGCCCCTCAAATCAATTTTCTGTCGGTCGGACCCTGTATCAAAGTTGTAGTCCTATATGTAAAGATGGCCCTAGATTTTTGAATCTCCTCATTTAACTACTAGAAGCACGTGATATCCCCGTTTGAAGGTCTACTTGTGCTTGTTTTTTTTTTCCGAAGCGGATTGCGGCAGATTCTGCCCTGCAAATCAATTTTCTGTCGGTCGGACCCTTCATCAAAGTTGTAGTCCTGTATGTAAAGATGGCCCTGAATTTTTGAATCGCCTCATTTAACTACCAGAAGCACGTGATATCCCCGTTTGAAGGTCTACTTTTGGTTGTTTTTTTACGAAAACGATTGCGGATGATTCTGCCCCTCAAATCAATTTTCTGTCGGTCGGACCCTTCATCAAAGTTGTAGTCCTGTATGTAAAGATGGCCGTAGATTTTTGAATCGCCTCATTTAACTACTAGAAGCACGTGATATCCCCGTTTGAAGGTCTACTTGAGCTTGTTTTTTTTTCCGAAGCGGATTGCGGCAGATTCTGCCCTGCAAATCAATTTTCTGTCGGTCGGACCCTTCATCAAAGTTGTAGTGCTATATGTAAAGATGGCCCTGAATGTTTGAATCGCCTCATTTAACTACCAGAAGCACGTGATATCCCCGTTTGAAGGTCTAGTTTTGGTTTTTTTTTAAGAAAACGATTGCGGCTGATTCTGCCCCTCAAATCAATTTTCTGTCGGTCGGACCCTTCATCAAAGTTGTAGTCCTATATGTAAAGATGGCCCTAGATTTTTGAATCGCCTCATTTAACTACTAGAAGCACGTGATATCCCCGTTTGAAGGTCTACTTGTGCTTGTTTTTTTTTTCCGAAGCGGATTGCGGCAGATTCTGCCCTGCAAATCAATTTTCTGTCGGTCGAACCCTTCATCAAAGTTGTAGTCCTGTATGTAAAGATGGCCCTGGATTTTGAATCGCCTCATTTAACTACTAGAAGCTCGTGATATCCCCGTTTGAAGGTCTACTTGTGCTTGTTTTTTTTCCGAAGCGGATTGCGGCAGATTCTGCCCTGCAAATCAATTTTCTGTCGGTCGGACCCTTCATCAAAGTTGTAGTCCTGGATGTAAAGATGACCCTAGATTTTTGAATCGCACCATTTCGCTACCAGAAGCACGAGTTATCCCCGTTTGAAGGTCTAGTTGTGTTTTTTCTTTTTACGACGCAGATTGCGGCCGATTCTGCCTGTCAAATCAATTTTCTGGCGGTCGGGCCCTGTATCAAAGTTGTAGTCCTGTATGTAAAGATGATCCTGGATTTTTGAATAACATGATTTCGCTACTAGAAGCACGTGATATGCCCGTTTGAAGGTCTAGTTGTGCTTGTTTTTTTACGAAGCAGATTGCGGCAGATTCTGCCCCTCATATCAATTTTCTGTCAGTCGAACCCTTCATCAAAGTTGTAGTCCTGGATGTAAAGATGACCCTGGATTTTTGAATCGCACCATTTCGCTAACAGAAGCATGTGATATCCACGTTTGAAGGTCTAGTTGTGCTTTTTTTTTACGAAGCAGATTGCGGCAGATTCTGCCTGTCAAATCAATTTTCTGTCGGTCGGACCCTTCATCAAAGTTGTAGTCCTGTATGTAAAGATGGCCCTGAATTTTTGAATCGCCTCATTTAACTACCAGAAGCACGTGATATCCCCGTTTGAAGGTCTAGTTTTGGTTGTTTTTTTACGAAAACGATTGCGGATGATTCTGCCCCTCAAATCAATTTTCTGTCGGTCGGACCCTTCATCAAAGTTGTAGTCCTGTATGTAAAGATGGCCGTAGATTTTTGAATCGCCTCATTTAACTACTAGAAGCACGTGATATCCCTGTTTGAAGGTCTACTTGAGCTTGTTTTTTTTTCCGAAGCGGATTGCGGCAGATTCTGCCCTGCAAATCAATTTTCTGTCGGTCGGACCTTCATCAAAGTTGTAGTGCTATATGTAAAGATGGCCCTGAATGTTTGAATCGCCTCATTTAACTACCATAAGCACGTGATATCCCCGTTTGAAGGTCTAGTTTTGGTTTTTTTTTAAGAAAACGATTGCGGCTGATTCTGCCCCTCAAATCAATTTTCTGTCGGTCGGACCCTTCATCAAAGTTGTAGTCCTATATGTAAAGATGGCCCTAGATTTTTGAATCGCCTCATTTAACTACTAGAAGCACGTGATATCCCCGTTTGAAGGTCTACTTGTGCTTGTTTTTTTTTTCCGAAGCGGATTGCGGCAGATTCTGCCCTGCAAATCAATTTTCTGTCGGTCGAACCCTTCATCAAAGT
Organism: Salix caprea; assembly: GCA_964035475.1. Lineage (NCBI taxonomy): Eukaryota > Viridiplantae > Streptophyta > Magnoliopsida > Malpighiales > Salicaceae > Salix > Salix caprea. The sequence continues at coordinate 9,743,434 of OZ037746.1, forward strand.
TGTAGTCCTGTATGTAAAGATGGCCCTGGATTTTGAATCGCCTCATTTAACTACTAGAAGCACGTGATATCCCCGTTTGAAGGTCTACTTGTGCTTGTTTTTTTTCCGAAGCGGATTGCGGCAGATTCTGCCCTGCAAATCAATTTTCTGTCGGTCGGACCCTTCATCAAAGTTGTAGTCCTGTATGTAAAGATGGCCGTAGATTTTTGAATCGCCTCATTTAACTACTAGAAGCACGTGATATCCCCGTTTGAAGGTCTACTTGTGCTTGTTTTTTTTCCGAAGCGGATTGCGGCAGATTCTGCCCTGCAAATCAATTTTCTGTCGGTCGGACCCTTCATCAAAGTTGTAGTCCTGGATGTAAAGATGACCCTAGATTTTTGAATCGCACCATTTCGCTACCAGAAGCACGAGTTATCCCCGTTTGAAGGTCTAGTTGTGTTTTTTCTTTTTACGACGCAGATTGCGGCCGATTCTGCCTGTCAAATCAATTTTCTGGCGGTCGGGCCCTGTATCAAAGTTGTAGTCCTGTATGTAAAGATGATCCTGGATTTTTGAATAACATGATTTCGCTACTAGAAGCACGTGATATGCCCGTTTGAAGGTCTAGTTGTGCTTGTTTTTTTACGAAGCAGATTGCGGCAGATTCTGCCCCTCAAATCAATTTTCTGTCAGTCGAACCCTTCATCAAAGTTGTAGTCCTGGATGTAAAGATGACCCTGGATTTTTGAATCGCACCATTTCGCTAACAGAAGCATGTGATATCCACGTTTGATGGTCTAGTTGTGCTTTTTATTTACGAAGCAGATTGCGGCAGATTCTGCCTGTCAAATCAATTTTCTGTCGGACGGACCCTTCATTAAAGTTGTAGTCCTGTATGTAAAGATGGCCCTGAATTTTTGAATCGCCTCATTTAACTACCAGAAGCACGCGATATCCCCGTTTGAAGGTCTAGTTTTGGTTGTTTTTTTACGAAAACGATTGCGGATGATTCTGCCCCTCAAATCAATTTTCTGTCGGTCGGACCCTTCATCAAAGTTGTAGTCCTGTATGTAAAGATGGCTGTAGATTTTTGAATCGCCTCATTTAACTACTAGAAGCACGTGATATCCCCGTTTGAAGGTCTACTTGTGCTTGTTTTTTTTTCCGAAGCGGATTGCGGCAGATTCTGCCCTGCAAATCAATTTTCTGTCGGTCGGACCCTTCATCAAAGTTGTAGTCCTGGATGTAAAGATGACCCTGGATTTTTGAATCGCACCATTTCGCTTACAGAAGCACGTGATATCCCCGTTGGAAGGTCTACTTGTGCTTGTTTTTTTACGAAGCAGATTGCGGCAGATTCTGCCCCTGAAATCAATTTTCTGTTGGTCGGACCCTTCATCAAAGTTGTAGTCCTGTATGTAAAGATGGCCCTGGATTTTTGAATCGCCTCATTTAACTACCAGAAGCATGTGATATCCCCGTTTGAAGGTCTAGTTTTGGTTGTTTTTTTACGAAACGATTGCGGCCGATTCTACCCCTCAAATAAATTTTCTGTCGGTCGGACCCTTCATCAAAGTTGTAGTCCTGGATGTAAAGATGACCCTGGATTTTTGAATCGCACCATTTCGCTTACAGAAGCACGTGCTATCCCCGTTGGAAGGTCTACTTGTGCTTGTTTTTTTACGAAGCAGATTGCGGCAGATTCTGCCCCTGAAATCAATTTTCTGTTGGTCGGACCCTTCATCAAAGTTGTAGTCCTGTATGTAAAGATGGCCCTGGATTTTTGAATCGCCTCATTTAACTACCAGAAGCATGTGATATCCCCGTTTGAAGGTCTAGTTTTGGTTGTTTTTTTACGAAACGATTGCGGCCGATTCTACCCCTCAAATAAATTTTCTGTCGGTCGGACCCTTCATCAAAGTTGTAGTCCTGGATGTAAAGATGACCCTGGATTTTTGAATCGCACCATTTCCCTAACAGAAGCATGTGATATCCACGTTTGAAGGTATAGTTGTGCTTTTTTTTTACGAAGCAGATTGCGGCAGATTCTGCCTGTCAAATCAATTTTCTGTCGGTCGGACCCTTCATCAAAGTTGTAGTCCTGTATGTAAAGATGGCCCTGAATTTTTGAATCGCCTCATTTAACTACCAGAAGCACGTGATATCCCCGTTTGAAGGTCTACTTTTGGTTGTTTTTTTACGAAAACGATTGCGGATGATTCTGCCCCTCAAATCAATTTTCTGTCGGTCGGACCCTTCATCAAAGTTGTAGTCCTGTATGTAAAGATGGCCGTAGATTTTTGAATCGCCTCATTTAACTATTAGAAGCACGTGATATCCCCGTTTGAAGGTCTACTTGTGCTTGTTTTTTTTTCCGAAGCGGATTGCGCCAGATTCTGCCCTGCAAATCAATTTTCTGTCGGTCGGACCCTTCATCAAAGTTGTAGTCCTATATGTAAAGATGGCCCTGAATGTTTGAATCGCCTCATTTAACTACCAGAAGCACGTGATATCCCCGTTTGAAGGTCTAGTTTTGGTTGTTTTTTTATGAAAACGATTGCGGCTGATTCTGCCCCTCAAATCAATTTTCTGTCGGTCGGACCCTTCATCAAAGTTGTAGTCCTGTATGTAAAGATGGACCTATATTTTTGAATCACCTCATTTAACTACTAGAAGCACGTGATATCCCCGTTTGAAGGTCTACTTGTGCTTGTTTTTTTTCCGAAGCGGATTGCGGCAGATTCTGCCCTGCAAATCAATTTTCTGTCGGTCGGACCCTTCATCAAAGTTGTAGTCCTGTATGTAAAGATGGCCCTGGATTTTGAATCGCCTCATTTAACTACTAGAAGCACGTGATATCCCCGTTTGAAGGTGTACTTGTGCTTGTTTTTTTTCCGAAGCGGATTGCGGCAGATTCTGCCCTGCAAATCAATTTTCTGTCGGTCGGACCCTTCATCAAAGTTGTAGTCCTGTATGTAAAGATGGCCCTGGATTTTTGAATCGCCTCATTTAACTACCAGAACCACGTGATATCCTCGTTTGAAGGTCTAGTTTTGGTTGTTTTTTTACGAAAACGATTGCGGCTGATTCTGCCCCTTAAATCAATTTTCTGTCGGTCGGACCCTTCATCAAAGTTGTAGTCCTGTATGTAAAGATGGACGTAGATTTTTGAATCGCCTCATTTAACTACTAGAAGCACGTGATATCCCCGTTTGAAGGTCTACTTGTGCTTGTTTTTTTTTCCGAAGCGGATTGGGGCAGATTCTGCCCTGCAAATCAATTTTCTGTCGGTCGGACCCTACATCAAAGTTGTAGTCCTATATGTAAAGATGGCCCTGAATGTTTGAATCGCCTCATTTAACTACCAGAAGCACGTGATATCCCCGTTTGAAGGTCTAGTTTTGGTTGTTTTTTTATGAAAACGATTGCGGCTGATTCTGCCCCTCAAATCAATTTTCTGTCGGTCGGACCCTTCATCAAAGTTGTAGTCCTGTATGTAAAGATGGCCCTAGATTTTTGAATCACCTCATTTAACTACTAGAAGCACGTGATATCCCCGTTTGAAGGTCTACTTGTGCTTGTTTTTTTTTCCAAAGCGGATTGCGGCAGATTCTGCCCTGCAAATCAATTTTCTGTCGGTCGGACCCTTCATCAAAGTTGTAGTCCTATATGTAAAGATGGCCCTGAATGTTTGAATCGCCTCATTTAACTACCAGAAGCACGTGATATCCCCGTTTGAAGGTCTAGTTTTGGTTGTTTTTTTACGAAACGATTGCGGCCGATTCTACCCCTCAAATAAATTTTCTGTCGGTCGGACCCTTCATCAAAGTTGTAGTCCTGGATGTAAAGATGACCCTGGATTTTTGAATCGCACCATTTCGCTTACAGAAGCACGTGCTATCCCCGTTGGAAGGTCTACTTGTGCTTGTTTTTTTACGAAGCAGATTGCGGCAGATTCTGCCCCTGAAATCAATTTTCTGTTGGTCGGACCCTTCATCAAAGTTGTAGTCCTGTATGTAAAGATGGCCCTGGATTTTTGAATCGCCTCATTTAACTACCAGAAGCATGTGATATCCCCGTTTGAAGGTCTAGTTTTGGTTGTTTTTTTACGAAACGATTGCGGCCGATTCTACCCCTCAAATAAATTTTCTGTCGGTCGGACCCTTCATCAAAGTTGTAGTCCTGGATGTAAAGATGACCCTGGATTTTTGAATCGCACCATTTCCCTAACAGAAGCATGTGATATCCACGTTTGAAGGTATAGTTGTGCTTTTTTTTTACGAAGCAGATTGCGGCAGATTCTGCCTGTCAAATCAATTTTCTGTCGGTCGGACCCTTCATCAAAGTTGTAGTCCTGTATGTAAAGATGGCCCTGAATTTTTGAATCGCCTCATTTAACTACCAGAAGCACGTGATATCCCCGTTTGAAGGTCTACTTTTGGTTGTTTTTTTACGAAAACGATTGCGGATGATTCTGCCCCTCAAATCAATTTTCTGTCGGTCGGACCCTTCATCAAAGTTGTAGTCCTGTATGTAAAGATGGCCGTAGATTTTTGAATCGCCTCATTTAACTAGTAGAAGCACGTGATATCCCCGTTTGAAGGTCTACTTGTGCTTGTTTTTTTTTCCGAAGCGGATTGCGCCAGATTCTGCCCTGCAAATCAATTTTCTGTCGGTCGGACCCTTCATCAAAGTTGTAGTCCTGTATGTAAAGATGGCCCTGGATTTTGAATCGCCTCATTTAACTACTAGAAGCACGTGATATCCCCGTTTGAAGGTGTACTTGTGCTTGTTTTTTTTTCCAAAGCGGATTGCGGCAGATTCTGCCCTGCAAATCAATTTTCTGTCGGTCGGACCCTTCATCAAAGTTGTAGTCCTATATGTAAAGATGGCCCTGAATGTTTGAATCGCCTCATTTAACTACCAGAAGCACGTGATATCCCCGTTTGAAGGTCTAGTTTTGGTTGTTTTTTTACGAAACGATTGCGGCCGATTCTACCCCTCAAATAAATTTTCTGTCGGTCGGACCCTTCATCAAAGTTGTAGTCCTGGATGTAAAGATGACCCTGGATTTTTGAATCGCACCATTTCGCTTACAGAAGCACGTGCTATCCCCGTTGGAAGGTCTACTTGTGCTTGTTTTTTTACGAAGCAGATTGCGGCAGATTCTGCCCCTGAAATCAATTTTCTGTTGGTCGGACCCTTCATCAAAGTTGTAGTCCTGTATGTAAAGATGGCCCTGGATTTTTGAATCGCCTCATTTAACTACCAGAAGCATGTGATATCCCCGTTTGAAGGTCTAGTTTTGGTTGTTTTTTTACGAAACGATTGCGGCCGATTCTACCCCTCAAATAAATTTTCTGTCGGTCGGACCCTTCATCAAAGTTGTAGTCCTGGATGTAAAGATGACCCTGGATTTTTGAATCGCACCATTTCCCTAACAGAAGCATGTGATATCCACGTTTGAAGGTATAGTTGTGCTTTTTTTTTACGAAGCAGATTGCGGCAGATTCTGCCTGTCAAATCAATTTTCTGTCGGTCGGACCCTTCATCAAAGTTGTAGTCCTGTATGTAAAGATGGCCCTGAATTTTTGAATCGCCTCATTTAACTACCAGAAGCACGTGATATCCCCGTTTGAAGGTCTACTTTTGGTTGTTTTTTTACGAAAACGATTGCGGATGATTCTGCCCCTCAAATCAATTTTCTGTCGGTCGGACCCTTCATCAAAGTTGTAGTCCTGTATGTAAAGATGGCCGTAGATTTTTGAATCGCCTCATTTAACTATTAGAAGCACGTGATATCCCCGTTTGAAGGTCTACTTGTGCTTGTTTTTTTTTCCGAAGGGGATTGCGCCAGATTCTGCCCTGCAAATCAATTTTCTGTCGGTCGGACCCTTCATCAAAGTTGTAGTCCTATATGTAAAGATGGCCCTGAATGTTTGAATCGCCTCATTTAACTACCAGAAGCACGTGATATCCCCGTTTGAAGGTCTAGTTTTGGTTGTTTTTTTATGAAAACGATTGCGGCTGATTCTGCCCCTCAAATCAATTTTCTGTCGGTCGGACCCTTCATCAAAGTTGTAGTCCTGTATGTAAAGATGGACCTAGATTTTTGAATCACCTCATTTAACTACTAGAAGCACGTGATATCCCCGTTTGAAGGTCTACTTGTGCTTGTTTTTTTTCCGAAGCGGATTGCGGCAGATTCTGCCCTGCAAATCAATTTTCTGTCGGTCGGACCCTTCATCAAAGTTGTAGTCCTGTATGTAAAGATGGCCCTGGATTTTGAATCGCCTCATTTAACTACTAAAAGCACGTGATATCCCCGTTTGAAGGTGTACTTGTGCTTGTTTTTTTTCCGAAGCGGATTGCGGCAGATTCTGCCCTGCAAATCAATTTTCTGTCGGTCGGACCCTTCATCAAAGTTGTAGTCCTGTATGTAAAGATGGCCCTGGATTTTTGAATCGCCTCATTTAACTACCAGAACCACGTGATATCCTCGTTTGAAGGTCTAGTTTTGGTTGTTTTTTTACGAAAACGATTGCGGCTGATTCTGCCCCTTAAATCAATTTTCTGTCGGTCGGACCCTTCATCAAAGTTGTAGTCCTGTATGTAAAGATGGCCGTAGATTTTTGAATCGCCTCATTTAACTACTAGAAGCACGTGATATCCCCGTTTGAAGGTCTACTTGTGCTTGTTTTTTTTTCCGAAGCGGATTGGGGCAGATTCTGCCCTGCAAATCAATTTTCTGTCGGTCGGACCCTACATCAAAGTTGTAGTCCTATATGTAAAGATGGCCCTGAATGTTTGAATCGCCTCATTTAACTACCAGAAGCACGTGATATCCCCGTTTGAAGGTCTAGTTTTGGTTGTTTTTTTATGAAAACGATTGCGGCTGATTCTGCCCCTCAAATCAATTTTCTGTCGGTCGGACCCTTCATCAAAGTTGTAGTCCTGTATGTAAAGATGGCCCTAGATTTTTGAATCACCTCATTTAACTACTAGAAGCACGTGATATCCCCGTTTGAAGGTCTACTTGTGCTTGTTTTTTTTTCCGAAGCGGATTGCGGCAGATTCTGCCCTGCAAATCAATTTTCTGTCGGTCGGACCCTTCATCAAAGTTGTAGTCCTGTATGTAAAGATGGGCCTGGATTTTTGAATCGCCTCATTTAACTACCAGAAGCACGTGATATCCTCGTTTGAAGGTCTAGTTTTGGTTGTTTTTTTACGAAAACGATTGCGGCTGATTCTGCCCCTCAAATCAATTTTCTGTCGGTCGGACCCTTCATCAAAGTTGTAGTCCTGTATGTAAAGATGGCCCTAGATTTTTGAATCGCCTCATTTAACTACTAGAAGCATGTGATATCCCCGTTTGAAGGTCTACTTGTGCTTGTTTTTTTTTCCGAAGCGGATTGCGGCAGATTCTGCCCTGCAAATCAATTTTCTGTCGGTTGGACCCTTCATCAAAGTTGTAGTCCTGTATGTAAAGATGGCCCTGGATTTTTGAATCGCCTAATTTAACTACTAGAAGCACGTGATATCACCGTTTGAAGGTCTACTTGTGCTTGTTTTTTTACGAAGCAGATTGCGGCAGATTCTGCCCCTCAAATCAATTTTCTGTCTGTCGGACCCTTCATCAAAGTTGTAGTCCTGTATATAAAGATGGCCCTGGATTTTTGAATTGCCTCATTTAACTACTAGAAGCACGTGATATCCCCGTTCGAAGGTCTACTTGTGCTTGTTTTTTTTTCCGAAGCGGATTGCGGCAGATTCTGCCCCTCAAATCAATTTTCTGTCGGTTGGACCCTTCATCAAAGTTGTAGTCCTGTATGTAAAGATGATCCTGGATCTTTGAATCACATGATTTCGCTACCAGAAGCACGTGATATCCCCGTTTGAAGGTCTAGTTGTGCTTGTTTTTTTACGAAGCATATTGCGGCAGATTCTTCCCCTCAAATTAATTTTCTATCGGTCGGACCCTTCATTAAAGTTGTAGCCATGGATGTAAAGATGACCCTGGATTTTTGAATCGCACCATTTCGCTAACAGAAGCACGTGATATCCTCATTTGAAGGTCTAGTTGTGCTTGTTTTTTTACGAAGCAGATTGCGGCAGATTCTGCCCCTCAAATCAATTTTCTGTCGGTCGGACCCTTCATCAAAGTTGTAGTCCTGTATGTAAATATGGCCCTGAATGTTTGAATCGCCTCATTTAACTACCAGAAGCACATGATATCCCCGTTTGAAGGTCTACTTGTGCTTGTTTTTTTTTCCGAAGCGGATTGCGGCAGATTCTGCCCCTCAAATCAATTTTCTATCGGTCGGACCCTTCATCAAAGTTGTAGTCCTGGATGTAAAGATGACGCTGGATTTTTGAATCGCACCATTTCGCTTACAGAAGCACGTGATATCCCCGTTTGAAGGTCTACTAGTGCTTGTTTTTTTACGAAGCAGATTGCGGCAGATTTTGCCCCTCAAATCAATTTTCTGTTGGTCGGACCCTTCATCAAAGTTGTAGTCCTGTATGTAAAGATGACCCTGGATTTTTGAATCGCCTCATTTAACTACCAGAAACATGTGATATCCCCGTTTGAAGGTCTAGTTTTGGTTGTTTTTTTACGAAACGATTGCGGCCGATTCTACCCCTCAAATAAATTTTCTGTCGGTCGGACCCTTCATCAAAGTTGTAGTCCTGGATGTAAAGATGACCCTGGATTTTTGAGTCGCACCATTTCGCTAACAGAAGCATGTGATATCCACGTTTGAAGGTATAGTTGTGCTTTTTTTTTACGAAGCAGATTGCGGCAGATTCTGCCTGTCAAATCAATTTTCTGTCGGTCGGACCCTTCATCAAAGTTGTAGTCCTATATGTAAAGATGGCCCTGAATTTTTGAATCGCCTCATTTAACTACCAGAAGCACGTGATATCCCCGTTTGAAGGTCTACTTTTGGTTGTTTTTTTACGAAAACGATTGCGGATGATTCTGCCCCTCAAATCAATTTTCTGTCGGTCGGACCCTTCATCAAAGTTGTAGTCCTGTATGTAAACATGGCCGTAGATTTTTGAATCGCCTCATTTAACTACTAGAGGCACGTGATATCCCCGTTTGAAGGTCTACTTGAGCTTGTTTTTTTTTCCGAAGCGGATTGCGGCAGATTCTGCCTTGCAAATCAATTTTCTGTCGGTCGGACCCTTCATCAAAGTTGTAGTGCTATATGTAAAGATGGCCCCGAATGTTTGAATCGCCTCATTTAACTACCAGAAGCACGTGATATCCTCATTTGAAGGTCTAGTTTTGGTTGTTTTTTTTACGAAAACGATTGCGGCTGATTCTGCCCCTTAAATCAATTTTTTGTCGGTCGAACCCTTCATCAAAGTGTAGTCCTGTATGTAAAGATGGCCGTAGATTTTTGAATCGCCTCATTTAACTACTAGAAGCACGTGATATCCCCGTTTGAAGGTCTACTTGTGCTTGTTTTTTTTTCCGAAGCGGATTGCGGCAGATTCTGCCCTGCAAATCAATTTTCTGTCAGTCGGACCCTACATCAAAGTTGTAGTCCTATATGTAAAGATGGCCCTGAATGTTTGAATAGCCTCATTTAACTAACAGAAGCACGTGATATCCCCGTTTGAAGGTCTAGTTTTGGTTGTTTTTTTATGAAAACGATTGCGGCTGATTCTGCCCCTCAAATCAATTTTCTGTCGGTCGGACCCTTCATCAAAGTTGTAGTCCTGTATGTAAAGATGGCCCTAGATTTTTGAATCACCTCATTTAACTACTAGAAGCACGTGATATCCCCGTTTGAAGGTCTACTTGTGCTTGTTTTTTTTTCCGAAGCGGATTGCGGCAGATTCTGCCCTGCAAATCAATTTTCTGTCGGTCGGACCCTTCATCAAAGTTGTAGTCCTGTATGTAAAGATGGCCCTGGATTTTGAATTGCCTCATTTAACTACTAGAAGCACGTGATATCCCCGTTTGAAGGTGTACTTGTGCTTGTTTTTTTTCCGAAGCGGATTGCGGCAGATTCTGCCCTGCAAATCAATTTTCTGTCGGTCGGACCTTTCATCAAAGTTGTAGTCCTGGATGTAAAGATGACCCTGGATTTTTGAATCGCACCATTTCGCTTACAGAAGCACGTGATATCCCCGTTGGAAGGTCTACTTGTGCTTGTTTTTTTACGAAGCAGATTGCGGCAGATTCTGCCCCTGAAATCAATTTTCTGTTGGTCGGACCCTTCATCAAAGTTGTAGTCCTGTATGTAAAGATGGCCCTGGATTTTTGAATCGCCTCATTTAACTACCAGAAGCATGTGATATCCCCGTTTGAAGGTCTAGTTTTGGTTGTTTTTTTACGAAACGATTGCGGCCGATTCTACCCCTCAAATAAATTTTCTGTCGGTCGGACCCTTCATCAAAGTTGTAGTCCTGGATGTAAAGATGACCCTGGATTTTTGAATCGCACCATTTCCCTAACAGAAGCATGTGATATCCACGTTTGAAGGTATAGTTGTGCGTTTTTTTTACGAAGCAGATTGCGGCAGATTCTGCCTGTCAAATCAATTTTCTGTCGGTCGGACCCTTCATCAAAGTTGTAGTCCTGTATGTAAAGATGGCCCTGAATTTTTGAATCGCCTCATTTAACTACCAGAAGCACGTGATATCCCCGTTTGAAGGTCTACTTTTGGTTGTTTTTTTACGAAAACGATTGCGGATGATTCTGCCCCTCAAATCAATTTTCTGTCGGTCGGACCCTTCATCAAAGTTGTAGTCCTGTATGTAAAGATGGCCGTAGATTTTTGAATCGCCTCATTTAACTACTAGAAGCACGTGATATCCCCGTTTGAAGGTCTACTTGTGCTTGTTTTTTTTTCCGAAGCGGATTGCGCCAGATTCTGCCCTGCAAATCAATTTTCTGTCGGTCGGACCCTTCATCAAAGTTGTAGTCCTATACGTAAAGATGGCCCTGAATGTTTGAATCGCCTCATTTAACTACCAGAAGCACGTGATATCCCCGTTTGAAGGTCTAGTTTTGGTTGTTTTTTTATGAAAACGATTGCGGCTGATTCTGCCCCTCAAATCAATTTTCTGTCGGTCGGACCCTTCATCAAAGTTGTAGTCCTGTATGTAAAGATGGACCTAGATTTTTGAATCACCTCATTTAACTACTAGAAGCACGTGATATCCCCGTTTGAAGGTCTACTTGTGCTTGTTTTTTTCCGAAGCGGATTGCGGCAGATTCTGCCCTGCAAATCAATTTTCTGTCGGTCGGACCCTTCATCAAAGTTGTAGTCCTGTATGTAAAGATGGCCCTGGATTTTGAATCGCCTCATTTAACTACTAGAAGCACGTGATATCCCCGTTTGAAGGTGTACTTGTGCTTGTTTTTTTTCCGAAGCGGATTGCGGCAGATTCTGCCCTGCAAATCAATTTTCTGTCGGTCGGACCCTTCATCAAAGTTGTAGTCCTGTATGTAAAGATGGCCCTGGATTTTTGAATCGCCTCATTTAACTACCAGAACCACGTGATATCCTCGTTTGAAGGTCTAGTTTTGGTTGTTTTTTTACGAAAACGATTGCGGCTGATTCTGCCCCTTAAATCAATTTTCTGTCGGTCGGACCCTTCATCAAAGTTGTAGTCCTGTATGTAAAGATGGCCGTAGATTTTTGAATCGCCTCATTTAACTACTAGAAGCACGTGATATCCCCGTTTGAAGGTCTACTTGTGCTTGTTTTTTTTTCCGAAGCGGATTGCGGCAGATTCTGCCCTGCAAATCAATTTTCTGTCGGTCGGACCCTACATCAAAGTTGTAGTCCTATATGTAAAGATGGCCCTGAATGTTTGAATCGCCTCATTTAACTACCAGAAGCACGTGATATCCCCGTTTGAAGGTCTAGTTTTGGTTGTTTTTTTATGAAAACGATTGCGGCTGATTCTGCCCCTCAAATCAATTTTCTGTCGGTCGGACCCTTCATCAAAGTTGTAGTCCTGTATGTAAAGATGGCCCTAGATTTTTGAATCACCTCATTTAACTACTAGAAGCACGTGATATCCCCGTTTGAAGGTCTACTTGTGCTTGTTTTTTTTTCCGAAGCGGATTGCGGCAGATTCTGCCCTGCAAATCAATTTTCTGTCGGTCGGACCCTTCATCAAAGTTGTAGTCCTGTATGTAAAGATGGGCCTGGATTTTTGAATCGCCTCATTTAACTACCAGAAGCACGTGATATCCTCGTTTGAAGGTCTAGTTTTGGTTGTTTTTTTACGAAAACGATTGCGGCTGATTCTGCCCCTCAAATCAATTTTCTGTCGGTCGGACCCTTCATCAAAGTTGTAGTCCTGTATGTAAAGATGGCCCTAGATTTTTGAATCGCCTCATTTAACTACTAGAAGCATGTGATATCCCCGTTTGAAGGTCTACTTGTGCTTGTTTTTTTTTCCGAAGCGGATTGCGGCAGATTCTGCCCTGCAAATCAATTTTCTGTCGGTTGGACCCTTCATCAAAGTTGTAGTCCTGTATGTAAAGATGGCCCTGGATTTTTGAATCGCCTAATTTAACTACTAGAAGCACGTGATATCACCGTTTGAAGGTCTACTTGTGCTTTTTTTTTTACGAAGCAGATTGCGGCAGATTCTGCCCCTCAAATCAATTTTCTGTCTGTCGGACCCTTCATCAAAGTTGTAGTCCTGTATATAAAGATGGCCCTGGATTTTTGAATTGCCTCATTTAACTACTAGAAGCACGTGATATCCCCGTTCGAAGGTCTACTTGTGCTTGTTTTTTTTTCCGAAGCGGATTGCGGCAGATTCTGCCCCTCAAATCAATTTTCTGTCAGTTGGACCCTTCATCAAAGTTGTAGTCCTGTATGTAAAGATGATCCTGGATCTTTGAATCACATGATTTCGCTACCAGAAGCACGTGATATCCCCGTTTGAAGGTCTAGTTGTGCTTGTTTTTTTACGAAGCATATTGCGGCAGATTCTTCCCCTCAAATTAATTTTCTATCGGTCGGACCCTTCATTAAAGTTGTAGCCATGGATGTAAAGATGACCCTGGATTTTTGAATCGCACCATTTCGCTAACAGAAGCACGTGATATCCTCATTTGAAGGTCTAGTTGTGCTTGTTTTTTTACGAAGCAGATTGCGGCAGATTCTGCCCCTCAAATCAATTTTCTGTCGGTCGGACCCTTCATCAAAGTTGTAGTCCTGTATGTAAATATGGCCCTGAATGTTTGAATCGCCTCATTTAACTACCAGAAGCACATGATATCCCCGTTTGAAGGTCTACTTGTGCTTGTTTTTTTTTCCGAAGCGGATTGCGGCAGATTCTGCCCCTCAAATCAATTTTCTATCGGTCGGACCCTTCATCAAAGTTGTAGTCCTGGATGTAAAGATGACACTGGATTTTTGAATCGCACCATTTCGCTTACAGAAGCACGTGATATCCCCGTTTGAAGGTCTACTTGTGCTTGTTTTTTTACGAAGCAGATTGCGGCAGATTTTGCCCCTCAAATCAATTTTCTGTTGGTCGGACCCTTCATCAAAGTTGTAGTCCTGTATGTAAAGATGACCCTGGATTTTTGAATCGCCTCATTTAACTACCAGAAACATGTGATATCCCCGTTTGAAGGTCTAGTTTTGGTTGTTTTTTTACGAAACGATTGCGGCCGATTCTACCCCTCAAATAAATTTTCTGTCGGTCGGACCCTTCATCAAAGTTGTAGTCCTGGATGTAAAGATGACCCTGGATTTTTGAGTCGCACCATTTCGCTAACAGAAGCATGTGATATCCACGTTTGAAGGTATAGTTGTGCTTTTTTTTTACGAAGCAGATTGCGGCAGATTCTGCCTGTCAAATCAATTTTCTGTCGGTCGGACCCTTCATCAAAGTTGTAGTCCTATATGTAAAGATGGCCCTGAATTTTTGAATCGCCTCATTTAACTACCAGAAGCACGTGATATCCCCGTTTGAAGGTCTACTTTTGGTTGTTTTTTTACGAAAACGATTGCGGATGATTCTGCCCCTCAAATCAATTTTCTGTCGGTCGGACCCTTCATCAAAGTTGTAGTCCTGTATGTAAACATGGCCGTAGATTTTTGAATCGCCTCATTTAACTACTAGAAGCACGTTATATCCCCGTTTGAAGGTCTACTTGAGCTTGTTTTTTTTTCCGAAGCGGATTGCGGCAGATTCTGCCCTGCAAATCAATTTTCTGTCGGTCGGACCCTTCATCAAAGTTGTAGTGCTATATGTAAAGATGGCCCCGAATGTTTGAATCGCCTCATTTAACTACCAGAAGCACGTGATATCCTCGTTTGAAGGTCTAGTTTTGGTTGTTTTTTTACGAAAACGATTGCGGCTGATTCTGCCCCTTAAATCAATTTTTTGTCGGTCGAACCCTTCATCAAAGTGTAGTCCTGTATGTAAAGATGGCCGTAGATTTTTGAATCGCCTCATTTAACTACTAGAAGCACGTGATATCCCCGTTTGAAGGTCTACTTGTGCTTGTTTTTTTTTCCGAAGCGGATTGCGGCAGATTCTGCCCTGCAAATCAATTTTCTGTCAGTCGGACCCTACATCAAAGTTGTAGTCCTATATGTAAAGATGGCCCTGAATGTTTGAATCGCCTCATTTAACTAACAGAAGCACGTGATATCCCCGTTTGAAGGTCTAGTTTTGGTTGTTTTTTTATGAAAACGATTGCGGCTGATTCTGCCCCTCAAATCAATTTTCTGTCGGTCGGACCCTTCATCAAAGTTGTAGTCCTGTATGTAAAGATGGCCCTAGATTTTTGAATCACCTCATTTAACTACTAGAAGCACGTGATATCCCCGTTTGAAGGTCTACTTGTGCTTGTTTTTTTTTCCGAAGCGGATTGCGGCAGATTCTGCCCTGCAAATCAATTTTCTGTCGGTCGGACCCTTCATCAAAGTTGTAGTCCTGTATGTAAAGATGGCCCTGGATTTTGAATTGCCTCATTTAACTACTAGAAGCACGTGATATCCCCGTTTGAAGGTGTACTTGTGCTTGTTTTTTTTCCGAAGCGGATTGCGGCAGATTCTGCCCTGCAAATCAATTTTCTGTCGGTCGGACCCTTCATCAAAGTTGTAGTCCTGTATGTAAAGATGGCCCTGGATTTTTGAATCGCCTCATTTAACTACCAGAAGCACGTGATATCCTCGTTTGAAGGTCTAGTTTTGGTTGTTTTTTTACGAAAATGATTGCGGCTGATTCTGCCCCTCAAATTAATTTTCTGTCGGTCGGACCCTTCATCAAAGTTGTAGTCTTGTATGTAACGATGGCCCTAGATTTTTGAATCGCCTCATTTAACTACTAGAAGCACGTGATATCCCCGTTTGAAGGTCTACTTGTGCTTGTTTTTTTTTCCGAAGCGGATTGCGGCAGATTCTGCCCTGCAAATCAATTTTCTGTCGGTTGGACCCTTCATCAAAGTTGTAGTCCTGTATGTAAAGATGGCCCTGGATTTTTGAATCGCCTAATTTAACTACTAGAAGCACGTGATATCACCGTTTGAAGGTCTACTTGTGCTTGTTTTTTTACGAAGCAGATTGCGGCAGATTCTGCCCCTCAAATCAATTTTCTGTCTGTCGGACCCTTCATCAAAGTTGTAGTCCTGTATGTAAAGATGGCCCTGGATTTTGAATTGCCTCATTTAACTACTAGAAGCACGTGATATCCCCGTTTGAAGGTGTACTTGTGCTTGTTTTTTTTCCGAAGCGGATTGCGGCAGATTCTGCCCTGCAAATCAATTTTCTGTCGGTCGGACCCTTCATCAAAGTTGTAGTCCTGTATGTAAAGATGGCCCTGGATTTTTGAATCGCCTCATTTAACTACCAGAAGCACGTGATATCCTCGTTTGAAGGTCTAGTTTTGGTTGTTTTTTTACGAAAATGATTGCGGCTGATTCTGCCCCTCAAATTAATTTTCTGTCGGTCGGACCCTTCATCAAAGTTGTAGTCCTGTATGTAACGATGGCCCTAGATTTTTGAATCGCCTCATTTAACTACTAGAAGCACGTGATATCCCCGTTTGAAGGTCTACTTGTGCTTGTTTTTTTTTCCGAAGCGGATTGCGGCAGATTCTGCCCTGCAAATCAATTTTCTGTCGGTTTGACCATTCATCAAAGTTGTAGTCCTGTATGTAAAGATGGCCCTGGATTTTTGAATCGCCTAATTTAACTACTAGAAGCACGTGATATCACCGTTTGAAGGTCTACTTGTGCTTGTTTTTTTACGAAGCAGATTGCGGCAGATTCTGCCCCTCAAATCAATTTTCTGTCTGTCGGACCCTTCATCAAAGTTGTAGTCCTGTATGTAAAGATGGCCCTGGATTTTTGAATTGCCTCATTTAACTACTAGAAGCACGTGATATCCCCGTTTGAAGGTCTACTTGTGCTTGTTTTTTTTTCCGAAGCGGATTGCGGCAGATTCTGCCCCTCAAATCAATTTTCTGTCGGTTGGACCCTTCATCAAAGTTGTAGTCCTGTATGTAAAGATGATCCTGGATCTTTGAATCACATGATTTCGCTACCAGAAGCACGTGATATCCCCGTATGAAGGTCTAGTTGTGCTTGTTTTTTTACGAAGCATATTGCGGCAGATTCTTCCCCTCAAATTAATTTTCTATCGGTCGGACCCTTCATTAAAGTTGTAGCCATGGATGTAAAGATGACCCTGGATTTTTGAATCGCACCATTTCGCTAACAGAAGCACGTGATATCCTCATTTGAAGGTCTAGTTGTGCTTGTTTTTTTACGAAGCAGATTGCGGCAGATTCTGCCCCTCAAATCAATTTTCTGTCGGTCGGACCCTTCATCAAAGTTGTAGTCCTGTATGTAAAGATGGCCCTGAATGTTTGAATCGCCTCATTTAACTACCAGAAGCACATGATATCCCCGTTTGAAGGTCTACTTGTGCTTGTTTTTTTTTCCGAAGCGGATTGCGGCAGATTCTGCCCCTCAAATCAATTTTCTATCGGTCGGACCCTTCATCAAAGTTGTAGTCCTGTATGTAAAGATGGCCGTAGATTTTTGAATCGCCTCATTTAACTACTAGAAGCACGTGATATCCCCGTTTGAAGGTCTACTTGTGCTTGTTTTTTTTTCCGAAGCGGATTGCGGCAGATTCTGCCCTGCAAATCAATTTTCTGTCAGTCGGACCCTACATCAAAGTTGTAGTCCTATATGTAAAGATGGCCCTGAATGTTTGAATCGCCTCATTTAACTAACAAAAGCACGTGATATCCCCGTTTGAAGGTCTAGTTTTGGTTGTTTTTTTATGAAAACGATTGCGGCTGATTCTGCCCCTCAAATCAATTTTCTGTCGGTCGGACCCTTCATCAAAGTTGTAGTCCTGTATGTAAAGATGGCCCTAGATTTTTGAATCACCTCATTTAACTACTAGAAGCATGTGATATCCCCGTTTGAAGGTCTACTTGTGCTTGTTTTTTTTTCCGAAGCGGATTGCGGCTGATTCTGCCCCTCAAATCAATTTTCTGTCGGTCGGACCCTTCATCAAAGTTGTAGTCCTGTATGTAAAGATGGCCCTCGATTTTTGAATCGCCTCATTTAACTACTAGAAGCACGTGATATCCCCGTTTGAAGGTCTACTTGTGCTTGTTTTTTTTTCCGAAGCGGATTGCGGCAGATTCTGCCCTGCAAATCAATTTTCTGTCGGTTGGACCATTCATCAAAGTTGTAGTCCTGTATGTAAAGATGGCCCTGGATTTTTGAATCGCCTAATTTAACTACTAGAAGCACGTGATATCACCGTTTGAAGGTCTACTTGTGCTTGTTTTTTTACGAAGCAGATTGCGGCAGATTCTGCCCCTCAAATCAATTTTCTGTCTGTCGGACCCTTCATCAAAGTTGTAGTCCTGTATGTAAAGATGGCCCTGGATTTTTGAATTGCCTCATTTAACTACTAGAAGCACGTGATATCCCCGTTTGAAGGTCTACTTGTGCTTGTTTTTTTTTCCGAAGCGGATTGCGGCAGATTCTGCCCCTCAAATCAATTTTCTGTCGGTTGGACCCTTCATCAAAGTTGTAGTCCTGTATGTAAAGATGATCCTGGATCTTTGAATCACATGATTTCGCTACCAGAAGCACGTGATATCCCCGTATGAAGGTCTAGTTGTGCTTGTTTTTTTACGAAGCATATTGCGGCAGATTCTTCCCCTCAAATTAATTTTCTATCGGTCGGACCCTTCATTAAAGTTGTAGCCATGGATGTAAAGATGACCCTGGATTTTTGAATCGCACCATTTCGCTAACAGAAGCACGTGATATCCTCATTTGAAGGTCTAGTTGTGCTTGTTTTTTTACGAAGCAGATTGCGGCAGATTCTGCCCCTCAAATCAATTTTCTGTCGGTCGGACCCTTCATCAAAGTTGTAGTCCTGTATGTAAAGATGGCCCTGAATGTTTGAATCGCCTCATTTAACTACCAGAAGCACATGATATCCCCGTTTGAAGGTCTACTTGTGCTTGTTTTTTTTTCCGAAGCGGATTGCGGCAGATTCTGCCCCTCAAATCAATTTTCTATCGGTCGGACCCTTCATCAAAGTTGTAGTCCTGGATGTAAAGATGACGCTGGATTTTTGAATCGCACCATTTCGCTTACAGAAGCACGTGATATCCCCGTTTGAAGGTCTACTTGTGCTTGTTTTTTTACGAAGCAGATTGCGGCAGATTTTGCCCCTCAAATCAACTTTCTGTTGGTCGGACCCTTCATCAAAGTTGTAGTCCTGTATGTAAAGATGACCCTGGATTTTTGAATCGCCTCATTTAACTACCAGAAACATGTGATATCCCCGTTTGAAGGTCTAGTTTTGGTTGTTTTTTTACGAAACGATTGCGGCCGATTCTACCCCTCAAATAAATTTTCTGTCGGTCGGACCCTTCATCAAAGTTGTAGTCCTGGATGTAAAGATGACCCTGGATTTTTGAGTCGCACCATTTCGCTAACAGAAGCATGTGATATCCACGTTTGAAGGTATAGTTATGCTTTTTTTTACGAAGCAGATTGCGGCAGATTCTGCCTGTCAAATCAATTTTCTGTCGGTCGGACCCTTCATCAAAGTTGTAGTCCTATATGTAAAGATGGCCCTGAATTTTTGAATCGCCTCATTTAACTACCAGAAGCACGTGATATCCCCGTTTGAAGGTCTCCTTTTGGTTGTTTTTTTACGAAAACGATTGCGGATGATTCTGCCCCTCAAATCAATTTTCTGTCTGTCGGACCCTTCATCAAAGTTGTAGTCCTGTATGTAAACATGGCCGTAGATTTTTGAATCGCCTCATTTAACTACTAGAAGCACGTGATATCCCCGTTTGAAGGTCTACTTGAGCTTGTTTTTTTTTCCGAAGCGGATTGCGGCAGATTCTGCCCTGCAAATCAATTTTCTGTCGGTCGGACCCTTCATCAAAGTTGTAGTCATGGATGTAAAGATGACCCTGGATTTTTGAATCGCACCATTTCGCTACCAGAAGCATGTGATATTCCCGTTTGAAGGTCTAGTTTTGGTTGTTTTTTTACGAAACGATTGCGGCCGATTCTACCCCTCAAATAAATTTTCTGTCGGTCGGACCCTTCATCAAAGTTGTAGTCCTGGATGTAAAGATGACCCTGGATTTTTGAATCGCACCATTTCGCTAACAGAAGCACGTGATATCCTCATTTGAAGGTCTAGTTGTGCTTGTTTTTTTACGAAGCAGATTGCGGCAGATTCTGCCCCTCAAATCAATTTTCTGTCGGTCGGACCCTTCATCAAAGTTGTAGTCCTGTATGTAAAGATGGCCCTGAATGTTTGAATCGCCTCATTTAACTACCAGAAGCACATGATATCCCCGTTTGAAGGTCTACTTGTGCTTGTTTTTTTTTCCGAAGCGGATTGCGGCAGATTCTGCCCCTCAAATCAATTTTCTATCGGTCGGACCCTTCATCAAAGTTGTAGTCCTGTATGTAAAGATGGCCGTAGATTTTTGAATCGCCTCATTTAACTACTAGAAGCACGTGATATCCCCGTTTGAAGGTCTACTTGTGCTTGTTTTTTTTTCCGAAGCGGATTGCGGCAGATTCTGCCCTGCAAATCAATTTTCTGTCAGTCGGACCCTACATCAAAGTTGTAGTCCTATATGTAAAGATGGCCCTGAATGTTTGAATCGCCTCATTTAACTAACAGAAGCACGTGATATCCCCGTTTGAAGGTCTAGTTTTGGTTGTTTTTTTATGAAAACGATTGCGGCTGATTCTGCCCCTCAAATCAATTTTCTGTCGGTCGGACCCTTCATCAAAGTTGTAGTCCTGTATGTAAAGATGGCCCTAGATTTTTGAATCACCTCATTTAACTACTAGAAGCATGTGATATCCCCGTTTGAAGGTCTACTTGTGCTTGTTTTTTTTTCCGAAGCGGATTAAGGCTGATTCTGCCCCTCAAATCAATTTTCTGTCGGTCGGACCCTTCATCAAAGTTGTAGTCCTGTATGTAAAGATGGCCCTCGATTTTTGAATCGCCTCATTTAACTACTAGAAGCACGTGATATCCCCGTTTGAAGGTCTACTTGTGCTTGTTTTTTTTTCCGAAGCGGATTGCGGCAGATTCTGCCCTGCAAATCAATTTTCTGTCGGTTGGACCATTCATCAAAGTTGTAGTCCTGTATGTAAAGATGGCCCTGGATTTTTGAATCGCCTAATTTAACTACTAGAAGCACGTGATATCACCGTTTGAAGGTCTACTTGTGCTTGTTTTTTTACGAAGCAGATTACGGCAGATTCTGCCCCTCAAATCAATTTTCTGTCTGTCGGACCCTTCATCAAAGTTGTAGTCCTGTATGTAAAGATGGCCCTGGATTTTTGAATTGCCTCATTTAACTACTAGAAGCACGTGATATCCCCGTTTGAAGGTCTACTTGTGCTTGTTTTTTTTTCCGAAGCGGATTGCGGCAGATTCTGCCCCTCAAATCAATTTTCTGTCGGTTGGACCCTTCATCAAAGTTGTAGTCCTGTATGTAAAGATGATCCTGGATCTTTGAATCACATGATTTCGCTACCAGAAGCACGTGATATCCCCGTATGAAGGTCTAGTTGTGCTTGTTTTTTTACGAAGCATATTGCGGCAGATTCTTCCCCTCAAATTAATTTTCTATCGGTCGGACCCTTCATTAAAGTTGTAGCCATGGATGTAAAGATGACCCTGGATTTTTGAATCGCACCATTTCGCTAACAGAAGCACGTGATATCCTCATTTGAAGGTCTAGTTGTGCTTGTTTTTTTACGAAGCAGATTGCGGCAGATTCTGCCCCTCAAATCAATTTTCTGTCGGTCGGACCCTTCATCAAAGTTGTAGTCCTGTATGTAAAGATGGCCCTGAATGTTTGAATCGCCTCATTTAACTACCAGAAGCACATGATATCCCCGTTTGAAGGTCTACTTGTGCTTGTTTTTTTTTCCGAAGCGGATTGCGGCAGATTCTGCCCCTCAAATCAATTTTCTATCGGTCGGACCCTTCATCAAAGTTGTAGTCCTGTATGTAAAGATGGTCGTAGATTTTTGAATCGCCTCATTTAACTACTAGAAGCACGTGATATCCCCGTTTGAAGGTGTACTTGTGCTTGTTTTTTTTCCGAAGCGGATTGCGGCAGATTCTGCCCTGCAAATCAATTTTCTGTCGGTCGGACCCTTCATCAAAGTTGTAGTCCTGTATGTAAAGATGGCCCTGGATTTTTGAATCGCCTCATTTAACTACCAGAAGCACGTGATATCCTCGTTTGAAGGTCTAGTTTTGGTTGTTTTTTTACGAAAATGATTGCGGCTGATTCTGCCCCTCAAATCAATTTTCTGTCGGTCGGACCCTTCATCAAAGTTGTAGTCTTGTATGTAAAGATGGCCCTAGATTTTTGAATCGCCTCATTTAACTACTAGAAGCACGTGATATCCCCGTTTGAAGGTCTACTTGTGCTTGTTTTTTTTTCCGAAGCGGATTGCGGCAGATTCTGCCCTGCAAATCAATTTTCTGTCGGTTCGACCCTTCATCAAAGTTGTAGTCCCGTATGTAAAGATGGCCCTGGATTTTTGAATCGCCTAATTTAACTACTAGAAGCACGTGATATCACCGTTTGAAGGTCTACTTGTGCTTGTTTTTTTACGAAGCAGATTGCGGCAGATTCTGCCCCTCAAATCAATTTTCTGTCTGTCGGACCCTTCATCAAAGTTGTAGTCCTGTATGTAAACATGGCCCTGGATTTTTGAATTGCCTCATTTAACTACTAGAAGCACGTGATATCCCCGTTTGAAGGTCTACTTGTGCTTGTTTTTTTTTCCGAAGCGGATTGCGGCAGATTCTGCCCCTCAAATCAATTTTCTGTCGGTTGGACCCTTCATCAAAGTTGTAGTCCTGTATGTAAAGATGATCCTGGATCTTTGAATCACATGATTTCGCTACCAGAAACACGTGATATCCCCGTTTGAAGGTCTAGTTATGCTTGTTTTTTTACGAAGCATATTGCGGCAGATTCTTCCCCTCAAATTAATTTTCTATCGGTCGGACCCTTCATTAAAGTTGTAGCCATGGATGTAAAGATGACCCTGGATTTTTGAATCGCACCATTTCGCTAACATAAGCACGTGATATCCTCATTTGAAGGTCTAGTTGTGCTTGTTTTTTTACGAAGCAGATTGCGGCAGATTCTGCCCCTCAAATCAATTTTCTGTCGGTCGTACCCTTCATCAAAGTTGTAGTCCTGTATGTAAAGATGGCCCTGAATGTTTGAATCGCCTCATTTAACTACCAGAAGCACATGATATCCCCGTTTGAAGGTCTACTTGTGCTTGTTTTTTTTTCCGAAGCGGATTGCGGCAGATTCTGCCCCTCAAATCAATTTTCTATCGGTCGGACCCTTCATCAAAGTTGTAGTCCTGTATGTAAAGATGGCCGTAGATTTTTGAATCGCCTCATTTAACTACTAGAAGCACGTGATATCCCCGTTTGAAGGTCTACATGTGCTTGTTTTTTTTTCCGAAGCGGATTGCGGCAGATTCTGCCCTGAAATCAATTTTCTGTCAGTCGGACCCTACATCAAAGTTGTAGTCCTATATGTAAAGATGGCCCTGAATGTTTGAATCGCCTCATTTAACTAACAGAAGCACGTGATATCCCCGTTTGAAGGTCTAGTTTTGGTTGTTTTTTTATGAAAACGATTGCGGCTGATTCTGCCCCTCAAATCAATTTTCTGTCGGTCGGACCCTTCATCAAAGTTGTAGTCCTGTATGTAAAGATGGCCCTAGATTTTTGAATCACCTCATTTAACTACTAGAAGCACGTGATATCCCCGTTTGAAGGTCTACTTGTGCTTGTTTTTTTTTCCGAAGCGGATTGCGGCTGATTCTGCCCCTCAAATCAATTTTCTGTCGGTCGGACCCTTCATCAAAGTTGTAGTCCTGTATGTAAAGATGGCCCTCGATTTTTGAATCGCCTCATTTAACTACTAGAAGCACGTGATATCCCCGTTTGAAGGTCTACTTGTGCTTGTTTTTTTTTTCCGAAGCGGATTGCGGCAGATTCTGCCCTGCAAATCAATTTTCTGTCGGTTGGACCATTCATCAAAGTTGTAGTCCTGTATGTAAAGATGGCCCTGGATTTTTGAATCGCCTAATTTAACTACTAGAAGCACGTGATATCACCGTTTGAAGGTCTACTTGTGCTTGTTTTTTTACGAAGCAGATTGCGGCAGATTCTGCCCCTCAAATCAATTTTCTGTCTGTCGGACCCTTCATCAAAGTTGTAGTCCTGTATGTAAAGATGGCCCTGGATTTTTGAATTGCCTCATTTAACTACTAGAAGCACGTGATATCCCCGTTTGAAGGTCTACTTGTGCTTGTTTTTTTTTCCGAAGCGGATTGCGGCAGATTCTGCCCTGCAAATCAATTTTCTGTCGGTTGGACCATTCATCAAAGTTGTAGTCCTGTATGTAAAGATGGCCCTGGATTTTTGAATCCCCTAATTTAACTACTAGAAGCACGTGATATCACCGTTTGAAGGTCTACTTGTGCTTGTTTTTTTACGAAGCAGATTGCGGCAGATTCTGCCCCTCAAATCAATTTTCTGTCTGTCGGACCCTTCATCAAAGTTGTAGTCCTGTATGTAAAGATGGCCCTGGATTTTTGAATAGCCTCATTTAACTACTAGAAGCAAGTGATATCCCCGTTTGAAGGTCTACTTGTGCTTGTTTTTTTTTCCGAAGCGGATTGCGGCAGATTCTGCCCCTCAAATCAATTTTCTGTCGGTTGGACCCTTCATCAAAGTTGTAGTCCTGTATGTAAAGATGATCCTGGATCTTTGAATCACATGATTTCGCTACCAGAAGCACGTGATATCCCCGTTTGAAGGTCTAGTTGTGCTTGTTTTTTTACGAAGCATATTGCGGCAGATTCTTCCCCTCAAATTAATTTTCTATCGGTCGGACCCTTCATTAAAGTTGTAGCCATGGATGTAAAGATGACCCTGGATTTTTGAATCGCACCATTTCGCTAACAGAAGCACGTGATATCCTCATTTGAAGGTCTAGTTGTGCTTGTTTTTTTACGAAGCAGATTGCGGCAGATTCTGCCCCTCAAATCAATTTTCTGTCGGTCGGACCCTTCATCAAAGTTGTAGTCCTGTATGTAAAGATGGCCCTGAATGTTTGAATCGCCTCATTTAACTACCAGAAGCACATGATATCCCCGTTTGAAGGTCTACTTGTGCTTGTTTTTTTTTCCGAAGCGGATTGCGGCAGATTCTGCCCCTCAAATCAATTTTCTATCGGTCGGACCCTTCATCAAAGTTGTAGTCCTGGATGTAAAGATGACGCTGGATTTTTGAATCGCACCATTTCGCTTACAGAAGCACGTGATATCCCCGTTTGAAGGTCTACTTGTGCTTGTTTTTTTACGAAGCAGATTGCGGCAGATTTTGCCCCTCAAATCAACTTTCTGTTGGTCGGACCCTTCATCAAAGTTGTAGTCCTGTATGTAAAGATGACCCTGGATTTTTGAATCGCCTCATTTAACTACCAGAAACATGTGATATCCCCGTTTGAAGGTCTAGTTTTGGTTGTTTTTTTACGAAACGATTGCGGCCGATTCTACCCCTCAAATAAATTTTCTGTCGGTCGGACCCTTCATCAAAGTTGTAGTCCTGGATGTAAAGATGACCCTGGATTTTTGAGTCGCACCATTTCGCTAACAGAAGCATGTGATATCCACGTTTGAAGGTATAGTTATGCTTTTTTTTACGAAGCAGATTGCGGCAGATTCTGCCTGTCAAATCAATTTTCTGTCGGTCGGACCCTTCATCAAAGTTGTAGTCCTATATGTAAAGATGGCCCTGAATTTTTGAATCGCCTCATTTAACTACCAGAAGCACGTGATATCCCCGTTTGAAGGTCTCCTTTTGGTTGTTTTTTTACGAAAACGATTGCGGATGATTCTGCCCCTCAAATCAATTTTCTGTCGGTCGGACCCTTCATCAAAGTTGTAGTCCTGTATGTAAACATGGCCGTAGATTTTTGAATCGCCTCATTTAACTACTAGAAGCACGTGATATCCCCGTTTGAAGGTCTACTTGAGCTTGTTTTTTTTTCCGAAGCGGATTGCGGCAGATTCTGCCCTGCAAATCAATTTTCTGTCGGTCGGACCCTTCATCAAAGTTGTAGTCATGGATGTAAAGATGACCCTGGATTTTTGAATCGCACCATTTCGCTACCAGAAGCATGTGATATTCCCGTTTGAAGGTCTAGTTTTGGTTGTTTTTTTACGAAACGATTGCGGCCGATTCTACCCCTCAAATAAATTTTCTGTCGGTCGGACCCTTCATCAAAGTTGTAGTCCTGGATGTAAAGATGACCCTGGATTTTTGAATCGCACCATTTCGCTAACAGAAGCATGTGATATCCACGTTTGAAGGTATAGTTGTGCTTTTTTTTTACGAAGCAAATTGCGGCAGATTCTGCCTGTCAAATCAATTTTCTTTCGGTCGGACCCTTCATCAAAGTTGTAGTCTTGTATGTAAAGATGGCCTTGGATTTTTGAATCGCCTCATTTAACTACCAGAAGCACATGATATCCCCGTTTGAAGGTCTACTTGTGCTTGTTTTTTTTTCCGAAGCGGATTGCGGCAGATTCTGCCCCTCAAATCAATTTTCTATCGGTCGGACCCTTCATCAAAGTTGTAGTCCTGGATGTAAAGATGACCCTGGATTTTTGAATCGCACCTTTTCGCTTACAGAAGCACGTGATATCCCCGTTTGAAGGTCTACTTGTGCTTGTTTTTTTACGAAGCAGATTGCGGCAGATTCTGCCCCTCAAATCAATTTTCTGTCTGTCGGACCCTTCATCAAAGTAGTAGTCCTATATGTAAAGATGGCCCTGAATGTTTGAATCGCCTCATTTAACTACCAGAAGCACGTGATATCCCCGTTTGAAGGTCTAGTTTTGGTTGTTTTTTTATGAAAACGATTGCGGCTGATTCTGCCCCTCAAATCAATTTTCTGTCGGTCGGACCCTTCATCAAAGTTGTAGTCCTGTCTGTAAAGATGGCTGTAGATTTTTGAATCGCCTCATTTAACTACTAGAAGCACGTGATATCCCCGTTTGAAGGTCTACTTGTGCTTGTTTTTTTTTCCGAAGCGGATTGCGGCAGATTCTGCCCTGCAAATCAATTTTCTGTCGGTCGGACCCTTCATCAAAGTTGTAGTCCTGTATGTAAAGATGGCCCGGATTTTGAATCGCCTCATTTAACTACTAGAAGCACGTGATATCCCCGTTTGAAGGTCTACTTGTGCTTGTTTTTTTTTCCGAAGCGGATTGCGGCAGATTCTGCCCTGCAAATCAATTTTCTGTCGGTCGGACCCTTCATCAAAGTTGTAGTCCTGTATGTAATGATGGCCTTGGATTTTTGAATCACCTCATTTAACTACCAGAAGCACATGATATCCCCGTTTGAAGGTCTACTTGTGCTTTTTTTTTTCCGAAGCGGATTGCGGCAGATTCTGCCCCTCAAATCAATTTTCTATCGGTCGGACCCTTCATCAAAGTTGTAGTCCTGGATGTAAAGATGACCCTGTATTTTTGAATCGCACCATTTCGCTTACAGAAGCACGTGATATCCCCGTTTGAAGGTCTACTTGTGCTTGTTTTTTTACGTAGCAGATTGCGGCAGATTCTGCCCCTTAAATCAATTTTCTGTTGGTCGGACCCTTCATCAAAGTTGTAGTCCTGTATGTAAAGATGGCCCTGGATTTTTGAATCGCCTCATTTAACTACCAGAAGCATGTGATATCCCCGTTTGAAGGTCTAGTTTTGGTTGTTTTTTTACGAAACGATTGCGGCCGATTCTACCCCTCAAATAAATTTTATGTCGGTCGGACCCTTCATCAAAGTTGTAGTCCTGGATGTAAAGATGACCCTGGATTTTTGAATCGCACCATTTCCCTAACAGAAGCATGTGATATCCACGTTTGAAGGTATAGTTGTGCTTTTTTTTTACGAAGCAGATTGCGGCAGATTCTGCCTGTCAAATCAATTTTCTGTCGGTCGGACCCTTCATCAAAGTTGTAGTCCTGTATGTAAAGATGGCCATGAATTTTTGAATCGCCTCATTTAACTACCAGAAGCACGTGATATCCCCGTTTGAAGGTCTACTTTTGGTTGTTTTTTTACGAAAACGATTGCGGATGATTCTGCCCCTCAAATCAATTTTCTGTCGGTCGGACCCTTCATCAAAGTTGTAGTCCTGTATGTAAAGATAGCTGTAGATTTTTGAATCGCCTCATTTAACTACTAGAAGCACGTGATATCCCCGTTTGAAGGTCTACTTGTGCTTGTTTTTTTTTCCGAAGCGGATTGCGGCAGATTCTGCCCTGCAAATCAATTTTCTGTCGGTCGGACCCTTCATCAAAGTTGTAGTCGTATATGTAAAGATGGCCCTGAATGTTTGAATCGCCTCATTTAACTACCAGAAGCACGTGATATCCCCGTTTGAAAGTCTAGTTTTGGTTGTTTTTTTATGAAAACGATTGCGGCTGATTCTGCCTCTCAAATCAATTTTCTGTCGGTCGGACCCTTCATCAAAGTTGTTGTCCTGTATGTAAAGATGGCCGTAGATTTTTGAATGGCCTCATTTAACTACTAGAAGCACGTGATATCCCCGTTTGAAGGTCTACTTTTGCTTGTTTTTTTTTCCGAAGCGGATTGCGGCAGATTCTGCCCTGCAAATCAATTTTCTGTCGGTCGGACCCTTCATCAAAGTTGTAGTCCTGTATGTAAAGATGGCCCTGGATTTTTGAATCGCCTCATTTAACTACTAGAAGCACATGATATCCCCGTTTGAAGGTCTACTTGTGCTTGTTTTTTTTTCCGGAGCGGATTGCGGCAGATTCTGCCCCTCAAATCAATTTTCTGTCGGTCGGACCCTTCATCAAAGTTGTAGTCCTGTATGTAAAGATGGCCCTGGATTTTTGAATCGCCTAATTTAACTACTAGAAGCACGTGATATCCCCGTTTGAAGGTCTACTTGTGCTTGTTTTTTTACGAAGCAGATTGCGGCAGATTCTGCCCCTCAAATCAATTTTCTGTCTGTCGGACCCTTCATCAAAGTTGTAGTCCTGTATGTAAAGATGGCCCTGGATTTTTGAATTGCCTCATTTACCTACTAGAAGCACGTGATATCCCCGTTTCAAGGTCTACTTGTGCTTGTTTTTTTTTCCGAAGCGGATTGCGGTTGATTCTGCCCCTCAAATCAATTTTCTATCGGTCGGACCCTTCATCAAAGTTGTAGTCCTGGATGTAAAGATGACCCTGGATTTTTGAATCGCACCATTTCGCTTACAGAAACACGTGATATCCCGTTTGAAGGTCTACTTGTGCTTGTTTTTTTACGTAGCAGATTGCGGCAGATTCTGCCCCTCAAATCAATTTTTTGTTGGTCGGACCCTTCATCAAAGTTGTAGTCCTGTATGTAAAGATGGCCCAGGATTTTTGAATCGCCTCATTTAACTACCAGAAGCATGTGATATCCCCGTTTGAAGGTCTAGTTTTGGTTGTTTTTTTACGAAACGATTGCGGCCGATTCTACCCCTCAAATAAATTTTCTGTTGGTCGGACCCTTCATCAAAGTTGTAGTCCTGGATGTAAAGATGACCCTGGATTTTTGAATCGCACCATTTCGGTAATAGAAGCATGTGATATCCACGTTTGAAGGTATAGTTGTGCTTTTTTTTTACGAAGTAGATTGCGGCAGATTCTGCCTGTCAAATCAATTTTCTGTCGGTCGGACCCTTCATCAAAGTTGTAGTCCTGTATGTAAAGATGGCCCTGAATTTTTGAATCGCCTCATTTAACTACCAGAAGCACGTGATATCCCCGTTTGAAGGTCTACTTTTGGTTGTTTTTTTACGAAAACGATTGCGGATGATTCTGCCCCTCAAATCAATTTTCTGTCGGTCAGACCCTTCATCAAAGTTGTAGTCCTGTATGTAAAGATGGCCGTAGATTTTTGAATCGCCTCATTTAACTACTAGAAGCACGTGATATCCCTGTTTGAAGGTCTACTTGTGCTTGTTTTTTTTTCCGAAGCGGATTGCGGCAGATTCTGCCCTGCAAATCAATTTTCTGTCGGTCGGACCCTTCATCAAAGTTGTAGTCCTGTATGTAAAGATGGCCCTGAATGTTTGAATCACCTCATTTAACTACCAGAAGCACATGATATCCCCGTTTGAAGGTCTAGTTTTGGTTGTTTTTTTACGAAAACGATTGCGGCTGATTCTGCACCTCAAATCAATTTTCTATCGGTCGGACCCTTCATCAAAGTTGTAGTCCTGTATGTAAAGATGGCCGTAGATTTTTGAATCGCCTCATTTAACTACTAGAAGCACGTGATATCCCCGTTTGAAGGTCTACTAGTGCTTGTTTTTTTTTCCAAAGCGGATTGCGGCAGATTCTGCCTTGCAAATCAATTTTCTGTCGGTCGGACCCTTCATCAAAGTTGTAGTCCTATATGTAAATATGGCCCTGAATGTTTGAATCGCCTCATTTAACTACCAGAAGCACTTGATATCCCCGTTTGAAGGTCTAGTTTTGGTTGTTTTTTTATGAAAACGATTGCGGCTGATTCTGCCCCTCAAATCAATTTTCTGTCGGTCGGACCCTTCATCAAAGTTGTAGTCCTGTATGTAAAGATGGCCGTAGATTTTTCAATCGCCTCATTTAACTACGAGAAGCACGTGATATCCCCGTTTGAAGGTCTACTTGTGCTTGTTTTTTTTTTCGAAGCGGATTGCGGCAGATTCTGCCCTGCAAATCAATTTTCTGTCGGTCGGACCCTTCATCAAAGTTGTAGTCCTATATGTAAAGATGGCCCTGGATTTTTCAATCACCTCATTTAACTACCAGAAGCACGTGATATCCCCGTTTGAAGGTCTACTTGTGCTTGTTTTTTTTTCCGAAGCGGATTGCGGCAGATTCTGCCCCTCAAATCAATTTTCTGTCGGTCGGACCCTTCATCAAAGTTGTAGTCCTGTATGTAAAGATGGCCATAGATTTTTGAATCGCCTCATTTAACTACTAGAAGCACGTGATATCCCCGTTTGAAGGTCTACTTGTGCTTGTTTTTTTTTTCCGAAGCGGATTGCGGCAGATTCTGCCTTGCAAATCAATTTTCTGTCGGTCGGACCCTTCATCAAAGTTGTAGTCCTGTATGTAAAGATGGCCATAGATTTTTGAATCGCCTCATTTAACTACTAGAAGCACGTGATATCCCCGTTTGAAGGTCTACTTGTGCTTGTTTTTTTTTCCGAAGCGGATTGCGGCAGATTCTGCCCTGCAAATCAATTTTCTGTCGGTCTGACCCTTCATCAAAGTTGTAGTCCTGTATGTAAAGATGGCCTTGGATTTTTGAATCGCCTCATTTAACTACCAGAAGCACATGATAGCCCCGTTTGAAGGTCTACTTGTGCTTGTTTTTTTTTCCGAAGCGGATTGCGGCAGATTCTGCCCCTCAAATCAATTTTCTCTCGGTCGGACCCTTCATCAAAGTTGTAGTCCTGGATGTAAAGATGACCCTGGATTTTTGAATCGCACCATTTCCCTAACAGAAGCATGTGATATCCACGTTTGAAGGTATAGTTGTGCTTTTTTTTTACGAAGCAGATTGCGGCAGATTCTGCCTGTCAAATCAATTTTCTGTCGGTCGGACCCTTCATCAAAGTTGTAGTCCAGTATGTAAAGATGGCCCTGAATTTTTGAATCACCTCATTTAACTAACAGAAGCACGTGATATCCCCGTTTGAAGGTCTACTTTTGGTTGTTTTTTTACAAAAACGATTGCGGATGATTCTGCCCCTCAAATCAATTTTCTGTCGGTTAGACCCTTCATCAAAGTTGTAGTCCTGTATGTAAAGATGGCCGTAGATTTTTGAATCGCCTCATTTAACTACTAGAAGCACGTGATATCCCCGTTTGAAGGTCTAGTTTTGGTTGTTTTTTTATGAAAACGATTGCGGCTTATTCTACCCCTCAAATCAATTTTCTGTCGGTCGGACCCTTCATCAAAGTTGTAGTCCTGTCTGTAAAGATGGCTGTAGATTTTTGAATCGCCTCATTTAACTACTAGAAGCACGTGATATCCCCGTTTGAAGGTCTACTTGTGCTTGTTTTTTTTTCCGAAGCGGATTGCGGCAGATTCTGCCCTGCAAATCAATTTTCTGTCGGTCGGACCCTTCATCAAAGTTGTAGTCCTGTATGTAAAGATGGCCCTGGATTTTTAATCGCCTCATTTAACTACTAGAAGCACGTGATATCCCCGTTTGAAGGTCTACTTGTGCTTGTTTTTTTTCCAAAGCGGATTGCGGCAGATTCTGCCCTGCAAATCAATTTTCTGTCGGTCGGACCCTTCATCAAAGTTGTAGTCCTGTATGTAAAGATGGCCCTGGATTTTTGAATCGCCTCATTTAACTACCAGAAGCACGTGATATCCTCGTTTGAAGGTCTAGTTTTGGTTGTTTTTTTACGAGAACGATTGCGGCTGATTCTGCCCCTCAAATCAATTTTCTGTCGGTCGGACCCTTCATCAAAGTTGTAGTCCTGTATGTAAAGATGGCCCTAGATTTTTGAATCGCCTCATTTAACTACGAGAAGCACGTGATATCCCCGTTTGAAGGTCTACTTGTGCTTGTTTTTTTTTTCGAAGCGGATTGCGGCAGATTCTGCCCTGCAAATCAATTTTCTGTCGGTCGGACCCTTCATCAAAGTTGTAGTCCTATATGTAAAGATGGCCCTAGATTTTTGAATCGCCTCATTTAACTACTAGAAGCACGTGATATCCCCGTTTGAAGGTCTACTTGTGCTTGTTTTTTTTCCGAAGCGGATTGCGGCAGATTCTGCCCCTCATATAAATTTTATGTCGGTCGGACCCGTCATCAAAGTTGTAGTCCTGGATGTAAAGATGACCCTGGATTTTTGAATCGCACCATTTCGCTAACAGAAGCATGTGATATCCACGTTTGAAGGTATAGTTGTGCTTTTTTTTTATGAAGCAGATTGCGGCAGATTCTGCCTGTCAAATCAATTTTCTGTCGGTCGGACCCTTCATCAAAGTTGTAGTCCTGTATGTAAAGATGGCCCTGAATTTTTGAATCGCCTCATTTAACTACCAGAAGCACGTGATATCCCCGTTTGAAGGTCTACTTTTGGTTGTTTTTTTACGAAAACGATTGCGGATTATTCTGCCCCTCAAATCAATTTTCTGTCGGTCGGACCCTTCATCAAAGTTGTAGTCCTGTATGTAAAGATGGCCGTAGATTTTTGAATCGCCTCATTTAACTACTAGAAGCACGTGATATCCCCGTTTGAAGGTCTACTTGTGCTTGTTTTTTTTTCCGAAGCGGATTGCGGCAGATTCTGCCCTGCAAATCAATTTTCTGTCGGTCGCACCCTTCATCAAAGTTGTAGTCCTATATGTAAAGATGGCCCTGAATGTTTGAATTGCCTCATTTAACTACCAGAAGCACGTGATATCCCCGTTTGAAGGTCTAGTTTTGGTTGTTTTTTTATGAAAACGATTGCGGCTGATTCTGCCCCTGCAAATCAATTTTCTGTCGGTCGGACTCTTCATCAAAGTTGTAGTCCTGTATGTAAAGATGGCCCTGGATTTTTGAATCGCCTAATTTAACTACTAGAAGTACGTGATATCCCCGTTTGAAGGTCTACTTGTGCTTGTTTTTTTACGAAGCAGATTGCGGCAGATTCTGCCCCTCAAATCAATTTTCTGTCTGTCGGACCCTTCATCAAAGTTGTAGTCCTATATGTAAAGATGGCCCTGGATTTTTGAATTGCCTTATTTAACTACTAGAAGCACGTGATATCCCCGTTTGAAGGTCTACTTGTGCTTGTTTTTTTTTCCAAAGCGGATTGCGGCAGATTCTGCCCCTCAAATCAATTTTCTATCGGTCGGACCCTTCATCAAAGTTGTAGTCCTGGATGTAAAGATAACCCTGGATTTTTGAATCGCCTCATTTAACTACTAGAAGCACGTGATATCCCCGTTTGAAGGTCTACTTGTGCTTGTTTTTTTTTCCGAAGCGGATTGCGGCAGATTCTGCCCCTCAAATAAATTTTCTGTCGGTCGGACCCTTCATCGAAGTTGTAGTCCTGGATGTAAAGATGACCCTGGATTTTTGAATCGCACCATTTCGCTAACAGAAGCATGTGATATCCACTTTTGAAGGTATAGTTGTGCTTTTTTTGTACGAAGCAGATTACGGCAGATTCTGCTTGTCAAATCAATTTTCTGTCGGTCGGACCCTTCATCAAAGTTGTAGTCCTGTATGTAAAGATGGCCCTGAATTTTTGAATCGCCTCATTTAACTACCAGAAGCACGTGATATCCCCGTTTGAAGGTCTACTTTTGGTTGTTTTTTTACGAAAACGATTGCGGATGATTCTGCCCCTCAAATCAATTTTCTGTCGGTCGGACCCTTCATGAAAGTTGTAGTCCTGTATGTAAAGATGGCCGTAGATTTTTGAATCGCCTCATTTAACTACTAGAAGCACGTGATATCCCCGTTTGAAGGTCTACTTGTGCTTGTTTTTTTTTCCGAAGCGGATTGCGGCAGATTCTGCCCTGCAAATCAATTTTCTGTCGGTCGAACCCTTCATCAAAGTTGTAGTCCTATATGTAAAGATGGCCCTGAATGTTTCAATCGCCTCATTTAACTACCAGAAGCACGTGATATCCCCGTTTGAAGGTCTAGTTTTGGTTGTTTTTTTATGAAAACGATTGCGGCTGATTCTGCCCCTCAAATCAATTTTCTGTCGGTCGGACCCTTCATCAAAGTTGTAGTCCTGTATGTAAAGATGGCCGTAGATTTTTGAATCGCCTCATTTAACTACTAGAAGCACGTGATATCCCCGTTTGAAGGTCTACTTGTGCTTGTTTTTTTTTCCGAAGCGGATTGCGGCAGATTCTGCCCCTCAAATCAATTTTCTATCGGTCGGACCCTTCATCAAAGTTGTAGTCCTGGATGTAAAGATGACCCTGGATTTTTGAATCGCACCATTTCGCTTACAGAAGCACGTGATATCCCCGTTTGAAGGTCTACTTGTGCTTGTTTTTTTTTCCGAAGCGGATTGCGGCAGATTCTGCCCTTCAAATCAATTTTCTGTCGGTCGGACCCTTCATCAAAGTTGTAGTCCTGTATGTAAAGATGGCCCTGGATTTTGAATCGCCTCATTTAACTACTAGAAGCACGTGATATCCCCGTTTGAAGGTCTACTTGTGCTTGTTTTTTTTCCGAAGCGGATTGCGGCATATTCTGCCCTGCAAATCAATTTTCTGTCGGTCGGACCCTTCATCAAATATGTAGTCCTGTATGTAAAGATGGCCCTGGATTTTTGAATCGCCTCATTTAACTACCAGAAGCACGTGATATCCTCGTTTGAAGGTCTAGTTTTGGTTGTTTTTTTACGAAAACGATTGCGGCTGATTCTGCCCCTCAAATCAATTTTCTGTCGGTCGGACCCTTCATCAAAGTTGTAGTCCTGTATGTAAAGATGGCCCTAGATTTTTGAATCGCCTCATTTAACTACTAGAAGCACGTGATATCCCCGTTTGAAGGTCTACTTGTGCTTGTTTTTTTTTCCGAAGCGGATTGCGGCAGATTCTGCCCTGCAAATCAATTTTCTGTCGGTCGGACCCTTCATCAAAGTTGTAGTCCTGTATGTAAAGATGGCCCTGAATGTTTGAATCACCTCATTTAACTACCAGAAGCACATGATATCCCCGTTTGAAGGTCTAGTTTTCGTTGTTTTTTTACGAAAACGATTGCGGCTGATTCTGCACCTCAAATCAATTTTCTATCGGTCGGACCCTTCATCAAAGTTGTTGTCCTGTATGTAAAGATGGCCCTATATTTTTGAATCGCCTCATTTAACTACTAGAAGCACGTGATATCCCCGTTTGAAGGTCTACTTGTGCTTGTTTTTTTTTCCGAAGCGGATTGCGGCAGATTCTGCCCTGCAAATCAATTTTCTGTCGGTCGGACCCTTCATCAAAGTTGTAGTCCTGTATGTAAAGATGGCCCTGAATGTTTGAATCACCTCATTTAACTACCAGAAGCACATGATATCCCCGTTTGAAGGTCTAGTTTTGGTTGTTTTTTTACGAAAACGATTGCGTCTGATTCTGCACCTCAAATTAATTTTCTATCGGTCGGACCCTTCATCAAAGTTGTAGTCCTGTATGTAAAGATGGCCGTAGATTTTTGAATCGCCTCATTTAACTACTAGAAGCACGTGATATCCCCGTTTGAGGGTCTACTAGTGCTTGTTTTTTTTTCCAAAGCGGATTGCGGCAGATTCTGCCTTGCAAATCAATTTTCTGTCGGTCGGACCCTTCATCAAAGTTGTAGTCCTATATGTAAATATGGCCCTGAATGTTTGAATCGCCTCATTTAACTACCAGAAGCACTTGATATCCCCGTTTGAAGGTCTAGTTTTGGTTGTTTTTTTATGAAAACGATTGCGGCTGATTCTGCCCCTCAAATCAATTTTCTGTCGGTCGGACCCTTCATCAAAGTTGTAGTCCTGTATGTAAAGATGGCCATAGATTTTTCAATCGCCTCATTTAACTACGAGAAGCACGTGATATCCCCGTTTGAAGGTCTACTTGTGCTTGTTTTTTTTTTCGAAGCGGATTGCGGCAGATTCTGCCCTGCAAATCAATTTTCTGTCGGTCGGACCCTTCATCAAAGTTGTAGTCCTATATGTAAAGATGGCCCTGGATTTTTGAATCACCTCATTTAACTACCAGAAGCACGTGATATCCCCGTTTGAAGGTCTACTTGTGCTTGTTTTTTTTTCCGAAGCGGATTGCGGCAGATTCTGCCCCTCAAATCAATTTTCTGTCGGTCGGACCCTTCATCAAAGTTGTAGTCCTGGATGTAAAGATGACCCTGGATTTTTGAATTGCACCATTTTGCTAACAGAAGCATGTGATATCCACGTTTGAAGGTCTAGTTGTGCTTTTTTTTACGAAGCAGATTGCGGCAGATTCTGCCTGTCAAATCAATTTTCTGTCGGTCGGACCCTTCATCAAAGTTGTAGTCCTATATGTAAAGATGGCCTTGAATTTTTGAATCGCCTCATTTAACTACCAAAAGCACGTGATATCCCCGTTTGAAGGTCTAGTTTTGGTTGTTTTTTTACGAAATCAATTGCGGATGATTCTGCACGTAAATCAATTTTCTGTCGGTCGGACCCTTCATCAAAGTTGTAGTCCTGTATGTAAAGATGGCCCTGGATTTTTTAATAGCCTCATTTAACTACTAGAAGCACGTGATATCCCCGTTTGAAGGTCTACTAGTGCTTGTTTTTTTTTCCGAAGCGGATTGCGGTAGATTCTGCCCTGCAAATCAATTTTCTGTCGGTCGGACCCTTCATCAAAGTTGTAGTCCTGTATGTAAAGATGGCCCTGGATTTTTGAATCGCCTAATTTAACTACTAGAAGCACGTGATATCCCCGTTTGAAGGTCTACTTGTGCTTGTTTTTTTTTCCGAAGCGGATTGCGGCAGATTCTGCCCCTCAAATCAATTTTCTATCGGTCGGACCCTTCATCAAAGTTGTAGTCCTGGATGTAAAGATGACCCTGGATTTTTGAATCGCTATATTTCGCTTACAGAAGCACGTGATATCCCCGTTTGAAGGTCTACTTGTGCTTGTTTTTTTACGAAGCAGATTGCGGCAGATTCTGCCCCTCAAATCAATTTTCTATTTGTCGGACCCTTCATCAAAGTTGTAGTCCTGTATGTAAAGATGGCCGTAGATTTTTGAATCGCCTCATTTAACTACTAGAAGCACGTGATATCCCCGTTTGAAGGTCTACTTGTGCTTGTTTTTTTTTCCGAAGCGGATTGCGGCAGATTCTGCCCTGCAAATCAATTTTCTGTCGGTCGCACCCTTCATCAAAGTTGTAGTCCTATATGTAAAGATGGCCCTGAATGTTTGAATTGCCTCATTTAACTACCAGAAGCACGTGATATCCCCGTTTGAAGGTCTAGTTTTGGTTGTTTTTTTTATTAAAACGATTGCGGCTGATTCTGCCCCTGCAAATCAATTTTCTGTCGGTCGGACTCTTCATCAAAGTTATAGTCCTGTATGTAAAGATGGTCCTGGATTTTTGAATCGCCTAATTTAACTACTAGAAGTACGTGATATCCCCGTTTGAAGGTCTACTTGTGCTTGTTTTTTTACGAAGCAGATTGCGGCAGATTCTGCCCCTCAAATCAATTTTCTGTCTGTCGGACCCTTCATCAAAGTTGTAGTCCTATATGTAAAGATGGCCCTGGATTTTTGAATTGCCTTATTTAACTACTAGAAGCACGTGATATCCCCGTTTGAAGGTCTACTTGTGCTTGTTTTTTTTTCCAAAGCGGATTGCGGCAGATTCTGCCCCTCAAATCAATTTTCTATCGGTCGGACCCTTCATCAAAGTTGTAGTCTTGGATGTAAAGATAACCCTGGATTTTTGAATCGCCTCATTTAACTACTAGAAGCACGTGATATCCCCGTTTGAAGGTCTACTTGTGCTTGTTTTTTTTTCCGAAGCGGATTGCGGCAGATTCTGCCCCTCAAATAAATTTTCTGTCGGTCGGACCCTTCAT
This sequence comes from Salix caprea, assembly GCA_964035475.1. Classification (NCBI taxonomy): domain Eukaryota; kingdom Viridiplantae; phylum Streptophyta; class Magnoliopsida; order Malpighiales; family Salicaceae; genus Salix; species Salix caprea. The sequence goes on from OZ037746.1 coordinate 9,781,622, forward strand.
CGAAGTTGTAGTCCTGGATGTAAAGATGACCCTGGATTTTTGAATCGCACCATTTCGCTAACAGAAGCATGTGATATCCACGTTTGAAGGTATAGTTGTGCTTTTTTTTGTACGAAGCAGATTACGGCAGATTCTGCTTGTCAAATCAATTTTCTGTCGGTCGGACCCTTCATCAAAGTTGTAGTCCTGTATGTAAAGATGGCCTTGAATTTTTGAATCGCCTCATTTAACTACCAGAAGCACGTGATATCCCCGTTTCAAGGTCTAGTTTTGGTTGTTTTTTTACGAAAACGATTGCGGCTGATTCTGCACCTCAAATCAATTTTCTATCGGTCGGACCCTTCATCAAAGTTGTTGTCCTGTATGTAAAGATGGCCCTAGATTTTTGAATCGCCTCATTTAACTACTAGAAGCACGTGATATCCCCGTTTGAAGGTCTACTTGTGCTTGTTTTTTTTTCCGAAGCGGATTGCGGCAGATTCTGCCCTGCAAATCAATTTTCTGTCGGTCGGACCCTTCATCAAAGTTGTAGTCCTGTATGTAAAGATGGCCCTGAATGTTTGAATCACCTCATTTAACTACCAGAAGCACATGATATCCCCGTTTGAAGGTCTAGTTTTGGTTGTTTTTTTACGAAAACGATTGCGGCTGATTCTGCACCTCAAATCAATTTTCTATCGGTCGGACCCTTCATCAAAGTTGTAGTCCTGTATGTAAAGATGGCCGTAGATTTTTGAATCGCCTCATTTAACTACTAGAAGCACGTGATATCCCCGTTTGAAGGTCTACTAGTGCTTGTTTTTTTTTCCAAAGCGGATTGCGGCAGATTCTGCCTTGCAAATCAATTTTCTGTCGGTCGGACCCTTCATCAAAGTTGTAGTCCTATATGTAAATATGGCCCTGAATGTTTGAATCGCCTCATTTAACTACCAGAAGCACTTGATATCCCCGTTTGAAGGTCTAGTTTTGGTTGTTTTTTTATGAAAACGATTGCGGCTGATTCTGCCCCTCAAATCAATTTTCTGTCGGTCGGACCCTTCATCAAAGTTGTAGTCCTGTATGTAAAGATGGCCATAGATTTTTCAATCGCCTCATTTAACTACGAGAAGCACGTGATATCCCCGTTTGAAGGTCTACTTGTGCTTGTTTTTTTTTTCGAAGCGGATTGCGGCAGATTCTACCCTGCAAATCAATTTTCTGTCGGTCGGACCCTTCATCAAAGTTGTAGTCCTATATGTAAAGATGGCCCTGGATTTTTGAATCACCTCATTTAACTACCAGAAGCACGTGATATCCCCGTTTGAAGGTCTACTTGTGCTTGTTTTTTTTTCCGAAGCGGATTGCGGCAGATTCTGCCCCTCAAATCAATTTTCTGTCGGTCGGACCCTTCATCAAAGTTGTAGTCCTGGATGTAAAGATGACTCTGGATTTTTGAATTGCACCATTTTGCTAACAGAAGCATGTGATATCCACGTTTGAAGGTCTAGTTGTGCTTTTTTTTACGAAGCAGATTGCGGCAGATTCTGCCTGTCAAATCAATTTTCTGTCGGTCGGACCCTTCATCAAAGTTGTAGTCCTGTATGTAAAGATGGCCTTGAATTTTTGAATCGCCTCATTTAACTACCAAAAGCACGTGATATCCCCGTTTGAAGGTCTAGTTTTGGTCGTTTTTTTATGAAATCAATTGCGGATGATTCTGCACGTAAATCAATTTTCTGTCGGTCGGACCCTTCATCAAAGTTGTAGTCCTGTATGTAAAGATGGCCCTGGATTTTTTAATAGCCTCATTTAACTACTAGAAGCACGTGATATCCCCGTTTGAAGGTCTACTAGTGCTTGTTTTTTTTTCCGAAGCGGATTGCGGTAGATTTTGCCCTGCAAATCAATTTTCTGTCGGTCGGACCCTTCATCAAAGTTGTAGTCCTGTATGTAAAGATGGCCCTGGATTTTTGAATCGCCTAATTTAACTACTAGAAGCACGTGATATCCCCGTTTGAAGGTCTACTTGTGCTTGTTTTTTTTTCCGAAGCGGATTGCGGCAGATTCTGCCCCTCAAATCAATTTTCTATCGGTCGGACCCTTCATCAAAGTTGTAGTCCTGGATGTAAAGATGACCCTGGATTTTTGAATCGCTATATTTCGCTTACAGAAGCACGTGATATCCCCGTTTGAAGGTCTACTTGTGCTTGTTTTTTTACGAAGCAGATTGCGGCAGATTCTGCCCCTCAAATCAATTTTCTATTTGTCGGACCCTTCATCAAAGTTGTAGTCCTGTATGTAAAGATGGCCCTGGATTTTTGAATTGCCTCATTTAACTACTAGAAGCACGTGATATCCCCGTTTGAAGGTCTACTTGTGCTTGTTTTTTTTTCTGAAACGGATTGCGGCAGATTCTGCCCCTCAAATCAATTTTCTATCGGTCGGACCCTTCATCAAAGTTGTAGTCCTGTATGTAAAGATGATCCTGGATCTTTGAATCACATGATTTCGCTACAAGAAGCATGTGATATCCCCGTTTGAAGGTCTAGTTGTGCTTGTTTTTTTACGAAGCATATTGCGGCAGATTCTGCCCCTCAAATCAATTTTCTGTTGGTCGGACCCTTCATCAAAGTTGTAGACCTGTATGTAAAGATGGCCCTGAATGTTTGAATCGCCTCATTTAACTACCAGAAGCACATGATATCCTCGTTTGAAGGTCTAGTTTTGGTTGTTTTTTTACGAAAACGATTGCGGCTGATTCTGCACCTCAAATCAATTTTCTGTCGGTCGGACCCTTCATCAAAGTTGTAGTCCTGTATGTAAAGATGGTCGTAGATTTTTGAATCGCCTCATTTAACTACTAGAAGCACGTGATATCCCCGTTTGAAGGTCTACTTGTGCTTGTTTTTTTTTCCGAAGCGGATTGCGGCAGATTCTACCCTGCAAATCAATTTTCTGTCGGTCGGACCCTTCATCAAAGTTGTAGTCCTGGATGTAAAGATGACCCTAGATTTTTCAATCGCACCATTTCGCTAACAGAAGCATGTGATATCCACGTTTGAAGGTCTAGTTGTGCTTTTTTTTTACGAAGCAGATTGCGACAGATTCTGCCTGTCAAATCAATTTTCTGTCGGTCGGACCCTTCATCAAAGTTGTAGTCCTGTATGTAAAGATGGCCCTGAATTTTTGAATCGCCTCATTTAACTACCAGAAGCACGTGATATCCCCGTTTGAAGGTCTACTTTTGGTTGTTTTTTTACGAAAACGATTGCGGATGATTCTGCCCCTCAAATCAATTTTCTGTCGGTCGGACCCTTCATCAAAGTTGTAGTCCTGTATGTAAAGATGGCCATAGATTTTTGAATCGCCTCATTTAACTACTAGAAGCACGTGATATCCCCGTTTGAAGGTCTACTTGTGCTTGTTTTTTTTTCCGAAGCGGATTGCGGCAGATTCTGCCCTGCAAATCAATTTTCTGTCGGTCGGACCCTTCATCAAAGTTGTAGTCCTGTATGTAAAGATGGCCCTGGATTTTTGAATCGCCTCATTTAACTACCAGAAGCACGTGATATCCCCGTTTGAAGGTTTACTTGTGCTTGTTTTTTTTTCCGAAGCGGATTGCGGCAAATTCTGCCCCTCAAATCAATTTTCTGTCGGTCGGACCCTTCATCAAAGTTATAGTCCTGGATGTAAAGATGACCATGGATTTTTGAATCGCACCATTTCGCAAACAGAAGCATGTGATATCCACGTTTGAAGGTCTAGTTGTGCTTTTTTTTTACGAAGCAGATTGCGGCAGATTCTGCCTGTCAAATCAATTTTCTGTCGGTCGGACCCTTCATCAAAGTTGTAGTCCTGTATGTAAAGATGGCCCTGAATTTTTGAATCGCCTCATTTAACTACCAGAAGCACGTGATATCCCCGTTTGAAGGTCTAGTTTTGGTTGTTTTTTTACGAAAATGATTGCGGATGATTCTGCCCCTAAATCAATTTTCTATCGGTCGGACCCTTCATCAAAGTTGTAGTCCTGTATGTAAAGATGGCCGTAGATTTTTGAATCGCCTCATTTAACTACTAGAAGCACGTGATATCCCCGTTTGAAGGTCTACCAGTGCTTGTTTTTTTTTCCGAAGCGAATTGCGGCAGATTCTGCCCTACAAATCAATTTTCTGTCGGTCGGACCCTTCATCAAAGTTGTAGTCCTATATGTAAAGATGCCCCTGAATGTTTGAATCGCCTCATTTAACTACCAGAAGCACGTGATATCCCCGTTTGAAGGTCTAGTTTTGGTTGTTTTTTTACGAAAACGATTGCGGATGATTCTGCCCCTCAAATCAATTTTCTGTCGGTCGAACCCTTCATTAAAATTGTAGTCCTGTATGTAAAGATGGCCTAAGATTTTTGAATCGCCTCATTTAACTACTAGAAGCACATGATATCCCCGTTTGAAGGTCTACTTGTGCTTGTTTTTTTTTCTGAAGCGGATTGCGGTAGATTCTACCCTGCAAATCAATTTTCTGTCGGTCGGACTCTGCATCAAAGTTGTAGTCCTGTATGTAAAGATGGCCCTGGATTTTTGAATCGCCTCATTTAACTACTAGAAGCACGTGATATCCCCGTTTGAAGGTCTACTTGTGCTTGTTTTTTTTTCCGAAGCGGATTGCGGCAGATTCTGCCCTGCAAATCAATTTTCTGTCGGTCGGACACTTCATCAAAGTTGTAGTCCTGTATGTAAAGATGGCCCTGGATTTTTGAATCGCCTCATTTAACTACTAAAAGCACATGATATCCCCGTTTGAAGGTCTATTTGTGCTTGTTTTTTTTTCCGAAGCGGATTGCGGCAGATTCTGCCCTGCAAATCAATTTTCTGTCGGTCGGACCCTTCATCAAAGTTGTAGTCCTGTATGTAAACATGGCCCTGGATTTTTGAATCGCCTCATTTAACTACTAGAAGCACGTGATATCCCCGTTTGAAGGTCTACTTGTGCTTGTTTTTTTTCCGAAGCGGATTGCGGCAGATTCTGCCCTGCAAATCAATTTTCTGTCGGTCGGACCCTTCATCAAAGTTGTAGTCCTCTATGTAAAGATGGCCCTGAATGTTTGAATCGCCTCATTTAACTACTAGAAGCACGTGATATCCCCGTTTGAAGGTCTACTTGTGCTTGTTTTTTTTTCCGAAGTGGATTGCGGCAGATTCGGCCCTGCAAATCAATTTTCTGTCGGTCGGACCCTTCATCAAAGTTGTAGTCCTGTATGTAAAGATGGCCCTAGATTTTTGAATCGCCTCATTTAACTACTAGAAGCACGTGATATCCCCGTTTGAAGGTCTACTTGTGCTTGTTTTTTTTTCCGAAGCGGATTGCGGTAGATTTTGCCCTGCAAATCAATTTTCTGTCGGTTGGACTCTTCATCAAAGTTGTAGTCCTGTATGTAAAGATGGCCCTGGATTTTTGAATCGCCTTATTTAACTACTAGAAGCACGTGATATCCCCGTTTGAAGGTCTACTTGTGCTTGTTTTTTTTTCCGAAGCAGATTGCGGCAGATTCTGCCCTGCAAATCAATTTTCTGTCGGTCGGACCCTTCATCAAAGTTGTAGTCCTGTATGTAAAGATGGCCCTGGATTTTTGAATCACCTCATTTAACTACCAGAAGCACGTGATATCCCCGTTTGAAGGTCTACTTGTGCTTGTTTTTTTTTCCGAAGCGGATTGCGGTAGATTCTGCCCTGCAAATCAATTTTCTATCGGTCGGACCCTTCATCAAAGTTGTAGTCCTGTATGTAAAGATGGCCCTGGATTTTTGAATCGCCTCATTTAACTACTAGAAGCATGTGATATCCCCGTTTGAAGGTCTACTTGTGCTTGTTTTTTTTTCCGAAGTGGATTGCGGCAGATTCTGCCCTGCATATCAATTTTCTGTCGGTCGGACCCTTCATCAAAGTTGTAGTCCTATATTTAAAGATGGCCCTGAATGTTTGAATCACCTCATTTAACTACCAGAAGCACGTGATATTCCCGTTTGAAGGTCTAGTTTTGGTTGTTTTTTTACGAAAACGATTGCGGCTGATTCTGCCCCTCAAATCAATTTTCTATCTGTCGGACCCTTCATCAAAGTTGTAGTCCTGTATGTAAAGATGGCCCTAGATTTTTGAATAGCCTCATTTAACTACTAGAAGCACGTGATATCCCCGTTTGAAGGTCTACTTGTGCTTGTTTTTTTTTCCGAAGCGGATTGCGGCAGATTCTACCCTGCAAATCAATTTTCTGTCGGTCGGACCCTTCATCAAAGTTGTAGTCCTGGATGTAAAGATGACCCTAGATTTTTCAATCGCACCATTTCGCTAACAGAAGCATGTGATATCCACGTTTGAAGGTCTAGTTGTGCTTTTTTTTTACGAAGCAGATTGCGGCAGATTCTGCCTGTCAAATCAATTTTCTGTCGGTCGGACCCTTCATCAAAGTTGTAGTCCTGTATGTAAAGATGGCCCTGAATTTTTGAATCGCCTCATTTAACTACCAGAAGCACGTGATATCCCCGTTTGAAGGTCTACTTTTGGTTGTTTTTTTACGAAAACGATTGCGGATGATTCTGCCCCTCAAATCAATTTTCTATCGGTCGGACCCTTCATCAAAGTTGTAGTCCTGTATGTAAAGATGGCCATAGATTTTTGAATCGCCTCATTTAACTACTAGAAGCACGTGATATCCCCGTTTGAAGGTCTACTTGTGCTTGTTTTTTTTTCCGAAGCGGATTGCGGCAGATTCTGCCCTGCAAATCAATTTTCTGTCGGTCGGACCCTTCATCAAAGTTGTAGTCCTGTATGTAAAGATGGCCCTGGATTTTTGAATCGCCTCATTTAACTACCAGAAGCACGTGATATCCCCGTTTGAAGGTTTACTTGTGCTTGTTTTTTTTTCCGAAGCGGATTGCGGCAAATTCTGCCCCTCAAATCAATTTTCTGTCGGTCGGACCCTTCATCAAAGTTATAGTCCTGGATGTAAAGATGACCATGGATTTTTGAATCGCACCATTTCGCAAACAGAAGCATGTGATATCCACGTTTGAAGGTCTAGTTGTGCTTTTTTTTTACGAAGCAGATTGCGGCAGATTCTGCCTGTCAAATCAATTTTCTGTCGGTCGGACCCTTCATCAAAGTTGTAGTCCTGTATGTAAAGATGGCCCTGAATTTTTGAATCGCCTCATTTAACTACCAGAAGCACTTGATATCCCCGTTTGAAGGTCTAGTTTTGGTTGTTTTTTTACGAAAATGATTGCGGATGATTCTGCCCCTAAATCAATTTTCTATCGGTCGGACCCTTCATCAAAGTTGTAGTCCTGTATGTAAAGATGGCCGTAGATTTTTGAATCGCCTCATTTAACTACTAGAAGCACGTGATATCCCCGTTTGAAGGTCTACCAGTGCTTGTTTTTTTTTCCGAAGCGAATTGCGGCAGATTCTGCCCTACAAATCAATTTTCTGTCGGTCGGACCCTTCATCAAAGTTGTAGTCCTATATGTAAAGATGGCCCTGAATGTTTGAATCGCCTCATTTAACTACCAGAAGCACGTGATATCCCCGTTTGAAGGTCTAGTTTTGGTTGTTTTTTTACGAAAACGATTGCGGATGATTCTGCCCCTCAAATCAATTTTCTGTCGGTCGAACCCTTCATTAAAATTGTAGTCCTGTATGTAAAGATGGCCTAAGATTTTTGAATCGCCTCATTTAACTACTAGAAGTACATGATATCCCCGTTTGAAGGTCTACTTGTGCTTGTTTTTTTTTCTGAAGCGGATTGCGGTAGATTCTACCCTGCAAATCAATTTTCTGTCGGTCGGACTCTGCATCAAAGTTGTAGTCCTGTATGTAAAGATGGCCCTGGATTTTTGAATCGCCTCATTTAACTACTAGAAGCACGTGATATCCCCGTTTGAAGGTCTACTTGTGCTTGTTTTTTTTTCCGAAGCGGATTGCGGCAGATTCTGCCCTGCAAATCAATTTTCTGTCGGTCGGACACTTCATCAAAGTTGTAGTCCTGTATGTAAAGATGGCCCTGGATTTTTGAATCGCCTCATTTAACTACTAAAAGCACGTGATATCCCCGTTTGAAGGTCTATTTGTGCTTGTTTTTTTTTCCGAAGCGGATTGCGGCAGATTCTGCCCTGCAAATCAATTTTCTGTCGGTCGGACCCTTCATCAAAGTTGTAGTCCTGTATGTAAACATGGCCCTGGATTTTTGAATCGCCTCATTTAACTACTAGAAGCACGTGATATCCCCGTTTGAAGGTCTACTTGTGCTTGTTTTTTTTCCGAAGCGGATTGCGGCAGATTCTGCCCTGCAAATCAATTTTCTGTCGGTCGGACCCTTCATCAAAGTTGTAGTCCTCTATGTAAAGATGGCCCTGAATGTTTGAATCGCCTCATTTAACTACTAGAAGCACGTGATATCCCCGTTTGAAGGTCTACTTGTGCTTGTTTTTTTTTCCGAAGTGGATTGCGGCAGATTCGGCCCTGCAAATCAATTTTCTGTCGGTCGGACCCTTCATCAAAGTTGTAGTCCTGTATGTAAAGATGGCCCTAGATTTTTGAATCGCCTCATTTAACTACTAGAAGCACGTGATATCCCCGTTTGAAGGTCTACTTGTGCTTGTTTTTTTTTTCCGAAGCGGATTGCGGTAGATTTTGCCCTGCAAATCAATTTTCTGTCGGTTGGACTCTTCATCAAAGTTGTAGTCCTGTATGTAAAGATGGCCCTGGATTTTTGAATCGCCTTATTTAACTACTAGAAGCACGTGATATCCCCGTTTGAAGGTCTACTTGTGCTTGTTTTTTTTTCCGAAGCAGATTGCGGCAGATTCTGCCCTGCAAATCAATTTTCTGTCGGTCGGACCCTTCATCAAAGTTGTAGTCCTGTATGTAAAGATGGCCCTGGATTTTTGAATCACCTCATTTAACTACCAGAAGCACGTGATATCCCCGTTTGAAGGTCTACTTGTGCTTGTTTTTTTTTCCGAAGCGGATTGCGGTAGATTCTGCCCTGCAAATCAATTTTCTATCGGTCGGACCCTTCATCAAAGTTGTAGTCCTGTATGTAAAGATGGCCCTGGATTTTTGAATCGCCTCATTTAACTACTAGAAGCACGTGATATCCCCGTTTGAAGGTCTACTTGTGCTTGTTTTTTTTTCCGAAGTGGATTGCGGCAGATTCTGCCCTGCATATCAATTTTCTGTCGGTCGGACCCTTCATCAAAGTTGTAGTCCTATATGTAAAGATGGCCCTGAACGTTTGAATCACCTCATTTAACTACCAGAAGCACGTGATATTCCCGTTTGAAGGTCTAGTTTTGGTTGTTTTTTTACGAAAACGATTGCGGCTGATTCTGCCCCTCAAATCAATTTTCTATCTGTCGGACCCTTCATCAAAGTTGTAGTCCTGTATGTAAAGATGGCCCTAGATTTTTGAATAGCCTCATTTAACTACTAGAAGCACGTGATATCCCCGTTTGAAGGTCTACTTGTGCTTGTTTTTTTTTCCGAAGCGGATTGCGGCAGATTCTGCCCTGCAAATCAATTTTCTGTCGGTCGGACCCTTCATCAAAGTTGTAGTCCTGTATGTAAAGATGGCCCTGGATTTTTGAATCGCCTCATTTAACTACTAGAAGCACGTGATATCCCCGTTTGAAGGTCTACTTGTGCTTGTTTTTTTTTCCGAAGTGGATTGCGGCAGATTCTGCCCTGCATATCAATTTTCTGTCGGTCGGACCCTTCATCAAAGTTGTAGTCCTGTATGTAAAGATGGCCGTAGATTTTTGAATCGCCTCATTTAACTACCAGAAGCACGTGATATCCCCGTTTGATATGTGTGAGAGTGATTCAACTTTTTAGTTTATGTGTGAGAGTGATTCTTGCATTCTTTAGTTCTTGAACGAACTGAATCCGACTTATCGAAGATTAACTGGCTTCGTGGCGTCATTCTACTCATTCCAATAGTGCTGGTGCCTTGGGGCAGGTTTTCATTGTGTCACACTCCTATCAGACCTTATTTTGGCTTTCCGGGATCTTATCTCATTCTTGGTTGTGGGTTGCGTGACCACGTGATCACGAGGTTCGCATCAGGTGGTATCAGAGCTAGGCTCCGAAACGAGGTCATATCATTCTGTTATTTTCGTGCTTTTTTTTTTAGTGTTCCTTGAAGTTTTCCAGTCTTTGTGTTCATCTCCTTGTTCTTCGTGTCAGCGTCATCTAAAAAAAAAAAAGATTAAATTTATCATTTTGTCTCTTCATTTCAGTATATTAAAACAAAAAAAAAACAACAGAAAAGAAAAGAAAGAGAGATAGAGGCATTAGTTGAAATTTGAAGAATCTTGCCGCAGAAAACACTACTTTGGGGAAACATAAGCAAACCACATCGGAATCAGTTGAAATTTCATATTCCGTTTATTGGGGTTAAGATAGTATCATATGTCAAATTTGGGCTTATTATGATATTGATTTCTTGAGGGGTTATTTCGATATTCATTTCTGCCGCAGAAACACTACCTTAGTGAACCCATATAAAAACACCTTAGAATCAGTTGAAACTTTACATTATGTGTCTTAGGGTTGATATCGCATGATATATTAAATTGGGGCTTATTTCGATATCGTATACTAGAGGTTTCAATTGGAGGTTCATTTCTGCCGCAAATTGATCACAGAAGGGTTTGTGTACCTAGAAGTACGGGAAAGGCCTATAAATTGAGTGTTCTTTTTTGTTTAGTACTAAAATACTAAATATTGATTTTGAGGTAATTTCGAAGTCGTTTGGTCTGGGTTTCAATTCTGTTACGTAAAAATTGCGTAAGACGTTAGATTCTGCTCAAGTCTCAAAACATGATCCTTACTGTTTAGTTTTGTCCAATTCTCTATTTTTGCTCTATTATCAGTTATCTAGGAGTCAAGTAATTGTTTTTGCTAGTATTTGTTTCTGTTTTATTTCATGTCTTCGTATCGTCCACAATTCGTACGAATTTGCATTGCTACTCGCGAAATCGTAATCGTAGTTTTGTTTTGCTTTGTTTTCAGTATTTTTATTGCTTCTTGAGTCTGAAAATCATAATTAGAGTGCGCTGCAAAGGCTACTGGCTTTGATTTGTTGATTTTAGTTCCTAAAGAACCACAAGAACGCAAGTTGTGAGGTAAAAGGCGTTATGAGCATATTAGAGTGAAAAGCCTTGATTGTTTTTTTTGTGTGATACACGAGAGGTGTGAGGATATATTTTTTTTTGCGACTAACCGAATTTTGCAGATTCAAAGGATGTTTGAAAATAACGAATCAGCGACACAAAATGCTGAGGTTGCTTTCCAATTGCAAGCCTTATGTCAGCAACTCGAGTTGTTGTCTAGAATGAACATGGATCTGACAGATGATGTGAAATGGATAAAGAAACAGAATATTGGGGCTGATCGCAGAGGAAATACGATCCGCAAGACCGTACCGAATACCAAATCTGATTTGGATGTATTTGTTGATGAAAACGCGGATGTGAGTGAAGAGGACTATGATGGTGATATGGAATCTAGAAGTGACAAATCTTATTGTGAAGGCAAGCCACCATTGAAGGATAGTGAGAGGGATGAGTTAGCATTACCGGTTGCGGTGTCCTTCGTTATGAGGTCTACACTCCAGGTTCAGGTCAAGGAAGACGAATCTAATCAACAAAAAGATAATATCTTCCAGACGCATTGTTACGTACACAGCAAGGTGTGTGGTTTAATTATTGATAGCGAAAGTTGTGTTAATATTTGCAGTACAACCCTTGTTAGTAAACTGAAATTGAGTATTGTTAAGCATGCGAAACCATATAGATTGCAATGGCTGAATGGTGGTGGTGAAGTGAAAGTGACTAAGCAGGTTGTGGTCCCATTTTCGATTGGGAAATATGTTGATGAAGTTCTCTGCGATGTAGTACCGATGCAAGCAAGTCACATCTTGTTGGGGAGTCCATGGCAATATGATAGGAAGGCAGTTCATGACGGGGTTAGAAATCGTTATAGCATTGTAAGAGATGGTAAAACTATCACTCTTGTACCTCTTACACCCAAACAGGTGCATGATGATCAAATAAAGCTAAAACGTGAGTATGATGAGGCAATGGGGAGAGAAAATCAAGGTGAGGATCAAGGGGAGAGAATACCATCAGAAGCGGCCACAACCCAAACCACTACAGCCCATTCAGACAGTCATCCAAATGCAAACAAATCAGACCATTCAACCCCAACTCAAAAATACCCAAACCTGGTCGAGAGTAGAGGTAAGAGAGAAGAAAGTCAGGAAGTGTGATGAGAATTGTGTGGAAAAACTAGAGAAACAACCTAATTTTTATGCTAGAGAGGGTGAGGTCAAATCTGCATATTTCACTAACAAGCCAATGATTTTACTTGTGTACAAGGAGGCTTACTTTAATACTAATGATCTTGATCATATGGTGCCTAGTGCTACTATTTATTTGTTGCAGGAGTTTGATGATTTGTTCCCCGACGACACTCCAAGCGGAATACCACCATTGCGGGGGATTGAGCATCAAATTGATTTTGTAGGTGGAGCTTCAATTCCTAACCGACCATCCTATAGAAGGAATCCAGAGGAGATGAGTGGGCTTCAAAGGAAAGTTTATGAGCTAATATATAAGGGATATATTCGTGAGAGTATAATTCCGTGTGCTGTACCCGTTCTACTCATGCCTACAAAGGATGGAACATGGAGGATGTGTGTTGATTGTCGAGCCATGAACAACATAATGATTTTGATTCGAGGTCAAATCCTTTCGAGGAGAGAGGGGATGATGCAAACCAGCCCAGAAACACCAGCAAAGACCCATTACATGTTTAGGGGCTTGATTCGTTGTTTTGAAGGTTTCACCCAAGTCCTAATTGCAAGGACCATTAAAGTATCTATGTGTAGGAGGGGTCCAGCCCAGCTTTATTTGGGCCATGAAGTTAGGACAACAAAAGGATCCAAAAGAATCCTACTACAACATGGAAACATGGGATTGATAGGCTGGATGGAAGAGAATAAATAATCCTTATGGGCTTTATTTAAGTTAGTTAGCTACAGCCCAAGGCTTGTTTGGGCTTAATTAAGACTTTGTTTTCAGCTAGGATCCAAGGCTTGCTTGGATTAAGTCATGGGCTCTTCAATTTAGGATTTTGGGTCAATTTTGAGTAGACCTCTTTTAAGTCCACATAAGAGGTCCATTAGGGTTACTTTTTAAGAACTATTTAAACTCATGTAACCCTAATTTCAGCAGCCATTGATTAAACTTAATTCTGAACTTTTTAGTTTATGTGTGAGAGTGATTCTTGCATTCTTTAGTTCTTGAACGAACTGAATCCGACTTATCGAAGATTAACTGGCTTCGTGGCGTCATTCTACTCATTCCAATAGTGCTGGTGCCTTGAGGCAGGTTTCCATTGTGTCACACTCCTATCAGACCTTATTTCGGCTTTCCGGGATCTTATCTCATTCTTGGTTGTAGGTTGCGTGACCACATGATCACGAGGTTCGCATCATCTCTCCTATTAGCTCCTATTATTGGATCAATAAATTGGATGGTGGTATGTATTTTGCTCTCAGCCTTCTTAGAATGTAAAGCCTAAAGCCTTCCCTGCTTGATGAAATGTGATTCTTAACCTATACAATCTTGAGTGAAAGGGAGTCATGCTATCAAAATTACTTTGATAAGTGGGGTGGGTAAATAATACATCATAGAAGTTAAATGAAGTGTTCCGTATTTATTTTTGGGTTCATCAGGAGACCCGCAGGGCATTGGGCTACACAATGGGATAGCCCTCCCCCATTACATAATACTAAATAAACTGGAGATATAAGGACTCTAACTTGCTTTGCTGAAGGAAGCTATGGGGTATGCAACTACTAGGCCATGCTTGCTCTTTGATTGTGGGAAACAAATTGTCTTGTAAGAAAATTATGCAAGTGCTTTATTGTGCAGTGTTGCTATAGAAGATAAATCATGCAACGATTTGACTAGTGCAGATTTATGATTTCTCGAACCATTATTGTCTCTTGACTTTTTTTTCTTCTGAAGAGCTTAAAATCAAGGGGTATCCGATTCCCTGGTCGTGACAATGATAGTTTAGTGCCTATCTTCACCCCACCTCGTTCTGTGTCGGCACCAGAAGTGGATGTTAGTCTTACACATCAGATTCAGTATGACATTCCTCTGCAAAGCTTTACAGCTGAACAGATAAAGGAAGCATTTGATGTGGCAAGAAACAGCATAGAGCTTCTCACAACAGTGTTGTCCTCTTCACCTCATCAAGATGCATTACAGGTACTTTTATCTTACAAGTTCTCGATCTTCTTTGTTCTTTCACTTTAACTTGAATTTGCTAAACTAACTAACATTCCAAAGATATTAAACTGACCTGTTTAACCATATTTTAGACCTGTTGAATTGTGAAAAACTACGGCTGTTTTGATGGATTTTTTAAAGGAGAATGGATAACAAGATTTTTATGTCCCAATATAATATGTTAGTCAGAAAAAACAAAGCATTTCTAATTTCTAGATTTTTTTTATTGAAAATGGAGAACATTCTTTATAAGTGGGCCCTTTTCTTCCGAAGACTCTAGGATTTCGAATCTGCAAAACTCCACCCTCCCCCCCAAAAGAAAACCTCACAGAAGTGCACTCTTATCTATGTAATTCAAAATTGGTTTTGCTCATGTTTGCTGTTATTTTTGGTTATATGCAGATATGACCTTTTTTCCCTTCATATTCTCATGTGGAAGGCATCACATTATAATCTTATTTTATTTTATTTTATTTGGAGCGTGCATTAAATTTGCCTTTCTATTTTTAAAAAATAGTGATTGTTTAATAAATTTTTAATATAGAAAAAAGGTAAAAATCAGAATCCTATCTATTTATTATTGTTTTAATTGACCCCTTAAGTCAAATCAATCAACAATGCTCATTTTGTTGTCATCCTTGATGACTAAAGTCCACTAAAAGAAGTCAAAGTGTGGCAAATAAAATGAATTCCATTATTCATTTATAAGACACTAAAAACTGATAAAATGTAGACCTGTTAACATTGCAATTCTATAAGTTATTTTAACAATTCCACATTCTGACTTTGTAAATAGTGATTTTGCTTCAATCATGACTCAATTTTATGAGCATGCCATCAAGTTTTATTGTTTCCAGAACCTTGTTAAACTGCCCACAAATCATTGATCAAAGAGTGTTTGGTGGCTTCCCTTGTATCCAAAAAATGGATGAAAAAAATAAAAATATTCGGCAGAATTTCACCTTAAAACTGAACATTCCTAAGCTATCCCAAGAACAGTCAACCTGCTTAAAAGAATACTACTATACTCTTCTCATACCAAACCTTCAATGTAACCCCATTTGTCAACTCCATTATACGATGCCATGCAACTATCAAATTATTCAGATGTTGGTTCAAGATACATCATGTATATCATTAGGAAAAGGTATGTGCATATATTTGAAGGTCTATTTGAAAAACATTTTTCATTTGCATTAAATCAGTGCCACTGAATTGGTATAAGTTTTAGGGGGTCTTAGGAGTTGGTGGTAGGGATGGCAACATGCATATATGAGTTCTGATTATCTGATGATTATTATTTTTAAAGCTCATGCATAAAAGTGATTAGTTTTGGGTCCTTTGACTGTAGATATTGGTCTTTGTCCAAGGTCAGCCATGAAAATGGTTGTTTCCAGGGCAGTCATGTAGTGCAACTTTTTTTTTTCTGGTTAGTGAAGACAATAATTTTTCCCTACTCAGGTTGGAGGAAATCTCCTCATGTCCATAGGTGTTATATGATTACATGTGTGAAAAATAATGTCATAGACCAAAAGGAAAGTATTAAAGAAGCAAAAACGATCTATCAAGCAAGAAAAAGTTAGTAAGAGTAAATTCATTTAAAAACACAATTAATGATGTTGACACATGGGCAGGAGGAAGTTTCCTCCAATCTGGCTTGGAGGAAATTATTGTTTGGTTAGCTATATCTCTTTTGGTGCCATGTGCAGAATCAAAATTTCCACATGGAGAATGAGAATGTAAATATGACAGACATTGTATTCATTGTGCTGGACCAGTGAGAGTAGGAAATGTTGTGCTTTCTATTCTCAGTGAAACAATCAAATAGCAACACATGTGTGCATATCTTTCTGCATATGTTGTGTCATCCAGAACCCCATGAATTTACCTGTTTGCGGTTGGTTAGAAGAAGAAATGAATCAAAGAAGAAAGATAGTTAAGAAGGTTTCTTTTATTATTATTATTTTCCTCAATCAAACAGAAACTACACCCTTTACATGCTCTTCACCATATAATTCCCTTTTTGTTATCCCATGTCTTTGTGAAAGGAATTGAGTTTATATTTGTATAATGGGTTACAAACGTGTTTAAAAAGTGGCCTTGCATTTTTCTGTTATTAAACAAATTGGTAATAGAACTTAGCAAGATGGTAGCAGTTGATTTTGTACTGCTAAGTGAACAGTTTACTTTTAACAGTAACTGCAACGAAATTTTTTGGATTGGGGCCTAGATGAACACTAGAAATAGCAGGAACATTTTTGGATGAAGGGTAGTAAATTTTCGTAGACAATAGTTGAGCTGTTATCTGTTTTCATTGTAGATTTGCTTGTTGCAGCTGAGATGGTAGAAAGCAAGTGAACTTGTTGACTTTTATTCATCCAAAAGAGCTCTGATTTTTACGCTCTATTATGACTGTTTACTATGTCCAATCTTTTTATATAAATGAGTGGAAATAAACTCTTGCAAGTTAATACTGCTTCTTTTTCATTCCAAGAACATGAAGGCAAGAAATCGATTCAAACCAAAGATCATATTGCAAATAAATTTTGAGTTGCAGGATCCCATTGAAAGTTTATGTTAAGAATGCCCCCCCCCCCCCCCCCCCCCCCCCCCAACTCTAGTTTTCTTATTTGAAAACTAAGAAAACATATATATTGAATACAAATTTTATAAAATAGAAAATAAGGGTGTTTGTTGGTGCAGGTTGAAAATGATAAAAGTAATAACCATTGGATAAACCAAACAAGGCCCTTAATTTTTATTTTGCAAAGCAAGTATTTTGACGTTTTCTAGTTTTCTAGAGAATTAAAATGTATTTTCAATTTTCAATCTTTATAAATTAAGGAAACAGTTTTCATTTTCAATTTTTTTATGTGGCTCATTTTCATTGTTTAAAAACCCTCTCTTGTGTCTGTGAGGATCTGCCATCGGGGTGTGGTTTCTTTAGATATGCATAGCTATAATATCTTAGAACGATTAGGTCAAAATGATTTGAAGCTGGAAATAGACCAATTCGTCCCAACATTGATGGGATTGCTATTAAATAAAATAAAAGAACATAGACGTCATTCAGTGGAGGAAATTTTGCTTGTCCTTTGTCTTTCACAATGTGGCCTTTTGGTTCTTTTTTTAGATCACAGCATGGGATTCTTTGTTTCAACTGGCAGGATGGTTTGGCAACTACACTAGTCCAGCACAACGGACTGTGCAAAGAATTATTGAGACAGCAGGAGACAATGACGCTCTTCTTTTTGAAGGGTTGAATGTGAATGACGAGATCCAGAAAGTTCTCTCCAAGTATGAAGAGTTGAAGACCCCATCAGTGGTTCCTGCTGTACCTGAACCTGCTTTGATTCCTGTTGCTGTTGAGCCTGATTCACCCATTCATGCCAAAGAAGATGCCTTGATCAGGAAACCTGCAGGTCAACAAGGTGGAACCCCTGGAGGGAGCAATGATGATTTGATGGATGATCTTGATGAAATGATCTTTGGTAAGAAGGGAGGGAGTGCATCTGAAGGTGCGCAAGACCCAAAGAAGGATCAACTTTCCAAGGATGACCTCATAACCTTCTGAACTACGTTCTGTATACAGATGATTCCATATTTTAGGAGGTAGGGCTTTGATTCGAGGCCACTTAGGTGCTGAACACAAACTGAGTTCAAATTGAACTTAAATGGTCATTGCATTCATAAAAGGTGGGTGGGTGGGTTGTGGCTTCTCTACGCGTGGTACGTTCCTTGTTTTATGTGTATTTTTCTGATTTCTGTTAGTAGTTTATGCTTGGATTTGCTATATAACCTGCTTTGGGGAGTTTACAAGTGATGTAGTTATTATTTTTGCACATTTGCTATTTATACCCTTGCAATAATTCTGCTGCTAGTACCTGTGAGTTGAGCATCTTTATAATATTGTCATTTTCTTGTCGGATGGAACTGTCCGAGCTCAAACGATATAGAAGAATCGCGCCTTGCTGTCCTCCTCGTAAGTGTCTGTATGATCATCGTGATCTCGATGCAGCTATCACAAATCATATTACCAGGCTATGCTTATTATGTACTTGGTTATGTCGGCCTCGGGGCGTTCCTTTCTGAGTAATGCTAAGATTTCTTATGAAGTGGGTTATGCGAGAACAGGAAAAAAGAGAGATTTCTGAGCAAGGTTGTGAGATGCATCATAGTTTGGGCTTTGTTTTATAACTATTTCTATCACTTGCATACATTCTTCTTCAAAATATGAATTTCATCACATATGATATAGTCGAGTAGTAGCTTTGAACTTGGGTTTAAAATCTCAGGTATATTTGGAGATGCCCATGGACTTGAGGTATCTATCGTTGCTCTTGTTGCTTTTAGAGTTCTGCCTAATACACCTAGCTTTGTTCTTACATCTTTTCAATTTCTCTTAGTTTTTGCTGCCTTTTCTTGTTATATTTTCTAGATCAACCCGTGTAATAAGTCTATGTGTTTATTGGGGGTATGCCCCTTGTAGTTTCTTTCTTTTAGCACAATCATACTTGTCCAAAAAACAAAACAAAACAAAAAACAAGAAGCCTACCACTTTCCTAACATAAAAAAAAAATGTTCAAACAATTCTATATTTTTTTTAAATTAGTTAGAAAAAATAATATAATTAAATAAAGGTATTGACTACAAGTAAAACGAACAATAAAACTTGATAATTACTAACTATTAAAAAATAAAATCATTATCATATTCGGGGGAAGAAGAAAGATCCCATCACTAGAAAGAGATCACTAAGGTAGTCTTGATGTCATTGCAAGAGGTTACATGATGCCATGGAAAGAGACCGCGACATCATCAGAGCAACGATCTAGAGAGTAAACCAAACAAATTATCATAAAGCAAACATCTCATGCTTATATTTAATCTATTTATTTAATTTTATTCGAAAACAAAATTTATTTTATAAAAGCTAAATTTAACAAAGAGCATCAGATAAAATGATATGAGATAACCCTCTTATTTTTAAAATTAGTGAAAAAACCCTATAAAAAAGCTCAATCTTCAATTAAATAAATATTGAAGAATAAAACTGAAAAAAACATGAGTTTAAAAAAAGAAAACAATTATGCAAATCAGGTAAATCTTCTAAACTTAAGTTAATCTCCCAAACTTATAATCGGTGAACCCGAGCTCAATTAAGAAGCTCAATTGCCCACTAATTTAAAATGGAATGATAAATAAAATAAAAATTAATTTTTTCGACAATGGATTTGATATCTCATCGTACTCACAGACATCCAGGCTTAGAGTAATCACATGGACAATGGATTTGACATATAGGCTTAGAGCTAAGCAAATATTTTTTATAATTGTTAAGATTGAAACAATTAATAGATTTTGCTAGTTCAAAAACAAAATATAACATCTATACATGCAAGGTTTGGTATAATGAAAATACATCAACACACCCTATTATAACAACAACAACATCGAAGACTTAACATCTAAAAATATCATTATTATTATTGCTAAAACAATAAAAATTGTTAAATTATTCCGAGGAGAAAAAACTCGAAAACATTAATAAAAGATTAAGCAAGAAAAAAAACTAAAATAATTATTATTATTATTATTATTATTATTATTATTATTATTATTACAATAGAAGAATAAAAAAGCCCAAAAACTTTAACAAAAGAACAAAAAAATAAAAGAAATAAAAATTATTAGCTAAAAAAAATCATTTGACGTGAAAATAAATAAAAAAACTAATAAAAAAACCAAAAGAAAAACAAAGGGAAAAATTATCAATTTTCAAATTATCATAAACACAAACTAAAATTTAAGAACAAAATTTTTGAAAAAAAATGTTATCTCAACAAAAGAGAAAATAATAAAAATTAAAAACCAAAACTAAAGGCACATATATATAAATATGGACAAAAATATGGACTATTTAAGAACTATAAAAAATTAAAATAATTAAAATAAAAAATTAAAAGTATAAGTGCTGAAACGAAAACCAAATATATTATCAATTTCAATCAAATAAAAAAATTGAAAAAATCAAATAAAATATTACATCTATACATGCAAGGTTTGATATAATAAAACACATTAACACACCCTATTATAACAATATGAACATTAAAGCCTTAATATCTAAAAATATCATTATTATTACTGCTAAAACAATAAATATTATTAAATTACCCCGAGAAAAAAAATCAAAAACATTAACAAAAGAGAAAGCAAAAAAATAAAAACTAAATTTATTATTATTGTGTTAATAATGGAAAAAAAATTCATTCAAAGAAAAAAAAAAGGCCAATAACTTTAACAAAAAAGCAAATAAAAAATAAAATAAAATATTAGCTAAAAAAATCATTTAATGGGAAAATAAAAAACTAATAAAAAACAACCAAAATTAATAAAAATATATAAGTGAAAAAAAATAAAAATAAAAATTATAAGTGGAGAATAAAATTGATTCAGAAGAAAAAAAATGAAAAAAAAAAGCATAAAAGGCTCCTCTCTCGCTCTCTCTCGCTCTCTCTCGCTCTCTCTCGCTCTCTCATTATTATTTAACAACCTAATTCATCAATGTTATCGACAAAAATTAGAGAGAGAGAGAGAGAGAGAGAGAGAGAGAGTGGTGATACTGCGAGGAGGATTGGTTTAAACCGCAATGCTGTTCTTGTAGATGACATTGATGATAAGAGAGCGAGAGAGAGAGAGAGAGAGTGGTGATACTGCGAGGAGGATTGGTTTAAACCGCAATGCTGTTCTTGTAGATGACATTGATGATAAAGACAAGGTTAGTTCATTGGGTATCTTTATATCGATCTTGATTATTATCTTTTGTAAGGTTCTGATGAGAATTTTTTCAATGTGCTGAGATAGATTTTAGACAAGGTTTTTGGATAATCAGTGAAATCTTGATATCTTGAAATCTTGATTTTAGACAAGTTATTTTCTATATGCACTTTTGTTTACGCCTGGTGCTTTTGGAGTTTGTGCTGAATTGTTTTTTGCCCATAGCATTATTGCTACTCAAATGAGTCTATATTATCAAGGTTGAGGTGATCAATTTTCCATGAGCAGTATTACTTGTAGAAATGGGTCTCATGGTGATTTTCCACAGCTTTCTTGAACTGTACATGTCTTTAATGGTTACACACACACACACACACACACAAGTAATTAAGATGATTTCGATGCAAAATCATTCTCAGAAAAACACTTCAAGAAAGCTCTGAAAAGTTACTAAGAGGAACTATATAGTTGCGGGTAGAAATTCTTCAAAAAATATATCCAACCAAATTCTCTGATCATTCCACTACATGAATTGATCCCTTTTGAGTGTTACGTCTTTTTTCTTATTTTTTAATAAATTTGTAAGTTCTCTCCCTCTGCATCCTTGCAGGCATCTTTGAAAGAGATGCTTCTATATTTGAAGGTTCGTTGTAAAGAGCCTTGACAAATAGAGAAGTTCTTTTGTTAAATAATCCACTTCTTTCATTTCGAGTACTTTCTTATCTAGTCGCAGATCATAAAAGAGAAAGCAAGTCACTCCAGCACAGATCATAAATAACTCCTGGGATGAATGCATGTATTTGAAGGCATTCACAAGACTGTTTCCCTGGATTTTGCTGAATGCTAAAGCGGCATGTTTTTCAGATTTGTTTGCCCTCTTTTGTGATGTCGTCCAAGCCTAGCACTTGGAATTTTTTTCCTTGCTTAATTTTTTTATTATCTGTTAATTCTGGGGTTGTTCTGCTTTGGGTTTATAGGAGAATGTTGATATTGTTGTTATTAGGGAGAATACGGAGGGAGAGTATGTGGGTCTGGAGCATGAAGTTGTTCCTGGTGCTGTTGAGAGTCTTAAGGTTTTTGGATAAATACATTTGTGAGTATGAGTGACATTGGTAATTAATTATGAGTGAATATGCGTTACCGTTAATGTGATTATTATGACTGAAGCATGAAGAGTTTAGGAGATTATCTTTAAAAACCTTGGAGCCCAGATTTCAGTCATGCATTTATTTTGTTTAATTTGTTTTGGAAATGAAACTGGTGATATTTTGTTTGAATTTATTATAGTTAAGTGACCATGGTTAAATTCAGAAATATCTTTGGTATTAATGTTGAAATATGAATCCTAGATGCACAGTAAAGTGGGTGTAACAAAGATTTAGCTTTGAAGTCTTCGTATTTAATTGGTGAATATTTTAATTTTAATGTTCACTGAGTATAGGTAAAGGTTCTGTTGATTTGTTTTTTCAAATTGGGAATTTGCATTCGTCATATATATTATTCAAACACTTGCGACATATGCCTTGACTAATCCAGGAGTTAGTCATACTAGTCAATTTGGTTATTCCTTTCATGAACACTGTTTGCATTTTCATTCACAACTTAAGTTTTGTAATTCAGATTTATGTGAGGCTCATCTCTTTTGAAAGTTAAGATACCATGCTACGACTTTGTTGGAGGTCAGAAAATCCAGTTCTAGCCTTATGTTTCTCCGAACCTCATGTTACTGCAACATATGAAATCTTTCCAGTAGGGTACTCCTCCGACCTCCTCTCGGTTTTTACATCATATCTTGAGTTCTAGACTCCAAATCAAGCAGGGTCAGTCCTGTTGGAAAGATGGGAACGTTGCCTACAACTTCAATGGACTCTATGCCAAATTTTATTATTTTCCTTCTCAAAACCCCTCTGGAATTATGGGAATGAAACTGTTCAGGTTGGCTTACGAGATTGTAAACGATTTAAACAACTTCATTTCACCTCCTACCCTACTCCACACCAATTTTCCATGTTACATACATTATAACATCATCACTCTCATCATTTACAACAAATTCAGCATACATATTGCCTTTCTCTCAATTTCAGTCCGCAAATATATGGCAACAAATACGTCCAAGACTGCAGATTCATTCAAAAAGAAAACAATCTATGGGGATCTTCTTTGTTATTATTCTCCAGGAAACACTTAATCATGGACGTACACGTCATGTCAGGTTAACGGTTTTGTTTCTTGTACCACCTCATTCAGTGCAAGTGCTACAACTAGACCCTCTCTTGGTCCAATGGCTCCTGTTGAATCCAGCTAATTCATGATTGTTTTCAGGATACAGTTTGAGTTGTGTGATCCTTCTCCGGCCATAGTCTGCCATTTGTGTGCTGATCTGGATCCTCCATTTTGGATAAGAGCAACCTTTCTGTCCCCTTTACGAGCCCATCGGATCTGGGCTTCTTAATCTGCACTGCCCGATAATCATTCCTTTCTTTGATCACAGCCACATGCTAGATGGTGTTTTTTCAGCAGTTTGCAGGGTCCAAAATACATTATAGACCATTTATATTTTCTGTGGTGAAAATAATAGATAGAATGATTACACATTTGACAAGGAACATTGTGTGTGTGTGTGTGTGTGGAAGAGATAATGCCACATGTATTTTCATATATTTTTTTTACAAAAAACATTATTCAATCTACAACAATAAATAACTAAGCAGATCATAAAAGAGAAAGCAAGTCACCTCCAACACAGACATGCATGTATTTGAAGGCATTCACAAGACTGCTTTCCCTGGATTTTTCTGAATGCTAAAGCAGCATGTGTACGATATATTCATTTCCAGTGTAGCTGTTGTTTCTATCTGTTTTTCAGATTTGTTTGCCCTCTTTTGTGACATCCAAGCCTAGCACTTGGATTTTTTTTCCTTGCTTAATTTTTTTATTATCTGTTAATTCTGGGGTTGTTCTACTTTGGGTTTATAGGAGAATGTTGAGATTGTTGTTATTAGGGAGAATACGGAGGGAGAGTATGCGGGTCTGGAGCATGAAGTGGTTCCTGGTGCTGCTGAGAGTCTTAAGGTATTTGGATATAAATATATTTGTGATTATGGTTAAAACTTTAGAATTTTAGAAAGGTATTATTATGATTATTGATGTTGTTGTTTGATGTGTATTTGCTTGCACTTTAGTGTGTTAGCAGGGTCTCACTTAGAGTGTGAAATGATGGGGCCGAGACATTTTGATGATTTTGTGCTGGTTATGATTAAATATGTTGCTGTTGCTGTGATGTGACTGTGGTAAAACCTTAGAATTTCAGAAATATGGAATCATTATTGCTGTTTGGTATTGTCTTGATTGATTTTAGTGTGTTTGTGGGTCCCACATAACTTGTGAAGCGATAAGGTTGCTGAAAATTGAAATTCTGGTGAAATAGGTGTTAATTGTTTTGAATATGCTGTTTGTTAACGCGGTTATGATTAAATTTTGGGAAATACAAATTTTGGGTGTGAGTTTTGGAAAGATGAATGAAATTGGTAATTAATTATGAGTGAATAAACAACATAAATTCGCTTAAATGTTCAAAGGTGTCCACTTTGAAGCACATGCAACCTATCCAGTTCAAAGCTGCCGTTGTGTAACACATGCAACCTTTTCAGTTTAATGGTGCCTACTGTATAGCACACGTAACGTATTTGCTTCCTTCAATAAAAAGCATTGAGCCAACCCTTCTCATAGTCCTCTTGTAATTTTTATTTACGTTGATCAACTACCTAGCAACATAATTCACTTACATGCTCGAAGGTGCTCACTGTGTAGCACAAACAACCTATCTAGTTCAAGGGTGTCCACTGTGTATTACAAGCAACCTATCTAGCTCCTTACCTAAAACGCATCAAGCCATTTTTTTTTGTTTTTTTGCTCTTTTATATCCATAACCTTTTTAATTTTGACAATTTTGTATTTACAATTGCTTCTTTTGTTTTATTTTGTGCAGATAAGATTTTGAGTGTTTTATCTAAGATGTGGATTGTGTCTTTCCAAGAGCATCTACTTGAACAACAATCATTATTATATAATGCTTTTGGAAGCTGTAGTCTTATATTATTTGTGGTACACGTTTTTTACTTTTTTAATGGATGTATAGTCTAACATTTAGATACCATTTGTTTGTGTATCCCTAGACCCCTTTAGTTTTTGAATGGAAAATAGAGTCTCTGCTTTTCGTGTGCTTAAGAAATAATTAACTTGGCATTGCCTAGGTTGCGTCCTTTCATTTTCAACTCAGTGCACTCTACTAAGGCAATGATTTTTTCTTAATAGTTCTTCTAGTTTCAGGCCTAAGTTCTTTCTCATTTACTCTTGTTTTCTTTTAACTTAGCGTTGTAGTGATTCAACTTGTTACAATTGATTTTTGAAAAGAATGAACTAAGAGAAGGAGGGTTTTATTAGTTAAATAGAGTTTAATGATGTTAACATGAAAACTCTATTCTTTCAGCTATTGTTTGTTCTACATTATATAATTCAACTTGTTACAATTGATTTTTGAGGATGATGATTTTCAGGACAACTTGCTCTGTCATTTTGATGAAAGCTTATAGTTTGAACTTCTTACATCAAGTCTAAATTTTTCTCCCCTCTATGCTTTTTTTTGTACAGGTTATGACTGGTTATTTTTATTCAATTTATGAACTGATATTGATCTTGTTTCATTATGGTTTCATGAAGACTCACATGGAGTAAGATTGTCATATTGATGGGTTTTTTTCCCATCCATCCCTTGGATGAAAATTTCTGGAACTTAGGGTTTGAGTTTGTATGATCATTTTGCAAGGACATTTTGAGATCAGATGCTGGCCAACCCTTGAGAGACGAGCTGGCTAAGTCACCCCAAAAAATACTTGCAAGTGCCTTTCCAGAGTTTCTGCCAAAATCGGATGTGGAGATGTCGTCTAACTCTTCAACCCCACCTCCAGCTTTGTTGGGTGAAGAAAGTCTTGTTGCCCCTCCAGCTGACAGTGCAAATTTACCAACTATCCCCAATGTTGCCACTTCAGATGCTTATTTTCAAGGTCTTGCACTTATTAAAATGCTGGTCAAATTAATACCGAGCTGGTTGCATAGTAATCAATCCCCACTTCTGATTTTTTTGCTTCAGAATTGTTCAATCCCAATGCATCTATTATTGTAAGAAAGAATGTGCAATCATGTTTAGCACTATTGGCTAGTAGGACTGGTAGTGAGGTATCAGAGTTACTTGAGCCTTTGTATCAGCCTTTGCTCCAGCCTCTTATCACACGGCCACTCAGGTCAAAGACTGTTGAACAACAGGTATGCTGTGGTGCTGCCTACAACTAATGCAATTTATCAATTTTCTTTGCTAACTTGATTTGGTACTTATAGGTTGGGATAGTTACAGCTCTGAATTTTTGCCTGGCTTTGAGGCCTCCTCTTCTCAAGTTGACTCAAGAGCTAGTAAACTTTCTGCAAGAAGCGTTGCAAATAGCAGAGGCTGATGAAAATGTATGGGTTGTGAAGTTTGTGAACCCCAAGTACACCTTGTCACTAAATAAGCTTCGAACATCTTGTATTGAGCTACTCTGTACTGCTATGGCATGGGCTGATTTCAAGTCTCAAAATCATTCTGAATTGCGTGCAAAAATCATTTCCATGTTCTTCAAGTCCTTGACATGTCGGACACCAGAAATTGTTGCTGTTGCCAAGGAGGGGTTACGCCAGGTATTGTTTAGTTTTTCTCAGAGGCTTAGCTTGCATGTAGTTATTCATCTCCATTTCCTTGTAGCCTGGCCATGATTTCAGTGATTGTACATAATTTACTTTTAACAATTGTGTTGCAAGGAGCAGAGATTCATAGGATGATTCTGTGGGTGTCCCATCACAACTCATGCTTATATTCGAGTCTGTCCATGATATTTTGTTTGATCAAGAACTAGCATATTGCTTTAGGAATATACTTGTACTTTCATTTTTGAAAAATGGAAACATTAAACCAGGGGGGAGAGATGCATATATCACATCACAAATGGCTAGTAAATAAATAAAATAAGGCTCATATCACATCCATCCATCATGAGCTACTGTTTTATTCAGTTTTCATCTGTCTTCCTATAAAAACACTTCTTCAAGTTTCTCTAATTAACTCAACATGTCATATTTTTGCTTTCTCATTTTGGCTCGGGAATGCTTTTTCGACTCTTGGTTTAATTCAACAAAAAATACTTCGCTTATTTGTCTTGACTTTTGTTTAGGTTATTAACCAGCAAAGAATGCCGAAAGAACTTCTGCAGAGCAGCCTCAGGCCTATTCTAGTTAACTTGGCTCACACCAAGAATCTTAGCATGCCTCTTCTGCAAGGTCTGGCTCGCTTGCTTGAACTATTGTCTAGCTGGTTTAATGTTACCCTGGGTGGTAAGCTGTTGGAGCACCTTAAGAAATGGATGGAACCTGACAAGCTTTCCCAGAGTATAAAGTCATGGAAGGCTGGTGAAGAGCCAAAAATTGCAGCAGGTAAGCATCTAGACCAACCACTTTAGTGCAAACTTTTTGTTTGCCTATCTAGCATCTTATATAATGTATGCCCTGCATAGACGCGTGTGTAGATATGAACATTTGTGGTCTGATTTTGTGTGTCTTGGTTAAACTTACATGCATGTATTCCTAATTGTGATACCTTTTACTGGTTCTGTGCAGCTATCATTGAGCTATTCCACTTACTTCCCCATGCTGCATCGAAGTTTCTTGATGAACTTGTGACCTTGACTATTGATTTGGAAGGTGCTCTTCCTTCTGGACAAGTGTACAGTGAACTTAACAGTCCATATCGTCTACCTCTTACAAAATTCTTAAATCGATATGCAACACTTGCTGTTGATTATTTTCTAGCTCGATTAAATGATCCAAAATACTTCAGGCGGTAAGCTTAAACACGAGTTAATCTCTAAATTATGTTTCTGGAAATGACATTGTTGTTCTTACTTTTTCTGCTCTTTTGTGAAATGCAGGTTCATGTACATTTTGAGATCAGATGCTGGCCAACCCTTGAGAGACGAGCTGGCTAAGTCACCCCAAAAAATACTTGCAAGTGCCTTTCCAGAGTTTCTGCCAAAATCGGATGTGGAGATGTCGTCTAACTCTTCAACCCCACCTCCAGCTTTGTTGGGTGAAGAAAGTCTTGTTGCCCCTCCAGCTGACAGTGCAAATTTACCAACTATCCCCAATGTTGCCACTTCAGATGCTTATTTTCAAGGTCTTGCTCTTATTAAAATGCTGGTCAAATTAATACCGAGCTGGTTGCATAGTAATCAACCTGTGTTTGATACCTTGGTACTAGTATGGAAGTCACCCGCTAGAGTATCCCGTTTGTACAATGAACAGGAGTTAAACTTGGTGCAAGTAAGTTTAGTAAACATCTATGGTAACCTCATAATTTCTGCCATGCCAACTTTCTTTTATTGGCTTTAATATTATTGAGATAACCTTGTTGACTGGGGAACAATAAAGTTTATTTACTCTTTAACACACAATTGATTATAAGATAATGCTGGAGGCTGAATTTGATCAGTGGTTGCTGTTAAAATTTCTGTTTTAGCTTTTTATTTTTTCAATTGACCTTCAACACTGCCTTTTGTGTTATCAGTGCCCTATTCTAGTTATGCCTAACTTGCACAGAAGTGTGTCTATGATTTTTCCTTCTTCTGCTGAAAGCACAGGGCCTCTCTGCCCCAGCTCTCAAAATCTTAAGGAAAAAATTTATGAATTTGGTCTTATATGCATATGCCTTGAACACATTGGGTTTTGCCTTTTGCAACGATGTTCTGCAGTTGGTTCAATCAGTTTTTATCAATCCTATGATGTTGAACATATTAATTGTGAATCAAACAAATGCTGCCTACATTTTGAAGAAATAAAAGGTCCACTTAACTGTTTGAGTTAGATTGACTTATTATTCTAAAACCTTTGGTTTTTATTTATTTTCAAATGCAGGTTAAAGAAAGCAAATGGCTTGTCAAATGCTTCCTGAATTACTTGCGTCATGACAAAACAGAAGTTAATGTTCTCTTTGATATCCTCTCCATCTTCTTACTCCACAGTCGCATTGACTTCACTTTTTTGAAGGAGTTTTATATTATTGAGGTACTTTAGCTGATTTTTCCCCATAGTGAAGATTACCTTTTCTTTTATTAGTTCATTTGGCTGTTATGGCTTTTGCACAAATTATCATTCTATTTCAGGTCGCAGAAGGATATCCGCCGAACATGAAGAGAGCGCTCCTGTTGCATTTTTTGAACCTTTTCCAATCAAAACAACTTGGTCATGATCATTTGGTGGTTGTCATGCAAATGCTCATTCTTCCGATGCTTGCTCATGCTTTCCAGAATGGTCAAAGCTGGCAGGTTGTTGACCCTGGTATTATAAAAACCATCGTTGACAAACTTCTTGATCCACCAGAAGAGGTTCTCTTTTGAAGTTTCATTTTCTTTTATTTATTTAATCTATTTTGTTAGTCATTCTGCCTTCTGTAGGTGCATTTATTTATTCCTTAATTTGGTGATTAGGTTTCTGCGGAATATGATGAGCCTTTGAGGATAGAACTCTTGCAGCTTGCCACTTTACTGCTAAAATATCTCCAAAACGACCTTGTTCAACATCGAAAAGAGCTCATTAAATTTGGCTGGAATCATCTCAAACGTGAGGACAGTGCTAGTAAGCAGTGGGCATTTGTCAATGTGTGCCATTTCTTGGAAGCCTATCAGGCCCCAGAAAAAATTATACTTCAGGTACCTTAAGAAATAATTAATGACAAATCTTCTTCTGATATGATGTCTCTGTTCTCTTATTTGTCATGTTGTGCTCATATCATATATTTTGACCATAGCCTTCAAACCTCAACCTAACTTCTGTCAAATGAAATGGGAGTGAAAAACCCATTTCCTACATGAATTGCTTTTTGTAAATGGATTGTACATTATGAGAGTTTAATTTATAGAGCACGCCAATGGTTGTGATCACTGAAGAACTACCTATGTGTGGATTATATAACCCTCCAATTCTGCTTACAAATTTGTAGTAATTGAGTATCTTGATATGCTGTCATCAGCCTGAAATAATTTGCATTGATCAAGCATGCAGGAAAAGAAGCATGTAAACCTACTGCATCTATTTTTACCATTGTGCCTCACACAGCATTGAAATGGACCTTACACAAATTTAAAAAAATGCAGGTTTTTGTTGCACTTCTCAGAACTTGCCAGCCGGAAAATAAGCTACTGGTCAAGCAGGCTCTTGATATTCTTATGCCAGCTTTACCACGGAGGTTGCCTCTAGGTGATTCTCGGATGCCAATTTGGATCCGATACACAAAAAAGATTTTGGTTGAGGAAGGTCATTCGATTCCTAATTTGATCCACATTTTCCAGCTTGTTGTGCGCCATTCAGATCTCTTCTACAGCTGCAGAGCACAATTTGTTCCCCAAATGGTCAATTCTCTCAGTCGGCTTGGACTGCCATTCAACACAACAACAGAAAACAGGCGCCTTGCCATAGAACTTGCTGGATTGGTTGTTGGCTGGGAAAGGCAAAGGCAACATGAAATGAAAGCCATGACTGATGGTGATGTCCCCAGCCAGTCAAATGATGGATTTAACCCTGGGTCTGCTGGTACTGATTCTAAGCGCGCTGTGGATGGATCTACCTTCCCTGAAGATGCAAGTAAGAGAGTTAAAGTGGAGCCTGGTCTTCAATCCATCTGTGTCATGTCACCTGGTGGTGCCTCGTCAATACCGAACATAGAAACCCCTGGACCTGGTGTCCAACCTGATGAAGAATTCAAGCCTAATGCTGCTATGGAAGAAATGATTATCAATTTTCTTATAAGAGTGAGTCTTTTGTTTCAATTTTGGTTTTAATGCAAGAGAAAGATCTGATGAGATCGTGCTTTCCATTTGATAAATGTTTTTATTTTTTCTGTTTACAGAATCCTATAGGCTTTGATTTTATAGCACAATGCATAACCTGCATGAATTTGTTAACCAGGGAACAACCAAAATATTGCAACCAAAATACTCTTATATTCTATTTTTCTTTACAAATCGTCCAAGACCTATTGAATTTAGCTAAAATATGACCTGTTTAGTCAAATGATCTCTCTAATTCTTCTCAATCTTTTCCAATTCAAGGTGACAAAACCTGCAGAAATGAGGGCATAACATTACAAAAAATGAAATTACATTGACACCATGATAGAAATTTGATATGTGTTCACGATGGATAAAATGTCACTGCATCTCTTTGCAAATTGAAGAACATATCAATGTGTCTGGTCAGATTTTGCACCTATTTTACAACTCTGCTGTGGAGCAGCTGCATTTCTTATAATAGCTATCTTTTTCTTTATTTAGTATGGAGAGAAAAGTTGACAATGTAGTCCGCTGTGTGGAACAGGTTGCCTTGGTAATAGAGGCTAAGGACAAGTAAGCTACAACCATGTACAAACAAGCCTTGGAGTTACTTTCACAAGCTTTGGAGGTGTGGCCCAATGCTAATGTGAAGTTCAATTATTTAGAAAAATTGCTCAACAACATGCAACCATCACAGTCGAAGGACCCTTCTACAGCTCTTGCTCAGGGCTTGGATGTAATGAATAAGGTCTTGGAGAAGCAACCTCATTTGTTCATTAGAAATAACATAAACCAGATCTCTCAGGTACGTCATGTATAATAAGCATTTGCTTCTTTTTTTATTCCTTGGGTTTATAATCATTATTTTTTGTCACTCATTTTTCTCTCCTTTTATTTCAGATTCTTGAACCCTGTTTCAAACAGAAAATGTTAGATGCTGGAAAGTAATTGTGCTCTCTGTTGAAAATGGTGTTTGTTGCTTTTCCACCGGATGTGGCCAGTACACCTTCTGATGTGAAGCTACTGTATCAGAAAGTCGATGACTTGATACAGAAGCACATTGACTCTGTTACTTCCCCACAGACATCGGGTGATGATACATCTGTTAGTTCAATTTCCTTTGTACTGCTTGTGATCAAAACTCTGACAGAGGCGGGGAAGTACATTGAACCACCCATCTTGGTCCGTATCCTTCAACGACTAGCACGTGATATGGGATCATCAGCAGGTTCTCATTTGAGACAAGTATGCCACCACTTCATTTCTTTCCTCTATTCTTTTTCCATATAACCTTGCATAGTACTTGTGGTGAAGTTAAATTGCAAAGAGCCATATTATGTGCTCTGTTTTTTTTTTTTTTTTTGGTTAGGGGTAAAACATTTTCCTTCCTTTTTTTTCCTTGATGCCAATACTTTTGCAGAAAACATTTAAATTAGTTAATAGTTATACTCACATGCAAAGGTTTTAATTACAAATGGAATTTGCATGAAGCAGAATGGCATTGCATCAACATTCTATCTGTTGGTGTTCATACATGGGAAAACCTGTTGCTCCTTTAGTATTTTGTCAGAAATTTGAATCACAATTTTTTTTTTGACATACACCCATGCCATATTCATCTAATATGATTCATCTGTGCTGTGATAAACACTCAGTTGTGTGGCTTTTCTCTGTTGGTGGGTAAGGGGGGGTTGTGGAGAAAACAGCTACTTTCTTTGAGGAGGGAAAGTGAGCCATTGCAACCACAAGAAATTTTATCTTCAAGGACTAAACTAAAAGATAAACAAAACTTAAAACTCTAGGTAATCCCAATCCCTCTTGAATATTTAGTTAATGACTCTTTGGAAGGCCCTTGGTGTAAGAACACCACCACCAACAATCCAGCCTCAATCTCAAACGTGTCATGGTTGGCTTTATGTATTCTTTTACACCATTCCACATGTTCATATGCCAAATCTGCCTTTATTGAGAGCTTTTAAATTCTTTGTTATCACTTCCATCAACATTAAGCAGAACACCATAAAGGCCAGTAAAAGACTATTCTATGACAAAGCAGTTATCTAGATGTAGTTTGATTTTGAATAATTTTTTAGCTGTGCTCTGACTAAGTCTCCAGTAAATGGCAAACTTTGCATGCTTCACAAACTCTGCAGGCCTTCGTACTCCAAAACCTGAAATTAACAGAGGCATATCCTGCTCTCTTTCACTAGCAGAACTAAAAAATAAAAGAAAACAAATTTCTATCTAGGATAACCCAGGATCCTCCACTAGTACACTGTACTGCCCTTTTTCACTAACAATGATTTTATATTGTGTTATTCTTTACATCTCTACATCAGGGCCAGCGGACTGATCCAGATTCAGCAGTGTCTTCTCGTCAAGGTGCTGATCTCGGAGCAGTCATCTCTAATCTAAAATCTGTGCTGAAGCTTATTTGTGAAAAAGTGATGGTTGTTCCTGATTGCAAACGATCTGTAACTCAAGTCTTGAATGCCTTGCTTTCAGAGAAAGGCACCGATGCTGGTGTGCTTCTTTGCATTTTAGATGTGGATTGAAGATGATTTCTGCAAACCAGGAAGAGTCACATCAAGCGGTTTTATCAGTCCTAAGGAAATAGTCTCTTATCTTCAAAAGCTTTCACAAGTTGATAAGCAAAGCTTCAGTCACGATGCTCATGAAGATTGGGACAGGAAATATCTTCAGCTTCTATATGGAATTTGTGCTGATTCAAAGTAAGTAATATTTTGAGATAATTGGTGTTTCTTGTATTATTATGGTTTTAACTACATTGCTTCATTGATGTTCAGATATTCATTGCCCCTACGCCAAGAGGTGTTTCAGAAGGTGGAAAGACAGTTCATGCTTGGTTTACGAGCAAGAGATCCTGAAATTAGGAAGAAATTCTTTTTGCTTTATCATGAATCTCTCAGGAAATCATTGTTTATAAGACTGCAATATATTATCCAACTTCAGGATTGGGAAGCTTTAAGTGATGTTTTCTGGCTCAAACAGGGTCTTGATCTTCTTCTAGCAATCTTAGTTGAGGACAAGCCAATCACTCTTGCCCCTAATTCTGCCAGGGTTCAGCCAGTTGTGGTCTCAAGTTCTCTTCCAGATAGTTCTGGGATGCAGCAACTGGTTGCTGATGTTCCAGAGGGTTCTGAGGAAGCTCCTCTCACTTTTGATAGTCTTGTTCTTAAGCATGCTCAGTTTCTGAATGAGATGAATAAACTTCAGGTTATTGCATTTATAATTAAATCTCTGCTACTCAGTGCTATGCCATGCTTTAACAATTAAGTATCTGTATTACTATGAACTTTAAGTGTTTGTACACTCTAGTGTACTCTGTTGATATTTGTGCATTGTTGCGTACCCCATTATGCTGAAAACATTGTTTTTGAGCAGCAACAATTTTTTTATAAGTAATGCAAGCATTACATCTTCTGCCTCTGGACTTTACATCATCTCATTATCACTTGAAAGCAACTAATGATTAAGCTGCTTCATTATAAACTTTAGTGATGTCATATGTCCTTGTGCAGTTCTTTTCTTGCTGTCCAACCCAGCATATGAGTGAGAGGTTTGATCTCCTAAATGTACTTTCAGGTTTAACTCAATTTGTATTCTTCCAGGTGGCTGATCTGGTTATTCCATTAAGAGAACTGGCCCATACAGATGCAAATGTTGCATACCATTTGTGGGTGCTGGTATTTCCCATTGTCTGGGTGACCCTGCACAAAGAAGAACAAGTTACATTAGCTAAGCCAATGATTACTCTCTTATCGAAAGATTATCACAAGAAGCAGCAAGCCAGCAGACCAAATGTGGTGCAAGCTCTCCTAGAAGGCCTACAGTTGAGCCACCCACAACCTCGGATGCCAAGTGAGCTTATTAAGTACATCAGAAAAACATATAATGCATGGCACATAGCCTTGGCTTTGTTAGAAAGTCATGTCATGCTATTCATGAATGAAACAAAGTGCTCTGAGTCTCTGGCTGAGCTTTATCGTTTGCTCAATGAAGAAGATATGAGATGTGGGCTGTGGAAAAAGAGGTCAATCACTGCAGAAACTAGAGCTGGACTTTCACTTGTTCAGCATGGTTACTGGCAGCGTGCTCAAAGCCTCTTTTATCAAGCCATGGTTAAGGCAACTCAAGGCACATATAATAACACAGTACCTAAGGCTGAGATGTGTCTCTGGGAAGAGCAGTGGCTTTACTGTGCAAGTCAATTGAGTCAGTGGGATGCATTGGTTGACTTTGGTAAAAGCATGGAGAATTATGAAATTCTTCTTGATAGCCTCTGGAAATTGCCTGATTGGGCTTATATGAAGGATCATGTGATCCCCAAGGCTCAAGTAGAAGAAACTCCAAAACTATGACTAATTCAAGCCTTTTTTGCTCTTCATGATAGAAATACAAATGGTGTGGGTGATGCAGAAAACATAGTGGGAAAAGGAGTTGATCTTGCTTTAGAACAGTGGTGGCAGTTGCCTGAAATGTCTGTACATTCCAGGATTCCTCTTTTGCAGCAATTCCAGCAACTCGTTGAAGTTCAAGAATCTGCTCGAATTCTTGTGGACATTGCAAATGGAAACAAACTTTCTAGCACTTCTGTTGGTGTGCATGGTAATCTTTATTCTGATCTAAAGGACATTCTTGAAACTTGGAGACTGAGAACCCCAAATGAATGGGATAACATGTCTGTTTGGTATGATCTGCTCCAGTGGCGCAATGAAATGTATAATTCTATAATTGATGCTTTCAAGGATTTTGCCACCACAAATCCACAACTTAATCACCTCGGTTTTCGTGACAAAGCATGGAATGTGAATAAGCTTGCTCATATTGCTCGTAAGCAAGGCCTTTATGATGTTTGTGTAACAATTCTTGAAAAGATGTATGTCCATTCATCCATGGAAGTGCAGGTATGAAATCTTTAGAAGGTTTTGCTTCTGGCCCAGAAAACTTTTCCTCTGACAAAAGATTGACATCTATTATGGGTTTTTATTTGCTGCTTTGTTGAATTGGTGGGTAAAAAAGGAGATGTAGGATTGTCCTGACTATTTTGTATTATACATTTTTGAGACCATTTCTTAACTACCTGGAATTGGAATTAGTTATTTAAATATTCAGTTTTATGATTACTATATCATTGATAGTCATGGACTGTTAATGCTCTAGTAAATCTCATTGTCAACTAAACAGTATGCTGGTAGTTTTGTATTTTGCACATCAAACTTTTTCTTTCTTTTCTCTATGGTGATTGTGCTGTTCTGATATTCCTTTTTGGGAGGGAGAAAAGAGGAATTATGTCATCTGTTCTATTGTTTCATGTTTGCAGGAAGCTTTTGTTAAGATAAGAGAGCAGGCATTGGCTTATCTGGAGATGAAAGGGGAGCTTACCAGTGGTCTCAATTTGATTAACAGCACAAATCTGGAATATTTTCCTGTGAAACACAAAGCTGAGATTTTTCGTCTTAGAGGGGATTTTTTTTTGAAGCGTAAAGACTCCGAAGATGCCAATATGGCGTATTCGAATGCTATCAGCCTTTTCAAAAACTTGCCTAAAGGATGGATAAGCTGGGGGAATTATTGTGACATGGTATATGTTATTATGTACTTGCATTACAATGTGTAGTGCCAATTTGTTACTTGTTACTGATTGTTATCTGGCATTTCAGGCTTATAGAGAAACTCAGGAAGAAATTTAGCTGGAATATGCTGTTAGCTGCTTTCTTCAAGGCATCAAATTTGGTGTTTCCAATTCCAGAAACCATCTAGCTCGGGTGCTATATCTTCTCAGCTTTGATACTCCCAGTGAATCTATGGGGAGAGCATTTGATAAATACTTAGACCAAATACCCCATTGGGTTTGGCTTTCATGGATTCCACACTATTACTTTCATTGCAGAGGACAGAGGCACCTCATTGCAAACTTGTTCTATTGAAAATTGCCACTGTGTTTCCACAGGTAGATGTCGTTCCTTGTTCAAAAAATTGTTGACAAATATGTTATGCCATATTTTATTTTAATCTTGATTTTTTCCCATCTAAAATTTTACAGGCTCTGTATTACTGGCTCCGCACATATTTGCTTGAGCGTCGTGATGTTGCAAATAAATCTGAAATTGGTAGATTGGCAATGGCTCAACAAAGAATGCAGCAAAATGCATCTGGTACTGGGGCTGGTTCTCTTGGATTGACTGATGGAAATGCAAGAGTGCAGAGTCATGGAGGTGGTGGTGGTGGTGCTTTAGCCACAGACAATCCAGTTCATCAAGGCACTCAGTCTGGTGGTGGGATTGGGTCTCATGATGGTGGAAACACTCATGGACACGAACCTGAAAGATCCACAACAGTTGAAAACAGTGTGCATGTGGGGAATGATCAACCTTCTCAACAGAGTTCTTCAATGATCAGTGAAAGTGGTCAGAATGCTGTGAGGCGTAATGTTGCTTCTGCTGCCAGTGCGTTTGAAGCTGCAAAGGAGATAATGGAGGCCCTTAGAAGCAAACACAGTAATTTGGCTTGTGAGCTTGAGGTGATGACTGTCATGCTAGATTTCTTGCTTCAATTATGTTTTTATTATATACCTCACAAAACTCTTATACATGTCATGACAGAACATTTACCTCCTCTTGGATAAGGAAAAATATAAGAAACCAATTTCTCTATTTCTTAATGCTCACATATGATAATATGCTAACTATTTTTTCCCCAGTAATGATCAATTATATTTGTTAATATAAAATGATTTTCAATCATTTGGTTCATAATAAAATCCTTGTTTTGCAGATTCTACTTACAGAAATTGGTTCTCGGTTTGTGACTCTGCCAGAGGAGAGACTTCTTGCTGTGGTTAATGCACTGCTCCACCGATGTTACAAGTACCCAACTGCCACTACAGGAGAGGTTCCTCAATCTCTCAAGAAAGAACTCTCTGGTGTTTGCAGGGCTTGCTTCTCTGTTGATGCTGTGAACAAGCACGTAGATTTTGTGAGAGACTACAAGCAGGATTTTGAGCGTGATCTTGATCCAGAAAGCATAGCTACTTTCCCTGCCACTCTTGCTGAACTGACTGCTCGATTGAAACATTGGAAAAATGTTCTACAGAGCAACGTAGAGGACCGGTTTCCAACTGTATTGAAACTTGAAGAGGAAAGCAGGGTTCTGCGTGACATCCATGTTGTTGATGTAGAGGTTCCAGGACAGTATTTTTGTGATCAGGTAATTGAGCCACACTTGACATATCAATTTCTGTGATGGATTTTTGTTTTACATAGTGAGGTTTTTATGTCTGGTATGGGTGAATAGATCTTGGAAACTGATTATTATTGGAATTCGTACCACATCATTAGCCTTTTGAAAATTTGAACCTTTTTTGTATTCAATAACTTATTTATTGTTTTTTTTTTTGTCCTGTTTTTATGAAACTATTCAACTATTTCCAGGAAATTGCACCAGACCACACAGTGAAGTTAGACAGGGTCGGAGCTGATATTCCAATTGTCCGAAGGCATGGAAGCAGCTTCAAGCGTCTGACTCTTATTGGTTCTGATGGCTCTCAACGTCATTTCATTGTCCAGACATCCTTGACCACTAATGCAAGAAGTGATGAACGAATACTGCAGCTTTTCCGTGTAATGAACCAGATGTTTGATAAGCACAAAGAATCAAGACGTCTTCATATATGCATTCACACTCCAATCATCATTCCTGTTTGGTCCCAGGTGATTATAACTGAGAATTATTAAATTTTGACTTACTTTATTTCAGAATGAAATCTAGAATATATACAGCATCTACAAAACTATTAGGACAGTTATTAACTACATATAAATAGGTATTATTACTAGATTCTAATTTATAGAAAATGATTTGATTTTCTGTTTTTACTTCCTACAAATTAGCTTCAAATCTGCTTTAATTACTTAAGAATCTTCAACA
The DNA here is from genome assembly GCA_964035475.1 of Salix caprea. Classification (NCBI taxonomy): domain Eukaryota; kingdom Viridiplantae; phylum Streptophyta; class Magnoliopsida; order Malpighiales; family Salicaceae; genus Salix; species Salix caprea. The sequence continues at coordinate 9,820,595 of OZ037746.1, forward strand.
TTCAACACCCCCCCTCAAGCTGGATGGAAGAGATCCTTCATTCCTGGTTTGTCTAATGTGTTGTTGAATGTAGTATTCTGAACATCTTTAGTAAGTCTGCAAGTTGTTTCCCTATAGGCACATAAGGAGTGCATATCAGTCCACTCCAACTTTTCTTTGATGAAATGTCTGTCTACCTCAAATGCTTAGTTCTTTTATGTTGTACTGGATTGTGTGCTATTGAAATGACATACTTATTGTTACAGTACAATTTCATCTTCCCACTTGATTCTTAAATCTTTGAGGATAATCTTCATCCATAATAACTCACAAATTCCAAGTGTCATTGATCAAAATTTTGCTTCTGCACTTGATCTTGACACAACATTCTGTTTTTGCTTCATCATGTCACAAGATTTCCTCTCAGCAGAGTGCAATAACCTAATGTTGATCTTCTATCTATTATGGCACCAGTATAATCTGCATTTGTATAGTATTCCAGTTTCAGATTCCCATTATTTTTAAACAGAATTCCTTTTCCAGGAGTAGTCTTCAAGTATCTGAGGAGTTTATGTACTGTCTACAGATGTGAATCTTTTGGGTTGTGCATAAATTGACTCACAGCACTCACGACATAAGCAATGTCTAGACGAGTGTAAGCTAAGTAGATCAACTTACCAACTAACCTTCGGTATTGGCCCTTGTCAGTCGTGGCTCCTTCCTCATCATTATCAAGTCTGTGCTTTAGATCAATAAGTGTCACATGGTCTGCAATCTACCATTCCTGTTTCCTTTAGAAGGTCAAGAAATTACTTCATTTGAGAGATAAAAATCTTTTTTTTCTGAATGTGTCACTTCTATGCCAAGAAAGTATTTCAACTTCCCTAAGTTTTTGATTTTAAATTTTTGAAAGACTTTTTCAACTTATCTCTTTCCACAAAGTCATCACCTGCTTTATAATGTCATCAACATAAACAATCAAAATAGTAACTTCCCCTAAAATGGACTGTTTGATGAACAAAGTATGATTTTTTTGGCTTTGTCAATATCCCATAAAAATCATGGCTTTAGTGAGCCTATCAAACCAAGCTCTAGGAGACTTTTTTACCATAAAGGATTTTTTTTAGTCTGCAGACTTGGTTAGGAAGAAATGAGTGACTGAATCCTAGTGGTGGATCCATATAAACCTCTTCTTTCAACTCTCCATGTAAAAAAACATTCTTAACATCATATTACTACATACGCCATCCAAGATTAGCAAATAAAGAAAACAGAATTTGAATGGTGTTCATCTTAGAAACTGGAGCAAATGTCTCTTGATAATCTATCCTAAATGTTTTTGTAAATCATTTTGCATCTAGCCTAACTTTACACCTTTCTAGGCTGCTGTCAATTTTATTTTTAGGGCATAAACCCACGTACACCCTACTATTTTCTTCTCTTTTGGTAACTCAACTATTTCCCATGTTTGGTTCCTTTCAACTGCATTCATTTCTTCTCTCGTGGCAGTTTTTCTATTCTCATTTCTTAGAGCCTCATGTAAGGTTTTTGGGATAGGTATGGTGTTTATTTTTGAAAGAAAGGCTTTGTGTGATGGTGAGAACTTTTGAAATGACATAAAATTAGCTATAGGATATAAAGGATTTTTATTGCATTCTCTTATCACTTTTCTAATAGGAGCAGGCAAAGATGAATGAGAAAGTTCATTACCTTGCTCTGATTTAGATTCTTGGGCTTATAAGAGAGGCAGGCTATATCCTTCTTTTATATAACTGAAGAGGTCGGCCAGTAGTAATTTCTCCCTGTAGAGTATCTTTTGTAATATATGAAGACTGACAGGATGGTAAAATGGGAGATGATTGCTGTCAAGATGGAATTTGGAATGAAAAAAATATCAAAATCATTGTTAGTCTTATCTTTTGTAATGTTTTCCTCCCCCTGAAGAGAAAATTTGTTGAATAAAGATTGGTTGTAATTAAACTAACATCCTTTGACAATCTTTTTTAAGATGGATGATAACATTTGTAACCTTTTTGTGATATAATATCTTATGAAAACACACTTAAGAGCTCTAGCATCAAGTTAATCTCGTTGATGTTTTTAAATGTGAACATAGGTTACACATCCAAAGATCATTGGAGGAATTTTAAAATAAAAAATATATTTTGGAAAGAATTCTGACAAATAGTATAAAGGGCTCTTGAAACCAATAACTTTTGAAGGTACTCGATTTATCAAAGAGGTTAAAACAGATTCTCCCTAATAATTTTTCAGAACTTGATGTTGGAAAAATAAAGCTCGAGTAGTTTCAAGGAGCTGTCTATTTTTTCTTTCAACTAACCTATTTTGTTGGGGGGTATTACCACAAGATGATTGATGAATAGTCCTTTTTCAAAGTATGGTGATAAAATCTAATTAAATTAATCTCTAACATTATCTGTTCTAAAATCCTTGATGCTAACCCCAAATTGATTCCTTATCATATTTGTAAAGTTTGGAAGGATATGACTCACGTCAGATATTCTTTTTAAGGAGGCAAACCTAAGTCATTTGGGTGCAATCATCAATAAATGTTACAAAATCTTGTGGGTTTCTTGACAGTGTTTTCAGACATGTTTTTTATTAGATCTGGGGACATGTCTGCTAGATCAAGGCAAATGGGAAGATAAGAGATACTCAGAATTTTTTTTGGCTTTGATACCATGTGGAGAATTCTTAAATTCTGACTTCTAACTTTATTTTATTTCAGAATGAATTTTAGAATATATTAGGACAATTATTAACTACACATAAATAAGTATTATTACTAGACCTCTAAATTATAGTAAAGGATATTTGACTTTCTGATATTACTTCCTACCAGTTAGCTTCAAATATGCTTTAATTGCTTCAGAATTTTCAACATTCATAATACGTCTGAATTTATTTGATTATTTAAATGGATAAGCATGGTGAAAATGATACAACGACAGGAAATAGCATCTTATAGTGGGACATTGAATCCATGGTTTTCTGTTCTTCATTTCCTCTCTTACTAGTATATTATTTGCTGATAGATTGCTCCTGATAGTGCTAACAACGGCCTATCTAAATTGTAACTCTGATAATTATTTTCTGCATGGACAGGTCCGCATGGTCGAAGATGATTTAATGTATAGCACTCTTCTTGAAGTGTATGAGAACCATTGTGCAAGGAATGACCGAGAAGCAGATTTCCCAATCACCTACTTCAAGGAGCAACTAAATCAAGCTATATCTGGCCAAATCTCTCCTGAAGCTGTTGTAGATCTTCGCCTCCAAGCTTATAATGAGATAACTAAGAATTATGTGTCTGATGGCATCTTTTCCCAGTATATGTACAAGACTCTGCTGAGTGGCAATCATATGTGGGCTTTTAAAAAGCAATTTGCAATCCAGTTAGCACTTTCAAGTTTCATGTCTTTCATGCTGCAGATTGGAGGAAGGTCTCCAAATAAGATACTATTTGCGAAGAACACTGGCAAGATTTTCCAAACAGATTTTCACCCTGTATATGACGCGAGTGGCATGATTGAGTTCAACGAACCTGTTCCTTTCCGGCTAACAAGGAACATGCAGGCGTTCTTCTCCCATTTCGGAGTAGAAGGTCTTATTGTGTCTGCCATGTGTGCTGCTGCACAGGCTGTGGTTTCACCAAAAGTAAGTCCAGTAAGATCATCCATTTAGGTGGTGAGTTCCTTTGATGAACATCATCCAAATGTAATGTTTCAAATTTCTATTTTGCAGCAAAGCCAACATCTATGGCATCAATTAGCCATGTTTTTCCGTGATGAACTTCTGTCTTGGTCTTGGAGACGACCACTTGGATTGAATCTGGGACCTGCTACCAGCGGGAGTAGTATGAACCCTGCTGACTTCAAGCATAAGGTCACTACCAATGTAGACCATGTCATCAGCCGAATCACTAAAATTGCTCCACAGTCTCTCTCTGAAGAGGTAACCTCTATCTCCAATATCCCATCAAATGTGATGGCCAAATACATATTTTGGTAGTTATGAATAGCAGATATACAGGTCCTATACATATTTTGGTAAATCTTAGGCTAAACCATCATGTATACCTCATGTAGTGGTGAGGCTTAAAGGTAAGCTGCCTGATTTGCATTTGATATACAATAGCTTTGAATCATCATCTCACACATTCTTTACGGTGAAGTGAGATTTAAAATATAGTAGAGTTCAGGATTGAACTAATCACCATGGCTCTATGATTTGTAGGCTGCATTACTAATGCTTCGTGTCTGTAATTGCAACAGTTGGTTGTGGGAATATTTTGGTATCAACTTAAGATTGGAATCAGATATAGGAAATTCATTAACATTGCAACCCTAATTGGCTGGAGTTGAAACCAAGACAAAAGCAGCATTTTCTTCATATTGACTTTACCAATCGTGTATTTGAACAGAAATTATTCATCTTGATGTGATGCAGTCAATAAGCATATATGATAAGAAGGCGGGACTAAGATACGCTCAAATCTGTCATGATATCGATTGTCCATGATGCCCTAAAAATGTGATTAGCGGAAGAATTTAAGAGCTAAAGCTAATTTGTTTACTTTGCTGATGGACATGTGTTGTTTTCTTTCCCATCTTGTGCTGCATTAGGAGGAAAATGCTGTGGACCCGCCACAATCGGTGCAGAGGGGTGTCACGGAGTTGGTAGAAGCTGCTCTGACACCAAGGAACTTGTGCATGATGGATCCAACATGGCATCCCTGGTTTTAAGCCATGAATGGAGAGCAGCGATTGATTGTCGTCAATGGTGGTTTTCCATTGTAAATAAAAGTTATTATGTACAGCTGAATCTGGAAATTGCTGCTAGTTGTCTCATTTTGAAGTCTAGTAAATGGGAGGCCTTATATATGAATGTATACCAACGGATTGGTTCCATCAATGATTGAATTAATCAGTTGCGTCATGAAAAATCTACTATCAGATTGGAGTTTTATAGTTTTAGGAGTCCATGATGAGTTTACGCAGTTCGTCATTGAACTATTTGAATCATCTAATGACCATAATTTATTAAAGGGAATCCTTTACTTGCTTAAATAGTCTTTAAATAATAATAATAATAATAATAATAATAATCTTTGCTACGAGTTTATTTACATTATAATTGCTAGTTTGCCCTTTCTAAAAAATTTGATGGTATTGGTGTTAGAAAGGCTGTCAATTTTGTTCTGTCCGGAATGATCAGTATATCTTGTTTTAGTTAAAAAATAGAACAAATTAGAATAAAATTTATTTTGCTTAGAATCTTGGCTTGTTTTGGAAATTCTGTTTAAATTTTGTCTGGGGAGTTCTGGATTGATTTAGTTTTGTATTGGTTAAATATTATTTTTAAAAAATAATGTATAGTTTTAGATATTAATCATATCTTTTAATCTAATTGTTAGATTAAGATAAAATTTTACTAGGAGTCTTGATATATATATATATATATATATATATATATATATATATATATATATATATTTCAGAGTAGAGAATATATGATCTTGAGAAATTGATGATGATATTCTCGTAATATTATATAGGTTCATAATTTTATTTAGAAAAATTATTTTATTTTGTCATTTTTTAGATTATATATAAATTTTTTTAATTTTATTATTCAACGAGTTTATTAGGAATTGAATTTTATAATTTGTTTTAATTTGTTTTATTTAAGGTTATCATGGTCTTATAACCCAAGTTTAACATTTAAAAGGTTAACATAGATTGACCCAAGTTGATTCAATATATTGTCCTTTCAATTTTTTTTTTAAGATGTCTACTTGATTTATTTTAGCTCAACTATATTTTTATCAATTATCCTTGTTATCTTTGGACTCATCAAGTTATATCGGTTTAACTGTTATTTTTTACTTATATTTGAAATTTAAATTGTACAATTTCAAATAATTTTAAATTTTGGATTTGAACTAAAATTTTGTTTGTTGAATTAATATCTTGAATGTTTTTTTTTTTTTAATTTCACTCTAATAAAAACAAATATAGTTGTCCTTGTTGTAATCTCAATGATCTTTGCATAATTGTACCAATCTTCTTACTTGTTTGTGATACACTTTATATAGCCAACACATTTCTTGAATAACACGTCCCATATCTTCACATGCTGAAGATGTGGAAAAACAAATATAAAACAGAAAACAATTAACTTTTAACATAATGAAATGTTAATTCCTGAAATATAGGAGTTTGTTGAATTTGTTATCGAAAGCCTAACATCTTCCTCTAAATCGCACTTGCTATTATAACCAAGTCAGTTTATGTTCTTGTGCTTTGCAATCCCAGCAGATCACACAACGTACAAAATGTTTCCAACTTCAATCACATATATATGTTTAGTTCTCCCATGAAGAACTAGGTTTTCTTGATAATTTGATGGTGGAGTTGTTGTCACAAAAAATCTTGACACACTCGCATGATGAGATACCAAAACTAGTAAGCACCTTCTTCATCCAAATACAATGACAGACACATGCAACAACAACTACACTCTGCTTCAGTGGTGGAGTGTCACCACTGGTTGTTTTTTTGAGCTCCATGCAATAACACCATTACTAAGGAAAAATATGTATCCAGAAGTGCTTTGTCTATCTTCTACATTGTCGGCATAGTCACCATCAGTGTATGCCTTCAGATTATCTTCAGTATCCTCTGTACTCCTTTTATAAAACAAACCCAAATCTGCAGTTCCTTTTACATACCGTAGGCCCTTTTTGTGCTGCCAAATGAGATGATTTTGGATTATTCATGAACCTGCTTAACATACAGACAACAAACACAATGTTTGGCCTGGTAACTGACAGATACATTAAGTTGTCGATTATTTGGTTGAACAAAGTTGAATTCTCACTAGCTTCTTCACCAACCTTTGTTAGCTTCGTGCCCAGTACAATAGGATTCTTTACTGGATTGCAATTTCCCATTCCAAATCTTTCTAAAACTTCCCCAGCATACTTCATTTGACACACATGTATTCCTTCACTGCTTTGTTGTACCTCAACTCCTAAGAAGTACTTCATTTTACCTAGATCATTCATTTCCAATTCTAATTTCATTGACTTCTTGAACTTCTCACACACCTCTTGTCATTTCCTGTGTAAATTAGATCGTCCATATAGAGGCTAACAATTAAGAATTTCCTTCCATCTTCATGTTTAATGAACAGTTTGTATTCTTGACTGCATTTCTTAAAACCATATTTTTGTGCAATGCCATTGTTTTCTCTTCTTATTATCTCATTATTCCTTTCAAGTTCTTCTGTACCATCACCTTCTGTTGATTTTTCATCATAATCACTGATTTCTCTATCATCATCAATGTCTGCCCAAGTAAAGACATCACTTCTCCCTTCATCATCACTCCAATTCCAGCCCACATTCTCATCAAACACTACATCCCTAATAACAATCACCTTCTTAGTATTCGGATCATAAAGCCAATAAGCTTTAGATTCTTCACTAACTCCTATAAAAACACATTTATGACTCTTCTCATCTAATTTTGCCCTTCCTCTGTCAGAAATATGCACATAGGCAATGCATCCAAAAATTATAAAGTACTCAACGTTGGGTTTTCTTCCACTCCACATTCTTCAGGGGTCATTTCCTAAGTTATAATTGACCTTGTAGCATCATTCAATTTAATTCCAATAGTATTGGTGCTTTGAGACAAATTCTCATTGTATCACATTTCTCAAACATGATTTTTAGTTTTTTTGTTGGAAGGATCATTTTAATTGAGAGTTGTTTGACCACATGATCAGAAGATCCACAACATTTATTCAACGTGCAATAATATGGTCACCAATAATTCATAATACAATGATAATTAGCTAGGAAAAATCAAGTGATCATGCTTCAATGTTGTTTGATATTGAACAATAGATTTCTATGTCAACATCCTTATAAAAATAGGTTTTATTAAAGAAGTAAGATGAACAATTAGATTGAATGATAAAACTTACATGAGTGGTAAATGGTAGATAGTTTATTAATTATGTCCACATGTTCTTGTATATTATGTTGATAATCACTTAAAACTTACAAAGTATATTGATTATCATTATATTATTTAGATTTATATATTAACATATGGCTTGGAATTTTATCCATTACCAAATAAGTCAAAATAGCATAATGAAAGTGGACCTCAAGTAGAAGCAAACCCATTTAGATGGAGATTTAAACGTGGTCGATGAATATCAACTTGTTTGTATAATAAGATGTATAAAAGGGAGGGGCATGCATGTTACTAATGTGGAATATACAATGAGATAGGTCATAATAGGAAAGCATATCCTACTCGACAACATATATTTGTTAATACATTTACATTGTACTTTATTATTTCTTTTAATTCATTATTATGCTTTAAATTTACATTTACATATGTGTGTATGTGTATATATATTAGTTGTGTGAAGCACATCAAGTTTAGTCACAACTTGATCCATGCAATGATTGAGTGATGAAGACTTGAGACACACACGTTCCACCTTAGGCATAAGGATGACACCCATATTACAGGATATAACAATTTTGTTTGGACTCTGCATCAATGGACATATAGTTATATTTGATAAGGTGCATAATCGAGTTACATTACGCGAGTCTGTATTTAGATTGACACTTTTTTCTACTAAATTAAAAGAAGGCACCGTGCATTTTAAATGACTTAGAGGAGATATTTTCCACACCACCAGATGTTGTTGTGGATGAGGTCTTATGCAACTATGTTGAATAATTATTTGAATACGTTAAGTATTTATTTAGTTTACGAATTAGTCTATTCATTAAAAGCTTATGCAAGTATACCAGAGTATATATACTGCATATATTTAACAACGTTCTACACATAGACTTCACAAGGAGATGTGTGCCTTTCATTTATCTAATTTTTCTTAAAGATCTTGTCATGATCCCCATATATAGCTAGGATTTTGATGTCCTTTCATGTCTTTTTACACAACTATATGTTGCGTGTATAAAGGGAACATAACAAGTTGGGGGATGTTAATTACTTTTACAGGTATGAATGAAACAATTAAAATTTTTCATTTACATTTCAAATATTTGTTGGTAATTTGAGAAACAAAATAACTAATATGTGAGTCAACCTATCTGAACCAAATATCATCATGAAAGCATCTCTATATGAGTCAACCTCATATTTTAATGGCACCAGGTATGATTGTCTAGACTATAAAGGTTACATTTCAACTCTCACTAGGATACATATAATGAAATTTCGAATGTTACTTAAAAAAAAGAGCTAATAATCTTATGATTTGTAATGTTAGGTGGTATGTGATCAAGATGATTGATATTAACCTCACACAAATGTTGTCATGTTATCGGAGTGATCTAGATAGGAAACAACCTATTAAGGTGTTTTTTGCAATCTGTTTCACAATTTAACAAAACATTTACTCATTATTGTCATTTAATATTTTTTTTTTGCACTTGTATTTGGGTCATGTGAAACCCATATGAGGATGACAAACTAGTAGTTTCTTCTGTTTTTTGCCTTAACAAGATGAGCATATAGACATTGATGGTCCCATTGATATTTTTTTAAAATGGTTAAGCTACATTGCCTAGATCAGGTAATATGATAGTTCCATTATAGGCAACACATTTCAGTCAATATTAATACGACTAATGTGTTGCAAGCCATAAATATGTGTTATTAATGAACTTGACTATCAAAATACTTGTATGATTTCAATATACTTTGTTATGTTGTTTTGTTAATTATGAGTTTTATGTTGTGTTATTTTGTTAATTATGAGTTTGTAGTTAATTTTAGTTTTATGTTGTGTTTTTTTATAATTTTTTAGGTTTGGGTTTGAGTTGGTTGAGATTGAAAAATGTTTCCGGATATAATTTGAAATACTACAATATTTGGATTACTAGAATTGAAAATCAAAATTTTACTTTGTAGCCATGTGAACGAACATGATTGTTTGTTGAGTTTAGTTTTAATTTGAATATTTATTTAGTTCTTGAATTTACTTATAATTGTAAGGTTAAAAATCAAATAATCATTTTTTCTACCCTATGAATTTGCAAGTAGTTAATGTTAATATTAATATATTAGAAGCCTATATGCAAATATTAATATTAATGTCAAGATTGGGTCAAAGCAAAATGGAAAGTGATACTATTAATTTATTTGCATCTTTATGTCGTGAGATTACTATATTTAATTTGATCATTGATGTTGATGGGTGTCAATACTTCTCACAAGTTGTTTTAAAATATCATTTTCGGAGCAAATATATCCATCGATCGACTGAGTCTGCTATCCATATATCATTTTCTTTTTATTTTTAATTTGCTTTCCTCATGCTCATGGATTGAATGGTTTCCATGGTGGTATAAATTCTCTAGCACGAAATAAGGCCACACAGATTAGAGGGAAGTAGTTTTTCTAAGCCATACAAGAAGCTGGGAGAGGCCAATGGCAGCAGCAACAAGAAGGCCTGATGTAAAAGGAGCATAATGATGGAAGGGAAATTAAACTATTATTACTTCATTGATCTTTGTTCGTTCCACAGAGTTTGGCAGCCATGTGTAAATCAAAAACCCATAAAATGCTGAGAAAACACAAAGCAAAGGAATCAATCTTCCAAATTGGTGTCGAGAAAGACAACCATCTATAACATAACCAACTGATCGGATAAAAAAATCACTCATTCCTCTTCTGTATGGAAGCGTATGTGCTTCCCTTTTGGAGTTGGCAAACCTTTCAGGCGAAAATCATCATCTGAATCCTCATCTTCACAGTCTGCTACTTCTTCAACAATCTCGTCATCACTGTTGTAAGCAAATCGGGTGTGCTTTCCTTCGAACTTGGCCATTACTTTCTCTTTCACACTTATTTTGCTAATGCCTTCGCAAAGCTCGTCAAGCAACCCTCCAACATCAGCCGCCTCCTCGTCTTCTGCATCTTTATAATTAACACGATAACAAAAATACTCTTCTTCCTCTTCTTCAATTACTTCTTCCTGTTCTTCTTCGTCATTGGTGCTTGCATTGACCTGAATTGACCAAATAGAGGCATTGTCATCGTCTGTCAGTGATGACTTTCTTTGCTTTCACTTGTTATCACTTCACAGTTATCTCCTTGGTAAGTCAGTGCGGAAGAGCAGTCTGATGAATCAATACTTTCAGATTTCTCAGAGAAATCCAGCAGTAATGACCTTGTCAAACTCTTTTGAGATTCAAGACTATCTTGTTTCTTCACATCAAAGATCTCACTCACCTCCTGCCATAAGATGGGAACCCAGATCCAATAAGATTCAAAAATAATAAAATCAAGGCAATAGTTGATAGAACTCTAGATTATCAAACACAAGACAAACAGATGCAATAAGATCCAAAAAAAAAAAACAAAGAACAGTTGATAAACCCATTACCCGTCTTATATTTTCAGTTTCTTTAATAAATAAATACCCAACTAAGATTTCCAATTACTTTGAATGAAGAGTCTGTTAGGTACAGGTATTGTTACCTGACAAATCTTTAATTTCTCTTCAATAACTGGCAAGGCCAAGACAATGTCATCTCCGGAAAGATCAGGGACTTGAGGAGTATTTGCTGGAGTAGGTGCAAGAAGTCCCATTGGAGAATTAACAAATCCTTGAAGATGCAGAAAAGGACGGTTCTCCAATGAAAGTTTTGAGGGCTCTGCCTCTTCTTCAACTTTCTGCAAGAGGGTTTTCACTTGACCCCTAAGTAATGCCTCTCCTGACCCAGGTGTGTTGAGGATGTTGTTCTTGACTCTACTGTTCTTTTGCTTGGCTAATGATGATGATGGAGTCTCTAAACTTCCCATTGCAAGCCCAACAATTGGTGAATCATTTGTTATATCAATAAGTGCAGACCTATCTTGTAGTTGTTGTTGTTTTGCATTCATTCTTCTTGATTTAGTTACACCCTTATCAGAAGAATCTTCAATCTTCCCTGAAATACCATCAACAACCAAGAAATCTCAACAAACAAATCTAGAAACTATATAAAGATAATCTTTACAAATCCAAGAATGAACAAAACCAAGGTTTAATGCAAAACCATTATTTCTCAGTCTTTGATTTCTCAGAGAAAACTAAAGGAATGGATGAAAGCACTTACTTGAGAGGGGGATATTGTTGTTGGTGTTAAGAGCAAGAGTTTGTGATCTTGTAACTCTTTTTATTGAAGATGGAGTCTCCATTGAAGCTAATTCAAGAACGGAATAATAAGAAAAAGAGTCTGAGGGAAGAGAAGAGAATTAGAGTAAAGTTCAAAGCAAGAAAGCAAGATTGAAAGCAAAAAGAAGAAAGGGATTTCAGTTCCTATTCAATACAATTTTGACATAATATCAGAGCTTCTACTGCCCTGTGATTCATCGTGTGTGTAACAAAAATTGTTTCTGTGTTCTCTGTTGCTCTGCTTCTGAGCAAAGCCTCATGGGATTTTTTTTTTGGGGTTGTGGCTGTCACCGTTCTGTGTTTGGGTTCTTGTAGTGAAGATCGGAGACTCCCTGATGTAATCTTCTGTGGTGGTTGTGTCTCTGTTCTGTTGTGGCTGGGTTGTCGTGAGCATTCCGGTGTTTTCAGTTGTGGTCGGAGGTCCTATACTGGTTGGCCCGGTGGTCGGCGTTCTAAACATCCTCGCCAGCGCCTATTCTGTTCGGCGCACAATTATTGAAGACGAAGCGTCTTCAAACTGATTTGATTTCTTTCTCTTGTCTCTCCATTTAAACTGCCGCGTGGGCTGTGTTTGGACCGAGTCCACACTTTCATTAAATTAGCAGTGTTTGGGCTGATACCAGGGGGGCCTGTGTTTGGGCTGGGTTTGGGCTCGTTTGTAGGCTCTGTCTGGGCTGTGTCTAGGCTTGTTTGTGGGCTGTGTTTGGGCTATCCTTAGGCCCGGATCTGTGGGCCTTCATTACTGCACTCTCTCTTTTGGGCCTAATTTCTTGGGAGTGCTTAGGCCATCCTCCTTGGACTTGCTAGTCCTGGATGTCACAAGGTTGTCATTTTTTTTATTTGCTGGCAGTTTTTGAAGCGGCGTCAGATTTACTTCCACTTTTAGGGGTATGATCCTTGGTTTTGCCACGATCATCTGATTTCTTAACTCTCAGTTCATCTATATTTTTTGGTATTACTATTCCGGGATTTACATCATGTCTATGGAGAATAATATTATTTGTTTTGCTGGTTGTGGCTGGGTGTGTTCTTTTGTTGTGGTTGTGGACGTACTGTTCTGGCGTGTTGTTTTTGCGGTGATCGCGTGGTTGTAGCGTCAGTTATCTTCTGTTCTGGTATGATTCTTGGTTGTGGCTTGGTTGTGGCTTGGTTGTGGCTGGGTCTGTTGACACATGATGATTTTTTTTTAATCCTTGTGTGGTAGGACAATTTTTTTGGTGTGTTGGCACTGTTGGTGGTAATCAACTTCCTGGGTTTTCTGTTTCGGTGGTTGTCGTGGTGGCTGAGTGGTGTTTACTGCTCTATTTCTGGTTTGCAATGACACCTCTGGCTCTCTCCTTTGTTTTTTGGGCTTGATTCCTTTGGGTTATCTTAGCCGGACTGGTATTACTATTCAGTTGACAGATTGATGCTTCTTGATCAACCAGCATCAATTTGAGGGGGGATGTCACGGGAATTAATTATATACTAATTAGGAAAGTAATTATAAGTTATAAGTAGTAGTGTTTTAGTAGAACACTTATACTTCTATACTTAGCCCTAATTTGTAGCTAGGTTTATGGTCTATTTAATAGACAGGACAATCAAGAAGAAAGGGATTTCAGTTCCTGTTCAATACAATTTTGACATTTCATACTCCAGATTTTGGACGGATATCACGTTTTGTTTGGTATAAGAGTTTTTTCCTTATTATTAAAAAAATGAGTTTCTATAGTAGTCTTCTTGCTCCGTTTTCATTTCTTTCCTGTGTCATTTGATATCTTTTTTCCTCGTTACCTGATCTTGTTTTCCTTTTCCCTAACCTGGTATTCATTTTGCGCGTATGACTGATGTTCTAAACACCAGGTATTGTGATTTGATTGCTTACGAGAGACTTTTGAGCTTAGATTTATGTTTAAAAGGATTAAATCACTATCCAGATATTTTTCTTAAAAAGAAGAAATCTTAATTTCTAAGGTTAAAAATTCATGATTTCTCATGTTATCATTGTCGGCTCGGAAGAGTTTAGCTTGATTGTTCAAATTCTGATATTAGAGGAGGGAATGTTTTGAACTCGGAGTGGTGGTTAGTTTATCCTCGCATTTTCCTTGTACCTGTATTTCTTAGTTAAGTTTTCTATTGATGCTTCTCCCTTCTTTTTATTAAAACCACGAATGATTTTTTTTTTATTATTGTCGAGGATTGCGACATAGCTTGCCCAAACATTTTGGTGCCAGGTTCCTACATTTATTCTCTTCTTGTTTAATTGGTTTTAATTAATTCACATTTAGTATAACAACTTTTCTTTTCTTTTCTTTGAGTTGTCTTTGCTCACCTTTTTATAGGCTTTGGGTTTATTCACTATGGTCTACCAGCTGCTATTTCCTACCTTACGAGGTAAAGTTGCCAGTACCATTTCTATTTTCCAGCTTTCATCATTGTCTCTTCTGTTTGATTGGTCATCTTTCTACACAATTATTTTCTTGGCACATGATCCTTTTTTCATTATGTTCTAAGAGGAGAGTTATGAGTTGTCTCATTATTAACCGATATTTTTTTGGTTGATTTGTTTGGAACTAAAAAATTATTTTGTTCATCTATGCTATTCATTAAGCCTGCTCTGAGCGTTTTAGTTGTCATTGTTCAACTTTGATGTGTTGCTTTCTGTTTTTATAATTGAAGTTTAGATTGTTGGTTGAGGGAATAACGCATTGTCGCTTGCAGTCCACTTTTATAATCCAGATCTGTCATGGATATCTCGTTTTGTGTGGTATAACAATTTTTTCCTTATTGTTAAAAAAATGAGTTTCTAAAGTAGTGTTCTTGCTCCCTTTTCTCTTCTTTTCTATGTCATTTGATATCTTTTTTCCTCGTTACCTGATCTTGTTTTCCTTGTCCCTAACCTGATATTTATTTTGCGCGTAGGACTGATGTTCTAAACACCAGGTATTGTGATTTGGTTGTTTACGAGTGACTTTTGAGCTTAGATTTATGTTTAAAAGGATTAAATCACTATCCAGATGTTTTTCTTAAAAAGAAGAAATCTTAATTTCTAAGGATAAAAATTCATGATTTCTCATGTTATCATTGTCAACTCGGAAGAATTTAGCTTGATTGTTCAAATTCTGATAATTAGAGGAGGGAATGTTTTCAACTCGGAGCGGTGGTTAGTTTATCCTCGCATTTTCCTTGTACCTGTATTTTGTAGTTAAGTTTTCTATTGATGCTTCTCCCTTCTTTTTATTAAATAAAAAAAAGATTGTTTTTTTATCAATGTCTAGGATGGTGACATATCTTGCCCACACATATTGGTGCCAGGTTCCTTCATTTATTCTTTTCTTGTTTAAGTGGTTTTAATTAATTTACTTTTAGTGTAACAACTTTTCTTTTCTTTTCTTTGAGTTGCCTTTGCTCATCTTTTTTTAGGCTTTGGGTTTATTCACTATGTTCTACCAGTTGTTATTTTCTACCTTAGGAGTTAAAGTTGCTAGTACCAGTTCTATTTTCCAGCTTTCATCTTACTCAAGTTTCTGCACAATTATTATCTTGGCAAGCAAGGCAAGAGAACATCGTAGCCGATGCACTTTTGCGCAGTTATGCTCTTTTACACACCATGAATACTAGATTGCTAGGATTTGAATATGTGAAAGAATTGTATGGTAATGATTCTGACTTTGCTGAGATTTATAATGCATGTGGAAATTCGGCTTTGGGTAAGTTTTATTTGATGGATGGTTATTTGTTTAAAGAGAATAGAATGTGTGTTCCTGCTAGTTCTTTGCATGAATTACTTGTTCGTGAAGCACATGGGGGTGGTTTAATGGGTCACTTTGGGTTTGCGAAAACCTTGGATATATTGCATGAGCATTTCTATTGGCCACAAATGAAAAGAGATGTGCAACGAATTTGTGAACACTGCATCGTTTGTCGAAAGGCAAAATCTAGAGTACAACCACATGGTCTCTATACACCATTACCTGTGCCTAGTGAACCTTGGGCAGATATCTCTATGGAATTTGTTTTAGGTTTACCTAGGTCAAAGAAAGGTAGAGACTCTATTTTTATTGTGGTTGATAGGTTTTCTAAAATGGTACATTTCATTGCATGCCATAAAACAGATGA
Organism: Salix caprea; assembly: GCA_964035475.1. NCBI lineage: Eukaryota > Viridiplantae > Streptophyta > Magnoliopsida > Malpighiales > Salicaceae > Salix > Salix caprea. The sequence continues at coordinate 9,836,921 of OZ037746.1, forward strand.
TGCATCTCATATCGCAGACTTGTTCTTTAGGGAGATTGTACGTTTGCATGGCATTCCTAAGAGTATTGTGTCAGATCGTGATGTTAAGTTCCTTAGGTACTTTTGGAAGACCTTATGGGGAAAGTTGGGAACCAAACTTTTATTTTCGACAACATGTCATCCTCAAACAGATGGGCAAACTGAGGTAGTCAATAGAACATTATCTCAATTTTTTCGTGTTGTAATACAAAAGAATTTGAAAAGTTAGGAAGAATGTTTGCCTTTTGTTGAGCTTGCTTATAATAGAACTGTGCATTCGACCACTTGTAAAGCAAATAAGGGACGTAAACTAGTTGTTTTCCAACCCAGTGATTGGGTTTGGGTGCACATGTGGACGGAATGATTTCCTAACCAAAGGAAATCAAAATTACAGCCTCGTGGTGATGGTCCATTTCAGGTTTTGGAGAGAATAAATGACAACGCATACAAAATTGATCTTCCAGGTGAGTATAGTGTTAGCGCTACCTTTAATGTTGCTCATCTTACATTGTTTGACACATATATTGATTCGAGTCGAATCCTTTCGAGGTGAGAGGGGATGATGCGGACCAGCCCAAAAAGACCAGCAAGGACCCATTACATGTTCCAAATGGTCCAATGACGCGGTCTAGGAGAAAGGCATTGAAAGAGGCAATGAATGCATTGGTTTTGAAGGTTTCAACCAGGTCAGAATTGCAAGTACCATTGGAGTATCAAGAGGAGACCTTAGTACATCTTATCCATGTGCAGGAGGGGTCCAATACAACCTTATTTGGGCCATGAAGTGAGGACAACAAAAGGAGCCAAAAGAATCCTACTACAACTTGGAAACATGGGATTGATCGGCTGGATGGAAGAGAATAAATAAACCTTATGGGCTTTATTTAAGTTTGTTAGCTACAGCCCAAGGCTTGTTTGGGTTGCGTGACCACGTGATTAGGAGGTTCGCATCAAGCGCGGGTACAGCAAACGAGCTTATACGCTCACGAATATGTCCCTTATCTATTAGTTCATAAAGTAGCCTTTGAAGCTCCGTCGTCTCCTCCAGATTGCTTCTATAGGTTGGTCGGTTAGGAATTGAAGCTCCGAGTACGAAATCAATCTGATGCTCTATCCCCCGCAATGGTGGTAATCTGGTTGGATTATCGTCAGGGAACACATCATCAAACTCCTGCAACAAATAAATAGCAACACTAGGCACAATGTGATCAAGATCATTAGTATTAAAGTAAGCCTTCTTGTACACAAGTAAAATCATTGGCTTGTAAAGAGCTCTCAGTAGTGTGTTCGGCTAGTGAGAGAAAGAAGAGAGAGATGCTCTCCTTCTCTTGAGAGGATTTCTCCTCCTTTGAGGGTGCCAACCTACCTCATCTTGTTCTAAGTGTTCTTGGGATCCTTTTTGTGTGTTCTTAGTTCGGATTTATGGCTAAAAACAAGAAGAAAAAAGCTGCAAAAAAGTGGAAAATATTTGAGGAGCTTCGGCCAGAACTGGTTCTTGGTCTCAAAGCCAAGCCTCCAGCCACCTCAACCTCTCCTCCTCCCTCTCCCAAGCAAAGGAATGCAGCCTATGACAGTAGTGGTTCATGTGCTTCGAAGTTCAGCCACTCCAATGGCAGCCTGCTCCCCAACTACGAAGAGTTTGAAGATAGTGAGGAGGAAGAAGGTGAGTTCGGTCCAGCCATGTCCAAGGAAGATGAAGCTTACGCTTCCAAGTTTTTCTTCTCTTCTCCCATGTCTGAAATGTATGCCAAGGATTGTCTTGTGTTGCATGAAAGTCAAGCACAACCCATTGCGCAAGAGGAGGCAGCCATGACAGCTGCGTTTTTAGGAAGTGACACCCCCTTGCTGCTCTCGGCTCGCACAGCCCCCATGGCTGCTTCTCGTCACCAAGCTTCTTCCCCACCTTGTGCCATGGAAAATGATGTGTCTTCTTTCAATGATGGGGCTGGGGTTGTGGTCTCAGCAAAGGGGAAAGAGAAAGAGGATGCTGTTTTTCTCCAGCTCCAATCTGCAGCAGCAGATGATGTGTGTTTGCTTGACAGTTTTCGTCCCTCTTCTTCCTTTGCCAAGGGTATGGATGTTGGTGTTTGTTCCTCCTCCTTTGCTAGGGAAAATGTTGTTACTTTGCTTGGGAATATGGCTGTGGAAACTGACCTTGCGACAGTGGGAGATGCTCCCCTTCCGCTGCCAATGGCAGCAATGCATGACAGTCATGATTTCATCTCTTCTCTTCCCATAGCTAAGGTATTGGGTGACAATGCTACTACTCCTTCTCCCCCCATTGCTGTGTCCAATGAAACTTCTATGCTAGGGAAAGTCGCGGGGAGCAAGGCTGCGAAAACTGATTTTGCGAGAATGGGGGCTGCGAAAACAGCTTTCGCGAAAGTGGGGGCTGCGAAAACTAATTTCACGAAAACGGCAGCAGCTCATGGGGGAGTTTTGGCTAACGCGGCTGCGATGAATGGTTCAAAGGATGGTCATGCATCAAATGGAAAATGGAAGGACTTGTTCTCTTCCAATCGTAGAGCCGATAGCGGGACTAAATTGGTACACTTTTCCGAACTCAATAATGCATCTTCTTGTTCATTGCTTGAGAATGATCTTGGTAATCTTAAGGATGTATGGAAGTATTGTATTGTGGGGTATGTTGCGGGTAAATTTCCGGGATTCAAAGCTCTTAATCATATGATCGTTAATACATGGAAATGTAAGGCTTCGCTAACCATTCATGAATCGGGTTGGTTAGTTTATCGATTTTTGCATGAGGAAGATAAGCTTGCTGTGCTTAGTAGAGGTACGTACTTAGTGTATGGTAGACCTTTGATATTAAAATCCATGCCTGAATTTTTTGATTTTTCAACCGCGGACATGTCCACTGTCCCGGTTTGGATTAAGCTTCCTAATCTTCCGTTGCAATGTTGGTCGCCAGTCTTGGAAAGCCGGTTCAGTGTGATGTATTAACGTCTTCTATGTCCCGGCTTTCTTTTGCTCGAATCCTTGTAGAGATTGATTTGCTTGCTGATCTTAAACATTCTGTGTGCATTGCGCTGCCTAATGGTGCATCTTTGAATCAGAAAATTGTTTATGAAACTTTACCGAGATTTTGCAAGCATTGTAGAGTTATTGGCCATAACACTTCTCTTTGTCCGCACTCGTTGGAAAAGAAAGTTGATTCAGCTCCCGTGACAGCCAAGGTAGTTTCGGCAGCTGAGAAAGTTTTAGTGAAACGGTGGGTTCCGGTTAAAAAAGTGATTCCTGATCAGGTGAAGCCGATTGAGCAGCAATCGAGTGATGAGCCCTCCCGGCCTTTGACTCATGAAGAGGCCTCTCGGCCAACTGGTTGTGAGGAGCAGTCTCAGCCTAATGATGTGCAGGTTTCTTCTTCTTTGAATGAGTCGCTTGATGAGCAGCGGGTTGATCCAATGCAAATGGAAACTGATGCCGGCGAGTGGACGGTTGTTAAAAAAAGAAATGGCAAATCTAAAGTGGCTAATAATAATGCAGTTGTTGTGACTGATTTGGGGGATCCAGTTTGTCCGGTGGGCATAGATGTTGACCCATTATATGGTGTGACCACGCGGAGTGGTAGTCGGCGCTCAGGTGTTCTTCCTAGGGGCAAAGGGCTGAAGGCCTTAGCTCCGGCGCATTTATGTTAATCTACTGCTGGAATATCAGGGGACTTAATAGTCCTCTGAAGCAGCATGAGGTTGTTAACCTCATCAGGAAGAAATGTGTGGATGTTTTTGGTTTGTTGGAGTCTAAGCTTTCCGCGGCTAAGGTTGCTAATATGCAGAAGTTTCGTCTGAAGAATTGGAAGTTTTTGTCCAATGCTGAGGTGGCTGGTTCTTTTGCTCGGGTCATTGTGTTTTGGAACCCGTCTTCTGTCTCGGTGGATTTAATTGCTAGTTCAGCGCAGGGTCTTCATGTCTCCATCTGCAGTCTGGTCCATCAAGTCAGTTTCACAGCTACTTTTGTGTATGGATTTAATACGGTTGTTGCTAGGTGGGCTCTTTGGAATGATCTCAGAAGTTGGGACTCGTGTTCTCCCTGGATGATTCTTGGTGACTTTAATGCTGTTATGTCTCCGGCGGATAAGCACAATGGAGAGCCTGTGACTGGTTACGAAACCTCAGATTTTTTTCACTGTTGTTCTGACTTGGGGCTTGCTGATGTAAACTATTCAGGCAGTCACTTCACTTGGTCTAATGGCAAGATCTGGACAAAGATAGATAGAGTTCTAGTGAATCACGCTTGGCCCTCTTTTCAGTGTCCTATTCAGGTTCATTATGATTCGCCGGGTCCTTTTTCAGATCACTCTCTGGCAGTTATCTGGCTTGGTAATAGTCAGGTAATGGGGCGGCGCAGTTTCAAATTCTATAATATGTGGGGTTTGCACGAGAATTTCATTGACTTGACAGCCACTTCGTGGAATTTGGAGGTTTATGGCTCGCTGAAGTTTGTTTTGTGCTCTAAGCTGAAGAGGTTAAAATTGCCGTTGAAGGAGTTGGGCAAGCATCATTTCAACCACATTTCAGAGAGGGTTAGTAGTATGGAAGGTGAGCTACGGCAGGTTCAAGAGTCTTTGCAGGATGACAGGGACAACTCTCAGCTTTTGGATATTGAGAAAAATATGCGCCGCAAACTGGTTCATCTTAAATCCGTGGAGAAAATGTTCTTTAGCCAGAAGCTCAAATGCGACTTCTTCAAAGACTGTGATAGGGGCACCAGTTTCTTTCATGCTATTATGGGTCAAAAGCTGCGAAAGAGGTTCATTGCTTCTATTGTGAACAGTAACGGAGTCCTTACTAGCTCTGAATCAGAAGTTGGGGCTGAATTTGTTAAATTTTATCAGAACCTCCTAGGTGTGTCGAAGGCCACAGTGCCTTTGGACATGGATGTTATTCGGTGTGGGCCATGTCTTGCTCCCTCTGCTCATGCAGGTCTTCTTACTCCTTTTTCGGGTGATGACATTAAGGCGGCCTTATTTAGTATTGGTAATGATAAAGCTCCCGGACCAGACGGCTACTCAGCTTTTTTCTTTAAGAAAGCCTGGGATATTGTGGGGACCGACTTTGTTACGGCTGTGCAGGATTGTTTTGCCTCTGGAAAGATGCTTAAGCAGATAAACCACTCCATCATTGCTTTGATTCCTAAATCTGCTAATGTCTCTTATCCTAGAGATTTCAGGCCGATCTCCTGCTGTAATGTGATCTATAAAGTGATTTCAAAGCTTCTTTCGGACAGGCTGGCTCGTGTTTTACCAGATATTATTAGCCCGATGCAGAATGCTTTTTTGGGTGGGCAGAAAATGGATGATAATATTTTTTTGGTTCAGGAACTTCTGCGTGAATATGGACGCAAAAGGTCTTCTCCCAAATGTCTTATGAAGATTGATTTCAGGAAAGCCTTTGATTCAGTACAGTGGGGGTTCTTGGAAAGTCTTTTAGGCATGCTTGGGCTTCCTTCTGAGTTTGTCCATCTGATTATGCAGTGTGTTTCATCTGACACTTTCTCTGTTGCTGTAAATGGTAATCTCTACGACTTCTTTAAGGGTCAGAGTGGTATCAGGCAAGGTGACCCATTATCGCCTTATCTGTTTATTTGCTGCATTTCGCTATCAGAAGCATGTGATATCCCCGTTTGAAAGTCTAGTTTCGCTTTTTTTTTTATGAAGTAGATTGCGGCAGATTCTGTCCATCAAATCAATATTCTCTCGTGTTGGACCCTTCATCAAAGTTGTAGTGTTGTATGTTAAGATGATCCTGGATTTTTGAATCGCATCATTTCGCTACCGGAAGCACGTGATATCTTGTTTAAAGATCTACTTGTGCTTGTTTTTTTACGACGCAGATTGCAGCCGATTCTGCCCCTCAAATCAATTTTCTGTCGGTCGAACCCTTCATCAAAGTTGTAGTCCTGTATGTAAAGATGACCCTAGATTTTTGAATCGCCTCATTTTGCTACCAGAAGCACGTGATATCCCCGTTTGCAGGTTTAGTTTTGCTTGTTTTTTTACCAAGCACATTGCGACCGTTTCTACCCCTCAAATCAATTTTCTGTGGGTCGGACCCTTCATCAAAGTTGTAGTCCTGTATATAAAGATTATCTTGGATTTTTGAATCACCTGATTTCGCTACCAGAAGCACGTGATATCCCTGTTTGAAGGTCTACTTGTGCTTGTTTTTTTTTTCCGAAGCGGATTGCGGCAAATTCTGCCCCTCAAATCAATTTTCTGTCGGTCGGACCCTTCTTCAAAGTTGTAGTCCTGTATGTAAAGATGATCCTGGATTTTTGAATCACATGATTTTGCTACCAGAAGCACGTGATATCCCCGTTTGAAAGTCTAGTTGTGCTTGTTTTTTTACGACGCGGATTGCGGCCGATTCTGCCCCTGAAATCAATTTTCTGTCGGTCGGACCCTTCATGAAAGTTGTAGTCCTGTATGTAAAGATGGCCTTAGATTTTTGAATCACCTGATTTCGCTACCGGAAGCACGTGATATCCCTGTTCGTAGGTCTACTTGTGCTTGTTTTTTTACGAAGCATATCGCGGCCGATTCTGCCCGTCAAATAAATTTTCTATCAGTCGGACCCTTCATAAAAGTTGTAGTCCTGGATGTAAAGATGACCCTGGATTTTTGAATCACGCCATTTCGCTACCAGAAGCACGTGATAACTCCGTTTGAAGGTCTAGTTTCGCTTGTTTTTTTAGGAAGCAGATTGTTGCCGATTTTGCCTATCAAATCAACATTCTCTCGTGTTGGACCCTTCATCAAAGTTGTAGTACTGTATGTAAAGATGACCCACAATTTTTGAATCGCCTCATTTTGCTACCAGAAGCACGCGATATCCCCGTTTGAAGGTATAGTTTGTTTGTTTTTTTACGATGCCGATTGCGGCCGATTGTGCTCCTCAAATCAATTTTCTGTGGGTCGGACCCTTCATCAAAGTTGCAGTCCTGTATGTAAAGATGATCCTGGATTTTTGAATCACATGATTTCGCTACGAGAAGAACGTGATATCCCCGTTTGAAGGTCTAGTTGTGCTTGTTTTTTTAAGAAGCAGATTGCGGCAGATTCTGCCCCTCAAATCAATTTTCTATCGGTCGGACCCTTCATAAAAGTTGTAGTCCTGGATGTAAAGATGGCACTGGATTTTTGAATCGCCTCATTTAACTACCAGAAGAATGTGATATCCCCGTTTGAAGGTCTAGTTTTGTTTGTTTTTTTACGAAAATAATTGCGGCCGATTCTGCCCCTCCAATCAATTTTCTATCGGTCGGACCCTTCATCAAAGTTGTAGTCCTGGGTGTAAAGATGACCCTGTATTTTTGAATCGCGCCATTTCACTACCAGAAGCACGTGATATCCCCGTTTTAAGGTCTAGTTTGGGTTTTTTTTTACGAAGGAGATTGCAGCCGATTCTGGCACTCAAATGAATTTTCTGTCCGTTGGACCCTTCATCAAAATAGTAGTCCTGTATGTAAAGATAGCCCTGGATTTTTAAATATCCTCATTTCGCTACCAGAAGCACGTGATACCCCTGTTTGAAGGTCTAGTTGTGCTTTTTTTTTACGAACCAGATTTCGGCCGATTCTGCCCCTCAAATCAATTTTTTGTCGCTCGGACCCTTCATCAAAGTTGTAGTCCTGTATGTAAAGATGGCCCTGGATTTTTGAGTCACCTCATTTAACTACTAGAAGCACGTGTTATCCCTGTTTGAAGGTCTACTTGTGCTTGTTTTTTTTTCCCAAGTGGATTGCGGCAGATTCTGCCCCTTAAATCAATTTTCTGTCGGTCGAACCATTCATCAAAGTTGTAGTCCTGTATGTAAAGATGATCCTGGATTTTTGAATCACATGATTTCATTACCAGAAGCACGTGATATCCCTATTTGAAAGTCTTTTTGCGCTTGTTTTCTTACGAAGTACATGGCGGCTGATTCTACCCGTCAAATCAATTTTCTGTCCGTCAGACCCTGCATCAAAGTTGTAGTCCTGGATGTAAAGATTACCCTAGATTTTTGAATCGCGCCATTTCGCTACCAGAAGCATGTTTTTTTTATGAAGTAGATTGTGGCCCATTCTGCCCATCAAATCAATATGCTCTCGTGTCGGACCCTTCATCAAAGTTGTAGTCCTGTCTGTAAAGATGACCCTTGATTTTTGAATCGCCTCATTTCGCAACCAGAAGCACGTGATATCCCCATTTCAAGGTCTAGTTTTGTTTGTTTTTTTACGAAAACGATGGCGGTCGTCTCTGCCCCTCAAATAAATTTTCTGTCGGTCGGACCCTTCATTAAAGTTGTAGTCCTGTATGTAAAGATGGCCCTGGATTTTTGAATATCCTCATTTCGCTACCAGAAGCTCGTGATATCCCTTTTTGAAGGTCTAGTTTTCTTACGACGTCAATTACAGCCGATTCTGCCCCTCAAATCAATTTTCTGTCGGTCGGATCCTTCATCAAAGTTGTAGCCCTGTATGTAAAGATGATCCTGGATTTTTGAATCACCTGATTTTGCTACCAGAAGCACGTGATATCCCTATTTTATGGTCTATTTGCACTTGTTTTTTTACGAAGTAGATTGCGGCTGATTCTGCCCCTCAAATCAATTTTTGGCGCTCGGACCCTTCATCAAAGTTGTAGTCCTGTATGTAAAGATAATCCTGGATTTTTGAATTACCTGATTTCATTACCAGAAGCACGTGATATCCCTATTTGAAAGTCTACTTATGCTTGTTTTCTTATGAAGTATATGGCGACCGATTCTACCCGTCAAATCAATTTTCTGTCCATCAGACCCTTCATCAAAGTTGTAGTCCTGGATGTAAAGATGACCCTGGATTTATGAATCGCGCCATTTCGCTACCAGAAGCATGTTATAACCCCGTTTGAAGGTCTAGGGTCGCCTATTTTTTTAGAAAGTAGATTGTGGCCCATTCTGCCCATCAAATCAATATTCTCTCGTGTCAGACCCTTCATCAAAGTTGTAGTCCTGTCTGTAAAGATGACCCTTGATTTTTGAATCGCCTCATTTCGCAACCAGAAGCACGTGATATCCCTATTTGAAGGTCTACTTGCGCTTGTGTTTTTACGAAGCAGATTGCGGCTGATTCTGCCCCTCAAATCAATTTTCTGTCGGTCGGACCCTTCATCAAAGTTGTAGTCCTGTATGTAAAGATGGCCTGGATTTTTGAATCGCCTAATTTCACTACTAGAAGCAGGTGATATCAATGTTTGAAGGTCTAGTTTTGCTTGTTTTTTTACGAAAAAGATTGAGGCCGATTCTGCCCCTCAAATCAATTTTCTTTTGGTCAGACACTTTATCAAAGTTGTAGTCCTGTATGTAAAGATTATCCTGGATTTTTGAATTACCTGATTTCGCTACCAGAAGCACGTGATATCCCTATTTGAAGGTCTAGTTGTGCTAGTTTTTTTATTAAGCCGATTGGGGCCGATTCTGCCCCTCAAATCAATTTTCTGTCGGTCCCAGAAGCACGTGATATCCCTATTTAAAGGTCTACTTGCGCTTGTGTTTCTACGAAGCAGATTGCGGCGGATTCTGCCCCTAAAATCAATTTTCTGTCGGTCGGATCCTTCATCAATGTTGTAGTCCTGTATGTAAAGATGGCCCTGGATTTTTGAATCACCTCATTTCACTACTAGAAGCAGGTGATATCAATGTTTGAAGGTCTAATTTTGCATTTTTTTACGATAATGATTGCGGCAGATTCTGCCCCTCAAATCAATTTTCTGTCGGTCGGACCCTTCATCAAAGTTGTAGTCATGTATGTAAAAATCACCCTGTATTTTTGAATAGCGCCATTTCGCTACCAGAAGCACGTGATATTCCCATTTGAAGGTCTCATTTGGCTTTTTTTTTACGAAGCAGATTGCAGCCGATTCATCCCCTCAAATCAATTTTCTGTCGGTCGGACCCTTCATCAAAGGTGTAGTCCTGTATGTAAAGATGGCCCAAGATTTTTGAATCGCCTCATTTCACTACCAGAAGCACGTGATATCCCTGTTTGAAGTTCTGGTTGTGCTTGTTTTTTTACGAAAACGATGGCGGTCGACTCTGCCCCTCAAATCAATTTTTTGTCTGTCGAATCCTTCATCAAAGTTGTAGTCCTGAATGTAAATATGACCCAGGATTTTTGAATCGCACCATTTCGCTACTAGAAGCACGTGATATCCCCGTTTGAAGGTCTAGTTGTGCTTGTTTTTTTACGAAGTAGATTGCGGCAGATTCTGCCCCTAAAATCAATTTTCTATCGGTTGGACCCTTCATCAAAGTTGTAGTTCTATATGTAAAGATGACCCTGGATTTTTGAATCGCCTCATTTAACTACCAGAAGCACGTGATATCCCTGTTTGAAGGTCTACTTGTGCTTGTTTTTTTTTCCGAAGAGGATTGTGGCAAATTCTGCCCCACAAATCAATTTTCTGTCAGTCGGACCCTTCATCAAAGTTGTAGTCCTATATGTAAAGTTAGCCCTGGATTTTTGAATCGCCTCATTTAACTACCAGAAGCACGTGACATCCCTGTTTGAAGGTCTACTTGTGTTTGGTTATTTTTCCGAAGCGGATTGCGGCCGATTCTGCCTGTCAAATCAATTTTCTGTCGGTCGAACCCTTCATCAAAGTTGTAGTCCTGTATGTAAAGATGAACCTGGATTTTTGAATCACATGATTTCGCTACCAGAAGCACGTGATATCCCCGTTTGAAGGTCTAGTTGTGCTTGTTTTTTTACGAAGTAGATTGCGGCAGATTCTGCCCCTCAAATGAATTTTTTGTCGGTCGGACCCTTCATCAAAGTTGTAGTCCTGGATGTAAAGATGGCCCTGGATTTTTGAATCGCACCATTTCACTAACAGAAGCACGTGATATCCCCAATTGAAGGTCTACTTCTGCTTGTTTTTTGACGAAGCAGATTGCGGCAGATTCTGCCCCTCAAATCAATTTTCTGTCGGTCGGACCCTTCATCAAAGTTGTAGTCCTGTATGTAAAGATGGCCCTGGATTTTTGAATCGCCTCATTTAACTACCAGAAGCACGTGATATCCCCAATTGAAGGTCCAGTTTTGGTTGTTTTTTTACTAAAACGATTGCGGCCGATTATGCCCCTCAAATGAATTTTCTGTCGGTCGGACCCTTCATCAAAGTTGTAGTCCTGGATGTAAAGATGACCCTGGATTTTTTAATCACACCATTTCGCTAACAGAAACACGTGATATCCCCGTTTGAAGGTCTAGTTGTGCTTGTTTTTTTACGAAGCAGATTGCGGCAGATTCTGCCCCTCAAATCAATTTTCTGTCGGTCGGACCCTTCATCAAAGTTGTAGTCCTGTATGTAAAGATGGCCCTGGATTTTTCAATCGCACCATTTCGCTAACAGAAACACGTGATATCCTCGTTTGAAGGTCTAGTTGTGCTTGTTTTTTTACGAATCAGATTGCGGCAGATTCTGCCCCTCAAATCAATTTTCTGTCGGTCGGACCCTTCATCAAAGTTGTAGTCCTGTATGTAAAGATGGCCCTGGATTTTTGAATCGCCTCATTTAACTACTAGAAGAACGTGATATCCCTGATTGAAGGTCTACTTGTGCTTGTTTTTTTTCCGAAGCGGATTGCGGCAGATTCTGCCCCTCAAATCAATTTCCTGTCGGTCAGACCCTTCATCAAAGTTGTAGTCCTGTTCGTAAAGATGGCCCTGAATTTTTGAATCGCCTCATTTAACTACCAGAAGCACATGATATCCCCATTTGAAGGTCTAGTGGTGTTTGTTTTTTTACGAAATTGATTGCGGCCGATTCTGCCCCTCCAATCAATTTTCTGTCGGTCGGACCCTACATCAAAGTTGTAGTCCTGGATGTAAAGATGACCCTGGATTTTTGAATCGCACCATTTCGCTACCAGAAGGACGTGTTATCCCCATTTGAAGGTCTAGTTGTGTTTTTTCTTTTTATGACACAAATTGCGGCCGATTCTGCCGGTCAAATCAATGTTCTGGCATTGGACCCTTCATCAAAGTTGTAGTCCTGGATGTAAAGATGACCCTGGATTTTTGAATCGCACCATTTCACTAACAGAAGCACGTGATATCCCCGTTTGAAGGAATACTTGTGCTTGTTTTTTTACGAAGCAGATTGCGGCAGATTCTGCCCCTCCAATCAATTTTCTGTCGGTGGGACCCTTCATCAAAGTTGTACTCCTGTATGTAAAGATGGCCCTGGATTTTTGAATCGCCTCATTTAACTACCAGAAGCACGTGATATCCCCGTTTGAAAGTCTAGTTTTGGTTTTTTTTTACGAAAATGATTGCGGCCCCTTCTGCCCCTCAAATGAATTTTCTGTCGGTCGGACCCTTCATCAAAGTTGTAGTCCTGGATGTATAGATGACCCTGGATTTTTGATTCGCACCATTTCGCTAACAGAAGCACGTGATATCCCCGTTTGAAGGTCTAGTTGTGCTTTTTTTTTACGAAGCAAATTACGGCAGATTCTGCCCCTCAAATCAATTTTCTGTCGGTCGGACCCTTCATCAAAGTTGTAGTCCTGTATGTAAAGATGGCCCTGGATTTTTGAATCGCCTCATTTAACTAACAGAAGCACGTGATATCCTCGTTTGAAGGTCTAGTTTTGGTTGTTTTTTTACGAAAAATATTGCGGCCGATTCTGCCCCTCAAATCAATTTTCTATCGGTCGGACCCTTCATCAAAGTTGTAGTCCTGGATGTAAAGATGACCCTGGATTTTTGAATCACACCATTTCGCTAACAGAAGCTCGTGATATCCCCGTTTGAAGGTCTAGTTGTGCTTGTTTTTTTACGAAGCAGATTGCGGCAGATTCTGCCCTGCAAATCAATTTTCTGTCGGTCGGACCCTTCATCAAAGATGTAGTCCTGTATGTAAAGATGGCCCTGGATTTTTGAATCACCTCATTTAACTACCAGAAGCACATGATATCCTCGTTTGAAGGTCTAGTTTTGGTTGTTTTTTTATGAAAAATATTGCGGCCGATTATGCCCCTCAAATCAATTTTCTATCGGTCGGACCCTTCATCAAAGTTGTAGTCGGGGATGTAAAGATGACCCTGGATTTTTGAATCGCACCATTTCGCTAACAGAAGCACGTGATATCCCCGTTTGAAGGTCTACTTGTGCTTGTTTTTTTCCGAAGCAAATTGCGGCAGATTCTGCCCCTCAAATCAATTTTCTGTCGGTCGGACCCTTCATCAAAGTTGTAGTCCTGTATGTAAAGATGGCCCTGGATTTTTGAATCGCCTCATTTAACTACCAGAAGCACGTGATATCCTCGTTTGAAGGTCTACTTGTGCTTGTTTTTTTTTCCGAAGCGGATTGCGGCAGATTCTGCCCCTCAAATCAATTTTCTGTCGGTCGAACCATTCATCAAAGTTGTAGTCCTGTATGTAAAGATGATCCTGGATTTTTGAATCACATGATTTCGCTACCAGAAGCACGTGATATCCCCGTTTGAAGGTCTAGTTGTGCTTGTTTTTTTACGAAGCAGATTGCGGCAGATTCTGCCCTTCAAATCAATTTTCTGTAGGTCGGACTCTTCATCAAAGTTGTAGTCCTGTATGTAAAGATGGCCCTGGATTTTTGAATCGCCTCATTTAACTACCAGAAGCATGTGATATCCTCGTGTGAAGGTCTAGTTTTGGTTGTTTTTTTACGAAAAATATTGCGGCCGATTCTGCCCCTCAAATGAATTTTCTGTCGGTCGGACCCTTCATCAAAGTTGTAGTCCTGGATGTAAAGATGACCCTGGATTTTTGAATCGCACCATTTCGCTAACAGAAGCACGTGATATCCTCGTTTGATGGTCTACTTGTGCTTGTTTTTTTACGAAGCAAATTGCGGCAGATTCTGCCCCCCAAATCAATTTTCTGTCGGTCGGACCCTTCATCAAAGTTGTAGTCCTGTATGTAAAGATGGCCCTGGATTTTTGAATCGCCTCATTTAACTACCAGAAGCACGTGATATCCTCGTTTGAAGGTCTAGTTTTGGTTGTTTTTTTACGAAAAATATTGCGGCCGATTATGCCCCTCAAATCAATTTTCTATGGGTCGGACCCTTCATCAAAGTTGTAGTCCGGGATGTAAAGATGACCCTGGATTTTTGAATCGCACCATTTCGCTAACAGAAGTACGTGATATCCCCGTTTGAAGGTCTACTTGTGCTTGTTTTTTTACGAAGCAAATTGCGGCAGATTCTGCCCCTCAAATCAATTTTCTGTCGGTCGGACCCTTCATCAAAGTTGTAGTCCTGTATGTAAAGAAGGCCCTAGATTTTTGAATCGCCTCATTTAACTACCAGAAGCACGTGATATCCCCATTTGAAGGTCCAGTTTTGGTTGTTTTCTTACTAAAACGATTGCGGCCGATTATGCCCCTCAAATGAATTTTCTGTCGGTCGGACCCTTCATCAAAGTTGGAGTCCTAGATGTAAAGATGACCCTGGATTTTTGAATCGTACCATTTCGCTAACAGAAACACGTGATATCCCCGTTTGAAGGTCTAGTTGTGCTTGTTTTTTTACGAAGCAGATTGCGGCAGATTCTGCCCCTCAAATCAATTTTCAGTCGGTCGGACCCTTCATCAAAGTTGTAGTCCTGTATGTAAAGATGGCTCTGGATTTTTGAATCGCCTCATTTAACTACCAGAAGCACATGATATCCCCATTTGAAGGTCTAGATGTGTTTGTTTTGTTACGAAATTGATTGCGGCCGATTCTGCCCCTCAAATCAATTTTCTATCGGTCGGACCCTTCATCAAAGTTGTAGTCCTGGATGTAAAGATGACCCTGGATTTTTGAATCACCCCATTTCGCTACCAGAAGCACGTGTTATTCCCGTTTGAAGGTCTAGTTGTGTTTTTTCTTTTTACGACACAGATTGCGGCCGATTCTGCCCATCAAATCAATGTTCTGGCATTGGACCCTTTATCAAAGTTGTAGTCCTGGATGTAAAGATGACCCTGGAATTTTGAATCGCACCATTTCGCTAACAGAAACACGTGATATCCCCGTTTGAAGGTCTACTTGTGCTTGTTTTTTTACGAAGCAGATTGCGGCAGATTCTGCCCCTCAAATCAATTTTCTGTCGGTCGGACCCTTCATCAAAGTTGTAGTCCTGTATGTAAAGATGGCCCTGGATTTTTGAATCGCCTCATTTAACTACCAGAAGCACATGATATCCCCATTTGAAGGTGTAGTTGTGTTTGTTTTGTTACGAAATTGATTGCGGCCGATTCTGCCCCTCAAATCAATTTTCTGTCGGTCGGACCCTTCATCAAAGTTGTAGTCCTGGATGTAAAGATGACCCTGGATTTTTGAATCGCACCATTTCGCTAACAAAAACACGTGATATCCCCGTTTGAAGGTCTAGTTGTGCTTGTTTTTTTACGAAGCAGATTGCGGCAGATTCTGCCCCTCAAATCAATTTTCTATCGGTCGAACCCTTCATCAAACTTGTAGTCCTGTATGTAAAGATGGCCCTGGATTTTTGAATCGCCTCATTTTACTACCAGAAGCACATGATATCCCCATTTGAATGTCTAGTTGTGTTTGTTTTGTTACGAAATTGATTGCGGCCGATTCTGCCCCTCAAATCAATTTTCTATCGGTCGGACCCTTCATCAAAGTTGTAGTCCTGGATGTAAAGATGACCCTGGATTTTTGAATCGCACCATTTCGCTACCAGAAGCACGTGTTATTCCCGTTTGAAGGTCTAGTTGTGTTTTTTCTTCTTACGACGCAGATTGCGGCCGATTTTGCCCGTCAAATCAATGTTCTGGCATTGGACCCTTCGTCAAAGTTGTAGTCTTGTATGTAAAGATGATCCTGGATTTTTGAATCACATGATTTCGCTACCAGAAGCACTCGATATCCCCGTTTGAAGGTCTACTTGTGCTTGTTTTTTTACGAAGCAGATTGGGGCAGATTCTGCCCCTCAAATCAATTTTCTGTCGGTCAGACCCTGCATCAAAGTTGTAGTCCTGTATGTAAAGATGGCCCTGGATTTTTGAATCGCCTCATTTAACTACTAGAAGCACGTGATATCCCTGTTTGCACGTGATATCCAAACCTCTCAGCTCTTGCAGGGGGGGGCGCTACTAGGTCCCAGCTGGTTTGGAAAACCTTCATAAAAATTATTTGAAGCTGAATTTGGCACAGAGGTTTGGAAAAATCCAATGTAACTGTAATATTTTTTTCCAAATTTTTAAAAATCGGGAATTATTTATTTGTATTTTCCTCCCATTAAAAATCAAGAAATTCGTATAAAATAGGAACCGGCTCTGAATGACCCCAAATTTTGTGGGGAGGCGCACAAAAATATGATGGATTTTACTGGTCTGATAGGGTGTGGAAAGCTTCCTGTTATCATGGCGACATGCGAGAACCGCAGCAGCTCGCCTGCCGCGCGGGGAGCGTCGGACTGGCACTGCGGGCTGTCCCCTGGGCTGCCGAATTCACTGGCACTGCCTTGGCTGCTGAATTTTTTTGTGGCCTGGCCCGGCCCCACGGGCTGATGAATTTTGTTGCTCTGCCTCCCGGCTGCCGAATTCTCTACCACTGCCCCCCGGCTGCCGAATCCACTGCCCCTGCCCCCCGGGCTGCCGCATCAGCTGGCACTGCCTTCGCTGCCGCTTTTTGTGCCACTTTGGATGCTTAAAAAAGTCATGGAAAACTAACTTCCGGGCAACTTTGCACGCTTAGCTTTCATATGTGTAGGGTGGTTGCGGAGAAATTCTCGTGTTGAGGAAGTCCCCGGAACCCTCCCCCAGCCTCGCGGGCTGACGCGTGGCTCGGCCGGCTGCCGATTCGGACACCCGAGGAAATGGGCTGCCGAAATTTACTCGGACTGTCATGCCTACCAAATTCACTGCCGCTGCCTCGCGGGCTGCCGAACCGTGTTGCGGACTGACCATGCCTATCGGTCTGCCACTGCCCACTATCCTTGACGCAGCACTTCTTGTCAGCACAGATATGGATATGGCTTGTTCAATGCTGTTACAGCAGGCCTCTAGCCCCGCCGTCCAGAGTTAAGTTCATAGGGCAGAGAGTTGAGCGTTGCGCGCGCGGGCTTGATGACCGCGCGACCCGCAGAGCTGTCGCTGCTAGCAATCCAGAGCAGCGGGGCACTCTATCCCCCATGAACTTGGTGCCTTGAGAAGCAGTCCCAGCCCTGCCCCCCACGATCTGGACACCCATTTCCCCCGCGAAGCCATGTTCGTAACAGCCCCCCTCCACTTTGCTTGTCTGAATGCCAGCCCTCTCCTCGCATAATAGTTTTGCTTTGCCACCTCTGAAAGTCCATCATCCAAGCCACGTGTTCGTGCTATGTTAGAACCCATGACTTTCTTGAACCAATACACGGTGCCGAATTTTATCACTGCCTTCGCTGCCGAATCCCGCTGGCAATGCCTTCGCTGCCATCACGGGGAAATTGCAGCCATGATCAAAACTCGCAGCAAGTAAACCATGCAAGCATCAACATGTGCGCCATACACATCCCTCTCCCGAGATAGCTGTGTTTTGCCACCTTGAAATGTCCATTGTCCAAGCCCCGCGCCCATGCCATGACCTGCATGAACCAAAAACGCGCTGCAGAATTCACTGGCATTGCCTTCGCTGCCGAAACAGCTGACACTGCTGAATCCGCTGCGACGTCCGTCCCACGGGCTGCCAGCACCCACTATCTTTGACCCGGCATTTCTCGCCAGCGCATTATTCGACCCTGTTACAGCAGGCCTCTACTCCCGCGCGAGCTACCGCTCGTGCACCGCCCTCTCCTCGTGTGCCCAGCCCCGGGAACTCGCGTCCCAGCCTCCGTGATGCAGCAGTGGATCAGCTGGCGTTGGATTATTTGGAGAAGTGGGATTCAAAACCATCCAAGTGGCGTTAGTCATTTAGGGGGATGAGATCGGCAACAATTTAAATTTTGAAGGATCAAGATTAGGAGCGGGATTCAAATCAATCCAATTTTGGAAGGATTAGGATTCTCCTTAGCTGTAGTATTTGTTTTAAATTCAGTTTACCCTTTTGGTCAATTTCCATTTTTAGGGCGTCTTTCTTGCTTTCCAAGGAATACGATTAGGGTTGAATTGTTTCCTTTAAATCTTGATGTAAGCCGAATTGGCAAGTCAGTTTTTGATTTATAAAATTCAGAGTTTACTCTAATTCAATCCAATTTTCGGAATTATTCATGATTCCACAAATTGAAGCCTAAACCTTCCGGTATTTGTGAGCAAATCAACGGAACTTTAGTAGGTTGTTTTCTATCATTGTTCATTGGTCTTTCTCGATCAAGCTTTCGCTACATCAGTTGGTATCAGAGCCGGGTTCGTTCGGGACGATTTCATCATGCCACCGAGACGACGACAAGCCCAGGTTCCAGTAGACGTAGCCATCGAACGTGACCGTATGACACAATTGGAGCAACAGGTGGAGCAATTGACGGCGCAACTAGCGGCGGCAAGGGCCAACCAAAACCAGTATCAGGCCTTAAATCCTGATACAAGCAGTGATGAAGTAGAAGAGGATCCGCGACCACGTCGTGGACAAAGAGCACCTTTACCTAATGATCGGGCTGAAGACAGGGTTGAAGACTTCAGACGATGGGAGTCAGGGATGCGGACTGAGGTTCCAGAATTCCGTGGAAGCATGCAACCAGAGGAGTTTTTGGAGTGGCTTGGGGTCGCTGAGGACATTCTAGAATTCAAAAGAGTTCCTGCGAATGAGAGAGTGGCATTAGTGGCCACACGGTTTCGGGGAAGAGCCGCAGCTTGGTGGCAGCAAAGTAAACTGGCTAGGAATCGCGCTGGAAAACCCAAGCTTGTTGACTGGGAGAAGATGAAGCGAAAATTGCGAGCGGAATTCCTACCTCATAATTTCGCAAGGTTGATGTACCAGAGGTTGCAGAACCTGCGGCAAGGCATAAGGTCTGTTGATGACTACACAACCGAATTCTATGAATTGTTGGTGCGGAACGATATAGAAGAGTCACAAGACCAATTGGTGTCTCGCTATTGTGGAGGACTGCGGACACAAATTCTAGACATGGTGAATTTGTTTGATCCGGTGACAGTAACCGAAGCACATCAAAGAGCTTTACAATTGGAGAAGACGTTAGCAAGAAAATCTGGGAATGGACCACTGTCAGGCTTTGGAAGTGGATTGAACAACCGAAATAGGACCACTGTGGGCAGCAGTTCAGGTGAGAATTTTGGGGGAAGAACCAACGCTAATAACAGCACCATGCAACGCACCCCCACAATTACCAATCATGCGCCCCGCACAACAGGTGGGTTTCGTTGTTTCGGGTGTGGGGAGACAGGCCACAGGCTGGCCGAGTGCCCAAAGCCGGCAAAAAGGGTCTTATTTATTGACCCGGAAGAATTTAATGAGGAAGATGCGGAGATAGTGGATGAGACGCTGTCAGGAGGGGAGGAGGCAACTGAAGACTTTGTAGATGGTGACACCGGAACAATGTTGATGGTGCGACGCACCTGCTTGGCACCAACGGAAGAGAAGGAGTGGCTGCGAAACAACATCTTCCAATCTACTTGTACCATCCTTGGTAAGGTGTGCCGATTTGTCATAGACGGGGGAAGTTGTGAAAACATTGTGTCGGTTGAAGCGGTAAAAAAATTGGGGGTGAAGACGGAAAAACACCCAAAACCGTATAGACTCTCATGGCTGCAAAAAGGGGGAGAGGTTACGGTATCACAGCGGGCGCTAATGGCGTTCTCCATAGGAACCAACTACAAGGATCAAATGTGGTGTGATGTGGTTGAAATGGATGCATGTCATTTATTACTAGGGAGGCCGTGGCAATATGACAGGAGAGTATATCATGATGGGTTCAAAAATACTTATTCATTCGTTTTCAATGGCAAGAAAATTGTGCTACTACCAGGCAAACCAACGGAGAAGATTCAAACGCATGGCGATAATACTAACCTGTTATCATATGCGAAATTCGAGTTGGAAGTAAAAGAAGCCGATACAGTATTTGTGTTAGTGGGGAAAGAAACGCGAGCTGATATGGAGGTACCTAGTGAGGCAGCTCCTTTGATTTCAGAATTCGCGGATGTGTTTCCGGAGGATTTACCTCAAGGACTTCCACCTCTACGAGATATTCAGCACCATATCGACTTGGAACCCGGTGCAATGTTGCCGCACAAACCACATTACAGAATGAGCCCCACGGAACATGAAGAATTACGGCGGCAGGTGGAGGAGCTACAAGCAAAGGGGCATATCCGGGAAAGTTTGAGTCCATGTGCTGTTCCCGCGTTACTAATTCCTAAGAAAGACGGAACCTGGAGGATGTGCGTTGACAGTCGCGCAATTAATAAGATCACAGTAAGGTATCGCTTTCCCATTCCGAGACTTGATGATTTGTTAGATCAATTGAGTGGTGCGCAGGTGTTCACCAAATTGGACCTGAAGAGTGGGTATCATCAGATTCGTATTCGACCTGGGGATGAGTGGAAAACAGCGTTCAAAACGCGAGAGGGATTATATGAATGGCTAGTCATGCCATTTGGTTTGTCAAACGCACCTAGCACCTTTATGAGAGTGATGAACCAAGCCCTCCGACCGTTTATCGGTAAGTTTGTGGTGGTTTACTTCGATGATATCTTAATTTACAGTGCAAATCCCGAA
This sequence comes from Salix caprea, assembly GCA_964035475.1. Taxonomy (NCBI): domain Eukaryota; kingdom Viridiplantae; phylum Streptophyta; class Magnoliopsida; order Malpighiales; family Salicaceae; genus Salix; species Salix caprea. Next base: position 9,857,630 of record OZ037746.1, read on the forward strand.
TTACATGTTGAACACATTCGAGAAGTATTAAGTGTGTTGCGTAGAGAGCAATTTATTGCTGCAGCCAAGAAGTGTGTTTTTATGACACTAAGGGTGTTATTTTTGGGATATATTATTTCTGGAGAGGGTCTACAAGTAGACGAGTCCAAAATTGAGGCAGTGAGGCAGTGGCCACGACCCAAAACAGTTACGGAGGTGCGAAGTTTTCATGGCTTGGCTTCATTCTACCGTCGGTTCATACCACACTTTAGTAGCATAATGGCACCTATCACTGAATGCATGAAGGGAGCTAAATTTCAGTGGACAACCGAAGCTGAAGCAGGTTTTCGGCAAATCAAAGAGAAATTGACAACAGCGCCTATACTCATTCTGCCAGATTTTTCCCAACCATTTGAGCTACATAGTGATGCTTCCAAGGTGGGAATAGGGGCTGTCTTGAGCCAAGGTGGAAAACCGGTGGCATATTTCAGTGAGAAATTATCAGGATCACGCGCACGTTATAGCACCTATGACATGGAATTCTATGCCGTGGTACAAGCAGTGAAACATTGGCGGCATTACTTATTTCACCGAGAATTCATCCTCTTCACCGATCATGACTCATTGAGACATCTACACAGTCAAGAGAAAATTTCTTCACGTCATGCTTCATGGTCAGCATACCTTCAACAATTCACGTTCGTCCTGAAGCACAAGGCAGGCGTTACAAACCGAGTGGCTGATGCTTTGAGTCGAAGAACCAACCTGTTGTCCACAATGACTATCCAAGTTCCAGGTTTTAATTCCTTTCAAGAATTATTTGATTCTGACCCTCACTTTTCAGAGATCATGGCTACCGTTCGAGGAGGTCGAAATTCAGAATTTGTATTGGTAGATGGCTTCTTATTCCGGGGAAATCAATTATGTATCCCCGATTGCAGTTTGAGACTACACATTATCAGGGAACTACATGGAGAGGGACACGTAGGAAGGGATCGGACTCTTCAATTAGTCAAAGCGTCATACTATTGGCCAACAATTCGCAAGGAAGTAGAGAGGTATGTGGAGCGCTGTCAAATCTGCCAAGTTTCCAAAGGGAAGGCCACGAATGCTGGCTTGTATAGGCCATTACCGATCCCTAATCAACCTTGGACAGACTTGAGCATGGACTTTGTTTTGGGACTGCCCAGAACCCAACGAGGATGTGATTCCATCTATGTGGTGGTCGACAGGTTTTCCAAGATGGTTCATTTCATTCCATGTAAAAAAACTACTGATGCTGTCAAGGTAGCCCAGTTGTTCTTCCGCGAGATTTACCGTCTTCATGGATTACCGGCGTCAATTGTTTCAGACCGGGACACTCGATTCCTCAGTCACTTCTGGAGGTGCCTTTGGAAGATGGTCAACACGCGGTTGGATTTTAGCAGCGCATACCACCCACAAACAGATGGGCAGACGGAAGTGGTGAACCGATCACTTGGAGATTTACTGAGATGTCTGGTAGGAGACAATGTGCGATCATGGGATTTGAAGCTGAGCCAAGCCGAATTTGCCCATAACCATGCCGTCAACAGGAGCACCGGTTTCAGTCCTTTTCAGGTGGTATATTCACTGGTGCCGCGAGGTCCCATTGACCTGATTCCTCTACCTAGCAAGACCAGAGTTCATGGAAAGGCTGAAGATTTCGTTCAAGGCCTACAGGAGACTCATAAGCAGGTGCAAGACAATTTATTACAATCAGTGGAGAAATACAAACTGGCCGCGGATAAAAAGAGGCGTCACTTGGAGTTTGAGGTGGGCGATTTTGTGTGGGCAGTCCTCACAAAGGACAGGTTTGCTGTGGGGGAGTATCACAAACTTGCTGCTAAGAAGGTCGGTCCACTAGAAATAGTAGAGAAAATTAATCCGAATGCCTATCGCCTGAAACTTCCCAGCCATATTCGAACTCATGATGTTTTTAATATTAAGCATCTGATGCCTTTCCATGGTGATTCATCTGATGAGGATACCCCTATAAATTCGAGGTCGAATTTTTTCCAACAAGGGGAGAATGATGCAGCAGTGGATCAGCTGGCGTTGGATTATTTGGAGAAGTGGGATTCAAAACCATCCAAGTGGCGTTAGTCATTTAGGGGGATGAGATCGGCAACAATTTAAATTTTGAAGGATCAAGATTAGGAGCGGGATTCAAATCAATCCAATTTTGGAAGGATTAGGATTCTCCTTAGCTGTAGTATTTGTTTTAAATTCAGTTTACCCTTTTGGTCAATTTCCATTTTTAGGGCGTCTTTCTTGCTTTCCAAGGAATACGATTAGGGTTGAATTGTTTCCTTTAAATCTTGATGTAAGCCGAATTGGCAAGTCAGTTTTTGATTTATAAAATTCAGAGTTTACTCTAATTCAATCCAATTTTCGGAATTATTCATGATTCCACAAATTGAAGCCTAAACCTTCCGGTATTTGTGAGCAAATCAACGGAACTTTAGTAGGTTGTTTTCTATCATTGTTCATTGGTCTTTCTCGATCAAGCTTTCGCTACATCACTCCGTGAAGCCGTGCTCCTAGAGGGGCTCGGGGGGACGAATCGGAGCGACATGGGGCTGAATCTCAGTGGATCATGGCAGCAAGGCCACTCTGCCACTTACAATACCCTGTCGCGTATTTAAGTTATCTGCAAAGGATTCTACCCGCCGCTCGGTGGGAATTGTACTTCAAGGCGGCCCGCGCGGCTCTTCCACCGCGAGGGCTTGGCCAATGGCACGTGCCTCCGGGGCCAAGAGGCCCCTACTGCAGGTCTGCAATCGGACGGCGGGCGCACGCGTCGCATCTAGCCCGGATTCTGACTTAGAGGCGTTCAGTCATAATCCAACACACGGTAGCTTCGCGCCACTGGCTTTTCAACCAAGCGCGATGACCAAATGTGCGAATCAATGGTTCCTCTCGTACTAGGTTGGATTACTATTGCGACACTGTCATCAGTAGGGTAAAACTAACCTGTCAATTTCAAGCATTCTCAAATATCGTCACCTTGCACAAAGATTTAACAATTAATACTATTTGAGAGCATGTAGAACATTTTTCCTAATTCATTAAGGGTGATGGATTCTTTCTTCACCAATTAAATATCATCATATATTTATATTATATTTAATGTATGTCTATTTGTTACACTTTCCAAGATAATGTGTGAGAAGATAAAAATAAATATAGTGCTTAAGATAACTTAATAATCTAAAGTTTATGAATCACATACACAATTGTCATGTGAGCTTTTCCACAGACACAAGTGATGTCTCAAATCAAATTCTCATATGGATTAGTTCAGTGTATATGTCTTATGAAAACCATATACATATTACTTATAAATATTCCTTTATACCTTGACTTATGAGAAAAATTGTTTTCTTTCATAAAAAATCATAATATGTAACTGTAAACACCCAAGAGAATATATATATATATATATATATGAATTAATGACTCAGTTTTCGCTACCAATTTCGTGATCGGCAGCGACACAGTTTTTGCTGCCGATTTCGTGATCGACAGCAACGCAGTTTTTGCTGCCGATTTCGTGATCGGCAGCAACGCAACTGCTGATGTCTGCATCGGCAGCGACGCAGTTTTGTTTTTTTAAAAAAATATTAATTAACTTAAGGAGATGGGAGGGAGGAATAAAACAGGTTTTAGATAGAGCAAAACAAGGATAAGAACAAATCTAAACCAACCCCCAAACAACCCACGTCATTTCATGGGGAGTATAAATACAAGGAGAGAGAGGATGATTCATCCTCTTCCCAAAACAGCAGCTGAATGTCGTTCTTCCCTTCCTCTTTCACAATAGAAACCTAAACCAAACCAGTAGAGAGTGCTTTGTGAACGTGTGAGGGAAAGATGAGACCTTGAGAGAAGTTGGACAGCTGCCTAGAGGAAAGGAAAAAGAGGGTTGGAAAACGTGAGAGGAAGAAGGAGGAGGAGAACCAGCAGGAGAAGAGAAAGAATAGTGTCAAACCTTCCTCAAAGTTAGTTAGATTCAAAAGGTATAGGTCATGAAACTCCCTTCCTCTTCTCCTTAAGACCAGAAACGGAAATGAAGAAGAAAATGCAACTTATATTTTTATTTAAAATTCGTTTTTTTGTGTTTTAGGGTTACTATACATCAATTAAGCTATAATTATAGGGTTTAGCTTAGGTTAAAAGTACATATGCTACCTAAGTTTCAGATTAGGTTTGTATGCTTAATTACATTGAGATTACAGCAGCAACTTTGTGTGCTTGTGAGGTGACAATTCTTTTTTCGTTGGTTCTCTAAAGGACTGAAAACAACTTATCAAGGTTTAACTAACTTTTTGGTGTCAATCCATACTTGTTTGTGAATCGCTATTCATTGGATGGGAGTTCAAATCTAATAATGTTGGTGCCTAGGTACAAGTTATCTTTGTGTCATACTCTTATCAAACCTGATTTACTTGGCTTTCCAGGAATTGGTGTCTTTATGTATGGGTTGCTTGACTGCATCATCAAGAGGTTCACATTATACTTGTTGTTTTCGTTGTGTAGAGGAGGTTCGATTGGTGCTAGAACAAGTGTTGGGAAAAAGAATGGTGATCGATGTCACTTGTTAGAGGGAGATGAAGTCTGGTGCAGTGGTGGCTGCTGTCACTATGTGGAAAGGATGGTGCAATTGACGACAACAAGAAAGACTTGTTGAAAGCTGTTGCTAGTGGTGTAGAGAGTTGGATGTGAAATTGTGGCAGAGGTGGCTGGAAAAGGCAAAGGAAACACTAGCAAAACAAAAAAAAAACTAGGGGGAGGACTAGTTTTTTTTTTAATATATGTGGCTTCCAATTACCCCCCCTTAGGCCATAGATTTCTCCTCTATTTATAGCCAGTAGATGAGGGTAATTTTTTTTTTATTGGGGTAAAATTTCAATCATTGGTTCAATGCAAAAGCATCCCAACCGTTGGCTCAAAGTAGATGTCTTGAGCTGTCAAATTTGACAGCTATAGTTAAGCTGGTTGAGGTGTCAACTTTGAGGCTGAACTTCCACTTGTGGTGTCAATTAGCAGTTTGACCATACCCTAGTATAGTCAAGAATCAAGGGATTATTTTTTAGCATGGTTTGTCAAATTTGATGAAGTATAAAGACATTAAATGTATCTGCAAAGTTGGTACCAAAGCAGGATTTTGGGAAAGAAAATGAATAGTGACAAGACGATGCGTCGTCAAGACACCCTACTAGACCATACAAAACCTCTCTTTGTTTCTTTGTTAAAGTTCAATTTAGTCCTTTATCATATGATTGCTTTGATTTTATACCTAATTAGCCCAAAATTTCAACCAATAGACTTGGTAAAAAGTAAATCTTATCTTCAAAAATTTTAATCTTCTCAATTAAACTTGAATTAGGCTCCCAAACTTTAACTTTCACCAATTAATTCCAAATGAAATGAATTTGACCTAATTCAACTATAAGTAGGTCGTTACACTTAATTAAATCCATCAATTGTACCTGCAATTAAATTTTAAACATAATTAAACTTTAATTTGTCCCATGATAAAATCAAATTGTCCTATGAAAAATCTAATTATACTTGAACTTAGTTTTTCATGCAGATTCATTTGGTAATAACTTATTTTGGCATTGAATTTGCACTTTTCTTTAATTTCTTGGCATAATAGGGTGCAATTGAGCTCTTGGCTTTGTCCAAAAACTTTTGACTTCATTTTTTCACCACTCCAACCCTTTTTTATTATATTTTATTTGTATTTTGTGTGAGTTTAGGGAATAACTTAGAATGGGCTATGACAACCTCGATCCAATCAAAGCTTCGTAGTATTTATTTTAATATATATTTTAGTTTTATTGTAGTTTATATGAACATGGGCATTTTAAATTTATATATATATATATATATATATATATATATATATATATATCATTCATATAATTATCAGATCTATAAAGAGATCATTATTATATATAAAAAAACAATATTTGTTCTTAATAATAAATTCAAATGTATTTAATAATAAATAAGACCTCTAGGGTTAACCTAATGATAAAGGTCTTGGGCTTAAGAGGTATGCTCCCTTTAAGGTTCATGGTTTGAATCTCACTAGTTATATTTACTTTGGGTCATGCCTCCTAGTGTAAGAATATAGTGACTTACCATGTTCTTCTGTGGGTAATTTATATGGGCACCAACACAAGAGCATGAGAATTTAGTCGAGGGTGTGCAAGCTGGTTCAGACACTTGAGTTACCAAAAGATAAAATTAAATGGAAATATTGTCTTAAACATACTAAAACAAAATAACAGTTATAAATTTCTAGTATTAACCTATTAGGAAAAATAAAATAACTAGTTTCTATAACTAATGCATGGTTCCTGTAGGTAATGAAGCAACCATAGTTCCTACTTTTTTTTAGTTCCTACAAGCAGTTGCAAATGTAAAAACCATATTGAGCATCCAATAACCAAGAACTACAATGCATAGTAAGATGACGTTTAATTATAAACATATCTGAAGTAGAAGTTTTATTAAGCTTACTTGTTTTTATGGTTGCAAGGTATTCCTTGCAATTTCTAATTCAATATCCTTTATTTCCGCAATGATGACAAGTGTCTTTATCTTTCTTAATGCCTCCAATAGTTTTTTTCTTTAAAGAAAACTTCTTGTTATCCTTTTTCTTAGACATTATAGAAGATTAAACTAGGTAGTTTTTCTTCTTAAAATCCCATCTTAATCATATTAAGGAATTATAGCATTATGTTATCCAACTTGTTGATGTGATAATTCATAATGAATTGTGAAAAGATTGGGAGTAATGATTGAAAGACCAAGCCAACACTTAATTGTAAGGTCCATGGCAAAACCTAATTGGCTGAATTTTTCAATATTGTTAATCATTTTTCAAAACATGAGTGTTCACTAAAAAAAACCTTATGTGACATACTAGTTATCACATATGTAGCTTGTTCATTGTTATCAACATAATGTTTATGTTCATTTCTAATTTCTTCATCAGCATCCTCAGCAAGGGGTATTTAGAATTGGATTTTCAAGAATATATAACCTATTTTCTTACTTGATAAAAATGATCACATTTCAGTGTCAAGCCAAGAAATTTGGTCCAATCAATATGGTAGCATTAAGTATGCTTCATAGGGATGTGTTACTACTCATTTTGATCTACCAACATATTTATATAAGAATTAATAGCCCACTATTTTTGTATTAGTTTATATTTTACTATGCGTCGATGCGAGTATTAGTTTCATGCATACATATTTAAATCTAAATACAAATAAAGTCCTTAATCCTCATTTGATCTCCCACTATTTCTTGCAAATCAATAGCCCTCTCTATTAATTTAGGAAATCTCACTTAGATTTTTCTAGTGGCATAGGATCTCATTTAATTTACTCGACCTAGAGTGACTTAAGAAATCAAAATAAATTAAATTAAATAGATAATATAGTTTATCAGTCACATTTCTATGTGACTCCTAGATTAGTTAGGTGATAAATCTGTCTAAACATATCATATATGATTCACCTAACTTATGCCTCTAACTTCATATGATTATGAGTGGTTCTTCCATAACTAGACGTGGATTTGCAAATGCATTTATGAATCAATGTGACAGGTCTAGGCATAGGAAGAGGCCTGATGATGCCAAACCAGAATAATGACACAAAAACCATAACTTTTGATCTAATTGTTAAATCACTTAAATTTTTATAGAAGTTTCTAGAGAACATTTTTCTTATAATAATTATGGAATCACTATTATGACCATTGCATATGTAGATTTCAAAAATCTCACCCTAAGACCCTGATATTGGCAATTTTGATAGTCTTGTGATTTTCCTTATAGACTATTCAACTTATTAGTCAAAACTGTGTTAACAAATATTAACAAATTAGCACCAATAAATTTTTTTTTCTAAAAATAGAAATAAAAGAAATGCAAATATGTTAAAAGCAACACGTTAAAACTATTACTTTTAAAAATTATTGTTGGTAATAACAACATTTTTAAAAAAAATATTAAAATAAGATAGAATAAATTCAAAGAATAAAGGTATAAAAAAAAATTAAATGAACACCGAAAATTCAATGATAATAATCTTGTCAAGACAAATTCATTAAAATCAAAAAAGCTCAATAACAATGACCAAAACAGGTTACATGCACCACTTTTCCCTTCTCTCCTCTCATCGACTCTATTTTTTTAAAAAAAATTATACCAGTTTGTTTTAATTATTTCTTTTAAATATTGTTATTCTAAACCATAAGTGTTTTAAAAGGCAACAATTTTTACTTGCTAACTTGTTATAAACTTTGTTATTTTTCAAAAAGAAACTTAGCAGTGCTAATTTACCATTTATTTTTAAATGTGCTAATTTTTTTATTTCTTTTTAAAAAAATCGCTTTGATACCATCTACCAATATAAAAGTTGAGACAACGTCATTTTTCGGAAGGAAAAACAGAAAAACAATCAAGAAGAGGACGCAAATGCTAATTTCTTTAATTTTAACTATTATTGTTGCTCTTCATAATTACCATCATGTACACTTAGATTGTATTTCATTGCTCTTTGCATCTCAAACAGCAGTCCCAGTCATGAATCGATGGTTAAGCACAGCTTCTGCAATTGGTCTTTTCCGGAAGTCTGGATTTAGCATTGCCTGCACACCAGGAAATAAAAAACATTATTGCAGACCATATGCTAGGCATTGATGATTCTTTTTTTTTTTTTTAAAAAAAAAACTATCTTAAATTATAGCGCTTGTAAATATCAAAAAAGAAAATCATAATTAGCCCTGGGAACTAACTAAAGTTGCATATAACTTCGAAAGCTTATCACTGAATAATGGGAGACAGAGCTGGGCATTAGCACACAACATCTAATAACAGTTGCAATGAACATCATCTAACTACGGAACTTCACAAAGTGATACTACTAATCATTTATTTTAAGCTCCAATTCAACCTGAAGTAATTGCCAACCAGCCCGATCACCAAGATCCAGAAACTTCACAGCTTCTTCCAAACGATCATCTGCTAAACAATATCTGTGTACCAGAAAAGGCAAAAGCAAGGACAAAGGAGGAAAAACCAAGTGTATTAGCATTTGGACACCTCAAGAGCTTGAGCTCAGGTTGTAATCTATTGGACTGTCTAATTTTTGGCCAAATAATTGTCACTGTCCTTGGTTTGATATGCCAAGAACATAATCAAATAGCAAATTTAAATAATACTGTTTAAATTTTGAATATCACACAAGAAATTAAATCAATCAATATTTAACTTTGTTCTTTTATTATAAGTTAAACAATCAATTGAATATTAAAAAGAAATATTCAATATATAGTTAAATAATACACTGCAAAGCTCACGAGTAGAAAACTAGTGTTTAAAAAGCATTTAAACAAACAACCAGCTGCAGGAATCAAAGTATTCAAGCATGCATGAAAAATACAAAAGTTAACTTCCTGAATTTTGAATATAATGTAGAATTTCGTTTTTATTTTGCATTTTATCTTTGTCATGTTCTACGGGGTAGCAGAGTCTTTGAGGTTCTGCTCAGAGCCAAATTGAGAATTATTTGTTGTTCCCTTCGGCATACAAACTACCTTTTCACTTGGATTTCATCCTATATTTGAAAAATCATAGAAAAGGAAATAAATCACTAAGAAAGAATCTGCTAAAATGTGTCTGTAGCTCTTGTAGAATCTACAAATGTACTAGTAGCATCTGCATCATGATCTACGCACGACTCAACTAGATAAGAAGCAGCCAAGTTTTGATACATAAGACCATAACACAATTACTGAATTCAAGCTCAGCCAAACGAAGTATGCTTATAAATGTATCTGATCTTTACCTTTAAAATCCTATAATCTCAAATTCATCTTATGCATGCACTGGCTAATGGCCTTTAAGCAAGTCAAAATAAGATACAAAAATCATCTTACTCTCTCATAGCTTCAAGATCAAGTCGGAAAGTGTTTTCCAAAAGCCTCTGCAAGTTCATGCATAAATTATTAGTGTATTAGTGTCAGCAAAACACATTCAGAAGAATATGCATGTGTATAAATGCATTTATGTGCTCAAGATTTAGGGTGCCCTGGACTTGCTACTTACAAACGATATAATAATTAATCAGAGGTAGTCATATTGCTGCTTACTTGCAAAGAAAGAGTATCCACAATGCCTGCTTCACAAAATGGAACAAAAGCCAAGTATGCAAGAAGAAGACCAGCTTCATATCTATGTAGGACCAGAAAAGAAATTGGTCAAAGGAGCTAAAGAGCTGAAAAAACTAAGGACAGAACCATCCAAGTTCTGGAACAGTACATGTCATCTGCAATTCCAAAGGCTTGTTTCTCCATTGGTGTGGAGGCTCCAGCAGCAATTGCCCTTCTCCAAAGTCCTTCTGAAAATGACCAAAGGCCATCTTCTAGATTTGAGATCCTGATAAGTCAAGTTGGATGTGAAAATGTACTTGTGTTCAAACTTGAATAAATATACTGCAATATCAAGAAGCCTCTTACAGTCACAAGTAAGAGATCTCCTTGTAAGCATTAGGATTCATAAATGGCATATACAAAAATCTACAATGGTATTAAGAGTCTTTCTCATAAGTGAACATTATCTGTCTTCAATTCACCAAGAAAATCCCTAAATGTTTTTGTGTGAATTTCTATTCTTGGAAGTAAGAAAACCTTTAACACTTTCGTAACTAAGTTTGCCATCTGGGGAAACATCTGGGAGACAGTTGGGGAAAACCAGATTCTTGTTGGATTGAGGATATTGTATGATGGATTGATGGTTTACTACATCCCTATCTGCAAGAGTCTGCAGATAAATTGTCTGAAGGCCAGTATGCATCTAAGTGAATAATAATATTAGTAATAAGAAATTTGAGTGCGACAGAACAACTGAATGATTATCACTTGACTATTATATTCCTTCCTTCACGAAACACTAGATTTAAATGTTTTATTTGTTACATTCTCATTAATCACAAAATATTATTGTGGTGAAAAATGGGTGAGAAATTGAGTGTATCCATGTCATTAAAATAAAAGGAACCAATGTGCTACATGCCATTATCATATAGGTCAACACGTATATGTGTTACAACTAACACAAGATTTACAATAACAGAAGTAAGAGCATAGCAACTGCAAATAATTCCTTCTCTCTCTATCTCTCTTTTTTTTTTAAAAAAAAGGTTTGAATTCATTCAGTTGTGGTTCACTAAACCAAGTTTGTTTAGCTTGCCCACAATGTTGTTGTATATGATCTGTTTCTAAATTTCAAGGACAGTTAAATTTGTCTACAGATAACATTTCTAATTTGAAACGAAGTCTGCTGAGAAGTAATTGCAAGGAGTTTTAATAGTACCTAATATCAACAGAAAAGGCTAAATCTCGAAGTCGTGGAACTAAATAAGGAGCCTCTCTCTCTGCTATAGTACTGCCAATATTCAAGTATAACTTTGTGTAAAGTACCAGTATGCAGACAATTCTGACAGTAACAGTTAGAACAGGAAACATGAAAATCTATGATCATACTTGAGAACAACAGAAGATGGTCCAAGACTCTGGTGCAATCTGTCATGGTCATGCATGTAGGCTAGACCAGTAATAGCACCCTGAAGTAGCTTGATGACAAAATATCTTCTGCGCTTTATTGTTTGTTCTTGATCAAAACGATTCCAGGAGCTTTCCTTAATTGCAATGCTTTTTGAATTTTTTTCACTAGTAACTTTCGCATAGTCAGCTGCACTATATTTCCCACCATCACGGAAAGCAAGCCACTGTATACATCAATTTCATCAATTTTTGATCAAATAAGATAATGCCCGAAACAATTATGACTAGTTTTTCTTATTTGACCTGGTATAACAAACCTGTTCTCCAGTTTTTGTCTCAAATCCTCCAACAAGCATCAGGAGATTCTGACATTTGCCTTGTGAACTGCTCTGTGAAAGATGTACATGAAAAGATCTTCCATAGTATATAAAAATGAAAATAACATGTCACTAATATTTCAAAAGCCTTCAAAATATCCAACCTGAAGTAAAGCATGGGCATTGAGCTCATTTGCAGCCATCTTATCAGCTTCTATGCCACCAGCTCGCTGTCCAGGATATACCTTCATAACCAGCAATCTCAATGTGAATAAGTGAATCCAAAGAATCAATTTGAGCTTAAACCAGAGCAATAGAATTGTGCAGCAGGGCCAAAAAAAAAAAAAACCTTGAAACTTTGCAATGTACCAATGTGACGGGTCAACAACATTCTTTCAAGTTCCACGAGGAAAAGGAAAATCAAAGATAACCAAGAAGAGAGAAATGTCGAATTGAAGATGGCATAGTTGCTATAATTTTCAACTGCTCTCAATTTAGGGGGACATTTAGTAAATGTTGTTGTTAAATTCCTTAACAGTTAATAAATTAGAATTTGAAAAGAAAAACAATATAGATGCCTAAGGTTCATTATTTAGCTACACTCTTGTATTCTAATCATTAATTAACTCGTAAAATGGAAATAACATATTCAGCCCTTGGAAAAATATAATAATGTACTGCAAGCGAGTGAATTACAATAAATATTAGAAGAAGACTAAAATTTATGCACATCTATTTAAGTCGGAAAGAACATACAACTCAGTATATGATTTACTTGCTAGTATTTAAAGAAAAATCACCTTAAGAACAACAGGAGTACCTCTAAGTGCACCCTGAGCTATTCTTCCTTCGTAGAGCCTGAAAAATAACTGCCATGAATATATAATAGTTACTACAAATCAGAGCAACAAGCAATCCCGTGGTTATATTAGTGATAAAATAAAGGTGCACCTGATCTTCACACTGCCTTCTCCTACATCTTGAATTTTCAGTTGTCCACCTGAATATTCAAAATCCATTCCTCCTGCCGAATAGCTGAAAACAAATGTAATTTGCTTTAGAACTAACCAGCTGTTTAATTAAAGGAAATAATAAAATAATTAAGGGTATAACTATACATATGTACACCTTGTAATGTTCATGAAGCCGTAGCTGCCAATGAGTCTCCCAACTTCGAATGAGTCCGGGCTTGTAATCAGACTACTCGCTATACAGAGTCGTCGACTCTGTATTGTCCTTTTTACCGTGAAGCAGAGGTGAGAGGAGAGCATGGGATTGCGAGAGAACAGCATCGATGAATATGAGGTGGAGAAGCAATCCGGTGAAACCAGAATCATCCCTCTCTTTCTCTCTCACTTTTCTCTATCTTCTGCTAAAGGAAACTAATGGTGCCAAGACAGTATCGGACCTGGTGGATAGATAGGGTTTATGAGCCTATTTTCCAACAATATCTCTCCACGTCATCATAATAAAATAACTTCTCGGAAGGGACATTTCGGGATAATTTCGTTTTGAAAGATAAATCAAGAAGGATTATTTTTTATCAAAATCAGTTTTCAAGTTTTTCTTCTTTATAAATTTATATCTCATTATCTTTTCCTACACAATTCTAACAATGCATTTGAATTTTTTTCTTTTTATCTTAGAATAAATTTGCAATATTTTTTATTGTATATTTTTTCCCACATATTTTTTTATAGAATATTTTTCACTTTTTTAAAAAAAATAGATTTATTATCATGTTTCTATTTTTTTTTAATTTTATAATTCATATATGTTACAAAATAATATAAATCATATCCTGAAATCTCACATAACAACTTAAACTTTTAGATGAGATGATTCTTTGACATTGTATTAAAACCTAGTTGACCCAACGTTCACAAGTTCAAGTCTCGTAATATAAGTCTACAACCAGATATTAGATAAAATTGTTGAAAACAATACACGAGAGAACCAAGAATAATCTTAGAATGGTCCCTAATTATTTTTATTTTTTAAAAAAGTTATTAAGAACTATTTGGCTAGACATTAAAATAGGTATAAACTAAACTAAGAAAAAATCAACAGGCCATGTTGCCAAACTTAACCTAAAATCAAAGAGATTGAAAATGCATAAATTACTTTTTGGTGTCGCTTTATAATGATAATTACCATAGGTTTCTCCTCTCAATGGTTTTTAGTTCACCTTTTTTCATGGTTGTCATAGGGTTGCTATTTATTTGAGAGTGAGGGACATTCTAGACCAACATTTCTCAGTCCAAAAAAAATAGCAAGAATTAATTTGATAGTGTTTTTTGGGGTTCCTTTTCAGCGAGTTTAGGGTTGCCACAGGACAAAGATTTTTTCTTCTTATATTAAGGTACAGTGGCAAGCTAGAAAAAAAATATGTTTAATATCATGTTCATGAGTTACAGGGGTAACCAAGTATGTTTTTGTTTTGTGCTTTTGTTTTGTTTAATAGGAGAGGGGAGAGGGGTCTCTAAAAGGCTACCAATTTTGCTTCTTTTAGGTGGAGGTTGAAAACTAACAATTGTCTTTAACATATTTTTTCTTAATAAAATGATATCATTTTGGAATTTTAGGTTTAAATTTTGTTTAAATATTCTATTTCAATTTATTTCATCAAACTTTAATTAATCTAATTAATACTTTAATTGAATTTTAAATTTAAAAACCAATTTAGTTTCACCCCTACAAATTCTCTAAAAAACCCTTTGATTTCAATGTGTTTTTCATCTTAGTCCGTGGTTTTGGATGTTTTCAATTTGATCCCTAATTCATCTTTAGACTTCTAATTTGACCTTTAATTGATGAAGATCAACCCAACATCAAGTATAATCACGTAGATGATCTATTGGTGGTGTCAAGTGGATCTTTTATAAGAGCTAGGGCAAAGAGACTTAAATGGACATTGAATGGGCTAGTTCAGAGCACATGGAGTAAGATGGATCTAGAGGGACAAAGGATACATATGGATCTTAAAGGGTAGCCTCTAATTCATCTAATCCAAGTATAAAAAATGTCTCATTCAAGTTCTGAAAAAGGGTTAATGTGCTAGGCCTTATATCAACCTTGATTTAGGCTTATTTTTTCTAATATGACATGGAATCCAAGTCCAAATTAATTCCTAAAGAAGAGAGGAATTTTAGCATTCAAAAGAAGAAATTTCCTAGTCTACAAAGGAAACTAATGAGTTCTCAAATTGCTTTTCTAAGCTAGGGAATTATTTAATGATTCTCCTAGTCTAGGAAGGAAACTTAAAAGTCAGCAACATTGAAGAACAAATTAGACTTCTTTACCTTATTTTTATTTGGTTGCAACTTAATTTTTTATTTTTAAATTTGTATTTTATGTTTTAGAGTTAAGAAACATCAATTGGGCTTAGATACTTAGGGATATAGGTATGATTGTAAGTGGGTTTTATACTTTGGGTATTCTAGGGTTTAACTTAGGTTAAAAACACATATGTAACCTAAGCTTCAGATAATGTTTTATGTTTTATAATATTTAGATTACGACTACAATTTTGTTGTTTATGAGGGTAAGAATTCTCTCTATTGGTTTTGTATAGGACTGAAAACGACTTATCGAGGTTTAACTAATTCTGTGATGTCAATCCATACTTCTCATTCATGAATTGCTATTCATTTGGTGGAGGTTTGAATCCAATAGTGTTGGTGCCTTGATACAAGTTATCTTTATGTCACACTCCTATCAAACCTAATTTACTTCGCTTTCCGAGAATTGATGTATTTGGGTGTGGGTAGTTTAATCGCATACTCAAGAGGTTCACATAATTTACTATGAAAGGTTGACTCCATTAATCAGGTTATATTCTTAAGAAATTTTTATTTCTTATTGAATCTGTAAAAAAAATCTAGTGTCCAATTTCTTCTTCTCCTTGAATTTGCAGCATATAAATTTTTTTATTTTGTTCTATTACTATCCAAAATATAATAGTAGCATAAAAAAAGAAAAAAAAAACGTTCAAAGATGTTGAATAAAATTATGCCACAAGGTCAATTATACCTTGATAAGTTAGATTTAATCTGTCCCAGCGAAAAAGACATGTTATATCACGCAAAACACAAGTTTATTTTATTAATCCATTGCTGCTAGGGTTGCGGCATACAATTAACTTATATAATGTTTCAAATAGCCCTAATGAATTCCTATATGTGGGCTTATATTCAATCCACTTATAAAATTGACCCAAATATGTAATAATAATCCAAAAAAAATTTAATATCGTAGTTATGCTAGTATCAAATTTGTCATCCATAATAAAGCCCAAATAGACTAGAAAATCTAATTTGATCCCAACATCTTAATTAACCCAAGCCAACTTTATACCCCATGTAACCCAAACTCATATTCATTAATATGAACCAAATAAGACCTAACATCAACTCCAAATAAGCTTTCTTTGTTGCTCAAAGTGAATTGAATAACAAAACTCATAGAGGCTGTTATGACCTATATCACTAGGCCTTTATGATCTCCGATTGATCTAAAATTTCACCTCCACATAGAAACATAGCTCTAGAAGCACTTGGTAAAGTTTCAGCTCAATACAATGGTTAGATATGGAGATATGCTCAAGAACGTAAAATTGGACAATATTAAACCTTCAAATTCTGAATTTGACCATGTCTGGATCATATCAATGTTTTTGTTTCTTGCAATATATTAACAACATGTCTAACATATTTGGGTGTTGGTTTATTGTTTTTCATACTTTGTTTCTGTTTTTTTCGAGTCTTTAGTTTCTTCCATATTTTAGATAGATTCGCTTGTTACTTGCGAGATTGTCAATACAATTTTGTTTCATTAGTTTTCTATGTTTTTATTGCTTCTTGAGTCATATACACCTATTTGGATTGTGGTGCAAAGTTTGTTGTATTTGGTGTTGGTTTCAGTCCCGCAAGAACCGCAAGAAGGTGAGATGAGGTGTGAGGACATTAATTATGGTTAAGCAAAACATAAGTGGCATGAGGATATTTTTTTATCGCTAACCAATTTTTACAGGTATTATCATGTGAGATCAAGACAACACACCACCCCTCCCAAGAGTAAGCTTAAGTTCTAAATACAAGTCATGACAAAGATGATGGAGGAGATGATTTTTGTGATGGGAAATGTTTGTGATAGACTTGATAAGGTGGAGAAACATGGTAACATAGCTGGTATAAGTACACATGATCCAAGGAAGGTTTGGGCAAACCAAAATCAAACAATGACATTAGGACTAAAAGACTAAGGTGGGCGGATTATGAGGCTTTTGAGGAGGACATTAATGATATTGGCGATGGTGGTTTTGAGGATTAGACAATAGGCTATAGGGAAGGTTTTCAACAACTTAGAACCCAAAGGGATTTTAGGAACAGAATTAGGGGCCAATTCGGCTAGAAAAGATAACTTTTGTAATTTTAGGGGACATGATGATATAGATGGTGATTTGGATGTTATCAAATTGAAAATACCTCCTTTTCTAGGTAAAAATTATTCCGAAGTGTATTTGGAATGGGAAAAAAAGATGGCTACTCGAAGAAGGTGAAATTGGTAGTAATTGAATTCGCGGAGTACGCGCTGATTTGGTGGGATCAAACTGTGTTAGTAGAAGGAGGAGTGGAGAAAGGCTGGTAGTGTCATATGAGGAGATGAAAGTGTTGATGAGAAAGAGATTTGTGCTTAACCACTATTATAGAGATTTGTATTTGAAATTGTAGGATATGAATCAAGGTTCTAGTCTAGGAATGAGTATTTCAAGGAGATGGAGATCGCAATGATTCAGGCCAATGTAATTGAGGATAGGGAAGATACTATGGCTAGATTCGTAATGGGTTGAATAAAGACAATGTGAATGTTGTAGAATTAAAACATTATGTAGAGTTAGAGGACATGGTTTGTATGATAACAAAGGTGGAGGGGCAAATAAAGAGATGGGGCAACACATGTTTTCAAACCAATTCAACTTCATCTTCCTCAACATGGAGGCCGAATTTGAAGAGAGAAGTTTGTCCAACCAAAGCCTTATATGCATGCAAGGGCTGAACCAATTAAGGCTAAACAGAATGCTCATATTGATAGGAAAGGTAAATCTGAATCTCGACTTACTCGTGGCAGAGATATTAATTGCTTTAAGTATTTAGGAAAGGGGCATATTGCATCTTAGTGTCATGCTTACAAGAGACAATAACGAGATTGAATATGAAAGTGAAGAGATACCATCTTTGGAGAATAATAGTGATGAGGAGATTGCATATCATGTTGAGGGGAGGCCTTGGTTATAAGGTGTGCGCTGAATATGCAAATCAAAGAAGATGATGTAAAATAGAAACGAGAAAACATATTTCACACACAATATCATATACAAAACAAGGTGTGTAGTATGATAATCAATGGTGATTTGTGCTAATGTAGCTAATTATACTTTTGTGAAGAAATTGAATCAGATTTGCATTAAGCATCCTAGGCCTTATAGATTGCAATGGTTGAATTAATGTGGTGAAGTGAGAGTTACTAATCAAGTGTCGATTGTGTTATCTCTTAGGAAGTATTCTTATGAGGTTATGTGTGATGTAGTCCCAATCCATGCTAGTCACTGAGGTGTCTATGGCAGTTAGATCGGAAAACGATTCATGATGGGTTTAGAAATAGATTCATTATTGTAAACTATGGTAAAACAATCACTCTTGTACCTCTGTCTCCAAAACAAGTGTATGATGATTAAATGAAATTAAAAAAAGAACGTAAGAATGGGAAAAGTGAAAATTCATGTGAGGACAATGGTGAGAGAAGATTATCAAATTCGAATAAATTTAAATAAATAATTAAACTAGTTGAGAGTGGAGGTATAACCCGACGAGTGAAGAAAATCAGTTTGTGTGATGATAATAGTGTGGAAAAACTATAGAAAAACCATTTTTTTATGTAAAAAGAGCTTAAATCAAATCCATTTTTTCACTGACAAGCCGATAATCTTATTGTGTATAAGAAGTCTTATTTAAGCACTAATAATCTTGATTATGTTATTCCTAGTGTGGTTGTTTCTTTAGTGCAGGAGTGATGATGTATTTCCTAGAGACATCCCTTGTGGATTACCACCTATAATGGGAATTGAGCATCATATTAATCTTGTACCCAAAACACTGATTCCTAATCATCTAGCCTATAGAAGTAATCCTTAGGAGAAGAAAGAGCTTCAAAGGTAATTAGATGTTTTAATGATGAAGGGGTACATCCGTGAGAGTATGAGCCCTTGTGCTGTGCCAATGTTACTTGTGCCTAAAAAGGATGGAACTTGGAGGGTGTGTGTTGATTGTCATGCCATCAACAACATAACGGTAAAGTATAAATATCATATCCCTAGACTTGATGACATGTTGGATGAATTTTATGGAGCATGTTTTTCTCTCAAATTGACTTAAAAATGGGGTACCATCATATTATGATAAAAGAAGGTGATGAATGGAAAACAACATTTAATATTAAACATTATTTGTATGAGTGGTTAGTTATGTCATTTGGGCTTACAAATGCACTTATCATGTTTATGAGTGGTTATGTATTTTGATGACATTTTAATTTTCAACCAAAACTTGAATGAGCCTCTTGATCATTTGCGTTGTGTACTTAGTGTATTGCAAGATGAAAAAATATATGTTAATTTCAATAAGTGTGCCTTTTCGATGGAAAAAAATGTGTTTCTTGGATATTTAGTAACTGCACAAGGTATTGAGATGGATTAAGAAAATGACAAGGTCATTCGAGATTAGCCTATACCAAAGTTTGTAACTGAGGTAAGGAGTTTTCATGGACTTGCTAGCTTTTATCGAGGTTTGTGAAAAAGACTAGTACTATTGCAGGACCTTTAACTGAAATTGTGAAAAAGTGTGTTGGATTTAAATGGGATGATGAACAAGATAAACTTTTAATTTGTTGAAAGATAAATTTTGTTCGCTATCTGTTTTAGCTTTGACAAACTTTACAAAAGCTTTTGAAGTTTAATGTGATGTCTTAGGTATAGGTATAAGAGTTAAGAGTTGTGTTAATGCACGATAGGAGGACCATTGCATTTTAAGTGAGAGAATTTAATGGGTAAACTTGAATTACCCTACATATGACAAGAAGCTCTATGCCTTGGTAAGAACTTTAGAGAGATAACAACATTACCTCTAACCTAAGAAGTTCGTGATACATTCAATCATGAATACTTGAAGCATTTGAAATGGAAAAGTAAGTTGAGTAGAAGACATGTCAAATGAGTTGAATTTATTGAAACCTTTTCGTATATGATCAAGTATAAACAAGGGAAATAAAACATTGTGGTTGATGCACTTTCATACAGGGTAGTTTTGATGGAAATTGTAAAGCACAAATGGTGAAAACACTCCATGAGAGTTTATGGAAATCAATTGAAAAGAGGAACCATATGTATGCAACTAAAACCAATAAAGAGTGCAAACAAGTGTTATTTCAGCCCAATGATTGGATTTTAGTGCATATGCATAAGGAGCAATTTCCGACCTGAAGGTTGTTCAAGTTAAATCCACGAGGAGATGAGCCTTTTTAAATCTTGGAAAGGATAAATGACAATGCATATAAAGTTTATTTGTTAGGTGAGTAACTTTAATGTTTGTGAACTTACTCTATTTGATGTAGATGATGATGATTCAAGGTTGAATCCTTTTAAAGAGAGAGGGGATGGTGAGGACCAACCCAACACCAAGTGTAATCATGCAAATAACCCATTAGTGGTGCCAAGTGGGCCTTTTACAAGAGCTAGGGCAAAGTGTTTTAAATAAGCATTGAGTGAGTTAGTATATAGCACATGGAGTAAAATGGACCTAGAGGGACAAAGGACGCCTATCGAGTTTAAAAGGCAGCCTCTAATTCATCTAATCTAAGTCCTATAAGGGTCCCATTCAAATTCTGAAAAAGAGTTGATGTGTTAGGCCTTATGTCAACCTTGATTTGAGCATATTTTTCCTAATATTACATGGAGTCCAAGTCCAGATTAATTTCTAAAGATATGAGGAATTTTAGCATTCAAAAGAAGTTTTCTAGTCTACAAAGGAAACTAATGAGTTCTCAAATTGGTTTCCTAAGCTAGGAGGATTATTTAATGATTTCGTAGTTTGGGAAGGAAAACTAAAAGTCAGCAAAATTGAATAAATAAGTTTTCTTTACCTTATTTCTATATGGCTACAACTTAGATTTTTATTTTTAAGTTCATATTTTATGTTTTAAGGTTAAGAAACATCAATTGTGTTTAGATACTTAGAGATTTGAGTTTGATTGTTAGTGGACTTTATACAAATCCACATCTTTGCGTATTCTAGGTTTTTGCTTAGGTTAAAAATACATATGTAACCTAAGTTTCAAATGATGTTTTATGTTTTATGATGTTTCCTTGGTTCTCTAAAAGACTGAAAATGACTTATCGAAGTTTATTTGACTTCTTGTCTTCAATCCATACTTCTTGTTTGCGAATTGCTATTCATTGGGCAGGGATTCAAATCCATCAGTATTGGTGTCTAAGTACAAATTATCTGTGTTACACTCCTATGAAACCTGATTTACTTGGCTTTATAGGAATTGATGTCTTTGAATGTGGGTTGCTTGACCGTGTGTTTAAGAAGTTTGCATCATCAACTCACCTCTAGACTTTGATTTTCTAGCAATTTTATACCTGATTTCACGTAATTGGCTTTGAAAAAATTAAATTTAGTCCTCTAGAATTCCAATTTTCTTAATTAAACTCAAATTAGGCTTCTAAACTTAATTTTTTATTAATTAAATTCCTAATAAAATTGTCTTGATTTCTTAAAAGAAGAAATTAAATCTTAGACTTAACCTTTAATTAGACATGTGATTAAATCAAATTAGCCTATTAAAAATCTAATAAAGTCCTTATTATTTTTTATGCAAATTCACCCTATAATCATTTAACTTAACCCTAAATTTGCATTGTCTTTTAATCTTGGGTACAACTAGATTCCTAATTTTATCAAAAATCTGAGTTTCGTTCTTCTATATGTTTGAGACCCTTCTCAACCTATTTTATTGATACCATGACACATAGAAGGTAATCTTATACAATAACCTCTTTAGTAAAGCAAAAATATAATTATGACCATACCTTCTCATGAGCTCATCTTTTCTCATGTTTTGAAACGAAAAAATGGGATATCATAACCAATTTATGATTATTCATTAAAATTCACCCAAAATATCAAAAACTTTTCAACAATCATCTTGTCCCTATTTTGTAGGCTTTAACTATTGGGGTGTAAAATTATATTATAAAGTACACCTATAGATAGTAAAAAAAAGATATTAAATGCAGTGTTTAAAATTCAGATTTTAGAACGGATAGGTTTTTGACCCAATATGGTAGAGACTCTCTCATGAAAAGTACTTCAAGTCTTAGAAAAGACCAACAAATAGAAAATATGACTTAGAAAAACATTCAAACAACAATACAACTTACCTTAGGTAGGGTTCACTAGGGGTGATGTGTCTTCTCCTTGCACAACAAGTCCCCTTACTTGGACTCTCACAATCCTTAGGTTATTAGTGACCTTAATACTAGGTGGCGACTCCTAAAAAATTACAGTTATAATTTTATGATTATAAGACCCCCTTTACTGCGTGTTGTCTCCCCCCTCCAGGGAGGGCTGTGCGCGAAGCAAAAAAACGACAATCATGATAGATGATGACTCCACTAGGGACCTTGTCTAGTAGGACTAAGCTTTGTTTGTTTGATTGTTTTTCTTTTGGTTTATTTTTAGCATGCATTTTTATTGTTTTAGCATTCATCTTTAATTCCAGTTTACGCATTAACATCAATTTATGTCATCATGCATTTTAATTTCTCAAATAAACCCAATTCTAGGTTAGGTGGGGGTGTAGTAGTGTGCCTCATGAATTTCAGTCGGGATTCATATTCGTGAAGCATCCAGCTCTGAACTGTGTATTTACTTGATAATGCCGGTCACACCATGCGCCAACCATTTCTTTTAAACCCCTACACTACCTTCACGTATGATGGTCACTAGGCAGTTCACAAACTTTTTGAGACTTTTGAGACCAATTTTAGAAAAAGCATAGGGTTTTTCAAAAATATAACTTGAAAATGAGTAGGTCACCTAATATGGACACCATTTTTGGGAAAAAAAACATGAAGTTTTTCTAAAATAAGTGGAATATGATCAAGTCACCTGATATTGAGATCATGTTTAGAAAAAAGCATGTAGTTTTTCTATAATAAATGAAGATGAGTACGTCACCCAATAATAAGACTATTTTTAGAAAAATCACAGAGTTTTTTTCTAATATAACTGAAGATGAGTAGGTCACCTTATATTAAGACAATTTTTAGAAAAAACATGGAGAAAAAACATGGAGTTTTTCTAAAACAACCGAAGATGAGTAGGTCACCCGATATTGATACTATTTTTAGAAAAAACATGCAATTTTTCTATTAAAAAAACATTGAAGATGAGCAGGTCACCCAATAGAGAGACCATTTTTTGAAAAATCGTAGAGTTTTTCTACAATCTCTTGTGTGCTCGATTTTTTTTAGTTTTCTTTGCGATTTATGCCTGTAACCCGTTCTGCTAATCAAAGTCATCAAGGGCAGGTTGATCTCAAAATAGAAAATACTTTACGTAGGTTATGAAAGGAAGCTTGCGTCAACATCATGGATGTTGCATGACAACAAACACTCAAGGAGCTTGCTACTCCTAACGTGGAAAACCAACCATTGTGCATAAACATAGACAGTAATGTGAACTTTGAACTCAAATCTGGTTTTATATATTTGCTGCCAACATTCAATGGTCTTGCAAGAGAAGATCCTCACACTCATCTCAAGGAGTTCCATATGGTTTGTGTTGGAATGAAACCGAATGGAGTTGAAGAGGAACAAGTTAAGTTGAAAGCTTTCCCTTTCTCTTTAAAAAGGACAGTGAAGGCATGACTTTTTTCTATTATCCCAGGTTCCATTGACACTTGGAATGGCATGAAGAAGATCTTCCTTGAAAAAATATTTCCCAGCATCTTGAGTTGCCACCATAAGGAAAGAAATGTGGAATTCAACAATCTCATAGAGAAACACTCGCTGAGTATTGGGAAAGATTTGAGCTATTATGCATCCAATGCCCTCATCATCAAATACCTGATCAGCTGCTCATTCAATATTTTTATGAAGGATTGATGCCTACTGACCGTAGTATCATTGATGCTGCAAGTGGAGGGGCATTGGTAGATAAGACACCCGATGCTGCATGCCAATTAATCTCAAACATGGCAGCCAACTCGAAATAATTTGGCACCCGTGGAGACTTCTCAAACAAACGAGTGAATGAGGTAAGTATTTCTAACCTTGAGGATAAAGTTAATGATCTTACTTCTCTTGTGCGTTCTTTGGCTTGTGGAAATATACAACAAGTAAAAGTTTGTAGCATATGCTCACTACAAGGACATGCTACGGATATATGCCCAACAATGCAAGAAGATTACATTGAGCAAGCGAATACGGTTGATGGAACATTCAATGGACAACCCCAGCGTAAGTATGATCCCTTTTCTAACACATACAATCCTGGATGGAGAGATCATCCCAACTTCTGCTACGGGAACCCACCTCAACAAGGTAATCAAGGGAGACAGTTCCATTCCCATGGATTTCAACCAATACCCCAGCAAAATTATCAAGTGAGACATCCCCCTCCGTTCACCAACTCCAATGTTACGGGGTCATCATCCAGTGATGTTCTTTGTGAGATGATGAAAACTTTGGCTTCTAACACTGTGACCTTGCTACAAAATATCATATCTTTTCAATAGGAAACAAGGTCAAGTATTCACAACTTGGAGAAGCAAATGGGGCAAATAGCTTCAAGTGTGGGCAAAATGGAAACACAAATGAATGGAAAATTGCCCTCCCAAGCATTGAATCCAAAAGAGAATGTTAATGCAATCATGCTGCGAAGTGGGAAAGAAAAACAAGTCAAAATAAGTTGAGATGGAGGAAGAAGAAGAGATAGAAACTGAATTGAGTAGCAAGAAGAAACCTACTCCTCCTTCACAAGCTGAGACAATGACGACCACTCCAAAGGTAACTCCTCACTCATTGAATTCCAATTTTAAAATAATTCCACCCTTTCCTTTGAGTTCTTATACGTCTAAGAAAGAAGACAAAGAAAAAAAGATCTTAGAGGTTTTCAAGAAAGCGGAACTCAACATTCCTTTGATTGATGCTATCAAGCAAATTCCCAAGTATGCTAAATTTTTGAAGGAGTTGTGCACTACCAAAAGAGTTTTGAAATTGAAAGGTCATGAAATGGTAAGTATAGTAGAAGTCGTATCTGCTGTTGTTCAAAAGAATATGCCTTTGAAGCAAAAAAACCCAGGTGCGTTTACTATCCCATGTGTTATTGGCAATGCTAGTTTTAAAAGGGCTCTATGCGATTTAGGTGCATCCATTAGTGTTATGCCTAAACATGTTTATGATTCTCTTAGTTTAGAGCCTTTGAATAAAACCAACATTGTAATACAACTTGCAGATCATAGTTTTGTTTACCCACTTGGTGTGATAGAAGATGTCCTAGTCAAGATTGATAGCTTGCTAATTCCATATGACTTTTATATTCTTGATATGGAGCATAATTCTTGTGATTCCAGTACTCCTATATTGTTTAGGAGACCGTTCTTGAAAACTACCAATACAAAGATTGATTGTGGTAAGGATAATTTGTCTATGGAGGTCGGCGATGAAAAGATTGAATTTAATTTTCATGATGCAATGAAATATCCATATAGCAATGTTAATTCTATCACATGTTGTGACAAAGTTGATAAGTGTGTGCAGCAAGTTTGTGATTTTGATCGAGTGGATGGATTAAGCATAACTTTGAGCTATGGCTATTATTTTACCCAATTGGAGGAGATGGAGAGGCACACATGTGTTCCCCAAAATGTGCATGAAGCAGCATTGGCGTTGCAAGCTTTGCAAACTGTTCCCCATGGTAATGTCTTTGTTGATTTAGTACTTTCACATAAAAAGCTTTTGCCATCCATTTTACAGGCCCCCGAGTTAGAATTGAAACCTTTGCCTGATAATTTGAAGTATGTATTTATTGACGACAACAATACACTTCCTGTTATCATAGCAAAAGGTTTGACAAGTGCGCAAGAGGAAAAACTTGTGAAGTTGTTGTGTGATCACAAAACGGTCATTGGATGGACTTTAGCCGACATCAAGGGCATTAGTCCCTCAAAGTGTATGCATCATATATTATTGGAGGATGATACGAAACCAACAAGGGAAATGCAAAGGAGGTTGAACCCACCCATGATGGAGGTCGTGAAAGCTAAAATTTTGAAACTATTAGATGTAGGAGTAATTTACCCCATCACAGACAGTAAATGGGTGGCGCCAATCCATGTGGTGCCCCAAAAGACTGGAATCACATTGGTGAAAAACAGAGATGATGAATTCATTCCTACTCGTATCTCAGGTGGATGGAGAATGTGTGTTGATTATAGAAAGCTTAATCTTTCTATGCGTAAAGATCATTTCTCGTTACCATTCATGGACCAAATGCTTGAACGTCTGGCAGGTAAGTCTTTTTATTGCTTTCTTGATGGATATAGTGGATAGAATCAGATTGTTATTAATCCTGAGGATCAAGGAAAAACTATGTTTACATGTCCATTTGGTACATATGCATATAGAAGAATGCCCTTTGGTCTCTGTAATGCACCTGCAACTTTTCAAAGATGCATGATGAGTATTTTTCTAACTATGTTGAAAGAATAATTGAGGTTTTCATGGATGATTTCATGGTGTATGGTAATTCTTTTGATAAATATCTAGAAAACTTATCTTTAATCTTGAAAAAGTGCATTGAAACTAACCTTGTCTTGAACTATGAAAAGTGTTATTTTATGGTACATCAAGGAATAATTATTGGGCATGTTGTGTCTTCACGTGGATTGGAGGTTGATAAAGCTAAAATAGATGTTATTTCATCATTACCTTACCCCTCATGCGTGAGGGAAGTTTGTTCTTTTCTTGGCCATGCAGGTTTCTATCGATGCTTTATCAAAGACTTCTCGAAGATTACCGCACCCTTATGCAAACTATTATCCAAAGAAGTGGATTTTGTGTTTGATCAAGCATGTAAAGATGCCCATGATGAGCTTAAAAGGTGTGTCACATCTGCCCCTATCATCCATCCACCAAACTGGGATGAACCTTTTGAGATAATATGTGATGCGAGTGACTATGCGGTAGGGGCTGTTCTTGGGCAAAGAATTGGTAAGAATTTGCATGTTATAGCCTATGCTTCTCGCATGTTAGATGGAGCACAATGCAATTTCCATACAGCTGAAAAGGAACTTTTTGCAATAGTGTTTGCTCTAGAAAAATTCAGGTCATATTTACTTGGTACAAAAATAGTTGTTTTCACTGACCATGCAACTCTGAGTTATCTTTTGAAGAAAAAAGAGTCCAAACCAAGTTTTATTAGGTTGATCTTGCTTTTACAAGAATTTGATCTTGAAATCAAAGACAAAAAAGGTGTTGAAAACCATGTGGCTGATCACTTAAGCTGACTAAGGACCAAGGATATACAAGTTGAAACAATAAGAGAGACATTTCCTGATGAGCAGTTGTCTGTGTTACATTCCTCCACAAGACCATGGTATGTTGATTTGGTGAACTATTTAGTCACCAAAGAATTCACTCCAGGTTTGTCTACATCTCAAAAAATAAGCTACTAGCTGATGCTAAATATTATTTCTGGGATACTCCTTATCTATGGAAATTTTGTGTGGACCAAGTAGTTAGGAGATGTGTACCACAAGATGAATTTCATTCCATTCTCACCTTTTGTCATTCCCATTTTTGTGGTGGACATTTTGGAGCAAAAAGAACGACCCATAAGGTACTTGAAAGTGGTTTTTATTGACCTTTTATTTTTAAAGATGCATTTTATTTTTGCAAATCATGTGAAAACTGTCAAAAAATAGGCAATATCACTCAAAAGAATCAAATGCCTTTAACGAATATTCTTGTAATCGAGATTTTTGATGTTTGGGGTATTGATTTTATGGGTCCATTTCCTTCTTCTTTTGGCAATCTTTATACCCTTCTTGTAGTTGATTATGTGTCCAAATGGATTGAGGCAAAAGCCACATGAACTAATGATGCTAAAGTTGTTGTAGATTTTGTCAAGACTCATATATTTGACAGGTTTGGAATCCCTAAAGCTAACATTAGTGATTGTGGCACGCATTTTTGCAATCGTTCAATGGAAGCATTGTTACGCAAATATCATGTGACTCATCGGACTTCTACGGCATACCATCCTCAAATGAATGGCCAAGCTGAGATTTCAAATTGAGAAATCAAGTCCATTTTGGAGAAGACAGTGCAACCCAACTGCCGAGACTGGAGTCTGCGACTTGGTGATGCACTTTGGGCTTACTGAACGGCTTATAAATCACCAATAGGAATGTCACCTTTTAGGATGATTTATGGGAAAGCATGTCATCTACCAGTGGAACTTGAACATAAAGCTTTTTGGGCCATAAAAAAACTTAATATGGATTATGATGCTACTGGGATTGCAAGAAAGTTGCAATTGCAAGAGTTGGAAGAGATTTGAAACGATGCTTATGAGAATGCAAGGATTTACAAAGATAATACTAAGAGTCTTCATGACCAAATGATTACAAGAAAAAAGTTTCATGTTGGAGACAAAGTCCTCTATCATTCACGTTTGAAACTTTTCTTGGTAAGTTGCGCTCTCGTTGGATTGGGCCCTTTGCTGTTTCTAATGTTTTTCCTTATGGTCCAGTTGAAATTACAAGTTTAGAAACAAATAACGTACTCAAGGTCAATGGGCATCACTTGAAACCTTTCTATGAAAGTTGGACGACAGAATTCACCGCTTCTGTGGAGTTAGCTGAACCGATCTAAGAAGAATAAGCATACCACATGTCAAGCCAATGACACAAACCAAAAGCGCT
Source organism: Salix caprea (assembly GCA_964035475.1). Classification (NCBI taxonomy): domain Eukaryota; kingdom Viridiplantae; phylum Streptophyta; class Magnoliopsida; order Malpighiales; family Salicaceae; genus Salix; species Salix caprea. Next base: position 9,886,591 of record OZ037746.1, read on the forward strand.
TCCTGGGAGGCAACCCAGCACAAAAAAATCAGATTTGCTTTCCTTTTCCCTTATCTTTTATTTTTATTTTTATTTTTATTTTTTTTTGTCATTCTCTTATATCCCTTTTCTTTCATTTTCAACATTGAGGACAATGATGTGTTTTAAGTGTGGGGGTATTGGAAAATTTTAGTTTTCTTATTTTGTTTTTCTTTATTCTTCCCCCAAAAAAAAAGAGAAAAGAAATCTATGATTGATCTTTATGAACTCCCATTGGTTTATGAGAATATGAGTATTATGTGTGAGAATTAAGTGAGATAGATGAATATATAAATTGAATGAATGAGTGTGCATGCAAGTTTTAATGTTTAATTGGTTTAGGGATTGACTCTGAAAATATGCCATGTTGACTTTATAGTGTTATACCAATGTAAGCTTTTGAGCCTTCAACATTATATTCTTTGATTGTTTGTTCTTTCAATGATATGTATCTCTAGAACTTGCTTCATATCTTGTTCACATTATATTTGCATTACATAGATGTATGAAGATGATAAAGGCATTAGGAATTTTAACCACTTGAGCCAAAAAGCTAACCTAAAGCATATTATCCTTAGTGAGCTCCTTTTGAGCTTGTTTATCTTTTTCTTTGCTTTATCCATATATAAGCCTTAAAAATATCATTTTTCAGAATGCTCCACTTTCTTTGGTTTGAACCTTTTCTTCTACTCTCTTTTACCTCACCTTAACCTTAGCTCCATTACAACCGGAAAATAAGACCTTTTGATTCATGCATTGTTTGTATATTTTAGTAATGGAGATGGGATTGAAGAGCAAGCTTATGGTATAACATATTCATTGATTGAATTTGAGATATTTAAACACATAAGCCCTAAACACATGAGTGTTGGAGTGTATATCAATGAGAGGACCTATCACTTTGGCATGGCGTAGATTTCTTTTAAATCCCGAAGAGTAATTGAGTTTTGAAGTTTGCATGTAAACAAATTCATGGAGATTTATGTTCTTTATCCTTCTCGATTGTATTCTTATTTATAATGCTTTAATTCTTGGATATTGATGGTAGATTAAGAGATTGGTCATGGTTATTTTTAATTTAAATTTTTTTACCTATCCTTTCTCGAGGACGAGCAAGAGCTAAGTGTGGGGGTATTTGATGCGACCATATTAGTTGATAGTTTCATCAATATTTACCTAGTGTTTTGCATATGTTTTGTGTATAAAATGCCTTGATATTCTTTGTTTTATGTTTTGAAGGCATTTTTGGATGAAAGATGCAAAAAAGAGGTAATTGGAGCGGATTGACAAAAAAAAATTTTCAGTCAGTGTTTTGTGCAGAGTGGAAGCTCTAGAGATCGAAATGAAGTGATTCTAATGACATTCAAAATCTAACATCCATAACTTTATGGAAAGCTAAGTAAAAAGAAATAAAATAAGGAAGAACATGGAAATTGCAGCCTTTAAAGTCAAATCTTGCAATCTGCCGATATCGACCTTTGTCCATTCCAACTTCAATATCTCGAGCTACAGAAGTCCGATTGATGCAACCTCAATTGTCTTGGATTAAGAACTCAAATAAATATAAACGCTCCAATTTCAGCTCAAAACGATGTGTTATGAAGGCGATATGAATTTTACAAGGGACAACAAAATTCTGTCAACTTAAGGAAGGACTATTTTGTAAAATAGATACTAGGGTTTCTAAGCATATATAAAAGAAGAGAGGAGCAAGGAAGTTTCGGCCAACAGCAAAGAAAACACAAATCTTCCTCATCCAAACCTTAAATCATGTTCTCTTCCATATTTTTATTTAGTTGCTCAATGAACATGCAAGGCTAGAGTCTATTGCTTGGTTGCAAGGACACAGAAACCTTCAGATTTCAAGAACTGTGAGATCTATTTTTACCCAATTTTTCAGTTTATATGAAGAATATGTTTGTTCTCCTATGCTTATTTTCGTATGATTGTTTATTTAATTGCTTAGAGTGGACTCGAACTTATTAATGTAGACAATCTATTGCTAAGTTTGATATCAAAACCGAATTTGTGATATATGAACTTGTGAAGCAACTAAGTTAATAATTGTAGCGGATCTATGTTATTAATCTTAGGGAGAACATTCAATCAAACTAAACATATATTGTGGAAAATTATGTTTCTTAATTGATCAATTTATCTAGATTTTAATGCTGCCATTGAATCAAATTACTAGTGCGGACACTGTGGTTGTTTGATGGTTAGGGTAAGTTATATAGCGGATCCGTTAAAGAACCAATTTTAAGAAGAGATAAATATTCAGAATATAAATTGATGTATAGTTTCCATGATCTGTTCTGATTTCTGTAGGTGGATGTTGACGTGCGATCAAGGTTTGCTTTATTGATAAATTTCAGTTTTATATAATTTTCGCTTAGTTTGCTTAAACCTAGCCTAGACAACTTCCAACCCCCCCAATTGCATAACATATAGCATGAAAATCTGAACTAAATCGTCCTATGGGATCGACCCCTTGCTTGCTCTATACTATCTTGTTTGATTTGTTTTAAGCTAGGGTAATTAATTTTTGCGACCGCGACATCGCAACATTATTTTTCTATTTCGAAAAGAACAAAAAATCAAAAATCCAAATATATCTTGGCATAGGGACCAATATTAAAAAAAGATAAGTAGAGACCAGAAAAACATATTTTTTACTATATATAGATTTGCTCATACATGTGTAAAATGAGGAAGGAGAAAAATAAAGAAAAAATTTACACACACTCCCCCACACTTGAAAACCAAAACCCTAAAACAAACCCTTTCTTTCTCTCTCCAGGCGTCACCCACCTCTCCTTTTTTCTTCTTTTTCTGCAGTCCTAGCTAAAGCCACCCTCCACCATTACAGCCTCTCCTACCCACTTCTCTCAGTCACAACCCCGTCCAACAAGTAGCACCCCTCAGCCTTCCCTCTTCATCTCCAGCTGCACCGCCATCTCCACTCACCTTTTTTCTTCTTCTTCAGCAAGCAGCTGCAGTTGCAGCCACCAGCAGTTGCCTACCCCATTGTCTCCTCCTCTCTTCTCAATCTCCTTGGTATATCTGAGCCCCAACTAGCTTGCCTCCTCCCATCGTCCACCCTTTCCCGTTAACAGTTCTTCCCATCATGGCAGCAGAGGTGAGCCAACAACCACCAAATATCAACAGCTTCAACGACGCAACCTTTTCCATATAAGCATAGCCCTTCCCTATCCACCATGACTCGAAGTGACCTCCTTCATAGCACACCCAACCACCTGAAGACAGAGAAGAAAATAAATCTTGAGAGAAAATGCAGGTATGAAGTAAAGAGATCGGAACCGAAACATTGCTTGCTTGCTGTTCTTTCTCAGGTTGTTATTGAAGGACACCGCCGGTGGGAGAAAGGAAAGGGGAGATCTACTCGCCCCCCTGTTATGCAACTTCATTAGCGGCGCGTGGTTCCTGCATCATGGCACTGTTCCTACGTCATGGCACTGTTCCCGATGACTTTTTTTGTAATTTTAGGTGTTTATGTGTTTCTTCAAATTATTTATTTATTTATGCTTGTAATGTTGTGTAAATTGTGAATTGTAATGGAAAATAATAAAAAAATGTGGTTGTGTGTTGTATTTTATATACATTGTTTTAATTAGAAAAAAGAATATAAAATTATAAAAAAATGTTTTATTTGCATACGGTCAAAGTTTTCTAGAAAAACTACCCTAGATTTAATAACAAGTTTATTAAATTTTGAGAATTTGGCCTATATTTAAATAAATAATGAACTTGGTTCATGAGAATTAATGGTTAAATTCAAATAATAAATGTTATACCTACAAGCAAGCTAATATTTAAATATCTAGAAACTACCAAAAAATTCTTAGACTTATTCTGAGTAGTGACTGATTTTTTTAAATCGGAACATTTTTTACGACGTATAAATCGCGGAAAACCCATCCACTCTCCATGAAAGATGATCCTTTTAAGGTATCTCCATGAATCTTTTTTCCTGATATTTTATTTGGGTTCAAGAGCCCATGATAAAATTTTGAAAGTTAGATTTATTCACATAAATAACTATTACCATTAAAACTTTTAAAATCATATCAAAATACACAATGCAATATACCTCAGGTAAGGCATACTAGAAATAGTAATACATTCGCTTTACACAACCAGTCCTACCCTTGAATCTCTGACCAAACCAATGCAACTGGGTTTTTCTAACAACCCTCAATAGCTAGGTGACGACTGCTCAATACCAGCGAGACTCCCTCTTGGGACATCGCGAAACGACGTGTGACAATATTGATACCATTTTTAGAAAAACATGAAGTTTTTCTAAAAAAAAAGACATTGATGATGATTGGGTCACCCGATAGAGACCATTTTTTGAAAAATTATAGAGTTTTTCTAAAATAATTGAAGATGGGAAGGTCACTCCATATTGAGACCATTTTTAGAAAAAGCACGGAGTTTTTCAAAAAAACAAAACTTAAGATGAGTAGGTCAGCCAATATTGATACCATTTCTAGAAGAAAAAAAAACAAAGTATTTCTAAAAAAGGGCACTGAAGATGGGCAGGTCACTTGATATTGAGACCATTTTTAGAAAAAGTAAAGATTTTTTCTACAAAACGACACTAAAGATGATGTCACCCGATATTGAGACCATTTTTAGAAAAAAAGTGGGATTTTTCAAAAAAAAACACTAAAGATGAGCAAGTCACCCGATATTCAGACAAATTTATAAAAAGCGAGGAGTTTTTCTAAAAAACACTGAACATGAGCAGTTCACTCGATATTGAGACCATATTTAGAAAAAGAGTGTAGTTTTTTTTAAAAAAAACAACACTGATGATGAATCGGTCACCCGATATTGAGACTATTTAAAAAAAAAACATGAAGTTTTTCTATAAAAATATGAAGATGAGCAGATCACCAATAGAGAGACTTTTTTTTAAAAAAAAAATGTCATAGCCCAATTTCTGGGTTGCTCCCCAAAATCTACCCAAAAATAACAAAAATAAAATAAAAGGGGCTGGTGTCGGTAGAAAAATCAAGGTGGAAATTTTGGACGTTTTCAAGAGCCCCGTCGTACCTCTTTTTTGCCTAGAAATTAAGGAAAATGCAGATTCAAGGCTAAAATAATGTATTATTGGATAAATCTGTGTAAAAATTAGGTCGAAAGACATAATTATATTTTTATGGGCCAATTTGATTTAATCATTGACCAATTTAAAGTGTAATTATGTTTCAAATTTTGTCGCAACTTATTTCAAATTTTCAAAAAAAGAAGAAGCCCATCACCAGAGCCATACTGCACCATGCTTTGCCATGCCTTACAACCTACCACCACAACACACCATTCCTACGCCCCATTCCTAAACATCACCCCCATACCCTGCACCTTACCTCCTTGGCCTATAAATAGCAGGAGAAAACAAAGCAAAAAGGAGGGGGAGAAATTTTGAAACTGGACGGTCACGGGGAGAGACCAGTTAACAACGGGGAAAAACTAGGGAAAACTTTGTAGAAAAAACACGGGAGTTACAGGGGGATTGGAGAAGGATCGTGAAACTAGGAGAAAAATTTATGATTGGAAAGAGACCATCGTGTTAACAGCAATATAACAAACAACATACACAGACACACAGACATGGGAAAATGGAAAATTAGTAGGGGAGGAAGACGAAGGCACTGTCATAACCCAATTTCTGGGTTACTCCCCAAAATCTACCCAAAAATAACAAAAATAAAATAAAAGGGGTCGGCGTTGGTAGAAAAGTCAATATGCAAATTTTGGTTGTTTCGAGAGTCTAATCGTATCTCTTTTGACCCCAAAAATATAGGAAAGTACAGATTTAAGGCAAAAATAATTTATCATTGGATAAATTTGTGTAAGAATTAAGTCGCCGACATAATTATATTCTTATGGGTTGATTTGATTTAATCGTCGACCAATTTAAAAGTGTAATTATGTTTGAGAATTAATTTAGAGTCCAGTTGAAGGATTTAATTAAGTGCAAGGACTTAATTATACTTTAAATTGGTCAAATTAATTTTATTAAGGGCTTAATCGATGAGAAATCAAGTTCTTGAATTTAATTCGGGTTCAATTGATGAGATTGGAATTTTCGGGGATCGAATTGAATTTTTTTAAGCCAATTATGCGAAATCAGGACCAAATTGAACGAATTGAGAGTCTAATGGTCAATTGAGGGTTAAATCGCGCAAATCGGACCAAAATAAAAAAAGGTGCGCAAAGCTAAGGATGCTCTCGAAATTCTGACGGGGATACAATTGCACAAAATTAAAAGTTTAAAACCAATTGGGGATGCAATTAGAACAATTATAAATTTAAGGACCAAATCGTACTTTCACCCTCCTAAAATCAATTTTGCATGTTCTTGCACTGTTCCGACACTTGAAATAGTGCAGGAACGGCTCTACAACGGGGCATGCCTCTCAGCCCTCCGCAAAATTCAGAGGGCAGCAACCTCATGCAATGTGCATGAGGGTGCCTCTTTCCTTCCCCTATAAATGCATCGTCCATTCACATGCAGAAGGGGAGGAGGAAAAATTACGAAGTAGAGGAAAAAGGGAGGCATAATTTTTACATGACAGAGGCACGCAAAAAACCAGAAAAAATAGAGGAACGAGAATTGAACAGAAACTGAAGGAAAATAACATGGGGAAGAATTTACTGAGGAGAGGAAGAGGAACGAAGGAAAACAGGGGATACGCAGAGAGAGAGCTTCATCTTCCTCATCTCTGGCAACCAGCTCTCCCTTTCGCGGTTAACAGCCCCCCCTCTCCTTCTCTCTCCCGTCAACACAGCCAACAACCATCTTCATCTTCCTCGTCTCCGACAGCCAGTCTCCGTCGTCAGCTTCCTCCTTCTCTCGCACCTAGCAGTTGCAGTGCTCTCTATCTAAAAAACAGTCACGCCGGCCACTCTCTCTCTCCTCCAGTAGCTATTGGTCGACCACCCAACACCACCCTCATCACCACTGGAAGCTTCCCCCCACGCCAAGATCATCACCGTAGCTCTTCTTCTCCATCGCCAGCGACGCAGGAGTAGAGGCAGCAACGAACGGCAGCACAGCCCGACGGCTTCCAACACCTCCTCTAGCCAACAAAGGCCACCATTTTTTACACCACCATGACAGGAAGAACCACCTCGACCTCCTCTACCCAGCGGCAGTGGCAGGTGACCCTCTCATTGTGGTCTGTCGACCACCAAATCACTGTGCACGTGTTTTGAGTTTTTTTTAATTTTTTTCTTCTTTTTTTGTGGCGTTTGGGTTGCCCTAGGCCCAGCCTAGTTGGTGGGCCGAGCCCAAGTCCACCAGGCTTGGACCTTTGGCCCATCTGGCTGGCCAGGCGTGGCCCGAATTTTTTTTTTATTATTATTTTTATTTAAAAAAACAAAAATACCAAAAATTGCATTTAAAAAAATGTTTGTTTTCATGCATACGGCTGGATTCCAAAGTTTTTCCCATCATATTTTTCGTAAGAAATATGTTGCATCTTTCTCATATTTTAAAACGAAAATTGGATATCGTAACCAGTTTACGATTATCCATTGGAATTTGGTCAAAATGTCAAAAATAATTTGACAATTATTTTGTTTTAGCTTTCGCGATATAAAATTACATTGTAAAGTACACATGCGGATAAAAAAGGTTTTTTAAGACGGTGTAAAATTACATTGTATAGTACATTCATAGATAAAAAAAGAGTTTTTCACTACGGTGTAAAATTACATTGTAAAGTATATCCGTAGGTAAGAAAAAGGTTTTTTACTGCGGTGTAAAATTACATTGTAAAGTACACCCGCAGAAAAAAAATGGTTTTAGAAAATGTAGTATAAAAATATTTTTAACTTAGAAAAACAATTAAACAACAATACAGCTTGCCTTAGGTAGGGTGCACTGGGGATGATGCGTATTCCCCTTGCACAACAAGTCCCCTTACCTAGACTCTCGCACACCAATAGGTTCCTAGTGACCTTAATACTAGGTGGCGACTCCTGATAATTATAGTCGTAATTTTTACGGCTATAAAAGAAACCCCATTTTCACCGCGCGCCGTTATCTCCCCAAATATGAGAGAATGGCAGGGCCCGAAGCACGTAAAAAATCATCGCCGTGATAGATGGCGACTCCACTAGTGACATAGCTAGACTGAGCATTGTTTGTCTGATTGTTATTTTTGAGTTCATTTTTTTTACTCGCATTCTTACTACTTTAGCATGCATTTTTAATATCAGTCAATGCATATCATCAGGTTTGAATTAATGTCATCATTTTATTTCCTGAATAAACCCAATTCTAAGTTAGGTGGGGATTAGCAGTCTTCCTTATGACTTTCAGTCGGGGTTCAGATTCGTGAAACGTCCAACTATGAATTGAGTGTTTACTTGATAATGGTGTTCATACTGTGCCCCTAACCATTTCTTGTAAACCCCTACACCACCTTCATGTGAGGCGATCACTGAGCAGCTCATAGACCTTTTAAGACCAGATAGAAAACTTATCCCTCATGTAATGACATAGAACTTGTCTTTAGGTGTAAGCTCTCCAATAATTCACTCGATGTGCATGTACATACATTTGCATCCACATGTACCTATCATTGTGCATAACATATCATCAACAAATTGAAATATAGGTACCCGAAGAGCTCCTACCACTCGACTCCAGCAAAGAAATATGGAGGACGAAGAGCGTGCACACCGTGATGCTCATTTTCAAGAAGAGTTGGATTCTCTGAAAGCTAGCGTGGCTAGTCTTACAAGCTTACTCGAGCAAGCACTGAGAAATGCTTGTGGCGAGGGAACTTCAACTAGACCCGTATCGGCTACTCAAACACAAGGAATGAACCACCATGAAGAGGTGACAGGAGAAAGGGTTCAGGATCCGCAACAAACTCCAGCTTTCGTACAATCAACAGTGCCAACACCTACGACAACCCCAACAGTTATAGAAGCATCAGAGGGTATCGACCAAGATAAGATGGCGACGCTGGAAGCCAGGATAAGGGCCATTGAAGGGGTAAATTTAAATGACCCAATACAATCTACAGAAATGTGTCTAGTCCCAAATGTTGTAATACCAAAGAAGTTTTGTGTCCCTGAATTTATCAAATACACTGGGACACAATGCCCTGTCACTCACCTAAAATCAAACTGTAACAAAATGGCGGAAGTAGTGCATAATGAAAAACTACTGATTCATTTTTTCCAAGACAGTTTAAGTGGGGCAACCTTGAATTGGTACATGAGACTAGACAACACCAGGATCCGTAACTAGAAAAATCTGGAAGATGCTTTCATCAAGCAATATAAGTACAACATGGATATTGCTCTTGATAGAACAAATTTGTCCAACTTGGAGAAGAAGGATTGAGAAAGCATAAGGGAATATGCTCAAAGATGGAGAGATCACGCTGCACAGGTATATCCCCCACTTCTAGATAAAGAGATGGTGACTTTATTTGCCAACACGCTAAGAGCGCCCTATTACGAGCATGTGATGGGCAGTTCAGCACAACAATTCACGGATGTTATAGCTGTGGCAGAGCGAATAGAGCAAGGAATCAGAAGTAGTAGAATTTCTGCACCGTTAGAGAAAAAGAGCTTTGAAAGCAAGAAAAAAGATGCCGAGCATTTTGAAGACGACTATAAAGGTAGGAACGACCACTTCCAAAACTACCATAACACTTCATCTCAAATCGCCAACATCAATCTTCAAGCCAAAGATCCACCTAAAAACTTCCCATAAAGAAATTACCAGAAAACCCAAGAACAGCTACCTCCGCTACCATTGCCTTTGAATGAGATGTATCAAAAATAGGTAAGCATTGGGAAAATAGCTCCTGAACCTCGGTCACCTTTGCAACCACCTTACCCTAACTGGTACAAACCCGATCTCACCTGCGATTACCATGCTGGAGCTGTAAGGCATGACATTCACACTTGCGGTGCTTTCAAGAAGACGCTCATGCAATTGATTAAAGCGGGGTGGATAACATTCGAAGAAAATCCAGGTCCTGTGCCTAATGAAGCTCCACGGAAATGGGGAACCAAGTGTTTTCACCATTAAAGTGACATCGACAAAGCTTTTGAAAACAGGGTGTGTCGGTATTAGAATATGAAGTCTGCTTCCCTGATTTCCTTTTGTTTTGGTCATGTCCGCACATTATGCTCATGTTTTAACTTGTCGGCAATGTTGCTCATAACGGCACAAGACTTTTCTTGTTAAGCAAACATTTCTCTTCAATGATCATGTATTTTCTTGTGTTTATGATGCATTCTTATAAAACAAGTACACCTTATATCCTTTCATCTAATTTTTTGGCAAATCAAAGTCTAGTACAAAAAGGAATGCCAATTTGATTTTTGTTTAACAAATGTGTTCTGGGAATTCAAAGGATTTTATTGAAAGGTGATCTCATACCTTCAAAACACCCACATAATAAAGCTAAGCTCTTAGCTAAACCAAAAAATCCAAAAAATCAATAAATCATTTGCATGGAAAAGCAAAGTCTAGCGATCCCGGATGCACTTTTTGAAATGAGGAGAGGCCATCTTTGATATGCCTTCACAAGTCTCAAATATCCATTGTAGTCCCTATTTGAGCCTAATAATTATTTCTTGATAATTAACTCTGACTAGGATCACACCCTACACTGGGGGGCAAGTGCGAAAAAAAAACTTTTTCAATCTACAAAGTAGTCCTCAATGACAAAAGATGCCCAAACAAAGCTGAGGGCCATAAACATAAAAAGGTTTTAGTACACTATAACAAATCAATTCAACATTTTGGTAGTACGAAAAACCCAACATAGAAAGCCCAAACAAAATACTGGGGGGCATGTCGCAATAAAAGCCCAAACAAAATACTTGTGGGCCATGTCAAGTCAGCATGATGTTAGTGCCAAAAACCCATGATAAAAGGCCCAAAAAAAATATTAGGGGCATGTTAAGTCAACATGATGGCACTGTTAAAAAACTTATGATAGAAAGCCCAAGCAAATACTGGGGGGCATGTCAAGATGAAAGCCCAAATTAATACTGGGGGGTATGCTAGGTCACTATGAAAATCAATAATGAGGGTTAAATGGAGTTCTAAGAGTAAGCACTAAGTGATCCTTAGTCTAGAAAACCCTTAAACACTTTTTGAGCCTACAAATATTTTTTTTTGTAGCCAGTAATCTAAGCCTACGTTACAAGCCTGATAAAGCCTTGTCTGATCAAATATAGGCAATCCGGATCGATAGACAATGCATTTACATTTGAAACAATCCTTACAAATGCTTCACACGACTTGATCGAAGCCTTCCTAACATACAAGACATGCAAATATCATTTCACATTCTTGTCAAAATCAACATAAAACCTGACAAAGAGATCACTTGAATTCTTTCGAGAACAAGTTTGTTTAAACAAACATCAAAATGGTTTTTGTGCTTGGAATGACTTTGATATTCCAAAAGTCTTACACGAAAATATTTTTGCAAATAACCATCCCTTACCTGCAAACACTTGAAGCATAAAACACTAGTGTAAAATGACCCGACTAGGGCAATCAAAATGGTTTTTGTGCTTGGAATGACTTTGAAATTCCAAAAATCTCACATGAACAATCTTTGCAAATGACCAACCCTTTCCTGTAAACACTTGAAGCCTAAAATACTTTTGGGGCATGACTAGGCTAGGGGCCAATCTACAAATGCAATTGAAGCTGGCTCCATTATTCCTTTTCAAAGAATTTGGATCAAACTCAGGGGGGGCATGTTGATATGGAAAATCTATCATCTCCAGTGGCCAAAATCATAAGTTGCGACTTGAGTAAGCAAAAGCGAAAAGTCGTTAAAACCAGAGATCCAAACCCTGAAAAGAGAAGACCATGAAGAAAGGAGACCTATATCTCTCAGGTAAGTATACATGCATCATCATGCATTGCATCCCCATTGAGAATCTAGGAAATGCTTTGGAGGGATCGTAATTTATGAACCTTCATTCATCATTTTGTGTGCATGCTTTCAAGCTCTCACCTCTTTCATTTTCTTAAGCATGCTTTTCAGCTTTATTTCTTTCTTGATTTTGGATGTCATCATGCATTGCATCCCCATTGAGAATCTAGGAAATGTTTTGGAGGGATCGTAATTTACAAACCTTCATTCATCATTTTGTGTACGCCTTCAAGCTCTCCTTTAGCGTGCTTTTCAGCCCTAAAGTTGCATCTTTTTTTTTTTTTGGATGACGTGGGAACCGCGTGGACCGGAAAGCGCACTTTGTGGGCCCAGGACACGCGTAAACCCCCGGCTGACCCAGGCTCTTACGAGGGGAGTTTTGCTAATGCAGGGCTCGAACGTGGGAGGCGCCAGGCTGTAAAGTTGCATCTTTCTCATATTTTAAAACAAAAATTGGATATCGTAATCAATTTACGATTATCCATTGGAATTTGGCCAAAATGTCAAAAATAATTTGACAATTATTTTGTTTTAGCTTTCGTGGTGTAAAATTACATTGTAAAGTACACCTGCAGATAAAAAAAGTTTTTTAATACGGTGTAAAATTACATTGTATAGTCCATCCGTAGATTAAAAAAAGAGTTTTTCACTACGGTGTAAAATTACATTGTAAAGTATATCCGTAGATAAGAAAAAGGTTTTTTACTGCGGTGTAAAATTACATTGTAAAGTACACCCGCAGAAAAAAATGGTTTTTGAAAATGCAGTATAAAAATATTTTTAACTTTGAAAAACAATTAAGCAACAATGCAGCTTGCCTTAGGTAGGGTGCACTGGGGATGATGCGTATTCCCCTTGCACAACAAGTCCCCTTACCTAGACTCTCGCACACCAATAGGTTCCTAGTGACCTTAATACTAGGTGGCGACTCATGATAATTATAGTCGTAATTTTTACGGCTATAAAAGAAACCCCATTTTCACCGCGCGCCGTTATCTCCCCAAATATGGGGGAATGGCGGGGCGCGAAGCGCGTAAAAAATCACCGTCGCGACAAGCACAATCGGCGACCATCCCTCCATCACACACACAGCATCCCATCGTCTTCTCCGGTGACGGCAAAGCTTGGCAGGAGGTGTTTGCAGCACTATCTCTCTCTCCTCGACGGTGCCACTCTCTCTCTAATAGGCACAATTGCAGCTCCAGCTTTCTCCTCCACCAGCACAGGCCAGCCTCCTCGGCAGTGGGGATTTTTCTGCCACCGACCACCACCTGGTCTCCCTCCTCAACGTCAGCATCTCCCGACTAGCCCTTCTTCTCCAACTCCAGCCAACAGCAGCAGCAGGGACGAACAACAGCAACAAGTCAGCCACTTCAGGAACTCCTCCGGCCACCACAAGCCATCATTTTCGATGCCACCACTACAAGGAGAACCACATCGATCTCCTCTACCCGACGACAGTGGAAGGTGAGCCTCTCGTGGTGATCGGTCGACCACCATTTTACTATGCACATGCATGAATTAATTCATGCAGTGTGAAATTTGTTTGGGGCAAGCTGAACCGCTCTCGGCTTAGCCTAGTTGGCTGGGCCGGGTCTAGCCCATCAACACAAGTATATCATAGTTGGGCCCTGGGTGGGCCAGGCCAGGCCCAAAATTTTTATTTTTTAAAAAAAATACAAAAAATATTATAAAAAAACAAAAAATGTATTGTTTTCGTGCTTACAGCCGAATTCCATGATTTTTCAAGCATATTTTTCATAAAAAAAATATATGTTGCATCTTTCACATATTTTGAACAAAAATTGGATATCGTAACCAGTTTATGATTATCCGTTGGAATTTCGCCAAAATATAAAAAAATAATATTTTTTTTGTTTTATCTATCGTAGTGTAAAATTACATTGTAAAGTGCACCCACATATAAGAAAAACTTTTAACTGCGATGTAAATTACATTGTAAAGTACACCCACGGACAAAAAAAATGTTTTTTTGGAAAATGCAGTGTAAAATTCTTTTGGTTAGTCTTTCAACTCCTAACGAGGTAGAGATTCTCTCACGAAGAGAGATCTACGTCAAACTTTAGAAAAGACAATGAAAAAATCAAACTTAAAAAAACAATCAAACAACAATGCAGCTTACCTTAGGTAGGGTGCTCTGGGGGTGATGCATCTTCCCCTTGCACAACAAGTCCCCTTACCCAAGACTCTCGTAGACCAATAGGTTCCTAGTGATCTTAATACTAGGTGGCGACTCCTAATGATTATAGTCGTAATTTTACGACTATAAAACACACCTCATTTTCACTATGCGTTGTTGTCTCCCCAATCAGGGAATGGCGGGGCGCGAAGCGCAAAAAAATTGCCGTCACCCGATATTAATACCATTTTTTGAAAAAACATGCAGTTTTTTCTAAAACAACCAAAGATGGGTAAGTCACCCCATATTGAGACAATTTTTAGAAAAAACATGAAGTTTTTCTCAAAACAATTAAAGATGAGCAATTAACCCGATATTGATATCCTTTTTAGAAAAACATGAAGTTTTTCTCAAAAAGATACTGAAGATGAGTAGGTCATCCGATATTGAGACCATTTTTAGAAAAAAAAGTGTGGGTTTTTTCAAAAAAAGAACCTGAAGATGAGTAGGTCACCCGATATGGATAAAAACACTGAAGATTAACATGACACCCAATATTGAGATCATTTAAAAAAAACACAAAGTTTTTCAAAAAAAAACTTAAGATGAGTAGCTCACCTGATCTTGAGACAATTTTTAGAAAAAAAGCATGGAGTTTCTCCAAAAACACTGAAGATGAGAGGTCACCTGATATTGAGACTATTTTTAGAAAAAACGTGAAGTTTTTCTAAAAAAACAGAAGATGAGCAGGTAACTCAATATTCAATCCATTTTTATAAAAAGAGAGGAGTTTTTCTAAAAAAACATTGAACATGAGCATGTCACCAGATATTGAGACTATTTTTAGAAAAAGAGTGTAGTTTTTATAAAAAAAAAACTGAAGATGAGCAAGTCACTCGGTAGAGAGACTAGTTTTTGAAAAAGCTTGGAGTTTTTGTTAAAAAACAATGAAGTTGAGCAGGTCACCGAATAATGAGACAATTTTTAGAAAAAAAACATGGAGTTTTTCTAAAACAACCGAAGATAAGTAGGCCACCCGATATTGATACAATTTTTAGGAAAAGATGTGCAATTTTTCTAAAAAAAGACATTGAAGATTAGCGGGTCACCCGATAGGGGGAGTTTTTTTTTGAAAAATCTAGAGTTTTTCTAAAATAATTGAAGATGAGTAGGTAACCCCATATTGAGACCAATTTTAGAAAAAGCACGGAGTTTTTCAAAAAAACAAAATTAAAGATGAGGAAGTCACTCGATATTGATACCATTTTTTGAAAAAACATGAAGTATTTCTAAAAAAAGACACTGAAGATGAGCAAGTCACCCGATATTGAGACTATTTTTAGAAAAAAAAACGTGGGTTTTTTAATTAAAAAAACACTAAAGATGAGGAGGTCACCCGATATGAATACCATTTTTAGAAAAAAAACATGAAGTTGTTAAAAAAGAACTAAAGATGAGCAGGTCACCCAATATTTAGACCATTTTTATAAAAAAACAAGGATTTTTATATAAAAAAAAACACTGAACGGGT
The DNA here is from genome assembly GCA_964035475.1 of Salix caprea. Classification (NCBI taxonomy): domain Eukaryota; kingdom Viridiplantae; phylum Streptophyta; class Magnoliopsida; order Malpighiales; family Salicaceae; genus Salix; species Salix caprea. The sequence continues at coordinate 9,902,243 of OZ037746.1, forward strand.
GTAGGTCACTCGGTATTAAGACTAATTTTAGAAAAAGAGTGTATTTTTTGTTAAAAAAACATTGAAGATGAATAGGTCACCCGATATTCAGACAATTTTTAGAAAAAACATGGAGTTTTTCTATAAAAAAAATTGAAGATGAGCGGGTCACCTGATAGAGAGACTATTTTTTGAAAAAACATTGAGTTTTTCTAAAAATAACAATGAAGATGAGGAGGTCACCCAATAATGAGACGATTTTTAGAAAAATCATAGAGTTTTTCTAAAAATAACTTAAGATGGGTAGGTCAACCCATATTGAAAACATTTTTAGAAAGAACATGTAGTTTTTCTAAAACAACTTAAGATAATCATTTCACCCGATATTGATATCATTTTTAGAAAAAAACATGTAGTTTTTCTAAAATAACTGAAGATGGGTAGGTCACCCCACATTGTTTTGCACAACATATCAAAATTTGTTATGATTAACTAAAAAATTGACACTTTGTTTATTTAGGATGAAATCACACTAAATTTCAAGTCATTTGGACATCGTTTGGCGTAGGTTATAAATTTAGGTTTTAAAAGGGCTATTGTGCGTCAGTTTTGCGTTCATATATCAAATCAAATCTAAATTTACATTCTGGTTGTTGGGGTTCTAATAGAAAAATATATTAAATTTGAGGTCATTTGAATTTTTTTCAATAGATTCTAGAATCAGGTTTTGTCTTAGCATAATGGGTTTGTTTTGTATCAGGTTTTGTCTTGCCATAACTGTCGATTTCGTTCTTGCCAGTATACTATCATCATATTCGAGATATTTGACTTTTATTTGATTCATTTTACATCACTTTGACATTTGTTTGTTTTCGATCAGCTCTGGTCTTAACAAAAGTCAGATTTGCAATTTCAAGTCTAAGTGTTCTTGATGTCATAAACTCTATTCTTATTGTGTCTTTGTTGTTTCTTTTATTTGTGTCATGTATTGGTGTAAAAGATTATTCTTTGAATTTCAAGCTTCATGGGAAAAAGGATGTACAATGCCAAAAGAATGAGAAGTTTATGGGTGTAAAAGATTATTCTTTGAACCACTGTAGTTATCATTAAAAAATATATATGCAAGTGGTTAGTATGACGTGTATATATGAAGCTCTTATCAGTCACTACTTCCATAAAATGTTGTTGGAGAAATGTGCTAGCAATAAGGGAATTTTGAAGGCTTAAATAAGAGGCTAATGAAGTCAATTCCAATCCTATTAAAGATTCGAGGGTCAATCTTCTTGAAGAGAAAGGGAATGGTATGATCCATGTAAGGTCAAATTCGGACTTTGACATAAAATTTCCTACTGTCCAATTTTACACGATTGAGCATAACTCCATACCAAACTATTGGATCGAGCTAACACTTTACTAGACGATTCTAGAAGTATTTGTCAATGTTGGGGTAAAATTGCATGTTAATCGGAGCTTATAAGTCCTTGCGATATAGGTCAAAACAAGATGTACAAATTTTGTTATTTACTTTCTTTTGGCTTATGAACTTTCTATTTGACAAGGATCCTTTTTCGACAAGGATATGATAACTTGTTTTGCAGATTTTCTACGATTCAGTATATGGCCAATCATTAATTTATGAAATAAACTTGTATTTTGAGTGATGCAACACGTTTTCTTTGCCTGAACAAAGATGAAATATGAGTTATCAAAGTATAACTGATCTTGTGATGTCATTCGATTTAATTCTAATAATGTTGGTGCATTGGAATAGATTTTTATTGTGTCACATTTCTCAAATCTAATTTGCCTTTGGGAGGGTTGTTTGACCACGTGACCATAAGTTTCACATGAATTTGGTATTAGAGCAACCTCTTGATCACATGAGTCCCAAGCTAATTTGTTGATGGGGACTTCGAGTTACTTGGATGGTTGGTCAACTGCTATTTTAGTTTGTTATTTGACAATGGATTCTTTTATCGAAGTCAGTTCGCGATACATTTCAATTTTATTTTATTTTTTATTCTGAATAATTCTTGTTTTTTTAACTGAATATATATTTTTATTTTCAATTTTATTTTATTTTTTATTCTGAATAATTCTTGTTTTTTTAACTGAATATATATTTTTATTTTACGCGTACAAAAAATTAGAATTAAAGTTTTCTGCGTTTTCATTAGAGTTAGAATTGAAGATAGAGAAGATTTGGATGGAGTTCATCGATCTTGAAAAAAAAAGAGAGAAAGGAGGCCGGCGAAGTTCCATGGAAAAGTAACGTGGGCAGCTGCAGCGTATCAATTCCCTTATAAGCCAAAAAAAAAAACACGCTCTAAAAAACTAATTAAGCGCAATGGGAGCAGTATAAACGAAAATACCTCAAAATAACTGAAATATTATCATGTTAATATTCTTTGCACGTTAATAAAGCAACTGAAACAAACAGAAGCACCTTCGAAAGATCATCAACGTCAAGTCCTTACTGAATCAGACTCAACAACAACAGCAAACTGCTAGGTAATTTATCCTTTTATTTTTCTTACATGGGAATATAGTAAAATGGGTTAGGTTTATTTTTTCAGATTGTGGTCTTTAATTTGATCTGGTCGTGTCTGAGTTCTTGTAATATGCTCAGCTCATAAAATTGAAGTAGCAGAATTTTGAGGTTTTTTTCTTGGATCTTTCAGTCTTCTATATTTGTTTGGTTTCAGAGAAAATTGAGAAAGCATGAATTTTGATCAAACTTTGAAAGATAGTTGAGTTGACTCTACTTTTTTTTTTCCAGAGAAGAGAACTGCCCCCCCCCCCCCCCCCAAACAATTCTGTCGTCCTCTCTCTCCTAATAGTCTCTAATTAGATGGTTCTCTCAAGCGGAAAAATATAAGGCAAATAAAGAAGTTCAATTTTGAATCCTTTTTTGTTTCGTTTTACTTCAAAAGGTGGAAAAAGTCGCTTTTGTTTTTTCCCTTTTGCTCTCTGCTACTTGATGTATCATGATTTTGTTCTGACTGGTGTCAATTAATGGATTTTCAGGAGAACAATTTTAAGACCTGATCTTAGGGTTTGGAAAAAAGCTGCGAAGATGAGTGACAATTTGATGGAGAAGGTCAGTGCTTTTGGTGAACGCCTCAAGATTGGAGGTGCCGAGGTTGGTCGAAAGATGAGTGCAGGCATGAGCTCAATGAGCTTCAAGGTGAAGGAACTATTACAAGGTCCTAACCAAGCTGATAAACTTGTCGAGGATGCCACTGCAGAGACGCTTGATGATCCTGATTGGGCCATGAATCTTGATATCTGTGACATGATCAATCATGAAAAAGTTAGTAGTGTTGAATTGATTCGTGGCATAAAGAAGAGGATCGTGATGAAAAGTGCTAGGGTACAGTATTTAGCCTTAGTGTTGCTCGAAACATGTGCTAAGAATTGTGAGAAGGCTTTCTCAGAGGTGGCAGCCGAGAGGGTTCTTGATGAAATGGTAAAGTTGATTGATGATCCTCAGACTGTCGTCAATAATCGGAATAAAGCTCTAATGCTGATTGAAGCCTGGGGAGAGTCAACCAGTGAGCTGCGTTATTTACCTGTTTATGAAGAAACGTACAAGGTACTCCTTTTTGTTTCTTTGTGATTTCACTTTTTGAATGTTTGGTAAAGAAAAGGAATGTCCTTTACTTAATTATCTTTCGGCGTGCTAGCAACAAAATATTATCCTGAGTTTAGTGTTAATAGTTGTCTCAAGATCAGCTATGTGGCCCTTCTCCCCCTCTCTCCCCTATTAGTTCCAATTACTTGGATTATTAAATTGGATGTTGGTTTCATTTGGCTGCAAGCCTTAGCATAGAGTGTTGTATGCTTGATGAAACATGATTCCTGGCCCCAACAATCTTGGTTGAAAGGGAGGGAATCATAAAATTAAAATAAGTTTGATTAAATGAACCGTTTCATATTTAATTTGACAGAGCATTTGTTTGCTTTGAATATTTGCTTAATTAAATTGTCTTATGGATCACAGATGAAGATTATGCAGGTTATTTGCTGTGCAGTGTTTCTGTAGAAGATAAATCCACGTAGTCCTTTGCTTAGTGCAGATTTATGAATTCTTGAACCAATATTGTTTATTGACTTGTTTGTTTTGTTCTAAAGAGTTTAAAATCAAGGGGTATCCGGTTCCCTGGACGTGACAATGAGAGTTTAGTGCCTATCTTCACCCCACCTTGTTCTGTGTCGGCACCAGAAGTGGATACTAGTCTTGCACAGCAGATTGAGCATGATATTCCTCTGCAAAGCCTTACAGCTGAACAGACAAAGGAAGCATTTGATGTGGCAAGAAACAGCGTAGAGCTTCTCACAACAGTATTGTCCTCTTCACCTCAACAAGATGCATTACAGGTACTTCTTATCTACAATTTCTCGATATCCAATTACTTTCTTGTGGAGGTATTGATTTTGATTAGATTAAGAATAGCTCTATAATCCTACTTCAGATGAGATGCCTAAACTTATCTTATTGTTTATGTGTGTAAATTTTTTTGTTCCTTTACTTTCACTTGACTTTGGCAAACTAACCCATTCTATAGATATTAAAGTTGTGCATTTACTAACCTGGAAAGTTTTTCATTTTTGCAGAATTTTTTTTCTTAGAAATAGAAAACGAAAGAAAATGTTTCTACTAACTGAAAATGAAAATTGCTTTCTTAGAAACTTTGTGTTTTCTAATTCTCTACTTTTTCTTGTAATTGGAAAACCAAAAACTAGTTGTTTTCCAAACTATCCACAGTAAAATAAGAGCCTTGTTTGATTAACCTAATGTTTGTGTTCATTCCTTTTCATTTTTTTAATTTAAGCCAAATAAGGCACTTGTTTTCTATTTTGAAAAAAAAAAATGTATTTAATAAACATGTTTCCCTAGTTTTCTATGGAAGAATCTCTTTAGAATAAATAATAAAACTAAAGATGGAAACAAAATAAAAAACTATTTTCTGAAAAGTAAACACAACCTAAGTTGACTTATCTAACCATACTTAAAACCTGCTAAATTTTGAAAAAAATAAGGCTATGTTTTAGGGGGGTTTTTAAAGAAGAGAATTGTAAACAAGATTATCATGTTTAAGAGGGTGTTTGGGAGTGTGGTAGCAGCTGTTTCTTAAAGTGTTTTTCACTTAGAAATACATTAAAACAATGTTTGTTTCTTTTTTAAAATTTATTTTTGACATTAGCACATCAAAACAATCCATAAACATAAAAAAAAATGATTTTAGGTAAAAACAAAAATAAATTGGCCAACCTCCATTTGGGTAGCACTCCCAAACAGGGACTTAGATGCAACATGCTAGTCAAAGAAAAAATAGAAAATTTCTAATTTCTTAATTTAATTTTGATGATGGAGAGCATTCTTTATAAGTCGGCCCATCTATCTAAGAATCTAGGATTTCCAATTTAAATGCAGGAACAAGCAAACCCTCTACCCTAAAAAAGAAACGGTCGAGGAAAGAAAAAACCTCATAGAAACAGTCGGTCTTATCATGTCTATGTTTGCTGGTATTTTTTCTGTGGACTTAGTTCCATGGTGAATGCATCACTTTGTATATTTTATTTATTTATTATTTTAGGGTCTGCATCAAATTTTTCTTTTAGATTTTGATGATATAATAACTATTCATAAAATTTTGATAGAAAAAAAAATGAAAACTTAAAATCTTTTCTATAAACTCATTTTTTTGTTATTTTAATTTCCCTTCTGAAGTCAACTCAATTGGTGGTGCTTATTGCAATGTCATCCCTAATTACTCAAGTCCTCTAAAATAAGCCAAGTGTCACCAATAAAAATGAATACCCTTTATTCATTTATAAGATAATAAAGACTGCTAAAATGTAGACCTGTTATCATTGCAATTCTATTAGTGATTTTGACAATTCCAGTTGTTTAAATACTGATTTTGATTCAATTTTTGGTTGACTCAGTCTTACGAGCACGGCGACAAGTTTTATCATTTCCAGAACCTTGTTAAACTTTCCATGTCAAAATGCAAGTGTAACAACCATGGAGATATGGTTGGGTATTTTTGCATTACCTCTTAATTTTCGTATGTTATTAATATAAATATATGTTCTTTTCAAAATTTTCAAAATTCTTAATTGTCTGCAATTGAAATGTGATTTTCAATTCTTTTTTGGAAATGGGAATTGTAGAAGGCATTGAGGATTGAGTAGGGGAAATAAACACATGGAGAGAGAGAGAGGGAGAGAGGGAGAGAGAGGAGCTCTGTTTGTTTATGTGTGTGTCTATTGTAGAGATAGATAGCTCAGTTTAGGGGCCCCAACTTGTTGTTTTTCTGTCTTAGCCTCCTATTTTTACTCTCTTTTTTTTCTTGTTCAACACCCTCTTATGTATCTTTATTTCTCAATTTTAATGCAGCTTGCCCTGTAAATCACTTGTTCGAGTTGCCCCGACATTTAAACATTATATTTTTATTTTTAAATATACTTGGATAAGATAAAATTAAAAAAAAAATGGCCTGTAAAATTCTAGCAAATTTTTGTAGATTATCCTTCAAGTAATCATTATCTAATACTAGGAATTCCATATCTAAACTTACAAACAACTTGAGGAACAACTTGCTTACAAATAAATTATTTTGACTCTTTAATCATGGGTATTTTGTTGCTTGGAAGTAATATATATGCTTGTATAGCCAAAGAGACTTAGTTTGGAAAGGAAAAGAAAAAAATGAAACTAGGGATCTGATTGCAAATGAATTGAGTTTCAGGGACTGAATTGAATTATATGAAAAATGTATGAACATAAATGTCTGTAACTGTTAAAAAAGGTAAGCATCGTAGAGGAGGCTGTTCATGTCTCCTGTCTCTACAAGGATGTGCCATTGAGTGTGATTTCTCTAGAAGTGCATAGCTATTTTATAAGGATTGGGTCAACATGATTTGCAGTAATTTGAAGTGGCAAATATGTCAATTTCCACCAGGATGGCTGGGATTGCCTATCAGATAAAATAAAAAAACAGACATTGTTCAGTGGAGGATATTTTGCTTGCCATTTGTCTTCCACAATATCTGGCCATTTTTCCCTTACTCCTGTATTGCTTCAACCTGCTGTACTGAACATGTCCTAAAAGATAAAGAGTGGAACATACATTGCAATATTTCTAGATCAATTGTTATGTTGTCGACCTCAGCCTGTCATGAACCTCCCTGAAGTTTTATGATTTACCATCTTCCACCTAGATTTTTGTCCTGTAAGTTCTTATTTGCCTTCCAAAATGTGTTGCGGCTGCATATGGTGGTTGAAGAGAAGTAACGGATGATATCTTAATTAGGACAAAAATTTTCTCTGTAATTTTAGTTCTTTCAAAAAAGTCGTCTCTATTACCAATAGAACTTGAAAAATTTACTTGTTCTGTTTTGGTTTATTGAACAATCTCTTTCTTTTCATGCAACTTACATTTTCTCCCTCAATTCTAAAACATATTGCTATGTTAATTGAATTTGTGCATTCATACTAGGTGGTGAATAGATGCACTAAAATACCATCTCATAAAAACAAAAGGCTTTAAATTAGCAATAACTGTCAGTAGAATTCTGACCAGTGAACCAAGTTTCTGGAAGAGCCTGGAGGCTGCAAAAGTAGTTAATGGTGGTTCATATTATGTTAAACTAGAAGCTGTTGATGCCATGTTAAACCTAGAGGATGGCTAATTATTCACATCTTTTTGTATGCATATCCTCCAAGATTGCTGTCCAACACATCTTTCCAGTATTGCCATGCTATAGCTATTTCGTTTATCTTGATGTGCGTGCTGATTTCCTTAATTCCTTTGTTTCAAGAAGCTACTTGGTTTATTGTTGTTTTCTTGGTCTAAGTATCCTTCATGGACTTTTGTTTATGTTGGCGGAGATGATGATGCTTGTTTTGGGTTGGGACAGGGGTTGGTTCAGTCGGGAAATCTATTTCAGAAGTTGAGATCTTAGATATGGAATGCTTTGTTTTGATTGGCAGGATGATTTGACGACGACACTAGTCCAGCAGTGTCGGCAGTCACAATTGACTGTGCAAAGAATCATTGAGATGGCTGGAGATAATGAGGCCCTGCTTTTTGAAGCTTTGAATGCGAATGACGAGATCCAGAAAGTTCTCTCCAAGTATGAAGAGTTAAAGACCCCGTCGGTGGTTCCATCTGCACCTGAACCTGCTATGATTCCTGTTGCCGTTGAGCCTGATTCACCTGTTCATGCCAAAGAAGATGCGTTGGTCAGGAAACCTGCAGGTTCACGAGGCAGTATTCATGGAGGGAGCAATGATGACATGATGGATGATCTTGATGAAATGATCTTTGGTAAGAAGGGTGGCGGCACATCCCAAGTTGTCCATGACCCAAAGCAGCAGCAATCTTCTAAAGATGACCTCATAACCTTCTAAGCAACTCTATACAGCTGATTTCATGTTTTCATGAGGGAGGGAGGAGGCCTTTGATACCAGGCTATTCAGGTGCTGATCACGAATTGAATTCACAAAATGATTTCGCTTTATAATTTGCTTTTGGGAATTAGTCCATTGAGATTGTATGTATTTTACACTCATGATGCTCTTCCAATCATTTTGTTGCTGCTTTGATCTGCTGTCATAACTATATTTTATCTCCTCAATTTCTTAAAACTTCAGTAAAAATTATTTTTAATTTTATGAAAGACTCGCAATTTCATGATTTTTATCATTATTATTATTATTATTATTATTATTATTATGAGATTGATAATGAGTTTGTTGCACCTGATATTGCAGCAATTTAAAAAAAAACCGAATAGAGAAATAGAAAATAGAAACTGATTTTTATGGTAAGGAACTGATTACGTAATAGAAAATAGAAAAGTATTTTTTTATGTTTTTATTTTGCATTCTAGCTAAGATAGATTGCATTGCTAGTTTTGTTTTAAAGTACTAATGGTTTTGTGGTGTAATTTTGGTTTAGCTATAATATTCTAACTTTGGCGTTAATAAATATTTCATAAAAAAGGCATGACAATACCGATTTTAATGTCAGTGGACATCAAATTGTTCTTAATTACATTTAATTCTAGTATTAGAGCTTTAACCTTGAGTTTCGTGAACATCAAGATTATTTTCAACTTCATAAGCACATAAAGTTACTGTTGTAATCTCAATGTCATTAAGCATAAAACATGATCTAAAACTTAGGTTACATATGTGTTTTTAACCTAAACCCTAGTATACCCAAAGATATGGACTTGTATAAAGTTCACTTACAATCAGACCCAAATCCGTTAAGTATTTAAGCTCAATTGATGTTTATTAACCCTAAAACACAAATACAAATTTAAAATAAAAGGTTTAAGTCACAACCTCCTAAAAATAAGATAGATAAGATTTATTTGGTCTTGAATGTTGCTCACTTGTAGGTTTTTTCTAGACGAGGAAACTTATTCCTTAGAATGCTAAAAATTCTCCCTTCCTTAGAAAGTGATTTGGACTTGGATTGCATGTCATATTAGAAAAAATAAGCCTAAATAAAGATTGACATAGGGCTTAACAAATCAACCCTTTTTAGAACTTGAATGGAACCTTTCTCGCACTTGGATTAGATGAATTAAAGGTTGTCCATTAAGCTCTATAGGCATCCTTTATCTCTCTAGATCCATCTCACTCCATGTGCTCTTAACTAGCCCATTCAATGTATCCTTAAGTCTCTTTGTCCTAGCTCTTGTAATAGACCCATTTGGCACCACCAATGGGTCATTTGCGTGATTAAGCTTTGTGTAGGGTTGATCCTCATCATCCATTCTCTCTTTAAAAGGATTCGACTACAAATCATCATCACCTACATCAACAAAGTAAGATCAGAAAAATTAAAGGTAGCACTAAAATCATACTCATTTGGTAAATCAACTTTATATGTATTGTCATTTATCATTTCTAAGATTTGAAAAGGTCCATCTCCTTGCAGATGTAACTTGGAATTCCTTTAACTCAGAAATTGCTCCTTGTGCATATGTACTCAAACCCAATCAGTAGGCTGAAATAAAACTTGTTTGCGCCTCTTATTGGCTTTATTTGCATGCATATGGTTCCTCTTCTCAATTTGTTGTTGTACACTCTCATGGAGTTTTTTCACCACCTATGCTTTATGATTTTCATCCTAACTAACCTTTTCATCAATAGGTAAAGGAATCAAATTCACGAGACTTAAAGGGTTAAATCCATACACAATCAAATTGTACAGAATTAGTAGTGGAATGCACGTTACGATCATATGCAAACTTTGGCATATAATCTTCCCAATTCCTTAAGCTCTTTTGAATGATAACACGCAAAAGTTGTGTTAAAGTTCTATTAACTACTTTTGTTTGTCCATGTGTTTACGGATGACATTTAGTCAAAAATAACAACTTAGTACCTAATTTTCCTCACAACACCTTCCAAAAGTAACTAAGGATGATGAGAACCTCTTGAACATATGGTCAAACAACCCACAAACAAAGATATTAGTTCTCGGAAAGCCAAATAAATCAGGATTGATATGAGTGTGACACAAAGATATTTTGTATCGAGGCATCAGTATTATTGGATTCAAACCCCTACCCAATGAATAGCAATTCGCGAACGAGAAGTATGGATTGATAGCACTATATTTGTTGAACATTGATAAGTCGTTTTCAGTCCTTTAGAGAACCAAGGAAGAGAGAATTCTCACCTCATAAGCACACAAAGTTACTGTTGTAATCTCGATTTCAGTAAGCATAAACATGATCTAAAACTTAGGTTACATATGTGTTTTTAACCTAAACCCTAGTATACCCAAAGATATGGACTTGTATAAAGTTCACTTACAATCAGACCCAAATCCGTTAAGTATTTAAGCTCAATTGATGTTTATTAACCCTAAAACACAAATACAAATTTAAAATAAAATGTTTTAGTTACAGCCTCCTAAAAATAAGATATATAAGATTTATTTGGTCTTGAATGTTGCTCACTTGTAGGTTTTTTCTAGACGAGGAAACTTATTCTTTTGAATGCTAAAAACTCTCCCTTCCTTAGAAAGTGAATTGGACATAGACTGCATGTCATATTAGGAAAAATAAGTCAAAATAAAGATTGACATACGACGTTACACATTAGCCCTTTTCAGAACTTGAATGGGACCCTTCTTGGACTTGGATTAGAAGAATTAAAGGTTGTCCATGAAGCTTAATAGGCATCCTTTGTCCTTTTAGGTCCATCTTGCTCCATGTGCTCTTAACTAGCTTATTCAATGCCTCATAATAAGCGCACCTTAGCTTTTTAACTATATTGCTAATTTTTTTTATTTTGGTTCAACCCAAACCATCCTTGCATTATATGTTCTTTTATCAGCATCGTTACCGCGTTTCTCCACCCTATCATGTCTATAACAAACATTTTCCATCACAAAATTCATCCTCTCCATCATCTTCCTCATGACTTGCATTGGAACTTAAGCTCACCCTCGGGAGGGGTGGTGTGTTGTCCTGATTTGACATGATAGTACCTACAAAAATTGGTTAGCGGTAAAGAAATTTCCTCACGAAACTCGTGTTTTGCTCAACCATTATTAATATCCTCACTTGCTCACACCTCTCGTCTCACCTTCTTGCAGAACTAAAACCAACAACGAATACAACCAACTTTGCAGCACAAACCAAATAGGTATATATGACTCAAAAAGCAACAAAAATACAGAAAACTAACAAAACAAACTTGCGATGATAGTCTCGCGAGTAGCAAGCAAATCTATCCAAAATATGGACGAAATTAAAGACTTGAAAAAAAAAAAAGTATTCAAAACAATAACCAAGACACAAATATGTTGTAAATATGTTGCAAGAAATGAAAATAACATAAACAAAACGAATATCAAAGCTGGCGAAAAAAACTAAAAACAAACATAATCGTTTACAACAAGTCAAGCCTAAAACTTGAACCTAAGGTAAATGATGTCAAATTGAGCTATAATATGTGATGAACTGCAATTTCAACCCAAATAGTAAGAATATTAAATTTGAGAAATTTGCGATAAGGTTTGATATGCTGACGCAAAAATATTATGAATCAAACCTAATTAGACACTAAATTTAAAACCTAAACAAACATCCAATTAACCCAAAACTTAATATTTGGTGTGATTAGGACCCTAGTAATCATAATTTCATATTTGAGCTAATTCTAAATTGATTTGACCCAATTTTCTCTTTTTTGAGTGTTCTACAGTAGAAACCAATAAACATCTTTGAAGGAGTTTTTTTTTATTTATTCTTTGGTCTTTTTTATGCTACTATTATATTTTAGACAATAATAGAATAAAATAACACTTTTTTTATATGCTGCAAATTCTAGGACAAGAGAAATTGGACACTATGGATTTTTTTTTGCAAAATCAACAACAAACAAAAATTTCAAAAGGATATACCTAATTAATGGAGTCAAGCTCTGATATCAAATGATACGAACCTCTTGATCATGTGGTCAAAGACATCAATTCCTGGAAAACCAAGTAAATCAGGTTTGACAAGAGTAACACAAAGATAACTTGTATCTAGGCACCAACACTATTGCATATGAACCCTTACCTGATGATTAGCAATTCATGAACAAGAAGTATGGATTGACGCTACGAGATCAATTCAACTTCAATAAGTCGTTTTCAGTCCTTCAGAGAACCAAAAAAAAAAACTCTCACCTCACAAGCACACAAAGTTGTTGCTGTAATCTCAATGTCATTAAGCATAAAAAAAACAACTCATCTGAAACTTAGGTAGCATAAGTGTTTGTAACCTAAGTTCAACCCTAAAATACTCAAAGATGTGGTCTTGTATATAGCCTAATTAGAGCCAAATCCCTAAGAATCTATGTCTAATTGATGTTTATTAACCCTTAAACACAAAATATAAATTTTAAATAAAAAGTTTAAGTTACAGCCACATAAAATAAGATAAAAAAGATTTATTTAGGTTTCCTTCCTAGACTAGGAAACTTATTCTTTTGAATGCTAAAAATCCTCTATTGTTTAGAAAATGATCTTGATTTGGAATCCATGTCATCTTAGAAAAATAAGCCCAAATAAAGGTTGTCATAGGGCGTAACACATCAGCCCTATTTTGAACATGATTTGGACCCTTCTTGGACTTGGATTAGATGAATTGGAGGCTGCATTTTAAGCTCCAAAGGTCTCTTTTGTCCCTCTATATCCATCTCAATCCATGTGCTTTGAACTAGCCCGTTAAATGTCTTTTTAAGTCTCTTTGAACTAGCTCTTGTAATAGGTCCATTTGTCACCACTAATGAGTCTTTTGCATGATTACGCTTGGTGTTGGACTGGTCCTTATCAGAAAATGTTTGTGATAGAATTGTGGTAACAAAACTTGTACAAGTACACTTTATACAATGAAGGTTTTGGTTGGACCTAAATCAAAACAATGGTAGTAGGGCTAAAAGGCCAAGGTTGGCTGATTATGAGGCCTTTGAGGAGGACGTTGCTGATATTGATGATAGTGGTTTTGAGGATGAGACCATAAGTCATAGGTGTCGTGACAATGATTTTTTTCGCGCTTCGCGCCCCGCCATCCCTCTCTGGAGAGACAACGGCGCGCGGTGAAAATAGGGTGTTTTATAGCCGTAAAATTTACAACTATAATTCAAAGGAGTCACCACCTAGTATTAAGGTTACTAGGAACCTATTGGTCTACGAGAGTCTAGGTAAGGGGACTTGTTGTGCAAGGGGAAGACGCATCACCCCCAGTGCACCCTACCTAAGGTAAGTTGCATTGTTGTTTGATTGTTTTTCTAAGTTCAAAATTTTGCACTGCATTTTCAAAAATCTTTTTGTTTTGTCTACGGGTGTACTTTACAATGTAATTTTACACAGCAGTTACAAACTTTTTTTTTATCTACGGATGTACTTTACAATGTAATTTTACACCGTAGTAAAAATCTTTTTTATCTACGGATGTACTTTACAATATAAATTTACACCGTAGTTTAAAAACCCCTTTTTTGTTATCCATGGATGTACTTTACAATGTAAATTTACACCCTAATAGATAAAACAAAAATATTTAAAATTATTTTTGATATTTTGGCCAAATTCCAACGGATAATCATAAACCGGTTATGATATCCAATTTTTGTTTTAAAACATGAGGAAGATGCAAAAATATTTTTTTTATGAAAAAATATGATGAAAAAAAAATTGGAATCCGGCCGTATGCACGAAAAAAACACATTTTTATTTATTTTTTTTTTAAAAAAATAATAATAAAAAAATCGGGTCGGGCCCATCTAAATGGGCCGGCTCAGCCATGTTGGGCCAAGGGCCCAGCTATGATAAAATTGGGCTGGACTGGACTGTCCAGCCCTGATGGGCCGAGAGGCCCATCAACTTTGGCAGCTGGGTCGGGGACTGAAACCCGGCCCAACGACCCAACGGGACTCACTTCCCCAGCGCGCGTGAGGAAGAAGACAATGAACAGTAAAATACTCGACCACGACGAGAAGCTTACCTGCTAGCACCGTTGGGTAGAGGAGGTCGAGGTGGTGGCCGGAGTGGATGTCTGAAGGTGACGTGTGGGCTGCTGCTGCTGCGCCTGTTGCCTCTGTTACCTTTGCCTGAGAAGATGGCCGTGCTGCTGGGGTGAAGGCAGAGATGATGGTGATGAAATGGTGGTGAGGGGTGGCCGGTGTTGATGACTGGAGCTGCTGCACCGAGAGAGAGAGAGACCGACGCCTCTAGTTTTAGAGAGAGAAGCCGAGACCGAGAGAGAAAGAGCTGAACCGAGAGGGATGAAGACCAGCTATCTTTCTCACGTAAATCATCCCTTATTTTTTTGCCTTTTCTCTGCTCTTTTCTCTACTTTCTGCGTGAATTCCTTTCTTTTCTCCCCTGTCTTCTTCCTCCTCTGTTTCTGCCCAGTTTTTGCCTAGTTTTTCTTTCTTTTTTTTCCCCCCCTCTACATGCATTTCATGCATGTATTTATAGGCTTGAAAGGCAACCCTTCGGCTGCCCATGGCGTGCAGCCGAGGGGTGGCCGCCTGCCTTGCCCAGTGGCAGCGTTGGGCGTGCCTGACACTGTTCAGGCGACTGAAGAGTGCAGGCACGCCTGCAAGACAATGATTTGACCAAGATGCAATTTGGTCCCTTGATTTTTAATTTGTTCAATCGCACCCCTAATTGGTTTTAAACTTTTAATTTTGTGCGATTGCTTCCCCATGAAAAATTCAATGTCAGCCTTAAATTTGCGCGCCTTTTTTATTTTGGTCACTGACTTCCAATTTATGCTATTTGACCCTCAATTGACCATTAAACTCTCAATTGTTTTCAATTGGACCCCTGATTTTGCATAATTGGCTTGGAAATATTCAATTTAGTCTCCGAAAATTCTCAACTTCTCAAGTGAACCCAAATTAAGCTCCAGACCTTGATTTTTCATTGATTAAGCCCTTAATAAAATTAATTTGACCAACTTAAAGTATAATTAAGTCCTTGCACTTAATTAAATCCTTTAATTGGATCCTAAATTAATTCTCAAACATAATTATACTTTTAAATTGGCCGATGATTAAATCAAATTCGCCCATAAAAATATAATTATATCTCCCGACTTAGTTTTTACACAGATTTAACCAATGATAAATTATTTTTTCCTTAAATCTGTATTTCCCTCTATTTTTGGGGACAAAAGAGATACAATTAGACTCTCGAAAAGAACCAAAATTTGCACATTGATTTTTCTACCCTCGCTGACCCTCTTTATTTTATTTTTGTTATTTTTTTTGGTATATTTTGGGGAGTCACCCAAAAATTGGGAGATGACAGTTGTCCCCCTCTTTACAATGCTTACGACTAAAGTTTTGGAAAAGACTTTAGATAGTAAGCGTTGTAAAGGAAAAAAAATGAGAATGAGGGCTATAAAGCGCACTCAGAAAGGAATGATAAAATAGGGCTAGAAAGCGCACTACCAAAGAATTGAGGCCTAAGAAGGACACTCAAAAAGGATGGAAGATGGTGATGTTTGTGAATGATACAGGAAAATGGTCTCATTGTAATGGGTGACATACCCAGGTGAAAATAGTGAAGATGGTCTCATTGTAATGGGTGACCTACCCAGGTGAAAAATGGTGAAGATGGTCTCATTGCTATGGGTGACCTACCCAGGTGAAAACGAAGGTCGAGGGTTGGAAAACGCACTCGATGAGGGAAAATAGGGCTGGAAAGCGCACTATTCACATTGCTGATCGAGGGTTGGAAAACGCACTCGAAGATGAGGGAAAATAGGGTTGGAAAGCGCACTATTTTAAATTGATGGTCGAGGGTTGGAAAACACACTCGAAGATGAAGGGGAAAAATAGGGCTGCAAAGCGCACTATTTTAATTGGTGGTCGAAGTTGGAAAACACGCTTAACAAGGAGGATAGGGATGGAAAACGCACTATCTTAATTGGTGGTTGGACAACGCACACGAAAAGGAAGAAAAATAGGGTTGGAAAACACACTATTTTAGCTTATGGTTAAGGGTTGGAAAACGCACTTAAACAAGGAGGATAGGGATGGAAAACTCACTATCTTAATTGGTGGCTAGAGAGCTCACCCAAATTCTGGAAAGAGATAGGGCTAAAAAGCATGCTATCTGAGTTGGTTGATGGCTAGAAAGCTCACTCAAATAAGGAAAGGGATAGGATCGAAAAACACTCTATCTGTTCTGATGAAAGGCTCGCAAGCGCTCTTAGGGAAGTGAAAGTGGTGAGGGCTCAAAGGTGCACACAAAATGATGAGTAGAGGTTTGTAAATTACAATTCCTCTAAAACATTTCTTGGATCCCTAGGAAGATGCAATGCATAATGACACCCAGAATCAAGAAACAAATAAAGTTGAAAAGCACGCTCAAGGAAATGAGAGAGGTGAAAGCTTGAAAGCGTGCACACAAAATGATGAATGAAGGTTCGTAAATTACGATCCCTCCAAAACATTTTTTAGATTTTCAAGGGGATGCAATGCATGATGTCACCCAAAATTAAAGCTGAAAAGCATTCTCAAAGAGGTAAGAGCTTGAAAGCGTGCACAGAAAATGAATGAAGGTTCATAAATTACGATCCCTCCAAAATATTTTTTGGATTTTCAATGGGGATGCAATGCATGATGATGCATGTATACTTACCTGAGAGATATAGGTCCCATTTCTTCCTTCAGGCCTTCTTTTACGGGATTTGGACCTCTAGATTTGATGGCTTCTCGCTTCTGCATACTCAAGCCGCAACTTGTTGATTTTGACCACTACAGATGATAGATTTTCCATATCAACATGCCCCCCCAAGTTTGATCCAAATTCTTTGAAAAGGAATTATGGAGTCAACTTCGTGATTTGACGGCTTCTCGCTTCTGCATACTCAAACCGAAACTTGTGATTTTGACCACTGGAGATGATAGATTTTCCATATCAACATGCCCCCCTGAGTTTGATCCTGATTCTTTGAAAAGGAATTATAGAGTCAACTGCATGATTTGATGGCTTCTTGCTTCTGTATACTCAAGCCGCAACTTGTTGATTTTGACCACTGCAGATGATAGATTTTCCATATCAACATGCCCCCCAAGTTTGATCCAAATTCTTTGAAAAGGAATTATGGAGTCAACTTCATGATTTGACGGCTTCTCGCTTCTGCATACTCAAACCGCAACTTGTGATTTTGACCACTGGAGATGATAGATTTTCCATATCAACATGCCCCCCGAGTCTGATCCAGATTCTTTGAAAAAGAATGATGGAGCCAGCTTCAATTGCATTTGTAGATTGCCCCCTTGTTTGGTCATGCCCTAAAATTGTTTTGGGCTTCAGGTGTTTGCAGAAAAGGGTTAGTCATTTGCAATGATTGTTTATATATGGGAATTTTTGGAATTTTGAAGTCATTCCAAGCACAAAAACCATTTTGATTGCCCCAGTCGGGCCATGTCACACCAGTGTTTTAGGCTACAAGTGTTTGCAGGAAAGGGATGGCTATTTGCAAAAATTGTTTTCATGTAAAACTTTTGGAATTTCAAAGTCATTCCAAGCACAAAAACCATTTTGATGTTTGTTTAACAAACTTGTTGTCGAAAGAATTCAAGTGATCTCAATGTCAGGTTTTATGTTGACTTTGACAAGAAAGTGAAATGATATTTACAAGTCTCGTATGTCAGGAAGACTTCGATCAGGTCGTGTAAAGCATTTGTAAGGATTGTTTCAAATGGAAAAGCATTGATTATCGGTCCAGATAACTCGTATTTGATCAGAAAGGGCTTTATGAAGCTTGTAATGTAGGCTTAGGTTACTGGCTACGAAAAAAAGATATTTGTAGGCTCAAAAAGTGTTTAAGGGTTCTTTAGACTAAGGATCACTTAGTGCTGCTTACTTCATTTAGCCCTCATGATTGATTTTCATAGTGACCTAGCATGCCCCCCAGTTTTTTGTTTGGGCTTTCATCTTGACATGCCCCCCGGTGTTTGTTTGGGCTTTTATCGCGACATGCCTCCAGTATATTTTTTTTTGGGGTTTCTATGTTGGGTTTTGAGTACTACCAAAATGTTGAATTAATTTGCTATAGTGTACTAAATCCCTTTTTATGTTTATGCCCCCCAACTTTGTTCGGGCGTCACTTGTTATTGAGGACTGTTTTGTAGATTTTTTTTTTTGGCACTTGCCCCCAGTGTAGGGTGTGATCCTTATCAGGGTTAATTATCAAGAAAAGATTATTAGGCTCAAATAAGGACTTCAAGGGATATTTGAGACTTTGTGATGGCATATCAAAGATGGCCTTTCCTCATTTCAAAAAGATGCAATCTGAATCAATAAGCTTTGCTTTTCCATGCAAAACATTTTTTTTGATTTTTTTGGATTATTTGTTTGGCTAAGGTTAGCTTTATTATGTGGGTTTTGGTGGTATGAGATCACCTTTCAAATGAAATCCTTTGAATTCCCAGAACACATTTATTAAATAAACATCAAAATGACATTCATTTTCGTACTAGACTTTTGATTTGCCAAAAATCTTTATGAAATCATGGGATCATGTATACTTTGGACGAAAAGGTATATGGAGTGCTTGTGTTATTTAGACAAAAAAAGCAAGAACACATCATAAACACAAGAAAATACATAATCACTGCAAGGAAATGTTTGCTTAACAACAAAAAGGTCTTGTGGCATTACAAGCAAAATTGTCGACAAGTCAAAATGCGGATATAATGTGTGGACATGACCAAAACAAAAGGAAATCACGAAAGCAGACTTCATCTCCTAATATCGGCACATTCCATTTTCAAAAGCTTTTGTCGATTTCACTTTAAATGGTGCAGACACTTGGTACCCTATTTCCGTGAAGCTTACTTGGGTGCCGGACCTAGATTTCCTTCGGATGTTATCCACCCCACTTTAATCAATTGCATGAGCATCTTCTTGAAGGCACCACAAGTGTGAATGCTATGCCCTACAGCACCGGCATGGTATTCACAGCTTAAATCAGGCTTGTACCAATCAGGATAAGGTGGCTGCAAAGGTGCATAAGGTTCAGGAGCTATTTTTCCAGTGCTTACCAAGTTTTGATACATCTCATTCAAAGGCAATGGTAATGGAGGTAGCTGATCTTGGGTTTTCTGGTAATTTCTTTTCGGGAAATTTTTAGGTGGATCTTTGGCTTGAAAATTAATGTTGGCAATTTGAGATGAAGGGTTATGGTAGTTTTGGAATTGGTTGTTCCTACCCTTATAGTCATCTTCGAAATGCTCGGTATCTTTTCTCTTGCCTTCAAAGCCCATTTTCTCCACAGGTGCAGAAATTCTACCACTTTTAATTCCCTGTTCTATTCGCTCTGCCACAGCTATAGCATCCGTGAATTGTTGCGCTGAACTGCCCATCACATGTTCGTAATAGGGCACTCTTAGCGTGTTGGCGAACAATGTCACCATCTCTTTATCTAGAAGCGGGGGATGTACCTGTGCAGCAAGGTCTCTCCATCTCTGCGCATATTCCCTTATGCTTTCTTTGTCTTTCTTCTCCAGATTGGACAAACTTGTTCTGTCGGGAGCGATGTCCATGTTATACTTATATTACTTGATGAAAGCATCTACCAGATTTTTCCAACTACGGATCCTGGTGTTGTCTAATCTCATGTACCAATTCAATGCTGCCCCACTCAAACTGTCTTGGAAAAAATGCATCAATAGCTTTTCATCATGAACCACTTCTGCCATTTTGTTACAGTATGATTTCAGGTGAGTGACAGGGCATTGTGTCCCGGTGTATTTGATAAATTCAAGGACACGAAACTTCTTTTGTATTACAATGTTCGGGACTAGACACATTTCTGCAGCTTGTACTGGGTCATATAAGTTTACCCCTTCAATGGCCCTTATCCTGGCTTCCAGCGTCGCCATCTTATCTTGGTCAATACCCTCTGATGCTTCTATAACTGTTGGGGTTGGCGCAGGTGTCGGCACTGCTGATTGTACGAAAGCTGGGATCTGTTGCGGATCCTGAACCCTTTCTCCTATCACCTCTTCATGGTGGTTAATTCCTTGTGTTTGAGTAGCCGCTACAGGTCTAGTTGAAGGACCCTCGCCAGAGGTGTTTCTTAGAGCTTGCTCGAGTAAGCTAGTAAGACTAGCCACGCTAGCTTTTAGAGAATCCAGTTCTTCTTGAAAATGAGCATCACGGTGGGCATGCTCTTCGTCCTCCATATTTCTTTATTAGAGTCGAGTGGTAGGAGCTCTTCAGGGACCTATATTTCAATCTACTGATGATATGTTATGCACGATGATGGATACATGTGGATGCAAATGTATGTATATACATATCGGGTGAATTATCGAGGAGTTTGTACCCAAAGACAAGTTCTAAGTCTTTACATGAGGGGTAAGCTTTCTATCTGGTCCCAAAGGTCTATAAACTGCCCAGTGACTACCTTACGTGAAGGTAGTATAGGGGTTTACAAGAAATGGTTGGGGCACAGTATGACCGCCATTAACAAGTAAACACTCAGTTCATAGTTGGATGTTTCACGAATCTGAACCCCGACTGAAAGTCATGGGGCAGACCGCTAATCCCCACCTAACTTAAAATTGGGTTTACTCTGAAAATTAAAATGCATGCTAAAGCAGTAAAAATGCATGTTAAAGTAGTAAAAACGCGTGCAAAAACAAACTTAAGAATAAAGAATCAAACAAACAAAGCTTAGTCCGGCAAGTCCCCAGCGGAGTCGCCATCTGTCGCTACGGCGATTTTTTTCGCGCTTCGCGCCCCGCCATCCCTCTCTGGCGAGACAACGGCGCGCGGTGAAAATGGGTTGTTTTATAGCCGTAAAATTTACAACTATAATTCAAAGGAGTCGCCACCTAGTATTAAGGTTACTAGGAACCTATTGGTCTGCGAGAGTCTAGGTAAGGGGACTTGTTGTGCAAGGGGAAGACGCATCAACCCAGTGCACCCTACCTAAGGTAAACTGCATTGTTGTTTGATTGTTTTTCTAAGTTCAAAATTTTGCACTGCATTTTCAAAAATCATTTTTTTTTGTCTGCGGGTGTACTTTACAATGTAATTTTACACCGCAGTTACAAACCTTTTTTTTATCTACGGATGTACTTTACAATGTAATTTTACACCGTAGTAAAAATCTTTTTTTATCTCAGATGTACTTTACAATATAAATTTACACCGTAGTTTAAAAACCCCTTTTTTTGTTATCCATGGATGTACTTTACAATATAAATTTACACCCTAATAGATAAAACAAAAATATTTAAAATTATTTTTGATATTTTGTCCAAATTCCAACGGATAATCATAAACAGGTTATGATATCCAATTTTTGTTTTAAAACATGAGGAAGATGCAAAAAAAAAATTTTATGAAAAAATATGATGAAAAAAAATTTAGAATCCAGCCGTATGCACGAAAACAACACATTTTTATTTCTTTTTTTTTAAATGCAATTTTTTTGTAATATTTTAAAAAAAAATAAAAAAAAAATAAATCGGGTCGGGCCCATCTAAATGGGCCGGCTCAGCCATGTTGGGCCAAGGGCCCAGCTATGATAAACTTGGGCTGGACTGGACTGTCCAACCCTGATGGGCCGAGAGGCCCATCAACTTTGGCAACTGGGCCAGGGACTGAAACCCGGCCCAACGACCCAACGGGACTCACTTCCCTAGCGCGCGCGAGGAAGAAGACAATGAACAGTAAATAGTCGACCACGACGAGAGGCTTACCTGCTAGCACCGTTGGGTAGAGGAGGTCGAGGTGGTTCTCCCTGTCATGGTGGCGTCGAAAATGGTGGACCGTGGTGGCCGGAGTGGACGTCTGAAGGTGACGTGTGGGCTGCTGCTGCTGCGCCTGTTGCCTCTGTTACCTTTGCCTGAGAAGATGGTCGTGCTGCTGGGGTGAAGGCAGAGATGATGGTGATGAAATGGTGGTGAGGGGTGGCCGGTGTTGATGACTGGAGCTGCTGCACCGAGAGAGAGAGAGACCGACGCCTTTAGTTTTAGAGAGAGAAGCCGAGACCGAGAGAGAAAGAGCTGAACCGAGAGGGATGAAGACCAGCTATCTTTCTCACGTAAATCTTCCCTTATTATTTTGCCTTTTCTCTGCTCTTTTCTCTACTTTCTGCGTGAATTCCTTTCTTTTCTCCCCTGTCTTCCTCCTCCTCTGTTTTTGCCCAGTTTTTGCCTAGTTTTTCTTTCTTTTCTTTCCCCCCCTCTGCATGCATTTCATGCATGTATTTATAGGCTTGAAAGGCAACCCTTCGGCTGCCCATGGCGTGCAGCCGAGGGGTGGCCGCCTGCCTTGCCCAGTGGCAGCGGTGGGCGTGCCTGACACTGTTCAGGCGACTGAAGAGTGCAGGCACGCCTGCAAGACAATGATTTGACCAAGATGCAGTTTGGTCCCTTGATTTTTAATTTGTTCAATCGCACCCCTAATTGGTTTTAAACTTTTAATTTTGTGCGATTACATCCCCATGAAAAATTCAATGTCAGCCTTAAATTTGCGCGCCTTTTTTTATTTTGGTCACTAACTTCTAATTTATGCTATTTGACCCTCAATTGACCATTAAACTCTCAATTGTTTTCAATTGGACCCCTGATTTTGCATAATTGGCTTGGAAATATTCAATTTAGTCTCTGAAAATTCTCAACTTCTCAAGTGAACCCAAATTAAGCTCCAGACCTTGATTTTTCATTGATTAAGCCCTTAATAAAATTAATTTGACCAACTTAAAGTATAATTAAGTCCTTGCACTTAATTAAATCCTTTAATTGGATCCTAAATTAATTCTCAAACATAATTATACTTTTAAATTGGCCGATGATTAAATCAAATTGGCCCATAAAAATATAATTATATCTCCCGACTTAGTTTTTACACAGATTTAACCGATGATAAATTATTTTTGCCTTAAATCTATATTCTCCTCTATTTTTGGGGACAAAAGAGATACAATTAGACTCTCGAAAAGAACCAAAATTTGCACATTGATTTTTCTACCCTCGCTGACCCTCTTTATTTTATTTTTGTTATTTTTTTTGGTATATTTTGGGGAGTCACCCAAAAATTGGGAGATGACAATAGGGAAGGTTTTCGGAAGCCTAGAAACTGAAGGGATTTTCAAAATAGAACTAGAGGTCAATTCAACCAAAGAGGAAACTTTCATAATTTTAAGGGACATGATGATGAAGATGGTGATTTGGATGCTATCTAACTAAAATCACCTACTTTTCTAGATAAAAACGATCCGGAAGCGTATTTGAAGTGGGAGAAAAAGGTGGATTGAATTTTTGATTGCCATAACTACTCGGAGGCAAAGAATGTGAAATTGGTAGTCATTGAATTTATAAAGTATGCGCTGATTTGGTGAAATCAGAATACTATTAGTCGGATAAGGAGTGAAGAAAGGTTGGTAGTGTCGTGAGAGGAGATCATGGTGTTGATGAGAAGATGATTTGTTCCTAACCATTATTATAGAGATTTGTATATGAAATTACAGGGTTTGAATCAGGATTTTAAGTCTGTGGATGAGTATTTCAAGGAGATGGAGATCACAATGATTCGGGCCAACATGATTAAAGATAATGAGCTACTATGACTAGATTTCTTAATGGAATGAATAGAGACATTGTGAATGTTATAGAATTGCAACATTATGTTGAATTGGAGGACATGTTTAGCCATGTGCTCTGAATTAGCTCATTCAATGTTTTTTTTTAAAAAAATTCCTAGCTCTTGTAATAGACCCACTTGGCACCACCAATGGGTCATTTATGTGATTACGCTTGGTATTGGGCTAATTCTCATCATGATAAGATAGTCTTTTTATTTTTTTTTGACATACGAGGTTGAAATGCTCCTTAGTTTCAATCTATTGTTAGATTAGAAAATAAATAAATATATATATATATATATATATATATATATATATATATAGGGTTTGCAAAAAATATACTTTCTTTAAATGCTTAGAAATTATTTTAACATCATAAATAAAAATATATAGAATGACACTAAAATCATAACTCTTTTGACATAAATTTCTCATATTGTTTAAGGTTATGGCATACCAATCCTAACATAATATATATGTTTGCTGCAAAGCATTACACTAGGATTGAACGTTGGGGCAAAATACATACATATATATATATACATATATATATACATACATACATATATATATATATATGTTAACCTTTTCTAACATAGTTTATTCAAATTAATAGAGAAAATTTTATCATGTGTTCATGACTTTTGAAACTATTATGCACAATATCATAGCAAAATATGTGATATTTAAGATTGATGAGTTTAGTAAAACTAAATGGTTTCTCATTTTTTTGTTTATTTATAGTTGCCATTGACGGGGTAGGTTGTCTTCAAGTAACATGTTTCATGATTACAAATCTAAATATATTGTTTTAAGATATATTTTGTCTCAATCTCTCAAATGGTGGAATGAGATATCAAACGTTGTTTTAAAACAAAAATCAAGTTATTTTATAAAATTAAAATGCATTTCAATATCTATTAATGAATTACAACATATGTATTTAGAAGGGAGGTTTTTAGAAATCCAAATGATATGAACATCTTCGTCACGTGGTCAAGCAACTCCCAACAAAAATGACATTTCATCAAGAAAGTTGAAAATCAGGTTTGAGAAGTGTGACACAATGGAAACGTTTCTCAAGGCACCAACATTATTGGAATTGAATCGAATGACGCCACAAGGTCAGTTAAACCTTGATAAGTCAGATTTGATCTTTATTCTAGCATAGAAAGTCTTGCATCACACAAAACACAAATTTATTTCATTTATTCATGGCTGCTAGGTTTCCAGCATACAATTAACTTATATAATGTTTCAAATAACCTTAATGAATTCTCATATGTAGGCTAATTTGAGTCCACTTACAAATTGACCCAAATATGTAATAATAACCCAAAAACTAATAAGAAAATGATAAAAAAGAATAACAATCCAAAATTACTATCTTATATATTCTTGTATCAGATTTGTCACCCCAAAGAAGTTCTAAATAAACTAGGAAATCTAATGTGTCCCAACATCTTAATTAACCCAAGCCAACTTTGGATTCCATGTGACCCAAATCCATAACCATTAAAATGAACCAAATAAGACCCAACATACACTCCAAATAAGCTTTCTTTCCCAAAAGGATTTGGACAACAAATTTCATTGAGCCTATTATGACCTATATCACAAGGTCTTCCTAAACTCCGATTCATTTGAAATTTCATTCTCACATAGTAGTATAGCTCTCGAATTGTTTGGTAAAGGTTCAGCTCAATCCAATGGTTAGATATGGAGATATTCTCAATAGCATAAAACTAAAACTTTACATCAAATTCTGAATTTGACCATGTTGGATCGTAACATTCCCTCCTCTTCAAGAAGATTCTCCCTCGGATCTTGAATATATTACAAACTTCATTAGCCTCTTGTCCAACAACATTGTATGAAAGTAGTGACTAATAAAAGTTTCAAATAAGCACGTTATAATAACCACTAATGTGAACCTCTTGATCACGTGATCAAATAACCCCCAACGAAGATGATATTTCACCAAGAGTTGAAAATCAGGTTTGTGAAGTGTGACACAATGAAAACCTTTCCCAAGGCACCAACACTATTTGAATTTAATCGAATGACGCTACAAGGTTAGTTAACCCTAAGTCAGATTTGATCTTTATTCCAGTATAGAAAATGTCTTGCATCATGCAAAACACAAATTTATTTCATTTATCCATGGCTGCTAGGTTTCTAGCATATAATTAACTGATATATGGTTTCAAATAACCTTAATAGATCCTCATATGTAGGTTGATTTGAGTCCACTTACAAATTGACCCAAATATGTAATAATACCCAAAATAATAAGAAAATAATAAAAATCCAAAATTAATATTCTAGATATGCTTGTATCAAACTTGTCTTCCCTAAGAAGTCCTAAATAGACTAGGAAATCTAATTTGATCCTAACATCTTAATTAACCCAAACCAACTTTGGATTCTATATGGCCAAAACCCATAAGATTAAAATGAACCAATAAGACCCAGCATACACTCAAAATAAGCTTTCTTGCCCAAAATGAACTGGACAACAAATTCGTTGGGCCTGTTATGACCTATATCACAAGGCCTTCCTAAACTCCTATTGATTTAATAATTCATTCTCACATAGTAGTATACCTCTATAATTGTTTGGTAAGGGTTCATCTCAATCCAACGGTTAGATAGGGAGATATGCTTAATAGCGTAAAACTAGACAATATGAAACTTTAAATCAAATTTTGAATTTGACCATGTCTGGATTGTATCACCAAACATGTTTCTTATAAAGTTATCATAATAAGGTTTACTAGCTTATCAACCATATTAATATAAAATTATGCGATCTTTTTACTTCAACAAGTGACGTATCTCATGCAACAGAAAATCTAATTACTTCCTCTTTTGTTGGTGGTATCATCATCAATATCAATAATAATATCACCATAATAACATAATTATCCCATACTAGACAATTTAAATTTGTTAAATAACATAACAAAGCCAAATTCTAATTCATCATTGTCACAAATTAATCTAGCTACAAACATTTTCTATTCTGGTAGACTTGTGTGTGAGTTTTTATTAGATGGACCAAACATGCCGACCTAACTTTCAAGCTCAATAGTGCTTGACCTTTTTTTTTCCAATGTTATTTTAATTAATACCTTATTATATTTATATTTTCAAAATAATTTTAAAATTATATGTAAAGTAATACCACTTCTCTTTTTTATTTTGTTTATACAAACTCTTTTAAATAACAATTATTTCTTAATTATTTTATATGCATTTAGTTTCTTAAGAGATTATTATAATTTATCTATAATATTTTATGTTTTATATACATAAAAATTATAGTAGAAAAATGAAATATTTATTTTTGGATAATAAGTTTAATATTTGTAACCTTGCTTAATTTATTTATTTATTGCATTTTTCTTAATTTCATGTGTCTATTTTTACTATAAATTAATTAAAAAAAATCATTTTTTTATGAAAAAAGTTTTTAAACACAATTGTCTAAAAGATCAGAGCTGTAAGACTGTATGTCTTGGTCTATATATAACTCTCAATTTTTTAATTTTGATCTTTATTTATTGTTAATGACTTTTTATATATTTATTAACACATATAGTTCTTCATTTATTTTATTTTATGTTAGCAAAAGTTTTTTTTATTTTTATTTTTATTTTTTTCTAAATAAAAAAACATGTTGAAAAGCTTGTGTATTCATTTTTTATATATAAAAATTAAAAGGCGTGAAATTTTTTACAATGCATGTTCTCATTGTTCATCCTCTTACATATTATTGTGGATGAAATGTGAATTTGTTTTCAATTTATCCTTAAATTTGTTTTACTTAATGATTTGGTTCTAATTAAAGACTAATTGATTTTGACTTGTTATGAAAAAGTGAGATTTAAAGATGAGGGATCTAAATAAAAAAAAAGTGCCATAAATTTTCAAAAAGATGCACTTTGGTACTTGAACTTAAAAGATAACTCATATTATACAATTTCGGTACCCCAACATTTTTGAAATTCAATTTTGGTATTAAAGTTTACTTTTGTTGTTTGTTAGTCCTTGGTTGAGAGAGTTGGGTTTTTTTTTAATTTATTTTGGTTTTTGGGATAGTTTTTGAAGCTACAAATATGTTTATCATAGTTTTTAAGGTGTTTTATAGGTTTTCGGGTCAAAATGAGTTGAAAAATGATTTTTTGAGAAAAAAAAATTCAATTTGAATTTTCCAGCCACTATATTGATAGAAATTTGGACAAGATTGGATGATGATTGTTTGTTTTATTTCAAAAAAGAGGGCAAACATCATGTTGTTTACCGAGGTGTATAGCAAAAACATATAAAGCTCAATCATGCTAATTCTAACAAAATGAGTCTAAAGGACTGACTTAGTGGGTGTTTGGTATTGTAATTGTGGGTGAAGTTGAAAAAACACTTGTATTTGATGTTTGGTTATCCTTTAACCTCAGTTTTAATTTATATAAGACCCACCTTTTGTTTTCTACAGACTATGATTTTGGAAAAACAGAAAAAAGATGCTTCTCATGTTGAATAAAAATAGTCACTGACATCAAGGATGCAAGTATTAGTGGTCAGGAATAGTTGCTGAAACCTAATGCTCATGTATTCAAGCTTACTAAAACTTTTTGGTGTCTAGTTCAGAGGTCATGACATACATACTTAGAAAATTAAAAAAAAAAGGTCATTTATTTAAGCTTACCAAAAACTTTCACTTATTTTTAATGTAACGACATAAGAATTCTGAGTAATAAGAGATCCTATTATATTTAAAGGTTATTATTTATCATAAATGTTTTTTCTCATCATTTTTATGAATGTTTGTTTGTACTAGTGAATAAAAAGATTGTTAAGAATATGTAGCACATGATATTGTTTATAAATCAAACTTATGTTAAGTATAATCGTCCATAAATAAATGGACTCTTTGATATTTTATCAAAAACAAAAAAAAAGTGATAAATAAATGGAATCTTGAATAATTGATAAAAGAAAATGATAATTGGGATCTTGAACAATTGATCAAAACAAAAAGGGAAATGCTCACATTTATCTTCAATAATTTAGAGAAAAAAATGATAATTGGAACCTTGAATAATTGATAAAAAAAAATGATAATTGAGATCTTGAATGATTGATAAAAACAAAAAAGGAAATGCTCACATTTATCTTCAATAGTTTAGAAGAAAAAAAATGATAATTGAGATCTTGAATAATTGATGGTAACATAATAGAATGTTTTTTTGGAGTATGGAAGCAAAGGTGAAGAATTTTACAAAACATGTCAGTTTATCTATATAAAACGTAGGTTGAGATTGTTGTTGCATCGATGACACTGTATACCTATATTAGAATGAGATCACAAGACGATGTTGTTTTTGTTGAATATGATCGTAGTCCCAATTATATCCCGGATGATTTTTTACCAGATATTATAGCTCTAATAGTCAGGGATTGTAGAGGCCTTCACGTATGAATTTTGTACGTGATAGCATCACAAGTAGTTTGATGGGAGAATAAAAATAAATGTCTAATTTGCTTGAGTTATTAATTATATTATGTTATTATGATTATTAAATCTACAATATATAAAAAACAAAAAATCCTAGGTTATTTCTCTCTCTCTCTCTCTCTCTCTCTCTCTCTCTCTATATATATATATATATATATATATAGACACACACACACACTAGCCAATGCCCCCACGCCCCGTCGTGGGTGACACCATATTTTTTTTAACCTAAAAAAAATTAATTATGTGAGATTTTTTTATTATGATATAAATTTAGATAAAATAATAAAGTTGTGCGGAATTTCTATTAAAATAAAAAAGCAAAATATTTTTACAAAAAAATAATCACAATAATAAAAATTAATTATGTGAGATTTTTTTTATTATAATATAAATATAGGTAAAATAATAAAGCTGTGCGGAATTCCTGTTAAAATAAAAAAGCAAAACATTTTTACAAAAAAATAATCTTTAAAATTATCATTATTATGACGCAAATAATAAAATCATAAAATTATCTGATTCGAAGAATAGAAAAAAATAACAAAAAAACACAAAAACTAAGGCCCTATTTGACATTGCTTTTCAAAAATATTCTTGAAAAAAATGAATATTTTTCATTTTTTTTATATTATTTATTGTTGAATTTTCTAGATCATTTTCATATGCTGATAACAAAAATAATTTTTAAAAAATAAAAAAAATATGATTTTGATATATTTATGAACAAAAATAATTTTTAAAAGCAACCTTAACCACACTTCAGATGTGTTTGGAATTACGTTGCAAAAGAATTTTTGAAATTTTTTATTTTTGATAATAAATTATTTTTTTTTAGTATTTTTAAATTATTTTCATGTTCTAATTTCAAAAATAATTTTTTTTAAATAAAAAAATATCATTTTAATATATTTCTAAATAAAACTTATTTTTAAAAATAACTTCAATAACATTTATAAACAATTATTTTAACCAAAAGATGTAAATGTGAAAGCCAATCCAACATAAAATTCAAGTATTCAAATTGATAGACCTTAGTTTATTAACAATGATTAAAATGATTTGACAATTTTTTATACTAAAAAAATCAAGGGGTCTTTCTATCAATATCTTTAAATAAATTAAATCAAATCAATCATTTCTCCATTTGATTTTTAAATTCAAAATTGCCGTTTGCCTCAATTACTCATCAAACCAGTTCTTTAGTTTTAAAACAAAGTTTTTTATATTATATTATTAAATTCAATATATTTAATATAAAATAAGATAAAAAATAATATTTAATTGTTTTTCAATATGAAAGTTTACCAACCGTGATTAAGTTGCATCAATCTGATAACACTAACCAAATGATACTAAAAATACACAATTTCTGTTTATCTCTCCTCCACCTCCTCCGCCCCCTCTTCGTTCTTCTTGGGTCCTCCCCCTTCACATTACTTGCCCTAAAAAATTGAAGTGCATTTGCAGTTTTTTTTTAAAATGAGTTTTTTTTCCACCTAAAATGAACAATTAAAAACCAAAATTAAGAGCGTATATATATAAATATGGACAAAATTAGAGACTATTTAAAAATATATCTAAAAAATAAAGGAGCTAAAATGAAAACAAAATAAATAATTTAAACAAAAGTATTAAATTAAAAAAATTAAAATCGTTGTAAGGAAAAAATAAATAATTCTTTAATTTCTTGATTTAGTTACGATCCCTTTATATTTTCAGTAATTTTGGTATAATTTTAAATAATTTGTTTGTATTTATATATCTATATTCTTAGTTTTGACTTTTAATTTTTATTAGAATTTATCTTTGTATTAAATGTAACTTTGGTTAAAAAACAAAGTGAGTACACCTTTGTTGGTGTGAAATGAAAGTAAAACTCTCTCTTATGCATGTATAGTTAATCTTCAGTTATTAGTTATTTGTTATATTTTTAAGACGTTAATATTAAATAAATATTAAAATATATAATTATTTTTATGAGAAAAAACCTTTAAAATAATTTTTCTCATTATTTTAAATGTATTATTTATAATAAAATGAATATATTAAAAAAATAAATAATTAAAAGTCTTGTAGATTAATTGTTTCGCTCTAATGTATAACATTATTAAAAAAAATCAAGAACCATTAATATTTTTTGACATGTTATAAAATGTGGTTTTGTCTACGGCGAAGCGCATACAAGTGACTCATATATTTTGTATTTGTAGATAATTTGATAAAAAAATTCACCTATTTTGTCTATATGCAGCTTCATATATTTTTTATTCATATAATATTAGATATGAAATATCATACATTTAAAAGTTAGAAACATCATTTTTTCACAAAAAACAACAATGATTAATGAATTATTTTGATTATTATTCTTATTGTTATTATCATGATTGTTAAATTATCATAATTATTATAGCTGTTATTGTAATAATTATTATAAATAATTAATATTCTAATCATTAATGATAATATTATCATTGCTACTATCATTATCTTTATAAAAAGAAATTCATTTCTTTTTATTTTCTAAGATTTATTCTCCATATTATTATATTTGAAGTATTGCAGAATACTAAGATTAAAATACTTTGAAATGTTTTTAAAAAAAATCACTTCATTTATATATATATATATTTATTCTCCATATTATTATATTTGAAGTATTGCAGAATAATAAGATTAAAATACTTTGAAATGTTTTTAAAAAAAATCACTTCATATATATATATATATATATATATATATATATATATATATATATATATATATATATATATATTAAGGTGTTAATATTAAAAAATGCCAAAATATATAATTATTTTTAAGAGAAAATGCTTAAAAATAATCGTCATCATTATTTTAAACGTATTTTGCATAATAAAATGAATATATAAAAACCTAATATACAATAATTATTATTATAGCATTATAATTTTTTTTTGCTATAGTAAGAACCAAAAGTTTTGTAGGCTGATTATTTTGCTCAGATATATAACATTATAAAAAAAATCTAAGACCATTAGTATTTTTTTTACACGACGAAGTGGAGAGCAATTGACTCGTATATTTTTTCATTGTAGATAAATTGCCACAATGTTTCCAGCTGTTTCGTCTATATGTCACTTCATATATATTTTTGTTTATATGATATTAGATATGAAATATCATACATAAAAACTTGAAGAAGTCAACATCTAAAAAAAATAACATCAATTGGTAAATTATTTTGATTATGATTGTCATTGCTATTATCATGATTTTTAAATGGTCACAATTATTGTAGCTATTATTATAAATATTATAGTAAATAATTTGTATTCTAATTATTATTATTCATACTATCGATGACACCATAATTACTGTTAGAAAAAAAAACATTAAATTTTTTATTTTATTTTATATGATTTATTCTTCTAACATATTTATATGAAAAAAAAACTTACAAATAATTGTTATCATTATATTGAATACCTTATCTATAATAATTAGAAATTTCAACACCTAATAATATTAACAAAAAAAACAATTAAAAAACAAAATAAATGACAACAAAAATAAATATTATTAGATTTAAGAAAATTATTTGACTTGAAGAATAAATAAAAATTAAAAACAAGAGAAAAAATAATAAATATCAATTTTCAAATGATCACCGATACAAATTAAAATTTAAACATTAAATAAAAAAATCTTAATAACAGTGGAAATAATAAAAATAAGAAACAAAAACTAAGAGCATGTACCACTACTAAAAATGGGGGGCGTTTGCAACGGACGTGTCCGTTGCAAACAAGAAAGGAGGCCGTTGCAAATATTTATTTGCAACGGACTTTGCAACGGATGCGTTCCGTTGCAAATACGGGACTGCAAATTTTGTTGCAACGGAATTTCCGTTGCAAATTAACTTGCAACGGAAATTCCGTTGCAAACTTTTCAAAAAGATTGTTTATTAAATTGTTTATTTAATTTCTTAAATAATTATAAATAAATATTTTCATTAATATTATTAATATTTAGAAGCAAATAAATATAGTTCAAATAATATAAATGACATTTTATAATACAACAAAGATTCAGTTACATTTACATGTTAAAGTAAATACATATTTTTACATCATGAAACAAAAAAATAAAGAATTTTACATCAACATGAAACAAAAAAAATACATATTTTTAACCATTGTTTAAGGTGGAAATGATTTACGATATTGTGGATGAGATGAAGATGGACCACTATTTGGGAGATGGGGTCGAGGTCGATACACTGTGGAAGACACGAGACCTATAGGTGCCATTGTATGTGATGGCATTGTGTCAACAGGTGTTGGCATACCTTGACTCATAAACTCAGACCTAACATAACTTCCATGCTGGGCGCCAAGATAATTTGTAATCGATTCAATCTGACGTTGCATATTACTAAGAAGAGCATCTTTTACTTGCAATTCATCTTTCAACTCCTGAATAACTATGCTCGGATATGTGGAGTGTACTGAGTAGGAATGTTGTGACGAACTCGCACTAACCTTAGATTTTGGCATACGAGGTGCACCGTAAACTCTACCCTTGCTTACCCCCCCCCCCCCCCCAAGCCTCACGCCAAGCTTCTCCATCAAAAGAAGGATGAACGTCTCGATCAGGTCAATACTTTGCAATCATCTCATTTCTATAATTTTCCTGCAAACAGACAAGTACATGTAGAAAAAAATTTATTTGAATATGAAATTATATTTTAAATATTTTTTTAAAAATAAAAGTACTTACCACCACTGTTTTGGACCTGTTATCTATGAATGTGCCGGTTTCATTCACATTCTGATGCAACATTGAAAAGACATCATCCCATGGAAGTTCTTTTCCCCCGGCTTGTTGTTGCTATCAACATTTAAAAAAATAATTAGCAACATAAATATTAAACAAATACAATTACGAGTGTTCAATAATATTAATGCTTCCCATACTGGCTCGATATGATGCAAATAAAACTGAGCCACCAGAATGAGAATTTATTTTACCATTTGTTTGTTTCAATCGATTGCGTATTGAAGAGTCAGGTCGTCTTTGGAATCCATCGGTTGACCAAACTTCCTGTATCATGGTATTCCAGTCTTCCTTTTGTATCCAAATGGGACCATTATTCATGCAGTCAATAATATTTGCGGTGTTCAGTTTTGACGTAGCTTTAGTGCGAGCTCGTGCCAATTGTAGGTGTAAAGAGATCCGAGCTTTATATTCCTAACAATTTCTTCATCTTCCTCAAGGAAGGCATATTTTTTCTATCAAATACATATGTTAAGTAAAATAATTTGCAAACAACATCAACAAAAATTACAGGAAAAAGTGTGTCCATACAAATATGTATCATAATTTATTTATGATCATAAATATGGAAATAGTTGCGTGAATTCATATTAAAAAAGGCAATAAAGTAAGCAATATTTTTTTCTCATACCTTGAATTCTTTGAACAGTTCATCCTTATACATCGAATCTACTTTTTCCCAAGAGTGCCATGGCCCCTTGAAATTACATCTCAAAATGTTTTCGATTTCACGTCCACATGATGCGTTATTAAACCTGAAATATTATAATAACAAACTTTCATGAAACAAATACAGACATAAATAATAAATGTCTACAAAAAATATGAAACTTACTCTGTTCTTCCATACAAACTCAGTTGTCTTTTTTTTGTTAGTGGATCGATTTCGGTGTCAAAACCCTTCCGTTTAATGCAATCATTGTTGCCAGAAGAGTTTGTACCATTGTCTGATTGGAGACAATCTTCATTCTGATCGTTATTACCATCTTGGTTAATTGGATCGTCAATGTCGTTCTCCTCATCCTCATTATCACCAGCTACTCTCGGATAACTTTGGCTCGCCAGCAAATGTTGAAACCCGGACATGTAATTATCTTCTTCATTTGGAAATGAACTTGGGACTTCGGACATGTAATTATCATCTAAGTCAGTAGGGTCAATTGGGCGAGAAGTTGTTGCATTCATATTCATCCTGTATGGAGTTCGATTTGATCTGGATGCAAACCTACCAGTACTGGAATCTAATATAGATCCACGTCACGACATTCTAAAACAATTGTATTGTCATCAATAAGTGTTTGTAATAACTAATAAATATGGCAATAAAAAAATTAAAGCATAATGCTACTCATCATTAACATCAACATCAATATTTCAATCAAAATAACAAATCCGTGCATAATGCTACTCATCATTATCATCAACATCAACATTTCAATCAAAATAACAAATCCAAGCATAATGCTACTCATCATTATCATCAACATCAACATTTCAATCAAAATAACAAATCCAAGCATAATATAATCATCATTACCCATTAACATCAACATTTCAATCAAAATAACAAATCCAAGCATAATGCTAATCATCATTATGATCAATACAATTATTTCAATCAAAATAAAAAATACAAGCATAATGCTAATCATCATTATCATCACTCCTAATTACATCATCATCAGCATCATCACCATCACCAATGACATCATTATCATAGTCAATTTCTTCATCCGAAGCTATTTCATTCTCTTCTCCCCAATTTGCCTCTACCCGAGGCAACTCATGCTGGTTGATTTCTTCATAATAAGATGAGTCAGCAAGTATATTTTGTTCATCAAGTGTCGGATCAGGAAGCACACAACATGGATGAGAAATTTCATCTAATTGATCAACATCAAATGATTTAACATTGTTAGTGTTTTCAATAAATTCCCCCATATCAACATTATAACGACTTCTAGCTGATGTCTTTATAACTGCCCACCATTCTGATGATTTATTATCGGGTGGACATGTATAGTACACTTGTTGACATTGTTGCGCCAAGACAAAATCTTCATTCCCATGTAGTCTAGAAGTATGTTTGATTTCAACCAAACCATTTGAATGATGCAATTTAAGACCACGTTTTGTATCGTACCAATGACACTTGAACATAAATACCTTGCACTTATTCCCTAAATATTTAAGCTGAATCACTTCTTCAAGCATTCCATAATAATCAATCTCATTCTCATTGTAGCTACTTCCTTTAACACAAACCCCGATATTCATTGTTTTTTTATATCGTCCATAACATTGAGTATGAAATTTAAACCCATTTACATAATACCCATTATAACATTTCACTGAATTTGACGGCCCCATAGATAGTGCAAAGATTTGATTCTCAATTCCAGTTGATTTGTATTGAACCTAGCATAAGAATAATAATAAACAATGGATGAATTATTATTTAATACAAAATATTTAATGTAACAAAATGTTTCTTGAAAATACTTGCATGATTTTTCAACCAAATTGGAAATATCTCCTCACATAGTTTTTCAATTTCAACATCGCTAAATTGTGGTTGTTGTGTCTTGAGCTCTTGACGACATTGCCTAAATTTGTAATTGTTAGGTGAAATTAAATTATTATAAATGAAGATCGAATAGAAAATATTTCACACTTACTCCATATAGGGTTTCAATTCTTGACAATTGAAAATGACATAGCTGTGTGCAATTTTCATTTCTTCGTGTGATAACTGCCTTCTATAAAATTTCTTGGACAATTTTCTCCCAAGATAGGAAAAAATAGAAAGTTGTCCATATTGACCTTTAGATCCACCATCGTCATTTCTTGGAAATCTATTCCATATTGTTCGAACGTCATCACCGAAATAATACGACGCAAAATTTGTAATTTTGTCAATCAAGTAAGCTTCACATATAGAACCCTCTACGTGAGCTTTATTGGTTACTTTCTTCTTCAAATAAAACATATACCTACATCATTTATGTTAATTAGTTTGAAAGATAAAAAAAAATTGAAAGTTAATAAAAATTACATTGTATGAGAGCATACCGTTCAAATGGATACATCCATCGATATTGAACGGGTCCTCCAGCTTGTGCCTCATAAGGAAGATGTATTGTTAAGTGTTCCATGGAGTCAAAGAAAGATGGAGGGAAAATCCTTTCAAGTTTACATATTATTTCAATGATATTTCTCTGCATCAGCTCCATGTGGTTGACATTTAAATTTGTAGCACAGATGTCCCGAAAAAAAACTGACAATTCAGTTAATGCCTCCCACAGTGGTCTAGGCAAGTAAGGTCGGAACGCAACAGGAATAAGTCTTTGCATAAAAACATGACAATCATGACTTTTCATGCCCGAAACCTTACATTGAGCCTCTTTTACACACCGTGATATATTTGAAGCATAACTATCAGGAAAGGACAACTCTTGCATCCATGACAACACTTCTTGTTGTTGTTTCTTGAAGAGATAATAACTACCTTTCGGTTTGTAAACTCGACCACTTGCATGCACTTCCAAGGAGGCAAATTATACACTGTCACAATTACTAGCCAATAAGAATATACATTTGACATCATATTAAATGGACAAAATCCATCCGTGCATAACCCTAATCTCACATTTCGTGGATCTGCCGCGAAGTTAGGATGGATACGATTAAACTCTTTCCATGCATATCCATCTGATGGATGCACCATTACTCCATCATCTGACCTGTGAAAGTGATGCCAGATCATATCTTTAGCATGATGTGGAGACATAAATAGCCTATGAAGTCTTGGTGTCAATGGAAAGTATCGGAGTTGCTTCTCCGCCTTATAAGAGCCTTTACTAGTAGGGTTTCTAGGTTTATATCGTGAACTTCCACAGAAGGTTCCTCTGCAGCTTTCAACAACTTAAAAAAAATTAGATGCCTCTACATTCGGAGGTTCCTCTATGGCAACAGTACTGCAAACCCTATCATTATAGTATGCATCATCATTCCCCATTGCATCTAGAACCATATTTCTATACGGATTTGCATCTCCCATATCATTCACAACACGACTAAGCCCTCCCGATGAAGGTCCACCCAATATATCTGTGACAAAAGGCTCCCCATGTACAGTCCAATTTTCATAATAAGGTAAAAACCCTCTTGTCAATAAATGTTTACAGACATCATCTTCGTGTTGAAACTTTTGATTTTTGCATCTCACACAAGGACATCTAATTTTCCCCTCAGATATATTTTTATCAATTGAATATGCAAAATTGATAAATCTTCTAGCACCCGCAATAAATTCAGGATTCAGACGAGCACTTCGCATACGACGATACATCCACTCTCGATCGTCCATATTAATCTAGTAAACATTATGACATACAAACATTTTAGAATGTTGATTCATTTTGTATTACGCAGGAGGCAAATCAAAAATAATATGATTTCAATAATTGAAACATAATTTAAGTTTTTTATATTTCACAACTATAGATTCATGCGTAAGATCATTTTCATATCATAATTATTTAGACTTGGCATGTTCAATTGGATTTACCCCAAGGCCCCTTTCTTTTTGTATTTTTTTAAATATTACTAGCAATTCGATACTACATTCATTACGGTGCAAAGGGGACAACTATGTCTCCCTCAAGTTAAATAGCTATCTCCATTATTACAAATTATTAATGGCGAAGACAAAGAAAACAAAAGGCAACAACACAAATACTTAACAAAACATTGAGCACACAATAGCAACAAACACAGTTTTTTCCATACACAACAATATGCATTTAATCGATACTAATACTAAAAACAAACAATAAACATTATCACACTGACCTTTGAGGCGAATTTAATAAACTTTGCAGTCAACGTATATTGATCAGTGTTTGATGCTCCTTTCTAAAACCCTGAGTAGAGAGAGACATTGTTAGTACATTCAATATCAATTGAATATCAACCAGCAACTATGATGTATCTTAAGTTTGCCCGAGTATCTATTGCATGGTAATCATTCAAAACAGACTTGGACTTTTCATACACTCATGCATCATCAATCATCTTAGAATTTCCGAAGTATAACAATAATTTCTTCACTAATAAAGCACAACAAAATCACTGTAAAACAACTAATATCCACCTCTATCCAACTAATAATCCACTGGTATTTCAGGTATGCTTTCATTGAAAGATCTTGCAGACAAGATAGCAGCAAAGTTGCAGGAAACTTTGTTTATAGGAGCCGTATTACATGGAAAGAAAGAAAAGTAATCTCTGCCCTTGCAAGATATTAAAGGTTCTGGAGGAGGGAACTGTTAAAACTAAATATGAGGTAGCATGGCTTGATAGGAATAAGAAAGTAATAGAAACTGCCATAGTGAACCGAAGTGATCTGATATGGAAGAAATCTCCTCTCAGTAGAAACAGTTTGAAGCCTTTTATTCGGAAATCTACATACGGAAGTTTTCCTTGGGTGCTTCATGACAAGCTAGCAGAAAAATATCAAATCTCAAGGGATCCACCACAGGATTTAGAGGGCAAAGTTTTCATTCAGGATGGAATAGTCTGTAATAAAAGAAAGAAAGATGCCACGGTAAATATACTGTCAAATTTTCTTTGTCTTTAGAGTTCATCATACATCATGTTGGTTTATATGCATCATGTCCAGGATGTAGAAGAATCTGGAAAACTTAAAAAGAAGAAAGTTGAAGGTGAGAAAGCTGAGGCAACCGGGAAAGGTAAGTTAGAAATATAGAAGCTACCTAATTATTATTCTTTGTTCTTTTTTAAATTTAGCCTGCCTTTTATATATTCGTTGTATGCTTTGCCATTTTGTATAAATCTGAGATTTTATATGCATTGTTCATAGGGAACTTTAGCAGAGTTCTTGATATTAAAAGGCCCTTGAGGTCATGCAAGTCTAACAAATCATTTGACCTTTTATTTCTGTATTTTAACTTGCTGAAGATAAACAACAAAAGGAAGAGCCCATCAAGTATCCAATCGATGATCTTTTGGTGCAGCCTGTAACAGATGATCCAGTCTTTACAGCCCGCCCTTTGCCATCAACGGACTTTAAAGTTCCAATGGATTGTGTTGGGGATCTTCTAATGGTTTGGGATTTTTGCTCCTCCTATAGTAAGCTGTTACATCTGTTGCCGTTCTCTCTTGAAGATTTTGAAAATGCCATTTGCCATAAGGGCAGTAATGTGACTCTAATTGTGGAAACACATTCTTCGCTACTTCGGTTATTAAAACATGACAAAGATGAATATTTTTCAGCTGTTCAGAAAAGAACCCGAGCACTGAAGGTATAGTGCAGAAACTCCCTTGCTATTATGGAAATTAAGTATGGTTAAAAGTGGATTCCCACATTTGCTACAAAATTAGGTTTCTTGTTGCTCTTCATTCAGAGCTGCTCTTTATAACTCATTTATGGTGCTAACTGTTGCTGACTTCTGATTTTTTTCTTTTTTAACAGATAACATTAACTAATTGGACAGAATTTCTGTGTGATTTCATAGAGATTATCAACGTTGGTGATTTTTCCACTAACATAACAACAGTTAAGCGGGGGCACTATGGCCTTTTAGATGCTCAAGTCAAATTAGGAATCTTAAGAGAATTGGTTAATCAAGTCCTCGGAACAGATATTGTGAGGGAGAATTTGTTAAACTCTGTTTTGACTAGCTAAGCAGAAGTAACACTTAAGATGCAAACAAACAAGAAGAAACCCAAACACAAATTTTCCAGTTAAAATCTAAGGAAATTAAAAATGGAAATGCTTACCGTACATGAAGGAGATCGGCGTTGTGGTGGTGATGGATCTACTGTATAACTCAAGCTCAACGCCGGCAAGGTGGAACGGGAGCAAGAGATGGAACGCCGACAAGGTGTTACTGTTGACTGTTTTCAGTCCTCGACAGTAGAGAGAAGGAGAGAAGGGAAGAAATTTGTTTTGAACGAGGGAGGAAGAGAGACGAACTTAATTTGAGGAGTAAAACGGGAGCAAGAGATGGAACGCCGACAAGGTGTTACTGTTGACTGTTTTCAGTCTTCGACAGTAGAGAGAAAGGAAGAAATTTGTTTTGAACGAGGGAGGAAGAGAGACGAACTTAATTTGAGGAGTAAAGAAATTAATTCAAAACGGTGCGTACACAATTCAAAACGAGTTCTGAGGAGTAAACATTGCAACAGATTATCCGTTGCAATTTGAATTTTGCAACAGATAATCCATTGCAATTTCATTTTTAATTTGCAACGGATAAATGGTTTGAGATTGCAACGGATAATCCGTTGCAAACTTAAAATGAAATTGCAACGGATAATCCGTTGCAACTTGTTTTCACTTGCAACGGAAAATCCGTTGCAATATCAGTTTAATTTGCAACGGATTTTCCGTTTCAATTGGTTTTTTGTTGCAACGGAATTTCCGTTGCAATTTAATTTTGCAACGGATAATCCGTTGCAAGATAATTATATATTGCAACGGATTATCCGTTGCAAATTGTTTTAACTTGCAACGGAAAATCCGTTGCAATATCTGCAACGGATTTTCCGTTGCAAATGGTTTTTTCATTGCAACGGATGTTTCGTTGCAATTTTAATTTGCAACAGATAATCCGTTGCAAATTAATTTTACGTTGCAATGGATAATCCGTTGCATTTTGTTTTATCTTGCAACGGATATTCCGTTGCAAATTAAAATTGCAACGGAAAATCCGTTGCAACACGTATGTATGTATTTTTAATTCAGGAATTTGTTTAGCAACGGAAAATCCGTTGCTAAACAAATTTCAGTTGCAAACACCCCTTTTTTTTAGTAGTGTACATATAAACATAAACAAAAATAAGAACCATTTAGGAGATATATAAAAAAAATAAAGAAATTAAAATAAAATCCAAGATTAAAAGTATAAGGACCAAAATGAAAAACACATATATAATAAATGTCATTTCAATTCGCTTTTTACCTTCCACCTCCACCACATACCGTGTATGTTTGAGAGTGTGGTTGAAGTTGCTTTTGAAAGTGTTTTTCATTCAGAAATTCATCAAAATAATTTTTTTTTTAATTTTTTAAATATTATTTTTGACATCATCACATCATAATCATCTAGAAACATCTTCTCTTTTTTTCTTTTTTTTTAATTTGACATAAAAAATAAAAATAAATTTTCTTTATTTATTTTTTTCAAAAGTGTTTTCCAAACGCATTCCCAAACACCTATGCCATCTCCCACCAAAACCATAGTTCAATTGACCTTTTCAAATAGTAATGAACAACGAAAACCACAGTTCAAATCATTGTTCATTATTGTTTGAAATTGCGATCTCCTTTAGTTATTCTATAAAATAATAGTCACGGTGCAAGTAAGTTGGCCACTCGATATATAAATTTCTTGATTTACATTTGAATCTCTTAAACCATAAAAATACATAGAAAAAGATCTATATATAAACCATAGTTGTCGGTTTTGTTCCGTTTCGGCTGAAATATTTTGTACCAGTTAAAAAAATAAAACAAGAAATAAAACATTTTGTACCAATTTTTACTTCGGTTTAAATTTCAGTCCGTTAGAGATTTTTCAGCCAAATACCTGCTGAAACGTACCAGTTTCGTTTCGCAAGTTTCGTTTTGGCCAAATAATATTTATTTTAAATAATGAATAATTTTACAATATCAATCATATCTCTTAATCTGACTGTTAGATTAAGATGAAATTTTATGAGGAGTCTCTTGACATATTTATATATATCATGTTAAAATTTCAGAGCAATTAGAGAATGTAAAGACCTTGCGAGATTGATGATGACATTCTCGTAATATTATACATCTTCATAATTTTATTGAGAAAAATCATTTTATTGTATCTTTTTTAGATTGAATTGCGCAATTCTAAATAATTATTTTTTTGGATTTGAACTAATGTTTTTTAAATTAACATATATACATATATACATATATACATGAACAATACAACCTCGAAACGGTGTGCCAAAATACTCCAAAATCAAAATATTTCATTCCAATTAAAAAATAAAGCACCAACCAAAATGATATTAACAACTTTGATATAAAATGTTTTTATAAAAATTAAAAATATGTTACTCTCAACAAATCACGAGTTACTGTATATATACAACCCGTAGCATGTGATAAAATAAAAAGACCACTCGATACTCAAAGTGTATTCTGCTGGGTTTAACCTCAACTGTGGAGGTGGGAGAGGTGCGCATGTCAAGTGATCATTTCGTGGTGATCAGTTTCTGAACAACTGTACTGGTGTAGCTTCTGCTCGAACTATGATTCTTATTTTATCTTTTATATATTTTTACGCTCTGGTTTTCATATATATAATAATAATGGTAATAATCTAGGGTTTGAATTGCAGGTAGAGTAATTGAATTGATGGATTTGAATTGGCTTAGTGCCATGTTAGTTGGGGCGGGCTGCCTTGCTTTAGGTTACTGCTTTGGGACACGCCGCCCTTCTTTCATCTTTGTAAGATTAACACCAAAAGTGGTTAAAGACACCAAGACTAACCCTAGTAGTCATCATGGAAACAAGAAAAACAAGTCCAAAGAACCATTTGAGATTGATAAGCTGGCTGATATTCTTGATGATTTCAAGATGGTAATGCCTTTTTTTTCCATCTAAAAAATAAAGTATGTCCTGTTACTATTTCTTTATATGATTTTATTTTTTAATCTTCTTATCCTTTTTAATGTAGGTTTTGGTTGTCAGAAACGATCTTAAGATGGGAAAAGGGAAAATTGCAGCTCAATGCAGGTTGCCTTCTTTATTCTTCAGGAACTGTCTTTGTATTAGCTTTTAATTTGAACAAGGAAGTTATATCTTACTTTCTTTACACAGAATTATCATGTTTTTCCTTTTCTCTTTC
Organism: Salix caprea; assembly: GCA_964035475.1. Lineage (NCBI taxonomy): Eukaryota > Viridiplantae > Streptophyta > Magnoliopsida > Malpighiales > Salicaceae > Salix > Salix caprea. The sequence goes on from OZ037746.1 coordinate 9,946,634, forward strand.
AAAATTTTGTTAGATTTAGACTAAAGAGGCTGAAAAATGACATTCTAATCCACTATGGTAAACTAGTTTTAGCTGATATTTGAATTACTTTCTGGGTCCAGCGGCTGTTTTCTTCTATGCGGAATAGACTGACAGTTCTACAGATAGAAACAAACGACTCAAAAGACAGCTGATTATTCTTTATTTGTGAACCCAAAATAATTATGATACCAGATATTGACATCATTTGTATAACAATTCATCAGTAGAAAAATTATTAATTGGTGGTTTGGCAATTAAGAGATCATCTGATTATTAAGAAATTCTGTGATGGCTGATTTTCTAGCTTGTTGATCACTGAGACCAACCACTGAATAGCTTCTGTAACTAATTGTCAAGTGAACAACCAACTACATCCTTGTTTTGTGTACAAGTAACACTATAATATATGATTAAATTGTTTTATGACATTGGCATGTTGGCATATGAAGATCAACATTGAGACATTTAGCAAGTTAGTACAAAAGAGGAAAGTTTTCCAAAAGTAAAAATGGCCTTAGCTAGTGCTTTTTGATATGGTAAGCTTGGATTATTTAGTTTTGCAAAATTTGGGTTGCAAATCTGCTTTACTGGGTATGCTGTGGTTCATGGCCTCTTTTGCATCCCAACATCTACCAACTGATTGGATGTCACCTTGAGTGTCGCATAACTATATGGCTTTGGATCCTGTTGAGAAGTAATCAATTTAGTGGCTTATACATGGATCTATTTTTCAGTCTCATTTAACTGTTGAAGCGGTTGCCACCAGGGATCAGAGTGGCTACTTTTACCATATTGTTTTGCCACAGTATTGTCTGATTAAAATATGGTTTTAGATACCATATCCCCTTCTTTCAACTATCCCTGTTTCTTTCATGCATGGAAGCAGAGTAATACTTTTTACTTTGATGACTGTTCATTCTCCTGATCTTTAGTAAATAGTTGATTACTTAACACTGACAAGAATCAAATTTTCTCCATATTCCTTTGAACATGAAGTCCTCCTATTCAATGATAGATTAACTTCAATAATCCTCATTCACTTAATGTTCATGTTCTTTTTCTACAATTGAGCACTGTTTAAATTTTTGTGATTAATTTTCAGTCATGCAACTTTGGGATTGTATAAAAAGCTTCTTAAGCGAGCACCTACGGCTCTAAACAGGTTCTACACTTGCTATGCTAAATGACATAGCGTTATGGTTATGCTTTTGCTCCTCTCTTTTCTCTTTTGTGCCACTTCTTCCTCTTCAGTTTCAAGGATTTTGAAAATATGCAGGTGGGAGATGTGTGCTCAGCCAAAAGTGGTCGTGAAAATTGAAAGTGAGGAGGATATGCTTGTTTTGCAAGTCAGTACGTCAAAAACATTTTTGTGTCACCTCAGTTAATTTTATCAAATTAATACCATGGGATCATCTTTTTTTTGCTATTTCAAGGAAAAGTAGTCGACAATATCATCCAACTTGTTAGTCTATAAATGGATGGCAAATGAATTCCCAATGTGTTTAGTTTTATATGTTTAAAGCTACAAAAACTTTTCTCCTTATCAGGACATGAAGTGATACAATATGGATTTTGTTAGTCTTTAGGTTAAAGGAGTTTTCCTTCATCCTTGTTTCAACCATCTTTCTTGATGGCAAGTTTAGGTTTCTAAGTGAACTTTTAATCTGCCTCTCCCAGCTTCTAGCCCAATTCACTATGCCTACCCGTGTTTTTACCAATGCCACTTTTTAGTCTGGTGGTACATTCATTAACCTATTCACCCAATCAAACTGGTTATCAATTTTAGTTGCTGCGAGCATCAGATGAGAACCCAAAAAAAATAGCTGACATCAAAATGAACTCTTAACAAAAATTTGGAAAGTTTGCTTAGACCTCTTGATATTCTTGGGAATGCGTCTCAGCTGAACATCCAATCTCTTATTTGAAGTCAATTTCTCTTTTTCAAGATTTTTCTCAACCATTGCATTTGTGTTTGCTGTTATGCTAGTGAATAGGTAAAACAGCCAACCAACATATAATGCCATTCCTTTTTTAATTTTTTTTTTAAAGCTTGTTGGCTGAGACTATTATCTGTTTTATTCCAAGTCTGATGTTTCAACCATGCCTTTTTATTCTACTGGTGTTAGTGCTTTTCCCTATATTTTTATTATGGTTTCCATAATTTGTTGTTTATCTGATCTGATTCATTCTTGACGAATTCATTTTCAACTCTTACAGGAGAGGGCAAAATCACTTAAACTACCAACCCATATTACTATTGATGCTGGAAGAACACAGATTGCTCCAAGTGAGTTGCAAAGCTGATTTTGTTATATTTAGATTGATGACTACTCATAAAATTTCATATTTTTGGGAGTATTATATTTGCCTTGAACTTGCACAGAAGGTTTTTTTATTTAAAGTAATTTAAATTTTAGGCAGAATGGTAACACATGAGTTTGTAGAATCAATTGAACAGGATGTAATGCATTAGAGCTGTAGTTGGTGTGGCATTGGTGGGAGGCAGTAGCAGGAATTTGGCTCTTAAAAAGGGAGGAAGCGATGAGCCACTTAATTTTTTGGAAGTACAAAGCCATTTGATATATGTGTTTTTGTTTGAAATTTTTTCCAAAAAGTATTTGGTGTGAAATTAATAGATTAGAAACTTGGAAGTATCAAACCTCAGACAGGCAGACTTATTTTTAACTGTCTAGGTGATCATATGATTGATTCATTGAACATTTTAGCAAATCTCTAATAATGTGATCATTAATTTTTCTTAAATGAACATGAGATTTTGATAGTATGCATGTGCTTCTATAATCTAACGGCGCAATTGAACAAGTGAATGAGATTAGCGTGTTTTCTTGAAAACTGAAGAAAAACCAAGCTTTCTCCCACCTTGATTTTTTGGTTTGGATGTTGCTCCAAATGCCTGATTTGCTTCTTTGAACTCATCTATACCAAAAAGTCTGTTCCAACAAGCTTGCTATCCAATTTACCTACAGAGCATATTCTTTTGGTCCTTAACAAAAGTTGGACTGAAATTTATTTGTTGCTGTTGATTCAGATTCAAGAACAGTGATGGCTATTCTTGGTAAGAGTTTCCGTTCCAATATGCTTGTGTCATATCAGCTATATGAGTTGTCTGTTGAATCTATCTGTAGTTTGTTAAATTTGCTCTACTTTAGATAAAAAAATAGTCTATTAAATAGTAAAATTTGTTGTAAGAATTCATGAACAGATTAATCTAGCTTTCAGAAAATATGTGCAAAAAGTAGTAAACATACTTTTACCACATTAACAATAGAAAATGTAACTTTGACAAGCCAGCCATTTTTTTACTCAAATTTCATTAACTGTTTGGTTGATTCATGGTTTTTTCATAATAGGGTGCTCACATATCTTATTTTCCAAAATATATTCAGTGTTATCCTTATGGGATGCAAGAACTAATAAGAGAAACGATTGGTGGAGCCTGCATGCTATTAACGATGCTTCCATTCTCTAAACATCTGTTTCTGTAGTCCTTTTTTTTTCTCCTTGTAAATTTTATGATTCTTTGTGCTTACTGGTTAAGAATAGGAGTGTGAAAAGAAGTAATGAAGATCTGATATTTATTTACCAGTTCACTTCTTGCCTTGAGTTTCAGTAGGGTAGTGTTGTAATTCTGGTTTGTCTGCTCATAACTAGTCCCTGGGATTGTTAAATTGGATAAAATCACTTCTCTATTGTTCTTACCAATCAACTGTTGATTTAAACCTGGCTTTAGTCTGGTTATGATAACATGGTGGTTGACTCATTAAGCAACTCAATGATCTTAAAATCATGATTTTTTCATTTCAAATTACGGGTTTGACATACATGATTTCTATTTAGCCCAAGATACTGCCAGGAACTTGAAAATGGAAGTGTCTTTCAGATAACGAAAAAACAAAAAAGCGAAGTAACCAATGACTTGAAATCATTGTAGCGAGGACCTGTTTTCTTCTTACTAAACTTAATTCTTTCCTTCACACTAATGTGTAGGACCTGTTGAAGTGGTTGATGATGTAACAGGTGGACTGAAGCTTTTGTAGTCGCTTCTCCACTGAGGTGATGACCTTGAAAGCCCTACTGACAGTTTTCTGAAGACCTCACCAACAATGAACAGTGTTCTATGCATTTGAAGGAAAATTGATCATTCAATATATGAGAAAACCAGTCTGCTAGGATCAAGCAATTTCATGATTATGGTGGCATTTTTTTGTAATTGCCCTGCTATGGTGGTGATTGCAGTGTGTCGAAGTTATTTGTGCAGAAGATGGGGTAAACAATGATTTCCCTGATTTTCTTAGCACAGGATTTGGCATCCCTTTTCCTTTCTAATTAATTGCAATGTTTAGAATGGTTATTAAGAAGAAAATTGGTTGATAAGAATGAGACGACATAACTATGCTGTGTTTTTTAGCGTGCGAATGGGATCTGAATCTTTAAGAAAATATTCTTTGTCCTATATTTTTTGTGGAGCCAAACTGTGGAAATACTAGTAGGAAAGTAGAAATTCTTACTTTTTATTTATATGTAAAAATCGGGATTTTTATACTCGGATTCTCTAATATAATTTGAAATCTGATATTTGTGTTTGATCGATGGTTGAATGAAAATAATGACATGCCCGTTGTGTGCATAGAGTTGTTTAGTTAAATATACATAAAGTTGTTGCTGTAATCTCAATGCCATTAAGCATAAAAAACCTCATTTGAAACTTAGATAGTATATGTGTTTTTAACCTAAATTAAACCATAGAATACCCAAAGATGTGGACCTGCATAAAATTCATTTACAATCAAACCTAAATCCTCAAATATCTAAGCTTAATTGATGTTTATTAATCCTAAAACATAAAATAAATATTTAAAATAAAAATTTTAAGTTTCAGCCACATAAATAAGATAAAGAACATTTATTTAGGTTTTCTTTCTATGCTAGGAAACTTCTTTTGAATGTTAAAAATAATCTAGTCTTTAGGAAATAATCTTGACTTGGACTCCATGTCATATTAGAAAATAAGCCCAAATAAAGGTTGTCATAGGGCCTAACACATCATCCCTATTCGGAACATGATTGGGACCCTTCTCGAACTTGGATTACATGAATTAGAGATTGCATTTTAAGCTTCATAGGTCTTCTTTGTCCCTCTAGATCCATCTTACTCCATGTGTTATGAACTAGCCCATTCAATGTCTTTTAAATATTTGTGACCTAGATATTGATAGTTTCTCCACCTATGACCTTGGCATACAAAACATCGTCCTTGGGGTTCGAGTAGTCACTAGGTGTCTATGTTTGCACCATACACAAGAAGGGTAGTTAACACTCTTCTAGTCACTAGATCCTCTTGATTGGCTAGCCCTTGGACCATCATTACTCTTCCACCAGTTTGGGGGGGGGGGGGGGGGGGGGACCATTGCTCCTTTATTTTTAAATTGATTAAACATTCAACTTTTACTCTTCTTTAGAAATAACGTCACAACTTTGCCTTGCCCTTAATTACCTTCCTAATGCGAACCTCTTAAACACGTAGTCAAACAACCTACACGCAAAGAAAACAATCCCTAGAAAACCAAACAAATCAGACTTGATAGGAGTGTGACATGAAGATATCTTGTACCTAGGCACCAACATTATTGGATTCAAACCCTCGTGATGTGAACCTATTTATCACACGGTCAAGCAACCCACACGCAAAAACACCAATTACGAGAAAGCCAAGTAATTCAGGTTTGATAGGAGTGTGACACAAAGATAACTTGTACCTAGGCACCACCACTATTGGATTCGAACCCGAACCCAACGAATAACAATTCACGAACGAGAAGTATGGATTGACACCATGAAGTTAGTTGAACCTCGATAAGTCATTTTTAGTCCTTTAGAGAATCAAAGAAGAGAGATTTTTCACCTCATAAGCACATAAAGTTACTGCTGTAATCTCAATGTCATTAAGCATTAACATGATTTGAAATTTAGGTTACATATCTATGGTTTAGCCTAAGCTAAACCATAGAATACCCAAAGATGTGGAGTTACATCTAACCCCAATCCTTAAGTATCCACGCTCAATTGATGTTTATTAACCCTAAAACACAAAATACTCTTCTTTAGAAATAACGTCACAACTTTGCCTTGCCCTTAATTACCTTCCTAATGCGAACCTCTTAAACACGTAGTCAAACAACCTACACGCAAAGAAAACAATCCCTAGAAAACCAAACAAATCAGACTTGATAGGAGTGTGACATGAAGATATCTTGTACCTAGGCACCAACATTATTGGATTCAAACCCTCGTGATGTGAACCTATTTATCACACGGTCAAGCAACCCACACGCAAAAATACCAATTATGAGAAAGCCAAGTAATTCAGGTTTGATAGGAGTGTGACACAAAGATAACTTGTACCTAGGCACCACCACTATTGGATTCGAACCCGAACCCAACGAATAACAATTCACGAACGAGAAGTATGGATTGACACCATGAAGTTAGTTGAACCTCGATAAGTCATTTTTAGTCCTTTAGAGAATCAAAGAAGAGAGATTTTTCACCTCATAAGCACATAAAGTTACTGCTGTAATCTCAATGTCATTAAGCATTAACATGATTTGAAATTTAGGTTACATATCTATGGTTTAGCCTAAGCTAAACCATAGAATACCCAAAGATGTGGAGTTACATCTAACCCCAATCCTTAAGTATCCACGCTCAATTGATGTTTATTAACCCTAAAACACAAAATACTATTTAAAATAAAATGTTTAAGTTGCAACCATATAAAAATAAGATAAAAAAGATTTATTTGGTCTTGAAGGGTGCTGGATTTTAGGTTTCCTTTCTAGACTAGGAAATGTTTTTTTTTTAATGCTAAAAATCCTCCATTAGTTAGAAAATAATATGGACTTGGACTATATGTCATATTAGGAAAAAGATAAGCCTAAATCAAGGTTGCCAAAGGGCCTAATAGATCAGCACTTTTCAAAACATGAATGAGACCCTTCTTGGACTTGTATTAGATTAATTAGAGGTTGCCTTTAAGCTCCATAGGTATCCTTTAAGTATCCTTTAGGTACATCTTACTCCATGTTCTCTAAACTAGCCCATTCAATACCTTTTTAAGCATCTTTGCCCTAACTCTTGTATTAGGCCCACTTGGCACCACCAATGGGTCATTTACGTGATTACACTTGGTGTTGGGCTGGTCCTCATAATCCCCTCTCTCTTTACAAAGATTCAACCTCGAATAATCATCACCTACATCAAACAGAGTAAGATCAGAAACATTAAAGGTAGCACTAACGCCATACTCACCTAACAAATCAACTTTATATGCATTGTCATTTATCCTTTCCAAGATTTGAAAAGGCTCATCTCCTCATGGATTTAACTTGCACTTTCTTTGAGACAAAAATCTCTCCTTGCGCATATGCACCTAAACCCAATCACTGGGCTGAAATATAACTTGTATATTGGTTTTATTTGCATACTTATGGTTAATCTTTTCAATTTGTTGGCGTACACTCTCATGGAGTGTCTCCACCACCTGTGCCTTACGATCTCCATCCAAGCTAAACCTTTCATCAACAGGTAAAGGAATCAAATTCATGGGAGTTAAGGAGTTAAATCCATGAATGGTAGAATGCACACTACTATTATATGCAAACTCTATGAATGACAAATAGTCCTCCCAATTCTTCAAGTTCTTTTGAATGACAACATGGAACAGTTGTGTTAAAATCCTATTAACTAGTTCAGTTTGTTCATCTATTTGGGGTGACATGTTGTTGAAAATAACAACTTAATACTCAATTTTCCCCACAACACCTTCCAAAAGTAACTAAGAAACATAACATCTTTATTAGAAATAATGCTTCTAGGAACCCCTTGAATCTGTAGTTTGTCTGCAGAATAAATCACCAATTTAGTTGTATCATCAATTTTATCACAAGGTATGAAATGTGTCATCTTCAAAAAACTATGTACAACAACAAAAATTGAGTCCATATCCTGTTTTAACCTAGGAAAAACCAATACAAAGTCCATTGAAATGTCTACCCATGGTTCCTTGGGGATAGGAAAAGGGGTATACAAGTCATGCAGTTGAGTCCTAAACTTTGCTTTTCTACATGTCATGAATTTATCACATATATGTTGCCCACCTTTTTTCATTTTTGGACAATAAAAATGCTCATGCATCATAGCTAAAGTCTTAGTAACACCAAGGTTGAAGGCTCACAAGGTGTTCAAGGGTTTTCTAGACTAAGGACTACGAGTGCTTACTTTTAAAACTCTTTTTAGTCATCATGATTGATTTTCATAATGACCTAGCATGCCCCCCAGTATTTGCTTGGGCTTTCATCTTGACATGCCCCCAGTATTTGCTTGAGCTTTTTATCTTGGGCCTTTTTAGCAGTGCCACTATGTTGACTTGACATGCCCCTAGTATTTTATTTGGGCTTTTTTCATGGGTTCTTAGCACTAACATAATATTATCTTGATTTGCTATGATGTACCAAAACTTTTTTTTGTTTTTGCCCGCATCTTTGTTTGGGCATCTTTTGTCATTAAGGACTATTTTCTGATTGAAAGTTCTTCTCTCTTTTTTCTTCGCATTTGCCCCCCAGTGTAGTGTGTAATCTTTGTCAGGGTTAATTATCAAGAAATAATTATTAGGCTCAAATAGGGTTTGCAATGGATATTTGAGACTTTGTGAAGGCATATCAAAGATGTCCCCTCGTCATTTCAAAAACATGCATCCAGATCGGTAAGCTTTGCTTTTCCATGTGAAATGATTTTTTTTTGAATTTTTGGATTATTTATTTAGCTAAGGCTTAGCTTTATTATATGGGTTTTTTTAGAAGATATGAGATCACCTTCAATAAAATCCTTTGAATTCCCAGAACACATTTGTTAAACAAATATCTATTTGACATTTCTTTTCATACTAGACTTTGATTTGCCAAAAATCTTTATGAAATCATGGGATCATGTAAACACAAGAAAATACATTATCACTGAAGAGAAAGGCTTGCTTAACAAAAAGGTCTTGTGACATTACGAGCAAAAATTGTCAACAAGTCAAAACAGGAACATAATGTACGGACATGACCAAGACAAAAAGGCAATCATGAAAGCAGACTTCATTTCCCAATACTAGTGCGCTCCCTTCTTCAAAATCTTTTGTTGAGGTCACTTTAATGGTGCGGACACTTGGTACCCCATTTTCATGAAGCTTACTTGGGTGTAGGACTTGGATTTTCTTCAGAAGTTATCCACCCTGCTTTAATCAAATGCATGAACTTCTTCTTGAAGACACCACAGGTGTGAATGCTATGCCCTGCAACACCAACATGGTATTCGCAGGTCAGGTCAGATTTGTACCAATCAGGATAAGGTGGTTGCAAAGGCGCTTGAGGTTCAGGAGCTACTTGCCCAATGCTTATTAACTTTTGATACATCTCATTTAAAGGCAATGGTAGCGGAGGTAGTTGTTCTTGGGTTTTTTGGTAATTTATTTTCATGATTTTTTATGTGGATCTTTGGCTTGAAGATTGATGTTGGCAATTTGAGATGAAGGGTAATGGTAGTTTTGGAAGTGGTTGTTCCTACCCTTATAATCATCTTTAAAATGCTCGATATCTTTACTCTTGCCTTCAAAGCCCTTTTTCTCCACAGGTGTATAAATTCTACCACTTTTGATTCTTTGCTCTATTCGCTCCACCACGGCTACAGCATCCGTGAACTGCTGTGCTGAACTGCCCATCACATGTTCTAATAGGGCGCTCTTAGCGTGTTGGTGAATAATGTCACCATCTCTTTATCTAGAAGTGGGGGATGTACCTGTGCAACAAGATCTCTCCACCTCTGAGTATATTCCCTTATGCTTTCTTTGTCCTTCTTCTCCAGTTGGACAAACTTGTTCTGTTAGGAGCAATGTCCATGTTGTACTTATAGTGCTCGATGAAAGCATCTACTATATTTTTCCAACTACAGATCCTAGTGTTGTCTAGTCTCATGTATCAATTCAATGCTGCCCCACTCAAACTGTCTTGGAAAAAATACATCAGTAATTTTTCATCATGCACTACTTTTGCCATTTTGTTACAATATGATTTTAGTTGAGTGATAGGGCATTGTGTCCCAGTGTATTTGATAAATTCAAGGACACAAAACTTCTTTGGTATTACAACGTTCGGGACTAGACACATTTTTGCAGCTTGTACTGGGTCGTATAAGTTTACCCCTTCAATGGCCCTTATCCTGGCTTCCAGCGTTGCCATCTTATCTTGATCGATACCCTCTGATGCTTCTATAACTGTTGGGGTTGGCACAGGTGTCGGCGTTGCTGATTGTATGAAAACTTGGTTTTGTTGCGGATCTTGAACCCTTTCTCCTATCACCTCTTCATGGTGGTTCATTCCTTGTGTTTGAGCAGTTGTTGCGGGTCTAGTTGAAGGACCCTTGCCAGAGGTATTTCTCAGTGCTTGCTCGAGTAAGCTGGTAAGACTAGCCACGCTAGCTTTTAGAGAATCCAGTTCATCTTGAAAATGAGCATCACGGTGTGCATGCTTTTCGTCCTCCATATTTCTCTGATGGAGTCGAGTGGTAGGAGCTCTTCGGGGACCTATATTTCAATCTGCTAATGATATGTTATCACAATGATGGATACATGTGGATACTGAAAGTCATGAGGCAGACCGCTAATCCCCACCGAACATAGAATTGGGTTTATTCAGGAAATTAAAATGCATGATGACATTAATTCAAACCCGATGATATACATTAATTGAAAGTAAAATGCATGCTAAAGCAGTAAAGATGCGTATAAAAAGAAATGAATTGCAGAATAAACAATCAAACAAACAAAGCTCATTCTGGCAATGTCCCCAATTGAGTCGCCATCTGTCGCGTCACCGATTGTTTAACCCTAATGGCTCCGAGAGCAGCCCAACCCAACAACCCATTCATGTAAAGTGAATTAATTTAGTTAGTTCATTTCACGTGAACAGTACTCGGTGGTCGACCGACCACGACGAGAGGGTCACCTGCTATTGCCGCCGGGTAGAGGAGGTCAAGGTGGCTGCCCCTATGGTGGTGGCGTCGAAAATGGTGGCTCGTAGTGGCTGGTGGGAGAGTCGGAAAGGGCTAACTTGTGCTATGCTCGTTGCTGCCTCTGCTCCTGCGTCGTCGGCGATGGAGAAGAAGAGCTGGGCTGTTGAGGAGCTATTGGTGTGGGGTTCAAGGAGATCTTTACCGATGGGAGACCAGGTGGTGGCCATCGGCTGCTAGTGGAGGAGAGAGCTGGAGCCGCAACTGTTTTTTAGAGAGAGAACCACGGTCGGGGAGAGAGAGAGAGAGAGGGAAGCCGAAGCTGATGAAGATGATGGCTGCTGTTGTGTGCGTGTGTGTTAATCATGATGGTTTATGCAAATTCTCCCGTTGTCCTTCTCGTTCTCCCCTGTTTTTCTCCTTTTATTTTTTTCTACGTCCTTCTCCCTGTTCTCCCTTAGTAAAATCTTCCTCTCTCTTTGCATAAAGCTCTTCCTTTCCCCCCCCCCCCCCCCCTGTTCTTTTTCTCTTCTATTTCCCCACCTCCTCCTTCTTTCTCCCGTTCGTGAATGCATGTATTTATAGGTAGGAGGCAACCCTTCAGCTGCCCATTGCGTGCAGCGATGGGTTACCTCTTCACCTGAACATGCAGCCCTGCAGTGGGCAGTGACGTGGCTGCACTGTTCAGGTGACTGAACAGTGCAGTCACGTCACGTCTGTCATGATTTTGGGAGAGGTGAAAATACAATTTGGTCCCTCAATTTTTAATTGGTTCAATCGCATCCCCGATTGGTTTTAAATTTTTAATTTTGTGCAATTGTATCCCGTTAAAATTTCAACAGCAACCTTAGATTTGTGCGCCTTTTTTATTTTGTTCCTTGGTTTCTGATTTGTGCGATTTAACCCTCAATTGACCATTCAACTCAATCATTTTCAATTTGACCCCTAATTCGCACCATTGACTTGGAAAAATTCAATTTGGTCTCTGATAATTCCAATCTTCTCAATTCAACCCGAATTACGCTCAAGAACTTGATTTTTCATCGATTAAGCCCTTAATAACATTAATTTGACCAATTTATAGTATAATTAGGTCCTTGCTCTTAATTAAATCCTTTGATTGGACTCTAAATTAATTCTCAAACATAATTATACTTTAAATTGGCCCATGATTAAATCAAATTGGCCTATAAAAATATAATTATGCCTTTCAGCTAAATTTTTACATAGATTTATCCAATGATAAATTATTTTTGCCTTAAATCTATACTTTCCTCTATTTTTTTGGGACAAAAGAGATACGATCGGACTCTCGAAAACATCCAAAATTTCTACATTGATTTTTCTACCAACGCCGACCCCTTTTATTTTATTTATTTTATTTTTGGGTAGATTTTGGGGAGTAACCCAAAAATTGGGTTATGACAATGGTGCCTAGGTATAAGTTATCTTTGTGTCACACCCTATTAAACCTAATTTACTTCAGTACGAGACATGTCATATGAGTTAAATTTATTGAAATCTTTTTGTATGTGATCAAGTATAAGAATGGGAAATAAAACATTGTGGCTGATTGATGTGCCTTAGTTCCCTAACCCAACAAGCTAGCAATCTGAGATGAAGATGAAGTAAGGTAGGTTTGGTTATATGGTTTTTTTATGGTGTTTAGGCTGAAATTAGGTGATCTATAAATGGAAATGAGGGATAAGTCTGAATGAAGCTCTTTGATAAGTAAGAGACGCCGTAAAGGATTTCTAATCAGGAAAATAGACGCCACACTTTGTGGATTAAGTGTGATAAGTCTGAATTGTTCTTCACCAAATCTAGAATGGAAGAACAAAGAAAAAATTCTCTACAATGCAAAATTCAATTGTCTTTCTTATTTTTCTTTTTAATAATAATCTCCTTACAAATGAGTCATGACACTTTTTATAAAAGAGACTACAATAAACCCAAGTCCATTACACTAAAAATGTCGAAAAACCAAAAAAAATAGCAACATAAGCCCAAATACATGAAAATAGCCCAAATACATAAATAAGAATAAGTTTTAAATGGAAATATGGAATCTGGACCAAAATACACAACTAAAACCGAAAAGATACTAAAGCCACCAAAAATCACATCTCAAGTTGCAATTGAAGGCAAACTAACACAGTTGAACCATTTCCATTCGCTTCGCAAGCCTTCAAACTCATCGAAGCTTCAATTGCACTAATCTGACTTGTTAAGGCACTTTGTAGCTGTTTCACCCAGTCTCTCATCATTGAGCCATATGAAGCTCCATTCATATTAGAATCGTTCATATGATTCATATCATCACCCCCGGGTTGAAAGTGATTTGACCTCAAATTAGAATTGTCAACATTTTCTAAATAAGGTGACAAGTTCTTTACATTAAAAGTAGCTGAAACATTATACTCATTAGGAAGGTCAACCTTATAAGCATTATCATTCACCCTTTCAACAACCCGAAATGGGCCATCAACTTTCGGCGTCAATTTAGGCTTCCACTTGCTCAAAAATCTGCCTTTACTTAGATGAATTTAAACAAGATCTCCTGACTCAAATCTGACCATTTTCCGCCATTTGTTAACATGCTTAACATATATTGTTGTGTTCATCTCAATATGGCACCAACCCTAATCATGTAGCTTCTTCATTATTTTTGCCTTTTTAACCCTATCCATAGAAGTCCTCTCATCAATGGACATAAGACACAAGGGTTAAACCCATATACAATTTCAAAAGGTATAAATTTTGTAGCTCTATGCACACTACAATTATAAGCAAACTCCATAATAGGCAAACAAGTATCCAAACTCTTCAAATTTTTACTTATAACAGCTCGCAATAAAGAAAAAGTTTGGTTTACTACCTTGGTTTGTCCATCGGTTTGCGGATGACATTTCGTACTGAATGGTAGTTTTGTTCCATACTTCTTCCAAAGATTTTTCCAAAAATGGCTTAGGAAATTTGCATCACGACCAAATACAATACTTTTAGGGACTCCATGCAAACAAACAACTTCCTTAAAGAACAAATCAGCAATGTTTATAGCATCGTCAATCTTGTGGCAAGGTATAAAATGTGACATTTTAGAAAATCGATCAACCATAACCATAACAATAACCATAACCATAACCATAACTGAATCCCTTCCAAGCAAGTTCATGCTAATATGCATCCATGGCTGCTCTGAATAGGCAATGACATATACAACCCATATGGATTCTCCTTACCCTTAGCCTTCTTGCATACAACACATTGCTCAATCACCTTATGCATATCCTTTAACATGCTAGGTTAAAAGAAATGTTCTTTGAGCAGCTCAAAAGTCTTCTTTTCACCAAAATGGCCACTAAGACCACCACCATTAACCTCTTGCACAAGCAACTCTTGCAAAGAACCTGAAGGAATACAACCTTCATGCATAAAGAACCCATTGCAAGATCCTTTAGCACTTTTAACAACCACATTAGCAAAGTAGGAATCAATAACATATTGATCCTTTAACATGCTAGGTTAAAAGAAATGTTCTTTCAGCTGCTCAAAAGTCTTCTTTTCACTAAAATGGACACTAAGACCGTCACTATGAGCCTTTTGTATAAGCAACTCCTGTAAAGAACCTGAAGGAATAAAATTTTGCCCATCTTGAGCAAGTAACCTCCATGCATAAAGAACCCATTGCAATATCCTTTAGCACTTTTAACAACCACATTAGCATAGTAGGAATCAATAACATATTGATCCTTCACCTGTTCAAAACCTATCAGCCTTGCATTCAACATAGAAATTAGTAAATACCTCCTAGAAAGAGCATCAACAACTACAATAACCTGTCCCTTCTTATACTTGATAACATACGAAAATGACTCTATAAACTCTACCCATTTAGCATGTTTTCGGTTCAACTTGCTTTGACCCTCATATACTTCAAAGATTCATGGTCAGTATACACAGTAAACTCTTTTGGTAATAAGTTGTGCTGCCATACCTCTAAAGCTTGAATTAAAGTATATAATTATTTGTCATAAATTGAGTAGTTCAATTGTGCACCAATTAGCTTTTCATTAAAGTATGCAATAGACCTCCTTTCTTGTAATAACACAACCCTAATTCCAACCTTGGAAGCATCACACTCTATCTCAAATGTCTTATTAAAATCTGGAAGTGCTAAAATAAAAGCAGTACATAACTTCTCTTTAGTCAATTCAAAAGATTTCTGTCCATTTTCAATCCACCAAAACTCATTCCCTTCTTCAAACATTCAGTCATAGGAGTAACTATAAAACTAAAGTTCCTCACAAATCACCTATAAAATGAAGCTAAGCCATGGAAACTCCTTGCATCAACAATACTAATAGGTTTCGACCAATCTTTAAATGCTTTTATCTTTTCTTCATCAACCTTCATCCCACTACTGGAAACGATATAACCAAGAAAAATGACACTTCTTTAGTTTCCCATACAATTTAGCTTCTCTTAAAGTTTCAAAGACAACCCTAAGATGCTTTACATAATCATCAAAGTATTTGTTATAAACCAAAATGTCATAAAAATATACTACAACAAACACCCTAATAATCTTCCTCAAAACATGATTCATAAGTCGCATAAATGTACTAGTTGTATTAAACAACCCAAATGGCAATACCAACCATTCATACCACCCATGTTTAGTTTTAAATGTTGTTTTCCACTTATCCCCCCTTTTCATCCTAATCTGATGATAACCACTCATCAAATCAATCTTAGAAAACAATGTAGCACCATGCAACTCATCAAGCAACTCATCAAGTCTAAGTATAGGGAATTGATACTTAACTATTATTTTGTTAATTGTGCGACTATTCACATACATTCACACAGTGCCATCCTTTTTGGAACAAGCAAAGTAGGCACGAAACATGGACTAAGTGACTCCCGCACATAGCCTTTCTCTAAGAGCTCACCAATCTACCTTTGAATTTCTTTTGCCTCCTCTAGGTTACACCTATATGCTGGTGGATTAGGAATTGAAGCTCCTAGCACCAAATCATTCTAATGCTCAATTCCACAAATAGTTGGTAAACATTAAGGTAACTCTTATGGAAAAATATTTGAAAACTCCTCAAGCAACTTCATAATTTGCCTTGGCAAGTCCATATTTTGTACTTGCAATAATGGTTTTGCCCATACCATGAAAACAACCCCTATTAGTGCTAATGCTTGCTCGATGTCTCCCTTCTTAGCTAACATCAACTCTTTACCCAATTTCCCTTCATTTTGTTGACTTCTTAACTAATGATCCTCTCTTAACTTTTTTTTTGGAACATTCCAAATGTATATTAGAAAGAGAAAAACAAAACAAGACAGCAATCTGGCTGCCTGCCCAAATGTGGAAACAAGCTTCCACTACTGGGCCTCACTCTCGCAGGCTACAACCAGGCTCAAGGCCTAGAACTAGGACAAAACAAGGGCCAAAAGGGCTAAAGGCAAAAACCTAAAAGGCCAACAGACTTACAATCAGGCTCTAGGCCTGGCTGAGAACTTGATGGCAACAAGTTCACCTTCTTCCCATTTAGCATAAATGAATAAGTATTCTTCCATCCATTGTAGGTTACATCCTTATCAAATTGCCATGGATGCCCCAATAAGACAGGCTAGCTGACATCAGAGACACATCACTCAAGACCTCATCATGATATGTTTTAATGGAAAATGGAACATGAACCAGTTTTGTTACTCGAATCTTCCCATTTTCATTAAGTCATCTCAAACTATATGGTTCGGGATAAGGAATAGTAACTAAACCTAATTTCTCTACCAAAGTAGTGGATGCAATGTTAGTTCAACTATCATTGTCAATAATTATCCCACACACTTGATCTCGAATCTGACATTGCGTATAAAAGATGTTCCCATGTTGCTCTTCACTAACATCAACTTGTGCATTTAAAACCCGTTGCACTACTAACAAATTTCCTTCTACTGGCTGAAAATTTTCTCTGTGCTCATCCTCTCCTATCTCATCTTCAACTTCAATTTCAGCCTCGTTGCTACTAACCAACTCCCCATGTTTCCAATGCACCACCATAACTCTCTTATTCAGACATTAAGAATTAATATGTCCATGTCCCAAGCATTTGAAACACTTAATGTCTCAAGACCTCTGATGCAACCATATTATTTGATAGTTTCACCCATATATATCTAGTGTTTTGCATATGTTTTGTGTATAAAATGCCTTGATATTCTTTGTTTTATGTTTTGAAGGTATTTTTGGATGAAAGATGCAAAAAAGAGGTAGTTGGAGCTGATTGATAGATTTGACCTTCAGTTAATGTTTTGTGCAGAACGGAAGCTCTAGAGATCGAAATGAAGTGATTCAAGTAGCATTAAAAAGCTAACATCCATACCATACTGAAAATCTAAGGAAAAATAAAATAAAATAAGGAAGAGCATGGAAATAGTAGCCTTCAAAGTCAAATCTTGCAATCTGCCGATGTTCACCTTTGGCCATTCCAACTTAAATATCTGGAGCTACAAAAGTTTGATTGATACAAACCCATTGTTTTTGGATTCTAGACTCAAATACCTATCACCAATCCAAATATTAGCTCAAAATGATATATTTTGAATGAGAGATGATTTTTACAAGATGACAACTAAATTTTGACAACTTATGGAAGGATTATTTTGTAAACTAGAAACTAGGGTTTCTAAGCATATATAAAGGAGGAGAGGTAGCAGAAAAGAAAACACAAATCTTCCTCCTCCAAATCTGAATTCATGTATTCTTCCATCTTTTTAATTAGTTTTTCAACAAACATGCAAGGCTAGACTCTTTTTCTTGGTTGCAAGGACATAGAAACCTTCAAATTCCAAGAACTGTGAGATCTACTTTTACCTTATTTTTCTAGTTTATATGATGAATATGTTTGTTCTCATATGCTTATTTTTCCTATGATTGTTTATTTAATTGCTATAGCGGACTCGAAGTTATTATTATAGACAATCTATTGCTAAGTTTGATATCAAAACAGGAGTTATGGTATATGAATTTGTGAAGTAACTAAGTTAATAATTGTGGCGGATCTATATTATTATTCCTAGGGAGAACATTCAATCAATTCAAACATAGATTGCAGACAATTATGTTTCTTAATTGATCAATTTATCTAGTTCTTAAGGCTGCCACTGAATTAAATTACTAGTGCGGACACTATAGTGGTTTGATAGTTAGAGTAAGTTATACGGTGAATCCATTATTGTTAAAAAGAGATAAATATTTAGAATATAAATTAATGTTTTGTTTCAATGATCAGTTTTGATTTCTGTAGGTGATGTTGACTTGCGACCAAGGTTTGTTTTATATAATTCTCACTTAGTTTGCTTTAGCCTTCCCTAAAAACTTCCAACCCCCCTAATTGCATAGCATATATAGCACAAAAATCTAAACTAAAATGTCCTCATGGGATTGATCCCTTGTTTGCTCTATACTATCTTGTGTGATTTATTTAAAGCTAAGGTAATTAATTTGTGCAACCATGACATCGAAACAAATTTTGACGTCGTTGTCAGGGACGTGATTTCAGTTGATTCTTGTGTTATTGTGTTATTCTACTTGGTGTGATTTTTATTTATTCTGAAAAAAAAAAAGAACGGATTTGTGCTTGCAGCGGTACTGTTCAAAACTAAATTTTTGGTGGAATTAGGTATCGGCCTTTTGTTTCCTGAAGGGAAACGACATTCTGAGTAGGACTAGTGGTCTTTGGCCTCTAGTCCTACCCTATCGAGGCCAAATTTCATGATTTTCTAGGATTCTCGTGTCTATTGCGTTGTTATTTTTTATCTCTTGTGTGCTTGGTTTGAGTTTTCTTTGCAATTTATGCCTATAACCCATTCTGCTAACCAAAGTCATCAAGTGTAGGTTGATCTCAAAATAGAAAACACTTTATGCAGGTTACGAAAGGAAGCTCGCGTCAATATCATGGATGTTGCACGACAACAAACACTCGAGGAGCTTGCTGCTCATAACATGGAAAACCAACCATTGTGCATAAACATAAAAAGTAATGTGAACTTCGAACTTAATCTGGTTTTATACATTTACTACCAACATTCAATGGTCTTGTAGGAGAAGATCCTCATACTCATCTCAAGCTTTTCCTTTCTCTTTAAAAGGGGTAGTGAAGGTGTGTTTTTTTCTATTCTCCTAGGTTCCATTGACACTTGGAATGGCATGAAGAAGATGTTCCTCGAAAAGTATTTTCTAGCATCTTGAATTGCCAATATAAGGAAAGAAATATGTGGGATTCGACAATCTCATGGAGAAACACTCGCTGAGTATTGGGAAAGATTTGAGTTATTGTGCATTCAATGCCCTCATCATCAAATACCTGATCAGCTACTCATTCAATATTTCTATGAAGGATTGATGCCTACTGACTATAGTATCATTGATGCTACAAGTGGAGGGCATTGGTAGATAAGACATTCGATATTGCACACCAATTAATCTCAAACATGGCAGCCAACTCGAAATAGTTTGGCACCCGTGAAGACTTCTCAAACAAACGAGTGAATGAGGTAAGTATTTCTAACCTTGAGAATAAAGTTAATGATCTTATCTCTCTTATGCATTCTCTGGCTTGTGGAAATGTACAACAGGTGAAAGTTTGTAGCATATGCTCAATACAAGAACATGTTTTGGATATTTGACCAACAATACAAGAAGATTACATTGAACAAGTGAATGCAATTGATGGAATATTCAATGGACAAACCCAACGTAAGTATGATCCCTTTTCTAACACATACAATTCTGGATGGAGAGATCATCCCAACTTACTCTATGAAAACCCACCCCAACAAGGCAATCAAGACAGATAGTTCTATTGCCATGGATTTCAACCCCAGCAGAATTATGAAGCGAGACAACCCCCTCCTCCATTCACCAACTCCAATGTTATGGGGTCTTCATCATCATCTAGTGATGATCTTTGTGAGATGATGAAAAATTTGGCTCCTAACATCATGACCTTCAATTGTGGGCAAACTGGAAACACAAATGAATGGAAAATTGTCCTCCCAAGCATTGAATCCAAAAAAGAATGTTAGTGCAATCATGTTGTGAAGTGGAAAGAACTTGGAGAAAACAAATCAAAACAAGTTGAGATTGAGGAAGAAGAAGAGATAGAAACTGAATTGAGTAGCAAGAAGAAACCCACTCCTCCTTCACAAACTAAGACAACGACAACCACTCCAAAGGTAACTCCTCACTCAATGAATTCCAATTTTAGAACAATTCCACCCTTTCCTAGGTCTAAGAAAGAAGACAAAGAAAAAGAAATTCTAGAGGTTTTCAAGAAAGTGGAACTCCATATTCCTTTGATTGATGCTATCAAGCAAATTCCCAAGTATGCTAAATATTTGGAGTTGTGCACTACCAAAAGAGCTTTCAAACTGAAAAGTCATGAAATGGTAAGTGTGGGTGAGGTTGTATCTGTTGTTCAAAAGAATATGTCTTTGAAGCTGAAAGACCCAAGTGTGTTTATTATCCCATGTGTTATTACCAATGCTAGTTTTAAAAGGGCTTTACATGATTAAGGTGCATCCATAAGTGTTATGCCTAAACATGTTTATGATTCTCTTAGTTTGGAGACTTTGAATAAAACCAGCATTGTAATACAACTTGTAGATCTTAGTTTTATTTATCCACTTGGTTTGATAGAAGAAGTCTTAGTCAAGATTGATAGTTTGCTAATTCCATGTGACTTTTATATTCTTGGTATGGAACATGATTGTTCTGACTCATCAACCAGCATTCCTATATTGTTTAGGAGACCATTCTTGAAACTGCCAATACAAAAATTTATTGTGGTAACGATACTTTGTCTATGGAGGAAGGAGATGAAAAGATTGAATTTAATTTCATGATGTAATGAAATATCCTTATAACAATATTTATTCTATCACATGTTATGACCAAATTGATAAGTGTGTGCAACAAGTTTGTGATTTTGATTGTGTGGATGGATTAAGCATAGCTTTGAGTTGTAACTATAATTTTACCTAATTGGAGGAGATGGAGAGGTACACATGTGTTCCCCAAAATATGCATGAAACAGCATTGTCTTTCTATGAAATTAAAAGTTTAGAAACCAATACAGTACTCAAGGTTAATGGGCATCGATTGAAATCTTTCTATGAAAGTTGGACGAAAGAAATCACTGCTTCTATAAAGAATGAGCATGTCATGCCGAGCTAATGACACAAAACACAAGTGCTTATTGGGAGACAACCTAGCACAAAAAAAAATAGATTTGCTTTCATTTTCCCTTATCTTTTATTTTTTGCATTTTGTTTCTTTTTTGTCATCTCCTATATTCCTTTTCTTTTATTTTCAACATTGAGGACAATGTTGTGTTTTAAGTGTGGGGGTATTTAGAAAATATCAGTTTTCTTATTTTGGTTTTCTTTACTCTTCCCAAAAAAATAATCTATGATTGATGTTTTTGAACTCCCATTGGTTTATGAGAATATGAATATTATGTATGAGAATTAAGTAAGATACATGAATATATAAATCAAATCAATAAGTGTGCATGCAAGTTTTAATGTTTAATTGGTTTAGGGATTGACTCTGAAAATATGTCATGTTGACTTTATAGTGTTATACCAATGCAAGCTTTAGAGCCTTCAACATTATATTCTTTGAGTAAACTTTCTTTCAATGATATGCATCTCTAGAACTTGCTTCATATCTTATTGACATTACATTCGCATTATATAGATGCATGAAGATGATAAAAGCATTAGGAATTTTAATCACTTGAGCCAAAAAAACAACCTAAAACATATTACCCTTAGTGAGCCTCTTTTGAGCTTGTTATCTTTTCTCTGCTTTATCCATGTATAAGCCTTAACTTTTTATATGTTTTCCTCTATTCCCCTGGCCAAAGATTAGTAGAGCATATACTTGTGATATCTCATGGAATTATGGTTGGAAATTATGTGAAAAGAAACAAGAAGTGATGCTTGATGAAAAGATGGGCAAAGTTGCCAAAGGTTAAAAAGAAAAAAAAGAAAAAGAAATAGAAAAAAAGAAATAGAAAAGGGCTTGAAATCAAAAGAATCTAAGCATTGGTGCTTAAATATTGAAATTTGATGTGCTTTGATGGAATATCATGTTTGAAATATCAGTTTTCAAAATGCTCTACTTTCTTTGGTTTGAACCTTTCTTGTACCTCACCTTAACCTTAGCCCCATTACAACCAGAAATAAGACCCCTTTTGCAACCCTCATTACATTGAAATCAGATGTTTATGTTCCATATTCTCTATTGATCATCACAACATCTTGTCCCTAATAAGCCCTCACTGCATTTTAGATAAATCAATATAGAGCTACAAACCTCAAAATCAAGCAATAGTGGATTCAATAGAGAGGTATGCACCTCGTCTACCTAGTTCAAGTGGTAATGACATTAGAGTTGCTATGTTGAAGCCATGAAAGTGAACAACCCAGTCAATCTTGACTGTGACACTCACATGTACAAAACCACCCAACTTCTTCTCGTGTTCACATTTAAAAACCATTCAGATGGCTCTTATCAAAGGCTTAAAACCATTACCTCAATATTAAAAGGCTAAAAATCCCTCTCTTTGACCTTCTAGTTGGTTACACAACCATTTTGATCCAAAAACCATTAAAATCAGCCACGTTTTAGTTAGTTAGAACCCAAAAAAAACTCATCTAGAACCTTTAGGTCTAGCCCATAAAAAAGTTAATTAGTAAGGGAACAAAGAAAAAAAGGAACAAAAAAGAATCATTCAAATTTGGGATTCTTAAGCCGAAGTTTGGTGTGCTGGTTCTTGGAGTTATAAAGAAAGAAAGACATCATTAACAATCAATTATTGTTCAAAGATTTCAAGCTAAAAAGGTCTATAAGGCCTACTGAATTGTTTTTATTTATTTAATGTAATGTTTTAATGTGATAATAATTATGTTTACATGTTTGTTGATTTGGAATTTGCCATTATGGTTGCAATTTGTTGTTATTTCTTGTTTAGTTAATGCCTACAATAGGATTTTGAGTTGAGGTTTAGAATTTCAAAATACCAATTATTGAATCCTATATTGGTTAAGCATGATTGATATTTCAAGTTGGCAATATTGAAAAATAAAGGTTGATGTTTTTAGTTGTTTTTTTCTAATGTAATTAGGCTTGATATTGATAATGTGGTTGTGATGACTGAGGCAACATGAGTTAGAGGCCTACACTGTCCATTCTAGGTTACTTAGATTTATGGGTTTTCTAGGCAATTTCAGGGTTGGATTCTTTATGTTCATCTGATGAACATTGTTGTGTGTACTAGTTTTATAGCTTATTTTGATGAAATCATGGTTTTTATATGTTTGTATGTCCTTATTATTAAATAATTAGGTTTCAATGCATTGATAACATGTCTTAGAGTTTTAATCCTATGCTAGGGTAATAATTGAAGTCAATGAACCTTTGATTCTTGATATATGCTTGACTACAAACATAACTGTGTATTTTGTTACGTAAGAGCTAGTTTGTTTTGGTGTCCACGTTGTTGGGTTTCGCAATGAATGTTCTTTATGTTCTGTATTTTTCAAGTATTTGATCTATTTTGTTTGAAAGTTTTTATGTTCTCTTAAGTTTAATTTGTTTTGTCTTTCTTCTTTAGTTTATTTTGATGTTAATTTGACCAAGTCAATCAGTTTTGTCAACCCTACTTGGTCAACCTAGTTGGATCAACTCGGTCGGATTAGAATTTGACCCACTATAAGGATCTGTTTGTTTTTCCCTTTTTTTAGAGTGGGGAATGTTGCCAAAAGCATTAAAGTCTAAGGTGAAGTTTCCTTTAAGTAGATTCTTTTGTGGGTTTTATGCTCTTCCCGCTATGATATGTGTTTTTATGTTTCAATATAATGTAATTACATGTTTAATTTGAAATTGTGAATTTATTAAAATTCTTAGTATATATATTAACATGTTTTGATTATTTTCATGTGGTAATTACAGATGCAAAACCTTCAAAATCAAAATGTTTCATCCACCGACATTACCCCAACATCAATGTCTAATACCCTAACTTCAAATACTAACCCTAAATAAACCACTACAGGATTTGCCACAAATAATAAAGGTAAATAATCTCAAGTCCTTACATTAAGAAAAAGAAATGTTGTTGATAAAAAGTTACAAATTTGGGATCATTTTACAAAACTTGATGGTGATCCTAAAATCGATAGAGCTTAATGTAATTATTGTAGAAAGGATTATGCATGTCATACTATTCTTAATGGAACATGTAATATGTAGAGTCATTTGAAAGTATGCAAAAAAATCCATTTTGTGGTTGATAAGAAGCAAAAAGTTTTTGTGTTAGAACCTAAGAAAGAGAAGGATGAATCAGAAGACCAAAATATGAGCACTCTTAAGGCAATAGGTTATAATTATGATCAATGTAGACAAACACCATTAAAAATTGTTATAATTGATGAGTTGCCTTTTAATTTTGTGGAGGGTAAGGGATTTAAATTATTTTTAAGAACTATATAACCTAAATTTGACAATTCTTCTCGTTTTACTGTTATGAAAGATTGCTTGGAAATTTATGTTGAAGAGAATGAAAGAATAAAGATAGCACTTAGGGGTCAATGATTATGCTTAACAATAGATACATGGACATCAATCCAAAATATAAACTATATGTCCTTAACGGCTCATTGGATTGATAGTGAGTGAAATTTGCATAAAGAATTGTTTAATTGGTCAAGTTTCAAATCATATGGGTGAGATAATTGGTCAAGTTATGAGAGTTGTTTGTTAAAGTGGGGGATTGATAAACTTATAATTGTTACAGTAGAAAATATAAACTCTAATAATGTGACTATTTCATATTTGAAGAATATGATGGCAAATTGGTCATTTAGTATATTGTCAAATGAACATTTGTATGTTAGATGTTGTACACACGTTGTAAACCTCATTGTGAGTGATGACTTGAAAGAGATTAATATTTCAGTTGTTAAGATTTGAAATGCAATAAGATTTGTGAGATCTTCACCACGAAGCAACTTGCATTTAAAAAGTGTATAGAAAAATTACATGTAAAGTGTAAGAAATCATTGTGTTTGGATATTGTAACTCGATGGAATTCAACTTATCTTATTTAGAAGTTGCTGAAAAGTTTGAAAAGGTGTTTGTGAGGTTAGGTGAGAGTGAACCTAGTTATATGAGTTACTTTTTAGAGGTTGAATTTAAAACAGAATAAAAAAAACATAGGGCCAACTAGTTTGGAGGATTGGAAAAATGGTAGAACTTTGGTCAAGTTCCTAAAGATCTTTTACATGGTTACATTAAGATTTTTTGGCTCATTAAATGTGAAACCAAATTCTTTCTTCAATGAATTGATTTACGTGCATACAAATTTGTTGCAATTGTGTAAAAATAGAGATAATCTTTAAAGTGGAATAACGATGAAAATTATGTTAAAGTTTAAGAAGTATTGGGGTTATGATGTAAATGAAATTTTTTTGTTGTATGTGACTTATGTCTTAGATCCACGTTTTAAGTTGAAATTTATGAAATTTTGTTTTGGTGAGTTGTATGATTATGACAAAGTATAATCTCTAACAAAAAAAGGTGGAAGATCATCAGTAAACATGTATAAGTTTTATTTAAAAGCTGATGAAATGGAGGATGATAATCGACATAAACACAATGTTACTGTTATTGATGACAATGACATGGAGATAAATGTCAATACTTTGGCTCGATTCGAAAAATATTTACAATAGGAAGATAGTGTGGAGAATAGAAATGAGGTTGAGAGGAATTTGATTGATTATGAGGATCCTAATGGTGATAAATTAGATATTTTAGGTTGGTGGAAGAGTAATGCTTTAAAATATAAAATACTTTCGAAGGTTGCACATGTTTTAGTTATTTTTATATCCATAGTGGCTTCTGAATTAGTTTTTAGCACAGACGATCTATAGTTGACCAATTTTGAAGTTCTTTATCTACAACAACAGTTCAAGCACTTATTTGTTGTTAAAATTTGTTGCATCATGGGTCAATCCCGCCTAACTTTACACCTTGATGAATGATTATGAAGCCTATGAAAACCTTGAATCAATTTATTTTTCTTATATACTTGCACCTTTTATTTTATGATTTATTAATCTAGCATTTCTATTATTATTGTTTTGTAGAATTTGATGGAAAGTTACATCAGCAACGGATGATAATTAGATCAAAACCTGGTGTATTTATGAAAGTTTTTTATGACAATGTTGCTTGTTGTTTTTTTAAACCCTTTGAAGACAATATTTTGTAATTTGAATTTTAACTTGTTCACATGTGTAATTTAAATTCTTGTGACTCATGCTCAATTAAACAAAACAAAATAATAGTATTGAAAAGGCAAAAAAAACTTAATAAACACAATATTAACACTAACAATTTAATACAAATTAATATTTAGTGCAAAAAAAATAAAAATACTTTGGAATGTTATGATAAAATTAGTCATTATTAATCTTAATTATAAGCCCATCAGAAAGCAAATCCAAAAGCCCCCAAAAACCTAAGAAACAATTTAGGTTTTCTATCTATTTTTTAACATAAAAACCGAACTAAACCAAAACTGGTCGGTTTTTACCAAGTTCAGTTTATTTTTTAAAAAACAAATTATGAATTTGATTTGGTTGTTTTTATAGATAATAACCGGACCGAACCAAAAATATTCATCCCTAGATGAAATGATAATTAAATATAAAGATTTAAATATCAAATAAATTTTAGTAGATAAAAAAGTTTTTTTTTTCAAAATTTAAAAAACATTTTTTATATTAACATGCATTATGGTATTTATGCAACTAATCAAAATGTGATATTCCATAACTAATTAAAATGTTAATTTAAAAATTATTTTTATAGTGAATGTTCGAGAAAAGTTTTTCCACTATGCTTTGTTGGAAAAACTTTAGATTTTATTTATTACTAGCAATGTTGCCCGCGCGCCACTGCGGGCATGCTTGTGTATATAATTTTATATCATTAAATCCACAATGATAAACTTATATTATATAATCAATGAAAAGTTATAGATTAGAAAACAAATAGGAGTAAATTTTAAGTTAAAGTTTGTTGCGCAAACGCAAACCACTTCTTTGGAAATCTAGCTCTTGTGTTACAAAATATCACAAAAAAGCGCAAGTGAAACTACTTGCAGATCATTGCAAAAGCAGAGGGATGCCAAGGTGAAGAACGAAGCTAAAACCACTCCTCAAAATGACACATTTCATCCCCTTGCTAATTTCTCTGTTAAAAAAAGTATTGTAAACTATTAAATTAAATGGCAAAGAGTGGATGTCATTCAACCAAAAATTATTGCAAATAATCAAAAAAAGATTGGTGTGCAAAGCAACATTTAATGATCAGGTTGTAGACGTTGGCGATGACTTTTTCATGATGAAGCCTTTCAATAAAAAATGTTTTTGAATGTAAATATTAGCAACAAAATAGATAACATTTTATAGCAAAAATGAACTTGAGCTGAGGTAACTTAATCGTGATGCATAAAGATGCAAGAAAAGAAAAGGAAAAAAAACCAAAAATCCAAACAATGAAAACCAAGCAAAAAAGGCAATAAAATTTTTCTGTCTTCAAAACTACGATTGTTGCAGTCCAAAAAAAAAGTGGATGTATAAAGCATTTCTCAATAAATTATCCTAGTCTTTAAAATTTTATTCCTAGACTTTTTTTTGCAAACCAAGATGATTTAATGTTGGTTCAATTGCCTATGAAAACCTTATCCGACACTTGAATGTAAGGCGATTAAAAATTTGATAGCAAATAAAAATTAACACTAATCATCATGCATCCAATTTAGAAAATATACTATTGATATATTTCCAAAGCAAAATGATTTAATGTTGGTTTGATTGTTTATGAAAACCTGAGCGAACGCTTGAATATAGGATGATTTAAATTCAAATGCAAAAAAAAAGACAAAATATGGTGTCATATTTTTAAAAAAACTTTTGGAAAAAATTAACTACTTAAATGACAAAAAATACAAGCATACACAGCCCAAACAACCAGCTATTAATAGAGAAATGCAAAACAAAGAAAGCAAAACAGCATAAAAAACAACAAAGAACTAACATAATGTCTGGAAAAAACGCAAACCAAAAAAAAAATCAAAGATCATGCCAAATCCAAAAAAAATTGTCACCATTCCAACTAAAATAGCAGACTTAGAGAACCATCTCGCAAAACCCCAGCAAGGTAGCACATGAATATATAGTTGTAGTAAAAAAACTAAATGTTTCTAACAACCAGTAATTGATAGAAAATAAATGGAAGACAAAGACAATAAAAAAAAGGAAAAATAATAAGAAAGTGTCAAACCAAAACATAATAGCAAAAACAACAGCAAAAAACCTGAAAAAAACCAACACAATATTTTAAACATAATTGCAAAACAAAAAAAATCAAATACCTCACCACATCTACAAAAAAAAAAAACAGCCACTATTCCAACCAAAACAGCAGCCTTGAAGAACCATCTTGGGTGATTTATCTCCAAACAACAAAACCATAACAAGACAGCATGAACAACAACAAAGACATTGTCAGAAAAAAAAACACAACACAAACACAATAAAAAACATGAAAAACAACAAAGAAAAGGTTGAACCAAAACACAAACAAAAAAGTAAAAAATAACAAACAATCAGCACACAATCCTACACAAAAAACACTAAAACAACCAGCACACAACCCCAACAACAGCAACAATAACCTTAGCAATAGTAGCAGCAACACAAACAAAAACATTAAACCAGCAAGCAACCATAAAAAATAGATATAACATACCTTAAAAACAACAGCAACAATCTCAAACACAATAGCAACAACCTCAAAAACAACATTAGCACCACCCAAAAACCAACTGAAAACTTGGCAGCCATAGTGCACAATGAACAGACCCGAAACCTAAAAACCAACACCAAAACAATGAGAATAGAATACAAAACAAAACAAAACAAAAAAAAATAAAAAAGAAGGCAACAAACAAACCACCAAGAGAGCAAAACCATACAATAAGCCAAAAAAAAAAAAAAAAGAACAATCAATATATAATACACAACCCAACTCACCAAAATGTCAGCGTAAACCACCCCACCAACAACCAACAGAAAAGAAGTAAAAAAAACAGCGTGCCTCTCTGCAAAAAATACAGAAAAAAGCATGTGAAGTGACAATGTAATCTTACCAACTACATAAACCAAACCAGAATATATGACACTAATAGAAAAAACAATTAACATAACCAAATCAGAGCAGTAACTTCCTCTTTAAACCGAGAGGAATAAAGCTTGAATTGTAATGGATGACCCGAAACCAATATGCAAACCAAACCAACACACAACCGAACACACCTCCATCCAATATCAACCCAATCAATCCAATTACCCAACACCCAACAAACCAAAACAAAACTCAATCAATACCAACCCAATCAAACCAATTGCCCAGCACCCATCACACAAAAATAACAAAACTCAACCAATATCAACCCAATCAAACCAATTACCTAATACTCAGCACACACAAATCACAAAATCGAGAAAAAAGAAAAGCAAAACAATAGCAAATAAACAAATTAAACAAACCCAAACAAATTATAACCCAACAAACCCAAACAAATATATAACCCAGCCACATGACCAATCAACCCAAACAAACCACATCAATCAAACCTGCAACCCACATAAAACAGTGGTCAGAATCATACCTTCGACGCAGCAACCAAACCAGACGAGAAACCACCGCACGTCGGCACCAGACCAAACCGAAAGTAGGCCATAACCTCCCGTCCCATGATTGGAAAACTAAAATTTCAATAAGTACTGGTACAAACCCTTTAGAGGAAGGCTTTCATGACTTTTGATATATGTTTTAGTAGCATAAAGTAATAAAACAACCAATTTGGGAGTGTCAGCTAGTTAGATCTAATTAGGAAGCCAGAAGGAAAACAAAAATAACACACGCACATAATTTCAAAACAAATTGAAAAACCAAAAACATCCCAGCCACTAATAAACATAACTAGGTCGGGTTAATAAAGTGTAAAATGGTTTATGCACTGTTAAAATCCAATCCACAGTAAATCACCATGCTACAATGCACAGTAAAAAACCCTCACTTTTTAGTTAATATGAGCTAACTTGTCCGCGCACTGCGCTGGGCTATTTTTCTATATAGAAAACTGATTGATTTTGTGCGTGTTGTAATTAATTATTTTAATATTTAATTAGTAAAATTATAATTGATAAAATCTGTTAGAAATAGATTTTTTTTCCACCTAAAAGTGATTGAATGTTGTTACTATTAAAAATGTTTTGATAATTATTTAATCGGTAGATTTTACAATTGGAATAAAGAAAAGTCTGTTAAAATAAGCCACATGCTCTGTGTAACATACTGATTGATCAATTGGAATAAAAAAAAGTTTGTTAAAAATTCGGTAGATTTTATTTGTTTCATGAATTATTCCATTAGAAAATAATTACAATCGATGAATTTTAAAACAGATGAATGATTTGTTTTACGCAGCAAACAATTTGATTGTTGGTTTTGTTTTAACTACTTTGGTAATAATTTAATTGGTAGATAACAAAACCGCAATTGATCAAATTGACTAAAAATATATTATTTGTTGCCTGCAACATACTAATTGTTTGTTTGACATGTTTTAACTATTTGACGAATAATTTATTTGATAGATAGCAAAAATGCAACTCCAAAAATTTATCAATTTTTTTTTAGATTTTTTCTTCATATTATTATATTAAAAGTATTTTAGAACATCACAATTAAATTAATGTGAGATTTATAAAGAAAAGTCAGTTTATTTTTATATATATATATTTTAAGATGTTAATATCAAAAAAATATCACAATATATAATTAGTGTCTCCTATTATTTAAGGAAAAAGTCCCAAAAATAATTATTATCATTATTCTAAATGATTTATTTATAGTAAAATAAATACATATAAAAACAACATAATCTTAAAAAATTTAAGTTGATTATTTAGCTAAGATGTATAGTTTTTTTTTAAAAAAAAAGGACCATTAACAATTTTGTTACATGTTAAAACATTTGGTGTTGGCTGTGGCGAAACGTAGGGCAATTTGGCTTCGTATATTTTGTGATATGAGATATGAAACATCATACATAAAAAAAGACGCAAAAGTTATTTTTCACAAAAATAACATTGACCAATGAATTTTTGTCACAATTATTATAGATGTCATTATAAATATTATTATACATAATTAATATTCTAATTATTACTTGTCATACAATTGATGGCACCATAATTACCGTTAAAAGAAGATTTTATTTTATTTTATAAGATTTATTCCTCATATTATTACATTAAAAGTATTTTAGAACAGTGATAGTAATTTATTTATTTTAAAAAATCAACAACTAGGTCATTTATATATATATATATATATATATATATATATATATATATGTCAAAACATGAAAAACAACTAAGTTACTAATAATAAATAAATGTCAAAATATATAATTAGTCTCACATGTTCTTAAGAAAAAACTAACAAATAATCATTATCATTATTTTTAATCCCTTATCTATAATAATTAGAAATTTCAACACCTAGTAATATTAACAAAAAAGAAATTAAAAAAAAATTAATGACAAAACAAAAATAAATATTATTAGATTTTAAAAAAAATTATTTGACTTGAAGACTAAATAAAAATAATAAAAAAAGAGGAAAAAAATAATAAATATCAAGTTTAAATGATCAACAACACAAATTAAAATTTAAACATTCAATAAAAAAAACCTTAATAACAGGAGAAATAATAAAAATTGGAAACAAAAGCTAAGAGCATGTTCATATAAATATGGACAATAATAGGAACTATGTAAGAAATATATAAAAAAATATATAGGAATTAAAATAAAATCCAAGATTAAAAGTATAAGAGCCGAAATAAAAAATACATATATAATAAATTGCATTTAAAGGACAAAATTGAATCTAATCAAAACATTGATACCGAAAAAATTCAAGAATTTAAAACAAAACCAGAAATTAAAAGAATGATGACCGAAATGAAACTACAATATATAATCTATTTACATGGAAGGATAAAATTGAAACAAATCAAAACTTTGATACCAAAAATATTACGGATTTCAAACCAATCCGGAAATTAAAAGACTGGGGATCGAAATGAAACTATAATATATAATCAATTTCAATTGAAGGACCAAATTGAAACAAATCAAAATCTATATAACATAAATAAGGACCATACAAAACAATCAAAAGATTAGGGACTAAAATGGAATCACAATAAACAACGGAGCTGACGTGTACTTGCACAGGCAGGAGAGAGAAAAGGGGGGGAATTCAACTGACCATTGATACATCTATGACCACCAGGGAACCACACGCACCGCACCAAGAGAAAGAGAAAATAGCTGCAAATCATTCTAGATGCCGGTTGGGCATTTTGGGACGCCATAATACACCGCACGCGCAGTCCAAAATCCGCGTGAGCACGGAAATGGATGGCGCGTCCAACGATGCGCCAACAACAATTGGCCAGAAAATATAATAAGAGAATGATAAATTACCGCCACACCCCTACACCAAATTCTTGGATTTTGTCTTATATGAGGGTATTTATGTATTTGGCCATTTTAAAAAAAGTATGCAATGACCCTATTGACCCCGCAGTTTACTATTCCGTTTCATCTTATATGGAGGTAAATTTGTGTTTAGCCATTTAAAAAAATATATGCAATAACCTTAATGCCCTCGGCGGTTCCTGTGCATTTTTGTCTTATTTATGGGTATTATGGTTATTGTAGTGTGCACAGAAGACAAAAAATTGAAAATACACCCTGGACCTAAGGCTAAAAACATAGTAAACAAAGGGCAAAAGAGTAATTTTACTATTCCAATTCACAATGCCTTTGAATTTAGATGAATAGTGAAAATTCACTGCTCATCACTATTTAATTTTCCAATCTCTTTAAGCTTTTAGTAATAAAATATAATATACTAATAATATAATATAATTGGTGAGCAAAATACCGTGGGCTCCAACTGCTTTTTATATGACTAAACTGAATAATTCTCTCACTCCTTACTAAATTGGATGTCTCCTTTAGCTATTAAAAATCCAAAATAATGGTTCAGTCCTACTATACAAATAATACTTATATTATTATGTAATTTCACTATTGAAATACACAGTGTATCTGATCTAGATGAACAGTGTAAACACTATTCATCATTGTTTGAAACCGCGATCTCTTTTAACTTTATGAGTTTTCTTGCCCATAAGCTGCGCTAGGCTTTTTTGATGTAGCAAACTGATTGATTATTGGGTGTATTTTAATTGATTAACTAAAAAATTAATTAGTTAAATTATCATTGATAAAATCCGTTTCAAATGGGTTATTTGTTTTGTGCATCGAAGTGATTGAATGTTGCTATTATTCGAAATGTTTGGATAACTATTTAATCGATAGATTGTCTATGTGCATTGAAGCGCAGGGCAAGTGGCTCATATATTTTTTCATTGTAAATAACTCAGCCCAATTTTCCCACCCATTTTGTTTATTTGTGGCTTTGTATATTTTTTGTTTACATGATATTAAATCTGAAATGTCATACATGAAAATGTTGTGAAAGACCATTTTGAAAAAACAACAACATCGACAAATAAATTATTTAGATTATTATTACATTTTTATCATCATGATTCTTAGTTTGGTATAATTATAACTGCTATTATAATCACCATTGTAAATAATTAATATTCTGATTATTACTGCAATATTATTATAATCGTTGTCATTATTGTGACAATAATCATCACGATAACCAATATCGTTGTTTTTATTAATATTATTTCAAATATAATTAGTATTATTATCAATATTATAATTATTTTTGTCATTATTGATATTTTTATATTATTTTATGAGTTTTTGTTATTATTATCATCAAAGCCACAATTTGTTATATCACAAGCACTATAACTATTACAATAAATTATAATCATTATTATCATGATAATTTATAACGTCACAATTATCATCAAGATCATAACACCTTAAATTCTTATTATTAGTATTGTTAAAATAATAAAAATTATTAACTTACCTTGAGGAATAAAAAAAACTCAATTTTTTTAACAAAAGAGTAAGCAAGAAAAAACACAAATCAAATTATTATTATTATTGCATATATAATGAAAAAACAAATTATCGCAAAGAATAAAAAATACTAAAACTTATAACAAAAGAGTAAACAAAAAAAATAAAATCAATGACAAAAGAAAAATGAATATTATTAGCCTTAACAAAATCATTTGAAAAAAAAAATCTCAAATGATTATTATTATTATTGCATAAATAATGAAAAAAATAACAAAAAAATAAAAGAAATAAAAAATATAACAAAAGAGTAAGCAAAAAGATATAATAAATGATAAAACAAAAATAAATATTATCAGCCTTAAAAAATCATTTGAAAAAAACATATAAAATTATTATTACTATTATTGCATAAATAAATAAAAAATACCTCAAAGAATAAAAAAACTAAAAATTATAACAAAATATAAGGCATATATATGAGCCATTTGGCCTGCGCTTCGCTGCATCCAGAAATTTATTTTTGCCTCGTTCAACATATGAATTTTTTTTTTGTATTTCAATTATTATTCTTTTATTTCTTGATTTAGTTTCAATTCCTTTTTTTTCCGGTAATTTTGGTATAATCCTAAATGATTTGTTTGTATTTATGTATCTATACTCTTAGTTTTGACTTTTAATTTTTATAGTAATTTAGCTTTGTATTAAATGCAATTTCGATTAAAAAACAGAGTTAGTTCAGCTTTGGAGTGTGAAACAAAAATTAAACCCTCTCGTATGCATGTATAGTGAATCTTCTGTTATTAGTTGTTTGTTATAGTTTTTAAGGCATTAATATTAAACAAATATCAGAATATCTAATTATTTTTAAGAAGAGCAAAAACCTTGAAAATAATATTTTTCATTATTTCAACGCATTATTTATAATAAAATGAATATATTAAAAAAATAAATAACTGAAAGTCTTGTAAACTGTTTATTTTGCTTAGATGTAAAATATTATTAAAAAAATCAAGTGCCATTCACATTTTTTGACATGTTAAAAAATTTGGTTTTGTTTGCGACGAAGCGCAAGACAAGTGACTCATATATTTTTTATTTGTAGATAATTTGACCCAATTATTCCACCTGTTTTGTCTATGTGTAACTTCGTTTATTTTTTATTAACGTGATATTAGATATGAACTATCATACATAAAAAAGCTGCAGAAGTCAATTTTTAACAAAAACAACTTCAATTTATGAATTATCTTGATTATAATTCTTATTGTTATTATCGTGATTGTTAAATTATCAAAATTATTATAGTTGTTATTATAACAATTATTGATTATTATCATTATTGTTAAATTATCAAAATTATTATAGTTGTTATTATAACAAAAACAACATTGATTAATTAATTAGCTTATTGGATTTTATTTTCCTTACTATTCTATTAATAATTTCTGGGTCTAATAAAAACCTTTTATTTTTATTTTTGGTTAAAAATAATTCTCTTTAATAGAACACAAAAAACTTAATTTAATTAAAATCTTACAAAAGTAAATATTACTATTAGTATTTATTGCCCATATTAAAAAGACATAGTTCCGTGGAGAAGTAGGGGTTTGAACCCTATATCTCTTGCATGTTAAGCAAGCGTTCTACCATTTAGAGTGTGTTTGACATAGTTGTTGTTGTAATATCCCGGATTTTTTTTATATTTTTTTATTTTTTTATAGTACCCATACTCAACAATCCATATCCATTCACATCGGTAAAATATCATCCATACAATAAACATTCCATTAAAGAAAAGAAAATTCGCATAAACGTACAATATTACAGTTTTCATAACTAAAACTTTAGATTAGAAATATACATACATGGATATGAGTTTATGTTCTTAGCCTACTAGTGGAATTTACAGATTTACACAAAAGGGTCTAATAAAAATTATGCATTCCATACATTGCTTCATCCTAAAAACATCTTAGTTTAGAATGCAATCTACGTGGTTCTTTGCAAAAGTAGGTCCCCTTATATTAGGTTCCCTAGACCTCTCGTGGCTGTGACGTTCCTGCAGTAGTACAAACATTTAATGAAATGCAAATACTTAATGATAGTACTAAATAAATTTAACCAAATGACCTGTCGGTTAAAAGGACATTAACAAGTTGAAATTTCTGTATATACATAATGCCATTTAATTGTAAAATCGATAGGAACTCCATTTCTCTTTTTCGAGC
Organism: Salix caprea; assembly: GCA_964035475.1. Classification (NCBI taxonomy): domain Eukaryota; kingdom Viridiplantae; phylum Streptophyta; class Magnoliopsida; order Malpighiales; family Salicaceae; genus Salix; species Salix caprea. Next base: position 9,983,209 of record OZ037746.1, read on the forward strand.
AACATTATCTTTACTCCGAATATTCTTATAAGGCAATCATATCTGAGGTCAACCATTCCTCCCCCATGGTCCTTCTTTCTGGACGCCGTTAGACAAAACTAAACATCCTTTTATTCCGGCCATCCTTTCGGATGCCATTAGCCGAAGTTAATCCGTCATTTATTCCGGCCATCCTTTTGGATGCCATTAGCCGTAGCTAATCAATCACTTATCCCGGCCATCCTTTCGGATGCCATTAGCCGTAGCTAATCAACCATTATTCACATTTACGCATTCATTAATCTAGTATAAACCTCATTGTATTTGTATAATATTCAATTTAAAATACTTCATACATGTCATATGAGTGGAGAGGTGTAAATCACTTACTTGTTCTACTTCTGGGTTGTTCCTGTCTGGTTGATGGTTCAATCCCGACTGCACCGCCTGTGACATCATTGTCTAAAAATTAGTATACTTCTATTTTCTATTTCACATTCGTCAATATACTTATTTCAACAAATTTCAGCAACATTACCCATCAATTTTCATCATAAACCCACACATTTTCCAGCACAATTCACACATGAAATTTCAACAACATACTCATCAATTTTCATCATAAACCCACATTTTCCAGCACAATTTACACATGAAAATTTCAGCAACATTACCCATCAATTTTCATCATAACCCACACATTTTCCAGCACAATTCACACATGAATTTCAACAACATACTCATCAATTTTCATCATAAACCCACATTTTCCAGCACAATTTACACATGAAAATTTCAGCAACATACTCATCAATTTTCATCATAACCTACAAATTTTCCAGCACAATTTACACATAAAATTTCAGGAACATACTCATCAATTTTCATCATAAACCTACAAATTTTGCAGCACAATTTACACATAAAATTTCAGCAACATACTCATCAATTTTCATCATAACCTACAAATTTTCCAGCACAATTTACACATTAAATTTCAGCAATATTACTCATAAATTTTCATCATAACCCGTAAATTTTCCAACAAAAACTCACATGGAGTGCCGGCAGCCCCTTAAACAAAAATCAGCCCCCCTCACATGATTTATGAATTTCGTTTTTCGTATAGTTTCTTTGTTCTCTCAATTCATTTTGGTTTACATTACATCTAGCTTGTGTATTAGGTTAATTTCCCTAGGGTTCTCTTCTTCATTTTGTTTCATCTCTTAAGAAGAAAAAGGAAGAGAGTTTTCATGAATCTTACTTATCGTATCTCACAATTTTTTTTTGAAAGCTTTGAAACTCTTCTTTCACTTCTCTTTTTGCTCTTCTTCTTCTTCTTCCCTTTCTTCTTCTTCTCGGCAATGTCCACTATTTTCTCCCTAATATTAGCTTAAGGTTCGGCTGTGAAGAGAGGTGAGGTGGTTCGGCTAAGAGGTGAGGTGGTTCGGCTGAGAGGTGAGGTGAGGTGGTTCGGCTGTGAAGAGAGGTGAGGTTTGATTGTGCAGAGAGGAGAGGATGTTCGGTTATGAAGAGAGGTGAGGTGGAGAGTGACAGGAAAGAGAGAAAAAAAATCCCCACTCCCTCTCTCCTCCTTGTATTTATATTCATGAAATGAGGGGGTTGTTTGGGGTTTGGGTTAGATGTGTCCTAATCCTTGTTTCACTCTATCTAAAACTGGTTTTGCTCTTCTTCTCTCTCTCTCTCTCTCTTTTTAAAAAAAAACCGAATTTGTCTTCATTTCCTATATACTAGACAATGCCCCCGCGCTTCGCCGCGGGCGGCACAATATTTTTTTCAATATAAAAAATATTAATTGTGTGTATTATTTTTATTATAATATAAATTTAGTCAAAATAAAAAAATATGTGCACAATTCCTGTTAAGTGAAAGTTTTCTATAAAATACATGAATATAAAAATATTTTAAATCGATATAAATGTATTTGTTTAGTAGTTTACAACGAAATAACCAGCATAAATTTATCATCATTATTAAAAAAGCAAGAAAACTCGGATATCTGAATTATTGAGTTCATTGTATTAAAATTAGTTCATTTTATAATTAAATTTAAATCAAACAAAAATAAAATATATATTGTGAAAATACCGACAATAATAAAAAAAATAAGTTGTTAATTTTCTATCAATAAAAAGATGGAAACATAAATTAAAAATTCATTCTGACGTTATTGTCATTATCATTGCTATAAAAGCAAAAATTATTATTAACATTACAACAAAAACAATTAAAATAATTCAATTGCCCTAGAAAATAACTAAAAAAAAGCAAAAGATTTTTATAAAAGAACATTAAAAAACCAATAACTAAAATTATCATTACTATTGCATAAATAATAAAATCATAAAAATTATTTAATCCAAAGAACAAATAAAAATAACAGAAAACAAAAAAAAACGAATAAAAGGAAAAATAGAGTAATATTAATTTTAAAATGATCACCGATATAAATTAAAATTTTAGGAAAAATTTTGAAAAAAAAGCAAAAGATTTTTTTTTTTTAAAATAACAATTAAAATTATCATGATCATTGCATAAATAGTCAAATCATTGTATAAAAAAATAAAAAAATAAAAAATGAATTAATATCAAATATCAATAAAAAATAAATTAATATCAAATAAAAAATGAACATTATTAAAAAAAACAAATGAATTAATATAAAAAAATTAAAAGAATAAGGACCGAAATGAAAAATAACATATATAAAATTAATTCGAATTAAAGGATAAAATTGAAGGAAAAAAAACAATTGGAGGACGAAAAATAAATAATGATAATTATTGTCATTTTAAGAAAAAATAGAAGAAGAGGGACTGAAATTAAACTTTGTATATATTACCAATTTCAATTGGAGGACCAAATTAAAGAAATCAAAACATCTGTACCGGAAAAATTGAAGGAATAAAAAATAAAAAAAATCAAAAGTATAAGGACTGAAATAAAAACTTCTTATATAATTAGTTTTAATTGAAGGGCACAATTGGAAACAATAAAACTAATGTTGGCAGAGAAAAACATTTGTGTCAAGTGCAAGTTTTCTATAAAATATATGAATTGTAAATCGATATAAATTTATCTATTTAGTAGGTTTCAACGAAATAGCCAGCATAAAATTATCATCATCATTAAAAAAGCAAGAAGTTTTGAATATCTGGATTATTGAATTAACTATATTAAGATTAGTTCATTTTATAATTTCATTTAAATCAAACACAAAAACAAAATATAAATTATAAAAATACTTGCAATAATCAAATAAGAGAAATTAGTAGTTAATTTCTTATTCACAAAAAGATGAAAACATAAATTAAAAATTCATTCCAATTATTATTAGCATCACTGCTCAAACAATTAAAATCATTCAATTGTTCCGAAAAACTACAAAAAACAAATAAATATTATTTTATAATCTGATCATAATGCCCTGACAATGCCCCCGCGCCTCGTCGCGGGCGGCACCATATTGTTTTTAATGCATATTTTTTTTAACGCAAAAAATATTAATTATGTGTTTTTTTTTATTATAATATAAATTCAGTCAAAATAATAAATATGTGCAACATTACCCTGGAGTGCAAGTTTTCTATAAAATATATGAATTTTAAATTGATATAAATTTATCTGTTTAGTAGGTTTTAACAAAATAACCAACATAAAATTATCATCTTCATTAAAAAAGCAAGAAGATTAGGATATTTGAATTACTGAATTCATAGTATTAAGATTAGTTCATTTTATAATTCAATTTAAATCACATTAAAAAAATAAAAATATAAATAGTGAGAAAGTAGTTAATTTTCTATCCATAAAAGATGAAAACTTAAATTGAAAATTCATCCCTACGTTATTGTCATATTCATTACAATAACAGTTAAAATTATTATCAACATTACCACTCAAATAATTAAAATCATTAAATTACCTAAAAAAAAAAACATTTTAACAAAAAAATAATAAAAATAATCACTAAAATTATCATCATTATTGCACAAACAATAAAATTATCTTATCTGAAAAACAGATAACATAACAAAAACACACACATAAAAAAAAGAACAAAGAGAAAAAAAAGAGTAATATTAATTTTAAAATTATCACCAATATAAATTAAAATTTCAGCACAGAACCTGATAAAAATAAAACCCCTACAAAAAATGAATAAAAAAAAATTCTAAAAGCATAAATGAATAAATATGGACAGAAAACAAACATTGTTTTTAGATTATTTACATATGTTACTGTTAAAAATAATTAAAAAAAATTATCATTTTCATATATTTCTAAACAAAAAATATTTTTTTTAAAAATCAATCACATTTCCAAGCAAAATAAAAAATGTTTCATGAAAAAAAATAAAAATAAAAAAACATAATAAGGAAAAAAAATATTTCTAAACAAAAAATATTTTTGATTAAAAAAATCAATCACATTTCAAGTAAAATTAAAAATATTTCATCAATTCGTCTTTCGTCTGTGTATTGTGATCCCATGCCAGGACGAAGAAATCAAAGGATTTATATTTTATAGTCATGCTCATGGAAGTATTGAAAATATAACCGGGAAAACAAAATCATGGAAAAAAAAGAAAAAAAAAACGTAAAAAAAAAGAAGAAGAAGCAAGATACATAAATTTGCTGGGAATAGGATTCGAACCGCGCCCTTCTCGGAAGACAGGCGCGTTTTGGACCAGTTCGGCTACCTCCACATTTCGGTTATAGTTCAAGACAATTGATATTAATAGGTTTTGTTTTAATGTCACTATTCCAATCCACAGTGCATATGAGTCTTGCGCTACAGTAAAAAAAGCCACAGTAAATGTGGCACGCCGTTTATTTTATAGTTAATATATATATATATATATATATATATATATATATATATATATATATATATATATATAATGTTTTTCTCTTGGGTGTTTACAGTTGTTGTTGTGGTTGAGGTTAAAAAAAAAGTTTCATGAAAAGTGTTTTTAGCTGCGGTTCAAAACTGAAATTGAAGTGTTTGGTTAAAACTGTGGTTGAGTTTGAGGTTTAATGAAAAACAATTTTGAGTGTTTGGTTACCATGTTTTTCATATTGTATTCAACTTGTGAAATTACTTTAAAGAACACACACATATATTTGTTTAAATATTGTAGATTTAATTATCATAATAATAAAATATAATTAATAATTCAAGTAAATTACACACTTGTTTTTATTCTCAATTAATTGAAAAACAACAGGGATGTAGAGTAAAACGAAGTGACGCACCTTTCTCTTTCATCAGGGTTGCTCTCTATGTACACAATTTTTAATTTTTTTAAAATATGATTTTTATATTTTTTAAATCGGACTGGACTTGTCCCAAACTTAATGGGTCGTCCCAGTCGAGTTGGGCCAAAAGGGCCCAACTCTAATGGACTTGGGCTGGGCCAAGAGCAGCCCAACCCAACCCAAAAGTTCAAAAAAGGGCACAAAACGGTGCGTTTTTTGCTTTTGTTCTCAATTATTCATGTTGTTACTGTTCATGTAATAGGTGAACAGTAACATGGCCAATTATGACGAGACGATCAACGACCAGTACCAACAGGTAGAGGAGGCTGGGGTGGTTCTTCCTATGGTGGTGGCGTCGGAAATGGTGATGTGTGGTGGTCGGTAGGAGCTCTGGATGGTTGCAGCACCAGCTGCTGCTGACGCCGGGGTGTGCTGCCTCTGGTGTTGCTGGAGAGAGGATCAGAGAAGGAGTTGCGGTGGCTATGGAGGAGAGCGAGGGAGCTGTGGTCATGGTTGTGGAGGAGAGAGGGGGAGCTGTCATGACTGCATGTGGAGAGAGAGAGGGGCAATGGATGTGGAGGAGAGAGAGGGAGCTGCAGCGACGATAATGAGAGGAAGTCAATGACGACGGTAATGAAGCTTAGCTTTACACATTCATAAAAATGTTACTTGTTATCTGCTTGTGTTTGAATTGAGATGTTGTTGTGTAAAATCAAAGAATTCCATTTGTTCAACTCGTGTAGCCATGTTCATCAGCCTGCGTTCGTTTTGAAAAGCATCGAAAAGATGCTTTTCAAAATGCGGTGCAACCGCAAGTATTTAGGTGGGATCCACAGTAAAAAATTGTGTTCCCGTTTGGAAATACCTGTGTTTGGGGCTACGGTTCAACGCAACCACAGGTTGAACCATCGCCCCAAACAACATCTTAGATGATGTTTGGCTCCGTAGTTCAGGTTGTGTTTGCGTTGAACCGTGGAGCCAAACATACAAGTAAACAAGCAGGACCTCAGTATTTAACTGTGGATCCCACTAAAAAAATGAAAGATAAGTCGTGACTGCAAAAGCAGCAGAGAGCTGCTTTTGCAGCTGCGTTCTTACATTGACTACACACTACCACCCACGTGATTTCACACACCCACACTCATCCTCGCACATCATCCTCTTCTCCCTCATCTCTGCATCTCTTCGAGCCTTCTCTTACACAGCCTCCACACTCATCAATCATCCCTTTTCTCCCTCATCTCTGCATCTCTTCTCCTTCACACAATCTCTACACGTACAATTTCCACGCTTAAGATCAGGGCGTAGATAGTTGATCCATCGAAGATGACAACTTTTTCCACAGTGAAGAAGGCCAGTTGATTTTGGCAGGGACCTCCAGCAACCCTCACCATGAGCTTGGATATAAGCAACGAAACGTTCATCTTCATCTCTAGTCCATGCCCCTTTGTTGTTGTGTGCTTTCTCACAACATGGAGATCTCCCCATTTGTTTTTGTGCCTGCTTGCCGGAGAATTAGCAACCATAGAGTGACAGTGGTTGATGGATACTGGTGTTGCCTACTACACTAGGATGTGAGAGCTTCGGTTCTTTTATAGTACTTTTCAGGGAAGATTCTGGCAGTAATTGCTTCTACATATGAGTTTTGGTAGAAGAAAAGGGTTTTAGAGGGTCCACCTCGTCTCTTCCTGGCTGACTGATATTTATGGTTGTCAGCATCCATAGAAATTGGAGTACTGATCCTTTTGTACCGCGCAAATTGGGTATTTAATTAGAGTTTTTGATGAATAAATGTGTGTTGAAGTTTTGTAATTTTGTTAATTAATTTCTGTTGTGAAATTTTGTTAATTAAGGTTTTTTAGGTTAGTTTGTTTAATTAGCGAGTATAATTAGCAAGTATAATTACTACACTTTTTGTTGTTATAAAATTTTTTAATTGTTGTGAAATAATTTAAATTATAGAATGGAAGGTAGTGAAAATATGGATAAGGTTGCGTGTACAAAGGAAGTGTTGCATGTTTTTTGCGACATATATGATGCAACCATATTATTTGATAGTTTCATCCATATTCAACTAGTGTTTTGCATATGTTTTGTGTATAAAATGCCTTAATATTCTTTGTTTTATATTTTGAAGGCATTTTTGGATAAAAGATGCAAAAAGGAGGTAATTGGAGTTGATTGATAGATTTGACCTTTAATCGATGTTTTGTGTAGAGCAGAAGCTCTAGAGTCTAAATGAAGTGATTCCAGTAGAATTAAAAAGATAACATCCATAACTGTCTCGAAAGCTAAGGCAAAAGAAATAAAATAAGGAAGAGCATAGAAATCGCAGCCTTCAAAATCAAATCTTGCAATCTGCCGATGTCAACCTTTGTCCATTCAAACTTCATTATATTGAGATACAGAAGTTTGATTGATGCAAACCCAATTTTGTTGGGTTCAAGACTCAAAGAACTATAAACTCCCCAAATTTAAGCTGAAAACGATGTGTTATGAATGAGATATGGATTTTACAAGGGACAACTAAATTCTGCCAATTGAAGGAAGAACTATTTTGTAAAATAGAAACTAGGGTTTCTAAGCATATATAAAGGAGGAGAGGCATCAAAGAACTTCGGCCAGCAGCAAAGAAAACACAAATCTTCCTCTTCCAAACCCTAAATCATGTTTTCTTCCATCTTTTTATTTAGTTGTTCAATAAACATGCAAGGCTAGACTCTTTTGCTTGGTTGCAAGGACACAGAAACCTTCAGATTTCAAGAACTGTGAGATCTATTCTTACCTCAATTTTTCAGTTTATATGATGAATATGTTTGTGCGACCATGAAATCACAATAATATGTATTACGGCAATTGATTTGGGAATGCGACCTACAACGCATTTTGATAAGACGGGATGAAAATTTCTAATCATGTCATTCAAGGAACGAACTGGTCATTCATTGACCAAAGCACAATTAAAAAACAAGTGGGATGGCTGCAAAAAAAACTGGAAAATATGGGCGAAGTTCATTTCTGAAACTGGGGTGGGTTGGAGTACTGAATTGGGGACAATCTCATCAACGAATGAGTGGTGGAAAGCAAAAATTCAGGTTAAGTTTCATTATGTAATATATTTCAATTTATTTTCCATGTTTCTGAATATCTTATAACATAATATTTGTATGAATTTTGTGTTTATATAGGAAGTTAAAGGAGCCAAAAAATTGGGACCACCTAGTTGATAGTATGTCGACGAGAAGTGATTCGACTTCTTTGCATATGGATAAACAAGGGTGTAACATTCGGGAGGTGATGGCTCAGATCCATTCTATTCCTGGAATCCACGCTTACCATGATCTTTATGACATCGCAACAGAAATTATGCTCCAACGTAGGAGGAGAGAAATGTGGGCTACTAATGGGAAGTCTTGAAGAAAAATATGATTGGCTGAAAAGGATGCACGTACGTACTAAACAAAATTAACCGAAGGATTTGTATTTGAATTGAATTGTTATCAAAGTTTGTATTTGAATTTGAATTGAATTGTTATCAAAGTTTGAATTTTAATTCCTTCGTTAGTGTTTCGGGAACCGATGAATCGATTATATTGTTGTATTAATGCATGAGTGAGATTATTTTTTTATCGGTAATTTTTTTATGATCCTGTTAATAATTTTTATTGGTAATTTTAGAAAAATATGTCTAATTTACTTGAATTATTTCAAATATTTTGTTATTATAATTATTAATAAATATACGAAATTATTCCAATAAAATATTTATATATATGCACGTATGTATATGTGTATTTTAAAATAATTTCATAAGTTGACAGCAATATGAAAAGCATGGTAACCAAACACACAAAACTACTATTCATTAAACTCAACCTCAACTACAGTTTTAACCAAACACTTAAATTTTAGTTACGAACCGCAGCTAAAAACACTTTTTATAAAACTGTTTTTTTTCAATCTCAACCACAACGACAACAACTATACCAAACAGGCTACGTCTCCGCTATAGTCCGTTTCCTTAAAGTATTAAATTAATAGTAATTTTAATATTATAGTGAGATCCACAGTGAGCTACAATAATTTTGCTACAGTAACAACGAACTCATTTAGCTTTTCGAGTAATTTATAGATGATAATAATAATTAATATCGCATTCTCAACTCTCTCCGTCTATACATGCTGAACAATTTCCACGCAGGCTCTCCTCTCAGCGATCCACGAAAGAGGAGAGTCACTGAGTTTGATGGGCCTTCACTTTCCTCTTCATTTTCTTCATCGTCATCAATGGCTAAATCTCGCTTTATCTCTGCACCTATAAACCACACCGTACATCTTCTGATTCTTCATAGATTACCGATCACATCTTTTCACCTTCTCCTCATTCTCCTCCATTCCCTCTTATAGCGAACCTGGTTCTTCCGTTACTCTCCTTTTGTTTTGGTTGCTTTCAAGAAAAAAAACACTATATCAACAATGCCATCTGTGTTTCTTTATCATGTGGTCGGAGATCTGACGGTGGGGAAGCCAGAGATGGTGGAATTCTATGAGACAGAGACGGTGGAATCTGCGATTCGGGCAATAGGAGAATCGACAGAGTGTGGGATTCCAGTTTGGAAGAGGAAATCTCATGTGGGCATGATTGAGAACAGTGAAACGAGACTACAGAGGTTTGTTGGTATCCTTAATTCTCTTGATATTGTGGCTTTTTTAGCTTCAACTGAGTGCTTAGAGGATCAGGATAAGGCCATCAAGACTCCGGTCTCTCAGGTTGTTGTTCCTAATACTTCGCTTCTCAAGCAGGTTGATCCTGCTACAAGGTTAGCTCTTTAATCTAATTTCTCTTACTCCACTTAATTTAGCTTTCACATGGATTTGTGCTTATGTGATTATGAATCTGGGTTTTGGTTGTTATAATCATGCACTCTTCTTGCTGTTAATGTTTTATAAGCTGTTTATAATTCTTTGATTGAGACAAGCAACCATTATTTTCGGAGAAGATACTGGAAATATGCATCCACACACAGACAAAATTAAATAATGGTGGCCAGATATGCAGTCGATTTTGAGACGAAGAAACTGAACATGTAAAACACGAGAAAGTTGAATCACACCGCCATGGATCACTAGTAAATTATAACTTAATTAGTTACTTAAGTCTAGTAAGATTAATTAATCTAGCTTTATATTTAATCCACAGATTGTATTTTCTGCGCGCTTATAACCCAGTTCTTTCATTTTTTTATAAATCAAGTTTTTCTTCTTATTTTTGAAAATTAAAGATATATAATAAAAACGGGTAAGATAGTAAAGGTTGGTTTGGAAAGAAGGCAGTTTTGGGGAAAAAATATTATGAAATCGAGGGTGACTATGCTAATCATAGAAATATTTATTTATTTTTATATTATAAAGATTTATTAATTAGTTTTAATAGAATATAGAACTAAGGTAATAATGGATTTTTTTAAAGAAAAGTGACGTAGTTTGGTAAAAGGTTTAGGTGAATGACATAGGTTGGAAAAATATTTGAAAAATAACATAATTTAAACACAACCACTATTCTAAAAAACTTCAGATTTTAATTATTTTATGACATCTAAAGCTGCTTGATGCTTGCAAATTAGTGTGGCCCTTTTAATTTATTTATTCATCCTCAGATACATGCATCAGTACTCATGGTTATGTTTCTGCCTTCTTGCAAATGCTATGCTTGTGGAATTTGTCATCAACGTTGTTGATCTTCTTTACGTTGGCACTTGGATTATCATGTTGATTCCATTCTTCAATCTTTGTTTCCTCCCTTGTGTGCATGCAAAGTAAGAAATCAAAATACTTAATAACAAAGTATAAGTATACTCCACTTGCAACTCCATTTTGCTTTTGTTTCTTGTTAACATCTGATCACTGATAACATACTTGTTATAATGTTAACGGTATTGTTTCATTTCTATTTGGCCTGTTACCTTTTCCATCTATCTAGTATATCTGCCTAATGCTGTATACGTGCTTTGAAGTGGGACAGGGTGAGGGTTGTAGAAGGGAGTAGACTTGGGTGTTCATTATTGTATTTGAACAATTTCTCCATGATATGCTTGTGTTTGATCTTAGGAGCATGGTCTGGATTCAATCCATTCAGATTCATTGCTTTCTCATGTACGTCTCAAATGATTCCTTGATGGTAATCATGATGCTATTAACTATGAAACCAAGTGATGTGTAATTTAATTAAGTACTTACCTTATCCTATGGGAAATACTACTTCTCTTTCCCACATATTCTTTATCTTAAGCATCAAGGTGTCCAGTAGGATTCAGTAGAAGGTTTGATCTCATGGACCAAGTTCTTAACAATGATTGTTGGGTAGTTGGATAACACCCTTTCCGTCTCAAGAGCTTTTGGAAGAATAAATTATATTCCATAGTAATTTGACTTCTTTTTTTTCTTGGGAATCCTAATACTATTTAGATTCTATATTAGTTATATAACTTTCAATAAGTATTTTTTTTTTTAATAAGGGCTAGGATTTAAACCTAGAACTTTTATAATAATATAATGCTTCTTGGGTGTTATTTTTCAGACATGGTATTCTTATTGTTATCAAAGGTTGTATACAAATCCTAAACCTATTTTTCTAGTTCCGATTTCAATTTTCCTCTATATTAGCCATTGATTTTCTATTCTTGTTGTTTTGAGTTGATTTTTCTATCCACATCATGTCAAATTTGAATAAGAATGAAACAATCCTTGAACTTGTATTAGGGTTTCAATCCCTTAAACTGTTTTAGGACATGTTATAGGTTGTAGATAGAAATAAAGATTGCCAAATAATTTTGGTTTAGACAAGTCAATCTTTGAATAGTAGCTGTGCGATAGTGATGCTTTGCAGCAAAAGAAACTACTAAATGCTTGAATGGAGATTCTAGAAGGTGACCTTGAGATGTATAATAAGAATAAAAGCTTTGTTCATGATGATGGAGTCATAAACCATATGGTGCAAATGTGGATGAAAGTATGGATAAACTTTACACTTGAATGGAGGAAGAGAGTTGAAGAGCACCAAATACAAAAGATGAACAATTCTCTGATAAAAAAAGTAGTAGATTGGAACTCTTTGCCCATCTATAATAAAATAGATTTGGATTGAGATTTTTTTGCTAATCTATGATGGTTATTTTAATGGTGATTATGATGTTAATTGTAACAGCATAGTTAACATCATAATCACCATCAAAATAAACATTATACACAATCCCAATCAATATCTATTTCATTATAGATGGACAAAAAAATCCAACATATAACTACTTATTTCTCTAGAAATAAAGTGTCTTGTGCTTGAAGCTCATCAACTCTGTTCCTTCATTGAAGTCTGGTGCTGTTCCTCTCTTCCAGTCCACCTCACATCATACGATTTATGACTCAAGCATCATGAAATGTGTCTTCATCCTTATTACTACCTTATGATTTGTCTAAATGGTTGTGTCACCTTCAGGAATCTCTATTCAGGCTGCCACCGGTTTCTTTTGTTACAAAGCTTCAATAATGCGTAACAAACACTCAATTATACAACGTATCTCAACTGATATTGTTTACCAATCTTGATTTCTTCATCTCAACATGTCCAACATGCTCAAAGGATCAACACAATTTTGAGGATTAACCAAACGTTTTGATGTAACATGGGAAGAGAAATCAACTCAAAACAAGAAAAAATAGGAAATTGATGGCTTAAATAGAAGAAAATTTGAGTTGGAACTAGACAAATAGGTTTAAGCTAGGTAGCCCTACTCATACTAGCTCTAGACCTCAAGCGGAATCCTTACTGGATAAAGAATCTTTATTGAAAATTATTTATTTAGTTTAGAATTCTAAACTAAATTATAAATGCCATATTACTATGGAAAACATTTATTATTTCAATAGCTCCTATGTCAATTTCCCTTTGTAATCTATCATCTAACGCCTTCCCCAAAATTAGGCATTACAGAGACCACTCCTTTGTAATCTATCATCTAACCCCTTTCCCACAATTAGGCATCACAGAGTCCCACTCCGACAGAGTCTGTAAAGGGGAAGGGCTGGTTATTGGATAAATAAACTAGTTACTAAAACTTGTTCTTTTATTAGTGTTTCAAGAGTTGGGTAAAATCACTGGGGAATGGCTTGAACAAAAGTAGAAAATATTTTTTTTCTACAATAATCCATCCTTGAGTCCATCTCAAAGGCCATGGAGAAATTGACCTCTATAATCAAAATTTTAATTTTCAAATCTCAAATCATTCATCATATGGCTACTCCAAGAATTTGTGTGCTTTGATACACATTCTGTAGGTCCAAAGGGCCCTAATCACTAAAGAGCACAAAACATCAATTATCATAAAATTCATAATAATACCAGTGTGTGCAACACACATCAACCTAAATACAGAAGTTCTCTAAAATTTATTAACCTCGAAGTTAAAAGGAATGCCTTGTTAATGGATGGTGTGATCTAAATACCTCTTTCCTTGATTGTATCAACCTAAATAAGGTGAGATTGGTGGGGATTTTTAAGGTGAAGAGGCTGGAGGCACGATGATTTAATCTTGGATTTATGAAGAGCTGTAGTTTTGTAATATTAAATGTTGGAGAAACTTGGTTTCTTCATTCTTGGTTGACTTGCATACTCCTGTCAATACTGAGGAGATGAAAGAAAGAGTAAATGCTGAGAAGAGTTTTTTTCATGCAACTATAGGAAGTTATTCTAAATTTGAAATTTGATTTTTTGTGGAAGATTTTCTCTCATCGCGGATATGATTTTCTTAGTGGTTTGTATATAGGCTACACTAGTTTGGTGCACCTTATATAATTTTTCTTCATATAAATATCTTTATATAATTTGTACATGCTCATTTGACAGGTTTTGTTTCTTGTCTCTCTCTGTATGGTTGTGTGTGTGTTTGTATGCATCTAGAGTCAAACACATAATCTTGTGCCCGAGTGCGTCCTTATTGGAAACTACTTTTCCTTAAATCATCTTGTAAACTGAGCCTCTTTTTTTTTGTGGAGAAATACCAAGGGATTTGTCAATTTGTTCTTCCTCAGGCTATAAATGTACAAGAGAATAAAGTTTATACTCTGAGGTTTTGAGAAAGTCTTGTGATTTGATAGGGTACCACACACAGAAACTTGTGATGCATTCCTGAGAATTCTTATAGGAAAAGACTTTTTGGTGCTCGTGGTAGGTTGATAGATGCCTTGGAAATGATGAAGCAAGGCGTAAGGCGCCTTATAGTTCCGAAAAGCATGGGATGGAAAGGTATGAGCAAGCGATTCTCAATTCTCTACAATGGTAAGTGGCTCAAGAATGCTGACACACCCAATAGCAGCAGCAATAATAACCTGACCATCAACACCAACCGTCCCTCATCTTCTGGCACCTCCAACCGCAACAAGTTTTGCTGTCTCTCTAGGGAAGATGTCATCCGATTTCTCATTGGATGCCTCGGTGCTCTAGCTCCGCTCCCTCTTTCCTCTATATCTTCCCTTGGAGCCATTAACTCAAATTACAACTCAGTAGAAGCCTCTCTCCCAGCCATTGAAGCAACAAGAAAGCTGCCTGAAGATCCCAGTGCCATAGCTGTTGTGGAGCCCATTCCAAATGGTCAATGTAAGATCATAGGGGAAATATCAGCCTCTAGATTGTGGAAATGTGATTATCCGGCTGCAGCATGGGCCTTGGCAAACCTCTCAGCCGGGCAGTTTGTGATGGGGGTTGAGGATAATGTTGCCGGAAGATCACTACCGGATTTTGCAGTTAATTCAGCAGTTGATGATGGTAACACAGCTACTGGGACCGGTTCAACAAGGCTGAGGAAATTCAGCAGTAGGAGCATTGGGTTCAATCCAGGAAACTCAATAAGAATTGGCAGGAGTATTTATAGGGGTCGATGTGCTCCCCTGACATGTAAAATTACAAGCTCACTGGCTGCAGTGATGGCTCAGATGCTGTCTCACAGGGCAACCCATGTATGGGTGATCGAGGATCATAGTGATGACATTTTAGTTGGGGTGGTTGGTTATGCCGACATCTTGGCAGCGGTAACAAAACAGCCTGCGTCTCTTACTCATGTGAACCCACCTGAGGGTTTTGCAACTTTGGTTTGAACAACGAAGGTCTTTCTGCAACTGAATTTTTTTAAAAATTATTAATTCTATTTTCCCTGTAATTGTATTTAAGACATTGAAGAGTCGAGATAGTATATGCTGATGAGAAAATTGTAGGTTTCCTTATGAGTTGAATAATAATGTTTTAATATCTTGTCCGAACGATGGTGTTTTCCTACAGCTATACAAACTCCACAAGCGGTTTATTATTAAAAAATATATTTGTTTTCAATTTAATTCTTCAATCTTGATTTGTCATCTTTTTTTATTTGATCCTTATTATTTTAATTTTAATTTTTTATCTCTTTCCACGTCATACTAGTACCTTAACTTCAACCAACTATTCGGATATACATCTGAAACACAGAGGTTTGACTACAACGGTTACAAAATCAAGTTTAAGTGCAAACCAGAATGGAAAAACTGATGCCTTACACTACCCCCCATGACTAATTGACGTGGTAAAACCCCTCACGTCATTAGCTGCTCTGTCTCCTACATTCAAGCCTACGTGGGTTTAACGATCAAGATTGTCCTGATCTTACGCCCGCACTTCCTTCACAATTCTTGGATTCGGCTTTGTTGTCCTCAAGGTTCAGGCATGGAAACTGGTGAAACAGCGACTCAATCACTTCCCAGGTAGCCTCCTCTCATGGTAATTGTTTCCATATCACCAAACTCTCTGCATGGAGCTTACGACCTTGCTTCACCCGGCGATGATCAATGATAGTCTCAGGCTCCAATATGATCTCACCCTCATCAGAAACCGGTGGAAGGTCTGCGTGTCTCGGTTGCATCTCCCACGTATTTCTTTAGTAAGGAAACATGAAAGACAGGATGGATACGTTGTTAGGACTAGAATTTCATAGCATAAAAAAATTATATTCATGTCGAATTATCAAGAACGCATAAACTATAAAGCGGAAGTGTACCTGAATCCACATCCGAAAGTCGCTCTCTAGAGTCGTATGGATGGCCTTCCAGATTAACACGTTCTCCTTTGAGAGTCTTTTGATTCTCTCTACTTTAAACTTATTTTCTCTCTGATAATGGGATGTCAGAATGAGAATGAATTAGCACATGTAATTTGGAGACCATGACCATATATAGGCAACAAGGTACCTTTTGGTATTCGTGCCTTTTAGCATTCCTACCATTTGATATTCCTATTTTAACCTATCATTAAAATAGGAATAACTCTTTAATCTCTACACATTAAAGGTCCACACCCTATTAGATACACCAAAAACTCAATTGCCTAAAAATACTTAGCAAATCATTTTTAATTCATTTTATTTGACAGTCCACAAACACATAATTACTCTCATGTAAGCCCAACGTTGGATTAATGATCCAACAATCTCCTAGTTGGGCTATATGTATAACCTTATAATTATGTTTTGCAAAAATAACTAAAATGAGCTCAATCTTTGTTGTCATTACCAAATGTATCTATAACCAATCCAGTCCAGTAATCATACCAGCATAGGATCTAAGCGGTCTTCATTACAATTATCGTAACTCAACCTATCAAAGGTCACGTATGCCAATACAACCAAATGACATGTATCATGGTGTGGATGTGTAGCATGGAAATTTCATGCAATATGATCTTAACATGCCTATTTCCAATTGGTCCACTCTTAAACCTTAATAAGATCAAACCATACTAAAATCAGAGTGTAATGAAACCAAAGACTTTATTTATGCAGAACATAACCTCATAAATGTCCATAAACTAAAAATATGTTTATATTATAAAAGCATCAAAAATTACAAACTCCCTTTAAAACTGAATATTATCAATTGCCAAAACACCCATACGAGCAATATGCTTATGAAACATTTTGGGTGGCAATCCCTTAGTAAGCGGATCCGCAACCATGGAGTTTGTACCGATATGCTCTATAGACAAATGTCCACTCTAAACTCTTTCTTTAACAACTAAGAACTTGATGTCTATGTGCTTCGACTTTGACGAGCTCCTATTGTTATTGGAATATAAAACTGCTGACTTATTGTCACAAAATAAATTTAATGGTCTTTCAATATCATCCACTATGCGTAGTCCCTGACAAAATTTCACAGCCACATAACATGCTATGAACTCTGCTGCCATCGTGGAAGAGGCTATAAGTGATTGTTTAACACTCTTCTAGGAGACAACAACTCTAGCTAGCATGTAAATATAGCCTGATGTAGATTTCATACTATCTTGGCATCTAGCAAAATCAGAGTCGCTATACTCAATGATCTCCAGATTAGCCAAACTCCGATATGTGAGCATGTAGTCTTTTGTTCTCTGTAAGTACCATAAGACCCGTTTAGCTGCTTTCCAATGGTCCATTCCTAGATTGCTTAAATATCTACCCAGTATCCCAGTAATGTACGCAATATCCGAACACGTACAAACTTGAGCATACATTAGACTCCCTACTACTGAAGCATAGGGAATCTTCTGTATTTTCTTTTTCTCAAAATCATTCTTAGGGCATTGATTGAGACTAAATTTGTCTCCCTTAGCCACAGGGTTATCTCCTAGTCTACAATCTTGCATGCCATATCTCTTAAGAACCTTTTCGATATAGCTCTTTTGTGATAATCCAAGAATACCTCGAGAGCGATCTCGGTGTATCTGAATGCCTAATACAAAAGAGGCTTCACCAAGATCTTTCATCTCAAAATTCTTAGCTAGAAATTTCTTGGTGTTGTGTAATAAGCCTATATCGTTGCTGGCAAGCAAGATGTTATCGACATATAAAACTAGGAAAATATATTTGCTCTCACAGAACTTATGGTCTATACAATCATCGACCAAATTCATCTCAAAACCAAACGAGATGATCACTTGATGAAACTTGAAATACCATTGTCGAGATGCTTGTTTGAGTCCATAGATGGATTTTTTAATTTTGCAAACCATATTCTTTGGGTCTCCAGACACAAAGTTTTCTGGTTGCAACATATAGATCGTCTCATCAATGTTACCATTGAGAAACGTCGTCTTTACATCCATCTGATGTAACTCAAGATTGAAATGTGCCACCAATGCCATTATAATTTTAAAAGAGTCTTTCAAAGATACCGGAGAAAAAGTCTCTTTATAGTCAATACCTTATTTCTGTGTAAAGCCCTTTGCAACAAGATGTGCCTTGTACTTATCTACATGACCTTTCGAATCCCTTTTGGTCTTAAATATCCATTTGCAACCAATGGGTTTCACACCTTCAGGTAATGGGACAAGATCCTACATGTTGTTGTCTTTCATTGACTTAATCTCCTCATTTATAGCATAAATCCACTTTTGAGAGTTAGAACTTTCAATGGCTTGATGGAAGTTAATAG
This sequence comes from Salix caprea, assembly GCA_964035475.1. NCBI lineage: Eukaryota > Viridiplantae > Streptophyta > Magnoliopsida > Malpighiales > Salicaceae > Salix > Salix caprea. The sequence continues at coordinate 10,001,961 of OZ037746.1, forward strand.
GATCATCTTCCATCACTCCAATATCTACCTCATGTTCTTGGAGAGATACAATATAATCGTCTAATATTGCACTCTTATCTCTAGTGTATTTCCTTAATGGCATAGATTCTAGAGGTGTTTGAGGTTGTTTTTCTGGAATAATTTCTAGAATAGGAGGTGCTTCGACATTGTCTTGATTCGTTGTGTTTTCAACATGGTCAGAAATAGAATCTTGACCAATGCTAATAACACCTGTGAGAATATCAATATATTCCTCTTCAAAGACAAAGTCTTCATCTTTATCACCTCCTGCAAACTTGACATCCTCAAAGAATCAGGCATTTCCTGTCTCGAAAATAAACTTAGTTGTGGGATCATAAAATTTGTATCCCTTGGATCTTTTCGAGTATCCAATAAAATAGCAATTTATTGTCCTAAAGTCCAGTTTCTTTTCATTAGGCCTATAAGGCCTTGCCTCAGTTGGACATCCCCAAACATGCAAGTGTTTTAGACTAGGTTTCTTGTCTGTCCAAAGTTCTAAGGGGTTTTGGTAGTGGCTTTAGTTGGAACTCGATTAAAGATATAAGCTGCAGTCTTAAGTGCTTCTCCCCAGAATGATTCTGGTAAGGTAGAATGACTAATCATACTCCTTACCATGTCCTTAAGCATTCTATTTTGTCTTTCAGCAACACCATTCATATTGGGTGAACTTGGCATAGTATACTGTGGGACGATACCGTATTCATCTAGGAATTTAGCAAATGGTCCTAGACGTTGCTCTTCTGAACTGTCATATCTACCATAGTACTCACCACCACGGTCAGATTTGAGGCTTTTAATCTTTTTACTGAGTTGGTTTTTCAACTTCAGCTTTATAACTTTTGAACACATCCAGTGACTATGATTTTTCACTTATGAGATATATGTAGCTATATCTAGAAAAATCATCTATAAATGTTATAAAATATTGTTGACCATTCCAAGCAATCGTAGGGAATGACCCACAAATATCCGTATGTATTAGTTCTAAGATGTGCAAAGTCTTGTTGGCTACAAATCTTCTTATATTGGTTTGTTTACCCTTAATACAATTAACACAAATGTCAAAATTTGTAAAATCTAAGGGATCGAGAATTTCATCTGACACAAGTCTCTCTATTCTCTTTTTAAATATATGACCGAATCTTTTATGCCATAATGCACCTTAATTCTTGCTGGTTAATTTTCTCTTGGTATCGTGTGTACTTAATTGCAAGGATTAATTAAATGAAGCAATGATATCAATCAAATAGAGATTATCGTAACCTGATAAAGAACCAAAACCAGATAATTTGGAATCATAAAACAAACTAAATTTTTCATTCCCGAATGAACAAGAGTAACTAGATTTGTCCAAAACAGAAATAGAAATCAAATTCCATTTAAAAGATGGTACAATAAAAGTTTCATCAAGATCCAAATAAAGTCCAGTCTTTAACAATAATCTAAATTTTTCAATTGCCTCAACTTGAACTGTCTTGCCATCGCCTACATAGATGTATCTTTCAACATCATTTGGCTTTCGGCAACTCAGGCAACCCTGCATAGAGACACTGATGCGAGTTGTTGCACCAAAATCTAACCACAATGTGTGTCTAGGTACCGAAGTTAAATTAACTTTAGAACAAACCAAAGCAAGAAGCATACCTTTCTTAGCACACCAAGCGTGATAGTTGGTGCATTGCTTCTTTTTATGCCCTTCAGCACCACAAAAGAAACAACTAGTACCTACTGAATCATGTGATTTCATTAATTGTTTCTTTTAAGGAATTGTACCTGCAGCTTCCTTAGCATTCTTTCTTTTCCTTCCCTTGTCTTTAAAGGCAGAGGCTAAGTGAGCACTCTCTGTCTTATCTTGCTTAAGCCTTTCCTTTTCAATGGTGATAATGATTGCGCAGGTCATATAAAGAGGAGGGAAGGGAGGTGACATGGAATATCTTTCATGATGAACTATGGGCATGGTTTGGTCCTACTAATTGTGAGGACTTTGATGAAGCCTTATCAAAAGTAAAGCAGTGTCAGAAGGAGTTTGAATGACAATCGGGTGCATGGCTGGCCACATAAAGCTTTGGTCGGGATATTCATGGACGACCTCAAACTAGAAATAAATGATGGCATAAGGATGTTCAAACCAAAATTATTGAAAGAAGCCAATAGTCTTGCACGAATGAGAGATGAGTAGCTGAACCACAAAAGAAGAGCCACACAACCTATCAATAGGCCAATTCCAGACTGCTAACCACAAACAAAAATCATAATAGTTCCACCTATGAAAAGGCTATACTGATGTAGAAGAGAAGAGCACATGGCCTATGTTTAATTGTGAAGAAAAAATCACACCTGGTCACAAGTGCAGGGGGACCACAACTCCTACTGTTAGAAGGCTGTTGTGATTATATTGATGGGGACAACACCGAGAGCTCAGTGGAATTCCAACCCAAAATATCACTTCATGCACTCTCTAGATGGAAAACATATAAAACAATGCGGGTGCTGGCAAAATTTGGGCCCTATGAGATGGTGGTTCTCATTGACAGTGGATGGACGCATAATTTAATGAGTGGAAAAATGGCTAATATGTTGCAATTACCCGTAGTCCCTACAGAATCCTTCAATGTCAAGGTGGCGAATGGTGAATTCTTAAAATGTCAAGGAAGATTTGAAAATGTTCACATTGCACTCCAAGGTATTCTGTTTGTCCTCACATTATATGCCTTACCACTTTTTGGGTTGGATTTGGTCTTAGGAGTGTATTAGCTGGAACAATTGGGCAATGTGGTATGTAATTGGAAGTAGTTAACAATGAAATTTTAGTGGCGCAACAAACTCACATCTTGTAGGGAATGAAACATCAATTCAACAAACATCAATGAAGGATATGGCCAAGAACTTATGACAAAGAGGTTCTATATTTGCTATTTGCCTTCAGTACTCGGCTAAACCCACATCACAGAAGGTCGACCCAGATATAAAACATCTATTGGAAAAGCTTAAAGATTTGTTCCAAGAGCTAACCCAACTTCCTCCCACTAGAGAAATAGATAATCAAATCATGTTAAAGGGAACTAAGCCCATTAATATGCGACCCTATAGGTATGCCTATTTTTAAAAAGCCAAAAATGAAAAACAAGTTCATGACATGTTAAAATTGGGGCTAATAAAATCTAGTACGAGTCCTTTTTCGTCTCCTGTTTTGTTGGTCAAAAAGAAAGATGGGCCATGGAGGTTTTACACTGACTATAGAGCACTAAATGTTGTAACCATCAAGTATCAATTTCCGATTCCTATAGTTGATGACATGCTCTGTTGCGACGGTGATTTTTTACGCGCTTCGCGCCCCGCCATCCCCGGATTTGGGGAGACAACCGTGCGCGGTGAAATGGGGGTTGTTTTATAGTCGTAAAATTACAAAATATCAGGAGTCGCCACCTAGTATTAAGGTCACTAGGAACCTATTGGTCTGCGAGAGTCTTGGGTAAGGGGACTTCTTGTGCAAGGGGAAGACGCATCACCCCCAGTGCGCCCTACCTGAGGTAAGCTGCATTGTTGCTTAATTGTTCTTCTAAGTTAAACATTTTTACATTGCATTTTCAAAAACTATTTTTTGTCTGCTGGTGTATTTTAGAATGTAATTTTACACCGTAGTTACAAACTTTTTTTATCTACGGATATACTTTACAATGTAAATTTACACCGTATCTGAAAATCTTTTTTATTATCTATGGATGTACTTTACAATATAAATTTACACCGTAGTGAAACCCCCCTTTTTTATCCATGGATGTACTTTACAATGTAAATTTACACCCTAATGGATAAAACAAAAATAGTTATAATTATTTTTGATATTTTGGCCAAATTCCAACGAATAATCATAAACCAGTTACGATATCCAATTTTCTTTTTAAAATATGAGAAGGGTGCAATATATTTTTTATGAAAAATATGATGGGAAAACTTTGGAATCGGGCATATACACCAAAACAACACATTTTTTATGTTTTTTAAATGCATTTTTTTGTTATTTTTAAATAAAAAAAAAATTGGGTCAGGTCGGGCCCAACTAAATGGACAGGCTTAGCCATGTTTGGCCAAGGGCCCAACTATGATAGACTTGGGCTGGACTGGATTGTCCAACGCTAATGAGCCAAGAGGCCCATCAACTTTGGCAGCTGGGCCGAGAACTAAACCCGGCCCAAACGACCCAACGGGGGCGTGAATTAATTCACTCCCCAGCGCGAGGACGAAGGCAATGAATAGTAAAATGGTTGACCACGACGAGAGGCTTACCTGCTAACACCGTCGGGTAGAGGAGGTCGAGGTGGTTCTCCCTATCATGGTGGCGTCGAAAATGGTGACCTGTGGTGGCCAGGGGAAGCTTCCGAAGTGGCGGTCTGTGCTGGAGTTGTTGCTGCTCCTTGTCGCTGCTCCTTGTCGCTGCTGTGTCACCAAAGATGGAGAAGGAAGGTTTGGCTGGCGATGGAGCTGAGGAGGGAGACTAGGTGGTGGTCATCGGCGGCGATGGTGGAGGAGAGGGCTACTTGACGTGCTGGTGTTTAGAGAGAGAGAATTAGTGCAAGGAGGGAGGGAGAGAGGGAATTGCAAGGGGGAGAGAGAGGGACCTGCGTCTGTGGTGGAGGCCAGCTCTACCGAAGATGAGGAAGATTAAGAGATGATGGTTGCGTTTTGTCATCTCCCTCTCTCTGTGTAAATTTTTCTCCCCTTTCTTTCTTTGCGTTTTTTTCTCTAGCTTCTTACTCCTTTGTAACGTGATCCCCTCTTTGTTCCTCCCTGTTTTTCCCCTGTTCTTTTTTCTTTTTGTTTCCTTTTTTTCCTTCTTTGGTCCCCCACTCGTCGTCCCCCTCCCCTGCATGTATTTATAGGCTAAAGGAGGCAACCCTTCGGCTGCCCATTGTGTGCAGCGATGGGTTGCCTACCTCTGCATTTGTTGCCTGCACTGTTCAGGTGACTGAACAGTGCAGTCACGCCTGATAATTGTGGGGAGGGTGGAAATGCGATTTGGTCCCTCAATTTTTAATTGATTCAATCGCACCCCCAATTGGTTTTAAACTTTTAATTTTGTGCAATTGTATCCCCGTCAAAATTTCAATAGCAACCTTAGATTTGCGCGCCTTTTTTATTTTGGTCATTGGCTTCCAATTTATACGTTTCGACCCTTAATTAACCATTAAATTCTTGATGTCTTCAATTTGGCCCCTAACTTCGCACAATTGGATTGGAAAAATTCAATTCAGTCTCCGAAAAATCCAAACTTCTCAATTGAACCCAAATTACACTCAAGAACAGGATTTTTCATTGATTAAGCCCTTAATAAAATTAATTTGACCAACTTAAAGTATAATTAAGTCCTTGCACTTAATTAAATCCTTCAATTGGACCCTAAATTAATTCCCAAACATAATTATACTTTAAATTGGCCCATGATTAAATCAAATTGGCCTATAGAAAATATAATTATATCTCTCGACTGAATTTTTACACAGATATATTTAATGATAAATTGTTTTTGCCTTAAATCTGTACTTTTCTCTATTTTTTAGGACAAAAGAGATACGATCGGACTTGCGAAAACAACCAAAAATTCCACATTGATTTTTCTACCAACACCGACCCCTTTTATTTTGTTTTTGTTATTTTTGGATGGATTTTGGGGAGTAACCCAGAAATTGGGTTATGACATGCTCGATGAACTTCATGGAGCCATTTATTTCACCAAATTGGATTTAAGAGCAGGATACCACTAAGTAAGAGTACATCCCACAGATATTCATGAAACTGTGTTTTGTACTCACAATGGTCATTACGAATACATAGTTATGTCGTTTGGTCTTTGTAATGCCCTATCTACATTTCAAGCCATTATGAATTTCATATTTCGGTCGTACCTTCGCAAATTTATACTTGTATTTTTTATGATATTTTCATTTATAGACCCAATTAGATCACGCATCTTGAACATGTTAAAACAACTTTTGAAATATTGCATCAATACCAAATTTTTTTTATCAAATTCAACAAATGTGCCTTTGAATTACAAGAATTGGAATATTTGGGGCACATTGTGACTCCCCAAGGAGTCAGGGTGGATCAAAACAAAGTTTCAACTATGTTGAATTGGCCTCATCCTACTAATGTTTTAGAGTTACGTGGTTCTTTATGACTTACAAGCTATTATCGAAAATTTATCTGTAATTATGGACCTATTGCCTGACCTTTCACTAACCTTCTCAAGAAAGTCAACTTTGGGTGGCAAGAGGCAGCTGAAAATACATTCTAGGAACTCAAGGTAGTCATGACTAGTACTCCAACACTGGCAATGCCCAATTTCCAGAAACCCTTTACTATTGAATCAGATGTTTCGGGCGACGGTATTGGAGTAGTTTTGAGTCAACAAGGTAACCTATCGCATTCATGAGTTGAGCCTTAGGAACTACCAAACAGTCTTGGTCGGTGTATACGAAAGAAATGTTTGCTATCATCTATGCAATCCAGACATGGAGACCATTTCTGCTGGGTCAGAAATTCTACATCCACAGCGATCAGCACAACCTGAAATATTGGTTGGAGCAACGAATAACAACACCGGAACAACAAAAATCAATTCTTAATTAAGCAATTCAAGTTTGATTTTCTTTAATTTAGTCCTAGGAAATGTTTGATACTCTTTAATGACTTAAAATAATTATTTTAATTCTTCTAGTCTAAATTAATTTATAAATTTAACTAAACTTTTAATCAGATTCATGATTAAATCAAATCAACATATTAAAAATATAATTAAGTCCTCAAACTTAATTTTTATAGAAATTTGTCCAATACTCATTTAAGTTAACCTTGAATTTGCATTACCTTTCACATTTAGGTCCTTTAAGGGTGCAATTGAGTTTCTAATAATTTCAAAGATCTAGTTGGGTTTCTCTATTTCTTATTTATGCATGCAAATCCCTCTCCAACCTGTTCTTACCACCCAATCGCTTGTCGTGACACTTTCCTCATTCTCTTCTTATTTGGATTCTTTTGAGCTTGGGTCAAATAAAAACCAATTTGAAATTGAAGAGTTATTAGAGATTAAGGTGTTAAGTTGAAAGGAGAGGGTGTGGGCTTAGATGAGATGAAATTAGAGACTCAATTAAAGTGTTAGTATAGAATCTAGGATTAAGTTCGAAGAAATAAAGCAAAAAAGTGTCTAGTTCGTGCGAGTGGCCAAATTTAAGGGATGCATGCAGCCTCTTCAGCATCGGCGGGCCTCCTACGAGGTTTCGTCCCAAGACAACCCGTGGTGGCTAACACTCTTGCCGAAAATATCATACTCCTCATCCCATCAAAAGAAAGTCTTCGAAGAGGAGTACATAATTAGGGGTGTTTGAGAGTGTATTTGAAAAATATTTTTGAAAAAAAATAAATTTTATTTATTTTTATTGTTTGTTTTAAGTTAACAATTTTTAATGTTTTTAGATCATTTTGATGTGCTGATGTCAAAAATAATTTTAAAAAAATAAAAATAAAAACATCATTTTAACGCATTTCTGAAAAACAACCTCAAGCACACATGAGTTCATAAAAACACAGAGCATATACGCACGCGTTCATGGATTTTTGGTGTTGCAGCAAGCGATTGTGTCGTGGCTAGCATATGGTAATCCATCAAAGTAACTTGGTTATTCTATGTGCTGATCAAATTGTTTTAGCGTAAGTGCCACCATCAATAGTGCTTCAACTTTTTGCATTAAATTAGGCAAACTTCAAGACAGCACGACGTGGTCTAATGTTCCTACAACCAAGCTTGAGAGCTATTTGAATATTTCTTTTGAAACCAAACCAAGCAAAACACAGAGCTTTTGCAGGTACGTAGTAAAACAACGTAGCTTAAAATTGACTAATCAATAGTATTCAGTCAATGAATACTTTCAGATCTCGATCTGCAAGAATGAAAGTTTTATGCTGCCCTCCATCGCCAAGAGCACCACCACCAACACATATCTTATTCGGAAAGGTGGGTGGGTGGAATAATCGCTGGACCTCATTTCCCAAAACAACTGCTGACATTTTCTCAAAACCCATCAGCGAAAGCAGTTTCACACCCTCCTGTAGATGTATCATTTAAAAATTTAAATGTCAAACGGAAATTCTAAAATATGATTTATATTATTTCGTTGAAATGAAGCCTTGTATACAGGTTCAAATTATTTTGTGATTGATTTTTATCAAATAGAATGGGTATGGTGAGATTCGAACTCGGGGCCACTGGGTCAACAAGACTGTGATACTATGTCAAACAATCATCTCATCTAAAAATTTAAATTGTTAAGTGAATTTCTATAATATAATTTATATTATTTTTTAACAATCAACCCATAAAAAAGAGTTATGTTCACGCCTTTGAGAATCGACGCTGGGTCAACAAGGTTCTAATACCATATTAACTTATAAAAAAGAGTTATGTCACGCCTTTGAGAATCGACGGCATGTAATCGTACACACCCACCAAGAAGAAGGAAACAAAAAGTAAAATGCTCAGGCCTTGCATGTATATAAACACATAACCCAGCTAGCCAGTATTTCAACCACTTCAAGACATTCTTAGAGTGTACAGTACTGCGTCCATGCATGCTTGAGATCCAAATCAAAAGAAGCCCGAAGCAAAGATGATCGAGTGCGAAGATGTTTACAAGGTAGTGGTGGCCATGGCGCCACTCTATGTGGCTCTAATGTTAGGTTATGGTTCTGTGAGGTGGTGGAAGGTATTCACGCCAGAACAGTGCGGGGCAATAAACCGCTTTGTTTGCTATTTCACTCTCCCATTCTTCACCTTTGAGTTCACTGCTCATGTTGATCCTTTCAAAATGAATTACCCGTTCATGGGCGCCGACGCTATATCGAAGCTCATTATAGTGGCTGTTCTCGCCGGCTGGGCCAGGTGGAGTAGCAAGGGAAGCTACTGCTGGTCCATCACCAGCTTCTCTCTCTCTACCCTGACAAACTCTCTTGTTGTGGGTGTGCCTCTTATCAAAGCCATGTATGGGCCGACGGCCGTTGATCTTGTCGTCCAGTCGTCTGTGATCCAATCGATCATATGGTTTACATTGCTGCTGCTCGTATTGGAATTTCGTCGAACGGGGCTTGGTGTTTCTTCCACCGATTCCGACAAGGATTTAGAAGGAAATGTAGACGGCGCGGTGAGCTCTACACCTCCTTTCTGGTGCCTGATGAAGACGGTGGGGGTGAAACTTGCCATGAATCCCAACTCCTACGCTTGCATTATTGGTCTTGTCTGGGCTTTTATAGCCAACAGGTCTGTAATTAATTAAGAGTGTCAAGCTTTTTCTGTTCCTTTTTTTCTGAATCTATTTATTTATTTAACTCTGGATTTCCCTTAATTCTACGAATGCTTCTAGGTGGCGTTTGGAGATGCCGAGCATAATGGAAGGTTCTATATTGATCATGTCCAAAGCTGGCACAGGAACTGCCATGTTTAGCATGGGTGAGCTATTCATTTCTAGTTTGCTATGCTATTTATTTTATTATGAGTGCATAGGATATTAGTTACTCATTATCCATAAAGTTTCGATTTTCTAAATTATACAACTAACCTAATTTTCAAATGTATTATAAAAACATTTTCATATGAACACACCTAAGAGATAAGCAGTCCGTGGTTTTAATATGTTGTTTTACTGATCATTTGAGGAGAACTTCTTGTTGAAGTTCATATTTTTTGTTGCTCAACTCATCACATCTTAAGAACACTGAGAGACGTTCCACTATGAAAGAAGGTGTCGCGACATATTTAGGTTTACAAATCAAAATTTGCTTCCATGCAAACAAGCATATAATATATGTCTGTGGCAGACCGGAAGTGCAGTAGGTGGTTCTCATATGTTGATCCGCACGTGCAGGGATCTTCATGGCTTTGCAGGAAAAAGTGATTGCCTGTGGCGCGAGTCTAACTGTTATTGGGATGGTCTTAAGGTTTGTAGCTGGCCCCGCGGCGATGGCTATTGGCTCACTCGCTGTGGGTTTGCACGGCGACGTTTTACGCGTTGCTATCATTCAGGTGCGCACCAGAAAATGGGGTTTATTTTCTTTTATTACGCGCGCGCGCGTGTTATATAACTTTCCCATGTGTTTTCTAGAATATTTGGAATGTTTTGATGGATTTCTCTAAATCTATCCATCTTAAAATAATAAACGGTCCGGAATTATCCAAAATTAAAGACTCCCAATAAAAGCCGTTGATTCTCTCGCGATCATTTTGCAGGATGCTCTGCCACAGGCAATTACATCCTTCATCTTTGCCCAGGAATACGGATTGCATGCAGAGGTGCTAAGCACAGCGTAAGTTAATCGCACCTCTTTGTTTTGTTTTATTTTATTTTATTTTGTTTTGTTTTGTTTTATTTTATTTTATTTTATTTTATAGGAATTCTCTAAATTGTTTCGAATAAAAACGGAATAGTTAGGTGCATAAATATTAATTGCAAGTCTTTGATTGATTGATTGATTTCTATTTCCTTCTTTCTATTGCAGTGTCATCTTCGGTACGATGGTGGCTCTTCCGGTGTTAATCGCTTATTATGCTATTTTAGAGTTTGTACATTGACCAGTCAACGAGGAATTGACCCGAACTCGATTTTTTTTTTTTATATCGTTGTGGTCATTAGCTATTATGTGACCCACTTTTTTCTTCCAATTAAAATAATATGATAATTAAGTTTGATGAGACGCCAATTACTTCTCTTCGGTATCCGGCAGGAGAGAGTTTTTCAGAAAATACAATCTCTGCCCAAAAGTTTGGGAAATCAGAGAACCAATCCCTACTGCAAAGCAAGAATCAAGGGCAAAGAGGAGCACCCCAAGAAACATAATAATTGTATGATTTTCTTACGGAGGTTCCTTTTTGACATGTGATGTCAAATTCAAATTTTGCAAAAGGGCTAATGTGTGAGGCCCTATGAAAATCTTAATTTAGGTTTAATTTTTCTAATATGATATGGCATCCAAGTTTAGATTATTTTATAAAGACGAGAGGATTTTTAACATTCAAAAGAAGAAATTTTATAGTCTAGGAAGGAAACCTAAAAGTCAACAACATTCTACACCAAATTAATATTCTTTATCTTATTTTTTATGTTGCTACAACTTAAATTTTTTATTTTAAATTTGTATTTTACGTTTTAGGATTAATAAACATCGATTAGGCTTAGATAATTAGGGATTTGAGTCTGATTGTAAGTGAGCTTTATACAAGTCCACATCTTTAGGTTTTCTAGGGGTTATCTTATGTAACCTATGTAATATTTTTTGCTTAATGATATTCAGATTACGGCTGCAATATTGTGTGCTTGTGAGGTGAGAATTCTCTCTTCCTTGGTTATCTAAAGGACTAAAAATGACTTATCGAGGCTTAACTGACTTCGTTACGTCAATTGATACTTCTCGTTCATGAATTTCTATTTGTTGGGTGGGGGTTCAAATCCAATGTTGTTGGTGTACAAGTTATATTGGTGTCACAATCCTATCAAACCTAATTTACTTGGCTTTCCGGGAATTGGTATCTTTACGTACGTGTTGCTTGACGGTGTGATCACGAGGTTTACATCATAAACTTATGAACATAGTTGCTTCTTTTCATAAAGTAACCAATATAATATATATCATGCTTAAAAACTCTAAGTAAGGTTTAGTCTTAATAAAGTATTGACCAGTAATATTTTGATGCAAAAGAAATCCTTATAATTAAAATCACTTAATAATTTATTTTGCATAATATTTTTGTTCCAAGAACTTTAACTTTATTATAAACTCACTGATTAAACTTAAATGAATGTTAAAGATAAAAATTATCTTTATAAATAAAATTATATATTTTGTATGAACAAAGTCAATGTCATATGTAACTAAATGATTGATTATATAGAATGTACATTAATAATCTCTCACTTGCATTAAAATGAATCACTCATGTATCTAGTTTCATATGGCTCCATATAGTGACCATATGTCTTCTACGACAATGCCTTAGTAAAATGATTGATAGGGTCATTTGACCTAAGGTAATAATTCTTGAACCATAAAGAAATTCCATCAAAATGGTAAATTAGACACTCCTAGTAGAGAGACAAAATACAAAAGAAGAGAAAGAGACAATTTTTTGGTGGAACTAGAAAGACTAAACCCACCATCCATAGCTTGGGCGACGCTACAATCAGTTCAAAGCCGCAGATGAATGTTGTTGTGCTTTCTCTTTTTTCTAGAAGATCAAGTAGTTGACGAGGTCTCAAAACAAAAGTGCCTTTTCCTCGAAAATGTTATTCTTAAAAAATTCAAAGTGCTAGATTTTTTTTTAAATAATGGCATGCAATTCCCAACAGCATATCTCTAGGTCTACTAAAACCAAATGGTTAGGATGGTATAGTATTAAAAAGCTTGAGTGGTGTTGTGCTAAGATAGTATATATGTTTCATAACACCATGATCAATAAGTGGAGAGACATGGTGGATGCTTTTATAAAGCAATACAAATTGAATATAAAAGTAATGCCAGACCGTTTTCCCTGTAGAACATGAAGAAAGGTCCAAATAAGTAGTCTATCAGTGAGTATGCCATGAAGTAGTCGCCCAAATTTATCCATCGTTGATTAGAAAAAAAAATTGCACTTTTTTTTTTATATATCTTCATAGTTCCTTATTAATCAGCCCAACAATTTCCTCACAATCAACAATTCACCAGTCAACCACCTCTGAATGACAGAGCAGGGGCAGGCTACAAGCCTTAATGATGCCCCTAAAGGAATTAGGAAACCTTTCCACCCTTTTTATTTCCTTTGGGTTAGATGTTGTTTAAACGACCAATATGTGGTGGACAAATCTTTTACATTCCATAAAAACCTCTTTAACTCACCAAACGTGCGAGTCATATCGGTGTTATTAAGCATAAAATTGATAGTTATTTTGCTTTCAAAGGCTAACTCGTTAGAGTTTGATGGATAGAGTTTGATGATACCACAAACATAAACACCAATTCTTTTCGAAATCATATTATATAGAAGTAAAAAACAGTACACTGTTCATTATAATATCTAGAGCTGGTTATCTAAAGCAACCATCAAAGATACAAGCCATATGTACCCAAGGAATGTAAATTTTGTTGTGAATTAGGATACGATATTGATGACTAAAAGGAATTTCATCATGAGATTAAAACTATGTTGATTATAGGGATGCTACATGTGAAAGTTATTATGATACCATCTAGGCAAGGTCTAATTCAGACTTTATTGTAAAATTTCCTATAATCCAATTTCATGCTATTAAGCATAACTCCATATCAAACTGTTGGATTGAGTTGAAACTTTACGAGAATATTCTAGAGGTATTGTCTATGTTGAGGTAAAATTTCAGGTCAATTAGACTTCAAAAAGGTCTTTCAATAAAGATCAAAATAGGTTGTATGAATTTTGTAATTTACTTCCTTTTGACTTGTGGACTTTCTATTTGGCAAGGATTTTTTTTTTTGACAAAGATGTGGCAACTTGCTTTATGGATTTCTTATGGTTAAAGTTCAGCCTTTGGTTTTTTATATTGAGCATTTAGTTATATGTTTGATATTGGTTGTTGATTCAATTCAACCTTAGTTTTTCATGATGCATCTTTACTTATAGATTCAGTCATATTGAGGCTCTTATGGATGATAGGTTGAACCCATTTCTTTTAGTGACAATTCAGCCAAATCAGAATAAGATATGCATGAGATATTTTTGGGTAGCAAAGAAAGTTTATTTGAAATGTAGTTTTGGTCTCATTTGGTTCACATTAATGAATATGGTTTGAACACATTTAGTCCACATTATTTTGGGCTAATTAAGAAGTTGGGATCAAATCAAATCTCCTAGTCTATTTGGAACTTCTTAGGGATGAGAAATTTAATTCTAGCATATCTAAGATATTAATTTTATATTTTTATTATTTCCCTCTTAGATTTTGGGTTATTATTACTTATTTGGGTTTATTTTATAAGAGGGCTCAAATCATCCCACATATAGGGGATCCATTATGGTTATTTGAAGCATTATATAAGTGTTTTATATGCTACAAAGCTAGAAAACCATGGATTTATGAAATAAACTTGTGTTTTGCATTATGCAACATGTTTTTCTGTTCAATTCTAATGGTGTTGACTTATCAAGGTATACATAGCCTTATAACATTATTCGATTCAATTCTAATAGTGTTGGTATCTTGGGACAAGTTTCCATTATGTCATACTTCTTAAGCCTTATTTTTGGATTTCATAGGGAATATATTCTCTTTGTTGGGGGTTGTTTAACCACGTGATCAAGAGGTTCACATCAGTTGTTGATTGAGAATAAAGGTAAAACAAGAGGACTAAACAAATTCAGTAAGTATGATGACATTTGTATGGAAAATCCAAAGAAACAACCCAATGTTTATGCTAGAGTGGGTGAGGTTAGATCTGTATTTTTCACTAACAAGCCAATTATTTTATTTATGTGCAAGGATTCTTGTTTTAATACTAAGAATGTCTATTGTGTATCTAGTGTGGCTTTTTCTTTATTACAAGATTTGATTATGTGTTTCTTGATGATATTATTAGTGAATTACCACCATTAAGAGGGATAGAACATCAAATTAATTCAGTAGTCGGAACTTCAATTCCTAACCAAATAGCCTATGAAAGCAATATTAAGTAGACGAAAGAGCTTCAAAGAAAGTTGATGGAGAAAGGGTACATTTCTAAGAGTATGTGCCCGTGTGCTATACTCATATACTTGTGCCTAAAAAGGATGGACCATCAAAGATGTGTTGATTGTCAAGGCATCAATAAAATAATGGTAAGTATAGAAATCATATTCCTAGTCTTAATGACATGATATATGAGTTACATGGATCTTATATTTTTTCTAAAATTGACTTGAAAATTAGGTATCATCAGATTAGGATGAAAGAAAGT
Organism: Salix caprea; assembly: GCA_964035475.1. Lineage (NCBI taxonomy): Eukaryota > Viridiplantae > Streptophyta > Magnoliopsida > Malpighiales > Salicaceae > Salix > Salix caprea. The sequence continues at coordinate 10,016,970 of OZ037746.1, forward strand.
GATGAGTGAAAATTATATTTAAGACTAAGTATGATTTGTATGAATGGTTACTAATGTTGTTTGGACTTATAAATGCACTTGGTATATTTATGTGTTTGATGAATCATGTGTTATATGCAGTTATAAGTAAGTTTGTGATTGTGTATTTTGATAACATATTGATTTATAACAAGATCTTAATTGAGCTACTTGATTATTTGCATAGTATAGTGAGAAATTGTACACTAATCTTAAAAAATGTACGTTTTGCATGGAAAAAATTGTATTTCTTAGTTATGTTATAACTGCATAAGATATCACGATAGATGAGTAGAAAGGGAAGGTCATCTATAATTAGCCTACACCAAAATCAGTAAGTGAGGTAAGGAGTTTTCATGGGTTAGCTAGTTTTTTAGCCTTTTTTTTAATGATTTTAGTACATTAATTGCACCCTTGAATGAAGTTGTTAGAAAGTCAATTTGGTTTAAATAAGGGGAGGAACAAGAATTGACTTTTGTTCTTTTGAAAGAGATATTATGTTTTGCACTTGTTTTGATTTTACTTGACCTTAGAAAAACATTTAAAATAGAATAGGATGCATCTAGAATAGGAATGGGCATTGTTTATATGTAAGATTGAACACCCATTGCCTATTTTAGTTATGGATTAAGTGGAGCAACATTGAACTATCCCAGTTGTACAAAGAACTTTATGTGTTGGTAAGAACACTTGAGATATAACATCATTATTTATAGCCAAAAGAGTTTGTAATCCATTTAAATCATGAGTCCTTGAAGCATTTAAAAGGACATAGTAACTTGAATAATATACATGCAAAATGGGTTGAATTCATTAAAATATTTTCTTATGTAATCAAGCATAAGCAAGACAAAGAGAACATAATGGTTGCTACATTTTCAGGCATACATGTTCTTCTAAATGTTGCGATGTCGCACAAATTAGTTACCCTAGCTTAAAACACAACATATAAGATATGCAATTTGGGAGGGGGGGGGGGTTGGAAGTCGTCTAGTCTATAGCAAAAAAAAAATAGAAAACTGTCAAGCAAAAATTAAATAAAACCAAAATATATCAAGAAAACAAAAATTGGTCACAACTAAACATCTACCTACAGAAATCAGAACTTGTCATGGAAAAGAAACATCAATTTATATTTTGAATATTTATCTCTTCTTAACATTGGTTATTTAACGGATCTACCGTATAACTTACACTAACCATTTAACAACCATAGTGTCTGCACTAGTAATTTAATTCAAAGGTAGTCTTAAGAACTAGATAAGTTGATTAATCAAGAAAACATAATTGTCCACGGTTTATGTTTGAATTGATTGAATGTTTTCCCTAAGATTAATAATGTAGATCCACCATAATTATTAAACTCAATTGCTTCACAAGTTCACATACCACAACTCTGGTTTTGATATCAAACTTAGCAATAGATTGTCTACAATAATAACTTAGAGTCCACTCTAGTAATTAAAATAGACAATCATAGGAAAAATAAGCATAAGAGAACAAACATATTCATCATATAAAGTTAAAAAAAAGGTAAAATAGATCTCACAATTCTTGAAATCTGAAAGTTTTTGCATCCTTGCAACCAAGAAAAAGAGTCCATTCTAGCATGTTTGTTGAAAAACTAATCAAAAAGAAGAAAACATGATTTTGGGTTTTTGGAGGAGAAAGGGCGTTTTTCATCTTCTACTGGTCAACCACCCTCCCTATTCTTTCCTTTCTCTATTTCTTTTTATAGCCTAGGAAACCCTAATTCTACTTTACAAAATAGTCCTCCATTAAGGAAATAGTGTTACATTGAAATACTTCAATAACTATTTTCCTAAAAAAGAGAAATAACCTTGCATGAAATCTTCAATCTTTGATGTAGAGGAGATAAATTGCCAAAATAAAAACTTGGATGTAGTTTAGGTGTTTCATAATGCAATTTGGACTTGTTTCTTCACAAAACCTGTTTTTTGGCAAAATTTAGTTATCATCTTTGAAATTCATATCTTCATCCTATGACATCATTTTGGGCTAAAATGTGTAAAATTGATAAGTCTTGGCTTCAGGAATCCAAAAAAAATGGGTTTGCATCAATCAGAATTCTATAGCCCCATCTTTTTAAGTTGGAATGACCAAAGGTCAACACTAGCAGATTTCGAGATTTGATTTTGAAGGCTACGATTTCCATGCTCTATACAAAACATTGATTGATGGTCAAGTCTGTCAATTACCTCTAATTTACTTCTTTTTGCAACTTTCATCCAAAAAAGCTTTCAAAACAGAAAAAAAACAAAGAATATCAAGGTATTTTATATAAAAAACACCATAAATACTACATTACTAGGCTTTGAATATGTGAATGAATTGTAGGTTAATGATTATGACTTTGTCGAGATTTATAATGCATGTTTGATAAGCTTTATTTGATGGATGATTAGTTGTTCAAAGAAAATAAATTATATCTTCCTACTATTTCTTTGCGTGAATTATTTGTTCATGAAGCATATGTGAGTGGTGTAATGAGTCATTTTAGGGTTGCAAAAACTTTAGATGTATTGCATGAGAAGTTTTATTGGTCAAAGATGTAAAGAAATGTGTAATGAATTTGTGAACAATGCAATGCATCTAAGAAAGAAAAATCTACAATTTAACTACTTGGTTTATATACACCATTGTTTGTATCTACTATACCTTGGGTGAATGTTTCTATGGACTTTGTTTTAGGCTTACCTAGGTCAAAGAAAAGTAGACACTCAATTTTTGTTATTGTTGATAGGTTTTCTAAAGTGGCGCACTTCAATGAATATCATAAGAAAAATGATGCATCTTATATCGTAGACTTGTTCTTTAGGAAGGCTGTATATTTGCATGACATTCTTAGGAGTATAGTTTATGATCATTTTCATAACCCATTTCCAAGTTATTCCTACAAATGACTCAAAACAAAACAAAAAAATAAAATTAAAAGGGGCTGACGTGGTGAAAACAAATCAAGTTGGAAATCTTGAATGGATTTGAGAGCCCAATCATACCTCTATTGTCAGATAAATTTGTATAAGAATTTAGTTGAAAAGAATAATTATATTTTTAATAGGCCAATATGATTTAATCATGGGCCAAATTAAAGTTTAATTATGCTTAGAAATTAATTTAGGGTCCAATTGAAAGATTTAATCAAGTGGAAGGACTTAATTATACTTTAATTGGGTCAAATTAATTTATTAAGAGCGTAATTGGTGAAAAATTAAGTTTGGGAGCCTAATTTGGATTAAATTGAGAAGATTGAAATTTTTGAAGACAAAATTTAATTTTTACCGAGTTAATTGGTTGATATTTGGCATAAAACTGCAACAAAACAAAATTTTTGGGGTCAATTAGGAGCAAAATTGATGAAAACTTGAGACCAAGGATTAAAATGAAAAGGCGTGTAAATTTAAGGGATCTATTGGAGTTTGATTGGAGATAAAATTAGAGCAATCATAAGATAAAAGACCAAATTGAACTTTGTTAGAGCAAAAAAAGACCTGACGACATGTCCTTTAATCCAGCAGAGGTGTCCAGACAACACGTCGTTTGGCCACCATTAATTTTCTTCCCCAAATTTTCATTGAAAATCTTGCTTTGGTATTAACTTTGCAGACGCATTTAATGCCTTTGTCCTTCATCAAATTTAAAAAACATGCACGAAAATGATCCCCTTATTCTTGACTATACCAATGTATGGTCAATTCTAGTTGATTGACACCACTCATGTGTTGGTTCAACCCCAAAATTGACAAGTCAGACCACCTACTATAACTATCAAATTTGACAATTCATGACACCTTCGACCTAACGATTGGGATGGTTCTGCTTTAAACCAATAGCTAAAATTTTATTCTAGTATAAACTATATTACCCTATTCCTCCATCTATAAATAGAAGTGAAATATATGGCCTAAAAGGGGAGAACTCATAAGCCAAAATTAAAGAAAAAATAACCTTCTTGATTTTCCAGCCAAAAAACTTATTGTCATAACCCAATTTTTTACTCTATATCTTTGCATCATTTTTTTTTTTTGTATTTTTAACTTCATCTCAAAAAATTGATTTAAAAAAAAACCCTGCTCTGTTGAATTTTTTTTCTCATGTCACTCTTGTTTTCACTCAAAATTAATTTTTTTCACTCTAATAAACTCACTACGCCTTTTACCCCATAACTTTTTTTTTCTAGTTCTTTCAAAATTAAAAATCGAACCAATCAAAGTCTAAAACTATAACAACATATTCAAATTATGACTTGACATTGGTTATAACAAAAATACTAACAAAGTTACCAACAAATATATTTTGTCAATAATTATGCTGGTAAATATTGACGGATTGGTGGGTGGAATTATAGTGGAAATTAAAAATATATGGAGTATGATGGTGTGATATTCTTACCAACAAAACTACGTATGCATTTATCAACGGATATATTTAATCGGTAATTTCATTCGTAAATAACAATGGATTGGTGGAAGGAATTACAGTAGGATTCACAAATAAATGAAGTATGATGGTGTTGCATCATTATAGATAAAACTACCTACAGATTTACAAACAAATATATTTTGTTGGTAAATTTATTGCTAATTGTTTAATTTATGACTTGGTCATCAAACCTACTTTCTGCCTCCCCTCTTTCTCTAGCCATCCTCTCCCCCTAATTTCATCACAATTAAACCTCTCATAACATATCCAACAACCACAACACTAAGTTTATGAGCATTTGTGCTCTAATTCGATACTTTTTAGTACTCCACTTTGAGTAAGCGTATCTGCCATATTTTTTTTAAAAAATCATTTTAATATGTTAATATTTTGCATTGTTTTGAAGTATATTGATTTTTTTGGGGTGCTTGTTTTTTCTTTTATAGTCTTATATCATATAAATTTATTGTATGAATTTATGATGTGTACATGTTACAATTTGTTTTAGATTATGTAATTTTGTATTTGTTTAGTTAATATATTTAATTAATACATGATTATTGTATATAGATTTAGTATAAGTAATGGATGATCATTCATGGATGTATCGTAAATCACCCAAAACATTAGTGAAGGTGGTATTATATGTCTATGTAGGAGGTGCGAAAACAAATCGTTTATTAATCCAGATGTTGTAATAATGCATCTCCTACAAAAAGGTTCATATAGGAATATCTGTGTTGGTATGCATATGATGAAGAATTTGTTCCTCACAAGATAATAGTAGAAAGGATGGTTGGTTCGACTTTTAGTTCCAGCAATGTGCATGTAGTTGTGGATACCAATAATAATTTTATAGGAATATGGTTATGGATACGATGAGAATGAACCAAAGTTTTATAGGTGAATGCCTAATACTAGATAAAGAACCCAATGTAGACGCGACCAAATTTTTTGATCTTCTAAAAGATTGTGATGAACCATTATGGGATTGTTACACAAATCACCATAAATTATCAGTTGTCGCATACTTGTTTATGATTAAGTCAAATTATAGGTTGAATTAGGTCGGTTATGATAAAATTGTTGAATGGGTAAGAAGCATTTTACCTAGAGGGAACAAGTTGCATGTTGACATGTGTCTAAACTTTTGCATGTTATACTCCTTGAAAATACAGAGTTAACAAGTGCAAAACATGTGGGCATCCTTCTTATAAACATAGGAATGGTAGGGCACGAATTCTTATCGAGCAAAAAATGCTTAGATAGTTCCCAATCACACCAAGACTGCATTTATTCATGTTACCAAAGACTGTTGAGCACATGACATGACAATGTTCATATAATGTAGTAGATGAAGTGATGGTGCACCCTTCTGATGGTGAAGCTTGGAAATAATTCAATCATATGTATTTTTAATTTTCAATAGAAGGAAGGACTATGTATTCATTTATGTACAAATGAGTTTAATTCTTTCGAATCATTTACTGCATCTTATGTTTGTTGCCCTGTGTACTCTGTGTACTCACAGTATACAACTTGCTACCAGGATATGTATGAGGCCAAATTTCATGTTTTTTTATCAATGATCATACTCAGTTTGATGAGGACCAGCTCAACACCAAACATAATCACGCAAATGACCCATTGATGGTGTCAAGTGGGCCTATTATAAGAGCTATCTAAAAGCACATGGAGTAAGATGGACCTGGAGAGACAAAGAACACCTATGGAACTTAAAATGAAACCTTTAATTCATCTAATCCAAATCCAATAAGGGTCTCATTCAAGTTCTAAAAAGCCCTAATATGTTAGCCCTATGACAACCTTTATTTGGGCTTATTTTTCCTAATATGACATGTAGTCCAAGTCCTAATTATTTTCTAAGATGAGTTTTAGCATTAAAAAGAAGAAGTTTCTTAGTCTAGGAAAGAAACCTAAAAATCAGCAACATTGAAGACCAAATAATCTTCTTTATCTTAGTTTTATGTGGCTGCAACTTATATTTTTATGTAAAATTCATATTTTATGTTTTAGGTTTAATAAACATCAATTTAGCCTAGATACTTAAAGATTTGGGTCTAATTGTTAGTGGGCTTTATACAAGCCAATATATTTGGGTATTCTAGGGTTTAGCTTAGGTTAAAAACACATATATAACCTAAGTTTCAGATGGATGTTTTATGCTTAATGATATTCAGATTATGGCTACAACTTTGTCTACTTGTGAGGGTGAGAATTCTCTCTTCCTTGGTTCTCTAAAGGATAGAAAACAACTTATCGAGGGTCAACTGACATCATGATGTCAATCCACACTTCTCATTCATGAATTGTTATTTGTTGGGTGGGAGTTCAAATCCAATAGTTCTATGCCTAGGTACAAGTTATATTTGTGTCACTGTCCTATCAAAACTAATTTACTTGGCTTTTCGGGAATTGGTGTATTTGTGTGCAGGTTGCTTGACTATGTGTTCAAGAGGTTCGTATCATTTGGTATCAGAGCTTGACTTTATTAATCAGGTTATATCCTTCTCGAATTTTCATTTCTTGTTAATCAGGTTATATTCTCCTTGAATTTGCGGCATTTAAAAAAATGTAATTTTGTTCTGATACTGTCCCAAATATAACAGTATCATTAAAAAAGAAAAAGAATAGGAAAAAAACAAAAAAACTCATTCAAACATGTTTAGTGGTTTCTACCACAAAACACTCAACAAGGGAAATTGCTCAAATTTAATTGGATCAAATCAATTCAGAATTAGCTCAAATTTGATAGTCTGATTACTAGGGTCCTCATCGCACAAAATATTATTTTTGGGGTTAATTGGATATCATTTGTTTAGGTTTCAAATTTCAGGTCTAATCAAGTCTACTTCATAACGTTTTTGCATTAGCATATCAAAACTTATTGTAAATTGCTCAAATTTAAAATTCTATCTATTTAGGTTGAAATCGCACTTCATCACTTGTCATAATCAGCTCAATTAAACATCATTTACCTTAGATTCCAGATTCAGGTTTAACTTGTCGTAAACTAGTCTGTTTGTTTTTAGTTTTTATCTTCAACTTTGAAATTCATTTTGTTTATGTTGTTTTCATTTCTTGCAACTTATTTACAACATACCTAACATTTTGGTAGTCGGTTTATCATTTTGCATACTTCATTTCTGTATTCTTTTTGAGTATTTAGTTTCGTCCATATTTCAGATAGATTCGCATGTTATTCATGAGACTATCATTGTAGTTTTGTTATGTTGGTTTTCTGTTTTTTATTACTTCTTGAGTTATAAACACCTAGTTAGAGCGTGCTACAAAGTTGATTATAGTTGGTGTTGGTTTCAATTCCATAAGAACCGCAAGAACATGAGATGAGAGGTGTGAGCAATTGAGGACATTAATAATGGTTGAGTGAAACGAGTGACATGATGATATTTGTTTTATCACTAACCAAATTTTACGGGTACTATCATGTCAGATCAGGACAACACACCACCCCCTCCCGAGGGTGAGCTTAAGTTCAAATGCAAGTCAAGACTAAGATGATAGAGAGGATGAATTTTGTGGTGGGAAATGTTTGTGATAGACTTGATAGGGTGGAGAAACATGGTAACGAAGTTGGTACAAGTACACTTGATGCAAGGGAGGTTTAGGTTGAACCAAAATCAAACAATAGCAGTAGGGCCAAAAAGCCAAAGTAGGTTGATTATGAGGCTTTTGAGAAGGAAATTGATGATATTGGCGATGATGATTTTGAGGATGAGACCATAGGTCATATGGAAGGTTTTCAACAACTTCGAAACCAAGGGATTTTGGGAATACATCTAGGGGCCAATTTGACCAGAGAGGAATCTTTCGTAATTTTAGAAGACATGATGATGTAGATGGTGATTTGGATGCTATCAAAGTGAAAATATCTAATTTTCTAGGTAAAAATGATCCCAAAACATATTTGGAGTGGAAGAAAAATGTGGATTGAATTTTTTATTGCCATCACTATTCAAAGTACCCACTGATTTGATGAGATCAGAATGTTATTACGAGGAGGAGTGGAGAAAGGCAGTGAAAAAACTAAAAAGAACAACCAAATTTTTATGAAAAATTTCTTAGGTCTGGGGGCCCAAGGATTAGGGAATAACAAGTTCAAATTGGGGCAGTCAACATATGAAAACCATCGTTTGCACTCATCAAACCATGTGCGCAGGACAAGCATGTATTTCAAGTATGGGAGACAAACCCCACTTCCGGTTTGCCACAAACATATATTATATATTTGCTTGCATGCAAACAAATTTTGATTCGTAAACCTAACTATTTTGCTATACCTTCTTTCATAGTGGAATGTCTCTCGGAGTAATAAAGTATTTTTAAGATGTGACAATAATGTCTTTACTGGAGTTAGCTTTTCGATGCAATTTTTCAAAATTAAGTTCAATTCTTGTATCAAAATTCTGTGAATAATCTCGACTTTAAAATAGTTTCATGGAATTAAACACCATTTAAATGCAATTTAAAAAAATAGCATTAACGTATCTGTTTTTTAATTTAATTTAAATGTAACAGGACATTTATTTGAAGGCTACATCCACATAAGTTCTTTTTAATAATATTATAATTTAGTTGAAAAAAAAACATATCGGAAGTGCTCAAATAATATTATGAATTTTATTACTCAAAATAAAAAAAATATTTATTTTTAAATAATATCATTGATGTGTTGGGCCTTGTATAATATTTTGTTAGGCTATTAGTTTATTCAATCAGTTTTATTTGTACTTATCTTTTAGGTCATGAGTTATTTAGAGTGTGAATTTATATTTTATTGAGTTAAATAAACAAGTTCAGTAAACACAATACGATGAATGTCTCATTTTGTTTGATTGAATATCTTGATTTATATTCATATATTGTTTTCTTGAATTTTTTGTTTTCGTTATTATTAAATGAATTATTTGTTAGTGCATGAAAAATGAAATTATGGTATTTATAAAAAAAATTACCAACATCACCAAAATTACCTAGTTGCAGTATGGTTATCCCACACCTTTGTCGCAATATCATCATTAGCTTCCTCCCAATTAAATTTTCCCTTGGTGTAAACAATTAGATAAGATAAATTTTATTAATTTCATAAAGTAAATAGATTAACGTAATAATAAAGAATTAAATTCATATGAAACTTAAACCTTATAAACCATGCATCAACCTATGGATGCAATGGAGAAGGGGAACAATTCTCGTGTCTACTAGAAAAGATAGACGAAATCAATCAGTCAGCAATATCGTGTGTAATGTTTCTAGTGAGAAATTGCAATAGAGAAGGGTAGTAATTCTCGTGTATACTGAAAAATTTCAACAAAATTAATCCATCAACAATTTCTTGTGTAATGTTTCCAATTAACAATTGCATAGAGAGGGGGAACAATTCTCGTGTCTACTGGAAAATACGATGGAATGAATCTATCAATAATTCAATAATACCATGGGTACTGTTTCCAGTGATGTTTAACAATTTTTTATCTGCAAGATTTTACCTGTATTCTTTATCTATCCATCCTCCAAATTCTTAACCGAGCTGGACACACATTGCAATAACTTTAATAATAATGTTGGACAATATATATCTTTCTCATTGAAAAATAATTTTACATAATTGTCATTAAATTCAAATTAATTAATCAGAATAAGTTTCTTCCTCGTCTAATAATTCATTCTTATCCCCATCACAATCTTTGATGTTGACTTCATTGTTATCATCATCAGCAGCAGCAGCATTAAATTGTGTATGTTTGTTGGAGCTCATTACTGAAGAAATATGGAAATATATGATTATGGAAATATATGCAATCTCTGCTAAGATCACTCTACTGCTAGAATTCCTCATTTCATTTACTTTATGATTTCTATAATCTCTGCACATAATCATGTTTATATATAGTAAGAATATCAATTACCTGTAACGTGTAATGCCTATTTAAAGGCAAGAATAATACATAGAAATACAAGTTCAACTTTTCTACATGGCATCGAAGTCTTCTATCAATATGGTTTCTTCTTCCTCAAGTCAAACAATGTTTCCTACTTCTTCTCTTGAGATTTCACTCTCGAAATCACATTTGCCTAATATTTCCATCAATCTAGCTTTAAACAATTATTTTCTATGGAAAGCACAAGTCATTCTTGTGTTACGTGGCTATGGTCTTCTTGGATATGTGAAGGATGAAGTACCTTGCCCAGAATCAACTTTCATTGGTGAGAATAGTGAGTTGCAAACACATCCTGCTACAGTAGTGTGGCTGCGCACTAATCAATTGATCCTTGGATGGATCAATAGTTCCCTATTTGATGGACCTCTTTCTCAAGTCATCAATAGTGAATCCTTGCATGATGCATGACAAGTATTAGAGACTCTTTATGGTACTCACACTCGAGATCGCATCCAACAATCAAAGGCGAATTACAGTCCCTAGCAAAAGGTGCCTCTTCATTGGAAGATTATTTACACAAAGCAAAATCTTTGGCTCTATCTCTTTGTGGTGCAGGAAAACCAATGGATAATGATGAATTCATCATCTGTATATTTTGAGGATTAGGACCTAAATTTGATTCTATAGTAGCAACATTAAATGCTAAAGATGTCTTTCCATCTCTTGAAGGAGTTATTGGCAAACTCCGTGACTTTGAAATTTGAATTCAAGGAGTATGAACAACTGCTCCTTCTGTGGCCTTTTATACAAATTGTGGCCACCCAAACTCAAAGCCATGGATAAATCAGAGTACTCATTGTTGAAATCATTGCAGTTTCACTAGAAGAAATTCCACTAGCAGCACTTCACCACGAGCTAAAGAGACTCGTTTTCCTCGCCAAAATGGAAGCTCCACTAGAACTCGTTAGAAACAAATCTCACATAATAATAGTCGTGGACATGGTGGCATCACTTGTTTTCGATGTTGGGGACCTAATCAAAAAGCAGATGGATGTTTTGCATCTGATGACAAAGTTGATCAGTACAAGGCTTAAGGACATGAAGACGAAGCAGATAATTCTTAAAGGTCTCATGAAGGCTGAGTTATATCCGATCAACTTGCATCAATTCTCCATATCTCCAGCCAGTTTTTTAGCAAATAAAGTGTCTAGGAACTTGTGGCATGCACGACTTAGCCATCCTTCAGCAAACATTCTTACAAAGTTATGTTTACCATCTATGAATAAGAAAAATGTTTTCTGTGAAGGTTGTGTTCTAGGAAAATCAACAAAGTTACCGTTTGAATCTAGAAAATTATATGCCACCTCTTGATTTTTGGTTCTGCTCCTTTTATGACTCTTTATGATTCTTCGAATGTTCCTACTATCCGTTGCTTGCACCATTTGGTCGATCAAAGTTGGATTTTAAATCACATGATATAACTTTCTTGGTTATTCAACTAATCACAATGGTTATTTCTGCCTTGAACCTCAAACACATCATCTCTATATATCACAACATGTGAAATTTAATGAATCTCAATTTCCCTACAAATGCATGCAGCCACCTACCCCACATGCACATGCCTCTCAATTGTTTAAAATAAAGGAAATCCCTTGACTACTGAAGACTAAGGTGGACAAACCTATTTCCACAACTCCACAAGTCAGCCATCATGTTTCAGTAATAACTACCCAAGATGAAGAAACGACCCATGATGAATTAGCATCTCAATCTGCAACTGCTGATTCAATCTCCACACCCACAAATTTACCACCAAATATCTCACTTACACCTACTCCAGCTCCGCAACAACAACATCACATGATTACATGAACTCAAACAGGGAATCTAAAATGTTGGTCGAAATCACAAGTGCGCGAATCGTAACAAGTAATAAAGTGATGAGTAGAGTACCGTCCCACTAGGATTAGCAAAAATTATCAATAAGTACCAAAATTATTAAATCCCTATCTATTTGATGATTCAATTATAAAAGTTTACGAAACTAAAAATAATTAAAACAAACAAGCAAAAATTAAATGGTGTTGAGATCAAGTTTAACGAATCTTAGGATTATTGTTTTCATCTTAACTAATCTTGTGTGAATTTTCTCAATTGATTTAAACCTCTCAAAATTTCTTTCTTATTGTTGATAATCAGGTTTTACTAATTTAATCACTAATCTCACTCGAGCATTGATGAATTATTTTAACAAGCAAACTTCCAACCTCTCGGTGAAAATTCTAAAACTCATCAAAATACATTGAGAATGATAAAACCTTTCACGATTATACAAGTTTCATATATATCTTTATCCTATAGATTTCTTATGGTATTTCAAACAATGGCTGAAACAATTATCACTTTTCAGTCTCAAATCGAATCCCAAATCATGCAAACGGTGATCAAAACGTATACAAGCATTAAGCATAGAATGAAACACTCATCAAGTACTAGATTAATTCAATCAAATAAATTGTTCACATATTCATAGCTAGGCTACATAAAAAATACCATAATAAAAAGACTAATCCATAGCAAAATTAAAAAGAAACAAACTTGATACGATGAACATCACTCAAAAGTATTGGAAAATTGGAGAGTTGAACGTCTTGAAAGGGTTGTTGCTCTTCACTTCTTTCTTTCCGATTCGCTTGGCTCCTCTCCTAGATGTTGCCTCCTCTATTTTTTAATGTGTTTAGGGTTTTCTCCTCTAAAAAAAAATCCCTTTTGCTATTGCCTTACGAGATAGATATATGCTAAGTTTTTCCTCACAAGGAAAACATGGATTTTGCTCCTTTATGATATCACGAGCCAATTTTGAGGATGTAAACGTGTGAATTAAGACTCCTCTATTTCTAGGAAAGTTGTATAAAATCAAATTTTCTTTCCATTGGACTTGATCTCGAAATTTTTGGAATCTATAACTCTGGATATGGTCCAAAACCTAAGACACTATCTAGGTCGCATGTACTCCTAGTCTAATTTGGACTTTGTATTTCGACTCGATTTGTGGACTTGAAAACAACAAAACTAGGTTCTTCTCATTGCATAAGAGTTGTAGGTCTATGTATCCTCTTTTCATAAGGGTAAGGAATACATGAAACAGAGTTTTAGAATTCCTGGTATACCTTAAAAACCAATCAGTGCTCAGGCTTGTCTAGGCAGACTGACTAGTGTTTGAATTCTAAGCTTATCCCATTGTTTGCTTCTTCATATGATCTCAATTTCAGAATATTTTAGTATTCAAATACCTTAAAATACATTGAATTTTCAAGAAGTGAATAATTCTCAAAGATACCTAAAACTCTAGATAATTTGCTAAAAATCCAACGCAATTCTCTAAAATAGAGCAACAATGACTTAAAATATGTATGCAATATATTTCATTATCATAAAACCCAAGGTACTTATCTCTTCATGACATCCTATCCCTGCTTGTTTTGTTGCTAACCTTGTTACCCAGCCATAAGATCCATCATCAGCTCAACAGGCTCTCCAACATCCACACTGGCTTCAAGCAATGCAAGCTAAAATGAATGCACTTCACAACAACAAAACCTGGACCTTGGTACCTAGATAGCCAACAATGAATATTATTAGCAGCAAATGGGTGTTCAAAATCAAGACATGACCTGATGGCTCAATTGAAAGATATAAAGCTCAGCTAGTGGCTCGTGGATTTACACAAGAACTAGGACTTGACTATGATGAAACATTCAGTCCTATTATCAAACCAAGGACTATTCAGCTTATCCTCACCATTGGACTGTCTCAAGGATGGTCTATTAGACAACTAGATGTCAGCAATGCTTTCCTTCATGGTGATCTACAAGAGCGAGTGTATTTGGCTCAACCTCCAGGATTTGAAGATCCATGTCGTCCAGATTATGTTTGTCATCTTCATAAAGCCTTATACGGATTGAAGCAGTCTCCTCGTGCATGGTACCTCAAATTCAGTACCTATATTCAGCAAATGAGATTCATATGATGCCCTTATGATCAATTCTTATTTTATCACTCTCAAGGATTAGAAATTCTTCTTTTACTCATTTATGTTGATGACATTCTTTTAACAGGCAGCTCGTTCTCATAGATTACCAAGTTTATTGCACATGTCTCTATTGTCTTCCACATGAAAGATCTTGGTGACATTCATTAATTTTTAGGACTTCAAATCTCGTGATGAGTCCACCATCACTATCATTCAAACAAGGTATCTATTATCTCTCCTTCAAAAGTTTGGCCTTGATGGTGCCAAACCAGTAAGCACTCCACTAGCATCGGGCTCTTCCATGTCTACTATTGATGATATTCGCTTAGATGATCCTTCTCTCTATCGCTGCTTGGTTGGTTCTTTGCAATATCTCACCCTAACCAGACCCGACATTTCCTTTGTTGTACATCAAGTCTACTGATTCATGCAAGTATCTCATGATACTCATCTAATTGTTGTTAAGAGGATTTTTTGGTATTTAAAAGGTATACTCAATGTTGGACTTCACTACACTCGCACTCTTGTTCATGAACTTCATGGTTTTTGTGACGTGGATTAGGTTAGTTGTAGGGATGGCAGACGTTCCCCTACTTGCTTTGCTATCTTTTTAGGCAAAAAATTTGTATCTTAGGGAGCCAAGAAGTAGGCCACTGTGTCTCGATCAACAGCTGAGGCAAAATATCGTGCCTTAGCTTCCACTATAGCTGAGCTGATGTGGTTCGTCCACTTACTCAAAAATATTGGCCACTGTGTCCGTCCTCCTAAGCTATATTGTGATAATATTAGTGCCATTCATATGGACAAAAATCTAGTGTTCCATCATCGCACAAAACATATTGAAATAGATGGTCATTTTGTCTAAGAAAGAGTTGCAAGTGGTGCCCTCTCATTGGCATAAATTCCCGGATCAGATCAAATTGCGGATATCCTTATAAAATCACTTTGTGCTGCAACATTTACATTGAATCATGACAAGCTCTGCCTCGGTCTAGTCCCGCCTTGAGCTTGAGGGGGGATGAAGAAATATGGAAAGATATGAATATGGAAATATATGCAGTCTTTGCTAGTCTCTACTAAGATCACTCTACTGCTATAAATCCTCATTTCATTTACTTCATGATTTCTGTAATCTCTGCACATAGTCATGTATATATATATAGTAAGAATATCAATTACCTGTAATGTGGAATGCCTATTTAAAGGCAAGAACAATTCATAGAAATATAAGTTCAGCTTTTCTAATCATTCAACTCCTCAACATCAACAAAAAAAATATTTTTAGCAATGTGAAAATTTCAATTTTCTTCCAACTCGTTAGATAGAGCAACTTGGTATGGATCAGCTAACTCGCCCACTTGATAGACATCATATCTCTATGTGAACTCATTGTTCTTTTCCTAAGCAACATTAACACGATCCTTGGGTTTGTTTTTCACTATAGATAACCAATCAACTCTTAAATGGTCCTTTCTAAAAGGAATGTATGTGTAATAAACTTGTTAGCATTGCCTGGAAAAAACAAAGACATCATCGATGTTACAGAGTCTAGATTTTGAATTAATTAGGACCAACCCATGATGAGGACCTTCTAGACTCCTCTGTCAATTGTGTCATACCAATAGTATTTGAATAAAAATACTATATTTTGCTCACGATAATATTGTAATTCAATGAATTCTTCTAACTTCCCATAATAGTCAACTTCAAATTCATTGGAAGTACATCCCTTAACACAAACCCCACTATTATATGTCTTTCTACCTTATCCATATTCTTTAGTATGAAACACGTGTCCATTGACAAAATACCCCCTATAGCACTTCACCTTTCATTCAAGACTCAGACTTAGTAAAAACAAGGTATCACTAGCATTTCTTTCTAGTTTATAAACTTGCTACATGAAGTATATACATAAATAGTTAAGGAGAAATGTGTAATGAAATTAAGTATACCGAGAGATAAAAAATAATTACGAAGGACAAATATGTGTTTTGAACCACGTAAAAAATTGTTCATCTTATAATTAAAAGATGTGGGATTTAATCGGTTGTGGATTTTGAGACAATGAAATTAACGATGTTGTATACGAGTAATTTAACAATGTATTAGTTTATGATATTTGTAAAAGAATAATTTTTTGAAAATTACATGTTCGATAGTATACTTATTGGATAAAAGGTCTCAATTCATTTAGTTCAAAAGATCTTAATTATATGCTTGTTCAAATTCTATTTTGGACAAATATCTTCTCCCGATAATAGTTTTTGGAATGGGTCGTCCAAGATAAGAGAATATTGACAAGTTTCCACTTGAGGGCACTTCTCCACCATCAACATGCCTTGTGACGTGGTTGATTCTTGTTGTCAAGTGAGGCTCGAAATAGAATAAGATAAATGTTAGATTTCTTTAAAATATAGGCCTCGCATATCGAACCCTTGATATGCGCCCGGTTTTTAACATATCTCTTAAGGTTGTACAAATACCTACATGGAACTAATTAAATATTGGAATTTACGCATAAAAAGACAATATAAATTTAATTATCATGCATGTGTAATCACTATTCTCTTGAATGGTTACATCAATCTATATTGGTTCAGGCCTCCATTTTTTCCTCATATGGTAAATGTTTGGGTATATACTCTATTGAGTTAAAAAATGATGAAGAGAATATCATCTCAAGTTTGTAAATTGTCTATATGATATTTGTTTCAAGTTTCTCCAAATGTTGTGTTTGTAACTTGTTAGAGCAGATAATCTTTAAAGAAGTGAGTGATCTTCATGAGCGCATCCCATATCTCCTTTGACAATACATCCTGGTAAACTAATGGAATGAGTGTTTGTATAAACATGAGAGAATTATGACTATTTATTCCATACAATTTGCAATCCTCCAAATTCACCAACCTTGATATGTTTAAGACATGTTCATAAGGAAACACACAAACTTTTAAGTTATTTGTATACTAGTAGCTGTGAATTCTTATCTAGGGAAAAATTGGCTTTGGGCTTCACAACCCGTGACACATCATAAACCAACTCTATATTTTACGATGATAAAACAATGTTATATCCATTCTAGCCTTGATTTTGTCATTGGTCTTCCTTTTCACATCCATAATCATATTAAAAATGTTCTCAAACATGTTTTTTCTATATGCATGACACCAAGGTTATGGCGAAGAAGATTGGTCTTCCAATAAGGAAGCTCCTAGAAAATACTTCATTTTATCCAGTTATCGGTCAAACCAATACTAGGAAACTTTTGTTTACTGAATTAAAAACCATATACAATACCACTTTACTCTAACACCATGTGATGTAGTTCTTTACCTAATGGTTGTCATAACCCAATTTTTGGGTTATTCCCCAAATCTAAACAAAAATAACAAAAATAAAATAAAAGGGGCTGATGTCGGTAGAAAATTAAGGTGGAAGTTTATGACATTTTTGAAAGGCTAATCGTACCTCTGTTTTTGCCTGGAAATGAAGGAAAATGCGAATTCAAGGCTAAAGTAATTTATTACTAGATAAATCTGCGTAAAAATTAAGTCAAAAGGCATAATTATATTTTTATGGGCCAATTTGATTTAATCGTTGACTAATTTAAAGAGTAATTATGTTCAAGGATCAATTGAGAGCAATTGAAGGAATTAATTAAGCGCAAGGTCTTAATTATACTTTAAATGGGTCAAATTAATTTTATTAAGGGCTTAATTGGTAATAAATTAAGTTTGGAAGCCTAATCTAGGTTAAATTGAGAAGATTGGAATTTTCAGAGACGAAACATTTTTGGGTGAAATTGGAAACCAAAATTGAAGAGAAAAACATCGTTTTTCCCATCGAAAAACTTTTTTTGTAACAACCCATTTTTGTCATTCTATTTTATATTATTATAATAAAAAAATTGTCCAGACTGGAGGCCATGCTGCACCATGCCTGCAGCCATGCCTGCCACCCACTCCACACAACCCACCATCCCTAGACATCAGCCCCATGCCTTGCACCTTACCTCCTTCGCCTATAAATAGTAGGAGAAAACAAAGCATAGAGGGGGATTGAACACAGACGGGGAAGGAAATAATACTGAAATTGGGGGTAAAACATTGAAAAACACACACTGCACAGTTATGATGGGGACGACGCCGTGACTAAGAACCGACAGCAACAGCCACCCTCAGTCTCCCTCGGCTCTTCTTCCCCATCTCGGCAGGACACTAGCACCGACATCCCTTTCTTTCCCCGTGTTGCAGTGTCTCTCTCTCTCAACCGATAGTTCTCTCTATCAAAAAAATAGCGACGTGAAGCAACTCCTTCTCTCCTCTGACAACAACCAGCCACCCACCCGAACACTACCTGGTCTCCCTCCTCAACACCAGCAGCATCTGCAACAGCCCAACCTTCCTTCTCCAGCTCCGGCAACATAGTAGTAGCAGAGACAGCATCAATAGCAATGTGACTAGCCAGCTTTCAACGCCTTCCCCGGTCACCACAGGCCACCATTTTCAACGCCACCACTACAGGGACATTCACCTCGACCTCCTCTACCTAGAGGTAGTACCAGGTAAGTCTCTCATCGTGGTTGGCCACCCTCCATTTTACTGTTCACGTAACACATGAACACTATTAATTCTTGCACTCCCGATTTCCTTTTGTTTCTGTTTTGTTTGGGCTGGACTGCTCTCGACCTAGCCCAATTGGCTGGGCCAAGTCTAGCCCAAGTCCACAAAGCTGGGCCTTTGGCCCACCTAGGCTGGACGACCTATTTAGCTGGGCTAGGCCCAGCTCGAAATTATTTTATAGAAAAAAATACAAAAAATATATTGTTTTCGTGCATACAGCCGAATTCCAAGGTTCTCCAAGCATATTTTTCGTAAAAAAATATATTTGTTGCATCTTTCACATATTTTGAATGAAAATTGGATATCGTAACCAGTTTATGATTATCCATTGAAATTTGGCCAAAATATAAAAAAAAAAAGAAAAAAATATTTTGTTTTAGCTATTGGGGTGTAAAATTACACTGTAAAGTGTACTCGCGGATAGTAAAAAAAAAAGAAGTTTTTTTATGCAGTGTAAAAATTTCCAATTTTAGAATGGTTAGGTTTTCAACTTCCAATGAGGTAGAGAATTTCTCACGAAGAGAGATCTACTTCGAATGTCAGAAAAAACCAACGAATAAAAAATGACTTAGGAAAAACAATCAAGCAACAATGTAGCGTACCTTAAGTAGGGTGCACTAAGGGTGATGTGTCTTCCCCTTGCTCAAGACTCTCACAGACCAATAGGTTCCTAGTGACCTTAATACTAGGTGGCGACTCCTAATAATAATTATAGTTGTAATTTTTACAACTATAAAATACAACCCCCTTTTCACAGCGCATCGTTCTCCCCAATCCGAGGATGGCGGGGCGCGAGGCGCAAAAATTCATCATCGCGACAATTGTAATGGTGATGCAATATCCCTCTCAACTCTTCCAAAAAAAAGTCTTTTCACTTGTGATCTGTTGACTAAAATCATTGATAACAATAAAAAAAAAAGATGTTTTGTTGTTGTTCATCAGCGTGTATGCTTTGTTGTTTTGCATATACCGTGGATATGCTACTTTTTCATGCGTGCTCCATCGAGAAAGCATTTTGTAAGCAAGAAATCATTGATAGTCCACATTGAAATTGTCTTGATTGGAAAATTGTATTTCCTTGATACATCATAAATCAAAGTACCAAGTGACCACCGCTGTTATGACAAATTAATCAATGGTTAAAGACAAATATTAATTTTGCAGCCCCGGCTATAAGGACCAAGTGGGATCATTGATAAAAAACATGTTCTCCCAACCAGTTTAATTAATGGTCATCGGCTTGTTAGCAAAAAATGCAGATCTGATTTGAAAAACATGAACTCCCAACCGGTTTAATTAATGATCATCGGCTTGTTAGCAAAAAATGCAGATCTGATTTGGGCTTCTTTCGCTTAAAAATTTGGTTGTATTTTTATTTTTTCCACAATATTATCATCACACAAGCTTACTTTCTTCATTCTTCAGGTTTTACCTTCACTCTCAACTAGTTTAATTTAGAGTTAGTCGAACTTGATAGTCTTTTCTCACCATTGTCCTCATAAATTTTCACTCTTCCCATCCACACATTCCCTTTTTAATTTTATTTGATCATCATACACTTGTTTTGGAGATAGAGGTACAAGAATGATGATTTTACCATCCTTTACAATGATGAACCTATTTCTAAACCCATCATGAATTGTCTTCCAATCGAATTGTCATGTACGCCCTAATAGTAAGTGGCTAGCATACATTGGGACTACATCACACATAATCTCATCAGAATACTTCTCAATTGAAAATGCATTCGACACTTGAAATGTCTACATATGGTTCTGTAGGTATAGGCAAAGAGGTATACAAGCCATGCGGTTGAGTCCCAGACTTCGCTTTTCTACATGGTATGCATTTATCACATATGCATTGCACATATTTTCTTATTTTTGGCCAATAAAAATGCTCATGCAACACAACTTAAGTCTTAGTAACACCGAAATTCCCCATCAACCCTCCTCCATGTGCTTCACATACAAGCAATTCACACATGGAGCTCAATGGAACACATAACAATTTTATTTAAATAAGTATCCATCAAGCTTGTAATACTTTCCAAAGGCCAAAACCTTACATGTATAAAAAATAGTAGCAAAATCATTATCATCCTTTTGCAATTCCTTTATGTGTTCAAATCCTAACAATCTAGCATCTCAAGAAGATAAAAGAACATATCTGCATGAAAGTGCATCTACCATAATGTTTTCTTTCCCTTGCTTATACTTGATCACATATAGAAAGGTTTCAATAAATGCAACCCATCTGGCATGTCTCCTACTCAATTTACTTTGCCTTTTCAAATGCTTTAAGGATTTATGATCTAAATGTATCACGAACTCCTTGGGCCGCAGGTAATGTTGCCACGTCTATAAAGTTCTTACCAAGGCATATAGCTCCATGTAGGGTAATTCAAGGATGCCCCATTAAGTTTCTTGCTAAAATACACAATGGGTCTCATTTCCTGCATTAACATGGCTCCCATACCTATATCTGAGGCATCATATTCAACTTCAAAAGCTTTTGTAAAGTCTGGCAAAGCTAAAATAGGTGTGAATAAAGTTTATCTTTCAATAAATTAAAAGTTATCTTGGTCATCATCCCATTTAAATCCAACATATTTTTTCATAATTTCAGTTAAAGGTGCTGCAATAGTACTAAAGTCTTTCAAAAACCTTTTATAAAAGCTAGCAAGTCCATGAAAACCCCTTACCTTTTCATCGCACAAACTTAGGTGTAGACCAATCCCGGAAGGCCTTGACCTTTTCTTTATCCATCTCAATACCCTATGCAATTACTAATATCCAAGAAACATAATTTTCTTCATGAAAAAGGTACACTTATTGAAATTAGCATATAGTTTTTTATCTCACAATACACTAAGCATATTATGCAAATGATCAAGATATTCATTCAAGTTCATGTTATAAATTAGGATGTTATCAAAATACACAACCACAAACATACTAGTGGATGCATGCAATACATGATTCATCAATCTTATAATGTGTTAGGTGTATTTGTAAGCCCAAATGACATGACTAACCACTTATATAAACCATTTTTAGTCTTAAAAGTTGTCTTCCATTTAGAACCTTCTTTCATCCTCATATGACGGTACCCATTTTTTAAGTCAATTTTAGAGAAAATACATGCTCCATATAAATCATCTAACATGTCATCAAATCTAGGGATAGATAATCAACACACCCCCTCCATGTTCCATCTTTTTTAGGCACAAGTGACACTAGCATAGCACAAGGGCTCATACTCTCACGGATGTACTCCTTAATCATCAACTCTTTTACTAGCCTTTGTAGCCTTTTTACCTTCTTGGGATTGCTTCTATAGGCTGGATGATCAGGAATCGACACTTTGGGTACAAGGTCAATCTAATGCTTAATTCCCCTAATTGGTGGTAATCTATTAGGAATTTCTTTAGAGAATACATCACAATACTCTTACAATACAGAAACAACCAAACTAGGACCAATAGAATCAAGATTGTTAGTGTTTAAATAAGCCTCCTTATACACAAGCAAGATCATCAACTTGTTAGTGAAAAACACAAATTTAATTTGATCTCCTTTTGCATAAAAAATTGGTAATCACATTTTGATCCAATCAAATCAATGCGTACTCCTTGAATTCAATGACTACTAATTTCACTTTCTTTGCCTTTGAATAGTTATGGCAATAAAAAATCCAATACATCTTTTCTCCCACTCCAAATATGTTTCAGGATCATTTTTACCTAGAAAAGTAGGTATTATCAGTTTCATAGCATCATATCTCCTAAATTATGAAAGTTTCTTCTCTGGTCGAATTGGCCCCTAATCTATTCTCAAAATCCCTTTGGTTCCTAGGTTGTTGAAAGCATTCCCTATGACCTATGGTCTCATCCTCAAAATCATCATCGCCAATATCATCAATTTCCTCCTCAAAAGCCTCATAATCAGCCTACTTTGGCTTTTTGGCCCTACTGCTATTGTTTGATTTCAGTTCAACCTAAACCTCCATTGCATCAAGTGTACAAGTACCAACTTCATTACCATATTTGTTCACCCAATCAATATCACGAACATTTCCCTTCACAAAATTCATCCTCTCTATCATCTTAGTCATGACTTGCATTTGAACTTAAGCTCATCCTCGGGGGGGGGAGGGGGGTGTTGTCCTAATCTGACATGATAGTACCTGTAAAATTTGGTTAGTGATAAAACAAATATCTTCATGTCACTCATGTTTCGCTCAACCACTACTAAAGTCCTCAATTGTTCACACCTCTCGTCTCACCTTCTTATAGTTCTTGCGGAATTGAAACTAGCACCTTGCGGAATTGAAACCAACACCAAATACAACCAACTTTGTAGCACAATCCAAATAGGTGTTTATGACTCAAGAAGCAATAAAAACACATAAAACCAACAAAACAAAACTACAATGATAGTCTCATGAATAGCATGCGAATCTATCCAAAATATGGATGAAAATAAAGACTAAATAATACAAAAATAAAGTATGGAAAATGATGAACCGACAGCCAAATATGTTAGATGTGTTGTAAATATGCTGCAAAAAATGAAAACAAAATGAATTTCAAAGCTGAAGAAAAAACTAAAAACAAACAGACCGATTTACGACAAGTTAAACCCGAATCTGGAACCTAACGTAAATGATGTGCAATTGAGTCGATTATGACAAATGATGAAATGTGATTTCAACCTAAATAGATAGAATTTTGAATGTGAGCAATTTACGATAAGTTTTGATATGCTAACGCAAAAACATTATGAATGACTTTATTAGACACGAAATTTGAAACTAAACAAGTGATATCCAATTAACCCCAAAATTAATATTTGGTGGGATTAGAACCCTAGTAATCAGATTATCAAATTTGAGCTAATTTTGAATTGATTTGATCCAATTTTCCCTTATTGAGTGTTTTGCAGCAGAAACCATTAAACATCTTTGAATGAGTTTTTTTTTTTCTACTCTTTTGCATTTTTATGATACTGTTATATTTGGGACAATAACAAAATAAAATAATATTTTTTATATGTAGTAAATTCAAGGAGAAGCAATTGGACACTAAGGTTTTTTTATGCATAATCAACAAGAAACCAAAAATCCAAAAGGATATAACCTGTTTAATGAAGCCAAGCTCTGATACCAAATGATGTAAATATCTTGAACATGTGTTCAAGTAACCTGCACACAAAGACACCAATTCCTAAAAAGCCAAGTAAATCAAGTTTGATAGGACTGAGACACAAAGATAACTTGTACCTAGGCACCAAACTATTAGATTTGAACCCCCGCCCAATGAATAACAATTCACGAATGAGAATTGTGGATTGACATCAAGAAGTTAATTGAATCTCAATAAGTTATTTTCAGTCCTTTAGAGAACCAAGGAAAAGAGAATTATCACATTCACAAGCACACAAAGTTGTAGTAGTAATTTGAATATCATTGAGCATAAAACATCCATCTGAAACTTAGGTTATATATGTATTTTTATCCTAAGCTAAACCCTATAATACCCAAATATTGGCATGTATAAAGCCCACTTACAATTAGACCCAAATCCCTAAGTATCTAAGCTGAATTGATGTTTATTAACCATAAAACATAAAATATGAATTTTAAATAAAAATATAAGTTGTAGCTACATGTAACTACGATAAAGAAGATTTATTTGGTCTTAAATGTCACTGACTTTTAGGTTTTCTTCCTAGACTAGAAACTTCTTCTTTTGAAAAATCCTCCTTTCTTCAGGAAATAATCCGAACTTGGACTCCATGTCATATTAGGAAACATAAGCTCAAATCAAGGTTATCATAGGGCCTAACACATTATGTCTTTTTAGAGCTTGAATGAGACCCTTATTCGACTTAAATTAGATGGATTAGAGGCTGCCTTTTAAGCTCCATAGGTGTTCTTTATTTCTCTATTCCATCTTACTTCATGTGCTTTGAACTAGCCCATTCAATGCCTTTTAAAGTCTCTTAGCCCTAGCTCTTGTAATAGGCCCAGTTGGAACCACCAATGGGTCATTTACGTGATTATGCTTGGTGATGAGCTGATCCTCATCAGACAAGGTATAATCATTGATAAAAAACATAATCTCTGGCATCATACACATCCCTGGTAGAAAATTGTATATCGTGAGTATCATAGGGCAACATGAATAAGGTGCAATAAATGATCTAAATGGATTGAATTTGTTTGTACATAAACGAAGACACACATTCCTTCCTTCTATTGAAAATTAAAAATGCATATGGTTAAAGTATTTCCACTCTTCACCATAAGAAGGGTGCATCATCACTTCATCTACTACATTACATGAACGTTGTCATGTCATGTCATGTCATGTGCTTAACAGTCTTTGGTGACATGTGTCTCAACGACTTTTTTCGCGCTTCATGCCCCACTATACTCGGGGGGAGAGAACGACGCGCGGTGAAAAAAGGAGTTTGTTTTATAGCCATAAAATTACAACTATAATTATCAGAAGTCGCAACCCAATATTAAGGTTACTAGGAAATCTAATGGTCTGCGAGAGTCTAGGTATGGGGATTTTTTATGTAAGGGGAAGACGCATCACCCCCAGTGCACCCTACCTAAGACAAGCTGCATTGTTGTTTGATTGTTTTTTTCCTAAGCCAGATATTCTATGTGTTGGTCTGTTCTAAGGTTCAAAGTAGATCTCTCTTCGTGAGAAAGTCTCTACCTCATTGGAAGTCGAAAACTTGACCATTCTAACGTTTAAAAATCTTTGCATTATTTTTTTTGTAAAAAAAAACTTCTTTTCTATCTACGGGTGTACTTTACAATGTAATTTTACACCCTAATAGATAAAACAGAATAATTATTAATTTTTTATATATTTTTGCCAAATTCCAACGGATAATCGTAAACTAGTTGTGATATCCAATTTTCATTTCAAAAAAACATTAGAAATATGCAACATATATTTTTTTACAAAAAATATGCTTGGAAAAACTTTGGAATTCGACCGTATGCACGAAAACAACATATTTTTTTGTTTATAAATTTTTAAGAAAAAGATTTTTTTAATGCAAATTTTGTATTTTTTTTCTTTTTTTTTAGTATTTTTTTATTTTTTTTTGGCTGGGCTAAGAGGCCCATCATTTGGGGCTGGATTGCCAACCCCAGGTAGGCCATCGAGCACCAAATGATGGGCCGAACGGCCCACCCATTCCAGGTGGTTGGTCCGGGCCTTGTCCCCGGCCCGGCCAACCCACTGTTTTGCATGTGAACAGTGGGTTTAAGACCCACTATTCATTGAATTAATTCACTCCCCCCATTGCTCACCACAATGGTGAACAGTGAAATGGTGATTTGTGAAGGGTGATGACCGGAGTACCTGTCACTACCACCAGAGGAGGCGTCGAAAGTTGCTGCTGGTTCAAGTTGGTGTTGTTGTTGTTCATCACCAAAGCTGGTGAGGGAGAGCTAGACCTGCTAGTGGAGATGCTGGCATAGAGGAGACACTTTCAATGCTGAGGGGGATGATGCAAGGTAGTCGGTCGGCTTGCTGGAGGTGAGAGAGAGGGTTGCCGGTGCTGCCAAAAGAGGAGAGAGAGAGCTTACCACTGTCGACTGAGACAGAGAGAGAGCTGCTACTGGCTAATAGTGGAGAGGTGCTGCAGTCGATAATGGTGGGGGTTGCCAGAGTACCCGTCACTGCCACCGGAGGAGGCGTCGAAAGCTGCTGCTGGTTCGAGTTGGTGCTGTTGTTGTTCATCACCAGAGCTGGGGAGGGAGAGCTAGATCTGCTAGTGGAGCTGCTGGCGTGGAGGAGACAATTTCAATGCCGAGGGGGATGATGCAAGGTGGTCAGTTGAATTGCTGGAGGTGAGAGAGAGGGTTGCTGGTCCTTCCAAAAGGGGAGAGAGAGAGCTTACCACTGCCGGCTGAGACAGAGAGAGAGCTACTGTTGGCTACTAGTGGAGAGGTGTTGCTGTCGATGATGGTGGGGGTTGCCAAGGAAGAGGACGAGGGACTGTTACGGGTGGTTGATTGTGTATCTGTTTTTCAGTGTTTCTGCATGCCCTCGTCTGTGTATTTTTTGTGCTCCTCCTATTCGCGAGTTTGTTTTAGTTGCAAGTTTTTTGTGCTCCTCCTAACCTTATGAAAAAAAATAAGAGTTTAGAGGAAAAAATCGATGAAAAAACTCTGAAAAACAAATTCTTCTCTATTTTTTGTAACTAAAACAAACACGCAAATAGGAGGAGCACAAAACAAATTTTTTTTGCTCCTCCTATTCGATGAAATAATTCTTCTCTGAAGTTAGATACAAGTTTTTTCCATTTTTTTTTCAATTTTGCCCCTAACTTCACACAATTGGCTTGGAAAAAACTCAATTCAGTCTCTGAAAATTCTATTCTTCTCAATTAAGCTCAAGAACTTCATTTTTCATCGATTAAGTTCTTAATAAAATTAATTTGACCAATTTAAAGTATAATTAAGTCATTGCACTTTAATTGGACCCTAAATTAATTCTTAAACATGATTATACTTTAAATTGGCCCATGATTAAATCAAATTAGCCTATAAAAATATAATAATGTCTTCCAACTTAACTTAACTCAGATTTATCCAATAATAAATTATCAGCCTTGAATCAACATTTTTCCTTCATTGTTTATCTCAAAAGAGGTACGACTGGGCTCTCAAAAACGTATAAAATTTCCACCTTGATTTTTTATCGAGCCATCCCTTTTATTTTATTTTTGTTTTATTTTGCGTAAAATTTAGGGGAATAACCTAGAAATGAGTTATGACAGTTGCCCCCCTCTTTACAATGCTTACGACTAAAGTCTTCTAAAAGAATTTAGATAGTAAACATTGTAAAAAAAGGAAAATGGATTTGTCAAACCAAGAAATGGTTGATCAATCCGAAAGTGAAAATGAGGGCTATGAAGCACTTAGAGGGGAATAGTAGAATAGAGCTAGAAAGCACACTATCTAAGAATTAAGTCCTAAATAGGACACTCAAAGGATGAAAAGATGATGATTGGTCTCGCTGAAATGGATGACCTAACCTTGTGGGAATAAGTGAAGATTTCATGGAATGGAAGATAGGGCTAGAAAGCATGCTATCCAAGATCTATGGTTGAGGGCTGGAAAGCGCACTTTTTGAGTTTCTGGTTAAAGGATGGAAAGCACACTCGAACGAGAAGGAGAAGGATAGGGATGGAAAACGCACTATCTTAATTGATGGTTGAGGGTTGGAAAACTCACTCGAAGAGGGGGGAAATATGGATAGACAACGCACTATCTTAATTGATGGTTGAGGGTTAGAAAACACACTCAAAAGAGAATGAAAATAGGGTTCGAAAACACACTATTTAGTTTATGATTAAGGGTTAGAAAACACAATCAAATGAGGGGGAAGATATGACTAAGAAGCACACTATCCTAATTGATGGACGAGGGTTGAAAAACACACTCAAATAAGGAGGGAAGATACGGCTAAAAAGCACACTATCCGTGTAGAATTGGAAAAAAACATACTCAAAAGAGGAGGAAAATAGGGTTGGAAAACACACTATTTTAAATTGCGGTTAATGGTTGGAAAACACATCTAATTAAGAGGAAAGTTATGATTGAAAAGTGCACCATCCTAATTGATTGAGGTCTAAAATCACCCTTGAATAATGATGAGGGAGATAGGGTTGAGATCACGCTATCTGAGTTGATTGAGGGCTCGCAAGCACACAAAAGAAAGTGATGAAGGGAGGTTTGTAAATTATAATCCCTCTAAAACATTTTTTAAATTACCAGGGGGATTCAACGCATTATGACACCCAAATTTAGAAAAGAGATAGAGCTGGAAAACGTACTAAAGGAAATGAAAGAGGTGAGAGCTCGAAGGCGCACACAAAATGATGAATGAAGATTTTTAAATTACAATCCCTTCAAAACATTTCCTAGATTATCAGTAGGGAAGCAATGCATAATGGTTCCCAAATTCAGGAAAGAGATAAGGTTGAAAAGTGCGCTAAAGGAAATGAAAGAGGTGAGAGCTCGAAGGCGTGAACAAAATGAATGAAGGTTTGTAAATTACAATCCCTTCAAAACATTTCCTAGATTCTCGGTGAGGATGCAATGCATGATGATGCATGTCATGACAATGATTTTTCACGCTTCGCACCCCGCCATCCCCTGGATTGGGGAGACAACGGCGTGCGGTGAAAATGGAGGTGTGTGTTTTATAGTCATAAAAATTACAGCTATAATTATCAGGAGTTGCCACCTAGTATTAACGTCACTAGGAACCTATTGGTCTATAAGAGTCTAGGTAAGGGAACTTATTGTGCAAGGGGAAGATGCTACAACCCCAGTGCACCCTACCTAAGATAAGTTGCATTGTTGTTTGAATGTTTTTCTAAGTTAAAAAATTTTACACTGCATTTTTAAAAATTATTTTTTTGTCTACGGGTGTACTTTACAATGTAATTTTACACCGCACGTAAAAACCCTTCTTTTTAGCTACGGATGTACATTACAATGTAATTCTACACCGCAGTTAAAAACCCTTCTTTTTATCTCTGGATGTACATTACAATGTAATTCTATACCACAGTTAAAAACCTTTTTTATCTGCAGGTGTACTTTACAATGTAATTTTACACCCCGATAAATAATTATATTTATTTTGATATTTTGGCCAAATTCCAATGGATAATCATAAACCGGTTATGTTATCCAATTTTTGTTTTAAAATATGAGAAAGATACGACTTATTTTTTTATGAAAAATATGATGGGAAAAACCTTGGAATCCGACCGTTTGCACCAAAACAACACATTTTTTTTTAAATGCATATTTAAAAAAAAATTAAAATTTTGGGCTGGCTTGGCCCAACTAAATGGTCTGGGTCGGCCAAGTTGGGTTGAAGGCCTAACTCTGTTGGGTTGGGCCGAGAGCAGCCAGCCCAAAAAAAAGAAAAAAAGAGCAAACATGTGAACAATACAATGAATTAATTCGCTGTACTATTCATGTCACATTATGTGAACAGTAACTTGGTGGTCGGCCGACCACCATGAGAGGCTTACCTGCTACTGCCGCTGGGTAGAGAAGGCCGAGGTAGTTCTCCCTGTGGTGGTGGCATTAAAAATGTTGGCCTGTGATGGCCGGGAGAGGCGTTAGAAGGGGCTGACCTGTGTTGTTGTTGTAGTTGTTCGTCGTTGCTCCTTCGCCGGAGTTGGCTATCGTTGCTGGAGGTTATGGTGGTGCTCCTGGCGTGGGGTAGAAGTTGATGGCGCTAAAGGGAAGGCTATTGGTTCTCGCTGGACGGGGTGCTGCTGCTGGAGTTACTGCGGCTACAACTGGTTTTAGAGAGAGAGAGAGCTGTCGTTGCGAGAGGGGAGAGAGAGAGGGTGTTGCTGCTACCGCCGCTGCTGGATGCCAGTGAAGAGGTGTTGCTATCATCGGAGCTAGGGAAGACGATGGGTTGTTGTTGCCGAGGGAGATGAGAGAGAGGGGGTTGTTAACCACGAGAGGGAGAGAGACAACCGGTGCTGAGGAAGATGAAGGGTGGTGATGTAGTTTTTGCGTGATGTCTTCTTCCTCATGTTTATGTGCTTTTTTCTGCAAAATTCTTTTCTCTATAAAATTTCCTTCTCCCTACGTGATTTCCTTCTTTTTTTTTCTCTCTGCGTGATTTTTTCTCCTTTTTTTCTCCCCCTGCATGGCTTCTGCATGCAGTATTTATAAGCGCAGGAGGTGGGTTGCCTCCTCCGGCAGCGTGCCTGAAAGTATGGTCATCGGCACTGGCATGTGCAGGTGGCTTGTTGGCAGCATTGTGCAGGTGGCTGTCAGCGGTGACACAAGTGCCTGTCGGTAGGTAGTGCAGGAAAAGGCATGCGGCGGGACTGCAATTTTGGGAGAAGGTGGAAGTGTAATTTGGTCCTTAAATTTGTAATTGTTCTAATTGCACCCCCAATTGGCTTTGAACTTTTAATTTTTTGCAATTGTATCCCCATCAAAATTTCAACAACAACCCTAGCTTTGCGCGCATTTTTTA
The DNA here is from genome assembly GCA_964035475.1 of Salix caprea. NCBI lineage: Eukaryota > Viridiplantae > Streptophyta > Magnoliopsida > Malpighiales > Salicaceae > Salix > Salix caprea. The sequence goes on from OZ037746.1 coordinate 10,048,074, forward strand.
TTTTGGTTCTTGGTTTCTAATTTATGCAATTTGACCCTTAATTGACCATTAAACTCTTAATTATTTTCAATTTGACCCCTGACTTTGAACAATTGGCTTGGAAACATTTAACTGGGTCTCCGAAAATTCCAATCTTTTCAATTGAACCCGAATTAAGCTCAATAACTTGATTTTTCATTGATTAAGCCCTTAATAAAATTAATTTGACCAATTTAAAGTATAATTAAGTCCTTGCACTTAATTAAATCCTTCAATTGAATCCTAAATTAATTCCCAAACATAATTATACTTTAAATTGGCCCATGATTAAATCAAATTGGCCTATAAAAAATATAATTATGCCTTACGACTTAATTTCTACACAGATTTATCCAATAATAAATTATTTTTTCCTTAAATCTATAATTTCTTCTATTTTTTGGGACAAAAGAGATACGATCAAACTCTTGAAAATAACCAAAATTTCCACATTGATTTTTCTACCAACACCGGCCCCTTTTATTTTATTTTTGTTATTTTTGGGTAGATTTGGGGAGTAACCCAGAAATTCGGTTATGACAATGTATGTATACTTACCTGACAAATATAGGTCCCTTTTTCTTCATGGTCTTCTCTTTTCAAGGTTTAAATCTCTGGCTTTAACGGCTTCTCGCTTCTACTTACTCGAGCCGTAACTTTTGATTTTGACCACTGGAGATGACAAATCTTCCATGTCCACATGCCCCCCCCCCCCCCCCCCCTCAGTTTTGTTCAACCTTCTTTGAAAAGGAATGATGGAGCCAACTTCAATTCCATTTTTATATTGCCCTCCAGCTTGGTCATGCACCACAAGTGTTTTAGGCTTCAAGTGTTTGTAGGTAAGGGTTGGTTTGTTTGCAAAGATTGTTTTCATGTAAGATTTTTGAAATTTTAAATTCATTCCAAACACAAAAACCATTTTGATGTTTGTTTAAACAAACTTGATCTCGAACAATTCAAGTTATCTTATTGTCAGGTTTTACGTTGATTTTGACAAGAATGTGAAATGATGATTGTTTCATGTCTTGCATGTCAAAGAGGCTTTGATGAAGTCGTGTGAAGCATTTGTAAGGCTTGTTTCAAATAAAAAGGCATTGTCTATCGATCCAATTTGCCTGTATTTGATCAGAAAGGGCTTAATGAGGGTTGTAATGTAGGCTCAAGTTACTAACTATAAAAAAAGATGATATTTATAGGCTCAAAAAGTGCTTAAGAATTTCTTAGACTAAGGATCACTTAATGCTTACTCTTAAAGCTCCTTTTGGTTTTCATAATTGATTTGCATAATGACTTGACATGCCCCCTTGTATTTTGCTTGGGCTTTTTATCATGAGTTTTTAGCACTAACATCATGTTGACTTGACATGCCCCCCAGTATTTTGTTTGGACTTTTTATCATGGGTTTTTAGCACTAGCATCAGGTTGACTTGATTTGCTATAGTGTACTAAAATCTTTTTTATGTTTATACCCCCCAGCTTTGCTTAGGCATCCCTTGTCATTAAGGACTATTTTGCAGATTTGAAATGCTTTTTGATTTTTTTTCACTTGCCCCTTAGTGTAGGGTGTGATCCTTGTCACGGTTAATTATTAAGAAAAAATTCATTAGGCTCAAACAGGGACTGCAAAGGATATTTGAGACTTGTGAAGGCATATCAAAGATGGTCTCTTCTCATTTCAAAAACATGCATCCTAGATCGTTAAGCTTTGCTTTTCCATACAAAATGTTTTTTTTATTATTTAAGAGCTTAGCTTTATTACGTTGGGTTTTGTAGGTATGAGATCACCTTTCAATGAAATCCTTTGATTTCCCAGAACACATTTGTTAAACAAACATCAATTTGGCATTTCCTTTTGTATTAGACTTTGATTTCCCAAAAAAATTAAAGAAAATGCAAGATCGTGCAGAAATAAAAAGAGAGAACACATCGAGAATTCATGGACAAATTTCAATTTCATTAGCTATCATGAGTAATACATAAGGCATAATATTTCTTCACAAAATCAGAGTTTACAGGCCTAGGCAGATTTTCTCCATCAATGCTAGTTAGAATTAAAGCTCCTCCTGAAAAAGCCTTCTTCACCACATATGGTCCCTCATAGTTCAGCGCCCATTTACTTTGGTCTTCTCCTGATGTTACTGATATCTTCTTCAATACTAGATCCCCTTCTTTGAATACCCTTGGCCTGACCTTCTTGTTGTAAGCTTTTGCTATCCTGCCCTAGTATAACTGGTGGTGGCAAATAGTTGTTAGTCTCTTTTCGTCGACTAAGTTTAATTATTCCAACCTTAGCCTTGCCCATTATGATTCATTTAACTCTGCCTCTTTTAAGATCCTTAGTGGTGGAATCTCCACTTCTAAAGGTGTGACTGCCTCCATTCCATACTTTAAAGCATATGGGGTTGTCCTTATGGAAGTTGGGACAATCGTGCGATATGCGTGCAAAGCGCATGGGAGCATTTCATGCCAATCTTTGTAAGTTACACCCATCTTTTAGATGATTTTCTTAATATTGTTATCGGTTGCTTCTACAGCCCCATTCATCTTTAGTTTATAAGGAGAGGAGTTGAGATCTTTAATCTTCCACTTGGTGCAAAGCATTATTAGTTACCAGCCTTGCGAGTGAACCATAGCGATAGACCAAGTCTCTTTCAATAAACTTCTTAACAACCTTTTACGTTAAATGGACATAGAAATTAGCTTCCACCCATTTAGTAAAAAAATCAATTGCCACCAGAATGAATCTATGTCCATTACTTGCCTTTGGGTTAATTGGCCCTATGACATCTAATCCCCACATATCAAATGGCCACGGCGAGATCATATTGAACAAGTTTTTTGGAGGTTCGTTTATCTTATCACCATAAATCTGGCATTTATGATATTTTCTAACATATGCCATGCAGTCTTTTTCCATAGTCAACCAAAAATATCCAGATTACTGCATTTGTCCTGCCATTGTATGACCATTGGCATGGGTGGCACAGATTCCTTCATAAACTTCAATCAAAGCCTGCCAGATTTCTTTTTCATCTAGATATTTGAGTAAGGTCCCATAAAACGTCCTCCTATATAGGATTTTGCCATCCAAGTAGAAATTTGTGGTCATCCTTCTTATGGTGTCTTATCTACCTTAGAAGTTTATTCAGGGTATTCTTTGTGTTGGATGAATCTTTTGGTATCATTATACCATGGTTTTTCATCTGGTGACTCTTTGAGTGCGCAACAATGGACTTGATGATTTTGAACCTTAATGTCGATTGGCTAGATCTTTTCTCTAGCGACAATTTGTACCATTAAAGCCAAAGTTGCCAAGGCGTTGGCATACTGATTTTTATCTCTACTCATGTGAGTGAACTTGACCTCCTCGAACTCATTAGCTAACTTCACAAGGTAGTTCTGGTAAAGTTTCAACTTTTCTTCTTTAGTTTGCCATTCTCCTTTCACTTGGCAAATGATCAACATGGAATCCCCAAAGACTTCAAGTTTCTTAGCTCTAAGTTCTAAAGCAACCTCTAAACCAATGATGGAAGCTTCATACTCGGTCATGTTATTAGTGCACTCGAATTGTAACCTTACTGAAAAAGGATATTGCTTATCATCTGGCGAAATTATTACTGCTCCAACCCCATTTCCCGATACATTTACTACTCCATCAAAATAAAGTGTCCACCATTCATTCTCCCCAACATCATCCTTAATCACCAGCACGTCTTCATTAGGGAGATCAAAATCTAGAGTCTCATAATCTTCCATGGCATGATCTACAGATGGTCAGCAATTATATTGCCTTTTATGGCTTTCCTTGTCATAAAAACGATGTCGTACTCTACTAACAATACTTTCCACCTTGCTATTATATTCAATAGATAGGGCTTGTCACATATGTATTTAAGCAGATATAGCTTGGAAATTAGCCATATTGTATAGTACAACATATACTGCCTAAGTCTTCTCGAGCTCCAAACCAAAGCACAACATAACTTTTCAATCATGGTATATCTAGATTCACAATCATTAAACTTTTTACTCAAGTAGTATATAGCTTGCTTCTTTCTTCCAGATTCATTATGTTGTCCCAGCACATAGCCTATGGTCGTTTCTATGACTATTAAGTACAAGATCAATGGTTTTCCTAGTATTGGGCGTACTAACAATGGAGAATTTTGTAAGTACCTCTTTATCTTGTTGAAGGCTTCTTGACAATCAACATCCCATACTCCAAGATTTTTCTTCCCGAGTAAGCGAAAAATCAGTTCACATGTTACTGTCAGCTGGGATATGAAACGGGCTATGTAATTTAAGTGTCCAAGAAAACTCCTTATTTCCTTTTCCATTTTAGGCGCTGGCATTTCCTGTATAGCTTTGGTTTTATCCGGATCAACTTCTATCCCTCGGCTGCTCACAATAAAACCTAGTAACTTTCCTGTTTTTACTCCAAATGAGCATTTGGTAGGGTTCAATTTTAATTGGTACTTCTGCAATCTCTCAAATAGTTCCTTAATATCTGCACATGGTCTTCCTCAATCTTGGATTTAGCCAATATGTCATCCACATAGACCTCAACTTCCCGATGCATCATATCGTGGAAAAAAGAGACCATCGCTCGTTGATATGTAGCCCCCACATTCTTCAAACCAAATGGCATTACTTTATAACAGAATGTCCCCCAAGGCGTGACAAATGTGGTTTTCTCTTTGTCCTCCTCTGCCATCCTAATTTGGTTGTAACTAGAAAACCCATCCATGAATGAATATGTGGTATTTTTAGTAGCGTTATCCACCAAGATATCTATGTGAGGCAATGGAAAGTCATCTTTTAGGCTTGCTTTATTCAAATCTCTGTAATCCACGCATACCCGGATCTTCCCGTCTTTTTTGGGGACCACAACCATATTGGCTACCAACTGAGGATAGTGAATGACCTCTAGAAATCTTGCGTCCCATTGCTTTTGTATCTCTGTTTTCACCTTTAGAAGCAAATCTGACGCATTCTCCTTTTTTTGTTTGACTAGCAAACTTCCTTTCTATCAAAGAGATCTTATGCACAACTATATCAATATCTAAATCAGGCATTTCTGCATAAGTCCAGGCAAAAACATCTACATATACATGCGAAAAAGAGATCATTTTTTCTCTTTCTTCAGTCGTAATGAGGGTGTCGATTTTTAACTCCTTTTTCTTTTGCCCAGTTCCTAAATTAATGATCTCAAGCTCCTCACTAAAAGGTTTCCAAGCCTTTTCAGAATTTTCCAACAACCTAGTAAACTCTGTTATATCTTTCTCTTCCCATCCCTCGTCGTCAAGAGCAATGATATTATTGAAATTTGGCCAATTATTCTTAATGTGGTAGTTTTGTGAGTGGTTGGAACTTTCAAAACTCTTGAAAGTGTAAAGTGTGTTTGTGTAAGAGTGTTTATTTGCAAATGAATGATGACATGTCATAGATAAAAAGCATGATCTTATTAAAAAAGTGCTCATTTCACAAGGCAAAATCTTGCAGCATTGTGAGCTGGAATACTGTCAAGATAAAAAATGAAACACTACAAGGTAAAATCTTGCGGCATCATGAGTTGGATTACTGTCAAGATCAAATTGAAACACAAAATGTTCATGACCAAACAAAAGCAATTACTCTTTGAACACAACAGGAACGGGCTCTATCTTCCAGTTCTAGAATACTTCTCCTTCAGCTAATTTCCGCACGAAGGTTCATGCAAAGGGGGGATTAATGTTGTGGATGGAGAGCTGCTGGAAATCTACCTATGTTTCCTGGTATTCAAGAGCGATGACATGCAAATCTCTTATACCAACTTTGATTACCTCCGCTACACTATGGAAGGATTCCTAAAGCAGTGGGATGACAAGGTCTTCTTCCTTTGATTCCCTTCCTTCGATCTGTGCCATCCTTGTCTCCTTTTTTTCTGAGTGACTCGCTTGTAATCCTCTTTCTTCGGCTTATATCCAAGTCCAAACCTTTGATCTGCACATTTCAACTTCATTATGTTGATTCGCTCCGGCATTCCACTAACAGGATCAAATTGAAAAGGGATTCCATTCTGGAAGAAATATTTGGCGGCCATTTATGCAGCTTCAGGGATCTTTGGCTTCTTTTGCACCCTTAGGGACCCCTTAAAATTAATTTGACCAATTTAAAGTATAACTAAGTCCTTGCATTTAATAAAATCCTTTAATTGGACCCTAAATTAATTCTTAAATATAATTATACTTTAAATTGGTCCATGATTAAATCAAATTGACCTATAAAAAATATAATTATGTCTTCCAACTTAATTTTACGCAGATTATTTAATAATAAATTATATCAGCCTTGAATCTACATTTTTCCTTGATTTTTGGGCACGAAAAAGGTACAATCAGGCTCTCAAAAACGTCTAAAATTTTCACCTTGATTTTTATCGACGCCAGCCTGTTTTATTTTATTTTTGTTATTTTTATTTTATTTTGGGTAAATTTAGGGGAATAACCCAGAAATGGTTTATGACAACATGACGACCTAAAGTCTTGGTGCGACTGGGTATCTAAGCTTTTTATGTGCGACAAGAATTCATCCCCTACCAGTCCTATGTTTATAAGGAGGATGCCCACATGTTTTGCACTTGTTAACTCTGTATTTTCAAGGAGTATAACATGCAAAAGTTTGGACACATGTCAACATGCAACTTGTTCCCTTTGGTTAAAATGCTTCTTGCCCATTGACAATTCTATCATAACCGACCTCACTCAACCCATAATCTGACTTAATCATAAACAAGTATGCCACAACATATAATTTATGGTGATTTGTGTAACCATCCCATAATAGTTCATCACAATCTTGTAGAAGATCAAAAAATTTGGTCGCGTCTGCATTAGGTTCTTTATCTACTATTGGGCATTCACCTACAACACTTTGGTTCATTCTCATCGTATCCATAACCATATTCCTATAAAAATTAATGTTGGTATCCACAAATCCATGCGTATTGTTGGAACTAAAAGTCAAACCAACCATGCTTTCTACTATGATCTCGTTAGGAACAAATTCTTCTTCATATTCATACCAACACAAATATTCTTATATGCACCCTTTTGTAGGAGATGCATCATTACAACATCTGGATTACTAAATGTTTTATTTTTGCACCTTCTACATAGACATCTTATACCGTGTTCACTAATGTTTGGGGTGATTCATGACACATCCATGAACGATCATTCATTACTTATATCAAATCTATATACAATAATCATGTATTAATTAAATATATTAACTAAACATATACAAATTTACATAATCTAAAACAAACCACAACATGTACATATCATAAATCCATACAGTAAATTTATATGATAAAACACTATAAAAGAAACAACAGACACCCAAAAAAAATCAATATACTTTAGAACTATGCAAAATATTAACATATTAAAATTAAAGTTTTAACAAATATGGTAGATACGCTTACTTAAAGTGGAAAATACTAAAAAAAATATCGAATTAGAACACAAATGCTCATAAACTTAGTGTTGTGGTTGCTGGATTTGTTGTGAGAGGTTGAACTGTGATGAAATTAGGGGGAAAGGGTGGCTGGAGAAAGAGGGGAGGTAGAAAGTAGGTTCGATGACCAGGTCATAAATTAAACAATTATCAACAAAATATATCCTTTTGTAAATCTGTAGGTAGTTTTATCTATAACGATGTCACACCATCATACTTCATATATTTGTGAATCCTATTGTAATTTCATCCACTAATCCATTGTTATTTACTAATGTAATTACCGATGAAATATATCCATTGGTAAATGCAGAGGTAGTTTTGTTGGTAACAATGTCACACATCATTGTACTTCATATATTTTTTAATGCCACTATAATTTCGCCCACCAATCCGTCGATATTTACCAACATAATTACTAACAAATATATTTGTTGGTAACTTCATCAGTATTTCTATCATAACCAATGTCACGACATAATTTGAATATGTTGTTATAGTTTTAGACTTTGATTGGTTGGATTTTTAATTTTGAAAGAACTAGAAAAAAAAATTGTGAGGTAAAAGACATAATGAGTTTATTGGAGTGAAAAAAACTAATTTTGAGTGAAAACACAAGTGACATGAGATTTTTTTTTTTAACAACTAACCAATTTTTGCAGATATAAATCATGTCAGATCAGAATAACATATCACCCCTTCCCCAGGGCGATGTAAGGTTTCAAATCCAAGTTTTGACGGGAGAAGATGGAGAGGGTGAATTATGTGGTGGAAAACATGTGTGACAGACTATAGAAGATGAAGAAATATGGTAATAAAGTTGGTATAAGTAACCAAGATGTGGGGAAGGTTAGGGCTAATCCGGAATCAAACAATGGTAATAGGGCCAAAAGACCATGGTGTACAATTGGATGGCATGTTCATTTAAAGTTATTATCAATTGTTACTTTCATATAAAGTTGTAGGAGGTGATTTTTTTCAAGAAAATAGCTCTAAAAGCTTTAACAAGAGGCAAAAGATTTGTCCATTTTACCTATTGGTGATTCAAGGCTCAATCATCTTAAAAAGAAAAGGAATGATACAATTCAAGCAAGGTCAAATTTGGATTTTGGTGTTAAATTCACTATTGTCTAATTTTATGATACTGAGCATAATTCTGTATTAAATTGTTGGATCAAGCTAAAAAATTTCTAGAAGATTCTAGAGATATTTTTATGTTTGGACAAAATTTCAGGTCAATCTTAGTTTAAAAAGGCTATGCGATATAGGTCAAAACAAATTGTATGAACTATGTAATTTACTTTCTTTTGACTTGCGTACTTCTTATTAAGAAAAGATCATTTTCCTATGAGAATGTGATAACTTGTTTAGGAAATTTCCTAGTTCTAGAAGGAAGCTTAAAGGAAGGCAACAAGGATTCCATGTTTTGAGTGGATTCTTTAAAGCTACAATTAATTATTCTAGACTGAAAAAAACAACTAAAAGAAAGCAATCTTAGCAATCAATTCCCATCATTTTTGTTATTCTCTTCATGTTTAGTCATAATTAATACTCTACTTTTAGATAAGATCGAAGGATTGTTTAAATTAGTGTCCGGGCTTACTAGTACAGGTTTTGGGTCGGTTTTGGGTCGGTTTTTGGAAGTGGATTAATTCAACTTAAAAAATTGATTTATTAGGCTTTATTTTTCAGAATTATTTAAACACATGCAAACCTAAATTTAATAATACTAAACTTTTATTAATTTTTCTTAAGAAATAAAGACAAAAAATATAAGGACGACAAGAATATAACATATAATGTAAATAAAAAATACCTTTAAATACAATTTAAGAATACACAAGGAATTACTTCAAAATTAACCCGTTTAAAAAAAAAACTGAAGATTCAGGGAGTGTTTGGGAGTGGTTTTCAAAAGCGCTTTTGAAAAAAATTGAATTTTTTTATTTTTTTTATTTTCAAGTTTAAATTAATAAAATTTGGTGTTTTTAGAACATCTTGATGTGCTGATGTCAAAAATAATTTTTTATAAATAAAAAAATATAATTTTAATATATTCAAAAGCAACCACAACCACAACCACACTACCGAACAGGCACTAAGAATTCATGACAAAAAAGAAAAAGAAAACAAAAAAAAAAAACAGCAGAACAGGGCGCCGCGAGCCGGTTTCGACTTCCGAGGGGTGGCAGTAACTGTGATTTTTTTTTTCTTGAGAGGATTATTAAATTATTTATCAAAACGCAAATTCTCCTCCACTCCGTACCATGCGGGCCACCCTTCTTGTCTGGCTTGTATTTAACTTCTCCATCCTGTATTTAACGTCGGTGTCGTATACTAATAATAAAAATAAAAAATATATTTTTTTTTAAATACATTTAAAACAAAAAAATAAATGTACTGTCAGTTACATTAACAGTTACTTTCACTTTCGTCGTTGTCGGTTTCGAAGAGAAAGTAGAAATAACACACTCACAATCTGATGAATGGATCGAAAAACATAAACTGATCACCACCCACGAATATATAAAGATCGAGCTCATGGATATTGCTTCTTATCAATTCTGGCTCTCATGAAATAAACGAAATATGAAGGCACTCATTATTCCTCCTGTAAGTAGTTATCTCTGATCTCTCTTGTAGTTCTTAAGGGAAACAAATATTCTGATTCGATAAGCTTTCCTCTTTTAGCAAAAGCTTTCTTTTCTTTTCCTTTCCTGCCATAATCAAAGAAAGCAAGAAAAGAATGTAAACAGGGCAACCCCCCCAACAAAGTAAATAATTATATTCATGCATTTGTGGCTCAAAAATCGTTTCAGGGCTATGAGAAGTGACTTGACTTGCCTTTGACCGGCAAGAGAGGCGACATGATATACCATTTATAAATACATATCGCTTTACAATTACGTGTATGCGTGCTGTGTAGTGAACTCGTTGTTCTTTAATGACTTTGTTATTATTTCCATGTTCTCTCTCTCTCTCTATATATATATATATTTTCAGGTATCTCAGCCTCCGGATTCGAAGTGTAGGAGATCATATTGGTGTAGCGTTTTTCCTGCTGCGTCTTTTCTTTTTCTTATTATCTTTGCAGTATATGCTTTTATAGCTCCAGATTACAAAGAGGTAATCGGTTTGCATTGAATTTTCAATATTTCTTCAAGTTAATCACTGCTTATAATTACCATCGTTCTGCGTTGATATCTCAAAATGGATCCTTAATTTGTAATCCAACTGTTTCTCTTTTTCTTGTTTTATGGTCTTTTTTTTTTTAAATACGCACTTAATAGCAGGTATTAACTTTGTTGGATGCTTATGACTCTGTCCTGCAGAAATTATCAAGATGGGAAATAGCTGATACTTTTCAGAACTTTAAATTCAGCGATTGTAAGGTTGTGTATTTTTTTTTTCCTGCAAGTTTAGATAATTTGCCTTCAAAAATAGTTGATGGTTTTGTTTCTTACATGGTTCTGTATATTATAGAATCGGTGCAGGCCACCTGGGAGTGAGTCCTTACCTGAAGGGATTGTCTCAAAGACCTCTAACTTTCAAATGAGGCCACTGTGGGGCTTTCCAAAGGTAAAAGTTTATGAGCTCCATGACGGAGTGACTGATCATTCATATCTCAGAAAGTCAATTCTTGTGACTGATCATTAATTACTGTCACCATTTAATCACTTTCTGAACAAGTTTTCAAGATGGACTTCTATATTTACATGTGACTGCATCAACTCTGCCATGGGTTTGCCATCATTGACTGCATGAAGGTTGAAATGTGTAATGTGTTTCCATACATTTGCTTAGGGACTGTAACATTTTCTTCCTAAAATTGTGACTTTCTAAAACCTTCATGCTGAAAGTTAATTTTTATAATGAATGAACTTTATAAAAATAAATGTTTCAAATGTGGTTGATGGATGTTGAGACTTTTTAGCATGTTTTCCTCTGATTCTCAGTTCATATATAGCTTACAAGCTGTGAAGCTAGAGAAACCACAGATGATTATTTGACTGTTAAATGCGATTTATTACATGTATAAGTACTATCACAGATACACTTTTTGGTTGAACAAGAATAAGTGTTTCTCCATTCCGCTGGAAATATTTGGTATTCTAAATTTTTTGCTTAATGGAAACACATAATATCAACTTTCTCATGCTGCTGGCGTTGCTTGATTAATATTTTGGCTGTTGTGCTTCGCCTTGTTTATTCCTTTGATTTCAAAGTTGTAAAAAAAAATTGCATCTGGTTTTGACAGAATGAGGACAATTCTTCAATAAACCTATTGGCTGTAGCTGTTGGAATAAAGCAAAGAGATCTTGTCAATAAGATGGTGAAAAAGGTAAGAATACTACAAGTCAACTTTTCTGTTCATAATTTTTCTCTTACTTCTCTGTTTTAATATTTATTTAATTTTTCAGTTTCTCTCAAGCAACTTTTCTGTGATGCTTTTCCATTATGATGGTATTGTTGATGAATGGAGAGATTTTGAGTGGAATGATCGTGTTATACATGTTTCTGCCCGTAATCAAACTAAATGGTGAGTTGTCTTAGCCTTGGGATCCATTGATCATTACCTGTAGAAATCAAATAACCTAAATATAATTTTAGTGACCTTTTGTTTTGATGATGGCTAGGTGGTTTGCAAAGCGGTTCTTGCATCCTGATATAGTTGCTGCATGCAGTTACATTTTCCTCTGGGACGAGGACCTAGGAGTAGAAAACTTGAATCCTAAACGGTATGTTAATTGCATGTCTCACTTTTTTCTCTGAATAAAAAAAAAAAAAACTCAATTTTTAAAGGCTTTTAATACTAGGACCAATAAAATCCTAGTCTTCATCTGAACATTAACTCTTTCCAGTAAAAAATGTTCAAATAAGTCATGTGCCAGTTAGCATGTAATCATGTACTAGCTTGTCCATAATTGTAGATAAATGAAACATGTAAAATGTTGTTGAAGTCTCTAACCGGTAATCTTCAAACTTGGAAGTATTTATCCTTTGGTCTCGTGAATAGCTTAAAGGCGATAAGTCTTGCTGCCCCTGGAAAAGTTCATAGAGTTTGTGAAGCCCCTGAGATATCTCTATTCAAAGGCTTCCACTTTTTTTCCATATTAACATTGAATGATTAGAAATATTGGCCTAATGTGGTGTGAAGTCCTTCACATAAATCTGAGTGGAAGGCTTGCCTTCAGCTATTGATTTTTTTTCAACGCCTTAACAGGATTCAGATGATGGTTTTTTCCTCGGTGCCTAAAATCATATTTTTCTTGCTGCATGGTTACTCCATGAACATCATATAGTAAAGACTCCAGGAAGGGTATTAGCTATATTTTGGGAGTTATGAGGAGCTTCCGCAGGATTCTAGGACTCAACGTAGACAAGATCACTAGTTTCTTGTGAAGGCTAGGAACCTGTCAAATGATAAATGCCTATTCTGTACAATTTGCAGTGTGTTTTGCCAATTGAATTTATATTTTTTTAGATTCCATGAGATGTAGTAATTCATCATCTAAATACAGGTGGGAGTCAAGAGAGTATTTACCATTATTTGCTGCCTCTAATTATCTATTCGTTGTGAGATTATTTAGCATCACCGAAATGCATGCTTCGGAGAATGGGAACGTGATTTTATTTTGTGTTATGACAAATTTAGCCATCTGTTTGCCAATGTGTGCATGTGTACATGAGGTGTGTGTTCCATTGCAAATTAGAAGCATTTCAGAGAAGAAACACAAGGCTTGAACAGTAAGAAGAAGGCATTCCTTATTAAAGACTAAAGTAATTAATAAAATAAGGTGAAACTACCTATGGTTCTGTTGGTCATCACGATTCAGCTTTGATAGTTTCAAATAGAAGTCCTTTCCCACCTTCTTCAGCTCATAGCGATCCATCATCTTGCTGCTTTGTTTCTTGAAATACTATATTTAAAGGAAAAAAGGACATTTTGCGAGCAATGAAAAAGTTAGATGCATGCAGAGATAACAAACTATAAATTCATGATATGACAGTTCATATTTCCATTATTCAAACATCTTATTTCTTTGAAATTATTTGACACTTCTAGGTATGTTTCAATTGTTAAAAGTGAAGGGCTTCATATATCACAGCCAGCCCTTGATTATAAATCTCTGGTACATCAGCAAATTACTGTCCGGGCAAGCAAATCAGGAGTACACAGGTTCGTGTGTCACCTCTTTTTTCCTCCTTTTAATGATTATGTGCAGTAATCGGTACTTATCATCCGACCTTGTTTGGTTAAATTTTTCTTGACAATGTTGGACCATGGACTCCTTTATTTTGGGATATGAATATGTTCATTTTGGAATGTTACTGTTACTCTGAACTGTACATAAGGGCATACTTATTCTTCTCTCATGGCATGTGTTCATTGTTATCAGAAGGACTTACAAGCCTGGTCTTTGTGATGCAAACAGTACAGCTCCTCCATGCACAGGGTAAAAAAGTTCTGTTATGTTACATATCTGTGAGTAGCTTTTTCAAGGAAGCTAATAACCCCACCCTTTAGATGGGATTTAATTGTTTCTCTTGACAAAACTAAGCTGGAGATCTAAATTACAGGTGGGTGGAAATGATGGCCCCTGTTTTCTCGAGAGCTGCTTGGCGCTGTGTGTGGTATATGATCCAGGTGTTTTATTGAGGGGCTTACTTTTTTGGTTATTTTGTTCTTGCATCAGTATGTGAATTTGTATCTGTGTTCATTTAATGCCTTCATTTGGACTCAAATTATAAGAGTATCATTTACAAATTGCGGGTGAACTTAATCAGGGGGAGTTTTGCTGTATGAAAATGTAAGAAAAATGGTCAATGGGAAGGAGTTGGTTGGAATTATCCATTTCTGTCTTCTAGAAATATCTCAGTATTGCATCAGGGGCTGCTTATTCATTTCAGAAAGTGATGAATGCTGTCATGGACTACTACTTTTCATGGGCTCTTGTGTTCTTTATAACACTTCTAACTTGGTGTCATGGATTCTGTTGCTATCATACATCCTTTATGCTAAATTTATTTTGCAGAATGACTTGATCCATGCATGGGGTCTAGACTATCTGCTTGGTTACTGCTCACAGGCAAGCTACACTCTTTTTGTCTCTTTCTCCCCCTTTCAACTCTATCTACTTTCTCTCTCGTTTGCTCCTTCCAATATATATACTTACCAGAAATCCTACTGGCCAAGATTTTGATAGGGTGATCGAACAAAAAATATTGGTATTGTGGATGCGGAGTACATAGCCCATTATGGTCACCCAACACTTGGAGGTGTGGTTGAAAATCAGGTTAGAAATCTTTCACGGCCATGCAGATTTTGTTTCTAGAGTTTTCTCGTCTAAGCTTTGGTGTTACTTGAGATTATAGCCACATCTGGTACATCAAATCACTTAAAGGGCACACACATATGCTGCAAGCATAAACATAGGACTGTTTCTAAAGAAAAGGTATAGTTGTAGTATGATTTATTTCGACGGATGCCAGTCTTTCTTTCCAGAGTTCATAAACAATGAAGTAAACAGAACAAAGAAATGCAAGGTTGGTCTGAGAAACTCATGTCATTACCAAGTGGCTTTATGTTAAGTCTTGTATGGTCACTATTTTCTGTGTGCAGTTTCAGAAACATGAAAAGTGGTCCATGTAATACGATTCTCACGGATGAATGCACTTGCTCTCTTTGATTTTCTTATGGTTGCTTCTAGTGTGCTCCTCGGTATTCCTAGGACCCATCCCTCGCGTGCTTGTGCCATGGCCGAGCTAGTTCATTACAGACAATAGAAAATTTTATTCCTGCTATTTTAATGGAGTCCTCACCATGTGAACTTTATGTAAACTTTCAAACTCGTTTTTGATCATGACATGAATGAAGTATTTATGTCTCTGTTTTTAAGACACTATGGAATGAAAGTATGAAAGAAGAATTTATTGTTTTTCAACTATTTCAATTGTCTAGTTTCAAGAGAAGTTGAAAAGCATCCCTTCTTATTTCAGTTTCTGTACTTCGACCCCATATTGATTTTGTCAGAGCTAAGAGCATGCCGGAGGATCCAAGGGATTCTTTTTGATGCAACTGCAATGACCACTTTTCTTGTTTTAGAAGTTAAAATTACTGCTTACCATCCTTGATTGCCCTACTCCTGAGAATCTGACAAGCATGCCTCTGATGTGGATTCTCTCCTTGTTTGATTGTTCTATATAACTGGACTTTTCATCATCTCTGTATTGCAGGTGCCTTCTCGTTCACAGAAAACAGATCCTAGATTGGAAGTAAGTACATATCAATGTAAATGATTTCAAATTGTCTTTTTCTGTTAGAGTAGTTGAAAATCATCCCTCTTCATTTCAATTTCCTCACTTGACGTGTCGTTGGCTTCATTCAGAGGTACGGATTGTTAGAGAATAATATAAATAATATCCCAGGGTCTCACCTAAAAGCTTAAGCTTTAGGTGAGATGTTTCTTAACATGGTATAAAACCTTCGTTTACCCAATGACTACGAGTTCGAGTCTCACTACTCTCATTTTATTCGATAAAAATTAAGCAAGAGGTAGTGTGAGTTTATACAAGTTTCAAGCCCAAAAGATTTCACTTAAAGAGACGTGTTACAGAATAATACAAGTCATATTCTAGGGCTTCACCTAAAAGCTCAATTGACACGAACATGGCGAGTCTAGCGCCAATTAACCTCATAGTTTTGCAAACACTTCTCTCTCTAGCAAGACATTCTTAGAAATTGTCTTCATCATTACAGGTAGGTCGTTGAGATTACTGCCCATATCTTCAACTTCTAAAGGAAAACTGATGACATTAAAATAGGCTGTACCAATTCTAACATATCTCTGAAACATAAACTTGTGGCACAATCAAACCTGTTTTATGATCCTCAGCACCATTGCAGGTGAGGAGGCAGTCTTTGATCGAGTTAAAAGTTTTTCAAAAGCGATGGAAGGAGGCGGTGGAGGAGGATCAATGCTGGAAAGATCCATACAAAGAGGCGGCGAAAGAAAGCAGCTAGATAGATGCATGTACGTGAAGCTGTGCACACTTTGCTCCATCGTGCATTCATTTTATAATATATATATATATATATAGGTAGATAGATAGATATAGATTTTCCAGAGGCAAGAGGCCTGGAACAAACAAGATGTGATGTTATACAGAGATGACAAGCTCCGGGGTCTTGATTGATAGGAGAATTATTTGCAAAATGTTATATAAAGGTTAAGTTTGTAATATAAAAGCAAACTGCTCGGGGGGTCTCGCTGTGTTGTGCAAGTTAGGCATTGTAAATGATGAAGGATTCGTGCAAGCAAGAATTCGGGGAAATAGCAACAATGAAAACAAACATTAATTAATGTCTCTGAAATTTAATCAAACACCATTCAAATAGATTATTGGCAGACTCAAATATCTTTTACTCCAATCTCCTTTAAAAAAACCTAAACATCACTAGCATGGAAGGGTTTTTAAGTCTTTTTCTTATAAAGTTAAACTATTACAATGCTCTCGGTCAAAGTTGTCAATACCGTTTCGGTCGCTGTTTTTCCGGTTTTTCTATTGGAACGGAACGTTTTGGTTTCAGAGCGTTTCGGCATGCGGGTTGTACTGTTCATATATAATTAATTATATATATATATATATGAAAAAAATTAAAATATTAATTTAACAAGTATAATTTAAATTCAAGATAAATTAACTTTAAATTATACAATACAAACACAAAGTCAAACAAACATAATCTTAAAATTAGAAACATCTCTAAAATTTCAAAATATTATGATAGTAAAATGTCTAAAATAAAAGAAATATTATGACTTTGAACCGGAACGTCGGAATTTCCGGAACGGGCCGGAATTAAAACCGAGATGAAAACGACGCCGTTTCGTCTCGGTTTTTTAATGGCACGGAACGTTCTGGTCATTCCGGCCAGAACGGAACGGAACGGAATTAACAAGTCTACTCTCGGTACTAGAATTTTTAATGTTTCAAAAGTGTTTTTGAAAAAAAATAACTTTTTTACTTATTATTTTAAATTATTTTTTTAGTGTTTTTAGATTATTTTTATATGCTGATGTCAAAAATAATTTTTAAAAAATAAAAAATATATTTCTAATAGCAATATAAAAAATAAAAGTAAAAAGAAGTGATTCATGGCCCTCTTATGCCAGCATTTCCGCTGATCGAGGCGCTTCTAATGAGGTGATGCTTGTGTCGTGGTTCATGGTTGTTGGGCAACGATCAATTTTATTTTATTTTCTCTCCTCTTTTTTATCACACCTCGAGCTAGCCAAGCAACTGTTGGAATGAGCTGTACAAAACAAGTTTAAATAGGAAAGTATTGCTGTAATATTCAAGTCTATCTTGCTTTTATGTACATCCCGATTGTTAAGGGATAGTATTTGATTTCTTTCCAAACACAACTAGGAAGGATGTATATTGTATTGTATATAGGCTCTGCCTTAGCAATGAGAAAAGTGGAACGAATTCTCCAGAAACCTTGCCTAAAACTAACATGGTATCAGAGCGTAGATCCTTCAATTGATCTATTGCTACAACAGACATTGCTAGAACCAATAGCAACATACGAACATGGAGGAAATAGAAGGAATGGAAGCACCACTGGCAGAACTAGAGCAACCAAATATGGCTGCAAATATTGAAGACCTTATGGCAAGAATGACTCAAGCCATAAGCCAGAATCAAACACAGACCCCAACAGTAATGCATGATATTACTGCATCGCAAATTGGTATCAAACTCGATGGTACTAATTACGCTTTATGGTCCCAGATTGTTGAGATGTTCATCTCAGGAAAAGACAAGCTGGGATATATAAATGGCGATCTTCCGCAACCAGAACCGAATGACCCTTCGTTCAGGAGATGGAGGACAGAAAACTCAGTGGTAAAGGGATGGTTGATCGGTTCAATGAACCCCTCCTTGGTCAGCAACTTCATCCGATTCCCCACTGCTAAACAGGTATGGGATTCTATTGCTGTGACATACTTTGATGGGGCTGACACTTCTCAGGTGTATGACTTAAAGAGACGAGTCAATAGAATGAAACAATTGGGAGAACCAATTGAAAAATACTACAATGATCTTCAAGGCCTATGGAGGGAGATTGATTTTCGTCGTCCAAACCCGATGGTGTGTGTGTGTGACATACAAAAATACAATGCTCTCTTACAAGAAGATCGGGTGTACACCTTTCTTGATGGACTAGATGACAGGCTTGACAAAATCCGAAGTGACGTTTTGCAATTGAAACCATTCCCCACCGTAGAGCAGGCATATGCCCATGTCCGGAGGGAAGATATAAGGCAAACCGTTATGCTCTCCAACAGAGGAGATATCCCAGATGGTGCTGCTATGATTTCAAGAGGTATGAGAACTGGTTCACAAAGCAAGTTTACACTGCAGGTAGCCAAACCTGGAAACCCCTCACTTCATGGGGGAAAATTGAACCATGCAAAAACTAAGGTCTTTGTGGAGGGAGGAGGCAACGGATGTTCTCACTGTGGAAACTTGAAGCACACCCGAGAGACATGTTTTAAAATACATGGTTATCCAGAGTGGTGGACAGACCTTAAGGCACGGAAACAAAGAGAAGCTACTGGAACGGGAAGAGCTGCAATGGTTAATTCAGCCCAAATAAATCCAGAAGCTACCCTTTCACTCGCCCCACTTGTGGAACCAAAGGAGGTCACAACGACCACGGCAGCATCCCTTGGGAATCCAGGTAACGAGTCCAGTAATGATAGCTGTGCTTTACTTGTGTCCAACGCAGGCAAGAATGAAGATTGGATAGTGGACTCAGGAGCAACCGATCATATGACGTTTTGTCAAGATGATTTTGTGGAACTTACGGAACCAAGGCGAAGTAACATATTCAATGCCAATGGGGTCATGTATCCGGTTACAGGAGCTGGAACCGTAGATATATCACCTTCAATTTCCTTGGCTAATACTCTATTAGTACCCTCTCTTTCCAGCAAATTATTATCTGTGGGACAAGTCACAGAAGAACTTAACTGCTTGGTGCTAATGTATCCAAAATTTTGTCTTTTTCAGGATATTCTCACGAAGGAGATCATTGGGCGTGGTACTAAGAGAGAGGGGTTATACTACATGGACGACTTCAGTTTCGGCAAAGTCAGTACCATGAGGCATACATCTAGCACAAGTGAAGAGCAGATTTGGCTATGGCATGCTCGGTTGGGGCACCCTTCATTTAGCTACATGAAACATTTATTTCCGCAGTTATTTTCGACTTTGAATTATTCAAACTTCAGATGTGAAACGTGCATATTGGCCAAGAGTCACCGTGTACCTTTTCCAACTAGCATGAATAAAAGTGATTTTCCATTTGCTTTAATTCATTCCGATGTTTGGGGTCCCTCCCCTATTACAACTATCTCGGGTATACGATGGTTTGTGACTTTTGTAGATGATTGTACACGGATGACGTGGCTATACTTCTTAAAACGCAAGGATGAAGTATTTGGGGTATTTCGAGCATTTCATGCTATGATTCAGAACCAATTTTCAGCAAAGGTCCGTATTCTTCGAACGGACAATGGGGGAGAGTATATGAACCGAGAGTTTCATGAATATTTCCAAGAAAATGGCCTCCTTCATGAGTCGTCATGCAGTCAGACACCACAACAAAATGGAGTAGCCGAGAGGAAGAATCGACACATCTTAGAAACTGCACGCGCATTGTTGATTGGATCAAATACACCCGGTCGTCATTGGGATGATGCTGTTGCTTCGGCGGTGTATCTAATGAACCGAATGCCCTCTAAAGTTTTGGACTTCAAAACTCCATTACAGGTTTTGTCCAAACACGTCACTCTACCGTCTTTATTACTAATTAAGCCACGTGTATTTGGATGTGTTGCCTTTGTTCATTTGCATAAAAATCAGAGGACCAAGCTGGAACCTTGTGCTGTTCGGTGTGTATTTTTGGGGTATGGCACCAACAAGAAAGGTTATAGGTGCTATGACCCATGTAAAAACCGAGCCTATATAACGATGGATGTCACGTTTGTAGAATCAGACAAGTTTTATTCACCATGTGTATCAACTTCTTCTCTTCAGAGGGAGACTTGGGATGAAGAGCAGAAGTGGTGGAATGAAATTGAACAAACCGTGACAAGGGATGGAGAAACTGTGGTGACAGGGGCACCACCACAGGAGGAGATAAAAGCTACTGCTACGGGTATACAAATGGAGGAAAATATTGAACCGGTCGACCGCCTTCCTCAACCGGTCGACCGCTCTGCAGTTGATGGTTTGCATGAAGATCCTGAACCGGTCGACCGCCTTCCTCAACCGGTCGACCGCTCTGCAGTTGATGGTTTGCATGAAGATATCATGGTTATTGACTCTGACGAGGAACCTTCCAGTAGAAGAACCCCTCTCTCTCAAGCACCCGACAATGACAACCTCCTTCCCGAGAGTATTCCTGAGGTAAGCTCTTCTACACCATCTCTTAGCAATGGTTTGGATTCTGGCTATCACTTACCTTTCAGGAGTAACCGAGGCAAAGCTCCAGCTCGTTACTCTCCTGGAGAACAAGGGAAGAAATCCAAATATCCAATCTCTAATCATATGACTACGAAAGGCTGGTCTGATCCTCTTATAAACTTTGCGGAAAAGCTGTCTGCGGAGCACATTCCTTGTGGAGTCCATGAAGCCTTAGCAGACCACAAATGGTCAGCAGCAATACAAGAGGAAATGGAAGCTCTAAATCGGAATGGAACCTGGGATCTTGTCCAACTGCCGACTGGAAAAAAAGCAGTGGGGTGTAAATGGGTATTCTCAATTAAACATAAGGCAGACGGATCCGTTGAACGATACAAGGCCAGACTAGTGGCTAAGGGATATACCCAGACATACGGCATAGACTATCAGGAGACTTTTTCTCCGGTAGCTAAACTAAACACCGTGAGGGTGTTGTTGTCCGCGGCTGCAAATCTAGATTGGCCCCTACACCAATTTGACGTGAAGAATGCCTTCCTTCACGGAGATCTTAAGGAAGAAGTATATATGGATATCCCACCGGGATATATGTCATCCTCCACAGGAATTGTCTGCAGGTTACAAAGGGCATTATACGGATTGAAGCAATCACCGCGTGCATGGTTTGGTCGCTTTAGCATGGCAATGGGAAAGTATGGTTTTCAATAGAGCAACTCCGACCATACTCTCTTCCTAAAACGACGACAAGGGAAGATAACTGCCCTAATAATCTATGTGGATGACATGATAATCACAGGAGATGATTCAGAAGAAATCTATAGACTGGAAAAACACCTAGCCATGGAATTTGAAATGAAGAATTTGGGTGGGCTCAAATATTTTCTCGGAATAGAAGTGGCTAGATCAAACCGAGGCATCTTCTTATCACAACGGAAGTATGTACTCGATCTACTAGCCGAAGTTGGAATGCTTGATTGCAAGCCGGCAGATACTCCAACCATTCAGAATCAGAAACTTGGGGAGGATCCTGATCAAACCCCAGCCGACAAAGAGAGATATCAACGACTGGTGGGTAAGCTAATTTACTTATCTCATACTCGTCCAGATATTTCATATGCGGTGAGCACGGTTAGTCAATTTATGCATTGTCCCGGTAAAGATCACATGGATGCAGTTGTTCGCATTCTTCGATATTTGAAATCAGCACCGGGAAAGGGGATTATGTTTTCTAAGAATGGTCACTTAGATGTCGAAGGCTATACAGATGCAGACTGGGCAGGAAACTTGACCGACAGGAAATCCACATCAGGATACTTCACATTCGTCGGAGGCAACTTGGTTACATGGAGGAGTAAAAAACAAAAGGTGGTAGCCCTATCAAGTGCAGAAGCCGAGTTTAGAGGTATGGCAAAGGGGCTTTGCGAACTGTTGTGGCTCAGACGCTTACTCTCAGAGATTGGTTTTGCACCAAATTCAGAAATGAATTTATATTGCGATAATAAAGCCGCGATTGCAATATCTCAAAACCCAATCCAACATGACAGAACAAAGCACATTGAGATAGACCGTCACTTTATTAAACAGAATCTTGAAGAGAAGGTAATTCGATTTCCTTTCGTCAGATCAGAGGACCAACTTGCAGACATGCTCACAAAAGCTGTTTCAAACAAAAACTTTCACAGCTCATTGGACAAGCTGGGTATCAAAGACATTTCTACACCAACTTGAGGAGGAGTGTTGGAATGAGCTGTACAAAACAAGTTTAAATAGGAAAGTATTGCTGTAATATTCAAGTCTATCTTGCTTTTATGTACATCCCGATTGTTAAGGGATAGTATTTGATTTCTTTCCAAACACAACTAGGAAGGATGTATATTGTATTGTATATAGGCTCTGCCTTAGCAATGAGAAAAGTGGAACGAATTCTCCAGAAACCTTGCCTAAAACTAACAGCAACAACTAAAAAAAATGCCCTCTTAACTTTATTCTTATTCCGGTTATAGTCCTCATTCTCTCCTCTTATCCATTGAAATATAATTTGATTTTATTTTTATTTTAAATTTGCTCTTTATTTTTTAATTGCTATTATTATATCATTTTTTTAATTGACTTTTATCTCTCAATTTCATCTCTCATTATTTTATTTATTTATATACGGTCCTCATTTTTTTTCATCCAGTTTTTATTGATTATTTTTTTTATTTTATCCTTTAATATTTGATTAGTTTTGATTTTGTGTCATGATCTTTTCTAATGTGGTATCTTAGTTTTACGATCAAGTCACAAATACGAGGTGTTAACACGAATTGACATTGGGTATTTTTGCACCAGTTTTCTTTTTTGATTTTATTTTTTAATATTTAATTTATTACAAATTGAGCTCTTTAGTTTATTTATTTATTTTAAATTATTTTTTTATGAAGATAACTCAACCTCATGATCCACGTCGTGAGCTTACCATGCTACCTTGTATTTGCTAAGCTAGCATGCCTAAGCCATCTTTTTTTTGTCCATTGATTTTTTTATTTCAATCTTCAAGTTTATTTTTTTATTAAATTTTGTTTTCTTGAAATAAAACTTAGCATGTCTCTTGCATTTTTTTTCTATGGTTTTCTTATTAGAATATTATTTGATTTAGTGTATGGTCTATTGTAAAATTAAAAAAAAAGTTATAAAACTTGATGTATTTTTAGATCTTCAAGATTAAACAAAATAATTAATCATTATGTTATTTGTTTGGTTTTTATAGTTTTTGTTTTTACTACTTTAAGCAAGAAATCCTTCCTTTGTTATCTAGAAAAAAAAATTATTTTTTATTTCATACCTAGGCATCACCTTTTTTTATGTTGTTTAGATGAAAAATAATTTTTAATATAAAAAAATTTGTTAGATCTAATGAGATCGGAATCATGAATAGGTTGATTACATCGTAGCTAATTAAAAAAATTTCTCTTTTCTGGGATTTTTTTTATTTCTAATTTCACCTATAGAACTGTTTTTTGCTATAAAAAAAAGTTGTATAAGCATGCATATTCATTTCGTCTGCTGAAAAATCATGTTGGATAAGCTATCACATTGTTTCTTTTTTATTATTGAATATATTAATTTTGTACAAGTTCTAACCGGTCTCTTCTGTTTGTGCTATTGACAGTCCTTTTTCTCAATTTTTCATTATTTCACACCTCTATCAAAATTCATTACATTATCAACCTTTTTATAAAAGGTTAGTTTCCAAGAGGCATGACATGATAGCAAAAACTTTAAAATCTACACAGCAGATCTCGAGTTTGAGTAAGGACATGCATCTCCTTATAAGAACCCGAAACACCCAGGTTTTACTCGTTATCTAAGCCCACAAAATATACTTTTTGGGGGTAGGGTTTCCTGACATAATAAAAAAAAAAAAGATTATAGACCTAAGTCTCAAAGAATGTACACCTGTTGTAAAAATCTTGAACAACCAGATTTAATCGCTCACATGGAGCTAGAAAAAACACTTTCCAGGAGGTAAAATTTCCTTGCATCCAAAACAAAACAAAAAAAAAATCAATTAGATTACATCTTTTTGTCAATTTCTTTTAATAATTATTTAAAAAATACACACTAAATTGAGAAAAAATTGTTTAAAAAATAATGAGCATTATTTAAAACTATAACCCTAGTTTTTTTTTTATGTTTTTCTATTTAACATCAGTACGCACCTGGAACTAACTGTACAATAAACTAGTCTTAAATTCATTAGCGAGAAAAAGAAAAGGAAAGTAATCACTGAACCACTCCCATGAGACAAGAACTCTTATCATCCGGAAGCAGATGAAGATCGAATGGGCGGAGCAACCTAGATGACTCAGCATATTAGCTCCTAGCTTTCTCTTCAAAGGAAAGAGGGAGAGGAAAAGGAGAGAAGATGGGAAAAACAGTATCAACTGTTAGTGTCTGCAGAGTGCAATTATGATATGGGCACGCATGTGAAATATTCACAATTTTCATCAGAAACACAAGATCCATAATTTGATCTTGAAACAGCACATGGGTTGCTGCACATCTTCGTTATAAACCAGGTCAATGAGATTCTCAAAACACTCTTCTCCATGCCGATGTGGCTGCAAACCCTACTGCCACTCATGAGCCCCACAACCTAAACTAGTAAATAAACTTGTCCAAATCAGAAAACAAGTTCAGTTATCATCGTAAATGGAAAAAATTATCATAAAAGAAAGACAACTAATATAAATGGTGTATCTAGAATTATAACTCCTAAGCCCCCCTCCACCTTACAATTTCAGCAACTAGACTTAATTGCCTCCTACCCAACTTCCACCCACCTTGTTATTATCGCTATCAGCACCTACATGCATTAATATCATCATATCAGCCCAACCCTATCTACAGCATAAGTGCTTTTATTAGCATGGAGGGATCGATCCCTGTTCATCAGGACATTAAGAGTATAAGAATGATTTTATATTGCTAGCCCCACAACAAGGCCAGAGCCATTGCCAAAACAAACATTCTAATTGGTTAACGAGCTGTTGATGCATGCTTAAGAGGTGCAACCATAGAAGATCAAGAAGAGGCTGAAGACAAAAGAAGTAAATGGCCGAGTGGAGAACAGACAACCAGCATATTCCAGCAAAAACATTAGTGGGCATTTGAGATTTCTCACGTTGATTTTTTTAAAATAAAGCTGCTACGCTAGTTGAATAATAGTAAGCAATTAACAAGTAAATTAAGACATGATCATGAACATTAATCTTCTGTCAGGAGTAACAGACCACCACTACTGAGCACTGAGAATTAATATATTCTTAAAAGCAACTACTTGGATTGTCACGAACCCCAACGGTTTGGTAAACATAGGAACAATGCTTTCTCCATAAATTGCTAATACATACCTCGTCTGGTGTCCACTCAGTAGGCGTTGTTGCGACTCCCTAAAAAAATTATACACAATTCTCAATGGAAATAGCAACAACCCTTTCCCTTTACCTGGAAATAGCAACAACCCTTTTCCTGGAAATAGCAACGCTCAAACGCTAACAGTGACCATATCATATACTAGTATGATGGCAGCAATAAACAAAATTATAAACAAACAAATCTAACAACAGATATTCTCCTCTCCCCAGCAGTCACACTTGCAACAGAATCGAGAAAAAGCAAAAGAACTAGAGATGGCATCTGAGGCAATTACAGGTCTTGGGAGTGAAGGAACAGAAACCGAAAGGCCTGTTTGGAATGTTGCAATTGATGGCATAGCAACAAGGAGATGGCAGGCAAACCCCTTTAGCACCTCCACAGCAAGTGCACATTGCACATATCTGAAAACCATTCAATCTTCTCCTGCTCTCATTCATCATCATTTTTATCTCCATAACCTTCAGTGGCTCCATCAATGGCACCATCTCATTACTTGTTGTTGCGGACCCATTTACCTCCAAATCAACAAAAATTCATCCACAAACACCAATTTAGACATGAAAAGTAAAGGGATCTACGAATTAAGAGGGAAATATGGAAAGAAACAACACTCACCTGGCTTGTGCTTGCACTCGCCTCATTGTAATCGATCACATTAGCTAGGAGGAGGAGCAGCAGCATGAGAGGCAAAGAGACCCCATAAGCAGACATGATGAGATGGGTTTTTTACAAGGCTTCTGAAATATGTGAGAATTGGCAATTGGGGTTTTGAGTTGTATATGTACTAGAACAAGTTTTTGATTTGGCGCATCATTAAATGTAACTTATGTTACGGTTGATGGGTTTTTTTTTTCCAAGGAGGAGGAGGAGGAGGAGGTTTAAAAGAAGGGCGTGAGGGAGATTCTCGTGTTTACATTGTAATAACGACGTTATTTAATAATATAATCGAAACGCATGGAAAGTGGTCGGTATATTTTTTAGTTGTAGATAACTTGAGTAAATTTTTTTATTTATTTTGTTTATAAGTTGTATTTTTTTTCCCAGTAATATAAAATTTGAAATATTAAACAATTTTTTTTTTTTTTACAAAAACAATCTCAAAAACAATCAAATATTTTTAAGAAATAAGCTTAAACAACAGAGGACAAAATTAGAATTAAAACTCATTTTTGTTTTTATTTTATAAGATTTATTTCTCATATTATTATATTAAAAGTATTTAAGAATACTTATATTATTTGTTTGTTCTTTCAAAAATCCTAGGTCCTTTTTTCTATATATATATGTGTGTGTTAATATTAAATAAATATGAAAATATATAATTAGTCTCACATATTTATAAGAAAAAAACCCTAAATAAATGACAAAATAAAAATAAATATAGGTAGATTTAAATAAAAAATTGACCTAAAAGATCAATAAAAAGAATCTAAAAAACAACAAAGAGAAAAAATAATAAATATCAATTTTTAAACTGAACATCAACACAAATTCAAATGTAAATATTTCAAAAAAACCTTAACAACAATGGAAATAATCATAATTGGTGAGACCATAATTATTGAAAAATATTATTTCACAACACAAATTCAAATGTAAATATTTCAAAAAAACCTTAACAACAATGGAAATAATAATAATTGGTGAGACCATAATTATTGTTAGAAACACAATATTTCATAATTTTTTATTTTATAAGATTTATTACTCATAGTATTATATTAAAATTATTTTAGAGCAATGACAGTAATATTTTCTCCCAAAAACCTAGGTTATATATATATATATTAAGGCACTAATATTAAAGAAATATAAAAAATATAATTAGTCTGACATATTTAACAGGAAACAAAACTAACAAATAATCATTATGATTATTTTGAATGTCTTATCTGTAATAATTAGAAAATCCAAAACCTAACAATATTAAAAAAAAAAAAAGCAATTAAAAAACAAAATAAATGACAAAATAGAAATAAATATTATCAGATTTTAAGAAATTATTTGACCTGAAGAAAAAAAAAGTGAAATTATAATAATTATTAATTCTCAAATGATCACCAGCACATATTAAAATTTGAACATTAAATAAAAAAACTTCATAACATTGGAAATAAAGAAAAATTGAAAACAAATACTAAGAGCATGTACATATAAACATGAATAGAAATAGGAACTATGTAAGAAATATGTATAAAAAATTAAAGGTACTAACAGAAAATCCAAGATTAAAAGTATAAGGGATAAAATGAAAAAAAAAACATATATAATAAATATAATTTGAAGGACAAAATTGAAATAAATCCAAACATTGATATTGATGAAATTAAATAATTTAAAACAAAACCGGAAATTAAAAAAATTAGGACCGAAATGAAACTTAAATCTATAATTAATTTGCATGGAAAGATAAAATTGAAAGAAATCAAATTTTGATACCAAAAATATTAAGGATTTATAATAAATTTGCATGGAAGGATAAAATTAGAATAAATCAAAACTTTGATACCAAAAATCTTAAGGATTCCAGACCAAACCGAAAATTAAAAGAATGAGGACCTCCATGAAACTACAATATATAATAAATTTCAATTGAAGGACGCAATTGAAACAAATCAAAACCTATATAATAGCAATAAGGACCAAACAAAACGGATTCAACAGTTGAGAGACTGAAATGAAATTGAAAAAAACAGTTGCGCTGACGTCAGCTTGCGCAGGGAGGAGAGAGAAACGGGGTTAAAAAATGCAAACGACCATTGACACGTCGCCAGCCACATTACACATACACGCGCCGCCCCATGTGGAAGAGAACATGTCTTAAAGTCATTCTAGACGGTGGTTGGGTGTTTTTGGACACTGTAAGAAGCCGCACGCGCTGTCCGAATCACGCGTGAGCGCGGAAACGCACGACGCGTTCGGCGACATGCCAACAGTAAATCGGCAGGAAAAATATTAAAAAATCAGTTAATTACCGGATCGCCCCTCCTTGCCAGACCTAAATTTTGTCTGTATCGAGGGATAAAAAGGTTATTTGACTGTGCAAATAAATATTAAAAAAAATAAACCGAATGGATGAACCGGACCAAAATGTGCAATTACCGTGGAACCCCTGAACCCTGTCACATGTTTTTGTTCTTTTCGATGGACAATTTCGTTAATGAACTCAGCAAAAAGACAAAACAATACAGACCGACCGAACCAAGTCGAACCGACTGAACCAAACCGAACCAAAACAACATGAAAATTGAGTATAATAGTAATCATGAATAGTGATTTATGAGAGGATGAACAGTGTAGCAAATCATGAGCAGAT
Organism: Salix caprea; assembly: GCA_964035475.1. Classification (NCBI taxonomy): domain Eukaryota; kingdom Viridiplantae; phylum Streptophyta; class Magnoliopsida; order Malpighiales; family Salicaceae; genus Salix; species Salix caprea. Next base: position 10,077,325 of record OZ037746.1, read on the forward strand.
TTAGCTTTTAAGATAATTATATTTTTAAAATGTTTTTTTTGTACGAAAATAATATGTTTTTTATATCAACATATAAAAACAATATAAAAACATTAACAAATATTTTTAATAATACATTTTTAAAAAAAAATTCATGAAATGTTGTTTCTACCACAAAAATAAATAGCGCCTAACAATTGTTCATTATTATGATGTGGTTGTAAACGTGTTTTTTTCTTAGAAAATTAAAATACTTGTTTTACTTTTTAAAATTTTTTTTATATTAACTCATTAATTTTTTTTAAAAATTATTTAATTATAATTTTTACAATAAAAAATAATTTATAAAACATTTTAGAAATATACGTTAAACTCTATTACCAAGCCTAACATTACTACTTTAATGAGTTTTGGATTCTTATGCGATATACATATGTGTATATATGTGTGTGTGTGTGTGTGTGTGTGTGTGTGTGTGTCTATATATATATATATATATATATATATATATTACTTTGATAACACTTGCTTTAAAAAGTATTATTAAAACACCAAAAAAAAATTAATAACTTAAAAGTACAAGGGTTAGCATCTTATATTTTATTATCAATCAAGTTAGATTCTTTGTAATAATAATAATAATAATAATAATAATAATAATAATAATTTTTGAGTAATATATATGTGTTGTGATGTCGCGCTTGCACAAATTAATTATCTTAGTTTAAAACATAACACATGAGATAATATAGAGCAAGTAAGGGGTCAATCTCAAGAGGAAGGTTCAAGTTAGATTTTTATACTATATGATAGGGGGGGGGGGGGGGGGGGGGAAATCAAGCAAAAATTAAAAAAAAAAAGCAGATCCATCATATAACTTACCCTAACTATCAAACAACCATAATGTTCGCACTAGTAATTTAATTCAATGACAACCTTAATTATCCGCAATCTATGTTTGATTTGATTGAATGTTCAAGCAAAAATTTAAAAAATTATAAATTTATCAAGAAAACAAACCTTGATCATAACTAAATATTCACCTATAGAAATCAGAATTGATCATGGAAACAAAACATCAATTTATATTGTGAATATTTATCTCTTCTTATCATTGGTTAGTTAGCAGATCCATCATATAACTTACCCTAACCATCAAACAACCATAATGTTCGCACTAGTAATTTAATTCAATGACAGCCTTAAGAACTAAATAAGTTGATTAATCAAGAAAACATAATTATCCGCAATCTATGTTTGATGTGATTGAATGTTCAAGCAAAAAATAAAAAAAAATCATAAATTTATCAAGAAAACAAACCTTGATCATAACTAAATATTCACCTATAGAAATCAGAATTGATCATGGAAACAACACATCAATTTATATTGTGAATATTTATCTCTTCTTATCATTGGTTAGTTAGCAGATCCATCATATAACTTACCATAACCATCAAACAACCATAATGTTCACACTAGTAATTTAATTTAATGACAGCCTTAAGAACTAGATAAGTTAATCAAGAAAACATAATTATCCACAATCTATGCTTGATCAAACACAAGATCCATTTTTTTGGCTAATAGTTTGTCGAAGGGTGCGTAATCTTTGAGAAATCTTTAATAAAATGTCGATAGAAACCTATATGACCTAGAAAAGAACAAACTTTCCTCATGCATGAGGAGGCAATGATGAAATAACATCTATTTTAGCTTTATCATTCTCTAATCCACGTGATGACACATGTGCCCAAGAACTATTCCTTGTTCCACCATAAAATAAAACTTTTCATAGTTCAAGACAAGGTTAGTTTCAATGCACCTTTTCAAAATCAAAGATAAATTTTCTAGACATTTATCAAAAGAATCACCATATACCATGAAATCATCCATGAAAACCTCAATTATTCTTTCAACATAGTCAGAAAAAATAATAATCCTACATCTTTGAAAAGTTCCAGGTGCATTATAGAGAACAAAGGGCATTCTCTGATATGCATATGTACCAAATGGACATGTAAATATAGTTTTTTCATGATCCCCGGGATTAATAATAATCTCATTATATCCACTATATCCATCAAGAAAGCAATAAAAAGACTTACCTGCTTAGGCATTCAAGCATTGATCCATGAATGGTAATGTAAAATGATGTTTGCATGTAACAAGATTTAGCTTTCTATAATCACCACACATTCTCCATCCACTCAAGATGCGAGTAGGAATGAACTCATCATTTCTTTTTTTCACCAACGTGATTCCAATCTTTTTGGGCACCACATGAACTTGCACCACCCATTTACTTTCCGTGATGGGGTAAATGACTCTTGACTCTAACAGTTTCAAAATTTCAGCTTTCACTACCTCCATCATAGGCAGGTTCTACCTCCTTTGCATTTCCCTTATTGGTTTTGTATTGTCCTCTAATAGTATGTGATGCATACACATTGAGAGACTAATGCCTTTGATGTCAGCTAAAGTCCATCCAATGGCCTTCCTATGAGCACACAACTTCACAAGTTTTTTCTCTTGCGCATTTGTCAAACCCTTTTTTGCTATGATAACATAAAATATATTGGCTTTTTATGTGAAAGTACTAAATCAACAAAGGCATTACCATGGGGAACGGTTTGTTAAGCTTGAAAGCCAATGCTAATTTGTGCATGTTTTAGGGGAACATATATGCCTTTCCATCTCTTCTATCTTGGTAAAATCATAGCCATAACTCAAAACTATGCTTAATCCATCCTCACAATCAAAATCATAAACTTGTTGCACACACTAATCAACTTGGTCATAGCACATGATAGAATAAACATTGTTATAAGGATATTTCATTGCATTATGAAAATTAAAATCTATTTTTTTATCTCTAACCTCCATAGACAAAGTATCCTTACCACAATCATTTTTTGTATTGACAGTTTTAAAAATGATCTCCCAAACAATACAGGAGTGTTGTTTGATGAATCACAAGAATCATGTGTCATATCAGGAATATAAAAGTCGCATGGAATAATCAAACTATCAATCTTGACTAGGACTCTTCTATCACACCAAGTGGGTAAACAAAACTATGATTCACAAGTTGTATTACAATGCTAGTTTTATTCAAAGGCTCCAAACTAAGAGAATCATAAACATGTTTAGGCATAACATTAATGGATGCACTTAAATTGTATAAGACCCTTTTAAAACTAGCATTACTACTAAGACATGGGATGGTAAATGCACTTAGGTCTTTCTACTTCAAAGACATATTATTTTGAACAACAACAGATACAACTTCACCCATACTTATCATTTTATGACATTTTAGCTTATAGGCTCTTTTAGTAGTACACAACTCCTTAAAGAGTTTGGCATACTTTGAAATTTGCTTGATAGGATCAATCAAAGGAATGTTGAGTTCCACTTTCTTGAAAACCTATAAAATCTCTTTTTTTTGTACTTTTTAGACCTAGAAGAACTCATAAGAAAGGGTGGAATTCTTTTAAAAATGAAATTCTTTGAGTGGGAATTTACCTTTGAGTGTTGATCGTTGTCTCAATTTGTGGAGGAGGAGGATGTTTCTTATTTGTACTCTATTTGGCTTTTATCTCCTCTTCTTCCTCCATCTTTATTTGTTTGACCTTTTCCTTTCAAGTTCTTTCCCACTTCACACTAACATTCTCTTTTAGATTCAATGCTTAGGAGGGCAATTTTCCATTCATTTGTGGTTCTAATTTCTCTACACTTGAAGTTACTTGCCCCCATTTTCTTCTCCAAGTTGTGAATACTTGTTCTTGTTTCTTGTTGAAAAGACATTCATTTGTGTTAGAAACCATAGTTTTCATCATCTCACGAAGATCATCATTGGATGATGACCCCATAACATTGGAGTTTATGAATGCAGGGGGTTGTCTTGCTTGATAATTATGTTGGGACTGAAATTCATAAGGATGTAATTGTCAGCCTTGATTGCATTGTTGAGGCGGGTTCCAAAATATAAGTTAGGATGATCTCTCTATCTGGGGATTGTATATGTTTGAAAAGGAATCATACTTACGTTAGGGTTGTCTATTGAACGCTCCATTAACTGCATTAGCTTGTTCAATGTAATCTTTTTGTATTGTTAGACACATATTTGAACCATGTCCTTGTAAAGAGAATATGCTACAAACTTTCACTTGATGTATATTTCCACAAGCTAAAGAACATATAAGAAAAGTAAGATCATTAACTTTATTCTCAAGGTTAGAAAAATTTACCTCATTTACTCGTTTACTTGAGAAGTCTCCACGGGTGACAAACTATTTTGAGTGGCTACCATGTTTGAGATCAATTGGCGTGCAACCTCGGGTTTCTTATCTACCAAAGCTTCTCCACTTGCAGCATCAATGATACTACAATTAGTAGGCATCAATCCTTCCTTCATACAAATATTAAATGAGGAGTCTATACCAATATGTTGGATTGAGTTGAAACTTTACCAAAAACTTGTAGAGGTACATTTCTATGTGAAGGTGAAATTTCAAATCAATCAGAGTTAGAGAAGGCCTTGTGATATAGGTCACAATAGACAATATGATTATTGTTATTCACTTCCTTTTAGGCAACAAAGAAAGGTTATTTGGAGTTTATGTTGGGTCTTATTTGCTTCAAATTAATGAATATAGGTTTGGGCCACATGGAGTTTAAAGTTGGCTTGAATTAATTAAGATGTCAGGAGCATATTAGATTTTATAGTCTATTTGGGACTTTTTCAGGGATGAAAAATATGATATTAGCATATATAGGATATTCATTTTGGATTTTTATTACTTTCTTATTACTTTTTGGATTATTATTTACTTATTTAGGTTAATTTCATAAGTTGACTCAAATCAGCACACATATAAGGATCTATTAAGGTTATTTGAAATAAACTTGTGTTTTGCGTGATGCAACACATTTCTTTGCTAGGACAAAGATTAAAGATGACTTATCAAGGTATAACTGATCTTGTGATGTCATTCAATTCAATTCCAATAGTGTTGGTGTCTTCATATAGGTTTTCATTGTGTCACACTTCTTAAACCTGTTTTTTGGCTTTCTTGGCAAAGCATCATCTTCATTGGGGGTTACTTTACCACTTGATAAAGAGGTCTACACTAGTTTGTATCATATCTAGGCTCTAGAATTAGGTCATATTCTTCTTGTTTTTGTTATCTTATTTGTCTCGCTTCAATTTCTTTTCATCTATTTTTTTTAGTCATAGTTTCTTTATTTCTTATGTTTATTATAGTTTTTATGTGTTTATTATGATCTATTTAGAGTAAAAAGATATGCAGAAGGAAGAAATCAAAAAACATTATTTGAGTTAAGAGAAGTCTTTAACACATCTATTTCGCATCAAAATATCAAAACTTATTGTAATTAACTCTAAATTGATATTATGGTTATTTAGTGTGAAATAATACTAAATGTCATGTTTCAATAAAGTTTGACATCATTTTGCCTTGGTTCTAAACCCGTGTTTTAAAGGTGTTGTTTTCAAGTTAATTGTGCATCCATATATCAAATCGACTCGGAATCAACTCAAACTTTATAATCTTTTTACTGGGATCCTAGTTGAAAAATATATTAAATTTGATGTCATTTGGATACTTTTTTCTTAGGTTTCAAAATTGGTTTTGTCTTACTGTAACAAGTCTATTTTGCGTTAGCTTTCAAAACTTGTTTTTTTTTTCTATTGATTTTGTTCTTACCAAGATATTGTCATCATATTTGTGATATTTGACTATTGTTTGAGTCATTTTACATCGCTTTCACATCTGTTTGTCTTTTATTAGTTATGGTCCTAACAAAAGTCAGATTTACAATTTCAACTCTAAATCAGTGTTCTTCTTATCGTAAACTAAACTCTATTTTTGTGTCTTCATTTTTTTTCCTATTTGTTTCATGTATTTATCAAGGGGGAGGGAACATAGGAGGATTCAAGCTCAAAGATGCAAAAAACTAAGTCATGGTTTGGAGGTTTTAGAACAAGAAGTTGCATGTATAAAAGATTATTCTAGGAAATTCAATTTTTATGGGAAAAGGATATACATCGCCAAATGAAGGGTTTCAATTTAATTAATGTTAACAAGCCATTTTCAATTTATTAGTTCATATATGTTTTGATTTATTTTATTAAACATAACAATATTTTTTTTTTAATTAAAAAAATCATTATATCTAAAGACACATTTAAAATATATAGGCCTTCTTCTATTGTATTAAATTTTAACTTGAAACCCTACCCAAAACATAACGCAAATCATAGAACTAGTTACTTAATAAATTACAACAAATGGGTGTTTCACTATATACCCATTGTTTAATCCTCTCACATTTTTCTATTCACTCCATTTCTTATAATCAATTTGTTTCCTTCTTGGTCTTTGAAGATTTTATCGTTACTCGCTTCAGTCACTAATCTTTCTTTTTTCTTTCAATTCAATTTCTTAAAATCCTATTTCTTATGGTTTTGTGCACTCACATCTTTTCCAAATTAGTTTACCTCACTTGCCTTGCATGATGACATGACATATTTTTCCGTTTAATTAATTATCAATTTTATGAAATTGAGTTTTAGCTCATATTTTTTCTTAAAAAACAATTGATAGATAAATGACCAAAATTGACATCATAGGATGAAATAAAAGCCTTTTATAAGTAAAGGCTTGCAAAACAATATTTTTGTCCCTATATTTTATTTGTTTTCATTATTGGTCCCTTTTTATTTAGATATTTTTGTTGACCTTAGACTTTAGTTTATTTATGTTTCAATCCTTGAATCGAGTGAGAGAAAATACAACAAAAATTTAGATGAGAAAATTCTCCAAAGCCATATTTTATGTATCAATAACTTTGATTTTGATGCTTTTGGATCTCTTAGAGAGATAAGCTCATTGGAGGTAGGTTTCACCTTTAATGATGTTGGCAGAAATAAATCAAGGTCTTTAATTTGTTTTGAATATGTTTAGATGTTGTTTTAGGGTTAAAAGTGATTTTAGCAAAGTTTCTAAGATGTTTTTTTTTTTTAAAAAAAAAAAACAAATTAGAAATAAATTTTAGAGTTCCAAAAACTTGTAACCTTAATTTTTACGCAATCAAAGATGACTGAAAAATAGGGTAGAGAATTATCTGCCACAACAAACCAATTGTCGTTTGTTTTACACAAATGTATCTAACGAGAGTAGAACATGCATAAAGTTTATGCATCATAATACCCGAAAACAATACATATCACATACATGCCGACAGACCACATGCATAACCTGCAGAAGAAATGCTTCATATAACAAGCTGAACAGGGAAAACTGGACAAGAAAAAATCAGAAAATGGGAATCAGAAACATGAAATATTCGCTTTATGGTTTCACCAAATGTGACAATATTTGCATATTTTTATACAATGCTGCAACATGAAAGTCAGAGTCAAGTCTGTCAGATGAATTGCATTATGAACTTGGCATGAACTCTATACATCTCCAGCAATGGGAAATGAATTTACAGACAGGACTTTTTCTGTTGTCCAAAAGATTGTAAGAAGTACCTCGACGATATCTTGGGGCACCATCACCGTTCATCCCCCGATGTCAATATTATCATCACCAGGGGGCATTTGTCTAGGTTCTGATAGCGAAAGTCGCCTTGGCTTTGTTGATTCTGCTTCAACAAGCCCTTCTGATGACAAAGTCAACGCGGCAGATCCTGATGAGGACCCCAATAACCGTCGAACAGGGGCATCAGCTGAAGATGATGCTGTGAGATTGTATGTGAAAATTCCCATTGGATGGTCAAACTTGCAACTTGGACCAAACTTGCAGCTTCCATAACGAGAGTAGAACATGCATAAAGGTTCTCCCTGTCATGAACAAGACATAAGCTCCAACCAATAATTATAAAGTAAAAAACCAGAGTTGAAGCACAGATCTTTCAAGCATGTTTGAACTGGAAACAAAGTCTATACATTCCCGTGTGATCATTCATAAACAAAAATTGAATTAAACGCGGGATGGAGAACTTGATTCATTATAAAAATAGATGTTTAGGTTTCGATATGATTTATCAATATTAGCCAGATTTTAAGATTCCTTGGTAACTAATTTATTAGGATTTCTAGTGACACATGTATGTATGGCTTTTGCTTCAAATCAAAATTTAAAAAGCACTCTCAATTCTCAATTAATGACTTGATCCCATCCATCAAATGGCACCATGCCGACTTAGAGCAGGTATAATATGATTTATTTTTATAGGAAACAGAGGCTAGATTAAATTTTTCACTTAATAATTCCTTGTTAGCACATAAAGAAAGTACTGTTTTATTTATTAATATTAGTATTGCCAACCATAATCATTACTTTTATTATACGCAACAAAAAACTGGAGCTGCATCATAAAATCAGTTCTTGATTATGAGGTCCTAGGGAAAATTGGATTGGTGGTTTCACATTGAGGATATTTCCAAAGGCCCAAACTTTTCTAAACTTAGGGACGATTAAATGTCAACCATGAAAAATCCATACACGCCCCTCTTATTCTCTTACAGTTAATGCCATATTAAGGTGTAATCTTATGCTACTTGTCACCAAAAGTTTACTCAATTCCAAGGCTTAGCTTAGTGGAAGCCACCTTCAAATTATGTAATTCTTGGACTTCTGTATAACACAGTTAACTACTAACTAATCCCACCGCCACGACCCTTAATACAGAAAAAGTCCTACCCTGTCAACTTGGACCAATACAAGGAAGGAAAAACTTTTACTCTAAGTGGAGCAGAATTGCAATTTATTCATATTGATTGGGAATCGGAACTGCATTTTGGTAAAGAATTTGAATTTTGGGTCCATTACAAACTATTAGGTCTGACTAGCTATCATTTGTTTTTTGAGATACATGAAACATAATAAAAAAATTATTGTGTTTTTTCTTAAATTCTAGAATGCAGAGGTAAAAGTAACTAGTTTTATTAGGGTTTGTCTATTCTAAACAGGATTACTATCTTCTTATATAGGAATCCATTTCTTTCTTGGACTTTGAGTGTTAGGATTCTATACAAAGGTATGTAATTGCTCAATAAGGATTCAGAGTCAACAAAATAAAAATTTCCAGCAATTTGGTTTTGTAACCACGAGCCACAATGTTACATGGGTGTTATTCCCAAGAATCCTAGGTGTGAAGCTTACCAATTTCATTTTGTAACTACGAGCCACAATCTTACCTGGGTGCAATTCCCAAGAATCCTAGGTGTGAAGCTTAGTTTTTCCTCCTAAGCTTAGGTTTTGTTAGGTGCACTGCACAAACTAAATGGGGATATAGTTACATGGAAGTAAAAAAGGGATGGTGGAAACCGAACTTACCGGTCGTAAAGGCAGCCCTATTGGACTCAAGACACAGTCTGGAGTAGGAATTAGTCTCTCCCTTGGATGGTGGAATCTACAAACTGCACCAAACTTACAGTCTCCGGTCTTCATGTAAAACTGGCATTCAGGCTGACCAGGTCTCTCAGGAAAAACACTCTCTCTTTGCAAGGCATAAAATCCCAAGGGGACAGAGCCAGAACGGTACGGAGAAAATGTCCCTTGAGATCCTGCATTGACTGATTCACTCTGGCGTGAGGTTCCATATATCTGACTGTTTCCTGTTTGTTGCTGACTCTCTGGAGATGATACTGAGCCAAGCTGACCCTGGAAAATAGTCCAAAAAGCATGTCACGTTTCTTGATACTCAACTCATGCACGCAGAAAGCTTAGCATGTGAATGTCAACTGCAAAATAAAAAAGCATTAATAAAAATTCATTATGCCCTTGATTCAGCTGTAAGAGCAAATGTCAGAGCCTGCTACCAATTCATTGTTGGACCACAGCCCAAAATAAAACAATAAACATTTGGAATGTTCTAATTGCACCTAAACCAATCTTAGATATTGAGACGATGTATTTGTTGGTCTCGTTTAAACACCATATAGATGCTAAAATTGTCCGAGGATAATAATAGTTGAGTAAATAGCTTAGTTTAAATGCACTAGCTAAAGATTGGTCACACTTTGATGGAAACATTAACAGTCATTTCATTTTGCTCTTTGGAAATCTTGATGCTTTCATATTTTTGCAGCTATGGCTGGACTTCCCTGCAATTTGTAATCCCAAAATGGTATCATGCCACACATTAAAATCCAAATAGCAAGATTTCCTCTTGACAGAAAAATTGTGTGCCTGAAGGCATAGCAGACAGCCAGACACCTCTAAAATAATCAACATTAATTGCACACTCAATGCTGGGGAACAACCAATTGAACACTCAATTCTGGGGGTTTACAGAGCTTAGGCGAGGAAAAAATTATTTGGCGGGGTCAAGATCAGAATATTATAGGGATCAATATGAAAAATATTTTAATTTTCAAGGACTACAGTCAGCTTGGTAGGCATGGCACCCTCATGAATGAATAAGCACCAGCCCTATGCACATGGAATATTGAAATATCACTGAACAATGTCTCCTATAGTTTTCAGCAACTCTGCCACAACATCTATCATAAAAAAATACCAAACACCCACCTCCAAATCCAATATCACCAACACCCAAAACAAACACTAACACCTTATACCCCAAATAAGCAGAGTCACCCCACCATCACAATCACTAGCAATGCAGCAATCACCAGCTAACCCCAATCAACTTTAACCAAGCTTCAGCTTCAGTCCCATCCCCTAATGCAACTAAGGGTAGCTGATACTTGCATATTCAGATGTCCCAGAAAATAAAATAACCAAAAATTTCAGCAAAACAGAAAATAGTTTTACAAGGCTACTAAAAGAGTTTTCCGATCACAAGTTAATCACTATTTATATAGAACTAGCAAATTGTACAAAAAGCTGGGCGAATTTAATGTACAGAAAGAAATACAAGTACCAAAAAGATGTAAATGTGCAATCTGTTCAACATTAACATCTAAGTACTATGAGTGATGACCCATTTTCTCATACTTAAAAGACATGCTAATTAAATCAGCCAAAACAAATCAGTGAAAACAGCTTGGATTCAAGATTTCAGACTTTGGCGGAAGACATTTAATTTGATATTTTGGTGTATTTGGTTTCTTATCAAGCTAAAGCTAATTGGCACCGGAGGATCCATAAAAACGATCCCATCCAGTTTTTGATTCTTTGTTGTTGTTGATGGGTAGTAGAAAAAGCACTTGACATGTTAAGAAATAGTTCTTTCAACTTTCAGGGAAGCAAGAAACAACTTTCCTTCTTAGATATATCATCTTTAAGGAAGGAAAAAGCTTTCCATAAAGGGCATAGAGCATGTTAGGAAACATCTTTAGAGATAAAATGAAAATTTTATGCATTTACTTGGAAATCTTTTTAAGAAAGGGACCAAATTCATCACAATATTAAAAAATGAGGCAAAATTTTCATCCTAGCAAAAATCATTAGGCAGCATACAAGTGAACTAGGATAAAAATTGATAGAGAATAATATAAATTATATCTTGAGACCTCACTTAACAACTTAAGTTTTAAAATGAGATGGTTCCTTGACATGATATCAGAGCCTTGTTGAACAAGCAATCACGAGTTTGAATCTCACCACTCTCATTTTATTTGATAAAAATTAAGCACTAAGTAGTGGGAGTTTCAAGCCCAAAGGGCTTTTACTAGAGGGATTGTTAGAGAACAATATAAATCATATTTTGGGTGAGATAGTTCCTTGATAAAAAAACTAGTCCATTAAAAAGATTAGAGGAATTAGGGGAGGAGGAGAGTTGCTCTCATTGTGTGATCCTAGTCCAATAGTCTCCAAAGCAACCAAGAAATTGTACTTGATTCCATTCTCTGACAAAAGATAAAGAAGAGCTTACACTGTATGCATTCCAGCCAGGGACTGATACGACTCCCTGAGGTAGAATCAAAGGTGTATAGTTTGAAGGAGCTTGCCAGCGTGGGCTGGTAATAAAAGATGCTCTTGACCAGTTTGTTGGAAGTCCTCCTGGATAAGATTGCTGACCAGGGGTAGTTGGAGAATTGACAGTAGGGTAAACTGGAGAGCCACGCAAAGGAACCATCACATTAGCTGGTTGAGGATGATGAAATTTACAAGTGCTACCATACTTGCACTGTCCTGTTCTTAAGTAATAAGCACACTCGATCTCACCCTGTAGATAAATAAAAGAAGAGAGTGAAATGAAAAACAAAATGCATGTCATCTTAGGAAGCACACTTGCAATAAAGAAGAGGGGAGACAGGGGATGTGCAAGGCAATCTCATCCCACGAATGGACAAAGACATTACTTATTTCCACCAGAAACATAGCAGAATTGAATAAGAAAAACTTAAACCACGCCGTCATTGCTTTTAGCAAAGGAACCCTCAGACAATTTTCAACAAGAGATATTTCCCATTCATTCCAAGAAGGCAATTGGACATAGATGATGGAAAAAATACAAAACTAATGGAAAGAATACAGAGCTTATTAAATATGAAAGTCTTCGAAGTAAATTCAAGAAAAATGTTACCTAAGAGTGCTCCACACCATCCTAAGCATTTCACTGGATTTTCTCCACATTCGTATATATTCTAAACATCTTAGTTTGTTTTCACTCATGCAATTAGCTTTCAATTTATTTCTCCCTCTTGTTCACACAGCCAGGACTACTGAATGGGCTGTGATAATTATATGTCAAAATTGTATCTAAACAATCAAGTCAAAATTTTGAGCTTCTCATCAATTACATGCTACATAATAATTATTGAACATGCCTATCATTTAATGCAATTGTCCTAACTTTTTCAAGATATAAAACGTACAAATGTGAATCCTGCCTTTTTTAGACTCCAACAATAGGTGAATGCTACTGACCAAATTTTTCAGGTGTTATCAGTTATCCTTCATTCAAGAAAATTTCTCAAAGAGTTATGGCAGGGATAACACATTAAAGAAACATCCTCATTATCATATAGGAAAATGGAAGTAAAATTTGGAAACTGCGAATGACAAGCCAGAATAGTACAAATGCCAGCACCGAAAGCTGATGATGCACTTAAGTTATTTTTAAAGAAACCAAAACTAACCCATGCATTTCTTCATCAACAAAGGTGTTTTCTATTCCAGAATAAGTTGTAATGATAGGTTTCTTAGTAAAATGAGTTTGAATTTCAGTCTTCGGTTATTTTGCAAGTGGAGGCAGAATTCTAATTTCTCATATTCCTTCAAATTATGGTTATTTTATAAAATTTCAGAATTACTTGAAGGTTTAGTCTTATTTAGCAATTTGATGTCTTAATTCTCAGTACTTTATTCCTGTTTAGTTTCTTTCCTAATCAAGTAAAGATTAGTAATCCTAGTCTTTTAAGGAGTCTTAAGTCTCTACAAATAGAGATGCGATTCTTTTATTCTCAACAGAGTTGAATTATGAAACAAATTGAGTTTTAATATCAATTTGAAGGCAGAGTACCTAAGTTTTCTTTTCCTTTCTCTGTTCTTTCATTTTCTGGTAACTCTCTTTCTGACTTTCTATTCTGCTGCTACAGGGTGGTGAATTTTACAGCCCAGTTTCTCCTTTTTTCTTCCTGAACAAGTTCTATTCTACACTAACTCCAAGAATAACAAACCCTAGCTAACCACAAATCCTGTAGAACATACATCTCAAACCTGTCCTACATCAGAAGCCTTCACAAGTCTGTATGCCTTTGAACAGTTCTACTCACAGCATCGTCCACATGAGTGAAAGAAATGGAGATAAAAGATCAATTAAAAAAACCCTGCTTAGTTTAGTTAAAAAATAAAAGATCCATACCGGTCGAAGTGGATAGCCCAAAATATTTAAAGACACTCTTCCAGAAATCCCAGCCTTGTCTCTAGGGTGATGAAACTTGCATGTGGCTCCAAACTTGCAAGTTCCAGTCTTCAAATAGTACTGGAAAGCAATTAAAGTGTAGCATTAGTTTTAGAAACCAACAATTACAAGAAAAGGAAATTGCCAATCTTTTGATTGAGTTATAGGATACCAGAAAAAGAATTAGAGGTAGCATAGATCAGGATAGAAGACACTAGGAAGAAAAGGAGAGAAGGGTGAAACCATCAACAGTTCTAGTAGAGAGAAGAGAGACATCAATACTCAATCATCAACAAAGCTATCCAAAACATAGAATTAGAGCTTCTAGTGTTTTAGAAAACACCAAAAACCCAAACTAAACCCTCTAACCATTAGGGGCATGACTTGGTAAATTCAAAAACAAAAATCAACTCTACTAGATAGAAAATAAAATGAACTTCTAATTAACACCAAAGTCTTCAAATGATTAGATGAGAACAACTAAATAGAAAATATCAAATAGGAGAATAGTAATTCTAAAGTTTTTTTTTTTTTGTTTCACCATCATCATATAAGAACTATGAACTAGAACTTCAAGCACCACAAGCTGAATTTAACTTCTTCCTTAAACTTCTGCCTCTCATGCTGAAAAATGGTGTAAACATGGATTTTCAATTACCTAACCATCTCAATACTCAGATTAAAGTGTAAAACCTTGTAACTATCTGATACAGACAACAAAAGAAGCAAAATTAACATATCAAGGGTATTTATTTAATCTCCTGTTTTAATGAAAAATCCTCTAGGTCTAGGTTTTATTTCTGTTTAATATTTTAATTTATTATTCTTAAGTTACGTTTTCCTATTCTAAATAGGGATAGTTATGCTGGTTTACGAATAAAAGTCCTTGTTGGATTTTAGACTTCTAAATCTCTAAAAATAAGAATATCGTTTCAATAATTTGATGGCAATAATTTCCAGCAACTTGCTTTGATTGTGCGACTCAATCTCCCTCAGGTGTGACCCTTTAAGAGCCCTAAATGTGAAGCTTAGGTTTTCTATCCTCATGGTGAGACTCCTAAAATTCTTAATAACATGACTCTAGCATACAAAGCCCTTCATTTAACCTTAAGACACCCATCAATAATCGCTAACAACATCTCATGCATACCTAATAGCCCTACAACAGTTACCCATCACATATTCAGCCTGAAGTCTCCTAAAACACTGGTCAAGGCCACGAACAACACCTGAAACTTGGATCCCTAACAGCCCCAAAGCTGTCCTGCATCACTACCAGTACGTAAAGGACTGAGGTCTCCAATTATACAAGAATTAACAAATATCAACTCAATAATCAACATTATTTTTGGTCTTTCATTGCGATTGTTATAAATTAATACATCATTATTGCAATGGCTCATGAACAAGGTGTAATGCTAAAAGTAGAAATAATGAAAGCATGAAGGAAAAGAAGAGAACCAGTTACTCTTCTTTACTTCCATACAATTTCAGCCCATCAACATTTCTAATTCTCTAATTTCTGCCCAAAACATTATCTTAACACGTATCACTTGGGAGATGTCCCATGAACATGCTGAGATACTCAAAGTACAGATAATGAAAGCATAAAGGAAATGGAGAGAACCAGTTAATCTTCTTTACTTCCATACAATTTCAGGTCATCAACATTTCTAATTCTCTAATTTACATCCACCACATTATCTAATACATCACCTGGGAGATGCCCGACATATAGTAGGCATTTCCATGATATTTTTAAATCATCCTATAGACAAACTTCAGCTAACCATATCTTTCCAGCTAACTTATGAAGGAAAAATATGTCATGAAAAAGTCTTGCATGGTGGGATAAGACCATTCTGATAGATTTAAGTGGCAGATACGTCAAGAGCCAGATAGGGACCCAGCCAGGACATTTGTAAAACAGACTGCTTCAAAATCAACTAGAATACATCCATTCATACTAAACCATTTGACTAAACTATTACATTAGTAAACAGTCAAAGAATTAAACTTCCTACGCAGACACTTTCAAATCCCAAACTCGACCACCCAATTCTCCAAAACACAATCAAACAACTAGAAAACCAGAGGATCTCAGAAAACAGCACAGGTTAGGTAAATGAGCTCATGAACATAAATTAGAATACTTTAGAACCACACAAATGAGAAAATAAATATATGTGTGACAAATCTCATCTCTCAAGGTCTAATGGAAAATCTAATCCTTAAAACAACCACATGATACAGGTTTCACCACTGCAAATACACATGAAAAGGTGCAGAAAAAAGAAATTTCATGTTCACATTTACTGTTAATGACAAAAATTCAAGAACATGTGAGGGAAATGGGGGATTAAACCATATGAATTGCTTCAAAGGATTCACAACAGAATAGTCTGAATTGAAGAAAGTTTTTCAGGAAAGAAAGGCTAAGTCAGTTTTGTTTTGGCCAGTCTCTCAAATCTGCAATTTATATAAGCATACTAATAACTATATTGAATAAGCTCTACCAGACAGCTAGTTTTTATGAGTAGAAGAATGAAGATTACTATATAGTAGTTTCCCATTGAGACAACTACCTATCCCCCACTCTTCTAGCTTCTCTGGACCCTGGCAGAAATTCTGTCTCCAGTTGCATTATTTTGCAGTGCATATCTTAACTCTGATTTAATTACTGTCCCTCCTCTATGGTCAATAGGATCTCATTCTCATATTCCATCTACAGGAAACATGATTAATCTTTCAATTTGAGCAATTCAAGAACTCACAACGCACCCATTTGGTTCTCACAAAATTTCAAGGTAATCACTTTTCGCAAGACATTAAGAGCTCTGTAAATCAGAATGTTCAGAACATTCCCTTCTCAATACACAAATCCAGTGCTTCTATCTATATGTTTTATTCCTACTTTAAGGGGACTACCTTACTACCTTGTACTGAAAAGTCTTACTATATTGTTGTCAGATATTCTCAAGCACATGGAGACCTACTAATTTATTTAAAGTGAAGATAAGATCTCAACTATGCAGTGGTATTATATATATATATATATATATAAAAAAAAAAAAGATGACTGGGAAAATTGTCATTATCTTAGCAGAAGAGTCTAACATATTTCATGATATCACAGCTAAAACTCCTAGCCAACAATCACTTATTGACACCCTAAGCATACAATCTGAAAAATAGCATCAACAGGTGCTGGTAATACATACATGTTGCCATCTGTGGAATGTGCAAGCCAATTACTACCACATCCAGTTTGTGCGGTTGCAAATTTGAAACAATCCATTCATTGCAATATAAATTATCTGAATGTTGTTTAAGAAAATCATTTAAATAAATGTAAAAAATAAATATTACTACTTTACCACGAGCACATGTCCTTTTGGAATTTCACTTGGATAAATGCAATATTATAAGAGAAACTTTGTTTCAAGTCAAAGTAAGAAAACTATACAATGGTGATACTGTGGTAGGAATCAGATCAATTCCCTTATTCTTTACAATAATAAAATGGAACAAATACAATTTTCTGATATTAATTCCTCTTGGTAAAATAAGTGACATAGTTCATGACCGGTAAATTTGAAAAAATGAAATCCACATAAAGCAAGCTAAGGATCATACCTGGCATTCTGGTTGTCCTATTCTTTCTGGAAATTCTCCCATCATTTTGGCCGTTGCAATAGCCTAGAACTCAACAAATCTTAGTTCTACATATAAATCCAAGTGATTTTTTTTGTTTAACATGAAAACATGAAAATTAAAACAGCTAAGTGAAAATGAGCATGCCAAAACATGAATTGGGATTTTGCTACTCCATGCAAGGAAGCAATTACATCTGAATATATGCATAAAAGAAAACATTTTTCGATACAAAAGCATCCCTCCTACCTACATCCAACCATATCATTATGGATACATCTGCATTCAGTCAAACAAAAATCACGTGCACGGCCAAGTGTGTGGATGTTTGCTAGACTGACAAGGGAAAAGCAAATAAACATGCACCAAAGGAGAAAGAAAGTTCAGAAAGATTTCTTAAGGATATTCAGTATAATTCCCTAATTTAAAACAACTCAATAAGTGGGTTCAATACATTTTGCTAGAGCTTACTAGTAAATCAGTTTTTAGAAGCAGACTATGCTGAGAAACATTATTTGATAATAGAAGCAATGAAAATCAACATGTAAGTACAGTTGAGTACATATAGTTGATTAAGTTCAATTGTAAACAACCAAATAGCAACATATGTAATAGTTCTATAGCATTTCTATTACAATATGACAGAAACAACAATCTACCAAGACTCAGGTGCTCAGTTCAACTGCATTCATCGATTCTAGATAAGAATCCAATTGAAAATGTAGTAATATTACTGTAGTTTTTGTGATCGGAGAACAATGCAGCTCATACCAGCTTCCGGTTAGGAGGATGATTAAATCGGCAGGTAGGCCCAAATCTACAGAGGCCTGTTCTTATGTAATAAGAACAATCCGGCTCTCCAGGACGCTCAGGATACGGCCCAGCTTCCATTGCTTCACTAGATCTCAGGTTCATTTGCCACATTGCATCTGAAATGAAAATGGACAACTGAGGTCAAACATATATGAGAAATCTCCGGTAAACAGAATCAAAGAATGATTTCCCAATATTCATTTTCTCCATGATCTCCTATAAGGACCTCTCTAAATTCTGTTTTCCCTGTCTGTATTTATGCAGAGTTGCTCAAATCAGAGAGTGAAGGGTATAAAATGGAAAGAACGTGAAGCTTTGTACAGGGCATAATACTTGAGAATTTGCATAATAATAAAGGGGACAGCAAGAGGCTAAATATTTCCATGCAAAAACCGTGGGTTAATTTTACAAACACCAGTTAGAATGTAAGGTTCTTGGACAATTAAGGAAATTGTTGCTTCTCATTACATTTACATGCAACAAAGGCCAAGACAATGTTAGGGTGCTTAAAACAGAGGTTAAAATTCTGATCCTCTCAACCCATCAGCCGACATAATCCAATATTCTTATAACTTTAGTCAGAAACGAGCTGGAATCTAACAGATTCAGACACGATCAGACAAAATTAACGACAGGGAAGGGTAAAACGGAGAATTCTCAAGCATTTTAACTAACAGGACCGAGACAATGAACTGCTCTTCTCTCATTAATTTCCAATGACCATCACCAAACCAAAGACAACAAACAAACCAGGAAATTTAATATTTTTATAATCATAAAAGACAACAGAGAGATAGACAGAGAAACATGTGAACCTTCGCTTAAAGATGGTGACATAGAAGTTTCCTCGGTCACAGATGGCAGACCACCACCACCACCACCACCACCACGAGACATCGGAATTCCGGCATCAAAATCCATTTCTCACCCTGCTCATTCTCTCTATATCACCAAATCTACAGCTTTCCATTCTCCTCCGGAATTCCCATTCCAACATGAAAACCAATAATTTATGTTTTTTTTTTTTGTTCTTTCAATCTTACTGAGGATAGAGGGTGAGTTTTTTTTGTTTTTTTTGTTATTTGCTCAGAGAGAGAAAAAGGGCGTAGTGTCCTCCTCTCCACAAAAACTCGAGGAAGAATAAAAACCAATCAACCATCCAAGCCCAGACACCCCTCCCTTTCTTTCTCGCTTTTCTTTCTATCTCGCGTTTATTTATTTACTTTTTTAACACTGAAAACAAACGACTCTCGCAGATTCTCTCGTGTGGGTAGAATATTTCTACTCTCTTTGTTTTGGCGCCACGTCATGGAGTATTGGTTCCTAGTCTTTCTTTATTCTTTTCCTACACTTTGGCTGTTTTTCTACGCTTCATGTCATTGCTGATATACATGCCATAATTACATATCAGTCCCCGACCTCTATGGTGAATTCACATATTACTCACCGACGGTTAAAATTTTGCTAAATTCTCCATCAATTTCCTTGTCCTAAAATTGATTTGTATGGAAATTCTCCATTTCAAATATGACTAGGATTATATTTAATTATGACTTATTATCTGCGGGGTGTTTAGAAGTGTGTTTGGAAACTGTTTTTGAAAAAATGAGTTTTTTATTTTTTTTTTACTTTAAAATAAGTTCTTTGGTGCTTTTAGATCATTTGAATGTGCTGATGTCAAAAATAATTTTTAAAAAATAGAAAATATCATTTTGATGTATTTTTTAACAAAAAACATCTTGTATAAAATCTATAGAATATTTATTCAAAAAATCTATATATGAAAATACAAATATTACATATTAAGTATTTGAGCTTTTCATTCTTTCTTTTTTTAAATAGAGTAAGGTCAAAAATCTATATGTGGTGATTTTATGGTTTGTTCACTTTTGTCCTTGTACTTTAAATTTTTTGTATGGTCTTAATTTCTGTTATATAAGTTTTGATTTAGTTCAATTGGGTCATTCGATTGAAATTAATTATATATTTAGGTTTCACTTCGGCCCTCCTTCTTTTAATTTCCGGATTAGGTTTAAATACCGTAATATATTTGGTACATAATTTTTTATCTTTTTAATTTTGTCATTTGATTGAAATTGATAATATATTTGATTTTTATTTAGGCCCTTATACTTTTAATTTTTGATTTTAATCCTTTTATTTTTTTATATTTCTGGAATAGTCCTTATTTTTGTCCATGTATATATAAATGTGCTCTTAGCTTTGATTTTTAATTTTTATTATTTTCTTATTTGTTGAGGTGGTATTTTAAAAAAAAATAGCTCTTAGATTTTATTTTGTATTTTTATCATTTGAAAATTGATATTTTTGTTTTTTCTCTCTCTTTGTTCTTTCTTTTAGTTTTATTATTCTTTTATTTATTTATTTATTTTAATTTTCAAGTCAAATAATTTTTTTTCACCTGATAATTTTTATTTTTATTTTATTATTTATTTTATTTTATTTTTTGATATTTTGTTAAGAGTTTTAGGATTTTTTTAGTCTTTCATTTATTTTTGTTTTTTTCATTATTAACACAATAATAATAATAATAATAATAATAATAATAATAATAATAATAATAATAATAATAATAATAATAATAATAATAATAATAATAATAATTTTAGTCTTTTTTCTTGCTTACTCTTTTGTTAATGTTTTTGAGGTTTTTTCCTCTCGGGATAACTTGATAATTTTTATTGTTTTGGCAGTAATAATAATGATAATTTTATATGTTAAGACTTCAATGTTGTTGTTGTTATAATAGGGTGTGTTGATCTATTTTATTATATTAAACTTTGCATATATAGATATTATATTTTATTTTTGAACTAGCAAATCCTATTAATTTCTTTAATCCCAACAAATATAAAAATTATTTGCTCAGCCCACAATGTAGTGCGGGCAATTTTTTTTTTATTTTCAAGTCAAATGATTTTTTTTAAGATAATAATTTTATTTTTGTTTTATCATTTATTTTATTTTATTGTTTTTTTTGTCAAAGTTGTTAGGTTTTTTTTAGTCTTTGATTTAATTTTGTTTTTTTCATTATTAAGGCAATAATAATAATAATAATAATAATAATAATAATAATAATAATAATAATAATAATTTTAGTTTTTGTTCTTACATACTTTTTTTTAATGTTTTTGTGTTTTTTTCTCGGGATAATTTAATATTTTTTATTTTTTTTGGCAGTAATAGTGGTGATAATTTTAGATGTTAAGATTTCGATGTTACTATTGTTATACTAGGAAATGTTGATCTGTTTAATTATATCAAACTTTACATGTATAAATATTATATTTTAATCCCAACAGTTATAAAAATTGTCTGCTCGACTCATAACGAAGTGCGGGCAATTAACTAGTTAATTATAAAATAAAATAAAATAAAATTTATAAGAAGTCAAAATAAAAGTTGAAAGATATTTTTTTTCAAATTTGTAATATTTTCTTCGAGAACTATTAACAGAGTCAAGTAAATAATAAAAATAAATTACATGACACTTAAAATAAGTTCTCAAATCGTATTTACTTTAAAATTAATTATCTTCGTATAAACTCTATCAAAAATCATTCAAGAAATTTATATATGAAAATAAGAATATTCATAAAATCATGATAAAAATAGAGTAAGCCCAACAAAGGAATATATATATATATATATATATATATATATATATATATATATATATATATATATATATATATGTAAACACTAAAAAACAAGTTTTGCTCTTTCTAATATAATTTTTTTATGATTCCAGTTGGGATGGAAACTAAACTTCCATACCTTTCCAACGGTATATGTTTTGCCTTCTAATTCATTATGATGAGAAAGAACCATCCATTTTAAGTTGAGTTTTGTTGTTGATAGACTACATGAGCGATGAACTTGTCTTAATTAATTAGTTGGGCTATCAAACTTTATTTATTTGGGAGGAGGCATTTTGTTTGGGTTTTATCCTTTTTATTTTAATTAATTTGGGCTAGTTTTATCTTGGGTTGATTATTATTTATATTGGGTTTATGTTAGATCTATTAAGAAAACTAAGGTTTTGGCTTGGAGTTTAAATACTCTTTCATAAACAATTTCAACACACTTTTGATGATAATTTCAGCATTGTAGCTGACTTTTGGTTGCTCAATTTTGGTTCTTGATTGAACTTTTCAACTCTTCAAAGAAGTGACCATTCTTTGTTGTGAATTTATACTTCCTTTGCTCCTCTCTAAATGTAGGCATTGTGATCGAGTTGGTTTGTAGTCTTGTTGCATTGGAGCAAGTCTTCCATTGTGATAAGCTCATTCAAATCTCAGTAGACTTAGGTTGGATTGATCTTGGGTTGTAATTCCATTAAATTCCGCTAGGGTTCGCATCAACCCTAGTCAAGGATTAGTAGAGCATATACTTATGATATCTCATGGAATTATGGTTGGAAATTATGTAAAAAGAAAGAAGAAGTGATGCTTGATGAAAACATGAGCAAAGTTGCCAAAGGTGAAAAAATAAGAAGAAGAAGAAGAAAGTGTTCCTTTATGTTCTTAATATTTTACATTGAAAGGGTTTGAAATCAAAAGAAGTAAAGCATTAGTGATTAAAAATGGAAATTTTATGTGCTTTAATGGAATATCTTGCTTGAAATATCACTTTTCAAAATGCTCTACTTCCATTGGTTTTAACTTTTTCTTTTACTTCCTTTTACCTTACCTTAACCTTAGCCCCATTATAACTGAAAAGTAAGACATTTTAATTCATGCATTGTTTGTAATATATTAGTAATGGATATGAGATTGAAGAACACGTTTATGGTAAAAATATATTCATTGATTGAATTTGAGATATTTAAACACATAAGCCCTAAAGAAATGAGTTGTGGAGTGTGTATCAATGAGAGGACCTATCACTTTGACATGTCTTAGATTTCATTTAAATACCGACAATTAATTGAGTTTTGAAGTTTGTATATAAATAAATTTATGAAATACTCTTTATCCTTCTTGATTGTATTCTTTTTTATAATGCATATATTCTTGGACATTGATGAGAGATTAAGACATTGGTCATAGTTATTTTCAGTTTCAGTTTATCTATCCTTTCTCGATTACAAGCAAGAGCTAAATGTGGGGGTATTTGATGCAACCATATTATTAGATAGTTTCATCCACATTTAACTAGTATTTTGCCTATGTTTTATGTATAAAATGCCTTGACATTCTTTTTTTATATTTTGAAGGTACTTTTGAATGAAAGATGCAAAAAAAAGTAAACTAGAGGTATTTGACAGATTTGGAGGTCTGTCAATGTCTTGTGCAGAGCATGAGCTCTAGAGGTCAAAATGAAGTTGTTCCACTGGAATTAAAAAGATAACATCCATACCTTATGAAAATAAGGCTAAAATAAAAATAAAAAAGAGCATGGAAATTGTAGCCTTCAAAGTGACATCCTGCATTTTACCAATATGGACGTTCGACCACTCCGACTTGAATACTATAGAAGAATAATTGATGCAAAATAATTTTGTTGGATTCTATACTCCAATTCCTATCAACCCTCAAAATTTTAGTCTAAAATGATGTCATATAATGGAGATATGATATTCAAAGATGACAACTGAATTTTGCCAACAAACAAGTTTCATGAAGAAATGTGTCCAAATTGCATTCTAAAACATCCAAACCGACATTCAACTCTTTATTTTGGCAATTTAGCTCCTCTAAATCAAATCTTGAAGATTACATGCAAGGCTATTACTCATTTTTAGGAAAATAGTTATTGAAGTGTTTAATTGTAAAACTATTAACTTACCAGAGAATTATTTTCTAAAATTAGAACTAGGTTTTTCTAGGATATAAAAAGAAAGAGAGAAAGAAAAGAAGGGAGGGAGGCTGATTAGCAGAAGATAAAAAATGTCCCCTCTCCTCCACAAACCAAAATTCATGTTTTGCTCTTTCTTTTTGATTAGTTGATTAAAAAACATGCTTATATTTTATATGATTGTTTATTTTAATTGCTAGAGTAGACTCTAGGTTATTATTGTAGACAATTTATTGCTAAATTTGATATCAAAACTAGATTTATGGTATATCAACTTATGAAGCATCTGAATTTAATAATTGTTGCGGATCTGCATTATTAATATTAGGGAGAATATTCAATCAAATCAAATATAGATTGTAGACACTTATGTTTTCTTGATTAATCAACTTATCAAGTTCTTAAGGTTGCCATTGAATTAAATTACTAATGCGGACAATGTAGTTGTTTGATGGTTAGGGTAAGTTTTATGACGAATTCGTTAACTAACCACTGTTAAGAAGAGATAAATATTCAAAATATAAATTGATGTTTAGTTTACATGATCAGTTTTGATTTCTGTAGGTGGATGTTTACTTGCGACTAAGGTTTGTTTTCTTAATAAAAATTGGTTTTATTTAATTTTCGCTTGATAGTCTTTGTTTTCTTTTGCTTTAGCCTAGACAACTTCTAAGCCCGCCCTAAATTGCATATCATAAAACATAAAAATCTGACTTTAAACATCCTTATGAGATTGACCCCCTATTTGCTCTATACTATCTTATGGTTTGTGTTTCAAGCTAGGGTAATTAATTTATGCGACCGCGATATTAAAATAATATTATACCCAATGTTTGCCTTTCTTTACCTCAATTAAGATAACATGTAATAGGATCAAAGCATAACATTCTCTATATAAGATAACTTAGTAATCTTAAGTCTAAGAATCACTTATAGAACTGTTATATAAGTCTTTCCATAGACATAAGTGATTTGTCCATGTAGGATTCTCATTAGGGTTAGTTTAATGTGCATGTTTTATGACAAACACCTACATATTAGCTCTAGGTATCCTTTATACCTTAGCTTATAAGAACAATTATTTTTTTTCATAAAAAAGAACACAATATGTATTATTCTCTATGAATTTAATAAATATCTAGTATTTAAGAGAGAATTAACCATAAATATTTTAGAACCAATATTTTGATGCAATCGAAATCTCATAACTATAATAACATTATAATTTTCTTTGCAAAATATTTTTATTCCTTGAATTTTATCTTTACTCTAGATTCATAAATCAAAAATTAGATTTATTAATCTAATATTATATAAATATTAAATATAAATTAAGTTTTTATGAATAATAAATATATATTTACATGAATATAATAATATCTCAAGTAACCAACTACTTGACTACATGACATATTAAACTAACATAAAGAGTCTCCATCAAAGAACATTAACATTTCATTGATGTCCATACAAATATCAAGGAAATAAAGTCTTTTTTCTCTCCTTATTTTTTTTTATCCTATTTAACCCCTCCCCCATATGACACACTTAAAAAAATGAAAAAACTTTTATGTTCATATTAAAGCCTAAACCCTCAAGTTTTTGTTTTCAAATTTCTTTAGATCAACCCTACTGGTGCATACATTAGGCTGTTTCAAATTAGATAGATTTTCTTCTTGTTCTTTTTGGTGTTGACAAATCACATGATAATGTTTATCTTTTTTTTTACTGTGTCTCTTATGCTCCTTCTTTATTTTTAACTTCATATTTTGTCTTCTTATTCCTTTTTACTCTTTGATGTTTTTATTTTCTTTATTTCTATAACCTTCTATTTATTACTTGATTAATT
The DNA here is from genome assembly GCA_964035475.1 of Salix caprea. Classification (NCBI taxonomy): domain Eukaryota; kingdom Viridiplantae; phylum Streptophyta; class Magnoliopsida; order Malpighiales; family Salicaceae; genus Salix; species Salix caprea. The sequence continues at coordinate 10,103,294 of OZ037746.1, forward strand.
CTTTTTTGCTTTCCCTAAAAAATGTCACATTTTGGATTTCTTTTTTTGAAAAATTTTAAAATGAGGCTTGAGATTTGCTTGAGATTTGAAAAATGCATTTTACTAGACCTTTGGTTGATGGGATGGGCTTTCCCCTTTCTTATATTTTTTTTCTCCTCGTTTTCTTTTGAAAACTCATAATGATTTATCAAGTTCTTATTGTTGTCCCCAAGGGGTGTTGCTTGGTGGCAAAGGGCTTGAGATGTGCACAGCAGGTCTCGAGTTCGAGTTAGGGCATGCACTTCTTGTAAAAACTTAGGACAACCGGGGTTTTATTCACTCACATTGGCCCACAAAATACGCTTTCCGAGGGGTGTGGTTTCCTCGAATCCAAAAAAATAAAATCTTATTGTCCTTATTGCTCCTATCGATGCTCACTTTAATTTTTTTTCTTATAGTAATTGACAGATTTTGTTTAACTAAATTCTTAGTTTATTTGAATATCTCTTTAACCCTTTGTAATCGATCTCAACCTTAATAATATATAGAAGTTACACCTTATTTGATAGTTATAGCTTTCTCTCTAAATAAATAAATAAAAAACTTGTGTTAAAATGTAATCTTTTATACAGGCGTGTCATCTTAGCAACTACACCCACGGCTACCCACTTCTTGAACGCACCCTTGTAGATTTGGAGTGTTTACTATCTTGTAACAAAAGGCAACACAGGAAAAATACTAGACTTAATTTATTTATTTCAATTTAAAAACGTACGTGAACTCTGCTACAAACATGGAATTGAATTATACATCAAATGAATTAAATTAAACTCAATTCTATCAAGGAATTGTTCCTCATCATGCTGTTATCAGTAAAGCCTTTCAATATATATATATATATATATATATATATAGCCACCACCACCAACATCACAATTGGCCACAATATCCACTTTCATATCTCTCTATATACAGTCGTTTTTGGATCAAGCAGAGGAAGCCCTAGCAAGAGGTGAATTAGCCTGTCCTGCCATGACAAGCTCGAACTGCCTAGAAGTTGCAGATTGAAGGGAAAGTAAATCGGTAGAGATAAGATTTTCCCAGCCCTGAACGGGGTTTGTATTTGGTGAGTCATGATGATCCCACCCTATGTGTGTCACATGCTTAACATTTGTTGGCAGCCCAATTTCCATTTCCACCTCCATTTCTTCAATCTCTTCTTTGTACGCTGCAAAAGATGAAGACCATTAATAACTAGAAAACTAGACCATGCATGCGAGCGTGTTAAGAAATCATCTCATTTAAAAGATTAAGTTGTTAAGTAAGATTCCAGAATATGATTTATATTATTCTCTAACTAGAAATATTTGTTCTTTAAGAAAGAAAGGAATATATGAACTGAAACACTTACCAAATAATTGTGGAAAGGTCTTCAAACCCTTGACTAGCTTATGAAACCCGGTGGATACGTTAGGCTTTGAAGGAGCAGGGAACTTCAATGAGGTTTTCGTACTTTCTGTACTCGATGAGCTTTCCTCGTCTTCTTCTCTTGCTCCTTCTCAAGGAAAAAGAAACATAAATCAAATAATCAAGTTTGCAGAGATACGGAAGAACAAAAAGAAAATGTTACAAACAATTTTGAGAGAGAGAGAGAGAGAGAGAGAGAGACTTGACGCAGATGAATTTGTGTCTGTCTTTGCTCTTCTAGATTGGTGCACGCCTACGGCCACACTGGACTCGGAGACACAGCCAATGGAGAAGGGAAGAAGAACAAGCTTTTCCATTCTGTCTCTCATTCCGACATGAACAAGCTGAGATACAAAAAATATAGGATGGAGAGAAAGAGAACAGGGTGGTGGTTGATGAAGGGCAACCCTACGAACAGAAATTTTGAAGGAGACAAGAAGTTAAGCTGCACGTACGAGTTTAGTTGGGTAGAGAGTAGAGGAAAATTAAAGAGATGGAGGGAGAGAAATTATCAGACAAATTAGGTGGAACTGCTGTTTCAGTCCCGGTCTCGATCACTCAAAACAACCGGAAACCTATTACGTACCTTTCAGTTCTCTTCTTCTCCCATCTTTTACTTTTCTTTTCTTACTTCATCTGTACTCTACACCCAACTTGTAGTAGTACGTGCAGCTTAAGCGATCTTTCCGGTAAAACTTGGAATTAGCTGCTCGCCATGGAGACCATATTGCACTTTCTCTTGATTCTAAAGAAGACAACCATGATTGATTGTTAGAATAAGAGTAACGAATTTGTTGGGAAAATGATGTTCTTGGAATGGGGATTACGTATATGGTTCTATGATAGCTAGTTTTTCGACTTAAAAGAATATAAAATAAAAACCATCTTCAAATTAGACTTGTTTTCTATTAAACCATCTTCAAAGATTAGACATATACAAGGAGTTTGACTATGTAAACTAAGTTGTATGGCCTTGATCTAGGGTGATTTCCTGGCCAGGTTTTAATACCATGATCTTAATAAAGATATTATTATTACTCATTCATTCATTATTGTTTTGAAAGATAAACCAATTAAATTGATGTTATTTAAATATGGGAAAATAAAATAATTTTGATCTTAGATCTCACACATTCTTCTCTATAGCATCTTTACATTCAAGTTACTTTCCAACAATTATTTTGTTTCTACTTCATTTGAATCCATCATTTTTTTCCTCACATAAAAGTAAAAGAATTAGCTAACTATGGTCTATTACCAATTTTGAATATTACTTATTGCTCAACAACTCAAGCTACTAAATATGCTTTAGAGTGAATTGGAAGGATGTTGTGCAAATAACAACTAATTTGAATATGAGTTATGAACAACAAATCTTAAACATTTGGAACGTAATCTATCTCATTCATTCATTCATTCATTCATTCATATGTTGTTGAGAGAATATTGTACATGGCAAAATAAAAGGAATGAGATAATCCTATACACCTAAATAAATCTTAAAAACATTAAAAAAAAATATTTAAGGTTTTAACGAGGAGAAGTCAATGCAAATTATACTCTTTTTTCTTCGCTTAGGTTTTTTCTCACTGGATTTTTCTTTGCAAGGTTTTAATGAGGAAATTTGCCATTGTTTTAATGAATCCTAAAGTATTCAAATATAGATCTTGAAGTATCCATATAAAGCTCTCTATTGAATTCTAAAGTATTCAGAAATCACACAAGAATGTTGTATTCTTTTTCTCATTGGGTTTTTTTATGCAAGGATTTTAACGCGGCATATTTTTAAGTACATGGTCATTCAAGGAGAAATGTTATAAATCCATGATTATGTGTGTTGAAAGTCGTTGACAGTCCATAATTATGTGTATTAAATGTCCATGTCTCTTGAGTTTAGTCTCTTGGATTTTCTTGACCCTTGAGTTCATTTCTTTCTCCTATAAATATATCTACTTGTCTTGTATTCTTAGAACTTGAAAAATTGAAGAATTCATAATAAGAAAGGTATTTCTCTCTTATCTTTTTTAATTATACTTTGAATATTTATGCTTTTATATGTTGATTGTTTTTTCTTTTTACAACAATTTAATAAATTAAAAGGTAAACTATGGATAGGAAAAAAAGTAACTAATTATTACTAACTATTGATTGGAGAATTGAAGATTGGTATGAGTTCTGAATAATAAAAAGAAGTACATTGCTGGGGGAGTTCTTTTAAGAAATCAACAAATTAACAATCATTAACCTATGACCATACATATTATTAAAGTAACCCTATATCACTCACATCTAAAAATTACATTAAGGACACTTATTAGGGGATTCTTTGGTATTACTCCTTTCTTCAACGAGACTAAAACTCAAGGAATTTTCTACAATATTGACTATATACATATATGTAATCTTCTTCTTTTTTATTGAACTTCATGTATATTCTTTTTATTTGATTGCTTCCAGGTAAATTATTTTTATCCTCTTTTCATTATGCATTTAGGTTTTTTTCTTTATTTTACAATTCATATTCACAATATTTTTTTGCTACATAGCAACTGACCCTTGCTCTTAGACGCCAATATGTGTCATAGCCTTAGGCATGAGGGTGCACCAACGAGTCAATGCTAGGCAGTGGCAGCACACAGGTGCAGGGGTAGCATGCATGGGTAGTGTAGTTTTCGGAAGCGACTGCGTGCAAACAGCGGGTTCATGCTTCGCAGCACACTGGCCTTAGACAATAGGCTATCTAAGGCTGCTTGGGTTGCACATGAAGACTAGTAGCATGGAAAATCAGTTTGGATAGTTGGTTTGTGGGCTGACAGACCAGGGAAGTTATGAGGCAATTACGGGGTAGTTGGTTGTTATGTCCTCTTTTAGTGGATTTGCTTAGAGGCAGTTTTCCTATGTAACTTCCATTATATTATTTTGTAATAGGTGCCTAATCATGTGTAGCATGCAGACATGAGATTGTGCATAGCAAACACATATTGTTGTTGTATATTCCTTTGTTGACGGATTAATAAAGGTTGGTTGTTCCCGTAAATTGATTGTGTTGTGTTTGATTTATTACTTGTGTTCTTGGTTGCCGAAATTGGTGAGAGTTTGAGGGGAAAACTCCTGGGTGTGCGAAACACTTAAATCTTAGGTAAACACGAGTGATTTGGGAAGAAGACTGAGTTTAGTAACGGGACTAGACTGTCGCGCTGGGATCAAAATTGTGACAAAAATTTTGTCCCCATGACAATATGATTCCACAGCTACATCGATGGTATTTTGTGTGTTGCCTAGTTGCAGGACCAGACATTCTTGTCAGAATATTATAAGAAAATATTCTACAACATCACAATTTGAGATGATTCTGAGTTCTACAGAAATATAAAGCCCATCAACAAGAAGATATATCATGTTCAATATTCTATGAAAACAATTGCATCCGCCCTTGCAAAACAAAAGCGAGCATAATTGCTTCCTAATCATAGTATCTCACCATTCAAATCAATCTTGCCAAGTAAAGAAAATAACAGACATCTTAATTATGGGAAACATTTTGATTTTTTATCATGTAAAATCTTCATAGTTGCTTTTGTGCTAAAGAATTCCTGTGAGTGTTCAAACTATTTCACAAACACATGCAAGTGATGCTTAAAGAATCATTTAGATAGAGAATGAGCACAACCAAAAACTCATGAAAATTGAAATCACGTGAGTAGTGGGGTATTGACATTTGAAGACTTAAAGCCAAGAATCTTGTAATGTTAAGCAAATGGCAATACAAAAGGCATAAAACGGAGCAAACAAATTTAAAGGTGTTTGACAATTTGCCTACACTAACTTTTATTATAAATATAAAATAGCACAAGACTTCACTAGTCACGAAATTTAGGCGAGACTCTCAAGAAACCTAGCATGCACAAACCCAGAATCGTATTACATCCAGGAAATATGCTTAAAAATCAAATTGGAAGATCTCACAAAAACTTCAATCTCTCTCCGCAAAACTACACAGTCCAAAAAGCCTTTAAAGACTAAATTCTGATGCCACAATTGTTGACCATGTACACCTCCTCTTAAAGAATTCCATGCAAAAATACATTCTTGACATCTAATTGATGTAATTGCCAACAAAAATGGGCAGCAAGAGCTAAGACAATTCACATTGTAGTTGGTTTAACTACAGTACTGAAGGTTTTCCCATAGTCTTGACTTGGTTCTTGATTGAACCCCTTTAGCAACTAATTTTTCCTTATGTCGTGTAATAGACCCATTGGCATGTTTCTTAATCTTAAAAATCCACTTACACCCCCACCATATTCTTGTTAGGAGGTAATGACACTAAACTCCAGGTTCCCTAAGAACAAAGAGCATCAACTTGTATTTCATAGCAGTCAACCAAACAAACATTTGTTAAGCAGTCTTGTAAGTGGTAGGCTAAACTAAGGATAAATCAACACCCCCAGGCTCTTGTAGAGCTGTAAGAAAAACTTTCCTCTTCACAATGTCACTTTTACTTCGAGTTTGCATTGGATGTACATTCAAAGGAGGAGCCTCAAGAACTACTTGTATGGATTCAGGTTGAAATGAGTCAACCGGTGGCAAAGGTCCAGTTGACTGGGTTGCAACATTGAACTCAAGAACCATAGGGATTGAGGAAAAGGATGGAGATGTGCCAGTAATGGACAAAAGTGATGGTGTATTGCAAGGTGAAATGAATATATCAGATGCACTAGTGTCATGAGATGGAAGCAATGCAACAATATTATTATGGGTGACAACAGGTATAGAAAGAGATGTATGTGACAGAGTAGGAGATGAAAGAAATCTCTTTGAATATGACCCTAAGTTTGCATATGGAAAGTCATGTTCATTAAAAGCAACATGTCTAGATATAAATGTATGTTTCCTAGACACATCATAGCATATCTATCCTTTATACTGAGAAGCATATCCTAAAAACACACACTTAATGGTTTTGGGTTGAAGTTTGTCTATAAGATAAGGGTTTAACAAGGGATAACAAGCATAACCAAATATTTGTAAATGAGAAATGGCTGAAATATCTCTAAACAAAACTTCAAAGGGAGATTTTGTATGTCAGATTGATGTTGGCATTCTATTAATCAAGTAGGATGCAGTTTGTACTGCATAGGTCCAGAAAGAAGATGGTAGGTTGGCATGTTGTAATAAGGTGATGGTAGTTTCAATAAGATATCGATGTTTTCATTCAGCATATCCATTTTATTCAGGTGTATATGGACATGACTTTTGATGAATGATACCCTTATCAACAAGAAAAGCTTGAAATTATTTGCTAACATACTCTCCCCCCATCACTCTAAGGAATCTTAATGGATTTTGAAAATTGAGTCTGAACATATTTGTAGAAGGTAACAAATACAAAATACAAGTCACTTTCATTGATTAAAGGAAAAGGCCAACAATGCCTTGTATAGCCATCCATAAAAATCATATAATACCTATATCCATCAACAGAAATACACGGAGAAGGACCCCAAAGGAAGATATATGATATGAAAAGATTTTACAGACTTGTGGACACTATGAGAAAAAAGGAAGTTTACAAAACTTCCCTTGAAGGCAATTATGATGCATGAAAGCTGAAGAGACTGGTTTGCATTCTATATGTTCATTTTGTAACATCAATGTAACAATTTTATTTGTAAGATGACCTAGTATATGATGCCAAGTAGAAGAGAAGACTAGCTGACCAAGATATGCTTGAGGTTGATGTTTGGTGGTTGAAAGAACAATATAGAAAGATGCAAGAGGAATGGGATATAGTCCATTACTGCACAACCCATTGTAAAAAATACTCCATGTGGCTTTGTCCTGAATTTGAAAACAAAAGGAATCAGAAATTAAACAACAGTTGTTATCCAAACAGATTCAATGTACTGACAACAAATTTTTAGTCAACTTTGGAACATATAGAACTGAATTCAAGTTGCTCGGCTTTACACTTGTGGGAATAACATAGTTACCAACATATAATACTAACAAACCTTCACCATTAGCAGTTTGAACTGTTTCATTTGTGGGATAAGGTGTAGCAAAAGATAAATTGGATAATGCATTCATGTGATTGGTTGCACCTGAATAAGTAAGCCATACTTGAGGTAGATTCTGAGAAGTGGATGACTGAGATGGTTGCATAATAGTATGCATAGCTTGCATTAATGATTGTTGAGAGTGATGAAACTGAGCTGAAGATTATCCAAGTGATGAAGAAGGCATCTAAGGTGTGAAACCCGAGAATAAAATATACATAGAGGTAGGAGATTTACAAAAAAAATAAATTAAAATGTTGGTATAATACAAAATTTATGAAAAGCAAAAAAAAAAAAAAGGGGGTCAAAATAGAATTAAGAAGAGATGGGACTATAAATACCCATCTCTTCTCTCAGCCATGTCCAGCTGAAACAAAAGAAAGAGGGGAGGGAGAATTTCGAAATTCATTTCATAAAAAGCAAGAGTAAACACCCAAAAAAATTGTAAACCCATACAAGCCTTGGATTTCTAAAGTGGAAGAACACAATTGGGTGGAGAAGTAACAAGAAGAAAATGAAGAAATTGGGGAAGAAAGGAGGAAGAGTGGCTGGGTATTTTCAAGGAGAAGGAGGCTAGGATTCTTACAAAATTGTTAGATTCCATCCAAGTAAAGAGTTCTAATTCCAATTTCTATGAAATTAACTTCAATTTGATTAGAAGTTCATGATTGTTCTTGAATTGGGAATTAGGGTTTTTAACACAAAATGTTAGGAAAATGCATAAATGAGTAGGATTTCATGAATAAAGGGAAGACATAGCTGTTATTGATGAGAAATCAAGGATTGAAGATGAATTGGAGATACTTTCTCTTTTTTTTCAAAACAGGGCAGTTTCGTTTCCCTGTTTCTTAGGGACATTTGGACCTGAAAAATACATAATTCAGGAAGGGTCCCTTCATAGAAGTTGTAGCTGGGAGTGTTAGCTTTCCAACTAGTCCAACCCCGTCTAATTTGGAGTTCTGGAACTCCAGATATGGGTAAAACTCTGAGGAGAGGTCAAGCTGTCACCTGTGTTGACAGTTTCGGCCAAGTTGAGAAAATAGCAAAATTTTAACCATGTTAAGGGTAGAAATTGTCCCTTTCCCTTCATAAAATGTGTCTTGATCTTCAGAAAATAAAAGAAGAGAATAAATGGTGATAAAAAATTGAATTCATGATGTCCATTTGGACTATAAATGAGCTGAAAAATTAAAGGATGATAATGAGGAATATAAGTGAGAAAGAAAAGAATTGGTAAAGGGAAATGAATATTATTACCATTTTTATTGTTGTTGTGTGTGATATGTGGATTAATATAAAAAAAACAGTGGGTATTTGTGGTTTCAGGAAGAACCGCGGGTGAAGGGCAATAACAACAACAACAGGGTAATGCAAGTCGAACATTCACAGCAGGTAGGTACTTGGTACCTATATTTTCTTTATCTAATAATTATTTTCTTTACTAGTTAATGAACTATAAGTTATAATTTGGTGCTTATTGATGAGGAAAAGAAAACGGGTAAAGGAAAGGTTAGGGGATGGAAAAAAAAAATATATATATATATATGTGTGTGTGTGTGTGTGTGTGTGTGTGTGTGTGTAGAAAGAAACAAGTTGGTTGATATCGGCATTACCGATACGTTGGTGGTGAGATATAGAATTGATTAGCTATTCGGTTTCAGAATAGTTAATGATATCGGCGGGTGACGTCGATATCGGCATAATGTATAAACTTGATTAACTATTCGATTTCGGAATAGTTAATGATATCGACAGGTGACGTCGATATCGACATGATTTATAAACTTGATTAACTATTCGGTTTCAGAATAGTTAATGATATCGGCGGGTGACGTCGATATCGGCATAATGTATAAACTTGATTAACTATTTGATTTCGGAATAGTTAATGATATCGGCAGGTGACGTCGATATTGGCAAAATTTATAGACTTGATTAGCTTTCTGAGATGAAAGCTAATGATATCAAGAATTCTTGACATCGGCATACTCTAAAACCTCCTAAGGAAATAACGGAACAAAGATTAACAATTTTGGTTTTAAAAAAAATACATATATATAGTTAATGACACCCACGGTTATGTTCGTATCAACATTTTCATGAAACTGATTAGTTGATTTCAGGACGGGTAACTAGAGACACTATTGGAGGTCATTAGTGTCGACTATAGTCTCTTTGATGTGAAAAGGGGAAAGAAACAGTCAAAAGAAATAAATCTTCTTTTATATAACCTTAAAAGGGTGTATATGGTTGTGTTTAGAATCTCATATGATTTAAGTAGATTGATGGATATGTTGTTCAAATTCTTCTGTAAATTGCTAGTATTTACTTAATTGTTTTACTCATATGAAAAATCTATATTTTGCAGGTTCTTCCCATTCTCGTCAGGAATAGATTTTAAACCTTAATTCCTTTTTGTATAAGATAAGAACTTAGGGAGTTATGGTGAAATTTTGTTATGTAGAAGAACATGTAAATTGTATAGAATAGTATATTTGTAAATTTTATTTCTGTAATATTAAATGTATCAACCTACGCTCAGGATATTAGAAAGTACTAGATTATCTTTGAATATTAAACTGTGTTATGTTCGATGTATATGTATATATGTATCTATATGTGAAATCTTCGTGTGCGAATTGGCTCTTTTAATTTTTATCTTGTGTGTGTGATGTAAGATGGAGTATGGGAATGAATATGGTCCTGAGCATATTCTGAAATGAATTATGCAGTTGATTGTATTAAAAATAGATGTGATTGTGGATGAGATGTGATTCAAATTGTGTGCAGGTTGTGTTATGGATAACTTGGGATCTCCCGATATAGGGGAGACTCTGCCGAAATTTCGATGAGAGAAAAAAAAAATTCTCATGCTTCATCTACCCTTTTTATAGGGGGACAAATTAAAAAAATTAAACAAATAGGAGAAAAAAATTTAGGGTTGTTACATAAGGACCCTAAAAATGACTATCACTACCAATAAAGTTTGGATCGTTATCATTATAAAAGCAGTAATGTGTGGTGTGATTTGTTTTACCATAAATATGACATTTGGAACTCTTTGGATGTTTAGATCTAAAGAATGGAGCAGTGTGACCTTCATTGTTGCACAATTGACAAGTGGGAACGAGTAAAGCTAATGAAGATGTATATTGAGAAGTGGGAAATTGATCAAGAACACCTGGAGTTGGTGAGGGCAACACATGAGTTTTAGTATAAAATTGTGGTCTTGTATTGAATGTTCATTGACCTTGATTAAACTTTTCTATTCCCTTATTCCTACTTAAATGTTTATAGCTATTATTATCATGGGAGTAATGTCCATGAGATACATTAGACTTGTCATGACCCATTTATGGGTTATTCCCAAAATTTGCTCAAAATAAAAAAAAATAACAAAAAAAAATAAAAAAGGCTGGCGTGCTAGAAAAATCAAGCTGGAAATTTTGGAAGAATTCGAGAGCCCAATTGTATCTCTATTGTGCCCAAAAACTAGAGGAAAATGCAGATTCATTATGCCTAAAGCATAATTATATTTTTAATAGGTCAATTTGATTTAATCATGAAGTTTAATTATGTTTAGAAATTAATTTAGGGTCTATTAATTAAGTGTAAGGACTTAATTATAATTTAATGGGGTCAAATTAATTCTATTAAGGGCTTAATTGGTGAAATTAAGTTTAGGAGACTAATTCAGGTTAAATTGAGAAGATTAGAATTTTCAAAGACCAAATTGGATTTTTATCAACTCTTAAAGGTTTACAAGAATGATTTTACTATCACAATTAACTCTATTAATAAAGTGGATAAAGCAATTCAAAGTTCTAATATCTTTATATCAAATAAGATAAAGCTTAAAGAATTTAAAAGTGTTTTAAGTGTACTAAAAATGAGATTGAATACTTTTGTGCTAGAATATGAAGATTTTAATAGCATCAATTAAAAGATTGATGAATTTGTAGTGTTTTTACACTTAAAATAGCTTGTATATTATGTATATTTGGATTCTCTTTCTGTTTACAATTTGATAATATATATATATATATATAGCAAGCAGTCATTTCAGTCTCATTGACGATTAAGATGGTCAACAAGTTCAAATTGGTCAAGTTGATCATTCAACTAGTTCCTACAAGTTCTTAGGTGTTCATCATGAATAAACAAGCAATTGACCAATTTATTCTGTCAAGAGAAACTATTAACTAATTCATATGGAATTCTAAATTTATTGATTTTAACCTAAGTGAATTCTTAGAACTATTTATAAGGATTATAATTAATCCTTTAAATGTATGCATAGTAAAGTGTGCACATCATTTTAATTTATGCTATTAAAATAAGATATTAGATATGTAAATTGCATTATGTATTTTGATGTGGTTTAAAGATTTGAATGGATAAAATTTATTCATGTGAATAAATTTATCTTTAAAATTTTACTATGGGCTCGTGTGCCCAAAATAAATTTTAAAAAAAAATCATGTAAGTGCCTAACAAGTTTTACCTATTTTGAAAGACGAATGAGTTTGTCGCGATTTATACGTCGTATTGAAAAAATATTCATATTATAAATTGGTAAAGACTCATAATAATTCTGAGAATTTTTTAATTAATTCTAAAAATATATGTAAACAAGTATTTTGTTTTTGTTTTTGTATGAAAACAATAAACAATATTTCTTTGTTTTTGTATACCATAAAATCTTTTTTTGTGTGTTAACTAAAAAACTAATCTTTTTTTTTATATTTTTTTATCCAAGTACTTAAAACCAAAAGAAAGAAAATAAAGAAAAACAAACATATCCAAACATTATCTTTTTATTATTTTATTTGTTACATAACTAAAAATTAAATATATTTATATAATAATATAAATTAAAAAAATTAAATACACATATTAACATTTAAAATTACAAAAAAAATATCAGAAATAGTGTTGGAATATTTTGGGACATGCTGAAACAGTGGTGGCACATGAACCCACGTGTCATCACCAGCGAAGTGGGAAATGGGTGGATCGGGAGTACTGTTTCTTCCTCTGCGGTGAGTCACCATCTCTTGCCAAAGAAGAAAAGAAAAAAAAACAACACAAAATCACTTTTTTCTTCTTCTTTTGTTGCTTTCAGGTTTGCTCCTTTTCTTCTCAGTTTGTCTCTCCTTTCCCATTCTTTAGATGATTGTTGTCTATTAACAAAAACTGAAGAACAAGAAAAAGAGTTGCAGAGAATTATGTATATTTCTTTGAATAACTCACTTGTACAGAGACCTATATATACATGAGAATTACATAATTAAATAAGACTGGACTGCTAATATTATGCTAAGCAAATCTCCTATAATTTATAGGACTCTTGTGTGAATATCCAATAATCACGGTAACACCCTCCCTCATACTCAAGGTGGTATAGTAGATGTCATCTTTGTTTTGCTTAAGAGATCCTGTAAATGTCCTGGAAGAAGTGTTTTGGTGAACAAATCAGTTGTTTGTTGTTCAGAGGAGAAAGAAACCAATCTTATGGTGTCATGAGAAACATGATGTCGTATATAAATGACAGTCAATCTCAATGTGTTTTGTACGCTCATGGAAGACATCATTATGAGAGATCTGTATAGCACTTTTATTATCACAATGAAACATAGTGGCAGAACAATAAGGAACACCCATGTCAGTTAATAACCACCATAACCAAATTAATTCAGAGGAAGCATCTACAATAGCACGATATTCAGATTCGGTACTAGAGTGAGCAACAACAGTTTGCTTTTTGCTATGCCAAGAGATAAGAGAGTCACCTAGGAAGAAACAATATCCATTTGTAGACCGACGATCAATTGGATTTATACCCCCAATCAGCATCAGAGTAGCTAGACAACACCAATAAGGAGTCAGCAGAGAAGTGTAAACCATAAAAGAGAGGGCCTTTAAGGTAAAGTAAGTATCCGAAACACTACAGAGTAGTGACTGGAGCGAGGTGCAGACATAAACTAGCTCACTAAATGAACAACATATGAGATGTCAGGCCGAGTAGTAGTGAGATAGACAAGACTCCCAACAAGTTGTCGATACAAAATAGGATCAGCAAGAGGAGTGCCATCTAGAGGTGTATGTTTGCAATTGATTTCCAGGGAGTGGACTCTGTTTTGGTGTCAGTGATGCTACCACGAGAAAGTAAATCAGATGTATACTTGGCTTGTGACAATTAATAGCCGTTAGAAGATTGAGAAACTTCAAGACCCAGAAAATAGTTAAGATGACCAAGATCTTTCATCTCGAAATACCGGAAGCATCATCTCCTGTTATTATCATATCGTCAACATATATTAATAGAAGAACAATACCATGGTCAATTCATCGAATGAACAATGCCGAATCATGAGAACTAAAAAGAAAACCAAACTGAGCAAGAGTGGAACTGAATTTGGCAAACCAAACCCTTGGTGCCTGTTTTAATCCATACAAGTCTTTTTGAAGCTTACAAACTTTATGAGCATGATAACCAGGAGAAGGAAGCATATAAACTTCTTCTATTAAATCTCCATGAAGGAAGGTAGTAGACTACGAACAAATGTTAACTGAGCTACAGGAGCAAAGGTTTTTTCATAGTCTATACAATACTCTTAAGTGTATCCTTTGGCAACTAAATGAGCATTACAACGTTAAATAGTTCCATCAGAACGAGTCTTAATTTTATAAACCCATTTGCAACCAACAAGTGTCTTGTTGGGAGGAAGATCAACTAAATCCCAAGTATGAGTTTTCTCCAAAGCCTGAAGTTTCTCATTCATAGCTTGCTATCAAAGAGGGTCAGTATTTGCCTCCTGATAAGATCGAGGCTCATGAAGAGTAGCAATAGCAGAATAACAATGAAAATCTACAAGAGAATAGGGAGTTTCTCTTACCCGAGTAGAGCGGAGAAGAGGGTTGGCAGGAGTAGGGGCAGGTACAGGTGCAGGATCAACGCTGGTACAAATTCATAGGGATTATGTGGTAAGGAGTTATTAGTGAGTGCATCAGAATCACCTAGATGAGGACTTGGAAACAAATCAATGGAGGATTCAGTGAAAAAGAAGGAGTTAGTTTGGACAGAGTGGTGAAACTTTGAAAGAAAAGAAAACATGGTGTTTTCCCAAAAAACGACATGATGAGAGATGCGTAATCTATTGGATATAGGATCCCAACATCGAAACCCCTTGTGTTCAATCCCATAACCAATCAAACAACACAGACGAGCTCGGGTTGTAATTTTGTATGTTCATAAGGTTGTAAAAGTACGAAACAAGCACATCCAAAAGGTTTAAGAACGGAGTAGTCAGGAGGCTTACCAAACAATTTTTCAAAAGACGATAAATTTTGAAGAATTGAAGTAGGGAGTCGATTAATAGTATAAACAACATTAAGAGCAGCTTCCCCCCAAAACTTTTCAGGACATGATGCTGTAATTAGAAAAGCACGGATATAATTAAGAATATGGCGATGCTTTCGCTCGGCTCGGCCATTTTGCTGTGAGGTATGACGACGAGAACATTGAATCACAGTACCATGGTTATTTAAGAACTGAAGTAAAGAAGAATCTCAATATTCCATGGCATTGTTTGTTCTAAGAACTTTTTTGGCATAAGAAAACTGAGTTTTAATCATTTTGGCAAAGGTCATGTATATTTATGGTAGTTTAGAACGATATTTTAGAAAATATATCTAGGAGAAGAACCCTAAATATCAGAATGAATTAAGCTAAAAGGACTTTCTGAAATAGAACCATTATTGGAACAAGACAAGGCAGGTTGTTTTGCAAGCTGACAATGTAAATAATTAAATGACTCAACTTTAGTAGTGCCTAATAATCCACGAGAAATTAAAGGTTGGATTTTGTTGGCCGAGGCATGTTAAGTCAAAGATGCCATTGATAAATGGAAGATTTTGTGGTTGTACCAGCAGACACATAGTTTTGAGGAAAGTGAAGTGATGCAAGCTCAAATAATCAACCCACTTTGCGACCCATTCCAATAATCTGTACTGTTTGTTAATCCCATACGTTAACACCAGAAGAGGAGAAGATAATTGTTAGGTTTTTCTCTTATAACTAACCAACAGAGATAAGATTGAGTGTCAAATTAGGGATATGGTACGTTTCAGGAAGACTAAGATTGGATGTAGTGACATGACCAATATGAGTAATGGGCATTGTTGTACCATTTGCAGTATGGATTGGTGGCGAGGAAGAAACATTTGTTTTAGCAAAGAAAAATATTAATATTAGTGGTCATGATTACAGCACACAGAGTCAAAAAACCAATGAGAGTTATCCGGAGTAGCAGACATGGCAATAAAGGGATTGGAGGAGATAACCTGTTTAACCATTTCCTCGAGATCACTCACAGTAACAAAGGGAGACCCGATAGTAGCAGCAACAACAATTACAGAGAAAGAGCCAGGTTTGAACATAGTTTTAGATTTAGAGAACCCACCTTTTGGTCATGGAAGATGCATGGGACAATTTTCAAGAATATGGCCAAGAGCATGACAATATTTGCATTCTACAGTAGGGCAAGGAGCGAAAACATGACCTATTTGATGACAATTCTTACATGTTTGATTGCCGAATTTATGATGCGAGGACCGAGTGGTTGCAAGAGCTATGTTAATTTGAGATTTGTCCACATAGAGACAAGTTTCTTTAAAAATAATCTCTTGAATAGTAGTGTATAATGAAGGGAGTGGATTCTGATGTAGAAGAGAGGCTCGAACATATTCATATTCAGGTCGTTGAGCCATGATGAGGTGCAGGTGATCTTCACTGATGTTGGCCTGAGATAATTGATTCCAAATTGGTTGGACTTGAGCAAGGAAATCATTGACATGATTGACCGGATCCTTGTTTGAGACTATGAAGTGTAGTCCACAACTGATAGTAGTGGGCAAGTCTAGTGGTTTGATATTGATGTAGAACAAGTTGCGGAATCATACATGCTGAAGAGGGATCACCCGAAATTCAAAGGAAACTGAAATTTCGGCAACCGGGTCGTCGAAGTCGGAATGACACGAAACTCACCCAGTCAATGCGTTTCGTCGTTTGCGGAAGAAATTAGCAGCTTTGCTGCTGTCCTCGACCGGTTTTTGGCCAAATTCCTTCGTTTCGGCCCCGAAATCGTCATTTTTGCTATTTTAGAAAAGTTTCGTTTTTGCAATAACTTTTGATTTAAGAGTCCGAATTGACTTTGGTCAATTGGTACTCTCTCAGAATTCATAGGCCTTTCATATTCTGCATTTATCTCAAATTTGCCATTTATGGCAAATTTAATGTTTTATGTCCTTTCCTTTTTTGTATTGAATTAGGCTAGGGTTTTCACCTTAAGTATCAATGTAAACCCTGCAGCCGACTCAACTATCATTTTATTGAATAAACACTGAGTTTTATTGAGATTTATTCTCGTTATTGTTGATTTACGGAATATTGACGTTGGTCGTATTCCCTTGTGATTTTCTGCTGCGTCAATTGGTATCAGAGCACGGATTTGCCGAACTCGATGGCGAATAACGAAGCAGGAGACGAAAACTCTATTGGCGGAGACCATGGAGTAGAGGCCTTGTGGGTGGCAGTGGAGGAAACGCGGCAACAAGTAGCACAGATCTGTGAGATGCTTGCTGCCGGGATTAATCTCAACGCCAACAACAGGTCACCGGTTGACAGGGTTCGCGCTGAGGGAGTTGCCCGAGGCCAACCTGTTGATAGGAGACGAGCACCTTGCATACAACTCGACAGTGATGATGATTCAGATGAAGAGGATGCTATGGGGTACAGTTTACCTCCACCTGCGAGGAGGCCAAGGGAGCAGGACAATTATCGACTGAAAGCAGACCTGCCCAGTTTCAATGGGAATCTGCGAATTGAGGATTTCCTTGATTGGGTCACCGAAGTGGAGAGGTTCTTTGAGATGATGGAGATACCAGAGGAGAAGATGGTGAGGTTTATGGCGTTCAGGTTGAAAGGAGGGGCTGCGGTTTGGTGGGATCAATTGCAGAAAAATCAGCAGCGGCAAGGGAAGGCGCTTGTGCGGACATGGCGTCGGATGAAGCAGTGATGATAGGGAGGTTTTTGCCTCCAGATTATGAGCAATACATGTTTCAGTCACTCCAGGACTGCTCACAAGGGTCCAGATCCGTGTTTGATTATACCGTGGAGTTTTTGCGACTCTTAGAACGAAACAACCTTAATGAAACAGAGGGGCAGCGTGTATCCAGGTACATGAATGGGTTGAAACCATCATTGCGCGATAAAATTGGTCTGCAGGTGGTGTGGACTGTGGAGGAGGCTCACAACCTTGCGTTGAAGGCTGAATTGATGGAGCGAAGGGGAGGATTTTCGGGTTTCCATCGAAACAACCCAGAACCATCATTTAGTCATAGAGACAAGGGTGGTGGCAGCAGCAGCAATAGCCCAGCAGGGTTGTTGAATCAGGGCAAAGAGGGAGGCAGCAGCAGCAGCAATCCCCCAGCCCAAGTAAACAGGGGTATGCCGCGAAACCCGAACCCGAACCAGAACACAAACTTGAACTCCAACCCATATGCTAGACCTGCACCTGGGGTCTGTTATCGCTGCCGAAAACCAGGGCATATGTTTAATGCTTGCCCAGATAGGCGCAGGCCTGTCAACTGGATTGGGGGGGAAGAAGAGGGTTCAGGTGCTGCGGAAGACGACGCAGGAGAGGATGACTGTTACGAGGGGGTTGAGTTCGCTGAAGAAGATGGGGAGCGAGTGAATTTTGTGGTGCAGTGCATACTTTACACCCCAAGGCAGGAGGAGACCGGGCAGCGGAATAACATATTCCGTTCATTTTGCACCGTGAGTCAAAAGGTGTGCGATCTAATTGTGGACAGCGGGAGTTGCGAGAACTTCGTTGCAAGGGGTTTAGTTGAGCACCTAAAGCTGCCAACCGAGAAGCACCCAACCCCTTACACAATCGGCTGGATTAAGAAAGGACCCACGGTGAAGGTAACTGAAATCTGTCGCGTTCCTATTTCCATTGGCAAAATATATAAGGATGATGTAGTTTTCGATGTGATTGATATGGATGCTAGCCATGTGTTGTTGGGTCGTCCATGGCAGTATGATATGGACATTACTTATAAGGGGCGGGATAATACATATTTGTTCACATGGGGGTCACATAAAATTGCTATGGCTCCTTATAAAAAGAAGGCGTTGTCCGGTAAGACTGCTGAAGTGGAGAAGCAGTCATTTTTGACAGTGTCCAGTTCGGATACGGAGTTTGTGGCAGATATTAGGAGTGCACCAGAATTTTATGCGCTAGTAGTGAAGGCCCTTGTGGTGGAAGGGGAAGTTGAGACTTCGGTAATAGTTCCTGACCGGCTGAAGCCAGTAATAGATGAGTTCAGGAATATCACTTCGAACGAATTACCAAATAATTTACCGCCCTTGAGAGATGTCCAGCATCACATAGATCTCATACCAGGGTCCAGCTTGCCAAATCTGCCTCATTATCGGATGAGTCCGAAAGAGAATGAGGTGTTGCGGGAGAAAATTGAAGAGTTGCTGCGGAAGGGTTTTATCCGCGAGAGCATGAGTCCGGGCGCGGTTCCTGCATTGTTGACGCCGAAGAAAGACAGGAGTTGGCGTATGTGTGTGGACAGCCGCGCCATCAATAAAATAACGGTGAAATATCGTTTTCCAATTCCCCGCCTAGATGACATGTTGGATCAACTTGAGGGTTCGAAGTTGTTTTCGAAAATTGATCTTCGCAGTGGGTATCACCAGATTCGGGTCAGGCCAGGGGACGAATGGAAGACAGCTTTCAAGAGCAAAGATGGGTTGTTTGAGTGGCTAGTCATGCCATTCGGGTTGTCAAACGCGCCCAGCACATATATGCGCGTAATGAACCAGGTTTTGAGGCCTTTTGTAGGGAAGTTTGTTGTTGTTTATTTCGATGACATTCTTATCTACAGTAAAACCGAGGATGAGCATGTGGAGCAGTTGAGAGAAGTGTTGTCGGTACTACAGGAAAATTAGTTGTTCCTTAATTTGAAAAAATGCAGCTTCATGACGGATAGCCTGTTATTCTTGGGGTATGTAGTGAGTTCAGAAGGGATTCATGTGGATGAAGAGAAGATCCGCGCAATCAGGGAATGGCCTGCACCGAAGACAGTGAGTGAGGTTTGGAGCTTCCACGGTTTAGCCACCTTCTACCGCCGATTTATTTGGAATTTCAGTACTGTCATGGCACCGATAACCGAGTGCATGAAGAAGGGCAGATTTCTGTGGGGAGAAGAGGCAGAAATGAGCTTTGCTTTGATAAAAGAAAAGCTATGCACCGCACCAGTATTGGCCCTTCCCAGTTTTGAGAAGATTTTTGAGGTTGAATGTGACGCGAGTGGGGTGTGGATTGGGGTTGTACTATCCCAGGAGAAGCGACCAGTAGCCTTCTTCAGTGAGAAGTTGAGTGAGGCTCGTCAGAAGTGGAGTACTTATAACTAGGAGTTTTATGCGGTGGTCCGAGCTTTGAAGCATTGGGAGCACTATCTGGTGCAGCGGGAGTTTGTTTTGTATACTGATCACCAAGCTCTGAAGTTTATTAATAGCCAGAAGCACCTGGATAACATGCATGTCAGATGGGCAACTTTCCTTCAAAAGTTCCCTTTTGCTATTCGACACAAGTCTGGTACTTTGAATCGGGTTGCCGATGCGCTGAGTCATCGTGCCAATCTGTTGGTGACATTGGCTCATGAGGTAGTGGGGTTTGAGTGCCTGAAGGAGCTGTATCAGGAGGATGAGGACTTTAAACAAATCTGGGCGAAGTGCATTGAGAAACAACCCGTCAGCGATTTTCATGAGAGCGAAGGCTTTCTGTTTCGCGGAAATCGTTTGTGTATACCCCGGATGTCGCTGCGCGAGAAATTGATCCGTGACCTTCATAGGGGCGGATTGAGTGGCCATTTGGGCAGGGACAAAACAGTGGCTAGCTTGGAGGAGCGGTATTTCTGGCCGCAGCTGAAGAGAGATGTCGGCAATTTCGTGCAGAGGTGCTATGTGTGTCAGGTGTCTAAAGGTCAGTCACAAAATACTGGTCTTTATACACCTTTACCCATTCCTAATGATATTTGGGAGGATTTGTCCATGGATTTTATGTTGGGGTTACCTCGTACCCAGCAAGGAGTGGATTCTGTTTTTGTGGTTGTTGACAGGTTTTCGAAGATGGCCCATTTTATACCCTGCCAAAAGACCTCAAATGCATCGCACATAGCGAGATTATTCTTCAGGGAGGTGGTCCGGCTTCATGGGGTGCCACAATCAATTACTTCTGACCGCGACACGAAGTTCCTTAGTCACTTTTGGGTGATGTTATGGAAGATGTTTCAGACTTCGCTGAATCGGAGCACAACCGCGCACCCGCAAACTGATGGGCAAACAGAGGTGACAAACCGGACTTTGGGGAATTTGGTTCGCAACATTTATGGAGATAAACCGAAGCAATGGGATCATGCGTTGCCACAGGCTGAGTTTGCTTATAACAGTGTCGTTCATAGCGCGACGGGAAAGACTCCTTTTGCCATGATATATGTGACACCACCGAGACACACAGTGGATTTAGTTCGTCTACCCAAGGGAGGTCCAGGATTTAGTATGGCTGCTGAGAACATGGCTACACAAGGCCAGGCCGTGCAGGAAGAAGTGAGGCAGAGGCTGGAAGCAACAAATGCTAAGTATAAGGCTGCGGCGGATAAGCACCGGCGTCGCAAGGTGTTTGAAGAGGGTGATTCAGTGATGGTTTTCTTGCGCAAAGAAAGGTTTCCCGTAGGGACTTACAACAAGATGAAGCCCAAGAAGTATGGTCTGTATCAGGTTTTGAAGAAGATCAACGATAATGCCTATGTGATTGATCTTCCCGAAACAATGGGCATTTCCAAGACTTTCAATGTTGCAGATTTGTTCCAGTTTCACGCGGAGGAGCCATTGTATCCTGATTCCGATCCAGAACATAACTCGAGGTCGAGTTCTTCTCAAGTAGAGGAGTCTGATGTAGAACAAGTTGTGGAATCATACATGCTGAAAAGGGATCACCCGAAATTCAAAGGCAACTGAATTTCGGCAACCGGGCCATCGAAGTCGGAATGACGCGAAACTCACCCAGTCAATGTGTTTCTTCGCTGCTGTCCTCGACCGGTTTTTGGCCAAATTCCTTCGTTTCGGCCTCAAAATCGTCATTTTTGCTATTTTAGGAAAGTTTCGTTTTTGCAATAACTTTTGATTTAAGAGTCCGAATTGACTTTTTTCAATTGGTACTCTCTCAGAATTCATAGGCCTTTTATATTCTGCATTTATCTAAAATTTGCCATTTATGGCAAATTTAATGTTTTATGTCCTTTCCTTTTCTGTATTAAATTAGGCTAGGGTTTTCACTTTAAGTATCAATGTAAACCCTGCAGCCGACTCAACTATCATTTTATTGAATAATCACTGAGTTTTATTGAGATTTATTCTCGTTATTCTTGATTTATAGAATATTGACGTTGGTCGTATTCCTTTGTGATTTTCTGCTGCGTCAGATATCAATTAGCCAAGAAATCCCAGACTTCTTTTGTAGAGTCATAATTTGCAAATTGTATGTGAATAGCTGGTACTAAGGTGTTGTGAAACCATGTAATAATCTGATGATTTGCAAATTTTGTATCAGATTCATCTTTCTTTTTGGCTGGTTTAATGATATCTCCAGTAACACTACGCCATAGTTCATGAACAATTAAGAAATTTTTCATTCCTTGAATCCAGAGATTATAGTTTGATCCAGACAAAACAGTTGTAATGGGTTATGAAATACCATATTTTTCCATGACGATGACAGGGAGTAAAACACAAGGCAGGCACACGGAAACTGTCTTGCGGTAATCTACCTCTGATGATCTGAGATTGGGACAAGAAAACTGGAAAGGGATAACTGGGGTGGCGGTCAGTAGCCAATCTGGAGAAGAGAAGGAAGAGGTGTGGCTGGCGGCAGTAGGAGAACGAGAAGATGCAGAGAATGGATGCGAGGGTTGCGCTGGAGGCAGACGGGAAAAACAGGGAGCAGAGGAGGGACGACTGGTGGTGGCAGCAACTGCAGCTGCTTGCCGGAGAAGAAGAAACGATAAAAACGAGGGCTGAGGAGGGGTTGGCGACGCAGCTGGAGAGGAAAAGGGACGACTGGGGAGAGTAATTAATTACCCGTAGGTTAATTAATACGCAAAGTTCAATGAGGTTAATTTGCAGAGAAGCACAGACCATGAACACAGATTATTGCAGAGGCATAGAGACGGAAGAACAAGAAAAAGAGTTGCAGAGAATTATGTATATTACTTTGAATAACTCACTTGTGCAGAGACCTATATAGATTGGTCCAAGAAAGAAGAAGGAAAGGGTGGGGAGCCACTGTGGAGGAGCTTGGTCTTGGTCTGGTGGTTAGTCGGTGACGGTGATGGTGGCTTGAAACGGAAGGGGAAGTATAAGGGAAGGGTGGTTGGCAGGAGGTGAGGCTTCAGTGGCTGTTAATGATTAAGGGAGACTGATCGGCGAAGGACAAAGACAGTTGTGAGGCTGGTTTTGGTGGGGGAAAGGGAATCGAAAATGTGGTCCGGTGAGGGGGCTGAAATTTTTTTTTTTTGAATAAATTCAAAAATGGATTAAAAGAATGAGAAGGAAACAAACAGGGAGCCTGCTAGCTCCGGCCACAAGGCTCGGGCAAGGGAGCAGGAAAAAAAACAAGAAACAGGCTAGCCCGAGGGCCTAAGGCCTGCAAGAGAGCTAAAGGGCTCAAAAGAAAACCCTAAAAGAAAAGAAGACTCCAGCGGCCCACTACCAGGCTAAACTGGGGCACCGAAAGAAAAAGGAAAAGGGAAGCTATGGGCCTAAAATACAGGAGCCCAAACAAACTAAACACAGGGGCCTAAACATCAGGAGCCCAAAACAAAGGGCTGAAAACAAAGCCCTATCACAAAACCAAAACAAAGCAAAACCAAGGTCTGAAAACAAGCCCTATCTGCAGATGGCCTTTTCTCCCCTTCCTCATTACCAAGACGATGGAGGGCATCGAGCACAGGACCATGCATAGACGAGAAGACCAACGATTCTAACTTGGAAGCTGACGATCCGTTGGCCTCAAAGATCCCCACCTAGAGAACAAGAGATCATATCCTCCATTTTACTCGAGCATAATCTGGGATGTGCCCTTTGTATTGCATCAGCAACAGCCTTATTTGAATGATTGCCTCATGCAGGAGAACCTCTACTGGTTTGTTCTTGGCCTGGAAAATTCTGAGATTCCTTTCAGTCCATATGAAGTATATGGACGTGGCTAGAGTGTGCTTAGCTAGGATACTGTTGAACCTCTTCTTTTTGTTGAATTTTTTCCTCGCCCATCGGAGGATGTCTGCCCAGTTAGTAGACGGCCATTGATGGTTTGCGTGGGATGTAAGTCTGGTCCAAAAAGAGTCCGTGTATCTGCATTTGAAAAACAAATGGTCATGGGACTCAGTTTCTAAAGCACAGAGCACAAACATTCTTGTTCCAGTAAAATTTCCCATTATCGGTCTGTCCATTGTTGACAGCCTCCCCATAGAAGCCAGCCAAAGAGTCCAAGAGTATCGAGGAACATGGCCATGGTACCAAATCAAACCATGCAGGTTGAAGACGCCATTAGTTTTCCTTAAGATATTCCAAGCTGAAGCAATGGAGAAGTTTCCCGAGGCATGAGTTGACCAAATAATTTTGTCCTCGTGACTTCGATGAGGAAGGAAGTTTACAGTGCTCCAAGCTTGTTGCAGATCCCTGTTTTCCCTTGGAAATTCCCATTCTCCGTTCCTGATGATGTCTTTGACCTTGGCGTTCCACCCTAGACCAGTTGAAGCCAGAATACCGGCAGGGAAAGAGTCATAAAGATTTTTACCGTCGGGGAGCCAGTAGTCGAACCACAAGGATGTTCCCTTCCCATCCCCTATCTTGGATCTGAAAAGGCCCTTGCACCATTGTCTGCTGTTCATGATCTTCCTCCATGCCCAAGATGATTTAGCTGGAGCTTTAACTTCCCAGAAGTTATGGCCTTTTAGAAGAACCGTGTGCACCCATTCTGTCCAGCTAGACCCACTTTTGGTGAGAATACGCCAGATAAGCTTGAGCAGAGCTGCATTGTTCCAATCCTGCATGCGCTTGATGCCTAAGCCCCCCTCTTTCAAAGGGTAACAGATCTTATCCCAGCAAACTTTGGCTCCATGTTTTTCCAACGAGGAGCCTCACCATAGGAATCTAGCCATAATAGACTCAATGTTTTTTGTAACTCCTGCATGAAGGATAAACATACTGGACCAGTAAACCTGCATAGAGAAAAGAGTTGATTTTATGAGCTGAAGTCTGCCAGCGTAGCTTAGAGAAGCTGAAGTCCAGAGCTTTATGCGAGTTGTGATGGTTTCCACCAACTTGTTACAGTCATTTTTAGTGAGGCTCTTCGTGATCAGGGGGACCCCCAGGTACTGGATAGGAGGAGTTCTGATGTGCACATCTAGCTGCTCCTGAATCTCCTGTCTTAACTGCTCACTTGTTCCTGTAATGAAAAGGGAGCTTTTCGCAAGGTTTATGCTCATCCCAGACTTATCCATAAAATCATTCAAGGCCTGCTTGATGATCCCAACCGAGACTGTATCAGCGTGGCTAAAAATAAGGATGTCATCTGCAAAACAAATATTTGTTATGTTGTTAGGCTTACATCTCCAGTGAAATTTGATCAGGTGAAAGAGAAAATAGGATAAGGTTGAGGGTTTGGTCACGGTGTGCGCACTTTGCTGAGCTTTTTTATATAATAAATTGATTGATTATTTTGCGTATTTTTATTGATTAGCTATATATTTAATCAGTAAAATTGTAATTAATAAATTCCATCAAAAATAAGTTATTTGTTTGTTGGATTGAAGTGATTGGATATTGTGTATGTTTTATCTGTTTGGTGAATTATTTCACCAGCAAATCATTAAATTGCAATTGATTAAATATAGCACAGATGAGCGATTTGCTTTTTGCAACAAATAATTTGATTGTTTAGGTAATGATTGCAATCAAATAAATTCATTAAAGATTAGCTTGAGCAGTGATACTTGAGAAAAAAATACAAAACAATTAGCATGCGCAATATCAAAAGAACACCTAAGAGACTGTTCATGTTAATTGTATCAAAATACAAACATCCTTGAAAAAACAAATTGCATGTGCAGTAAGGAGCTGTTTGACACTGTGTTTCAAAAGCGCTTTTGAAAAAAATATATTTTTTACTTTAAATTAATTTTTTTCGATCATTTTCATGTGCTGATATCAAAAATTATTTTTAAATAATAAAACAACATTATTTTGATGTATTTCTAAATAAAAAGCACTTTTAAAAGCAATCTCAATCACACTACCAAACAGGCATTAATACAATTAACATGAACAATATCAAAAGAACACCTAAGAGACTGTTCATGTTAATTGTATGAAAAGAACATATAAGAGGACGTGAAATGCACTGTTACATGGCATAGTAAAATGAGTGTGGCTGAACAGTGATTTCACGATCTCATTTAGTTGTATGTCTTTTTTTTTTAATCAAATAATTTTTTTGCGTTGAAAAAAAACTATGGTTCCGGCCGCGACAAAGCGCGGGTAAGTGGCAAGTATTATTTATAATTTTAAAAAATATCTTTTTTTGGATCAAATGATTTTTTTATGTTGAAAACAAATACGGTTCTGACTGCAATAAATTGCAGGTAAGTGGCTAGTATTATTTATAATTTATAAAAATTATTTCTTGCATGCATAGCAAAACAATTAGCATGAACAGTATAAAAAAAAAGACCTAAGCGACTATTCATGCTAATTGTATGCAAATGGCACATAAGTGGGCGTGAAATGCACTGCTACAGTCCATAGTAAAATAAGTGTGGTTGAACAGTGTTTTCATCACCTCATTCAGCCGTGTGTATTTTTTTTCGGAGCAAATGATTTTTTCGCGTTGGAAAAAATATGATTCTGACCACGACAAAGCGCGGGTAAGTGACTAGTATTATTTATGATGTAAAAAAAATTATTTCTTGCATGCGCAACAAAACAATTAATTATTTATAATTTTAAAAAATTATCTTTTTCTCGGATCAAATGATTTTTTTGAATTGAAAAAAATATGGTTTCGGTCGCGACAAAACGCAAGTAAATGGCTTGTATTACTTATAATTTTAAAAAAAAATATTTCTTACATGCACAACAAAACAATTAGTTATTTATGTATGTATAAAAAAAAAACAACCCCTTCTACATCTGGCATGTCAACAACACTGTTAATGCTAATTAATTTGAATGAACAGTAGCTCAAAATAATAACCAAGAGGAATTTGCTATGAAAACAACCCTTTCTGCATTTGACACACCAATAGTACTGTTCATACTAATTAATTAATGACTAAGAGGAATTGAAATGTACTATTCAAATCCATAGTGAAATGAGCATGAATGAACAGTGATTTCACGACTTAATTTAGTTGTGGGTATAATAAGACTAAAACATTTTGTACCATTTAAAAAAATAAGATAAAACAATATTATTTTTATTTCGATTAAAATTCTAGTCTATTCTAGATTTTTCAGTAAATTCCAGCTAAAATGTGTCAGTATCACTCTGCATGCGCCGTTTTGGCCTTGAAAAAAAAAAAGAACGGCTATGGCTACTTGACTGACCGATTGTACAGACTTCCCACGTGAATCATTCGTAATTTTCAAAGCTACTTTCTCCTTTCTCTCTAATTTATTTAAAGCTCCGCAGATACACACTCAGGAATTTATGAAATAATTATTTTTTTATTTGTTTTTATTTCCATTTTAGCTTAGCACGGATGTTGGAATAATATGTAAGAAGCTTGGATTCCCCCCTTTTCTCATCTTTTCTTTTTTAAATTAAAATTTATTTATTTTGGATTACTTCTTTTTTTACAGAAAAAAATAGAAGCTCGGGGTGGCATGGATTTTTTTTTTTTTAAATCGAACTAATAATGCAAAAAATCTAAAAAATAAAATATCATCGATTTGATTTTTTTAACATAAAAATAAAGTGAAATTTTTTTTTATGTTGAATTTGAATTATATTTGTTAAATTAATATTTTAATTTTTTTCATATATATAATTAATTAATTAATTATATATAAACAGTACAACACCGAAACAGAC
The DNA here is from genome assembly GCA_964035475.1 of Salix caprea. Taxonomy (NCBI): domain Eukaryota; kingdom Viridiplantae; phylum Streptophyta; class Magnoliopsida; order Malpighiales; family Salicaceae; genus Salix; species Salix caprea. The sequence goes on from OZ037746.1 coordinate 10,131,027, forward strand.
CATCGAAACGCTCCGAAACCAAAACATTCTGTTCCAATTGAAAAAAAGAAACATCAACCGAAATGGAATTGACAACCTTGGTTCTGCATCCAAATATTTTTTGTTTTTTTATATATAAAAAATATAAACATCCAATCAAAGCTAAAAATTTTAAAAAAAAAAAACCTAAACAAAAATTATTGTAGATTTTAACAATAAAATTATCATTTTACCTCTCGAACCAAAACATTTAACCCTCGGACCTGGGAGCATTTTTGAGATTGTATTTTCATATTGTTTGGAATTTTTTGTTATTTTTCATTTGAAATTGCACAGTGAAACTACCATTTTACCCCTATGAGCTGAAAAAAGACGAGGAACAGTGGGGGGTGTTTTCGGTTTTTCACATATTCGTGCACAATGAAACTACAAAAATACTCCCTGAAAATACAAAAATAAAGGTCTGGAGTTAGGGGCATTCTGGTACTTTCATGTTCAGTTTTTCGTGGTTATTGCTGGATACAAGGGTGTATAGGTAATTTATCATTTATTTATTTATTTTGGAATTACTGCAAGCACGTTGAAGACACTCCAACAGTGCTTCGCATGCAGTGGCTATAGGTCTTGTAAAATGTTCGATCGTCGTGTCAAAAGGTGCGACTCCATGTCCTCTTCCTCCCAGTGCGCCACGTGGTGGGATAAAGGCGGTTGTCAAGCCTTTATTATAGTGTTCTTAATACAAGTATTTTTTTTTATTTGTATGTGGATTTATAATTAATCAATATTGTTGAAGTTTGTTAATTCTAACTTCTTATTAAGCCCAAATTTTATTTTATTTGATTACATGATTTTTATTATCCATTTAAATGCATAAATTTATAGTGGTAGCACTCTATAATATTGTCAAATATTAAGCTATATTTCACCATCTTCTAGAACCCATTTATTTATTTATTTTTGTAGTTGGAAAGCATTTTTGCAAAACAATAAATGACTTTTTTAGACTTTAAATTAATTTTTTAGTGTTTTAAAATTATTTTTATGTGTTGAAATTAAAAATATTTTTTTAGTTTTTTTTTTTAAAAATTACCATTATCACATTATCAAACAAATTTTATATCATAAATATAACTTAGAGAGTGTTTAAGAGAGTAGTAATAATTGTTTTCCAAAGTGTTTTTACTCATTAAATATATCAAAATAATATATAGTTTTTTTATTTTTTAATATGCTTTTCGACGTCAACATATTAAAAAACATAAAAAAATAATTTTAAATGATTTGTTTCTAAATTTTGAAAAATAAAAAAAAGGTTCAACCACAACCAAACATATCCTAAGTCATGACGTAAACCCTAAAAATCAACGAAGCGTGAAACGGGTGATATCGCAGCACGTAGGCAACACATCGGAACCCTTACCATACCGTAACACTCACGCCCCAAACAAAGTATATAATAATAAAAAACTGATTATATAGAGAGAAATATTCCCGGCCCTCACGATCAAGACAGCGTCTTAAAAAAGCAAAGCTCCGCCTCCTCCTCCTCCTCCGCCGAGGTTTTTCGCCATTTAATCAAAGCCCAAAGCGAATCGATCATGACAGGAAAGGCTAAGCCAAAGAAGCACACAGCAAAGGAGCTCGCTGCGAAGTTAGATGCGGCGACAACAAACAGAGGTGGAGGAAAAGCAGGGCAAGCAGACAGGACAGGGGTGGAGAAGGGAGGCCATGCCAAATATGAGTGCCCTCACTGCAAAATAACAGCCCCTGATCTGAAAACCATGCAGATCCATCATGAAGCTCGACACCCAAAGCTCCCTTATGAGGAAGACAAGCTTGTCAATCTTCATGTTGTTCATGTCGCTGAGCCTTCCAAACCTCGTCCCGGTGTTAAAGGAAGCCACAAGAAGTGAAGCTAATTACTAGAAATAATAACAATAATAGTATTAATTACTTTTGTTGTTGTTATTGTTGTTAATCGTATCTTTTCCCTTTATTTTCGTTTCTGGGTGTGTTTGGATGATGTTGTTATCTTTTCAAGGATGATGGTATTTTGAAATAATTTCTCTTCCTCTAATCCTTCGATGTCTTAGCCCCAATATGATTGTTCGTAGTATAATAGAGAGATGATTATCAAGCGGTCATGTCATATGGTTATTTCCCAAAATTTAATGCTGCTCTTTTCTGATTTGGTTAAATCTTGGATTTTGTTCCCTATTCTGTGATGCTGATGTTATAGCTGCGTGTTTATCAACTAAATTAATGAGATGTGTATTTAAAATTACTTGTTGGAAATTGATAGGCATGAAACTAGCCACGATTGCCAGCGTAGCAGCAGTGTGCTGCCAGGAAAAGATGAGGGAAAGTTTCTTCTTCTCTCTCTTTCTCGATGGGAATTGAATAGCCCCTTCTTTGGTGCCTTAGGAATGTCGCCTGGAAGGAATTGCCTGTTGGTCTGTGAATGAATAGACTGAAGGAGTGTAATCTTGTAACTTGCTGAGCTGAAATTCACCTCCGAACTTTAATATCCAGTCCAAACCCTGAAGTTCACTGTGTTCTTATTGCTTTTGAAATTATGATTTTCTCTAGGATGTTTGCATGTGAAATTTAGAAGATACGTGCTTTTGGGTTCATAACATGGATTATTTTACTTGTCCATTTTGATTGTATTCTGTAATTTTAGGGTAGGGATCTGCATATCATCTTCACTGGAGAAGAGGGCTGGCTACTGATTAGGCTACTGTCTGCGCATTGGATCATTTAAGTCTTCTACGATCCTTCACAGGTATGCCCCTAGGGGATGACTCTCTAATTTATGATCAAATACATTCAAGCTAGGTGGATCATATCCAGTGGTGAAGATAAAAAGCTTACCAGTGAATGAATTTTGCATTCGAGAGATAGAATCAGGACTATCTGCTTCGATGAGCTGTTGGTGCTTGCTCCTAGATTGTTTTTGATCACATATAGATCCTTCATGGTTTCTAGCTTTGGGAAACAAGTATTGGTTTTCTGTAGTTCTTAACTAAGGTGATAATCATAGCAGGGCAGGATGATTTTCATTTATTTTTGTTTTTTGTTTCCTTTCTACTTGTGTGTTTATCTACAGAGAGGATGGTGAGGATATTACTGTTAGGGCCTCTTTCATGGTGATTGGGGCATTGGCAGCAGCCATGGTGCCCTAGATAGGGGGTTTCAAGATCTGAAACCCGAGAGAGAGAGAGGGAGAGAGAGCAAGTTCTTTTGTGGATCGGTAAGAGGAAGAGGAAAATGGGTTTGAAAGAGAAAAATTATGAAAGAATTTAAGAAGTTATAACACTATATTTCGCAATCAACTTTAATTACCAGGCAAAATTTAATATTGTGGTCAAAATATGATATAATTAGACGTAATTCCTTTTGCGGTGAGTGATAAAAAATAATTAAATTATATTTCTTTTAATTTCAAGTTAAAAAAAATCGATGACAACAAAGGGTCAATTTATATTTTTTTCATGGGAAAAATACGTCACCAAAAAAACATTTTTGCAAACCAGGGTATCCGGGTCACCTTACACGCGTCACGAATAATCCTAGGACCTATTTTTTTAACATTTTTTTTTATTTTTTTCCCTACTTGTATATTTTTTTTATAACCGGGGTGTTTGGGTCAGCTTACGCGCACCACGACTATTATTATTATTATGAAAAAAAGTAAAACAACTCGCTCAAACACTGTGCACACACTCACAAAACATTGTGGATTACTATAGTGTATTAACGATTTCGCCCCTCAGTGCACCTCAGCCTTTGCCTCGAAATCAAGGATATTTTTTAATTTTTCACGGGACCGGTTGACATTATAAGATTATTTGGATGTAGTTTTGTATTTTCTATGTATTTTTATACAGTAAAATAATCATAATACTCATTAATAAAACAAAAATGCACAGGAACCGCCGATGGCATTAAGGTTATCGCACATATTTTTTTAAATAGCTAAATACAAATTTACCCTATATATATATATATATATATATATATATATATATATATATGACCTATTTATGATTTTCAAGAAATGATAATTTACTACCTGTATTCTAAAATATTTTTAATATAATAATACGAGGAATAAATTTTAACAATTAAAAAAAAATTCTTTTTTAAACAACAATAACGGTGTCATTGATAGTATGACCAATAATAATTATAATATTAATTATGTATAATAATATTTTATAATGATAGCTATAATAATTGTGACATAAATTCATTGGTCAATGTTATTTTTATGAAAAATAACTTTCGCGTCTTTTTTTATTTAAGATATTTCAGATCTCATATCACGAAAAAAATATGCGAAACCACACAGACAAGACATGTCAAAAAATTGTGCCAAATTATCTACAATAATAAAATAAAAAATTGCCCTGCATTTTGCCACAGTCAGCACCGAATTTTTTAACATGTAACAAAATTGTTAATGGTTCTAAATTTTTATATATATTATTTTTGGGACTTTTTTCTTAAAAAATAGGAGAGAATAATTATATATTATAATATTTTATTCATATTAACGTCTTAAAATATATATAAAAATTTGAAATGACTTTTCTTTAAAAATCTCACATTAATTTAATTTAAGTGTTCTAATTTTTTTTTAATATAATAATATGAAGAAAAGATCTGAAAAAATAATCTTTGATAAATTTTAGCAGATGCTAACAAACAATTATTATGTTGCAGGCAACAAATAATATATTTTTAGTCAATTTGATCAATTGCAGTTTTGCTATCTACCAATTAAATTATTATCAAAGTAGTTAAACAAAATCATCAATCAATTTTTTTTAATTTCATCCTTTAAAATTATATTATTTGCATGATTTGTTTATTTATTTTTTAAAAATTCTTCTCACTTGACATGCTCTCATGAGAAATGTAAAATTAAGGATTGGTGACGTAAAATAGAATTTTAGATTGTATTTAAAAAAATAAAATAACAAGGGTTAAAATCAAAACAAAAGGCATGAAAAACTAGATTTGGTTTCTGTTGTTTGGGATTTTTATATTCTGGTCTCAAACTTTATTTTTATTTTTTTCAAGTCTTTGGATGTTGATAGAGAAGAGATGAGATCATTGAAAAAGGTCAAGGGAAGAATACAAAATTATAGATTGACTGCCCAAACTCAATCGATCATATGATTTCATCAAGCTTCCACGAACACAAAATCAAAACCCGATGATCCCAGATGCAATGTTTGAGTTTGACAACTTCAAAATTATCCGAACCAGGCAACATTATCAAATAGGAACTTCCCTTGCGTTGCCCCTAGAAAGCATATTTTCTTGGAGTTAAGAAAATGAAGTGGATAATTCCAAGCAAGTATTCACACAAAAGGAAGCAGCATGGCAATGAGGTGCCTCTCATTTGAGACAAAAACATGCATAAAATGATCACATCAGCAGGAAAAGCAGCAACTTCGTTCTTGCAAGAAAATATTATAGCCATAAGTGGTATCATCATCATCATCATCAACAACAACAACAACAACAAAGGGTTCCAGGGCATACAAAATATTATGAAAGCTGGAGATTTATGAGTTGTTATTATCCCAGCACAGTATTCTCAACATATGATCCACCTGCACTTATTCCTCTTCCTCAGCTTCTTCCAGCCAGTTAACAAAGGGTTCCAGGGCCTTCACAAAGGTTTGCCTGTACCATTCCCAACATATGAAATATTAGCTTCATTAATGTAGAGCAAAATGCCAAAGAATATAAGACGCCTAAACTCATGTGGAATATACAGAACACCCAACCTAAAATAGTGTTGCATATAGTATTGGAATGGAACCAGGCCACTAACCTTTTCATGTCATAATGGAAAGGTTAAATATCGCACTTTTAACTACTAAGAAAGATGTTATACCAGGTTTTCTATTTTTTATTTCCGATTATTCTTCTCCTCCAAAAAGAAAACTTCATCCCATAGTATGAAAGAGTATAGAACTTAGCGTTCGCGATGCCAAAAGTGAAGAAACATGGATAACTTTGAGTGAAATCACACAGCAAACCTTGGCCAGAGGGTTTTTAAATTCAGTTAACAAGAACCTTGTTTGTTTTTATGTTGCCTGATAGAGTGGATGAATTGAGCTTGCATACCTGCCCTTGGGATTTGTTCCTTTGCGGAACCAGTGCAGAATGGTGTCTTCTGCAAGCACGTCCTGATCATAGAGAGACCTCACTATCTCAGGAAATAGCTTCATCAACTTAGCATCCTCATAGCATTGCATCTGAACTTTGTACAAGAGTTCCAGTTCAAGTTTGCCATTGATGCAAAATGTATTCAAGAGTTCTGCCCATGTCTTTACCTGCTTCATGAAAAGAAAACTCATCACAGACAGCATTGTTTCACTAGGTTACAACGGGTGACCTAATCAATAAGCACAGTTGCCACAATCTAACAGGGAACTTCGTACTTAACCATATCCACTCATGCAAAGATTTTTAACCAAAATTGTCCTTTTCAAGCACATACAATTAGCCCATGAACTGCACTCTGAAATAAGGCAATGACAGTCTACCTAATCATGATATGGGAAAGCATTCAAAAGTTCACAAAGGTGGGCACCAAAACTCTAACCGATTGATCAAAAGAAGATAATGATAAAAACAGCTAAGAAATAGGGATGGCAAATTAATTTGTACACGATGGATACCTACCTGAATGGATGGGGTTTTATGGACAGTTACCTTATTTAAAGGGTAATGGATAGGGTTTAGATATTGTCAAACCCAACCCAAGACCCAGCCCAGACATTTGTATTATATCATTTATATGATAACAAGTCCTTGGAGGACTTGAGCCCTGTTTGTTTTTGCTTGTGCAACTCAATCTTCTCTTCGATGTGATTTCTACAAATACTAGGTGTGGAGCTTTGGTTTATCCTCCTCCAAGGCAGGACTTTTAGAAATCTATCCCACATCCACATCCCAAGAGAAAATCCACGTCATTCTAGCCTTAGACACTCATCAATATTCCCTAAACAGCCTCCCACACATACCTAATCAATCCTACAGCAATTAACTATCAAAGATTAAGCCTAAAGTCCCCTAAAAAATGATTATTTTACTATTCAAACAGCCCCTATATTCAGACCCAGAACAGGCCCATAAGCATCCTGCATCATCTAGTCAATTTTCCTTTCTAACCGAAGTATTTCATTCATTTGCATCAACATGAGCACACAAGTTCACAAAAAAATGATCTCAACATCTTAGATAATACAAATCATAAAAACAATTGAGCTTTTTAAGCCATACCTGGCGTAGAGCTGAATTGGCATTCTGCTGCTGATTCTTCCCAGACCATTGTACAGCATCCATTAATACATCCCACAAAATACGCACAATTTCAATGTCTGGTAACTTAGCATCTTTAACTCGTTGTTTCACTGTGTCAATGACTTCAGACATGTCAGCTTCCTCTGCTATCTGAGTTGTTAATGCAGATTTCATTTCCTTCAGCTTCACCTCAAATATTTTCTTTTCATTGTATTCAACCAAAGGTATCAGTCCTTCCTTGCTGAAGATCAACAATGATTAGATATATATAAGTTCCAGATTATGGGTAATAAAAATTGTGTTACTGATGAAAGACAATGTATGCGAAAAACAAGTGCCAGGGAAGCACAAAGACTATAAATTTGTACATGCTTTGAGTGTTCAAATGAGAGACTTTTAGATGGACGAGTTTTCATGCAACTGAATAGATAATTTATTTGTGTAAAATTTATCTTTATTGCACTCTTTCAATCATTTCCACCAAAGATAAGAGTTTGGGTGCATTGTTGGGACATATAAGCCAACAAATTAAATTGACAAAACTGTAACAGAAAGGAAAAGTCAAATGGGTAAAGCTAGTATCTCAAAATCTAAAATATGGAAAAGAAGTTTAGGCAGAGCTTAAGTCACTTAACAATCTTGAGAAAAGCTATCTGTATCGAAACTTGCCTAGTAGGTAATCATGAGCCAAAACCAAGCATCATAATATCAATTATTTTACTGTTTATTTGTAATAATCTTTTTTTCTTTGGAAATATTTCATTGGCATGGGAAATAGCACTACTCTTCTGCTTCAAGCTACTAAAGCTAGAATTTCATTCATATTTCATCAAGGGATGTTAACTGAAAATTTTCTTCAAAATTTCTCAAGACATGTCATACTTCCCAAAAGCATACACACAACCAAATCTCACCACACCTGCACACTACCATTTGTTGGACCAAAATGCTACTAGATCAAGCATCTAAAAATTACCTTTGTCATCTCAAACAGCAAGTTTTCACCAAAATAAATCATTATGATTGGACAAGCATAACCATTCATCAACTCCGAACAGAAAAGCTAAACATGTTGGGCTCTTCTCCATTCCAAGATAATGAAGCAACATAACATTGATCACATATATCTATGCCAATATCCAAATTCAACAACTAATTTTTTTTCTTTCCAAAACAATGAAATCTTACCATTTGCAAACGACAGGAAGACAGACCATTTCAGGAAATGACCAGCAAGGAAACCACCATCCAAAGACACATCACAAATACAGTGCTTTCAAGGTTAAAAGAAAGACAAGAAGAACCATAAATTATCCACAAAGTAACTCAGAACAAAAAAAGATCAGAATCAACATGTATAAAAAAGTATGTATTTTTTCTTGTGCTTGAAACATTATATGTCCTATCAAAAACAGAAGCATTCAGAAAAAACGAAAGCTCTAAAAGGTTAAATCAACAAATGCAATAAAGATCCATGCAAGTTTTATCAATCAGCATCACAAAGTGTAGATTCACATTTAATTATAAAGTTTATTTTAAAAATTACAAGAAATAATATAATATCTCTAAAAATATTTCATTCTATTATCAAAGTGGGGAAAAACTCACGAGAAATGCTCAGAGAAACCTTCAGCAGATCGCTTTGCAGATGGGAAGAAGTCCATAAGGTTTTCCTCCATTTTTCCCCGTTTCAGAATTGAAATCAGATCATCAAGGCTATTATCAACCAGATACTCCTTGAAGAAATCTGTTATGAATGAAAGAACTATCCCTTTGGCCACAAGGTTATCCTTAAGCAGAGGCTGAAAAACAGTCTCCGGTGGCAACCCAGATAATTTCTGGGAGAATGCAAGAGCCGTGAAAATGGCCAGCTTCTTCCTTTCATTTTCTTCAAAAAGTTCCAGTGACTGCAGGAACCTTCGCATAACATTTTCAAGGTTCTTAATGAGAAATGGCTTGCGGCGCAGAATTTTCTGTGTGTAGATTACTGATGGTAAAATGATTTCCCGTGTAGGCTCACAATCTATTATAGAGTAAGGATGGCGTTCACCTTCATCAGGTTTTGTTGTGCCAGGTTGTGTACGACCTCCTGTGAAAACAACCTGTATGTATATGATAAATTAGATTGTCTGAGAATTTAAGAACTCACTTTAGGTGAAAATATAGTGATGTAAGCAATTTGTTAGAATATTACAGCACCAAACAGCTCAAAATTTCCTCCAGAACATAACATAAAACACAGTAGATAGGAAACCCACAGCCTATATTGCATAGCTTAGCATCTGCATTAATGTTGAGCCCAAGCATTTTAGTTCCCAGCATTTCCTTTCACATTTAGAAAGGTGAACAATTTTTTTTAAAAAAAAAAAACTCTAACTTGCATATCGAAGTTAATTTATAGAATTAGCAAAGCAAGATTCTAATAAATGCCTCATATTCTGCAAAAGTAAATTTCATGCTAGCAACTCCAAAATATTTGCTCCTGCATTCTTTAGCATGATTTTTCTTAAATGTTCTGCACATGAACCACCAGCAAGCATATGCAACAAGGATATAGCTTCCAAAATCTTTTTTTTTTCACTGAGATGAATATTTCTGATTCTGAAAAAATAAAGATCTAAGTCTAATCAAACCACCAACGAAATGCTCCCTTCAATTCTGGAGCATTCTAAAGAAATGATATTGACAATTTGAACCTTATATATAATAAATGAAGAGCTTGCCTCAAAAAAGGTGTCACCATATCTTGAGAAGTTAAGGTCTGCAGATTCAATACTCTTAGCAACAAGTTCCTGCACATTGAGAATTTCAATAAGATCCAGGTGCATAAACTGGTAATGCATATTCCGACAAGACATGAGAAAAAAGATGGTCGATGAGCATTAGATTTAGGAAAAAAAAGGAAAGAGAGAAATTACCAAATCACCAGCATTATCCAAGTAAATCTGGACCACTGCATCAGCAAATGCTGCAGGGTCCAGTGGAGCAGCAATATTCCGTTTGCGGGTCTTAATCCGCGTGCCACTGAACATAAAATGTTTAGTCAAGAGGTATTGCATAAAAAAATCTACATAAAAATCAAGACATCCATAGACAAGAACAGACATCATCAGTATCTTAACATGTACCATGCCCATAAACTAAAAATTAGACGTTTTGTACACCAATTCCAGAACCAAACTTTAACTGTAATTAGATCAGTATCTTTACATGTAATTCAACAAAATGAAAACAAAGCAGAAAAGAAAAGAAACCAAACAATTCATTGACTACAACACAGAAACCAGAACTCTCCAACTAAACATTGCATGTTTTTTCTTGGAATACGCATCATATCCAATAATTTAATTGGAAATAGCCAAATATAAAAGAAAAAGCATAAGAAGAAGAAAAGACTTACCCAAGAGTGGGTCTCTCCTTCGAGCTGCATATAAGCATAAAACAAATCAAATACGATAAAAATGAAACAACATAAAAAAAATTAATTTTAATTCACAAAATAAAACGTCAAATATTTAACAGGAATTTGCTTTAAAACCAAATCAAAACTTGAAGGAAGCAGATCTTTCTGATCTAAGAACCCTAAAAGCAAAAGAAACAGTATAAAAGACCCGAAACAAGAAAAGATGATCTTTTTGAAGGAAACAGCGATGAAAAAATAAAAACACGGATCCAAAAGTGACTATGAATATTGGCAGATCCAAGGCAAGAAGGCGTAAGAGAAAGATGTGCATACCTCATAAACCAAGATGAAGAAGGGATCTGTGACGCAGAGGGTCTCTCTGAGATTTGGGGTTGAGATTTTCGAGAGAGAGGGGAACAGAGATTTTTGGTAAGATGGGGTTTGGAAAGTGTATATTATATATTATTATTGATTATAGTATTAACTGGATTCTCGGACTGCTTTCATATTTGTTTTTCTAACCCTAAAAAAAATCCAAATAATTATTATATTATATTATATACAATAAACTAAAAGAAATCAGGAAAACACTGTAACTTGTGAGTAAAAACACTGTGGATTTCAATAGTTTTTTTTTTTTTCATTTGGTTCGCTGTTTTCATACTATTTATATATTCTGTCACAGGAAGAGACAAAAAAAGACATGTAGCTTACTGGCAAACGAACACCCCTGTGACCTAAGAGGGCGGGGGTTCAAACCCTGCCTAGCATGAAATGTTTGCTTATAATTTGTTTTTTGTTTGCTTTTTTGATTTTTTTTTTCACTTATGATTTTTTTTTCATTTTTATTTATTTTGATTGTTTGTTTTATTTGTTTATTTATTTTGATGTTTTTATTTATTTATTTTGACGTTAATTGTTTTTTTCACTTATGTTTTTTTTTTTTAAAAAAAAAAATTTATTGACATTTTTTTTTTGATTGAATTTTTTCCCCATTATTAACTCAATAAGAAAAATAATATTAGTTTTTTTTTCTTTTTTTTTTTATTATTTTTATTTTTTTCATCGTAATAATTTAATATTTTTTATTGTTTTAGTTGTAATAGTAATAATATTCTTAGATGTTAAGACTTCGATGTTTTCATTTCGGCCCTTATACTTTTAATTTTGGATTTTAATCCCTTTATATTTAATGTTCATTTCAGCCCTATTACTTTTAATTTTTTATTTTAATCCCTTTATTTCTTTTTATTTCAAGAATAATCCTTACTTTTGTCTATATATATATATATATATATATATATATATATATATATATATATATATATATATATATATATATATATAAGTGTGCTTAGCTTTGATTTTTAATTTTTGTTATTTTCTTATTTGTTGGGCTGGTATATTTTTTTCAAAAAAAATAGTTCTTAAATTTTATTTTATATCTATGATCATTTGGAAATTGATATTTGTATTTTTTTTTGTTATTTCTTTTAGCTTTTTTTTCGTTTTTTATTTTTATTTTTACATCATATGACTTTTTTTACCTAATAATTTTTATTTTATTTTTTTGTTTGATCTTTTGTTAAAGTTTTTATGATTTTTTTAGTTTTTTTTTTTTCATTATTAGCATAATAATAATAATAATAATAATAATAATAATAATTTAATGTTTTTCTCTTACTTACTCTTTTGTTAATGTTTTTTAGGTTTTTTTCTCTCATGATAATTTGATAATTTTTATTCTTTTAACAGTTATACAAACTTTTTACTCACCCCGCAACGTAGTGTGATATTTTTTTTATAAATTTTCAGGTCAAATAATTTTTTTTCAGTCAATAATTTTTATTGTATTTTTCATTTATTTTATTTTTTCATTTGTTCTTTTGTTAATGTTTTTAGGTTTTTTTTAAGCCTTTGATTTAATTTCGTTTTCTTCCAGTAATTAAAACAATAATAATATTAATATTAAGAATAATAATAATAATTTTAGTTTTTGTTCTTACGTGCTTTTTTATTAATATTTTTTTTTGTTTTTCTCTGAGATTTGTTGAATAATGTTTATTGTTTTGACAGTGATGGTGATGATAATTTAAGAAGTTAAGACTTTGATTTACTATTATTATAATAAAGGATGTTGATCTTTTTCATTATATCAAATTTTACATACTGAAATATTATATTTTAATCTCAACAGTTATAAAGATTATTTGTTCCGCCCGCAACGTAGTGCGGGCAATCCAACTAGTATTAAATAAATGAAGAAATTGATACTGTTGGTGTGGTCGATTTTGATTAATTATAATTAATTCATTATACTATAATTGTTTTATTGGATTCTTATCAAAATAAAATAAAGAGTTAAATTCTGAACAACTAAATATTAAAAAAATTTATATTAAAAAAATTATCTAAAAAAATTATATTTAAGCAAACAAAAATATTATGAAGTGACACACTATACTAGAGCATATTAGATGAAATATTTTTAAAATATTAAGATGGAATAATATTAAATGATAAATACTACTACTAATAATAATAATCAAATGATAATATATTAGCTCAATTCGAGTTAATTATAATTAATACACAAAACTATGAAACTGATGATGTCATGGAACTCAAATCAAAATAAAATAGAGAGTTTAATCATAATCAATAAAATATTAAAGGTAAAAAATAAAAATAAAATTAATTAAGAAAATAATTATATTTAAGCAAAAACATATCATGAAGTAAGCACAACATGATTATATGGGTGTTTGGCTCTGCTGTGGTTTCTGTGGTTGAGGCTCACCGCGCAACAAAGTCAGGTTTTACCAAACAAAACCATAGTTTTGTATTGTGGGTCCCACCTAAAAAACTGAGTTTCAACCTCAGTTTGAGAAGTATCTGTGATATGCTTTTCACTACACGCCACACTCTCAGCCACACCACACTCACCCACCTGCACTCCCTCGAGCCTTCTCCCTCAGCAGCCATACCAGCGTCGTTCTCCCTCGGCCATACCCACCTCCTCTTCTCCCTCAACCACACCTGCTAATTCATTACATGCCACACCCACCTCCAGCACTCCCTCAGCCACACCACACTCCTCAACACCCACTTGCACTCCCTCGAGCCTTCTCCCTCACACCAAGGCAACCACACCAGTGCCTTTCTCCCTCAGCCACACCCACTTTCCCTTCTCCCTCAGCCACACCTTCTAGTTCACTACACGCCACACCCACCCGCAGCACTCCTCAAATCTTAACACCCACCTAAACTCCCTCGAGCATTCTCCCTCACACCAAGGCAACCACACCAGTGCTTTTTTCCCTCAACCACACCCACCTTCCTTTCTTCCTCAACCACACCCCAAAGGGACACGCCTCAACCACACCTTCCCCTTCAACCTCAGCAACACCTCGTCACGACCACAGCAACACCTTCCCTCGCAGAGGGCCTCCATTCACACAACACCCACACACCCTCAGACCCTTCTCTCCTCACCCTCAACTTTGACCACCATACCCCGTCTCACCTCACCTTTAGCTCCACCGAAAGATCCACCCATAGACCAGTCTCTCTCACCCTAAACATCATCGACAGACCCTCTCTCCTTTAGATCAATGAGGCAGCTTAACCGCAGCTCCACCGACCTGTCTCTCACCCTTAGATCAACGTTGACCACAAAGGGGAGGAATTGATTTATGCGGATCTAATGTATGTGTATTTTCCCTCAATTTTTTTCTTGTTATGAACAATAGAGCACATAAGATTTTGATTGTATAACCCGATAATATTATAGCAAATGTTTTTGAATTACTTGAATTGAACAAATAGCTAATAATGAATGTCTGACAATTGTTGCTTATTGAATGTTCAAAAAGTTTCAATTGTGTTCACAATACCAATGATTTGAGACAAAAAAAATGATACCAAAGAATTGATTTTCAAAGAAGTAGGCTCAGAATTGGCATGAAACTAACTGTAATGGTTTGAAATTTGTTGGAAATGTTGTGAGTTGTGGCTGTGAAACAAGTTCAACTGTGTCCATGCTCATTTTGGTTGATTGTTTCTATAAATTATAACAGTTGCATACGAAATTGTTGTTCATTTATTATCTCTATTAAATTTATAAGATAAAATTCAGCTCAAATTTATGTAGTTTATGAAAGCTAATGATAATAAAAACTTGTGTTGAAATTGTATTATATATATGATACTAAAGATGGAACAATCGAAAAGGGTTTAAGGTGTACACATGTTTTGATGAATGTATGTACAGTTGAAGTTTTGTAATTTTGTTAATTAATATGTGTTGTGAAATCTATCAATTAAGGTTTTCTCAGGTTAGTTTGTTTAATTAGGTTATATAATTCATGCGCTTTTTGTTGCTATACAACTTGTTAATTGTTGTGAAAGAATTTAAAATATAGATGGAAGGCAGTGAATATATGGATAAGGTTACCTGGACAAAGGAAATGTGGCATACGTTTTGTGACCTGTGTATTAAAGCAATTGATTTGGGAATGCGACCTACAACGTATTTTGATAAAACTAGTTGGAAATTTATGATCACATCATTCAAAGAATGAATTGGTCATTAATTGACCAAAACACAATTAAAAAATAGTGGGATGGCTGCTAAAAAGATTGTAGAATATGGACTAAGCTCATTTCTGAAATTGGGGTGGGTTAGAGTAGTGAATTGGGGACAATCTTAGCAACGGATGAGTGATGGAAAGCAAAAATTCAGGTTAAATTTCATTATCTAATATAGTTAAAAAAATCCATGTTTATGAATATTTTGTAACAGAATATTTGTATGAATTATATGTTTATGTAGGAAGTTAAAGGAGCCAAAAAATTTTGGCATGTCGGAATTGAGCTTGTATTGAAGTTAAAATATGACAGAATGTATTCCAACATTGTGGCTACCGGAGAGTATGCGCGCAATAAAATTAGAACAAACCCATTAGGGTGTATGCTCCTTCCATTTTGTTTTGCATTAAGGCAAACCCTTCTCGAAGCATCTTGAATTCAGGACTTACAGGTGACACAATGGTCATCACTTAAGAAATTTTTATTTTAGAGTTTAAGCAAAAATCAAGATTTTTGTTTATCATGCATTTGCTATGACCATGTGTCACCCCTTGAAGGGTGAGTCTGTAAAAAAAACATGCACATACATTCCAACATGCATTCCCATAGTTGAAATAAAGGTCCCTCAAATATGTCATCATCTGAAAAGTCAAGAGTCGTTGACATCCAACATTGCTAAGAAGGATTCACATCGATATACAATCATTAGTTATTTGTTTTGACTAACAATTCGAAATCGCATCTAGAAATATCATGTGATTTCTCTCCCGATCATGTGGAGTTGTTGTGGCATTAACAAACCAAGGAGTTTTATGCCACCACTCACAAAAGACCATGTTATTTTACACACAATTTTTCCATATAAAGCAAAGATAAAATTTCTCGAGTGTGAGAACACAACATGGTATTTTTGAATCTAACATGATTTCTGAAAGGTCAAAGCATGTACATTGCAGGATTACATTGCTCGACGAAGTGAAGTTGCCACAAGAAGAGTCTTTTCATCGTGTGATGAAAGCATTCATGAAAAGTGCACTTTGGTGGCTTATCTAGAAGAAAGATATATGTTGTTTGGTATGACAATGAAGAGTCATTGCTTATTTCAAACTTCTTCTACCAGTCTACGAGGGTAAGGATAATAAATAGATTAGATGTGCTGCATACAAAGAAAAGCTTTTCATGTCTTAAATGATAAAGAGAAGAATTACATGGAGTTATCGATCATAAAGGACTTCAAAAGAAGACAATGCAACAAAGAGCATTCAATAAACCTGAGGGTTTTAAACAAAGAAAGAGCATTTTATAAGTTCTTTAGCCCTTTGCAATGGTGATATTACATGTATGGAAGGCTTTTCCCGATAAGACATTATTTCACTTCAAACATTGAAATTATTGATGTGCTGCAAAACGTTTACTCCATGAATCTTCCATCTTGATTCACCATTTACAATTGAGGAAAGAGCACGATGGAATACAACATTGAAAATTTTATGCCCTTAGGAACAATTGTCTAGGCACCATTCCCGATGCAACATCATCCAGATTAGAGATATGAATAGTTTCAAGAATTTCAATAATCATCTGAAAGTTAATCGGCAAGAAGCAAGTCGAGTTTGTGAAGGATGTTATCATCGGCTATGTCAGCAGTGAATTGTTATGAGCATAACAAAGATCAATGAGCAGTGACAAGATATAAATGATTGTTGAAAAGGCTGAGAAAAGTGTCACATTGCCAATAACCTTCTTATGAAATCTCATCGGTTATCAGTTTATTTTGGGGTTAAATCATAATTTCAAGGAAACATATGTTTTCTTTGTTTTAAAATTAAAAGATGTTTAACGCTATTAAATTTGACAAAATATTTTGATCAAACTCCAACATGCAGAAATTTAAAGCTTGTCATTCCTGAAAATTTATGTGTTTTGTTTACAGAATTGACCCACTGTTTGTTAAAATGAGGTGACCAAATAATTTTTGAGCTCATTGACCAAATTTTTGAACCACATCATAAAACTAAGCTTTATCATTATGCATATGAACATGTGATGGATATGGTAGTTATGGACCAATGAATCATGACTTTTGCATGTCCAAATCATTATCTGATTGTTTGGGAGTGTGGTTGTGGTTGCTTTTAAAAGTGCTTTTCGTTTAGAGATACACCAAAATAATGTTTTTTTATAAAAAAAAATCATTTTTGACATCAACACATAAAAATGATTTAAAAACAATTTATTTTAATTTAAAGTAAGAATAAAAATAAAAATAAAATATTTTTTTTCCAAAAGTGCTTTTGAAACACAATACCAAACAGGCACTATGTTGGACGAGGTCAAAATTTATCAATTATAACCAACCTTGCTTGAAATGACAATAAGTCATTTTTGTTTATTCCCTTCACTATTCTTGAAATATATATATCCCTTGTTAATCCCGATTTGATCTTGATATGATGTTTCTTGGAAAAAAAACCCACATTGATCACACCCTCACACTAGGGGCAAATGAGAGATTTGTAGTTTGAAAAGACAAGGACAACATTAGACTCTACAGAAGAGAGAATGCTAATAACGAAAACCCAACATTGGAGAACAAGTTAAATTGAGGGAAGACATAACAAACACTAAAAAAAATAAAGAAAAAAAACAATGAAAAAAAAAAAGAATATTGAACTACACCATGTCCTTCGGTATTTGT
Organism: Salix caprea; assembly: GCA_964035475.1. Taxonomy (NCBI): domain Eukaryota; kingdom Viridiplantae; phylum Streptophyta; class Magnoliopsida; order Malpighiales; family Salicaceae; genus Salix; species Salix caprea. Next base: position 10,149,026 of record OZ037746.1, read on the forward strand.
GATAGAACCTCATGTTGAAAGAAATGTTATTGAGATTATTGAGTTTTCAAAATAGGTTATCCATCAAATGAAGATTTTTTTAGTTGTTTCCTCAGACTCTATTGAAGACAACAAAAGATAAAATAACATTAAATGACAAATGATGGGTTGAGTTTTAGTATTCCCCTCTAAGTTTGAAATTGTCAATGAAAGGAATGACATGGTTATGTAGCTTTGTAAAGCATTGATTGATATAAAGTGAGAGAATGATGTTAAGATAAATGATATACTTTTTATGTCATTAATTCTACAAAGAAACCAAAAGAAAGATAATTAATGACAAGTTGATGGTGATCCTAGGTCTTTGAAACCTTTAAAACACCGTTTTGAGCCTATAAATTTCCTTTTTTTTATAGCCATGAACCATAGCCTCACCACATGCTTTTAAAAGTCTTTTTTGATCAAGTAAGCAATTTGAACTGATAGGTGACACTCTCAAAATTGTTAGAGTTTTTTCATAAGAGTTATAATTTCATGAACTATGTTACATGTTGCTATGCATGTTGATAAAGTAAGTGCTGAAAAAAGAGACAAATTTTTGACTAAATCCCGGGGTCTTTAACTAAAACTCTTATTGTTTGAAAATAGCAAATGATCACCTCATCATGTACCATCAAATGACATACCGCAAAACCAGATATTAGAATTGACAAAACTAAACCATAGAGAAACAATTTTAATCTCACAGCAGATCAATTATTGTTTTCAAAATACAAGATAATTACAGGATTATATGCATGGAATATCGTGTGTTGGGTCTTTGACCAAATAAGTTTGATTTTTTGAAACACTTTCAACAAATGACATCTCTTTGATTTTATTTCAACGATTAGACTTTGAATACACATGATCTTTGAAATTGGTGAGTAGATTCCAGAACAAGAAAGATTCATAAACAAAGAAAACATTGATTAGATTTATAGAATCCTCGACATTGATAGTTTTCAATTATCATTGAAAGCAGCGAGAGGTAATGTGCTGAATTGTGGAAAAGCTACAAACAATTTCATATCAGCTTGGGGGCAAAGAAACATAAGCAAACAATGATTCATTGAAATTCATAACATTGACAAATACCTTTTGGTGATGAATAGAGGAATGAACACCAACTAATCAACTTAGGGAAACATTGCTTGATAGAGAATGATGGTTAACAAGCTCATACAGGAGTTGAGAGTAACATTGCATTTGAGGGGCATCTTTAAGTTCTAAAATATTAGTTTACCCTCTGAAATTGGTTATGTTTCCAGAAAGATATCACATGAATGCATTTTGATAAATGTTGAAGAGTATGCATGCCACCAAGACTGATTGCGGGCTTATCTTTTTTGAAGCTCCTTGACTAAAGCTCCACTTCACTACATTCATGTTGGTGATAAAAGGAAAAGATGTAATTGCATGAGTTGTATTATGATAAATATTAAAGATGATGATTCCACCAAGACTAACTATGGGATAATATATTTTAAAGCCCATTAACTCAAGGTTCAATTCACCGCATGAATATGGATGTTAGAAAAAATCTTGTTAATGACAACATTACAATTCTTTGCACGATCTAAGAAGAATTTGTTAAAAAAAAAACACTGAGTCTACAACAATGAGTTTTAGATTGCACTCCTATATGACCTAACAGCTGCGTCAATTCAAGGTGCACTTTATTGCATGAACGTGGGTGACAAAAAATGATAACATTACATCTCTTTTCATGAGTTGAGAGAAAATTATTGAGAACATTAAGCATGCAATGATGAGTTTTGGATGTATTATTGGATGTCTTAACAATTCCACAAAGGTTGATGATGACATATGCTCGAAGAAAAATGATTCAATTGATGACAACTACATGACTAATTGACAATCTAAGATGAGGTCAACATTAGCGAGCCTTACAATGATTGTTTGCAGAACACATATAACTAATCAAAGAACTGTTATTGAGAGAATATAAGAAAATGGATGACTTGTTACACTCCTTCATGATGAATCAAGCAACGCCACACTTGAGGGCAAGGTTAGACTTGATAAACAATGAAAGCAGAGATCATCATAGATAGCCCGGAATAGGCATTGCACTTACATTTGGGTGGATGACTGAAGTATGATAAATTTCAATAAGCCATCCAATCAGAGAAAACAACAAAACTTTCGAGATTAAGCAAAGGCACTCTATGACAATGAAGCATCAAAGAAGAGGGGCTTATATTTCAAACCACGTAACAATGCATGTGTTGCTACCCAATTTTTGACTCATTATTTTTATGTTTCGGAAAAAATATATCCAAAAAAATATATCTTGGTACAAGGGCAAAATTGAACAAATTAAGAGTTTAATGGCCAATGGAGGGTTAACTCGTGAAAATCAGAAACCACGGACCAAAATAAAAAGGTCGCGCAAAGCTAAGGATGAGATTGAATTTTTGATGGGATATAATTGCATAAAATCATAAGTTTAAATCCAATTGGAGTTACAATTAGAGCAATTATAAATTGAGGGACCAAATCATACTTTTACCTTCAAATGTTTTTGAAAATTGCACTACATGTTCTGGCTGCATGTTCCGGCGTGCCCGACTTTAAATGTTAGGCGTGTCCTGCATTCAATATTCAGCGGCGGCACCCTGCATTAAACATTCTGGCAACCAAAAGGTTTGTTTGATCTGCTATAAATAGCAACATGCAGGGGAACAGAAGGGAAGAAGATTTTTCATGCAGAAAGAAGAGAAAAAAAAACAAAGGAGATCAGGAGAGAAAATTTACGTAAAAAAACTCAAGCAATTTTTTCAACCAGCCTCGGCATCACCAGTTTTTTTTTCCTTTTCTGTTTTTTTCTCTTCTTTCTCGGTCGGTCAACCGTTTCTCTCTCTAAAACTAGAGGAGCCTCTCTCTCTCTCTCCCTCTCGGTTCAGCAACTCCGGCCACCAGCTTCAGCCACCAAGAGCCGCCTTGTCATCACCAGCAGCCACCCCTCAACTCTAGCATCCAGCCACCATCTCAGGCGAAGGCAGAAGCAAATCCACCGTCGCAGCAAGCACAACCCGTCACTTTCCGACGCCCATTCCGGCCACCACAGGCCACCATTTTCGACGCCACCACGACCATAAGAACCACCTCGACCTCCTCTTCACAACGGTATTAACAGGTACGCTGTTCGTCACACTCAAAAATTTGCCATCTACTGTTCATCTTCTTCCTTGCATGCGCGGGGAGTGAAATTAATTCACTCCCCGCAGGGCCAGTTGGGTCGGGCTTGTGCCCGGCCAAACCATTAAAAAAAACTGGGCTCCAGCCCATTTGGACTGGGAGCCTAGTCCGAGTTTAAGTGGGCTGAAGCCTAGTATTAGATTAGGTGGGCAGGCAGCCCAGCCCCAGTAGGAGGGCTGGTAGCCTGGCCCACCAGGGCCGGGCAGCTAGCCCACCAAATAATAAAAAAATAAAAATAAAGAATAAATACAAAAAAATTGCATAAAATATTTTTATTAAAGACAAGAAAAATGTGTTGTTTTCTTGCATACAGCCAATACACTAGCATATTTTAAAAATTCTTTTTCTTTCAAAAAATATATATTATCTCGGAGTTTGAAAAAAAAAAAGTGTTTTAGCATGGATTTTGCAAAGAAAAATCATTTCTCGCATTTTGAGATCTTACAACACGTTTGTAAAAATCCAAAGGGTATTGGTCAATATTCCAAAAATATCAAAATCTTATTTTTGGAAATTTATTATTCACTGTTGGTGTTTGGATAAATAAATCCTAATGGGTTAATATCCAAAATATTCGGCGGGGATAATTTGCTATTATTCACTGTTGGTGTTTGAATAAATAAATTCTAAGGGGTTAATATCCAAAATATTCGGCGGGGATAATTTGCTATTATTCACTGTTGGTGTTTGGATAAATAAATCCTAAGGGGTTGATATCCAAAATATTCGGCTGTTGGTGTTTTGGATAAATAAATCCTAAGGGGTTGATATCCAAAATATTCAGCGGGGATAATTTGCTATTATTCACTGTTGGTGTTTGAATAAATAAATCCTAAAGTAGGGTAATATCCAAAATATTAGCGGAGATAATTATCTGTTATGCACCATAAATATCTGGATAAAGAACCTTTAAAATAATAAATATCTGAAATATTTTCTACAGGAATAATGCCAGCATCATTTAATCAGTATATTCTTTGAAAGATCAAAATCATAACAAATCATAAGCAAACCAAAACGTCAAGCAGCTTACCTTAGGTAGGGCGTATTAGGGGTGCTAAAACCTTCCCTTTACGCAACCAGTCCCTTGCCTTAGAATCTCTGAAAGACCAGTTTTAGGTTTCCTAGTAACCATAATACTAAGTGGCGACTCCCCTTTTCACGAAATAGAAGATAAGACCCCCGCTCACGGGGAGGGTCGCCGAGACGCCGCGCTCTCGCGATGGGGTGCGACAGCATGCATGACATCTAACCCAAAAACATTGTATATATGTTATTGATTTTTTTCTAGGAATATTCTCATTGAAATCCAATAAGATTTTAATGAATAAAAAAAGAATCCTCGATCTAAAATCAGGAAGCATTAAGTTTTTGAACAATAGAGTCAGGAAACAGTAGTTCAAGCCCTACAAATAAGGAATTCCATTTACTGAGAATCATTGATTGGCCAACCTTTGTTACCAGGAAATTTCAGTTACCGAGAAGTGCTAAGTGACCAATCTTTGTTACTGACAAATTTCATTTAGCAAATAGGGTCGAGTTCCCAATTTTGTTACACAGAAATCCAAGTTATCAAGAAGCGTTGGGTGGCCAACCTTTGTTACCAGGAAATTCTAGAGATCGAGAAGCACCGAGTGGCGAACCTTCGTACCAGAAAATTCTAGCCAACATGAAGTGCCGAGTTGCCAACCTTGTTATCTAGAATTGTAAGACAATCCAACTGCCAAGAAGCACCGAGTTGTCAACCTTGTTATCAGGAAATTCAATCAGTAAGAGGAATGAATGTCAACTAGATAACCTTGCAATAATCAGCAAAATTCACGAAGAACTTGATCGAAGCCCATCATCAAGAACAAGAAAAGAAAAAAAACCCGTCACGAAGAACCTTAGTTGTTAAACGTGCAAAGAAGGGAAGAAAGAAAAAACAACAAAAACACAAAACAACCATAAAATCAAAGAAAAAAATGAGAGGCCCTTTTGTTAAAAAATTCTCAAAGAAAAGAAAAGTTCAAACTTGAGCATCAGGAAGAATGACAACTCAACATCAAGAGTCTTAACCTTGTTATCAAGAATGTAAGTTTTGATTGTTACAATGAATTTGTTATAGATTCAAGTAAAGATGAAGTTGAGATTAAAGGGGATCACTTGATAGGATCTCAAGTTAACCCAACTCAAGCCAAAAAATAGTTTTGGTTAAAGGGGATCGCCAGATGGGATCTTAGGTTAACCGGGCTCAGGCTAAGACAAAGTTTAAGTGAAAGGGGATTGCTAGATGGGATCACAAGTTAATCAGGCTCAAGCCAACATGATATTCAAGTTAAAAGGGATCACCAAATGGGATCTCAGGTTAATCGAGTATCAAGCCAACAAGAAGTTTAGGTTAAAAGGGATCTCCAGATGGGATCTTAGGCTAACCAAGCTTAGGCCAAGACACACCAAATGGGATCTCAGGTTAATACGACTCAAGTCAAGAAGAAGTTCAGGTTAAAGAGGATCACCAAATGGGATCTCAGGTTTACCGAGTTGAAAAGAACAGAAAGAAGAAAAGATACACTGAAGTTCAGGTTAAAGGGGATTGTTAGATGGGATCTTAGGTTGACCGAGTTGGAAAAAAATAGACTGAAGTTCATGTTAAAGGGGATGACAAGATGGGATCTCAGGTTGACAGAGCTAAAAAAGAAGAAAAGATAGATTGAAGTTCAGGTTAATGGGGATCACTATATGGGAGCTCAGGTTGACTAAACTAAAGAAAAGACAAAGACAAGGTTTTGGTTAAGGGGATTGCCAAATGGAATCTCAGGTTCACCGAACTAAACAAAAACAAAGATCAAAGTTTTGGTTAAAAGGGATTGTCAGAAGATTTTAATTAACCAGATTATTTACAAAAATTTGATAATAAGAGGATTATAATTTGGAATTTTTAAGTCAACTCTGCAACCAAGATATACCAAGAAATTTAACCCTATAATGAAAAAAAAGAAAAGAAAAGAATAGAGAAGAATCAATTGAACTGTTATGAAGTCACCAAATTACGGATTCATTTTAAGTAGTTTTTGCTTCGTAAGTATTGTAATGAGGTGGCATTTATTGCTACCCAATTGTTGACTCGTTTGTTTTTTTATTTTGAAAAAGAACAAAAAATACAAGAGCAATAAAAAATCCAAAAAACCCTATCATAGGGCAAAAATTGAAAAGACAGAAACAAGGGGCAGCCCCCAACCCTCTCTCCACCTTTTTTCACACACACCCACACAAAAAAAAAACCCCTTTTTCTCTCTCTCTCTTTGCCTATGTCGTCAATAGGGTAGCCCCCAGCCCTCTCTCCACATTTTTCTTCTTCTCCTACAACAACAACTGCAACCACCACCCCCACAATCTTCCTCCTACACCTGCAGCTGCAACACACATCGTCACCCTGCCATGGCTACCCCTCTCACTCTCAGCCTTCGGGGGGTGTTTGGGAATGTGTTTGGAAAGCATTTTTAGGAAAAAAAAATTAATTTTTTTTATTTTAAATTAAATTTAGTGTTTTTAGATTATTTTGATATACTGATGTCAAAAATGATTTTTAAAAAATAAAAAAAAGATCATTTTGATGCATTTTTGAATGAAAAGCACTTTCAAAAGAAACTTTAACTACACTCCCAAACAAGCACTTCCTCCGTCAGCACAGCCATACACAACCCCTTCTCCTCTGCCAGCCCCGACCAACCAACAGATCTCCATTCCCCTTCCTCTTCAACACCTCGGCCCCGTCATGCCTTCCCCTCTTTTATCGTCACTCTCTCTTATAGAACTAGCAGCCTCCTCCAACTCCTCTGTCCACACAGCGGCCTCCACCAACAAGCACGAAGGAGAACCAACAACAGATTAGCCATATGAAACAAAGGAGTATGAAAACCAATAAAAAATATATCTATAACAGGGAACCAATTTATTTGGTTTTCCTTTTTTTGTGTTTGTTTTGTGTGTTTTTGGTTATGTTTATTTGTTTTGTAGGTTGTTGTTGAAGGCCATTGTCGACATGAAAAGAAAAGGAAGGGGCAAATCCACACACCCCTGTTTCGCCGCTTCACCATCAACGGCACGAGGAACCAGGCACTGCCAATGATCTACATTGCCTCTAAGCAGGCTAATATTTAAATATCTAGAAACGACCATAAAATTCATAGAGTTATTCCAAGCGGTGACTGATTTTTAATTGGAATATTTTTTACGATACATGAAAATCCATCCACTTTCCAGGATAGATGATCCATTTGAAGTATCTACATGGATTTTTTTTTCTGAGAATTTTATTTGGGTACACGACTCCATAATAAAATTTCAAAAGCTAGATTTATTCACATGAATAAGTAATACCCATCAAATGCTTAGAATCATATCAAAATACACAATGCAACTTACCTCATGTAAGGTGTATTGGGGTGTTAATACCTTCTCTTTATGTAACCAGTCCCTTACCTTTGAATCTCTAACCAGACCAATACAAATCGGGTTTTCCTAGCGACCCTAAACAACTAGATGGCGACTCCTCAACCCTGATGAGACCCCTCTTGAGATGTCGCGTGGTGACGTGCGACATATGCATTGTCATTTATCTTTGATTTGAAAAGGCCTATCTCCTCATAGATATAACTTTGACTTCCTTTGGGCCCAAAATATCTCGTTACACATATGCACCTAACCCAACCATGGGGATGAAAAAAACTTATTTGCACCACCCCTTATTGGCTTTATTTGCACACACACGGTTCCTCTTTTCAATTTGTTATTGTACACACTCATTGAGTGTTTTCACCACCTGTGCTTTACAATTGCCATCTAAACTAATCCTTTCATCAACAAGTAAAGGAATCAAACCATGGAAGTTAAAGGTTAAATCCATACACAATCTCAAATGGTGAAAAACCAGTAGTAGAATGCACACTATGATTATATGCAAACTCTATGAATGCCAAACAATCTTCCCAATTCTTCAAGTTCTTTTGAATGACAACACGCAAAAGTTATGTTAAAGTCCTATTAACTACTTTGGTTTGTTCATATATTTGGGGATGACATGTAGTCGAAAACAACAACTTAGTACCCAATTTTCCCCACAACACCTTCCAAAAGTAACTACAGAACTTAACATCTCCATAAAAAACAATGCTTCTAGGAACTCTATGAATCCGTACTATCTCTCTAAAGAACAAATCAACAATATTAGTTGTGTCATTGGTTTTATGACAAGGTATGAAATGTGTCATCTTCGAAAACCTATCCACAACTACGAAGATTGAGTCCCTACCCCATCTTGACCTAGGTAAACACTATACAAAGTCCATTAAAATGTCTACCCATGGTTCCTTAGGTATAGGCAAATGGGTATACAAGTCATGCAATTGACTCTTACACTTTCTTTTCTACATGTTATGCATTAATCACATATACGTTGCACATCGTTTTTTTCATTTTTGGCCAATAAAAATGCTCACGCTACACAACTAAAGTCTTAGTAACACCAAAATACCCCATTAGCCTGCCCTCATGTGCTTTGTGTACAAGCAATTCACGTATAAAGCTCAATGGAACACACAAATGATTTTCTTAAAACAAGTATCTATCAAGCTTGTAATACTTTCAAAAGTATGAAACCTTGCATGTATCAAAAACAGTAGCAAAATTATTATCATCCTTGTACAATTCCTTTATGTGGTCAAATCCTAGCAATCAAGCATCTAAAGTTGATAAAATAACATACCTACGTAAAAGTGCATCAGCCATAATATTTTATTTCCTTGCTTATACTTGATCACATACAGAAATGTTTCAATAAATTCAACCCATTTAGCATGTCTCCTACTCAATTTACTTAGCCCTTTGAAATGCTTCAAGGATTCATGATCTGAATGTACCACAAACTCCTTGGGCCATAGGTAATGTTGCCACGTCTCTAAAGTTTTTACCAAAGCATAGAGCTTCTTGTCATATGTACGGTAATTCAAGGTTGCCCTATTAAGTTTCTTATTGAAACACGCAAGGGGTCTCCTTTCCTGCAATCACACAACTCTTATACCTATACTTGAGGCATCACATTCAACTTCAAATGTTTTTGTAAAGCCTAGCAAAGCTAAAACAGTTGCCAAACAAAGTTAAAGGGGATCACTTGATAGGATCTAAGGTTAACCCAACTCAAGCCAAAAAGAAGTTATGGTTAAAGGGGATCGCTAGATGGGACCTCAGGTTAACCTGACTCAGGCTATGACAAAGTTTAAGTGAAAGGGGATTGCCAGATGGGATCTCAGGTTAATCAGGCTCAAGCCAACATGAAATTCAAGTTAAAAGGGATCGCCAGATGGGATCTCAAGTTAAAAGGGATCAAGCCAACATGAAATTCAAGTTAAAAGGGATCGCCAGATGGGATCTCAGGTTAATCGAGTATCAAGCCAACAAGAAGTTTAGGTTAAAAGGGATCTCCAAATGGGATCTCATGTTAACCGAGCTCAGGCCAAGACACACCAAATGGGATCTCAGGTTAATGCGACTCAAGTTAAGAAGAAGTTCAGGTTAGAGAGGATCGCCAAATGGGATCTCAGGTTTACCGAGCTGAAAAGAGCAGAAAGAAGAAAAGATACACTGAAGTTCAGGTTAAAGGGGATTGCTAGATGGGATCTTAGGTTGACCGAATTGGAAAAAAATAGACTGCAATTCATGTTAAAGGGGATGACAAGATGGGATCTCAGGTTGACAGAGCTAAAAAAGAAGAAAAGATAGATCGAAGTTCAGGTCAATGGGGATTACTATATGGAAGCTCAGGTTGACTAAACTAAAGAAAAGACAAAGACAAGATTTTGGTTAAAGGGGATTGCCAAATGGAATCTCAAGCTCACCGAACTAAACAAAAACAAAGATCAAAGTTTTGGTTAAAGGGGATTGTCATATAAGATTTCAATTAACCAGATTATTTACAAAAAAATGACAATAAGAGGATTAGAATTTGGAATTTTAAGTCAACTCTGCAATCAGGATATACCAAGAAATTTAACCCTATAATGAAAAAGAAAGAAAGAAAGAAAGAAAACAGAAGAATCAAATGAACTGTTATGAAGTCACCAGATTAGGGATTCATTTTAAGTAGTTTTTGAAGACAATTCATTGCTTCGTAAGTATTGTAATGAGGGGGCATCTATTGCTACCTAATTATTGACCCCTTTGCTTTTTTATTTTGGAAAAGAAAAAAAAATACAAGAGCAATAAAAGATCCAAAAAATCCTTACATAGGGCCAAAATTGAAAAGATGGAAGTAAGGGGCAGCCCCCAGCCCTCTCTCTACCTTTTTTCACACACACCAACACAAAAAAAGCCCTCCTTTTTTCTCTCTCTTTGCCTATGCTGTCAATAGGGCAACCCCTAACCCTCTCTCCACCTTTTTCTTCTTCTCCTATAATAGCAGCTGCAACCACCACCCCATAGTCTTCCTCCTACACCTGCAACTGCAACACACTCCGTCACCCTCCCATGGCTGCCCCTCTCTTGCCCATCAGCCCACAACAGTTCCCATCTCTTCCCGTCATCCCCTTCCCCACTAACAGTAGCCTCCACCAACCCCTTTCCCTCTCAAGCTTCGGGGGGTGTTTGGGAATGTGTTTGGAAAGCATTTTTTTTAAAAAAATTGAATTTTTTTATTTTAAATTAAATTAAGTGTTTTTAGATCATTTTGATATGCTGATGTCAAAAATGATTTTAAAAAAAATAAAAAAACATCATTTTGATGCATTTTTGAATGAAAAACACTTTCAAAAGCAACCTCAATCACACTCCCAAACATGCACTTCCTCCGTCAGCACAACCATACACAACCCCTTCTCCTCTGCCAGCCTCAACCAACCAATAGATCTCCATTCCCCTTCCTCTTCTACACCTCAGCCCCGTAAGACCTTCCATCTTTTACCGTCACTCTATCTTGTAAAACTAGTAGCCTCCTCCAACTCCTCGGTCCACACAGTGGCCTCCACCAACAAGCACGAAGTAGAACCAACAACAAATTAGCCATATGAAACAGAGGAGTATGAAAACCAATAAAAAATACATCTATAACAGGGAACCAATTTATTTGGTTTTCCTTGTTTTTGTGTTTGTTTTGTGCATTTTTGGTTGTGTTTATTTGTTTGTAGGTTGTTATTGAAGGTCATCTTTGACATGAGAAGAAAAGGAAGGGGCAGATCCACACACCCCTGTTTCACCGCTTCACCATCAACGGCACTAGGAACTAGGCACTGCCAATGATTTGCATTGCCTCTAAGCAGAATAATATTTAAATATCTAGAAACAACATAAAAATTCTTAGAGTTATTTCAAGCGGTGACTGATTTTTAATTGGAATATTTTTTACGATACATGAAAATCCATCCACTTTTCATGATAGATGATCCATTTGAAGTATCTACATGGATGTTTTTTTTGAGAATTTTATTTGAGTACACGACTCCATAATAAACATTTCAAAAGATAGATTTATTCACATGAATAAGTAATACCCATCAAATGTTTAGAATCACATAAAAATACACAATGCAACTTACCTCATGTAAGGCGTACTAGGGTGTTAATATCTTCTCTTTATGTAACCACTATCCTACCTTTGAATCTCTAACCAGACCAAAACAAATTGGGTTTTCCTAGCGACCCTAAACTACCAGATGGTGACTCCTCAACCCCGACGAGACCCCTCCCGAGATGTCGCGTGGTGACGTGCGACATATGCATTGTCATTTATCTTTGATTTGAAAAGGCCCATCTCCTCACAGATATAACTTTGACTTCCTTTGGGCCCAAAATATCTCGTTACGCATATGTACCCAAACCCAACAACGGGGATGAAAAAAACTTATTTGCACACCTTTTATTGGCTTTATTTGCAAACACACGGTTCTTTTTTTCAATTTGTTATTGTACATACTCATTGAGTGTTTTCACCACCTGTGCTTTACGATTTTCATATAAACTAATCCTTTCATCAACAAGTACAGTAATCAAACCATGGAAGTTAAAAGTTAAATCCATACACAATCTCAAATGATGAAAAACCAATAGTAGAATGCACACTACGATTATATGCAAACTCTATGAATGCCAAACAATCTTCCCAATTCCTTAAGCTCTCTTGAATGACAACAGGCAAAAGTTATGTTATAGTCCTATTAAATACTTTGGTTCGTTCATATATTTAGGGATGACATGTAGTCGAAAACAACAACTTAGTACCCGATTTCCCCCACAACACCTTCCAAAAGTAACTAAGGAACTTAACATCTCCATAAAAAAACAATGCTTCTATGAAGTCTATGAATCCGTACTATCTCCCTAAAGAACAAATCAACAATATTAGTTGCATCATCCGTTTTATGACAAGGTATGAAATGTGACATCTTCGAAAACCTATCTACAACTACGAAGATTGAGTCCCTACCCCATCTTGACCTAGGTAAACATTATACAAAGTCCATTAAAATGTCTACCCATGGTTCCTTAGGTAATTCATGTATAAAGCTCAATGGAACACACAAATGATTTTTTTTAAAAGAAGTATCCATCAAGCTTGTGATACTTTCAAAAGTATGAAACCTTAGATGTATCAAAAACAATAGCAAAATCATTATCATCCTTGTACAATTCCTTTATGTGGTCAAATCCTAGCAATCAAGCATCTAAAGTAGATAAAATAACATACCTACTCGAAAGTGCATTAACCATAATATTTTCTTTCCCTTGCTTATACTTGATCATATACAGAAATGTTTCAATAAATTGAACCCATTTAGCATGTCTCCTACTCAATTTACTTAGCCCTTTGAAGTGCTTCAGGGATTCATGATCTGAATGTACCACAAACTCCTTGGGCCATAGGTAATGTTGCCATGTCTCTAAAGTTCTTACCAAAGCATAGAACTCCTTGTCATATGTAGGGTAATTCAAGGTTGCCCCCATTAAGTTACTTATTGAAACACGCAAGGGGTCTCCTTTCCTGCATTCACACAACTCTGATACCTATACTTGAGGCATCACATTCAACTTCAAAAGCTTTTGTAAAGCCCTAGCAACCTTATAAAATCTCTTATAAAAGCTAGCAAGTCTATGTAAACTTTTTACCTTAGTTATAGACTTGGGTGTAGGCCAATCCTGGATGGCCTTTACCTTTTCTTTATTTATCTTAATACCTCGTGCAGTTACTACATATCAAAGAAACATATTTTTCTCTATGCAAAAGGTATACTTATTGAATTAGCATATAGTTTTTCATCTTGTAATACACTAAGCACATTACATAAATAATCAAGATGCTCATTCAATTTTTTTCTATAAATTAGAATGTCATCAAAATACATAACCATAAAGCAATACATGATTAATCAACCTCATAAACATGTTAGGTGTATTTGTAAGCCCAAATAACATGACTAACCACTCATACAAACCATGTTTAGTCTTAAATGTTATTTTTCATTCATCACATTCTTTCATCCTAATATGAAGGTACCTACTTTTTAAGTCATTTTTAGAGAAAATACATGCTCCATACAACAACAAGTCTAGCGATAAGATGCCTACACTTTACTATTATGTTGTTGATGGCACAAAAATCAACACACATCCTCCATGTTCCATCTCTATTAGGCATAAGTAACAATGAACACAACATAAAGACTCATACTCTCATGGATGTACCCCATCATAATCAACTCTTCTACTTGCCTTTTAAGCTCTTTTGTCTTCTCAGAATTGCTTTTATAGGCTGGATGATAATAAATCAATGGTCCGTGTACAAGGTCAATCTAATGCTTAATTACTCTTATTGGTGGTAATCCACTAGGGATGTTTTTAAGGAATACATCATCATACTCTGGCAATAAAAAGACAACCACACAAGGAACAATAGAATCAAGATTGTTAGTGTTTAAATAAGTCTCCTAATACACAACTAAGATCATTGGCTTGTTAGTGAAAAACACACATCTGATTTGAGCTTTTGCATAAAAATTTGATAGTTTTTTTAGTTTTTCAACACTATTATCACCATACAAGCTTACTTTGTTCATTCCTCGGGTTTTACCTCTACTCTCAACCAGTTTAATTAATGCTTTAGATTTAGTCAAATCTGATGGTCTCCTCTCACCATTGTCCTCACATGAATTTTTACTCTCCCCATCCTCACATTCCTTTTTTAATTTCATTTGATTGTCATACACTTGTTTTGGAGACAAAGAGAGTGATGGTTTTACCATCCTTACAATAATGAACCTATTTCTAAACCCATCATGAATTGTCTTCTAATCGAACTGTCATGGACGCCCCAATAGTAAGTTACTAGCATGTATTAGGACTACATCAAACATAACCTTATCAAAATACTTTTCAATAGAAAACACAATGGACACTTGCTTAGTAACTTTCACTTCACCACATTCATTCAACCACTACAGTCTATAAGGCTTAGGATGCTTAATGCAAACCATAATCAATTTCTTCAAAAGAGTGTGAAATATGTATTCTCGTTGTTATGCTATATCATCTTTTTTTATTTGCATATTTAGTGCATGCCTTATAACTAAGGCATCCCACTTAACAGGATATGCGATCTTTTCATCACTACTATCCTTCAAAGGTGATATCTCTTCACTTACAAATTTGTCACTTTCATATTGAGTCTCCCTATTGTATCTTGTAAGCATATCTCTTCGGTTTGGACATTGAGATGCAATGTACCCTCTCTCAAAACACTTTAAACATTTAATATCTATGTCACTAGGAGGTTGAGATTCATATTTACTTTTCTCATCCATATGAGCATCCTTTTTAGCCTTAGGCGGTTTGACCCTCATATGCATTGTCATAAATCATTTCTGGGTTATTCCCTAAAAACACATAACAAAAATAAATAAAAAAGGTTGACGTTGCAAAAAAAATCAAGTTGAAAATTTTCAAAGTGCCTCTATTGTGCCAAAAAAGGAAAGAAAATGCATATTCAAGGCTAAAATGATTTAGTATTGGATAAATATACATAAAAATTAAGTTGAAAAACATAATTATACTTTTTATAGGCCAATTTGATTTAATAGTAAGTCAATTTAGAGAATAATTATGTTTAGGAATTAATTTAGGGTCCAATTGAAGGATTTAAGTGCAAAGACTTAATTATATTTTAAATGAGTCAAGTTAATTTTATTAAGGGCTAATTGATAAAAAATCAAGTTTGGAATCCTAGTTCGTGTTTAATTGAGAAGATTGGAATTTTCAGAGACCAAATATAATTTTTACCAAGTCAATTGGATGAAATCAGGGGTGAAATTAAAGAAAATTGGAAGTTTAATGGTCAATTAAGAGTCAAATTGCATAAATCTAAGACCAAGGGCCAAAGTAAAAAGGCACGTAAATTTAGGGTTGCTATTGAAGTTTTGAAGGGTATGAAATTGCATAAATTTAAAAATGTAAGGTCAAGTAGGAGTGCAATTAGAATAATTATAAATTGAATGACCAATTTGTACTTTTGTCATCTTGTAGAATTTTCAAGCACCCAATATAATGTTATGTTCACTGATGTGTAATAGTGCATGCCTGCCTTCGTCTTCATCATTGTAGCAACCTGCAAACACCATTGTTGCATGTAATGGTTAACTGAAGGGTCGTCATAATACTATAAATACCTAGGAAGAAAACACTAAGAGAAAATGAAAAAAACAACAACGATAGTATATGTAACGTCCCCTTCTCTGAGGGACAAACAAGTAATCTTATTAATACACATTCACTAAGAAAAGAAGATGTAATTTTTTTTACACACATATGTATATAAAAAGGTTTCACTAAAATTTATTTCAAAATTTCAGTAGAACCTCCCCTATACTGGCAGATCCCAAGTTTTTGACATATAACATAACCCTTAATTCAATCTTAACCCATTCATCCTGGGTCTACAAAACCATAAATATCATCCTCATCATAACCGCAATTAATAAACCTTACATTTAACAACAATCAACAATTTACACTGGAGTTAATATAAATCCAGTCATATTTAATAAAATATGACAAAACGAGTTAATTTTCTTACATTCCATTTTTATTTCCAAAAATAGTGATCATATATATTAGTTTACCAACATTTAATTTAGACAAAATACTACTGGATACAAAAGAAAAACTATGAAATGACACCTTTACTCCTGACGTGAAAATGATGGACCTGAAACAGAAATACAAGATAATTTCATAAAGAAAATTTGAAAAAATAATAATATTAAAGTTATTAAACCCACGGTATGCAATCATACATAATTAAAATAATCAACATAGTTATTTGAAACACAAACTAACTTCCCCACTTACATCTTGTTGATACTAAGTATTGTCGATACTCTTATAATCCTACCGACAAAACAAATCAGAAAAGACCCCTTTTCGGGTCCGTAACATACCATATATATTTTTATTTTATTTTTGAGGATGTGCATTGATTCCATTTATTTATTTTTTTGAAATTTCAACATACATGAATGTGTATTTAAACATTGCACCATAATCCCTTTATCCAGGATTCTAACATACACTTGATGTATATTAACCTGTGCATAGTAATCCCCATCCCTGGGATCCTTACATACATTGAATATATGACAGTCATTCATGATGATCCCTTTATCTGGAATCCTAACAAACACTAATATGTATGTTAGTCATTTTTGGTGATCCCTCTATTCAGGATCCTAGCATGCACTAAGTGTATGCTAGCCACCACCATGTTTTGTTCATGACATTTTCAAACTTCCCTAACACACATGCCTTAAATATTCTTACTGATAAATCATATCTTCTCAAACTTCCACCAAAGCTTTAAGCATAATTCACATATTTTTATTATGATAATTAAATCAGAAATGTAGGCATGAATCACCTACCTGTTGTGGATGCTCTTCTCGTGGTCCTTGCTGTTGTTGCACCGCACTCATAGTCCCTTCTGCAATTACATGAAATTCTCATAAATCATTTCCAATCACCGATACTCTTCATAATAACCACACTAAAACAATCCAATATGCCTTTAAATTTGTTATTCTTTTATTTTTATTTTTTATAACTTTTGTCAATCAAAATATCATTATAAACACCCATTTTCGAACATAACTTGTTTCGTTTTCTTTAATGTGTCTAACTTCATCGTTTTCATGACCTCCCACTTCTTTTTCTTTTTTTCTCAAAGTTGCCAGTTGAGGTCGTAATCCGACCTCTTCCTAGATTTTTCACTATAACAGGAGTTATAGAACTCTATTTTGTAAAAAATTAATCTAATTAGAAAGATAACATATAGGGCTCCAACTCTTATGAAGGATGGAAAACCTGTTGTTCTGCAGAGTTTGCCCTGCACAGTCATGTTAGGTGACCCTTAACTAGAGTTATAAAATTCCTAATTAAATGAAACAAGTTTCCTTGGATAGTAGACATCTAGAACTGTAAATCCTATGAAAGAAACTGATCCTAATTCCCTTGTTTTTCCACTCAAATTCTCTCTGAAAGTTGAGAGATGAATCTGTCAAGTTGTTAACTTCTGCATCATATATATTTGGACGAAACTTGGCCCTGAGAAAACAAGACTTCCCTCATTCTTTTCATAGTCGATCATTCATTACACAAACATTCACATCCAACACAACATACATAATAATTATTTTGCAAAACACATAATCTTTCCCTACTAATTACTGCCCTCAATGGCCAGCCATGGCCTTTCCTAGCAGCTCCCCTTTTCCTTTTCATTCGTCTTGACAATTAGCTCTCATTATCTAAAGCTAAATGGTATCACAACCAGGTTGTTGTTCATAGTGACACAATTCACTGTGGATGACAACAGTAATACTCATTTTTCGGTTTCATATTGGTTCGTTTGGTTCTTTCGGTCCACTGATTTTTTTTCTTTTTTGAACAGTGAAATAACGAATATGTCCCTCAAAAAAGACAAAATAAGGTCACTGGACTGAGGGGTTCAACGGTAATTGCACAATTTCGGTTCGGTTCGGTCCGGCTAACCAGTTTATTTATTTTTAAATATTTTTTTACACAGTAAAATAATCATTTTGTCCCTAGAAAAAGACAAAAACAAGGTCTGGCTGGGAGGGGTGTCCCTAGTAAATAATCGCCGGACATGTCATCCGTTTCCGCGCTCACGCGTGTTCCGAGCGGCGCGTGCGGTGTATTCCGGCATCCAAAAATACCCAATTGGTGTCTAGAATGAATTTCAAACATGTTCTCTTCCCCTTGGTGCGGCGTGTGTGAGTGCACAGTGGTCGGAGACGTTTCAATGGTCATTTGAAATTTTTTCCCCTTTTCTCTCTCCTCCCTGCGCAAGCTTACGTTAGTGCAACTGTTTTTTGTGATGTTTCATTTCAGTCCCTAAACTTTGGATTGTTTTTTATGGTCCTTATTGCTATTATATAAGTGTTGATTTGTTTCAATTTCGTCCTTCAATTGAAATTGATTATATATTGTAGTTTCATTTAGGTCCTCAGACTTTGAATTTTCGAATTGGTCCGGAATCCTGAATATTTTTCGTATCAAAGTTTTGATTCATTTCAATTTTATCCTTCCATGTAAATTTATTATATATCCTTAATATTTTCGGTATCAAAGTTTGATTTTTTTCAATTTTATCCTTTAATGCAAATTAATTATAGATTTCAGTTTCATTTTTGTCCTAATTCTTTTAATTTTTTGTTTTGTTTTAAATTAATTCTTTTAATTTTAAGTTTTGTTTTAAATTATTTAATTTCATTTGTATCAATGTTTGGATTTATTTCAATTTTGTCCTTCAAATTAAATTTATTATATATGTTTTTTTTTTCATTTTATCCCTTATACTTTTAATTCCTTTATTTTTTTTTGTACATATTTCTATCCATGTTTATATATACATGCTCTTAGTTTCTGTTTTCATTTTTTCTTCATTTCCAATGTTATTAAGTTTTTTTTTATTTAATGTTCAAATTTTAATATGTGTTGGTGATCATTTGAAAATTAATAATTATTATGATTTCTCTTTTTTTTTCCTTCAAGTCAAATAATTTCTTAAAATCTAATAATATTTATTTTTATTATGTCATTTATTTTTATTTTTAATTGTTTTTTTGTTAATATTGTTAGGTCTTAAATTTTCTAATGATTATTGATAAGACATTCAAAACAATGATAATGATTATTTGTGAGTTTTGTTTTTAAATATGTTAGACTAATTATATTTTTTGATATTTATTTAATATTAGCGCCTTAAAATATATATGTCCAAGGTTTCTTTGAATTTTTTTTTACTATCATTGCTCTAAAATACTTTTAATATAATAATATGAGCAATAAATATTATAAAATAAATAAATTATAGAATTTTTTTTAACAATAATTATGGTCTTACATATTTATATTATCTCCACTATTATGAAGTTTTTTTTTTTTACATTTTAATTTGTGTTGGTGATCATTTTAAAATTGATATTTATTATTTTTTCTTTTGTTATTTTTTAAATTCTTTATTTATCCTTCAAGTCAAATAATTTTTTAAAATCTGCTTATATTTGTTTTTCATTTATTTAGTTTTTTTATTGTTTTTTCGTTAATATTGTTAGCTGTTGAAATTTCTAATTCTTATGGATAAGGCATTCAAAATAATCAGTATGTTACACGGAGCACATGACTCATTTTAACAAAAAAAATTCGATTCCAATTGTACAATCTACCAATAAAATAATTATCAAAACTGTTTTAATAGTAGCAACATTCAATCACTTTTAGGCAAAATAAAAAACTCATTTATAACAAATTCTATTAATTACAATTTTAGTAATTAAATATTAAAAGAATCAATTACAACACGTATAAAATCAATCATTTTTCTACATAAAAAAAGCCCATATATATGTGATAACGGTTATTTTTAAGTTTTTTTTCTTATAAATATGTGAGACTAATTATATATTTTAATATTTATTTGATATTAGCGCCTGAAAATATATGTATAGACAAAACAAAATGACCTAGGATTTTTTGGAGAAAAAATAATAATATTAGTGTTCTAAAATACTTTTAATATAATAATATAAGGAATAAATCTTATAAAATAAAATAAAAGATTTTAGCTTTTAATTCTAATTTTTTCATCTTTTGTTTAAGTTTATTTTTTAGAAAAATTTAATTCTTGGATTTTAGGTTCTTTTTGTAAAATAAAAAAAAAAGAATTATATTTTTATGTATAATATTTCAGATGTAATATTACTAGGGAAAAAATGCAACTTATAAACAAATTGGGTAGACAAATTTACCTAAGTTATCTACAATTAAAAAATATATGAACCACTTCTCTTGTGTTTCGATTACACTGTTCCTTTTAGGCGGAAAAAACCTCATTTTTAACAGATTTTATCTATTATAATTTTATTAATTAAATATTAAAATAACTAATTACAGCACGCAAAAAAACAATTAGTTTCCCACATGAGAAAAAGCCCAGCGTAGCACGCGGGCAAATCACCTCGTTTCATCCTATTTCATGCCACATTCATCAATTACACACATTTCCACATTTCCCCCTAAAAGTTTCCAAGAACCCTAACCCAAATCTCATAAAGAAAAATCATGCAATTTAACCATACCAAGAAAGATTTAAGATCCTAATAGCTTGTGAAATCACAATCTCCTCCTCCCCTCTTTCTCTTCTTGTTGATGCCAACCTAATACTCCTTCTTTTCCTCCACTTTCTTCTTCCAATAATACTCCAAATCCTTGGGTTTTTTATGTTTGAATGTTTTGGTATCCTTTAATCTCACTTTCACCTTGAAATTCTTCTTCAATTGGGTAAGAAAAATATTAAAATCTCCCTCCCTTTCTTCCCCTCATTTTGCTTGACATAAGAAAAGAGAGAGGGGGTATTTATACCCCTCAATTTCTCTTATTGCACTTAGGCCTCGATTTCCTTTAAATATTTTCTTTTTACCCCATATCTTCTCTTCTTATAATTTAAATCATAATCTTTACATTTATTTCAATTTCACCCCCACCCCCTCAACCTATTTTATTTCTCTTTTAATTCAGTCCTTGAATTTAACACTAACCCAAATTAATTCTGAGTTGAAAATTATGATATCTCAACTATTTCGTCCGGATGTTATATCTAAAATCTCTAAATTCTTATTTTATTTAAATTTGTTCGTGAATTCTTCCACTTTTATTTATTTAGTTTATAATTTACACTTACATTTATTTCCTGGGGTTTACAATATTAGTTTTTTTTATCACTGGTAGGACACCGAATTATCCTCCTCGACACCGGTAGCCTCAGGTCTCTTTGGTCCAGCAACCTCAGTTCGTTCTCTTCTCCACCGTCAGCCATAGTCCCAACTCCTTCGTCTTCAACGTCCAGCCACAACTTTTAAACCATCAACAAACCCTTTGTCTTCCTTGGCATCGTCGACACCTTCGTCTGGCAAGACCATTAACAACTACTTGGCACCAACGATAGCAATAGTAATATCATCACCTCTGGGGATAGAAGTAGCCGCAACGTTGCCTTCCTTCTCCATCGCAGCAACCTTCTGCCTCCTCTTGCGACCGCCACAGACCACCATTCTCAATGTTGCCGCCACCGGTGCAAACCCAACCTCCATCTCCCTCCCCCTCCTCCTCACACAGTTCACCTACATGTGAATAGTGGGTAGTGGTCGGGCTAGACACCATGTCCAAACTGACCACCTTAAAGGGTGGGCTATTTTGGCCACTTGGTGGCCATCCAGCCCTAAAAGGGGTGGTCGTCGACCCAACTAGGCTTGCATTCTGACCCCCAAAGTGATAGGCCGTTTCAGCCCATCTAGGTAGGTATCCCAACCTAAATAAAATAAAATAAAAGAAATAAAAATAAAAAATCTGCATGAAAATATACAAAATGTATTTTTGTTAAAAAAATATTTTATTTTCGTGCATAAGGTCAAATCCTAAAAATTTCCTAAGCATATTTTTTTTATATAAAAAATAGCATTTTTCTCATGTTTTGAATAGAAAGATGGGATATCAAAACCAATTTATGATTATCTGTTAGAGTTCGACCAAAATATATATATAAAAAAAAAACAATCGTTTTGTTCTTTTTTTGGAAGTTTTTGCTATCGGGGTGTAAAATTACACTATAAAATACACCTATAGATAGTAGAAGGGGGGATATTAAATATAGTGTTTAAAATTCAGACTTTAGAACGGTTAGGTTTTCAACCCAATATGGTAGAGACTCCCTCAAGAAGAGAGATCTACTTTAAGCCTTAGAAAAGACCAACAAATAGAAAATCTGACTTAGAGAAACAATTAAATAGCAATGCAACATACTTTACGTAGGGTGCACTAGGGTGATGCGTCTTCCCCTTGCATAACAAGTCCCTTTACCTGGACTCTCGTAGACCATTAGATTTCCTAGTTGCCTTAATACTAGGTGGCGACTCCCAAAAACTATAGTCGTAATTTTATGATTATAATACCCCTCCCCCTATTTTTCACACGCCATCTCCCCTCTCCGGGGATGGGAGCACGCGAAGCGCAAAAAATCCATCGTCACGACTCATATAAGGCTTTGGTTGGACAACCATATCTTTTTAGATTCGGCCTTCGTGCTAAGGAAGATGAAGTCAAAATTGTTTGAAAACACATGTTGTCCCTTCTTTTTATTTGTCTCTCCACCTTTGTTGCCATATAGACCATGTCCTACTACAATGCCTCATTACTAATTTCAAATCCAACTACAATATAATAGAAGAAGTAGTTCACGATGAGAAACTATTGATGCACATTTTTCAGGATAATTTATGTGGGTCAACTTTGAGTTGGTATATGAGGCTAAAGAACACCAAAATATATAAATGAAAAGATTTGGTAGATGTTTTTGTCAAGCATTACAGGTACAATATGGAAATATCTCCCAATAGAACTATATGATATGGTTAAAAGAGATATAAAAAAACATTAAGGAATACACCTAAAGATGGAGAAATTTGGTTGCATAGGTAATGATGTCAACCTCTTGATCATACAGTCAAGTAACCCACACGCAAAGACATCAATTCCAGTAAGTCAATTAAATCAGGTTTAATAGGAGTGTGACACAAAGATAACTTGTACCTAGGCACCAACACTATTGAATTTAAACCCCTACCTAACTAATAACAATTCGTGAACGAGAAGTATGGATAGACTCCACGAAGTTAGTTGAACCTCGATGAGTTATTTTAGTCCTTTAGAGAACCAAGGAAGAGACAATTATTACCCTCACAAGCTCACAAACTTGTGGCTGGAATCTAAATATCATTGAGAAAAAACCTAATCTAAAACTTAGGTAACATATGTGTTTTTAACCTAAGCTAAACCCTCAAATATCCAAAGATGTTGACTTGTATAAAACTCACTTATAATTAGACCCAAATCCCTAAGTATCTAAGCCCAATTAATGTTGATTAACCATAAAATACAAATATGAATTTAAAATAAAAAGTTTAAGTTACAGTCATATAAAAATAAGATAAATAAGATTTATTTAGTTTTGAATGTTGTTGACTTTTAGGTTTCCTTGTTAGACTAGGAAACTTCTTTTGAATGATAAAAATCTCTCTTTTTTAGGAAATAATTTGGACTTCGACTCCATGTTGTATTATGAAAAATAAGCCTAGGTTAAGGTTGTCATAGGGCCTAACAACATCAATCATTTTTAGAACTTGAATGAGACCCTTCTTGGACTTGGATTAGATGAATTAGAGATTGTCCTTTAAGCTCTATAGGTGTCCTTTGTCCCCTCTAGGTCCATCTTACTCTATGTGATCTGAACTAACACATCCAATGCCTTTTAAAGTTTTTTTTACTCTAGCTCTTGTAATAGGCATATTTGGTACTACTATTTAATCATTTGTGTGCTTACACTTTGTAAACACCCAAGAGAATATATATATATATATATATATGAATTGATGACTTAGTTTTCGCTGCTGATTTCTGCATCGGGCAGTGACGCAGTTTTGTAAAAAAAAGAAAGAAATTAATAAATTAACTTAAGGTGCTGGGAGGGAGGTGTAAAACTGGTTTTAGATAAAGCAAAGCAAGGATAAAAACACATCTAAACCAACCCCCAAACAACCCACCTCATTTCATGGGGAGTATAAATACAAGGAGGAGAGAGGGGATGATTCATCCTCTTCCCAAAACAGCAGCTGCATGTCATTTTTTTCCCTTCCTCTTTCACAACAGAAACCTAAACCAAACCAGTAGAGAGTGCTTTGTGAACGTGTGAGTGAAAAGTGAGACCTTGAGAGAAGATTGGACAGCTGCCTAGAGGAAAGGAAAAAAGAGGGCTGGAAAATGTGAGAGGAAGAAGAAGGAGGAGAACCAGCAGGAGAAGAGAGAGAATAGTGTCAAACCTTCCTCAAACTTAGTTAGATTCGAAAGGTATAGGTCATGAAACTCCTTCCCCCTTCTCCTTAAGACCAGAAATGGAAATGAAGAAGAAAACCCTAAGGAAATTGATCTAAGACCTAGGCTAGCTGTAAAGGAAACCGAAATTAACTAGGAGAACAAGGAAACAGAAATGAAATGAAGCCAATGTTAGAACATCTAACAAAGAATAAAATGGAAATAACAAATCATGGCAGAGGGCTGACTGACTTAAACTATGGGGTTGGCCGGCATGCAAGTGTGTGTTCTATTGGGATTTGTTGAATGATTTTGTGCTTAAATTGATGGTTTCAATGTGTGTGTTCTGTTGGGATTTGTTGAAGGATTATGTGCTGAAATTGATGGTTTCAATGTGTGTGTGTTTTGCTGGAACTTAGTGACAGTGTGTATATGTTGGGGTTGTTACAGCATATGTGGTGTGTGTTCATGCCAAATTGTGTGTTGTGCAGCGAATCATTCGCTGCCGAAACTGAGTCTTCTGCAGCGAATTAGCATTCGCTGCCGAATTGTGTGTTTGCACATGAATTTCGGCAGCCGGGTCGCCGAAGTCGGAATGGCGTGAAACTCATTCAGTTGATGTGTTTCACCGTTTGCGGAAGAAGTCAGCGGCATAGCCCTTGATGTCCACTGATTTTTGGCCAAATTCCATCGTTTCGGCCCCGAAATCGTCATTTTTGCCATTTTAGGAAAAGTCTTGTTTTAGCAAAATTGTGACTCACTGCCGAATTGGGCAGCCTGCAGCGAACCGGTTCTCGCTGCCGATTTCTACAATAAGCCTCCTAGGCAAAAATGACTTAAATGCTAGTAACAATTTCATGGTATGTTGGTGTAAAATGTGGAACACTTAAATGTGAACATTTGAACTCTTGAAATGAGTGTGGTGACGAATGTGATTCAAAAATACAAATGCACTAATTTATGATCATTGATGTCGTAGGTGGTACGGTTAGGATTGGACCATCGTCAAGACAAGAACAACCCACAGGTGGAGCAAGTAGGTGACTTGCACCTTCCTTTTTCATATGTTGAATAATGAAATACTTTACATGAATATTACCATATTGTGTTAGAACCGATACTAGATTGTTGAACGCTTAAATGTTGACAAATGACTGACTAGCTTCGGCTAATGGCATCCGAATGGATGGCCGGGACAAATGAATGATTAGCTTCGGCTAATGGCATCCGAATAGATGACCGGGACGAACGATTGATTAGCTTCGGCTAATGGCATCCGAATGGATGGTCGGGACAAGAAATGATTAGCTTCGGCTAATGGCATCCGAAGGGATGGTCGGGACAAATGAATGATTAGCTTCGACTAATGGCATCCGAATGGATGACCGGGATGAACGATTGATTAGCTTCGGCTAATGGCATCCGAATGGATGGCCGGGACAAGAAATGATTAGCTTCGGCTAATGGCATCCGAAGGGATGGCCGGGACAAATGAATGATTAGTTTCAGCTAATGGCATCCGAATGGATGACTGGGATGAACGATTGATTAGTTTCAGCTTATGGCATCCGAATGGATGACCGGGACGAACAATTGATTAGTTTTGGCTAATGACATCCGAAAAGGATGACCGGGGTGAGTGAACGGTTAAACTCAGCAAATGATGTCTTAAGAGGATAACCGGGTTTAATATTATGGTTGATTGCAAAAATTATAAATGTTAATGCTTCATTTAACTGCCAGGCCGTTTAGTTATCACTATTATTATTATTATGTAATTACATTCTTTTAAATGTTTTGTACTGCTGTAGGGACGTCACATCCACGAGATGCCTAGGGAATTCGATACACGGGAACCTACTTTTGCAAGGAATCATATAGATGCATTCTAAATCACAATGTATTTTGTATGAATCAATGTATTGAACGTATAATTTCATTAGATCCTTTTGTTTAAATCCGTAATGGCTATTAGAAGAATAGGAATGCAAACTCATGTCTATGTATGTATAGTTTAATATGAACTTTTAATCATGCAACCATAGTATTCTGTGTTTATGTAAGATTCACTTTAAATGAAATGTTGATTGTATGGATTGTATTTTGATGATGTGAGGAATCAGGTTCGCTGAATATCGGCACCATATGTGTTAGGTATATACATATAAAAAAAAAAAACGGGTTGTTACACACTTGGTCTTGGGTTAGTCCTCATCAGGTGCATCTCCTATTTTTGGATAAAAAATTATCAATATATTTGCAAACATGATTGAGATGTTTTACTATAAGCATGTGATGGCTAGTTTGACATAATGATTCATTGATGTTGTGGCAATTGCAAAATATGTAGGGGTAGGAAAATAAAGGAGGTTGGCCATGTTAAAGGTAGATATAAGGGTAGGAAAAAACAATTTAAAAACAATCGAGCTCCATCTCTTACATCCCAAATTTTCAACATCAATTTCAACTTTTCATTCCTTACTAGAAAAACTAAGCCCGGAATCTCCAAGCCAAAAACTAAATTGAAAATTTCTCGAAAATAAATTACCAAATAACCTAAGAATAACTACCCTTATTACCACTACCCTTAAATGAGATGTATTAAAGCTACTAAACATCAATAGCTCCATAACCCATGATACCTATGAAACCACTTTAGTCTAACTAGTATAAGCAAACCTTACACCACGAGTACCATGCTGGTGCTGGAGGACATAACATTCACACTTGTAATGCCTTTGAAAAAAAGCTTTTGCAACTTGTCATAGCCCATTTCTAGGTTATTCCCTAAAATCTACCCAAAAAAACATAAATAACATGAATAAAATAAAAGGGGCTGGTGTCGGTTGAAAAATCCCGGAGGAAAATTTAGACATTTTTTAGAGCCCGATCATACCTCTTTTGTGCCTAAAAACAAAGGAAAATTCAGAGTCAAGGCTAAAATAATTTATTATTGAATAAATCTGCATAAAAATTAAGCTGAAAGGCATAATTATATTTTTTTATAGGCCAATTTGATTTAATAGTGTGCCAATTTAAAGTATAATTATGTTTAGGATTTAATTTAGGGTTCAATTAAATGCTTTAATTAAGTGTAAGGACTTAATTATACTTTAAATTGGTCAAATTAATTTTATTAAGGGCTTAATCAATGAAAAATCAAGTTCTTGAGCTTAATCCAGATTCAATTGAGAAGATTAGAATTTTCAGAGACCAAATTGAGTTTTTCCAAGTCAATTGTGCGAAGTCAGGGGCTAAATTGAAGAAAAGTGAGAGTGTAATGGTCAATTGAGGGTCAAATCGCATAAATCGGAAACCAAGGACCAAAAAAAAGGTGCGGAAAGCTAAGGTTGTTGTTAAAATTCTGACGGGGATACAATTGCACTAAATTAAAAGTTTAAATCTAATTACAGTTGCAATTAGAACAATTACAAATTGAGGGACCAAAATGCATTTACATCTCCCAAATCTCCCAAATCCTGCAAATATGACTACATTATTCAGTCACTTGAACAATACAAACACGTTGTTGTAGGTGAGCAAGAGACAACTTATCGTTGCACGCAATGAACAACCAAAGGGTTGCCTCTTCACCTTTAAATAGCACCAATCACAACATCCACAAAAGGGGGGAGAAATTTTTACAGTTATGGGGAGAAAATTTACGGATGACAGGGTGCAGAAAAACAAAAAATTTGAGGGAGCCAATGATAACACAATCAGAATTTTTTAATAGTGACAGGCAACAAACACAAACATAGAAGACAAGAGGATTGATTTACAGGCCACGTAAAAACTACAAACAATAACTCTCCCTCTTCCTCGGCACCAACAATAATAGTCGACAGCGCCTTGTCTCCATCTCAGCCGACCCTCTCTCTTGTTTCCCTCAGCAGCTTCGGTAACTCCGACTACCAAGCACTAGTGGCATCCCACAACACCCACAGAGGTAGCTGCCAGCAACGACAACCAACCTCCCTCTACAGTGTCAACTCTCTTTGTCTCCTACAGTACCGAAAACTCTCTCTCCTCTAATAGTAGCTCTAGGCGTGCACCAGTGGTTGTTCCCTCGGCACCTGTGACTCCTCACCATGCCAGCAGCTCCTTGGCAGGCTCAACTCTTCTTCTCTAGCACCGATGTCAAGTAACAACAAAAGTAGTAACACAAAATAGCCACCCTTTGACGATCCTCCTGGCCACCACAAGACATTGTTTCTGATGCCACAACCACATGAAAAACCACCTCGACCTCCTCTACCTAGCGGTAGTGGTAGATGACCCTCTCGTCACCCTCAATCAACCACATGTTACTGTTCACGTAACACGTGCAAAGTGCAAGAGTGAACTAATTCATTATGCAATGTTCATGCAAGACGTGAATAGTGCAGCAACCCAATTTTCCTTTTTTTTCTGCTTTGGCTCTGGGTTGGACCTGTTCTTGGCCCAACCCAGTTGGTTAGGCCGGGGTCAGCCCAAGTCCAACAGAGTTCGGCCATTTGGCCCACCTTGGTTGAGTCGACCCATTTAGTTGGGTTAGGCCCAATTTGATTTATTTTTTTAAAATCAATATAAAAAAGTCACATTTTAAAAAAAAAAATATTAGTTTTCGTGCATACGGCCAAATTCCAAAGTTTTTCCAAATATATTTTTTGTAAGAAACTAATATAATATATTTCTCATATTTTGAAACAAAAATTAGATATCGTAACCAATTTATGATTCTCCATTGGAATTTGAACAAATTATCAAAAAAACAAATTCTTTTATTTTAGCTATCACAGTGAAAATTACATTGTAAAGTACACCTGCAAATAGTTAAAAAAAAGTTTGTTAACAACGGTTTAAATTACATTGTAAAGTACACCCGCAGATAGTAAAAAAAAAGTTTTTTTAATACGGTGTAAAAGTTTTCAAATTTTAGAATGATTAGGTTTTCGACTCCCAATGAGGTACAGACTCTCTCACAAAGAAAGATCTACCTTGAGCTTTAGGAAAGACCAATGAACAAATAAAAATATGACTCAGAAAAACAATGAAACAACAATGCAACTTGCCTTAGGTATGGTGTACTAGGGGTGATGCGTCTTCCCCTTGCACAACTTGTCATAACCCATTAGGTTTTCTAGCGATCTTAATACTAGGTGGCAACACCTAAGAATTATATTCATAATTTTACGACTATAAAATACTCTTTTTACATTGCACTTTCTCCTCTCTTGGGATGGGGGGCACGAAGCGCGAAAAAAAACACTTTCGCGACACAACTGATTATATTTGGATAGATAATATTTGAGGAAACTTTGAACATGAGTACAAACTTTATACCTAGCTATACTTCAAGAAGTGGGATGGTAAATGCATTAGAAGTGGAATACCCAACGAGTCCCAAAGTGTCATTAAATAGAGCTTGCCAAATAATGAGGAAGTCCACTTGATGTAGACACTTAGAAATATATCGGATGTAGGTTGGTTACCCAAGTATAAAAATGATGGCTAAAGTTCCACCTTTTTATCCATGTCATTTAAGTGATCCCTACAAAAGTATTATGAAGGAGGGATGTATTAGAGTTAAAAGATGGAGCTTGCTTTAGAAACTAGTTGTTTTTATTTGATTATGATTGCATAGGTGTTTTGACTTTGTCCTATTTTTGTCTTGTAAGCAATTTGACTTGTAATGCCACAAAATCTTCTTTATCAAATGATATTTTTTCTTTAGTAAAATCATTTATTTTCTGGTGTTCATTATGTCTTCACTCTTTTATTTATTTGTAAATAATACACTTACAAAAGCATACCCTATGCTTTTAGGAATCTTGAAAGCTCCATTAGTTTATAAAACCACAATGCCAAGAATTATTTAGCATATTCACCTTTTCTCCAAAAACAATGTATGATTTCATGCTTTCACAAAGATTTTTGAAAAATCAAAGTTATAGAACAAAAGTAAAAGTCAAATTAGTATTGTTTTAACAAATGAGTTTTGAGAATTCAAGTAATCTTTGTGAGAAGTGATTATACAACCTAAATACCATGAGAGAACAATTGAATAAATAAAGCATTTTGTATGGAAAAACAAAAGCTTACTAATCTTAAATGCAAGTGTTTGAAATAAGTAAAAGTACTTTTTATATTTCCACAACTCTAAAAAACTCATTGTAATCCCTATTTGAGCCTAATGCATTTTTTTTAGAATTAACTCAGACTAGGATTACACTCTGCACTAAAGAAAAATGCAAAATCAAAAGCATTGTGCATCCATAAAGCAGTCCTTAACGACTAAAAAGTACAAACAAAGTTAGGGGTCATAAAAGCACCCAAATAAGTCTAAATATTTATCACTTCTAGAGGTCAAGATCATAAGTTGTGGCTTGAGTCAACAAAAAAAAGTCATCGAAGCTAGTTACAGATGCAAAATACCAAAGAGAAAAGTCCATAAAGAAAAAAAGGACCTTTTTTTTAAGATAAAATATACATGCATTATAATGCATTGTTACCCTTAAATCCTTAATGAGAATTTAAAGAAAGAATTTTTGGTAGACTTGTAGTTTACAAACCCTTTCTAGTCTTTTTTAGTGTGCCTTCAAGCCCTTTTCTTCTTCTTTTTTTGTGCATCTTGAGCCCTTATCTCTCTCTTTTTATTTGAGTGCATTTATGATCTCTCATCTATTAGATAATACACTTTCAATCCCTATTTTCTCTCTCTTTTAAGTGTGTTTTCTAGCCTTTAACCATTTCTTAGATAATTCATTTTCTAGCCATATTTCTCATAAGTTGAGCGCACATTCAAGCCCTCGCCTCTTTGTCATACTTTATGAGTGCACCTTTGAGCCCTCGTCTCTCATTTTCCTTTAAATGTGTTTGTGAGCCATCATCCTTTTCTAAGGGTGTTTTCTAAATCGTAACTTTTTTTAAAAATAATATGTTTTTCAGCACTATCTTTGTTGTCTTTTAAGTGTGTTTCCTAACGCTCAATAACTAATTAGATAATGTGTTTTCTAACCCTCAATCATCAACCCAAATATTATGCTCTCTAGCCTCTTCTCTTATTTTTTTTAGTGTTGTTTTTAGCCCTCGATCATTTCTTACATAATGAGATTTTTAGCCTTTTTTCATTTCAAGTGCGCTTTCTATCCTTTACATTCCAGATAATACGATTTCTAGCCCTATCTTTTTTCTCTTTATGAAAACATATTTGTGGAAGTAACATGAAGATTTAACTCAAGTATTCATTATTAGTATTATATGTAAATCTTTATATCCTACTTGATCACACAAATTAAAATGAATGCACATATTTCAATTTGTATGCATTTTAAAAGTATTGATAAAATAATTATAAGAGTTCAATCAAGACTAAAACTAGTAAATGTGAATTCTGCATGAAGACATTAAGTGTGTTGAAATAATTTCAAGAAAGGTAATTCTCTGGAAAAAAAAAAGGGTAAAAAGATAATTGAATAGTCATTATAAGATTAAAATATAATGAAATAGACAATAAAAAAAGAGGATAAAAGTAATGATAATGGATATTAAATCTTAATTATGATCAATTATTGGAAAATAAAGCAATTAAATGAGTTGCAAAAGACGACAATTGAAAAACATAATTGGGGTTTAAATCTTTTGTGTTAGATATAATATATTGTATAGGTTAATTTGCACTCATGAGATGATGTAAGATATGAAATTGATGTGACTTACATGGAAACATGATATGAAAATAAAATAATATAATTGAAAAAAGAGTCAATCTTGGTTAATGAGTATGTATTTAATTGGAGAATTATATAAATTTGAAATAATTAAAAAAGATTCATGATAATGGCATCTCTTGCATAGGTGTTGAGTATTAATAACTTAGATAACTTCAATGATTATTATTTTCCATGATTTCATATGCGTGTTTAGGTAAATGTCTATAAATGATATGGATCTAAATGTTATGATATTGAATTATTTAATTTCCATGTTGAAAAGTAATAAAAAATTTGCAGATGAATATATGATTTTATAGGAGAGGTAAGGGGTGAAAAAGAAATGCCATTAATCAATGAAGAAAAAAGTGTGAATTAAAGTTATGGTATAAATGAAAAACTTGATAAGAGGAATATTTAAGTTTATATCATTTCTAGAATTGATTTAATTATTCTAGTAATGGATATGAATATGTATGGATCTTACTATTGTAGTTATCTTTCCTCGAGTTAGTAGAAATTATGGTGATGAAATTTATGGATATCAAAGATATATGACCTATCTTAATTATTAGTTATCTAACCTTTCATGTTGAAAGGATTCATGTATTTCAAATGATCACTTTAAGAATAATTTATGTGTATATCATTTATAAAAGTAATATAAACATATAGATGTGTAAAAAGGAATTGTGTAATATTATATCATTGGATCATTCTTTTAAAAACAATTAACCTTAATTTTATGTACTTGATTGTTAGTTATGATGATAAACACATTTGAAAGTCAAAGGTATTACATGAGGTTTATGAGGCCTAAGTTGGTGTAGATTGTGATGATAAGATGAAGGCAATTCAAGATAGACAAAATAGTTATGTAGACAATCAAATAAAGCCCTTAAATTTTCAAGTAAGAGATAAAGTGTTCCTAAAAATGGCACCAAGAAAAAAATATCATTTAATATGGGAAGAAAAAAAAGTTGACATCAAAATATATTAGGCCTTTTAAAGTTATTGAAAGAATATGACATGTTGTTTATAAATTGACACTTACACCATGTCTATCCAGGATACATATTTTTTTTCCATGTATTTTTACTTTGTAAAGTTGAGATTAACCTTTTTTAGGTGTTACTATAAGTATATGCAAAGTTAGAGAAGATATGACACTTAAGGTTAGGCTAGTATGAATCTTAGATCATAATACAAAATAATTGAGAAAAAAAGGTGTTGATTGTAAAGGTGCCATGAAGGGGTTCTTAGGTGGAGAAAGAAATTTGTGAATGAGAGTAAAAAATAAAAAGGAAGTATCCCAAATTATTTTTGAGCTTTGGTACAAGATTTAATTTTGAGGATGAAATTTTACAGAGGGAGAAGATAAACCCATGATAAAAAATAGCAAATCGATAATAAACAATGTAATGTTAAATTTGATAATGATAAATTAAAAGGAATATTTCATAATGATTTTAAATAAAATAGTGCACAAAATTCATATTTTAAGCATAATTTATCAATTGTCTAGTGTTAAATTAATAGGATATCTCTCAATTTCACCATTGAATTTGGCTAAAACCTTATAAGAGGTTTCCTAATATAATATTGTATCGTGAGTTACATTTTTATGGAAATCTAAGCTATAAAAAGTCTCGATATAAATATGTGACTTGGGGGCGATTACAATGAATAAACTTTTAGGGAGGAAACTAAATAGGGGTATAATGGTAACTAAACAAAAACATTACCCTTTAGCTACAATACATGTTATTATTCATCAAAGAAGTAATACGAGAGAGGGTAAGGTTAATCTTCTTCAAAACTTTTTGAAGAATCCTTCCCAAAAGTATGAGTTTAGGTGCATGTAAAAGAATATTAGTAGAGAAAAACACCTTAAGAATAAAAATATAAAGAGAAAAACCTTGGGAAATAGAGAAGATTGAGAAAAAAAAGTAAGAATTGAAGAGAAATAAGAAGAGGAAGAAATTGCTAAGAAAACTATAAACCTTAACTCAAATTGTTTGGTAAGGTAGTTCTCTCCATTTAATTTATGTTTTCAGTAGTGATTGATAAATGGATGAAACAAACCCTAAATTTTGATTTTTTAAAGTTCTTGATAAATATTTGCAAAATGGATATGTTAAAGAGCATTAGTTATGTTGACATTATAAAGGTGAGGACAAGAATAAATTATAAGGAAATTCAAAATAAACCATCCCCTTTAGAATTCATTATCAGTTGAAAATGAACAGGCCATATGAATTGTTTGAAACTTATATCTATATGTTTATATGGTTTTATGATGAATAAAAATGGAAGATTGTGTTAAAATGAGATTTTAGTCATGTAGTAATTGTATTATGGAAAATGATTTTGTGAAATTAGATGATCAATTCGATGATTTTTTGAGTTAATGTGTTTATTAGTGTGATAATAGATTGGGTAAAGCATAAATTGGATTAATTGAAAACCAAAATTTACCCCCACCCTAAATGGAAGTTTCAACCAATAAAGGGATAAAGATTTGAATTTGTTTGATTCAACTCTTATGTATAATTAAGTATTGGGTTGTATTAGTATCAACATTTCTTAAACTTTATTAGTCGCTCCTGGGTTGAGAGACTAATGATACCAATATACTATATTGGTACCGAAATTTCTTAAATTTGATTAGTCATTCTAGTTTAGATGACAAATTATACCAATGAGGTTTAACGGGATTTGCATGTATTAGAATATTTAACTAACAATTTAATGGAATGGAAGCAAATGATACCATATGGATTGGTATGAATATATCTTTGATTAACCATACTAGAGGTGATGGTTAAGGATATCAATTTGGAATTAATGTCAGCATAAATTGGTTGACGTCGAAGATGGTTGACTAATAATAACATAATGTTAAAAGTTGGAAATTGAGGTAAAAGATAAAGGAATGGTAAGAAAATGAAATTGAGGTGAAAGACAAAGGAATGGTAAGAAAATAGGATAAAGGTTTAACTCATCTGAATGGAATCAAGAAAAGAGAACTTAGTGGTAGTTATACTAATATATCTATTTATATTTCATTATTGTATTTTTCAGGGTCATCATATACACGTCAGGTTTATATATATATATATATATTATTATCTTTGGTTATATAGACTATGTATAATAATTTTATTTTGGATTATGATTTTTTTTTCTAAGAATGTAAAAGTTAATGATTGATTTTGTTGTTCATACAAAAGTTTATATGTCTCTTAATATTTGAACATTTTTTTCATGTTTGCTGGATTTTATGTAAACTATCTTACTTTATGATTAATGTATTGTGTAATTATTATGTTTTATTGGATGAGATGAAACTTACAAGAATATGGTTGATGAGGATCATGATCTAAGAGGGTTGGATCAAAAAATTGTGTGTTATATGTGTGGAAGGACAATGAGTAAAGTCGATAGCTTGGAATGTTCTATTATATAGAAAAAATATGTTGAAATTTTGGTACAAGTTATGATAGAATATCAAGTATTTCTAAAAGGTCATCATCACACATGCTAAAAGGAATAAAAACAATTCCTAGTAATTTCATATTTAAATGTTTTTATCCTAGAAATTTAGAGTTACAACATTCATCAACTTTAACATTGACGCATCATTAAATATTTGATTCCCTTTTCCATCTTTTATTTTAAAATCATATATGTTTATATCTAAAACTTGTTTGCATATGGATACTATGTCCATGTAGGTCATATAATCATAACAACAACTTTTCTCAATGTATATGAGCAATAATAGATGTCATCTTATATACTACCATTACAAATCATATTCAGAAGTGATACATATCAAACCCTTATATTTATCAATTAAGTTTATATGAATAATAACCTTAATTGATAAAATTAGAGGCTTTATATTTAGTTAACGAAACATGCATTGCAAGAAAGAAAACAATAGTTTAAACATTATCATAACACTTAATATTGTAATCAACAAGCAAAATATATATTAATTTAGAGTTTTCAAAACATCATGATTAGGTTTAGGGTAGATTAAAAAAAATTGTTTTATTGTTAAATTAAATGTATATTCATAATGTTTTAACCATTGCCCATTAATTTAAGATAAAATCACACCACACACATGTCATTGAATCAAGATTCCACTAAAACACTTACCTCCATATTGTTCTTGATGAACAAGGTTGAATAAAATTAAAAATAAATTCAAAACGTGTGTGTTTCATTATAGCTATACATATAATTAATTGTGGATTTTTACATTAAAATTATCGTTTTACCCTTTAGATTAGAGTTTTTTAACCTTTGGGCTAAGGGTTTTTTGGTCTTTTCACTGACTTATCAGTCATTAAAAGACTATTTGAGGGTGTATGCATCTTTTTTATTTTTTTAAATAGTAAAAATACTCTTTTACCTTAAAGTCAACAAAGTTTACAATTATTAACCAAATGTTTTCTTGATTTTTTTTAAGCTTCTTAAAAGTAAAAATATTTTTTCCATAAAAATCAAAAAACTATTGGGCTATTGGACAAGGGTGTTTTACGGTTTTTTATTATCCATATATAATAAATTTTTCTAACCTTAGAAAATATAAAAAAAATAAGCTTTGTTTTTATGGGTATTTATGTTTTTTTCACGGGTATTTATGTTTTTTTTCATGGGTATTATGTAACAAGGCTATAATTGTGTTTTCATGTTTTCTTATGAATTTTTTAATTGGAAAGCTATTGACATGTGCTCAATACGGGCTAGGGAGTAAGTGGTGTCAACATTAGTCAGTGGCGCGTATGAAGCCACCTGATGACTAAATCTGACCATCTTTCGTCTCTCTAAATATTCAGTCATGTTCTCTTCAACATGTTGTGACGAGTGTTGGGTTATAGTGGTCAGATTGTTCCTAGTGATTGATTGCTTTTTTTTTTTTCTTCTCTTTCCTAATAACTAAAGTGAACAGTTGTCCTCTTTGTTTGTTGTTTTTCAATTTTAGTTCTCATTCTTTAAATTTTTATTGTAATCTCCTTTTTTTTATAAGTTTGTTTCCAATTTTATCCTTCAATTACAATTTCTCATATGTTTTGTTTTTCATTTCAGTCCTTGTTTTTTTTTTTCATTTCTTATTTTATTTTTATTCATCTTATAGTATCAATCCTCGTAAATGAGTCTCTATTTTTGGTTGGTGTTTCAAAATCTATCCTCTTAGTTTTGATTTTGGTCATTTTTGTTGTTAGAGTTTTCTTTGTTTGCAATTTTGTCCTTCAATTCTAATATATGTATATGCTGTTTTTTACTCAATCGTTTTTTTTTCCTCTTAACTCGTTTGTCAAAATAGTGTAGTTTTAGATTTTGTCCTTCAAATAAAATTTATAGTTTTTTCTTTCAATAATAATAATATTTATTTTAGTTTGGTCTTTTTTTCATTTATTTTTTTGTTAAATTTTTTATGGTTTTTGATTTTATCCTTCAAAACAAGTTTTATGGTTTTTTTTAATAATAATAATACTAGTAGTAGTAATAATAATGGTATTAATGTCATTAATAGTGATACTAATAGTAGTAATAGTAAGTCATTGTGATAGAATAAATAATAATAATAGTAATAATAATTGTGGTTATAAAACTAATAATAATGGTGAAAAGAAAAAAATAATAGTGATATTGGTTATAATGGTGGTGATAATAATTATAATAACAATATAAACAATAATAATAATAATAATAATAGCGATAATGATGACAACAACTAGTAATAGTTATGATATTACTTATTAATAATAATATTAATGGTGATAGCTATAATAATAGTGAAAATATTAGTGATTATAATAATAACGATGATGATCATAATTGTTATAATAATAATAATAATAGTTATAATTCATAATTTCATATTAGATTTACTAGGAATTGAGTTTCACTACTTTTCCATGTATAATATTTCCAATCTATAATTCTAGATTACTCGTTTGAAAAATTTATGTGTCTCAATATTCTCTTTTATTTTTCACTTTATTATTTTTTTTATCCATTTGTAATTATCTTTTAATGTTAGGTTTTGAAAATAAAAAAAAAAATCATCTAGATTCTTGCTAAATAAATCATTTCATATCGGGTTATCTCTTATATATTTTATTAGAAACTCGTGTTAGACAAACATTGAAGATAACAGATTTAAAGATTAATCATCTTGTTTGGGTTTATACCATTATAAAAAAAATTGTTTTCTTAATAATGTTTTGTTTTTATATTGTGTAAGAACATAGTTCAGCCCGCAGCAGAGTGCAGACAAATGAACTAGTACCAACAAGATGTTTTAGGCTCATGGTACTCATATGAAAAAGATTAATTATAAAACAATGAAGGGTTTTACTTTACATCTATAGGATATTCCTTGTCCACGCAATACGCTGAGCTCTTTTTATGCAGCAAATTGATTGATTTTGTAAATATTTTAATTGGTTATCTTAATATTAAATTAGAAAAATTGTAATTAATAAAATTTGTTAAAAAGGGGTTATTTGTTTTTTGCATCAAAGTGATTGAATGTTGTTATTGTTCTAACTGTTTTTATTTTGAATATTCTATTGTTAGTGATTTGTTATCTTTGGGTTTTTTCATTTGCTTTGATTATGTATGGCTAGATATATTTTTCGTTTAAAGTGTTTTTTTATTTAATCTTTTATTTATTTTTTGAAATTCATATTATTATATGAAAGTATTTTAGAACACCAAGATTTAATTATTATGATTTTTAAAAAACATTAGTTCATTTTTTATATATATTTAAGGCCTTAATATGAGATAAAATGTCAAAATATATAATTAGTATCACATATTTTCAAGAAAAACATAACCTTAAAAGTTATTATTATTATTATTTTAAGTGTCTTATCCATAATAAAATGAATATATATAAAAACTAAATAATCAAAAGTTTTGTAGGTTGATTATTTCACTCAGATGTACAACATTAAAAAAAAAAAAAAACTCTAGGATCATTAATATTTTTTCACATGTTAAAAAATTTGGTTGTGTTTGCAGCAAAGCGCATGGCAAGTGACCCGTTTATTTTTTCACAGTAATCTATTGAAGTCCACTATAATCTGTTTTTAGTGCTACAGTAAATTTGAAATAAACCAGAATTTAAAAATTATATTTTTCTAAAAAACACCACCTCAACAAAAGAGAGAATAATACAAATTAAAAACCAAAACTATATATATATATATATATATATATATATGGACAAAAATAGAGATTATTTAGAAACATAAAAGCAAAAAATAAAGGAATTAAAATAAGAAATTACAAGTATAAGGGACAAAATGAAGATAAAATATGTAATCAATTTTAATCGAAGGACACATTTGAAAAAAATCAAAACTGTTGTACCGAAAAAGGAAATAAAATAAAAATTAAAAGTATAAAGGCTGAAATGAAAACAAAATATGCAATCAATTTCAATCGAAGGACAATATTGCAAAATTCAAAACTATTGTACTGAATATATTAAGGGATTAAACACCAAACCAAAAATTAAAAGAATAAGGACCGAATTGAAACCTCAATCTATAATCAATTTCCATATGATCTGTAGGACATGGGGGCACATCCTTAGAGATGTCAGGCGAATATTTTTCATCGTCTGATGACGCCGCACGCGCCTCCAGAAGGGGGCATGAGGCCGACAATTGTCGGCGTGTTTGAAACATGTCCAAACAGTAATCTTTAGTAAATAAAAAAAATTACGTATACACCCCTTCAGGCAACTCTTATTTTTTGTCATTTATGGGGACAAATTCGTATTTATACATTTTCTGAAAAATGTGTAATGGACGAAATACCCCTGCATGCAATTCTTCCGTTTTGTTTTATTAGAGGGCAAAAGGGTTATTTTACTTTGCACTGAAAAATTAAAATTACCGTGATACCCCTGCAGGCATCTATTGGTTTTTGTCTTATTAGGAGATATAATGGTTAATTGATTGTCCACAAACATGTAAAAAATCAAAAATATATATGTGATTCCAAGGCTAAAACCAAGGCGAGTAGAGGGGTAAAATAGTAATTTTACTATTGAAATTCACAATAATTTATATTTAGTGCTACAGTGAATTCCTGATCTGCTTTAGCTATATGTATAATGGTGGTGTCGTGTTTGTAAGAGCAGATAATAGAGACTAGAGAGAGAATGAAGTGTTTTCAGGAGGGATGATGTCCAGGAGAAATTTATGAAGATTTGTATTTATTATATATGAAATTTATCTTTTTATCTAACTCGTTAACCATAAAGACATATTTTTATTTCCAAATATAGATTGAAAACAAAAAAACAAACTAAAATATGTTTTTTTTTTATTTTTTATATATTGTTTTAGTTTTTCCTTTTTTCCTTTTTTTTTAAAAAATATATTATTTTTATTTTCTTACACTTCGAATATTTATCACTCTACATTTGACCTATTTATACCATTACTTTTGTTCTTATCTTCATTATTTTGTATTTTCTCTTTACACTTTTTTTGAAGAATTATTATACAAAGACTAATAAAATGATGTTTTATTGTAGGAATTGCATTATTACTCTATTCCTCTACTACTTTAAAAAATAGCTTAAGATTTTTCATGTGTTTTATTAACACATATGATCATTACTATATTTTATTATATGTAAGCATTTTTTTTATTCATGGTTATATTTTGAATTCGATGTCAAGAAATACATTAATAACATATACATATCAATTCTTTTACATTACAAATAAAAATTCACATGAAGTAAGGCAAGTTGATAAACGCGTTCACACTCATTTTTTGTACTGTTGACCGTTCCTGGTATATTAAATACTAAATCCAGTAAATTGAAACCCAACCAAACTAATTTAAATTAAAAAAATATATAATGAGGACAATTTGTTGTTTACCCTAACACGCTTTTGATTTTGTTACTATAAAAATCAGTATAGTGCTATCCTCACCATCAGTCATGTCATGCCACCTAAGTAAGGATCCAAGGCTGTTTTTATTTTTATTATTATTATTATATTCTTAATTTTTTATTTAATAGCAACTCTTACCGATTCTGTTTTTACTATGAAAAAGTGGAAAAGTTTTCTTGACATTAAGTTAATGCTTAATTTTGCACAATAAAAATTGATTTTATTTCTTATGAAAAATAAAAAAACAGAGGGACCAAATTTGACACTAAATAAATAATACAAACTTTATTTTTTGAATTATTAATGAGGTACTTTGTAAAAATTGTAAAAATTATGATCCCTAAACTTCTTCCATCTTTTATTTTTTATCTTAGTTTATTGAGGTTTAGATGTTTTTGTGCTACACTTCAATAGGTCTTTTCTTTTACAAATTAGTCCTTAAATTTTATAAAGAGAGTCGTTATAAAATGGGGAAAAGGGAGATGAAATTACTTGTTATCCATATTTTGACAATAAAAAAATTGATATTAGTGTCCATGAATTTCATTTGATGAGAAAAGTTTGTTGTGATATTTAAATTCTTTGTTACATGTCAATGCGAAGATATTAGGGTTATGGAGTCATCATCTAGTTATTTGGTTTACAGTTGCCAAAAATCTTGAATATACTAGTATTTATCAATGGTTCAAAACTTAAGAAACTAGTTGTGGATAGGGAATGTGCCATCACCCCTAACGCACCTTACTTGAGGAAATATGTTTTGTGTTCTTTAAGGGGCGTGATGTGATGATAGAGGGTTTAAGATCTGTACATCAAATCTTGATTTCGAGTCAGGACGTGAACCTCTTGTAAGAGCCTGGGACAGCTGGGGTTTCACTAGTTCACTTAGGCCCAAAAAAAATACGTTTTCTAGGGGATGAGGTTTCCTCGAATCTACAAAAAAATATTTTGTATGGTTTTACTATGGTATAATTATTTGGTTGTTTCTCATATGTTATTGTTTCCTAGAATTTATTCGTGTGAATAAATCTGACATTCTAAATCTGTTATGGACTGGAACCCAAATATATTTTTATCTGAGAAAATCATGAAGTGCCCCGACATGGATCATAAAGACCAAAATACCCTCAATACCATTGATTTTTTGTGTGATTTAATTACATAGAGGACACTTTTGTGATCCTTGAAACTTTCCTACCTCATTTTTTAACACCTTATTAAAATACCAATAATTCTTCGGCCATAAAAAAAAGAAAAAGAAAAAAAAAGACAAAACAATACTCATCATTCAAATCCAATTGATTTCAACATCGGTAGGCACAGAATCCATAGACCGTAGACAAAAGTCAGTCCCGCTGATTAAAATAAAAAGAAATCAATAATCAAATGAAGGGAGCAAGAAAATATGTCTTTGACCTCTCGCATTCTATTCACTCCTCCCACCATTAAACTCTCCTCTTCCCTCCCTCCCTCTTCTGCCTTTTCTCCTCTCATAACCCCTTCTCTCCCTTCCAACTCCATCAATCCATCCTTCCTCCGCTTCGCGAGGGTCTTCTCGTCCTCCAAACCCATCGCCACCCCAACCACCACCATGGGTGACGCTCCTGATGCTGGCATGGACGCTGTCCAGAGACGCCTTATGTTCGACGACGAGTCTGTTTCCCATCTTTCCTCTCCTTTCTCTTTTATATTAACATAGCTCCCGATACCTCTCCTTCTTTCTTGGCTCTTATCCTGTGCTTGCTTTAATTGCCGATCCGGGTTGTGTTTTTCCCCCCTTTGAAAAACAATTTATGAAGAAATAGAACTTTGAGGTTTTATTGGTTTGTCTATTGAGATGCGTAAAGAAAATCTCTGTATTTGTTTTCCTTTTCATACTCCTGTTTGCTAGGCGTTGACTTTTAATTGAGCGTGTGCTCAAATGGGATTTAATTAATTTGTTCAATAGATTAAACGATTTGATGGGTTTCTCTCATTTTCTCCTGTTGTGTTATCATTTTCATTAGTGAAGCCAGTTATATCCCATGTGTAGTTTTTCAATATATATGTTTATTTTTATGTTTTTATTTTCAATAATATGTCCAATATAATTCTAGTTATAATTAGAGCTTGTAAAATGAAGGAACAGCTCTGTTTTGTTGTCAAAACAATAATAGTAATAATAAAGGAAATGATATTTGATTTGAGATTTCACCTTTCTAATGCTGTGAGATCCGAACTCTTTCATTAGAACATAGACTTTGATAGAGATCTGTATTTTTTTAAAAACAATTTTGCTTTCTGAACTTTTTTAATCTGGTTATTTACTACAATTGATTGCAAATCATCATTTGCATCATACCCGAGTTAGGTTTGATTATCTTTAATTAATTTTATTTGGCTGCAGATGCATTTTAGTGGATGAGAATGACAGGGTTGTTGGTCATGACTCCAAGTATAATTGTAAGTATAATTTTTGTGAT
This sequence comes from Salix caprea, assembly GCA_964035475.1. Lineage (NCBI taxonomy): Eukaryota > Viridiplantae > Streptophyta > Magnoliopsida > Malpighiales > Salicaceae > Salix > Salix caprea. Next base: position 10,192,829 of record OZ037746.1, read on the forward strand.
ACAACCTTTTGCAGATTTAGTATTTGGTAGTTTAATTAAAAGGATTACAAATGAAATTACCTGTTGCATATCTATATAATTCAGTAATCTTTCCTACCTAAGGTATGTGAGTAGTCTTTGAGTGACAATACAAAAAGCTAACCTGCAGGGTTTTTTTTTTTCATGGATCTATCTTATGTTTAAGAAATCCTCAGGTATTTATTACAGTTGCAATTTGTTTAAGAGAGATAAGCTTGGATTTTAGTTTTTTTATTGTGTTTTGTGCTCTTCTTTCTGGTTATTTTGATGCTATCAGTAGCTCGCTGTTTGGAAACATATCAATTCCGTGGAGCCTCTTTAAAATGCTTGTAGGCTAGATTATTTTCTCATAATTAATGCTTTTGAAATCTGCAGGTCATTTGTGGGAAAATGTTTTGAAGGGAAATGCCTTGCACAGAGCTTTTAGTGTGTTTCTCTTCAACTCAAAACATGAGCTACTCCTCCAGGTATGTGGCCAACATTTCCAGTCCATGTCTGGAAAGCACCGGTTCAAACCCAGTTTGTGACGAGGCCTTTTTGGTTTTGACAATATTACTATTTCATTTTTAGGATTATAGGATTTTGCATGTTAATTGTTATGCCTAAAGATTTTTTAACCTAATATGACTTGATATGTTATTATCTTTCCATCACCTCAATGGAAGGGAATGTATTGTTCTTTTATTGCTTTAATCACTCTTGCACTCGTAGTTAGAAAATTTCCGCAAACTTATAACTTTTATAACCAAAATCAAAAACTGTAAATGCCAAGGAGACAATATTCATGATCACATGAACGGAGCTACCCCAATCCACCAACAGCCTAATCACTAAGAGAATCCAACCAAATAACTTGCACAATGTAGGAGCTGAACAAAATTAGAAAGACTTGCTAAGAAACTAATTTTGTGACGAACAACATTTTTCTTGGGTCAGCTTTGTCTTACTCAAAAATAATTCTGTGAAATTTATGACTATTGAGCTAACATTTTATTTTGTTCTATTGATAGCAACGCTCTAAGACAAAGGTAACATTTCCCCTGGTGTGGACAAACACTTGCTGCAGCCATCCCTTATATCGTGAATCTGAGCTTATAGATGAGGATGTCCTTGGTACATATTTGTGCATTTGTCAATACTCCAGCATCATCTACTATACATGTTTCACTGGAGTGGGTTAATAAAAATTTTACCTTGTTTCTTTGTAATTGTCAGGGGTGAGGAATGCGGCACAGAGGAAGCTTTTCGATGAGCTTGGTATTCCTGCTACAGATGTGCCAGTTGACCAGTTCAGTCCACTGGGGCGTATATTGTACAAGGCACCTTCTGATGGAAAGTGGGGGGAGCATGAACGTAATGTTTCCTGTTTACAGCTGTTTGGCGCTCTCATCATATTTTTCCTGTATTTCTTGTCAGTTTGTCTCATTTCCTTCTGAGTTGGGGTCACCAATGGCTGTGCTGAAATCAAAATGTGTTTTTTTAACTAATGTTGTAGGCTTTTGTTGCTTGTATTTTACAGTTTGATTTCATTGTTCACACAGAATCCCTCCAACTTTCTGTCATGATAGCATTCTACTCTTAACTGATTTGCCGATCGCATATTTCTTTCAATTTTGCAGTTGATTACCTGCTCTTCATTGTTCGCGATGTTAGCGTAAATCCAAACCCTGATGAGGTAGCTGACATCAAGTACGTTAACCAGGATGAGCTGAAGGAGCTTTTGAGAAAAGCAGATGCTGGTGAGGAAGGTTTGAAGTTGTCACCATGGTTCAGACTAGTTGTGGACAACTTCTTGTTCAAGTGGTGGGACCATGTCGAGAAAGGAACTCTAGAGGAAGCAGCTGAAATGAAAACAATCCACAAGCTGACTTGAGACATTCTGGTATCATCTGCAACTTTATTTCAATAAACCTGGACATGAAACAGATCCAAACAAAAAGTTGGCATTCCATCTGTGTTGTATGTAATCTTGGTGTTTCCTGAAACAAACTCTCTTGGCCTGTTATATATTTCTCAAAACTTGAGTTGCGGGAATTGAATAAATTAACGGCCTATTCCATATATAGTCACAAAAGCCACAAGTGGCTATATATATTTTAGTTTTGTTGGTTTATTCATAGAAAAGATTATACATGATCCATATTTATAATGGTAGATCAAATATATCCTTATAAATTTTTAGATTGATTCTTATAATTTAAGAAGGTTAACTTACTTTTCAACGGTGTTGAACATGAGTCAGTTGAGACTGGGAGAGAGATTCAAGTTTTTGATTTAGTATCTTGATTTAAGAACCCTAAAAACATAATATGACCCCTTTCAAAGGCTATGGAGCTTTTCATTTGTTCCATGTGCATGCGACTTGTTTGATATAGAATTTAGTTCTTTTTTTTTTTTCAAACGCTTTTGAAATACCTAGCACAGGTTCTTCTTGACATGACATTAACTGGGCCCATGAGAACTGCTCTTTCATAAGAATTTCGTCCAGCTCAAGTCAAGGGGCTGTTTGACACTACATTGAAAAAAAATATTTTTTATTTTAAAATATATATTTTTTATGTTTTTAAATTATTTTAATATATTGATTTCAAAAATAATTTTTTAAAAATAAAAATATATTATTCTGATATTTTTCTAAACTAATTACTGTGTTCTACATTGTGATTAATAACATTTTTATAGTCGTAAAAATCTCCACTAAAGAAAACATTAAAGTGTGAACGAGTCATATCTTTCATTATAAATAAATACAATAAAATGTTAAGTGTTGTAGAAGAAAACATCAAGTTAAATATATTAAAACAAATCAAGTACTTTCTTCCTTGTATAGAAATATTATATGCCCTATCTTGCTTATAACAAGCTCAAGCTCAGATATTTGTAATTGTGAGAGTTATTGTTATTGCTATACATAACATACACATTTCCTCCTTATATAGAAATAATTTAATTATGTCTTGCATCAATAATTTGAAGTTCTTTGCCGACATTGCTGAAATGTGTATGAGTACTCCACCATTATTCATATAACTATATTGTCCCTACATGTTTTGTTCTTTCTTTATTATTGAAGTAAATATATGTCCTTGTGATATGTCTCAATTATTCATATTTCAGTTGTTTTGTTTTTTCTCAATTATTTAAGATTTCATGTCCTTGCATTTTTTGTTCTTTCTAAATTATTCAAGAAAAATATGTATTAATTTTTTTCCTCTTCTTCTAATTTATGTATGGACAGTTAATTGATATATTTGTTTAGGTATACAATATCATTTGCTTAATTTTTATATGTGAGTGATCGAGTCATTAACTTCTTAATTGTTTGCTTATGTATTTGTAGAAACAAACATTCATAAAAATGATTTTTTTTTATATATTTACGGTAAATAATAACATTCAAACATAAAAGTATGTGTGTGTGATAAATGACATTCACAACCATCTTGCAATGCACCAATCCGATTTCAACAATAAAATTTTAAATTACAATCTAAATGAAGGCAAATACAGGAATCAAACATTCAAATAACTTATTTAAAAATTAACAAGTACAATAACATTATTAAATTAAAATAATTTTAAAACAACCAAATTGAATATGCTCATATCTCACTACTGTAACATTTGAATAGTAAAACGAGTGAAAATCAACTTCAAGGATGCACCAAATTGAAACTACCAAGCATAAAATTATCAGCTCATTACTCTGCAAAATATAAAGATATATAAATATTTTAGCAAGCATGTAAAATAACATAGCAAATAAATGTAGGTAACACAAACTTTTTTAATAAATTAACGCTTTAGAAAATAGAGCCATACCATGTTAATTAAGCATTTTTACTTCGCGCGTACATTTGTTTGATCCATTTGAACTTCTTTTCAAGACATCTCATACTATATCACATTTTTCTCTTTATTTGCAAACTTAGATACTCAGTAGCGAAGTCATGACAATCATCATCAATTGACGATCAAATTTATACTTCAAAGATGGCTCAATATCAGCATGTCTGAATTTTTTAGCTCCTCTAATTTCCTGTATAAAAGAAATACATATCAAAAATTAAATAGTTAACTAAAACTAATTTTTTAAATAATTAGCTTGATGAAGATTAACCTGAAATTTTTATTTTCACCACATATCGCTACCCGATATTGTACCTAATTCATTACTCCAACCCACAACAGTTTCAGCAATCAATTTCGTTTATATCCTCCATCCTTTTTACATTCATCCCATTTGCTTTTCAGTTGTGTTTCAGTGAACGAATGACTAGTTTGTTCTTTAAATTATGCAATCAGAAATTTCCCCCTCATTTTATCGAAATGAGTATTAGATCTCATTCCCATGTTAGTGGTCTTAATGCATAGATCACAAAATGTATGCAACATTTCCTTATTCCAAGCAACCTTATCCATAGACTCAAGACCTTCCATGATATATTTTAAAACTTTAAAAAGAAAAACAAATAAACATTAAAACAAACACTAAATACTATGAAGGAACTAACTTAGTTATGCAATGTTTTTACAAAATATGACTAAATAACATGTGTTTCAATGTAACACAGTTAACATGTTATGCAACAAAAACCTTTTTCAATACCAAATTCCTTCATAAAGTTGTATGCAAGTGCATCATTTTAGGTTGAGTTTTTTTTACAACTAATCCATGTTTCTATCCTAGCTACTTATTAGTGACAAATTAGCATAATCATTTTTGTCTACACAAAGATTACTTGAAATTAACAAACATGTACTGCTTCTTATTGATTAAGCTCAACAGCAAGTGACTCTACACCATATATTCATGCCTCATTCAAATCCAATCACTTGAAATGAAATAGTATTTCAAACATTATTTTCAATGTAGTGGACACTGACAATGGAGCAAAAAATTTGGGCATGAGGCATATATCTTCATAAAAAAATGTGTATGTATATAGAAGACAAATATATACATATATGGTAATCTTTATCCCAACTTCAGTGGGAGAAAGATTAGCATACATGGATACAAAAGACATTTTCATCGCAATTAACAGTAAATTAATTAACAATATGAACATTCATCATAAACACAGTCATTTAATGAGGCAACAGATCGAAAAAGTTAAATTTCAAGTAAATAAAAAGAGCTACAATTTATGGACTTGAATTAAGGATAAAAAGTCTTGTGCAAATGTTGTTCATGCTATTTTGATTCCTTGACTTTCCCTACACAAATTTGTAGTTTATTCAAATCTGTACAACTATCAGAAAATTAAAATAAGAAGAGGACATATCACTACATGAAAAAAGATAAAAATAAATAAATAAATGAGATGAAACTCATGGTTGAAATATTGTTACAAGATCTTCATTCCTTCACTTTCTCAACACATATTTGTTGTATATTCATCGAAGGAACAATGTTGAAAGAACTACAATAGCTAGAAAACTGAAATAACAACAACAAGAATAAGCTTTGAAAAGGAGATAAGGATGAAATTGAGGCTGAAATCTTACAACATCTTGATTCTTGCTCTCTCCTTGATCACAGATGGACTCTTTGTGTTGTTTATGCGCAGAAACAGTAAATATTCAAGCAAATGAACCGCAGCAACACAGATAATAAGTTAAGTTATGCTATCAAAGCAAACAATTCAACTCCACTATCTGTTGAACAATTTTTTAGCAATGATGGGGGCGTAGATAAGAGCTATTTTGGAAAGAAAAAATATTAAACAGTAATGACATGTTGTCTGTCGATGGACTCCAAGGGTTTATACAAAGACTTTCCTTTAAAAAGGTTTTTTTTTTCCTTTTTATATAAATACTTTAACCTAGATTTTCCAAAACTAACTTTTATAGTCAATTTTTTTGCTGTAAGCTAATGATACATTGTCCACGCTGTTTTTAAATAAAAATATAAAAAACATGGACGATGTCATCCGTCTTTTTCGAAAAGAAAAAAAAAAAGATCAAGCATGACTAGCATCATATAAGTTTGGTGAGGTCCATGAGTCAATCTCTCTTAACCTAGGTGCATCATGCCTTTTTTTTTTCAACTGGCCAATTGTTCTATGTTTACACTTTATAATAATATTTACTTTAAATAAATTTATACAAAATGACATTTTAATAAATATTTTATAATGACATAAATTTCAAATAATATTATAGTTTTTATAATAATATTAACAATTATTTTTTTAATGATTATATATGAATGTGATATGCTTATTTAAAAAAAAACAAATTAATTCCTCATGATATTTAATATAAATAAAATACTTATTTAATTTTCTAAAATTTGTTTTATTTTCAATATTTCTAGTCGAAATTACCAATTTCTGATTTTATTATAATTAAACATAGGTTTTAATTTTAAAAAATTAACTCTAATAAAAAAACTTGTTTTTATAAAAAAATTAATAAATAAGAAAAATACGTTTTGATGGTCTTCCACTAGTTTTGAAATCATTTTTAAACACGGAATCATTTACTAACGTATCTTGACATCACCCTTCTTCAATGGGATAATATATAGTCACTTTTTTGGGAGTGTTCTTGTGTTATTTTTAAAAATATTTTTTTATTAATAAATATATCAAAATAATATTTTTTTGACATTAGTACATGAAAATAATATAAAAATATCAAAAATATTTAATTTAAAGTAAAAAATAAAAATAAAAATTTTTCAATTTTTTTCAAATAAGTTTTTGAAACGTAGTGCCAAACAAGCCTATAATCTATGTCATCATTGACGTCACCAATGAACCGTTCAAATCAACGTTATCAATACCGTTTCGGTTGGTGTTTTGTTTTTTTAATTGGAACATAATATTTTGGTTGATGCTTTGTTTTTTCAATTGGAACAAAATGTTTCAGTTTTGGAGCGTTTCGGGGTTGTATTGTTTATGTATATATATATATAATTAAATATATTAATTCATTTTTTTTTGGTTAAATCTAAAAATAAAATTATTTAGAATTGTACAATTTAATCTAAAAAAGACACAATAAAATGATTTTTGTGAACAAAATTATGAGCATGTATAATAGTATGAGAATGCCATCATCAATTTCGCAAGGTCATTACATTCTCGATTGCTCTCAAATTTTAACATAATATATATATATATGTCAAGAGACTCCTCTTAAAATTTCATCTCAATCTAACAGTCGAATTAAAAGATATGATTGATATTATAAAAAAATTATTATTTAAAAAAACACTATTTGACCGAAACGAAACTGACGGAATGAAACTAGAACGTTTCGGTTGATATTTGGCCGAAAAATCCGGAACGGGCCGAAATGTAAACCAAGACAAAAACAACCATTTTGTCTCATTTTTTTCATTGGTACAAAATATTTTGACCAAAACAGAATGAAAATGACAACTATTGTTAAAATACATTTATTTTTTTACTTATACGTATATCAAGTTATCAACTAATATTACTGGTACTGTATAAATGTACGGACCTTATATTAGAAACTCATACTTTAACTTGCGTACATTTCTTGATGGATGCCACACGCTACATAGTGGAATCCCGGAACAGCCACAGGGCCAATGCCAATTGGACACGTAAGAATCCGCGGGGTATGAAAAATCATAAACCAATCAGATCAGATCAGCCATTGACCTCCTCTGCTTTGCGTTCTCACATTCATAAAACAGAACAATAAAACATAAAATTTCTTTCACATGCTCGACATTCTTACTACCTCTTATTTCTTCCTGTCCTCCCTCCCTGGTATCAATCTCTCTCGCTCTCTCCTTCACAAACACAGAGTTTTCAGTGACTGAGTGCGTATTCTCGAATCAAAGACAGCTTTCAAGCACCCAATTGCAATTTGCAGGTAAAGTAGAGCGAACATCCAGATCATATACTTTTTTTTAAAAAGTAATTGTTAATTTCCTTAAGATTTGATGCTTGGAAGCTCTTTTTTCCGTTATTGTAGCCCGTCTGTGAACTGCCCGTCTCAAATCTTTCAGTATTGTTATTAAGAATGTTTGGATCTAGATTAGATGCCATAAACTCCTTGGGATTTATGTGAGTGAATCTTTTGTAAGTTAACTAAAGAAATTTAACGAGAATTGTTCATTTTTTGAGTGATCCGTTTAGACCAATTGGTTTCAATTTCAAATGAACGATTCATATTTCTGATGAGCTTTCAGTACTGGGATTAGTATGTTTGCAAGATTATAATTGGGTATTTCCGTACTAGATCTCCGGTTAAGAAACCATCTCACCTAAAAGCTTAAGCTTGTAAGTGAGGTTCCAGAATATGATTTATATTATTCTCTAACACCCCCCTCAAGTGAAAGCCCTTTGGGCTTGAAACTTGCACAGACCCACATCACTCTAGGACCACCTCATAATTCCTCCATCGATCAGTTTTAATCACCGTGTTCAACTTTGAAATAAAAATCCCTAGCTTGTTTCAATTTATGATTTATAGGAAGAATGCTACAGGTTTTATGTAATTAACTTGTGATTGTGTTCTCGTTTAAATGCTACCTTTCTACTCGAACTGGAAAGCTCATGCATATGATTTTGTTTTCGTGATTTTTATGCGTGCCCTTTCTTTGTATCATCATCAAGGACGCGGATTCAATGGCATTGGTTACAACTGCTGAGGTTTGCGACGCCAATCCACAGCTAATTGTTAGTGGTGAGCTTCGAGCACTCCAACCACTCTTTCAGATTTATGGTCGGCGCCAAGTCTTCTCTGGCCCAGTGGTGACTCTTAAGGTGTTTGAAGACAATGTTTTAATTCGTGAGTTCCTTGAGGAGAAAGGTAATGGCAGAGTTCTTGTTGTTGATGGCGGTGGCAGTCTGCGCTGTGCGATACTTGGAGGTAATCCTGTGGTACAAGCTCAGAACAATGGATGGGCTGGTATAGTCGTTAATGGCTGCATAAGGGATGTCGACGAGATTAATGGCTGTGATATTGGAGTGAGAGCCCTGGCTTCCCATCCAATGAAAGCCAATAAGAAGGGGATCGGAGAGAAACATGTTCCTATCACCATAGGTGGCACAAGAATCAGTGATGGAGAATGGCTTTATGCAGATACTGATGGAATCCTGATTTCTCGAACAGAGTTATCTGTCTGAGCCACCTCTTACTATCAAGATAGTTCTTCAAAAAACGCTTTTATTATTTTTCTAGTGATGCTCTACTTTGAAACCTCTCTTTGGCACTCACATTTACTCGTAGACAACCTTGTGATATGAATGCGAGGGTGAAAATTCGCTGGTCTATCTATGATTTCTAGATTAGGAAAAAAAAGAAAAAAAATCAGAGCTGTTTCTGCCTTTCTGGTATCATGTCAGCATAACATGTCTTTGTGTTGTTAAAATACTTCAGCTTGGGGATTTATCTAATGCAACTCGTGTTACATTATTTCATATTAGCTTCTGCTTTCCTCCCCTATTTTCTGAGTTTTTCTACTTGGGTTCAGTAACTCTTTTCCTGACGAGATTAAAATCTCTTCTCATCATTATTTTGCGATTCAGAAGGTGGGGAAAGGAGGTTCGATGAACCCCCAGAAAGTTTTTGCAAGATTGGATTGAATGGTGATTTGTTGTCTATTCTCTCTTGCTCGATGCTCTTTTGAGGACTGTTATGGAGCTGTTTTGTCCCGCGGAAGTGGCATGCAAAGGTTATTTCATGTTAACATTCAGTAATAGATGTTAATGGATGTTTTGCAAAGGTTAGTAGCTTTGTCTCTTTGGCTACAACTCAGAACTCTGTTTTGCATTTAGCAACCAGAGAGCGATGCAAGTAAAAAGTGTTTCATATGACTGCTTCCATCCTGACATTTTGTTGGTGCATGACTAGGCGACGTCCACAGGCTGTTAGAGTGGTCAGTCCCATACTTATCCTTTCCTCCACCGTAACATTATTGTCTATTTTCTACCATGAATCATTATTATGTTGCAAGTTAGCATGGTGTTCTACCCATTTATAATGGAAGTGGATGTTTCTTGTCATCCACTTTCACATATCCAACACTTCACTTTGCAAGTACGGATATAACATGGGTTACTCTATCACACATAATGTTGTTAAGACAATAAGAGAATTACAAAAGGTCTAATACAAATACATTTCTATTAATTACATAATAAAAATATAAAGTTTTATAAAATTTATTTAATATAACTACGTTGACTTGAGTATTTTACTATTGTTGTATGGTCCGATGGGACTAGCGTCAACATACATGTATATAATTAATTAAAAAAAGAGAGTTCATATTCTATTTATGATTTATACATCCACTTCAAAAATAGTAAGCAGTAAAATGTTTACCTTTTGTTTTGTAAGTAAAATACCTTGGTTTACCACAACCATTTAAGTTTTTTCCCTAACCACAATACCGATGATTTATATAATTATTGTTGTTGTTTTTTTATTTTTTCCTTTCTAGATTAGTTATAAAAATAATACCTTTGTAATCTCTAATGCATTTATCTTCTCCTCCTTGAATATCATTTATTCATAGCAAATTTCATATAGATCATATATTGGATGAATTGCTTATCCATCTATAATGAATCATACACTATATGCAATTTCTTTCCTGAGTGGACTTTCATAAAGCCTTTCTCTTGAATTATTTGGAAACAATATCCTACCCGTGGACATTTCATTTTCACCAAATAAGAGATAACTTTCATTTTCAACATATACACCTCACCTATAAAATACCCTTACAAGGAAATTTTATCCTAAAGTTTTATTCTAGATCACATTTGCCTACAAATGACAAACATCAATCGCAACACAACTTTGTCATAAAATCCATACTCGTAGATTTTACAACTCGTTTAATATCCTTAACAACGAAACTTGGTTAATCATGAGATTCATTGTCTAAAATCCATAACCATGATTAATAATTAAGTTGTTTTTCTTTCTAACAATCTAACCATATTAATACATGTTCTGGTCATCACTCATGCTAACACCTCTAGCCCCTCTTAGTCAGTTAGTTTAGTTAATCATCTTGGTCATCAAATATATGGATGTCACTAGCGCTTTTTGGTCAGTTACTTTAATATATTTTCTTCATCATCATATAGTTTAATAAATCATCTTGGTCATCAAATATTGGGGTTTTTTGTTTTGAAAAAGTGAGTTGTCACCTAGTATTATGGTTATTAGAAATCTAACTAATCTTTTAGAGATTCTAAGGCAATGGAATGATTGTGTAAAAGGAAGGTTTTAACACTCTTAGTACGCTCTATCTAAGGTAAGCTACTTGGTATTTTGGTTTGCCTAATAGTAATATGATGAATGGGCTTGGGTTCAAAGTCTAAAAGAAATTATATTTTGCTTAATGAATCATACCTTTAGATATGTCTATACAGTGCCAAGGAGAACAAATGCAGATCTCTTGAAATCTGTGTTTGATTCAAAATAAAATTTCAACTTATGAATTAAGATATAGCTAGGATAGAAATATAAGGAGATTCAACGCACTCATTTTTCTCTTTTGTATTTCAAATGTTCGTGATTCATAAATTGCAAGGAAGAGGAACAAAAATTAGAAATCTAAGGAAATTCATAGCGCTTTAAGAGTCTATTTTTGCCTTAGTGTTTCATATTTTCACGACATGTAAACCGTTGAGTCAAAAATTAAAATGTCTCCAATTATAATTAGGTTTCTTTCAGAGATGTGTGATTAAATAAATAATAATGACTTATTATTCCTAGAAAATTATTTTGGATATTTACCACTTAGGGTTTCTTTATCCAAATATTAACGGTGGATAATAACGAATTATCCCCAATAATATTTTGGATATCAACTCTTTTGGGATTTCTTTACCCAAATATTAATAGTGAGTAATTTGTGAATTCCCCAAAAATAAGTTTTTTGTATTTTTTTGGAATATTGGCCAACATTGTTTGGAGTCTACAAACATGTTGTAAAATCCAAAATGCAATAAAATAATTTATATGTTTACGAATCCATGCTAAAACACATTTTATTTTAAACTTTGAATATTTGTTTTTTTTTTAAATAAATGTTCAAGATATGTTAGGGTATTGGTCGTATGCATGAAAACATTGTTTTTTTATATATATGTATACTTGTCGTATTGGGATGAAAACCGGGAATTTTGAATATGAGATTGATATTTTTTCAATATAAAAAAATACAAACCTTGAAATAAATATGTTAGAAAATCATATTATTTAGTGCATATAAAAAAAATACAGACCTTCTGCTGTGTTTTTTAGGTTTGTTGGTTGTCTCTATCTCGTGCTCTTGCCCTCTATTCTCTCCTCTTTTCTTCTCTTTCCCCCCCTTCCTAGGTTAGCAGGGCAGGTATATATATAGCTTGTCATAGCTCTATTTAGGGAAGATTTAGTGCATTAATTTAGGATGCAAATCAATGTTTTTTCTGTAATTTGATAAAACAAAATAGAAAAACAAATATTCCAATTGACATTATAATAATTCTTAGGCAGAAAAAAAAAGTGATTTGCAGCTCAAAAATCAAGTGAAAGAATCATGGAAACCAACAGGAATTTGTAGAGAAAAGGAAATAATCTGCAAGTGGTTGGTTGTCCTCAAAATGACAATGAATAGTATCTTGCTAATTAAATTACGATAGATTTAAATGCGAATTTCTTGAGCTCCTGATATCAAAATTAGGCAATTCAACAACCCAAACTCATCTAAACGTATAGGACTACAACTTTCATAAAGGGTCCAAAGTGAGAAAAAATTGTTTTGATAAACAAAATCTACTTGGTCAATAAGTGTTTTAAAGAACCGAATTTGCGGCAACGACAAATCATTTTTTAGTGAAAATTCTGAGAGATTTATCCAAAATTAAACCGATGGTAAAAAAAATTGGTACCTTTGGTTTTGCGAAAACAAACAAAATATAATCCTGCGTGGCAAATAAAGCAACAAAAAATATTGTGATGTTTTCTAAACCACCTCCCTCCCTATTTTTTTTATACGAGACTAATTATCTTTCCTAATTTAAAATTGGTTTTTGATATCCCGATAAATCCTCAAAATATTAAATTGGGTCTCTCGAATTAGACCTGCAAATTCGGGTTAGGATCATTCTTGCGACAAAATTTTCTACTCTTACGCTAGACATTCAAACGAGAATATCCTGAGCTTCCGATAATGAAACCAAGTGATTCAAAAATCCATAGTAATATATAAGTACATGAATACAACTTTCATGAAGGATTTGAAGCGAGAAAAAATAATTTTGAAGAGCAGAATCTACTCGCAATTTGTTTGGTCAAAAACCAAGAAGGACTGGATATTTATATCTTAAGCTTCTAATATCAAAATCAAGCAATTCAAAAATCTAAAGTTATCTATATGTACAGGAATACAACTTTCATGAAGAATCTAAAGTGAGAAAAAATCATTTCAAAGAATAGAATCTGTCCGCAATCTGTTTGGTCAAAAAGATGTCTTGATCTGATTCAAAAACTGAATATGCGACCATCCCCATCTAACTGAGAATTTGACATAAGAAAATGGGCTCTAGGATCCAATAGAGGTTCAAATAAATTCTTGAACACGTCATGAATGACAAAATATCTGGGATGATAAAATATTGCACGAAACCAAATCAGATTCAAATTCTAAGTTAGAAGAACATTTTGGTATTAGAACAAAATTGGACAACAATAAATAAGTGCAAATTATGAAGGATTTATCCAACCTTAAGGACTAGATAAATAAAAAATAACTTTAGCATTATGAATATTCCTAATTAATCTAAGAACCCTGACGATTTCGACAACAAAGTAGGAGGATAAGAAAAGCAGAAAAGGCAACAAAGAGAGGGTTCAAAAGAACATTTTTATTCTTTACTTTTGTCCATCATCCAGTAACCATGAGCTAAACTCATGCATTTGGTTCAAAAGGGATATACACCATTTCCAACACGTGTGGCCTAAAAATAAGTAACAACAATATACATTGATGCCTTAGTCCTTTTCGATCAATTAGTCCAATACATGTTCCTGACCATCAGATATATTGATGCCACTTACCCATTTTACTAGCCTTTCTTAGTTAGCTAGTATGATATATTTTTTTGCTCATCAAATATATTGATGCCACTAGACCTTTTTGATTAGCTATTTGAAATGTGTGTTTGCTCATTTGATATATTGATGCCACTAGGTCTTTTCAGTCAACTAGTTTGGTATATGTTTCTGATCATCATATATATTAATGACACTAGCCCTTTTTGATCATCCAAATTTATTGTTTACAAGTTTGAATTTCAACTAGAAGTAAGCTAATAAAACCATGAAAGTGAAGCTACCTAAAAAAAACTTGACAACACAACTAGGGGTTTCATGCATCAAAATGATAGTTTCCAATCAAAGCATTAAATTTTATATACAAAGATTATTCCTTTAGGGTGAGAAACAAACCACATATATGTTGAAATAATAATGTATGCTCTCTTTATTCTCATGCATGACTTAATGCAAACTCAGTTTTTTACTTCAATACCAAAATTAAAGGACCTATAAGTCCTAATGCTTATATATGCAACACAATAATAAAAATCTAATTATATATCCTAAGAAATCCTAATGATTATCCTAACAAAAACTAATCATCAAGCATACAAGCAATCTTAGCCTTACCCATGTTAAAAAGTTAATCCTGATACTTGGGTTTTTGTTTCGTTGATCTCCATGACATCATCTTCTTATCATATAATATCATTCAAAATAATATTCTGACATGTCATTCAACACAAACCAAGTATTATTATTAATGCAACATAACTACATTTCTTACCATATCAATATGAAACAACCTTTCCTTCTTTTTTGTACTTAGTTTTGCTCAATTCGTATTTGGCAATTTTCATGAAACTAGTTTCATAGCCACCCTTTTAAACATAATAACAACATAACAACATAATTTAAATATAAATAACACAACAATACTATAAATTTACCCCTTTTTCCTTATCTTAGGCCAACTCCCTAGTAAGGAGAGCATATATATTTTTCTTTAATTGAAATTGACATTATAGACCTTCATTAAGATTTAGTGTATATTATCATTCTTTTCATCTAAGCTCTTCATATATTTACTCTTAGCTGAATTTAAATTTTACACACATATGGAATCCCTTTTTAATTTCCTTTACCACAATTCATCTAACTCAAGTGTATACAACCCATATTTAAACAACTAAAATATTTACATAAAATTACTCATAATTCTAAAGAAAATCATATTAACTACTCAAGTTCCTGATGAAATCACATATGGCCAGCCCTAAGAGTCTAATTTATCCTTCCTAAACCTTTTCAATTCCCATCAAAATCAACATTATTAACATTTCTAACTTACTTATTCTCCCAGCAACACAACAATTTAACAATTCTTATAATAATTACAATTTTGCCTAAATCAAGGTATGCTAAATTTCAACCATAACCAACACAAAAACCTTATTAATTCTCAAATCATCATTCACATAACAAAAAAATAATAATATAACATATATCATACACTTATTTAAATTATACAACCTTAAATTAATCCCTCTTTTAATTAGCGACATTCATCATTGATAGGCCATGATTTGTTCTTAATTATTTTTAATTCCACACTTAAAACAACCTATTTCATGATAATTAAACCAATTTCAATTAATTCATGATTTCCCCCAAATTCCACTTAAGAACCCTAACATTGATAAATTCAGAATTTCTTCCCCTAAGTATGAGAGCATAAATTTAACAAGAAACTGAGTTGCTATAACACTTTACCAATCACCTAAAGCCAAACAATCATTTTGCTTGCAAGCTTTGCTTCCATTTCATCTTCATTCTTCAAGCTCTTTGTTTCTCTCTCCAAAAACTAATCCTCTAATATTTGCTAATTCAAGTGAATCCCTAACACCAATTTCTCTTAAAATCCCTCTCTTGTATTCCCATTAATTTACTTCCCAATACACACTATTGAATAAAAAAACAACAAAGAGGAAGAACAAAAGAATAAAAGGAAAATAAAAGCACTCTCTTTCCTTATATGCTATTGGGATGAACAATACCAGGAGGGGAGTGTTTTTATATATATAATCATGACAATACCATTACTAATTGTCTAATCATAATTTTTTTGTAACTTTACCACTTTCAAGATCTTTCCAAACACTATTTGACCTAACATTTTAACCCAAGATAAAATAATATTTCTGAAGATATCTAATAAAATCTCATCTCAATCCAATGGTTGGATTGAGAGTAGTGATTTTTAATGTAAAACTAGTTATATGTGATTTTACGCCAAAAATACAAATCTTGTTGTTCAATCGTTGTATAAATCATATAAATTTTTCAAATTAAACAACTAAGAACATTTATTTATTAAAAATATATATTTATATTAACTTTTCATCATTTATTTCTTTTACAAACTTATTAGAATTAACATCACCAATTTTGAATTGGGGTTTGCACCAACACTTTATCAAGCAATTATTTCTTAAATCCTTCTTCATCATTTCCATTATAATTCCTTAAAATATCTTTCTCTTCAAAATACAATCATTTAATATTTTTTTTGTAATTCTTATATGAATTTAAACTCGTTACTGATTTTGTCAATGTTATAAATTTTAAATTGAACTTAATAATTCCTCATTTTAACTTCAACATTATCCTTAATTTATTTGTGGAGTTTATTCACTTCATTAAACATCATATTTGTTATCATTCCTATAATTTATCTATTTCTTTTCGTCATGAATCCTCATTACTCGTCAAGGTCTTGTTATCCTCAATTTTATATTTATATAGGGGTTTATAATTCCCATCAGCATGTCAGTTTCTTAGTCATTGTTCCATCCCAAATCTCTTTAACATATCTTTAATGCACTTTCTTTTGTTGTTGAAGATGTCATCTCTTGTTTGCTTTATTTGTAATCCATGAAATAAGTTCAATTATCCTATCATGCTCATTTTGAGTTAGCCTTGCATGCATTTTGTAAATTCCTTACAAAAAGATTTGTTAGTAGCATGGAAAATAATATCTCATCATAAATTTGTACAAGCGAGATATCCTTACCTTTTCTTTTTATAAATTGGACAGTGTTAATCATTCCAATGTTAAAACCATTATCAATAAAAAAAAAAATTTAATCTATCATATGTTGTTCTTGGTGCTTATTTTAAACCATACAAACCATTTTTGAGTTTGAAAACATGATAAGGAAAAATGAAAGTTTTCAAAGCCTTGAGGCTTCTTAACATACACCTCTTCCATGATAAAACCATTTCAAAATATACTTTTAACATCTATATGAAAAAGTGTAAAATTAGCATGGCATTCAAAAGCTATTTTTTTTTTATCTAGCCTAGCCACCAGTGCAAAAGTTTCTTCATAATCAATATCTTTTCTTGGTTGTAACCTCTGACAAGTAGTTTAACTTTGTTTCTAATAATGGTCCCATGCTTGTCAACTTTATTCCTCAATCCCTGTCGCACATCATTGTGCGGCGTCTTGGAAAGGTTTTCTCTCGCAAGGAGAGTTGAGGAGTCGCCACCTGGCTGTTGAGGGTCGCTAGGAAAACCCGGCTGTACTGGTCCGGTTTGACATGCAAAGGTAGAGGACTGGTTGCATAACTAAAAGGTATTAGCACCCCTAGTACGCCTTACATGAGGTAAGCTGCATTGTCTATCTTGATGTGATTTTGAACGCTTCAGCGAGTTGTATTTATTCATGTGAATAAATCTAGCTTTTGAGATTTTATTTTGAGTTCGTGAAACCAAATAAAATATTAGAAAAAAGTTCCATGTAGATGTCTTAAAATAATCATCTATCGTGGATGAGTTTTCCGCAATTTTTTGCATCGTAAAAAATGTTCCGATTAAAAAAGGAATCGGTCACTGCTCAGAATAATCCTGCGAATTTTGTTGGTTATTTCTAGATATTTAAATGTTAGCCTACTTGTAGGCTTGACATTTACTATCTGAATTTAACCATTAATCCTCATTAATTAATTTCGTGATTTTTTCAATATAGACCAATTCACAAAAAATCGGTCACCGCTCAGAATAATCCTGTGAATTTTGTTGGTTATTTCTAGATATTTAATTGTTAGCCTACTTGTAGGCCCGACATTTACTATTTGAATTTAGCCATTAATCCTCATGAATAAATTTTGTGATTTATTTCAATATAAGCCAAATTCTCAATATTTAATAAACTTGTTATTAAATCTAAGATAAATTTTTGGAAAAAACACTTTGGCTATATGCAAAGAAAACACATTTTTTTTTAGTTTTCTATTATTTTTTCCTTGAAAAAACAACATAAATAAAATGCAACACACACACACACTATTTTTTATTATTTTTTCATTTAATGTTTATACAACATTTACAAAATACATAAAATTTAAATACATGAAGTAATTAAAGATAAAAACAAAACAAAACATAAAACCCAAAACATGGTCGAGAGAGTGCTGGAACAGTAGCGACAGCAGCAGGAGCACTGACGGCGCGTTAGCCCACACGCCTCCATCACTGGCGGTGCGTGGAACCACACGCCGCCGCCTGTGGATCAGTAAGACAAGGCGTGCAAATCTACATCTTCCCTTCCTTCTCTCGCCAATGGTGGCCTCCATGGCGACCTGCAAAACAATAGAACACACAATACACGAACACAAAACACACACAATCAATGTTTCGGTTCCCTCTTCCCTCTTTTTAGATTGACATTTTTCTTCTTTGTCTTTAGATGGTTGAGGGTGCTATGGAGGAGGAGCCTGTCGCCGATCATGGCTGATGGTGGCTGCTTGCAGAAGACGGGGGCTAGTGCTGTCGAGGCAGTGAAGAGGCTCTCGTGGACGGTGGAAATGGTGTTGTCAAAAGGAGAGGAATGACCATGGGGGAAAGGAGAGTGAGGATGGCTGGTTGCTGGAGGGAGGCTTGAGTGAAGATGGAGTGAGGATATGGGGCTGCTGTGAGGCTGCAGTCTGGAGAAGAGAAGGAGGCAGGGGTAGGGCTGATGGGGCTGAGGTGTAAGAGAGGAAAAGGGACATGGGGGCTGCCTGTGTTGGCTGTGAGAAGGAGAGGAAAAGAGAGGGAATGGGGGTTGTTGTGGTGGCTATGGAAAGGAGAGGGATCGTGGGGGGGGGGGGGGGGGGGGGGGGTTGCAACTGGTGGCGTAAATGAGGAGAGTAAATGAGTGAGAGGCTGTAATGGCTGGCCGGAAAAGGAGAAAGGGAAGGTTGGAAAATAAGAGGAAGGAGGGGGCTGCAGCTATGCTGATTAACCAGAGGGAAAGGAGAGTGAGAGGGAAAAGGAAGAGAGGGGGGGGGGGGGAATGGGGGTTGCAACTTCCCAAAAGGGCTGGCGGCTACAACCCCATGGGAGGGAAAGAGATGGGTTTACGGTTTTTTTGGTTTTAGGGTTTTGGGTATGTGTAAATTTTTTGGTCCTCTTTCTTGTTGATGATCCACTCTATTTATAGAGTTTTTCATAGTCAAAATTCAAAAGCATCCTTAAGCTTACACGTCTTTTTTAATTTGGTCCTTGATTTTTGATTTGTACGATTTGACCCCCAATTGACCGCTAAACTCTCAATTTGTTCAATTTTGCCCCTGTACCAAGATATTTTTGGATTTTTGTCTTTTTTGATGTTTTTTGTTTTTTTTCCGAAACATAAATATAAGTGGGTCAAAAATTGGGTAGCAACAATCCCCATTCCTAATTTCCAGAACACAACATGTAATTGAAAATTTTAGGATTTGTTTTTTACTTACATCAAGATTTCTACTGAAATTTTGGCGGAGTCTCTACCTTATACTGGGAGGTCCCAAGTTATCGACTAAATTACATTACACTTCTAGTTGTATTATTTCATAACTCGATCCAATCATCCTGGATCCAACAATCTCATCCTCATCAATTTATCACATTATATTCAATATTATACTACAACTTAAATTATATATTATCAAAGCATAATTAAAGTTTTATAGGATGTCATCACATAAACTACCTTAAATATAATAACATCATATAGTATGAGTTCAAGTAAGAAATTTGATTTCAACAACAACATGCATGATTTGATGGCTAATTAGAATTTTAAACATTAGTTTAAGTCATTCATTTGACTCCACAAAATAATATTACATATTCGAGTTTTAGGGAATAAGTATCTCGAATTACAGAATAACTTTCATGAGTACGGATAAGAGATGACTAAATAAGTTTACTTGTGGTGTGACCTCTTGAAAAATAACAAATAACATACATATATGCATATAACGAGATAATAAAAATGAATTTCTAGTAATGAGAAACAAAAATGTTTTAATTGACATGCATATCATAACAAATTAACAAGAGAAAATCCATTATAGGAATCTCCACATAGCAATTATTCTTAAACATTGTGTTCTTCTTCTTCTTCTTATTTGTTACTTTATGTTTATCATCTCCTTCCTTGCTTTATCTCTACATTTTCTCTAAAAACACTCTAAAACTAAGGGTTTTGCTGTTTAATCCTTTAACATCACTAACTCTTTTATTTTCCTTTGTTTTTCTCAAGGATTTTTTTTAATAAATGGAGTTTTCCCTCTCTTTTTTCTCCCCTCTCCATGGTCAGCCACAACAATGTATTTATATAGACAAGAATTTGTCAAATTCCTACTATGTCCCTTGAATAATAATTATTTTCCAAATAAGCATTATTTTCTCCATCCAGATATATTTTTTGTATCGATTTTTAACAGACAATATCAAATTTTAATAATTTATACCCCAATACCTCCTTTCCACATAAGTCATTTCTATTAAAAAATAATTTACATTTGAAACTTTTTTATTTTTTAGATATTTTCCACACTTCTATTTTTTTTTTGAATCACAAAGATTTATATCCCTTCCTTTACTACAAGTATTGAATCCCAATTTTTGCATTTATTTGCCTAAATTTATTAATATATTTCTTTTGGAATTTTATAGGATTCTTGAGTTGTATGAGTTGTATGAATTTGTATCCAAAATATTTACAAGTGATAATCATCGGGTCAATTTTCATAAATAATTCACCTTATTTCTATTGTTTAATTTAATTTACACCCATCAATTCCAATTCATAATTTTGTTTGATTTAGTTTCATTTATCTTGCATCACTAAAATCCAATTATAATTTTTTCCTTGGCTTGAATAGATGATTTAGGTTTTATATGCAAAACAAAAGAAAATGACCGCTTGCATTTCTAAGAGAAGCCATAGTCTTACTTACCTTAACATATTAGATGTTTAGCTCTACAATAGCTTTTGTGGTTGAGGTTAAAATCGTAGAGACAAAGTGTTTGGTTAGGGGTCAACCACAATTTATGTAACTGTCGGACCCACCAAAACCTAAGGTTTAACTTTAGTTTACCAAATGCATGTTTTAGATGCTTTTCACCCACAAAACGATCATCACCTACACCTCCCACACCCTCAGGTACAACAGACCCCCATCTCTCCACACACCCTCAGCCACAACATTCGTCTCTCACCCCGTCTCTCCTCACCCTTAGCTCTGACCAACACACGCGTGTCTCCTCACCTTCAGCTCTGACCAACACAACTGTCTCTCCTCACCCTCAGCTCCACTGATAGATTTGTCTCTCTCACCCTCAGCAACACTGAAAGACCCTCTCTCACTCATGTCAACAATTTAGCTTAACCTTAGCTCTACCGACCAATTACTCATCTCTCACTATCAGATCAATGACTTTTGGAACCTGTCTCTCACCATCAGCTCCACCGACCAATTTATTTGCATAAAGAATATAAATCCAACTGTTGACCACGAAGGGGAGGCACTGATTTCTGTAGATCTAAGGTATGTTAATTACCCTCGGTAGTTTCTGTTATTTCTAAGCATAATATACAAATAAAATATTATACAGTGCTTCCATTTGTTAAAATGTTGTTGAAGATTGTTCTGACCGAACGAAGACAGTCAGCTAGGGTTTGTAATTTCAGCTCGAATTGTGAGTTATTCTTCTTTTCAGCTCATAATTTTTTGAATTAACAGCACATTACATTTGTTGGAAATCTTGATTTATTAAGGTGTTAACTGTGGCTTTTTACAAGATAAACAAGAGTTGATTTTTGCAAAACAACTCAACAACTCCTATCTTCATGATAATTATTTCTACAAATTCTAAGAGTTGCATACTATTATTAACTAACTTGAAACTACATGTAACTAACCCTAAACAATAACGACTCAACAAAAATATTTGCGATGTCCATTTGGTTATTGTTGTTCATTTATTTATTTTTCTGTTAAATTTATGAGTACAATTTTAACTCAAATTGTTTGATTATACGATAGCTAATGATAATAAAAACTTGTGTTTAAATCATATTATAGATCTAATACTGAACCTAGAACATTCAAAAAGGGGGTTGTGAACACATGTTTAGGATGAATGTATGTACAATTGAATTTTTATAATTTTGTTAATTAATTTGTTTTGTGAAACCTGTCAATTAAGGCTTTCACTTTATTGTTATGAAAAACTTATCAATGATGCAATACCTTATGATTGATGCAGGTTTGTTTGTTTGTTTAATTAGGTAATATCATTCATGTGGTTTTTATTGTTATGTTACCTGTTAACTGTTGTTAAATATTTTAATATATAGCATGGAAGGTACTGAATATATGGATAAGGTTGCCCGAACAAAGGAAATGTTGCATATGTTATGTGACCTATGTATTAAGACAATTGATTTGGAAATGAGACCTACAACTCATTTCGATAAAACTGGTTGGAAATTTCTGATCACATCATTGAAAGAATGAAGTAGTCATTAATGACCAAAACACAATTAAAAACAAGTGGGATGGCTGCAAAAAAGATTGGAGAATATGGACAAAGCTCATTTTTGAAACTAGTGTGGGTTGGAGTAGTGAATTCGGAACAATCTCAACAACGGATGAGTGGTGGAAAGCAAAAATTTAGGTTAATTATCATTATCTAATATATTTAAATTTTTGTTCCATGTTTCTGAATACTTTATGACAGTAAATTTGTATGAATTATGTGTTTTTCTTGTATGTAGGAAATTAAAGAAGCCAAAAAATTTAGACATGCCAATATTGAGTCTGCCTTGAAGTTAAAATATGACAGATTTTATTCCAATATTGTGGCTATCGGAAAGTATGCGTGGGCACTAGTGATAGGTCCCAATTAGGCTATGACTATGATAATGCAAATAGTATTCTACTTCGGGTGAGAATTAATTGCAAGACTTTTATTTGGAAAATAAGCTGCCCTTTATTGTTTCCCAAAGGGTTTAAATACAAGAAAGAAAATAACAACCACTCCTAATTCTTAGATCATATCCCTAAGAATTAGGACACTATCACCTATTGGCAACCAGCCAATCCTGCATTATTCAAAACCAAATAATAACTACTAGACTTATTCCTAAGCAAGCATGCTTTGTGGACATGACCAACAACTTAGACCACGTCTCTGGCCAACAAAACTGTTTCCCTGCATGTTTCCTGTATGTGGGAATTGCATTTACATTTCAGCTCTTAGTCAAAATACTTTGGGTTTTTCACGACCATTATTACAGATCTTCTTGGTTTATCAGTACTCCCCCCTATGACACAAACCTTGTACTCAAGGTTTAAATTGATGAACTTGTCCCATAATTCTTGAGTGTTTTCCCATGTAGCATCATCGACTGGAAGTCATTTCCATTGGACTAAGCTTTCCTCAATAAATTTGGATTCGCGCTTTACCCAACAGGTATATAATATACACTGGCTCCATAACCAATTCCCCGTCATCTGCCACCGACGGTAAGTCAGTGGGAGCAGTAATTTGTTCTCCCACCTTTTTTTTTAAAAGAGATACATGGAAAACTAAGTGAATGCGAGAGTTTTGGGGAAGCTTGAGTTTGTAAGCAACGCTTCCAATTTTTCCTAAAACTGGAAAAGGCCCATAGAATTTGCTTGCAAGCTTTCGATAGGCTCTTTTGAATACAGATTGTTGGCAGTAGGGATGTAGCTTCAAAAATACCATCTCCAACCTAGAATTAAATGTCTCAGCATTTGGAATCGGCCTCTTGCTTCATACGATTATTAGCTGCGTGTAGATTGCTCTTAAGCTGTTGTAGCAAAGCATCTTGAGAAGCCAAGTTTTTGTGGACTTCTTGAACTGGACAGAACCTTTCATGGTACTAAGGTATTGTGGGAGGTGGCCTTCCATAGAGAGCTTGGAAGGGAGTCATTCCTGTAGAGGCATGATAGGTAGTAATATACCTAAAATCAACCCATGGAAGAAAGGAATGCCACTTATGGGGTTGCTAGTAAGCGAAGCAACACAGATATTGCTCAATGCAATAGTTGATGACTTATGTTTGCCCGTCATTTTGTGGATGGTAAGCGAATCTCATCTTCAATTTTGTTCTGGACATTTTGAAAAATTCTCGCCAAAAATGACTGATAAACACTGGATCCCGATCGCTGATAATAGACTAAGGCATGCCATGAAGCTTGACAATGCTAGTAATGAATGTTTCAGCCACCAGTTTGGCTGTATACGGGTGTGAAAGGGCCAAGAAATGCACTGAATTACTCAACCTATCAACAACAACAAGAATTGAAGTTTTGCCAAATGAAGGAGGAAGACCATTAATTGATGTCATCCCAAACTTGAGATGGGATTGGAAGAGGTTGCAAAAGTCCTGCTGGCGACAGAGTGTCATTTTTAGTTCATTGGCAGACTTCATATGAGGCCACGTAAGTCTTCACCGTGTGGAACATGGACAACCAGTAGAATTGTTGTGCTAGTTTTTGTATGTACCTAAGACACCTGAATGTCCACCACTGGGAGAATCATGGAATTCATGGAGAAGTTGTGCATTATGTTGGAGTGAGGAGGCACCACCACACGATTCTTGTAGCAGACCAACCCGTTACGCTAGCTATAAGGAACACTAGGATTTGTAGCTGCTTTGTTGCTTATTGTCAAAATGTAGGGATTGGTGCAGGCTTCTATTTTGATTGTATCCTATAACGAAGTGTGAGAAACAAACAAAGTATCCAAACTAGGACTACCCAATACCCGTGAGAGGGCATCAACTGCATTGTTATCACGACTGGGTGTATAGGTGATCTCATAATCATAGCCAAACAGTTTTGTCACCCATTTTTGTTGCCTACGTGTTACTCTATGTTGTTCCAACAAGTATTTGAGGATGTGCTGGTCAGTTTGGATGTAGAACTTCCTTCCCAACAAAAATGGTCTCCACGGTTTGAATTGCATGAATGATGGCTAACTTTTTTTTTGGCAAACACACACCAGGATTGTTTGGTAGTGCCTAAAGCGCGGCTCATGAATGCAATAGGCTGCTTTTGTGGACTTAAAACTACCCCTGTGTCGTTGCCAGAAGCGTCTGATTCAATGGTAAATGGTTCATTGAAATTCGATATCACAAGTGTTGGTGTAGTGGTCATGGTTGTTTTGAGCTCTTGAAAAGTACTTTCAACTGCATCTAGCCAACCAAACCTGCCCTTTTTTAGAAGATTGGTGAGAGGTTGGGCAATAAGGTCGTAGTTTAATGCGACCATATTATTTGATAGTTTCATCCATATTCACCTAGTGTTTTGCATATTTTTTATGTATAAGATGCCTTGATATTCTTTGTTTTATGTTTTGAAGGTATTTTTGGATGAAAGATGCAAAAAGGAGGTAATTGGAGCTGATTGACAGATTTGACCTTCAGTCGCTGTTTTGTTCAGATTCTAGAGATCGAAATGAAGTGATTCCAGTGGCATTCAGAAGCTAACATTCATAATTTTATGGAAATATAAGGCAAAATAAATAAAATAAGGAAGAGCATGGAAATCACAGCCTTCAAAGTCAAATCTTGCAATCTGCCGATGTCGATGTTTGTCCATTCTAACTTAAATATCTGGAGCTATAGATGTCTGGATGCAAGCCCAATTTTGTTGGATTCAATACTCAAAGAACTATACACAATCCAAAATTCAGCTCCAAAAGATGTGTTATAAATGAGATATGATCCTTACAAGGGACAACTAAATTCTGCCAACTTAAGGAATGACTATTTTGTAAAATAGAAACTAGGGTTTCTAAGCATATATAGAGGAGAGGAGAAAGGAAGTTTCGGCCAGCAGCAAAGAAAACACAAATCTTCCTCCTCCAAACCCTAAATCATGTTTTCTTCCATCTTTTTATTTAGAAGTTCAATAAACATGCAAGGATACAGAATCCTTCAGATTTCAAGAACTGTAAGATTTATTTTTACCTTATTTTTTCAGTTTATATGATGAATATGTTTGTTCTCCTATGCTTATTTTCCTATGATTTTTTATTTAATTGTTAAGAGAGGACTCAGAGTTATTATTGTAGATGATCTATTGTTAAGTTTGATATCAAAATTGAAGTTGTGGTATATGAACTTGTGAAACAACTGAGTTAATAATTGTGACAGATCTACGTTATTAATCTTAAGAAGAACATTCAATCGAATTAAACATATATTACAGACAATTGTGTATTTTAATTGATCAATTTATCTAGTTTTTAATATTGACATTGAATCAAATTACTAATGCGGACACTGTGGTTGTCTGATAGTTAGGGTAAATTATATGGCGGATCTGTTAACGAATCAATTTTAAGAAGAGATAAATATTCAAAATATAAATTGATGTGTCGTTTCCATGATCAGTTCTGATTTCTGTAAGTGGATGTTGACTTGCGACCAAGGTTTGTTTTATTGATAAATTTCAGTTTTATATAATTTTCGCTTAATTTGCTTTAGCCTAGCCTAGACAACTTTCAACCCCCCTCCAATTGCATAGCATATATAGCATGAAAATCTAAACTAAAATGTCCTCGTGGGATCGACCCCTTTCTTGCTCTATACTATCTTGTTTGATTTGTTTTAAGCTAGGGTAATTAATTTATGCGACCGCGACATCGTAACATAATTGTGAACAAATTTCCGATAGCCTGTATGTCCTAAAAAACCATGTAATTCAGAAACATTACTAGGGCCTTGGCCAATTCAACATAGTTGTTATTTTGTTTTGATCCACCTTGACTCCTTGGGAAGTCACAATATGTCCCTCATACTCTAATTCTTGCAAACCAAAGGCACATTTGCTGAATTTGACAAAAAACTAATGTTGCCGTAATACTTCAAATGCCCTTTTAACATGTTCAAGATTCATGATCAATTTGGGGCTATAAATGAAAATGTCATAAGAAAAGACTAGTATAAATTTGTGAAGGTAAGGGCGAAATATGGAATTCATAATGGCTTGAAAAGTAGATGGAGTGTTACAAAGGCCAAATGGCATAACCACATATTCAAAATGACCATTATGAGTACTAAAGGCGGTTTTAGAAATATTTATTGGATGTACTCGTACCTAGTGGTATCCTGCTAGTAAATCAAGTTTGGTGAAATATGTAGCTCCATAAAGCTCATCGAGCATGTCATCAACTGTGGGAATAGGAAACCTATCTTTGATGGTTACAACATTAAGGGCTTTATAGTCAGTGCGAAACCTCTATGAACCATCCTTTTTCTTTACCAACAAAATAGGAGATGAAAAGGACTGGTACTAGATTTTATTAGCCCCACTTTTAACATGTCATGAATTTGTTTTTTTATTTCAGCTTTTTGAAAATAGGCATACCTATAGGGTCGCACGTTAATGGGCATTGTTCCCTCCTATAAAATGATGTGATGATCTACTTCTCTTGTGGGGGAAGTTGTGTTGGCTCCTAGAATAAATCTTCAAATTCCTCCAATAGTTGTTTTAATTTTGGATTGACACTTTGTGATGTTGGACTAGTTGAAGATTGAAGGCAAATGGAAAACATAGAACTCCTTTGTCGCAAGTTCTTAGCAATAACTCTCTTAGATATGGATTGAATTTATGTATCCATCCCCTATAATTTATGAGTTTGGTTGCACCACTGGAACTCCATTGTTAATTGCTTCCAATTACATACCACAGTGCCCAATTATTCCAGCCAATGAACTACTAAGACCAAATCCAACCCAACTAGTGGTAAGGCATACAGAGTGAGGACAAAAGGAATACCTTGGAGTGCAATATAGATGTTTTCAAATCTTCTTTGACATTTTAATGGCCCTCCACTCGCCACCCTAACATTGAAGGAGTCCGTTGGGATTACTGGTAATTGCAACATATTAGCCACCTTTTCATTGATAAAATTATGAGTAGACCCGTTATCAATGAGAACAACAATCTCATAGGGTCCAATTTTTTCCAACACCCGCATGATCTTGTATGTTATCCATCCAAAAAGTGCATGCGGTGATATTTCAGGTTGGAATTCCATCGAGCTTTCATTGTCGTCTCCATCTGGGTATTCACAACAGCCTTCTAACAGTAGGAGCTGAGGCCCCTTGCACCTGTGACCAGGTGCAAATTTCTCTTCATAGTTAAAGCATAGGCCTTGTGCTCGTCTCTTCTGCATTTCATCCCAAGAGAGTCTTTTCATAGCCAGAGCTGTTTTGAATCTTGTTGGTGGAGCGTAGTCTGTCATAGCTCGATGGTAGTCTGCAGTAGTTCGAGGGATTGATCGTGTACTTCTCCCTTGGTGGTTCAACTTCTCATCTCGCATTGGTGCAAGGCTGCTAACTTCCTTTAATGACTTTGTTTTGAACATTTGTACACCATCTGCTATTTCTGGTTTGAGGCCACCCATGAATGTTCCTACTAAAGCTTTTTGTGGCCATCCGTGCACCCGATTACCCCATCGTTCAAACTCCTTTTGATACTCACGCAAAGATCCTTCCTGATTTACCTTTGACGAGGCTTCATCAAAGTCCTCACAATCCGTAGGACCAAACCTTGCCCACAGTTCTTCTTAAAAAATGTCGCATGTCACCTCCCTGCCTTCTTCTTTATAAAATCATCTCAACCACTTCCACCATTGATTAGCTTCGCTTTGTAGGTGGAAAGAGGCTGGAGACACCTTTTGATCTTCAGTGGTGCCTTGAAATTCAAATAATTGATCCACCCTTATGAACCATTCAGTAGGGTCATCACTCGAAAATTGAGGAAACTCCAAACTAGATAACTTCGAAGAAAACAATGGTTGTCTTCCTTCTAAAATTTCTCTTGATTCTTCTCTTATAGAACGAGAACATCCATTAGGAGACCTAGTAATAGGGTCAGAAGGGTTGGCGCCCACCGTGGGGTTGCTAACTGATGCATTATGATTGGATAATAGGACTTTAGAGAGCTTGCTAAGTACATCCTCTATGTGGTACAACTTGTCAGTAACACCAGCCTCCATGCGACTAAAATTGTTTTGGAGTCAACCCAAGCCAACTTTTAAATTCTCAACCCTCTCCTTATTTGTTCCCATGGCTCTGATACCAATGATAGGTCCCAATCAGACTATGACTATGATAATGCAAATGATATTCTACTTCGAGTGAGAATTAACTGAAGACTTTTATTTGGAAAATAAGTTACCCTTTACTAATTCCCAAAGGGTTTAAATACAAGAAAGAAAATAACAACCACTCCAAATTCTGAGACCATATCCCTATTGGCAACCAACCAATCTTGCATTATTGAAAATCAAATAATAACTACTATACCTATTCCTTAGCAAGCATGCTTTGTGAACATGACCAACAACTTAGACCACGTCTTTGGCCAATAGAACCGTCTCACTGCATGTTTCCTGCATGTGGGAATTACATTTATGTGACAACACTTAGTCAAAATACTTTGGGTTTTTCATGACCACTCTTATAGATCTTCTTCGTTTATCAACCAGGTGGTGCTGATTATATTGAGTGTGGCACTAGCAATGCCAACTTTGATGGGGTTGGTTTTGAAGAAGGAAGTGGTGATTCGGAAGAAGATATAAATCTTATGCTCGATAATGACATCTCTTAATTAGTTGGGGGTGAACATGTCAAGTAGCAGGAGCACAAAGAGTAGTGAAAAAAAAATAGAAAATGATGTTAATGAGCGTCGAGCAAAGAAGAAGAAGAAGACGACTAGCATTGGCATTCAACTATTATCAAAGTGGGACCAACTACTTGAAAGTATGTCGATGAGAAGTTATTCTACTTCTTTGCATATGGATCGAGAAGGGTGAAGTATCCGTGAGGTGATGGTTGAGCTTCATTCAATTTCTGGAGTTTTAATTGAGGTGATTTTCATGACTTTGCAACAGAATATATGAGCTTACAAAGGAGCGAGAAATGTGGTCTACTATGGGAGGTATTAAAGAAAAATTAAAATGATTGAAGAGAATGTATGCATGGAGTAAACACAAATAACTGATGGTATGACTCTCTTTTCTAAACTGTAAATTATTTTTTGTGTTGCAATGTTAGCTAAATGCAATATGTTATGTTATTTGACATGCTTCATAATTTATGTATACGTTTACATTTGCAGCATCATTGCGCGGACAATTTTGAGAACATGGGTTTGCAATGCATGCATCGTCGAAGATGCATTTTGTTGTTGTATTATTTTGTATGTTTTAATCATTAGTTTGGTGATTGTATGGTTTATTCAGTAATTTGCCCATGAACTTGTTGAGTTATTGGATTATTGGGTTTCATTGTGTTTTTCTTTATTTGAGTTTTTCTTTGAATTGTAATACAAGTTTGTATTTGAATTGTAATTCTTTAGTTACTATTTTCGGATACATAAATTGGCTGTATTGTTGTAGTATTAATGCATGAGTGTGATTAATTTTCTAAGTCATCGTTACTATTTTGGGCCACATAAATTAATTGACTGTAAACATGTAATTTTCTTATGTATGTTATGCTTTTTTCTACAATTCAAATTTGTTACTGTTCAATAATGATGTTTAATAAAATTTGTTATTGTTCAATAATGTTGTAATAAAACAAAACTTGGTTGCTATTGTTCACATTTTGTTTTTTGCTCATTTGTTCCAAACCATGAGTTGTACACTCACATGTAGGCAAAATTTATGTTCCATAATATTCCAAATACCGAGATATGTGCAGTCACATGGCATTAGAAAAAAAATGTTTTGAACAATTGTGACAAATTGTAAGTTGTGCACTCACATGTAGGTGGCAGAAAATAGTCCAAATTGTGAGCTATGGCCACAATAATTTGTATTTTTTTTCTTGGGTAAAGGACAAGGAAATGATGCAAATAAATTTAAAAGTTGTAGAAGGTTGAATGACAAATAAAATTACACAATTCATCAATCAATTTTTCTATATAAGTGAGAGTCATTCTCAATGTGTTGCAAAACATTTATAATCTCATAAACATTTTTTGAAGAGAAACTTTGCGAGTGAAACAACATTGTTGAATTTACAGGTTTTTTGCACATTTTGTTTTCTTAAGTTCTTGGATTTTTTATTTATTCTCTTCACATTATATGTTGTTGTTTTTAAAGTGTATTTATAAGTATTTGTTTTTTTTCATGGAATTTGAAAATATGAATGATCTATGGTATAATGATATAGTTAACAAAGATTTTGATGGTGATTATGACAATGTTATAAACCGCATTGTACAACACATTAATTATCATGCTACTGAAGGAGTTAGTTCGTCAATGGGGGGCGGTGATGATGGGGGTACTGATGATGAAACAATGATAACAATGATGATGATAGTACTGATGACGATGATGATGATGACACCGACAAAGAAAATGAATTGTTTCTAAGGAGACAATTTGACATGGACAAATTAATTATATGCACAGCTGGAGCTATAAACATGTATTACATAAATTATATGCACAAAGAACCATGTATGGTTTCATACAATATAGGTATGCGTTAGTTGACCGAATTAGTAAGAGGTCATTGGAAACGATGTGTTAACATGTTTAGAATGGACACAGACACTTTGTTGAGTTTGTGTAAAGATTTAGAAACACATCATGGTTTGAAGCCTTCAAGATGCATGAGCGTATTTGAAAAGGTGACAATGTTTCTATATACGATAGTTGTTGGGGCGTCTAACAAGGCATCAAACTAGGAAGTGCAAGAGAGATTCCAACATTCAGGCACAATTGTTAGTAGATGCATAAATGAAGTCCTTGAAGCAGTATGTTTGTTCGTTGTAGATGCCATAAAACTAGAACTTCCAAAATTTACAAACACACCAAGAGAAATTACAATGAATCCAAGATATATGCCACATTTCAAGGTCAAATGTTTTTATTTTAATTACATTTTAATGAATATATTTTCTTTTATTGATGTTAATAAATAACTAGACTATTCATTTTTTTCATGTAGTGTGTCAATGCAATTGATAGAACATATGTTAATACTTGCATATTGTCATAACCCAATTCTAGATTACTCCCCTAAATCTATCCAAAATATAAAAAATAACAAAAATAAAATGAAAGGGGGTGGCGTCAGCAAGAAAAATCAAGGTGGAAATTATGGGTCAGTTTGATTTAATCACTAGCCAATTTAAAGTGTAATTATGTTTAGGGATTAATTTAGAGCCCAATTGAAAGATTTAATTAAGTGTAAGGACTTAACTATACTTTAAATGGGTCAAATTAATTTTATTCAAGGCTTAATTGGTGAGAAAATAAGTTTGAAAGCTTAGTTTGGGTTAAATTGAGAAGATTGAAATTTTCGAAGACGAAACTTTTTGGGTGAAATCGGAAGCAAAAATTGAAAAAAAAACATTGTTATTCCTGATTTTCCCTTCACAACCTATTTTTAATGTTATTTCAATTTTTTTTTTTTAAACTTGTCGAGTCATTCCGGCACCAATGCTTTGCCATGCCCTGCAACCTACCACCACAACACCCCATTCCTCGACACCACTCTCATACCTGCAACCTTCACATTGAGTCTATAAAAAGGGAGAAAATTTATTACAGATTGGGGAAGGTGCATGAAATAATACTGGAAAAAACTAGGGGAGAAGATAGAACGAAACATACACACACGGGGAAATGTAGACAGAGATGAACACGGAGACAAAAGAGAAAAAAGATCGTAACATAGGTACGATCGTAATTTATAGATAAAAACACTGAAAAATGAGAGGACCCGAACAAAAGAGAAAACAGCAAATAAGGACAGACAGTCAAAAAACTAGTGATAGTAAAACCACCGACAAAACGACGACTTCTTCCCCCGCACCGGCAGGTAACCGTCGACCCTGTCTCCCTTGGCAAACCTCATCATCTTCATTTCAGCATCGTCATAAGAACGCGACAACCCTCTCTCCCTTACAATCATTAGCATCTCTCTCTCTCCTCCAGCCAGCTCCCGACGAGCACCAACATAACCCCCTCACCAGAAGAGGCTTCTCCTCCATGCTAGCAACTCCACCGTGACCTTTGGCAGCAGCAAGACCCAACGACAAAGCAGCAGCGCAGACCAGCCCTGTTTCGTCGCTCCTCTTGGCCACCATTTTTTACGTCGCTACCACAGGAAGAATCACTTTGACCTCCTTTACTCGATGGCAGTAGCAAGTAAGCCTCTCATTACCATCGGCCTACCACCTTGTCATTGTTCACGTAACACTGCAAAAGTGAATTAATTCACTTTGCACTGTTCACGCAATACGTGAACATTGCAGTAGTTTGTATTTTTTTTCTGCTTTGTTCTTGGGCTGGACTACTCTCGGCCCAGCCTAGTTCGCTAGGTCAGGTACAACCCAAGTCCAACAGTTGGACAACCCATTTAGTTGGCCTAGGCCCAACCTGAATTTTTATTTTTAAAAAAACATATATAATATAAAAAATTGCATTGAAAAAAACACAAAAAATGTGTTGTTTTCGTGCATACGACTGAATCCAAGGTTTTTCCAAGCATATTTTTCATAAAAAAATATATGTTGCATCTTTCACATGTTTTTGAACAAAAATTAGATATTGTAACCAGTTTATAATTATCCGTTAGAATTTGGCCAAAATATAAAAAAAAATTGTTTTAGATATCGGGGTGTAAAATTACATTGTAAAGTACACCCACGGATAGTAGAAAAAAAGAATTTTTTTTATGCAGTGTAAAAAATTCCAAACTTTAGAATGGTTAGGTTTTCAACCTCCAATGAAGTAAAGACTTCTTCACGAAGAGAGATCTACTTCAAGCCTTAGAAAATACCAACAAATAAAAAAATGACTTGGGAAAAACAATCAAACAACAATGCAACTTACCTTAGGTAGGGTGCATTGTGGGTGATGCGTATTCTCCTTGCACAACAAGTCCCCTTACCCAGACTCTCACAGACCATTAGCTTTTCTAGTGACCTTAATACTAGGTGGCGACTCCTAAGAATTATAGTCGTAACTTTACGACTATAAAACACCCTCTTTTTCACCGCGCACTGTCTCCCCCGCCTAGGATGGTATGGCACAAAGTGCTAAAAAACATCATCGTGACACATATCATCTGATAATCAAGTTCCATTTATTGGAAGAAAAGGTGTACCGACCCAAAATGTTATAGTTGCTTATAGTTTCGACATGCAATTCATCTTTGTGTGGGTAGAATGGGAAGACAATGCACACGATACATGTATTTTTCTAGAAGCTATTGACAATAACAGTATCAAATTTCCCAAACCACTAGAAGGTTGACATTTCATATACATTTAAGAGTTGGTAAATTAAGTTTAATAATATTCTTCTTTAGTTTCTTATAGTTTTGACATGCAATTCATCTTTGTGTGGGTAGAATGGGAAGACAATGCACACGATACATGTATTTTTCTAGAGGCTATTGACAATAACAATATCAAATTTCTCAAACCATTAGAAGGTTGACATTTTATATACATTTAAGAGTTGGTAAATTAAGTTTAATAATATTCTTCTTTAGTTTCTGATTTTTAATATATACTTGTGTTTTCCTTTTGTTCGTAGGAAAGTACTATGTGGTTGATGCTGGATATCCCAATGAGTATCGGTATTTAGGTTCTTATAAAGGTTAGAGGTATCATTTTCAAGAATTTAGGATCATGGATAATCAAGTGGTCGTGAAGAAATTTTTAATTGTGCACACTCATCACTACGTAATGTGATAGAATGTTCATTTGGAGTATGGAAACAAAGGTGAAGAATTTTACAAAACATGTCTACTTATCCATACAAAACATAAGTGAAAATTGTAGTTGCATCAATGACACTACATAACTATATTAGAAGGAGATCACAAGATGATATGACTTTTGCCGAATATGATCGCAATCCTAATTTTGTTCTTTATGATATTTTACCAGATATTGTTCCTCGATCAAATAGTTAATGATCACAGAGGCCTTCACATATGGATTTTGTTCGTGATAGAATTGCAAGTAGTTTGATGGGAGAATAAAAACAAGTGTCTAATTTACTTGAATTATTAATTATATTATGTTATTATGATTATTAAATCTACAATATTTAAATAACAATATGTATAGATAGATATGTATATGAGTGTGTTTATATGTGTGTATATGCATATGTCCTATAAAGTAATTTCACAAGTTGACAACAATATAAAAAACATAGTAACCAAACACACAAAGCTGTTTTTCATTAAACTTTAAACTCAACCACAATTTTAACCAAACACTTCAATTTTGTTAATCACTGTAAAGATCAGTGAGAAAGAAGATGAAGATCAATTTTGATATTTAGGGATTTTGAGAGAGAAGAGAGAGTTAACTTTGAATATTGTTCCAACATAATATATTTCACAAATCGAATGTCAACAGTGAACACTATTTATACATACTTTTGTATTACATATTATCATTCTCTATCAAGTTGTAGTTATAAATCTCAATTAAAAATATTTTTTAAGCTCAACCACAGTACCAAGCAGAAATTAGGGGCATATAAAAAGAGTGTTTGGGAGTGTGGTTGCGGTTATTTTTAAAAGTGCTTTTCATTTAAAAATACATCAAAATAATATTTTTTTTATTTTTTTAAATCATTTTTGATATCAACACATCAAAATGATTTAAAAATATCAAAAAAATTTCATTTAAAATAAATAAAAATTTCAAATTTTGAGCAAACGGTAGTATAACCGCAGAAACAAACAGGCCGAAAGGTTACTTAAATTTCCTGTTGATTACTGTGCTTGGTTGATCTTTGTCCATTCCTTCAGTGTTGTCCTCTATGATTTTAAGTTCATCATAGAGTAAAGAAGCCAACACAATCGAGATTCTGAAATTACTTATAAAACAAAAAATGGTTCTCTTTTTAGGAACCAAATCCTACTTTTACTCTTCTCCCGTACTCTGCAAGTCCATTGCTAGTAACAGCAACCACAACCATGCTGCCCATTCTCTGGACTCCGTCTACATCAAACGCGCCGCTGATATCGCTGACAGTTCCGCCGGATTCACCTCGCCCCACCCCAATTTTGGGTGCGTTATCGCCACACCTTCCGGAACTGTCGCCGGAGAGGGCTATCTGTACGCGCAGGGGACCAAGGCTGCAGAGGTTCTTGCGGTGGAGGCTGCGGGCGGTTTTAGCAAAGGCAGCACTGCTTATTTGAATATGGAGCCTGGTGATTGCCATGGTGACCACTCCGCTGTCTCTGCTCTTGTTCAGGTTTCTCACTTTGATTTTTAATTGTTCAACTTTTTGATATGTAAGATAATAAAAAATTAATAACTGATTATTATGTGATGATTAGATTTATACATTGTGATGTAGCAGTTTGATTGATTGACGTTTGCGTAGATTAGGCAGGAATTAAAAGAGTTGTGGTTGGAATCAGACATCCTTTGCAGCATCTTCATGGGAATGCTATACGCTCACTAAGAGGTCAAGGTTTGCAGGTTGATGTTGTTGGTGAGGATCTAAAGAGTAAAATTATGGAGGTAAGACTTTATGTTTGTATGTGAACACCATTTTATTCTCTGAGGCATTGAAGCTGTACACCTGACTTTTGCAAATCTACTACGGCTTCTTTGCTGGCTATGTCTTTTGCTAAGTTGGTCCTTGCTGATTCTATTTGCCAACCATATGTTGGTGCTATATATTTGTTTTTTTTGCTAGGTTTTGCTAACAATTGCTTTGTAAATCACAGTTTTACGGCACAGAAGCAAGCTAGTTCCTGGTGAATTGATTCACTCCTGTAGAACAGGAAAATTATAATTAAATTTCACTTAGTCAGCTTATCAAACTTCGGGACAGAAATTTATTTGAACAATGAAGTCCAAACATGGTTTTCCAAAAAATCATCTATGGAGCTCGGCATAGTTTCTTGATTAAATGCTTACAGTTCTTTGCGATCAGTGCCAATATTAACTGTAATTTGATGTGACAAGAAAACAGACTGATTGATTCTTCTCTGGATAATTTGTCCAAAAAAAAGGGCAAACAATTTCAAATATTCATGGTAACCATCAAACATATTGAGTAATATGATGGATAAGTACAGATTTTCAATATATGTACTCCCGTGTCAAGTAGGTTATTGTGTTGCATGTTTTTTGTGTCTTGGTTCAAGTAATGGCTGGTGGATTATTAGAACTGGAAGAAGTACAGTAGGCTTGCTTTGAATTTTATGAAAAAAGGCATATGAATTAGCTTTAGCTGCTATTTTTTATATGGCATAGCTTTTTAAATCTGACAATCATATGTGTAAACTTGTGAAAGTTAGTGGCACATGCTTTATTTATTCTCTCTACCTTTATGCTATGTACTTCAGGAAGCTCGAAAATCTTGCCTACTTGTGAACGCTCCTCTAATTCATCGAGCAACTTCCCGAGTTCCCTTCTCTGTTATCAAGTATGCTATGACTCTTGACGGTAAGCATTATGGAGATATAGAGATCTTATTGACTCTTAGGCTGAACTGTGCAAACCCCCCTTGAACTATAAGCCATTTTGATTACATCTTTATTTTTCTGATTTCATCAAACTATAATGTTTTTTAGTGACACCCCTTCTGTTATATTCCATATGACATAGCTGTTAAGGATCACATGCAAGTCTCAGTGTTTTCCTTGTAAGAATACAGAAAGGTCATTAACCATTGAGGGTTGATTTCTTGATGATAATTCTGTCATATCATTGTAAATGGTGTTGTTAGCATTATATTGGTGGATTTTATTAATTTTAATGACTTTTTTATCATTTTTTTATGATATTTTGCAATGAAACTTATGCAACTCACATGTTATTTAATGGACAAATGGATGGACTGTAATGGACCGGGTGATTTCAGGTATTGAAATCAGATAAAAAAAAATTAAAGGGGTGTCAATCGTAATAGCCAAGGGGGTGCTTGTATGGATTAACTTGATTCTTAATTCCTTTTCAGAATTGAGGGTGAAGTTTAATAATTTATTTTTTCTTTTTTGAGGGTGAAGTAAATTATCTTCCAAATTACTTAAACAGATACCTTGAACTTTTTGTTCAAGAAGTCTAACAATAATCTTTGCAAATGCAAATAGGAAAAATTGCTACTAGTAGTGGGCATGCAGCATGGATAAGTAGCAAGGAATCAAGGAATCGAGTTTTTGAACTACGGGGTAGAAGCGATGCCATTATTGTTGGAGGAAATACTGTACGCAAGGACAGTAAGTATGATCATTACCTTTTTTTGGCTTAGTAACTGTTTTGCGGATTATGTGGTATTAATTTGTTGTTTGAATTAGATCCACGTCTGACAGCCAGGCATGGAGGTGGGCATACACCTATACGGATTGTAATGACACAAACATTTAATCTTCCTGAGGAGGCAAACCTTTGGGACATTTCTGATGTATCTACCATAGTTGTGACACAAAGGGGTGCCAGAAGGAGCCTCCAGAAATTACTTGCATCCAAAGGAGTCGAAGTGGTTGAGTTTGATATCCTAAATCCTAGAGAAGTTATGGAATACTTTCATGATCGTGGGTATCTTTCCATATTGTGGGAGTGTGGAGGGACACTGGCAGCATCTGCTATTTCATCTGGTGTGATACACAAGGTTCCTATTTTTCTTTTTTTCAAAATTGTCAATTTACATGCAAGGGTGTTAAGAAAAGTAATTTCTCCAGCTTTTGGTGAGTGCGTGTGTGTGTGATGGTGGGGGTAGGGGGGTGGAGCATGGTTTCTCTCAGCTTAAACGTGTCACTGTGAATACTGGCATTAGTTAAGTCCTTTCAAATTCATCTTAATGCCTGACAATCAGCAGTTTATAGTTTCTTTTTTTATTTGCTTTGACTTCTGTAAAATCCAATGTTATAATTAGCCACATTACATGATGCTCCGAATATTATTATATTGTAGTTTCTTTTTTTATTTGCTTTGACTTCTGTAAAATCCCATGTTATAATTAGCCACAGCCACATTACATGATGCTTGCAATATTATTATATTTGCAATCAAATTTTGTTCAGTTGATTCTTATGAAACTATGTGTGAGTGTCTTCTAAATGTGCCATCAATCAATCAATTGATTTAGCTTTTAATTTTCTAGCTTGATGCAGATGCATCTTGCATATTCAGTATTTTTGATGGACCAAGAACTTTAATGCAGACTGTTTGCTGCCTTAGTTGACCTGTTTTTTAGTAGAAACTTGGATTGGTTTGGTTAACTTTGACAGGTGAGTTTTATTAAGCTATCACCTACGTCAGCAGTTTAGTTTAGTGTTTGAGAGATGCTTCTGTATCATATACTCTTATGCATTTGCTCACTTTCCCCCAATAATGAGCACAGTGTGTTATACTGGTAATTTGAGACGTGAATATGGCCTGAATGTAACACTTCCTGCTCTAACACCATGTTGAATAATTGTTTCTAGTTCCTGTTCTAAGGACTTGTCCACCAACTGCTTTCTCAAAAAGTTCAAATAATGGAGAGACAGAGAGTTATATGCTAAAAATTTGTCAATTGACATGCAAGGGTGTTGAGAAAAGTAATTTCTCCAGCTTTTGCATTGCAACTGCTCTAGGGATTTGATTTCCATTAATGTTGTTATCTTACGACAACTCCATTGCAGGTTTTTGCATTTGTTGCTCCTAAAATTATTGGTGGAAAGAATGCGCCATCTCCTGTAGGTGAGCTTGGAATGGTTGAGATGTCACAAGCCTTGGACTTAATTGATGTTTGCTTCGAGCAGGTTGGCTATCATTCCTCTCTCTCTCTCTCCCCATTCTATGCATAATTAGTTTTAGTTGTTGCCAAGATAGTTTATGATTGATGAACATCTTTTCACAGAATTTGCTTGTAATTGATTGTATTGCAGTGATACATACTCTGCTTAATGCTTAAATTCATAATTTAGACCTGTTTGAGAAATTTGAAATCAGTTTCATCATTTAATGTCTATTACTATGATGTCTTTACTTTGTGAAGTGCATATATATGCCTATTGGGTCAGTTAAACATGGGAATCTAAAGCCTTAAGATGCCTTTGATGCAACAACACCGAGGGCCAAACCAGCAACAGGGTTATCACTTGATTTCTGGGCTTTGTTTAACAGCTGACCATTTCGTCCACTAGACTTAGAAGACCATGAGTAACAGAAGTGTTACCTGGGCTTGGATTATAGAGAACAAAGTGGTAACTATTGGTTGTGGGTGATATCTGTTTCCACAGAGGTTTCTAAAAAAGGTGCCCTTACTACTTTTAATATTTAAAAAAATCAAGAAAAAAGCCTATTTTCTATAAGTTACTTGGAACTTTGAACCCAGATATGCATTGTAAATGCTTCCAGTATTAGACTAG
Source organism: Salix caprea (assembly GCA_964035475.1). NCBI lineage: Eukaryota > Viridiplantae > Streptophyta > Magnoliopsida > Malpighiales > Salicaceae > Salix > Salix caprea. The sequence continues at coordinate 10,233,603 of OZ037746.1, forward strand.
ACCCTTATTAAGCTAATAAGGAGCATACCACTCAAAAGGCAGAGCGGCAGTTTATGACAGTTTTATCACTATCATATTCTGAATACCCTCTGTCCTCTTTTTTTAACTGTGAATTATTGCTGCTTGATTTATTAAAATATAAGATATACTTAATTCATACTAAAACAGGACTTTTTGTCACACAATTGACCCTTGTGAGTTAGTGTTGGAAGAGGAAAACAGCAGGAAAAATATCACCGCAGAATAATGGCTAAAATTAGGGTAAACTGAAGTTGGAAGGAGATGATTAGGGTTTAGGGGTCATAAGAAACCTCTAAAATCTGAATTGATTGATAAAATAACAAAAACTACTTAGAATAACCTAGCAGCGAATTTATGTTAGTCTAAGGTCTTTATCCTTGTAGGAAAAGGATTCATAGTCTTAGTTGTGAAGTAAAACTACTTGGCTTCTAAAGGAAAAAATTTAAAAAGTCATGCTAATCACTTGATCCTAAATTAATTAAAATAATTCTAAAGAGAGCTCCTGCATCACCTTAATATGCTATAAGAGTCATGAAATTAATATTGCCCTCCGCTCTTGTCCATGAAAATACTTGACCTGACTTGAAAGCTTTGTATTGTTTGTGCCATATGCTTGTCACCTAATATAAGCTATAAAAAATCTTTCCAGATGGCTGAACGTTTTTGTTTATTGTTAATATATTGCCTTTTAGTAGAAGTCATTGTATGTTATAATGTTTTCCATCCAGTTTAACAAGGCATGTGGCAAAGCAATAAATTTTTCCTCATCTTTCCATTGTGAGCTATAATTCTTCACCCATCTAACTTCAACTAATATTTTCATCCAAACAATTGTTATGTAAAAGCATGTAATTAGTGAATATTAACCTTTTGGATCAACTGGAGGATGCAATTATTATGATGCTCTTTTCCTTGAAATGGCTACTTGGCTGGTGAAAGTTTCCTTGATTGCATTGTTTTATATGTCAATTATTTTTTAAATGTCTATGGGAATTCTTTTTGCAAGCCAACTGTCTATGGACTTCACATTTTGACAAAACAAGCCTTCAAAATGAGAATGAAAGGAATTAAAGTTGTGTATATTTAAGCAATTGATAAAACAAGCCTTCAAGAATCAGAATGAAAGGAATTAAAAGTATGTGCATATTTAAGCCCTCCTTCTGGTCATAACTATACTCTTCCTGTATGTTTTGCAAAATGTCCTTCATCCTCTTTATTTTGTGTGCATTGATGCTTCCTATGCTTGAACTACAGGTTGGACCAGACATGCTTATCAGTGGATTTTTACAGCCTGTACCGGACTTGGTACCAGTTATTCCATCAGAGGATGAAACCTTTGCAATTGATCCTTCTATCACCCCTTATGATTCAAAGATCATATTCTTCTATAAAACATGGGATCCTTATGGAGCTTTTTCGAATTTTTCTCCGCATCCAATTCAAATGCCTGATGGAAGTGGTTCTTATGTCACATGGTCAAGCGTAGAACACTATTACCAGGCACTCAACTTTTCAGCATCAATCCATTTTCCCTTTGTCAATCTGTAAAGGCTGTCATATTCTTATTTTCAATTTTAGGCACACAAGTTTGTGGGGGTGAATGAACCTGTGGCAAAGGATTGTGTTGAGAAGATCAAATCTGCCAAGAGCCCTGAGGAAGCAGCACGAATGGGCAGATCAATGCAGAAGCAGTGCCCAGATCTGGTGAGTTTCCTAGCTTTAACAGAAATTCAACTAGGACCTTTTTTCTGACATATGACTATTGTAATGGGCAGAAGCTCATTTTCTTATGTTTGCATACTATCCCCGAACCTTAGGAGGAATCAGCATGACACAACTTAAGTAAACTTGAAATACAAGAGTAAAGTATCTCACATGTCTTTTCTTACTTCCTCTCAGCAGTTGTGCAAAACGATTGACAAACATATGCTAAATTCTATATAATTTAGAGTTGCATGATAGAAGTTATTGACGAGGGAGACTCGAGTCCTTGATCAGTTCCCGTGAAAACATTGATACTTGTAGGTTGTATGGTTATGCAATCCAGTATGGAGTGTTATGGTACTTATTAAAACATAAAACTCTTTGCCCTGAATGGTTAAGACACAATTTTGTGATTTCATGTTCGTGATTTTTTGGGGGCACTTTCTAGCTGTCAGCATCTTTTTAGGGAGGAGAGCCTAGGGTCTTAATATTATAAACCTCTATAGAAGGAGAAGAAAGGGGCAATTATTTATGAACATTATGCTCTAATATAGAATGCCTGCACATCTATTTCCATGGCTTTCTTCCAATATAAGAAGAAGATACTCGTGTTGGGAACAGCATGATGGTGGAATTGAATACCTTGAGTATATCTTAGTGGTAATCTGACACAAGCCAATACTTTGATGAACCAGGTGAGGTCTGACTGGGAAGGTTTGAAGATTGATGTTATGTATAGAGCACTGAAATGCAAGTTCTCAATTTATCCTCATCTGCAATCTATGCTGCTCACAACTGCTGGATCGGTTCTTGTTGAAGCTTCGCCACATGATCTTTTTTGGGGTGGTGGGCGGGAAGGGGAAGGCCTAAATTATCTGGGAAGGCTGCTGATGCTCATAAGGTCAGAGTTTCTTGGTGAGTGCTCCTCACCAAGTGAAAGCACTTGCACAGCTCTATAATATCCGGTGAAAGAAATCATGTCGACAATGAATATGGATTGTTTGGTGTGACCATTGTGGTGAGTAAATTCTATTGCTATCAGAACTTGCGAGTCAATCGAGGACGACGGGTGTCATCATTCAGGCAATCTTTTTCAAATATGATTGGTCAGACAGGTAATTCAGAGTAATTTAAAGATTTATGGAGTATTTTGCATTGGTGGAAGCCTTGGAACTGTTTTGCGTAAATGTGTTCGTGGGTATAATTAGGTTGGATTTGTATCCATAATTGTATCCAATCTAGCAAGAAGTTCTTAATATGTCAACCCATAAGTTAGTAAGATCATAAGCTAAAACAGCAATAGTGTAAAGGGAATTTATTGAATATGTTACCTGTTGCGTCACCATCGCCCAAAGAATCACCAAAAGAAAAGGAATATAGAAGCAATTGAACCATAAATAAAGAGGAAAGTAAATAGAATGCCATTATGAATGTGTTCTTGTTAAAGTTTGACTTATCATGGTCTGTTTAAGAAGAGAAATTCCAAAAAAAAAAAAATTAAAAATCAACTTAAAACAAATAGTTTTAGGGCTCCTTCAAAATAAGCAATCAAAAAAAAATCCTTTTTTTCTTTTTCTAAGTTCTCATAATCTGCAAATAAATAAATGAAAAATATTATGTTGAAAGTAGAAGCTTACTCTTCTTCTTAGGAGCTTCAGTAAAGAAAAGGCATCAAATTATAAGGTCAGCAAGAATGGAATTTAAATTGGATAAGTAACAAGGTTTATGAGTTCCTCTACTTCCTATTGAAGTTAGATTACCTCTTACTAACCCTAATCCTCAGGGGAAAGAGAAGGAGAGGCTATGCAGGTGATGGGAAAATACTATTTATACAAATAACTTTTTCCTTGAGATGAGTATCAAGATTTTCTCCGGTAAATCCATTAAATTTGACAACAAGTGGATCTTCTATGGTAAATCTATTGAATGTTAGCGGCAAGTATAAAGCCAAACTTGAGTTCAAAATTGACATTATTATTGATGTTTATGCACAATGGTTGATTTCCACGTTAGAAGCAACAAGATCCTTGAGTGTTTGTTGTCATGCAATTGTCATGGTATTGACGTGAGCTTTCTTTTGTAACATGCGTAAAATGTTTTCTATTTCGATATCTAAATGCACTTAACTCTGATTAGTAGAGTGAGTTGCAGGCATAAATAATCGAGAAAACTCGAAACAAATCGACAACATGAATGATTGAAGAAAGTGTAAATTGAATGAAAATTCTATGCTAGAAAACAAAAATTGTCTTAAAACCCTAGAAAACAGTGGAATTTGGCCTTGATTGGGTGGAGCTAGAGGCCAAAGGCCTTCAGGAAACAAAAGACCGAGACCTAATCTACAAAAAAAAAAAATTGATTTGAATAGTACCAGTGTCACAACCAAAGAGCAAATCTGTCTTTTTTTTCCAGCAAAATAATAACAATCACAACAAACAAACATCATAGCACAAGAATCAACTAAAATCATTTTCCCAATAATGATGCCAAAATTTGTTGCGATATCGTGGTCGCACATATTAATTACCCTAACTTAAAACACACAAGATAGTATAAAACAAGTAAGGAATCGGTCCCACGAGGAAGATTTAGTTCAAATATTCATGCAATTGGGGGGGTGATTATCTAAATAAAGGTAGAATTAAAAAATGAATCAAAATTAAATAAAACTGAAATTGATCAAGTAAAACAAACCTTGGTCGCAAATAAACATCCACATACGGAAATTAAAACTGATCCTTGAAATGAAACTTAAATTTTATTTTGATTTTTTTTCTTTTCTTAATGTTGGTCAGTTAACTAATAAATTTTAAATGAATGATCCTTTCTTCATGATCTTTCCATTAAATAAGAGTTGTTGTACAATCTATTTTGGTAGGAAATATACTTAACTAATATACTAACAACTAATATTTTAATATAGACAGGAAAATATATATACAACTAATACATTAAAACTCAAAATCACAGCCATTAATGTCATTTTATTCTTCCAATGATTTTGCCATTTTGTTCTGCCATTGAATCCCCCCTCAAATTGATGTTGCATGATCAAGAAGTATCAATTTGTGAACAAGAAAGTGATGTTGGTGCTTGGAAAGAGCTTAGTAAACACTTCGGCAGTTTCGAGGGTAATGGAGATATGTGGGAGAGATAACACAAGCATCATATGCTTCATAAATAGAGTGACAATCCACTTCAATGTGCTTAGTATACTCATGAAATACTGGGTTAGCAATAATTTGAATGGCGTTAGTATTATCCACATGAAAAGGAGTAGGTTCATCTTGAGGGAATCCAAGCTCAACTAAGAGTCCTTGAAGCCAAATAATTTTGGAGTAGACACAAGACATAACATGATATTCAGACTCAATGGAAGACTTAGATACCCGATCTTGCTTCTTACTTTTCCAAGAAACAAGAGAGTTACAAAGAAAAATGCACCAGCTAGTAATGGAATGTCGAGTGTCAGAACAGTCAGCCCCATTAGCATCACTATATACACCCAAACGAATAAGAGACTGTATAGGGAAGAAAAGTCCTCGAGCAGAAGTGTCATGCAAATAGCGTACAACTCAACTAAAACAGACAAATGGAGGTGTGTAGGTGCTTGCATAAATTAGCTAACTTGTTGAACAACAAAGGAAATGTCAGGTTGAGTGATAGTGAGATAGTTCAAACTCCCAACCAGCTATCTATATAAAGAGGGATCAGATAGAAAAATCACCATTATCACAACAATATTTAACATTCACTTCCAAGGGAGTATCAACTGAGTGATCTTCTTGAAGACCTGCTAAAGTAATTAACTTCTGGATGTATTTATGCTGATGTAGAAAGATATCAGTACTTATCGAATGCACCTTAAGACCTAAGAAATACCATAGAGAGCCTAAGTCCTTCACATGAAAAGAAGACTGAAGATGTTCTTGAAGCTTAAAAATCAATGTAGTGTCATTCCCTATAATAATGATATTATCAATATATACCAAGAGCAAGATGATTCCTTTAGTAGTCTTGCAAAGGAACAAAGAGGAATCATAATGACTCTAGACAAAGAAAAAGTCAATAAATGTTGAGCGGAATTTATCGAACCAAACACGTGGGGCTTGTTTCAACCTATAAAGAGATCGTTTTAGTTTGCAAACATCAATTGATGTTGTAGAAAATAACCCTGGTGGTGGAGTCATATATATCTCTTCCTTAAGATCTCCATGCAAAAAAGCATTTTTAACATCCATCTGTCACAATGTTTAGCCCTTAGAAGCAACAACAGTTATAATAAGTCGCACAATGGTCTCCTCATATTTTACCCCATACTCTTGACGATTTTCGAGTGCCATCAATCTTGCTTTACATCTGACAAGTGATCCATTAGACATGGAACAATAGGCTTAACACCGGTAGGACATGGAACAATATCCCAAGTATGATTCTCTTCAAGAGCTTGAAGTTCTTCTTGCATAGCCTTTTTCCAACATACATGTTTATTTGCTTAACAGTAAGAGGTACGAACTGTAGTATCATTTAGAATATAAGCGATAGGAACTATAGTACCATTGAAGAGCAACTAAAGTAGGGACAGGATCAATGTCGGGAAGATTTTGTGATGTCAGGGGTTGTCAACACAAATAAACAAAACCAGGTTTATACCGTTGAACTGGTGGTGAGGTATCATCAAAAGTAGGAAGTAGAACATTATTGGAACAAGATACATGTTGCTGAAAATAATTATCATGGTAAAAAAAATCACATTTTTGGATATACGCAGACGATTAGTAACACCATTATAACATAAAAAAAAACTTTCTGACTAGTGCTATAGCCCATAAAGCACTCCTTGTTGACTAAGTTGTATGATGAGAAGGCAAATAAGCAAAGCAAACACATCCAAATGTATGTAAACTTTTGTAATCGGGATGCAAGCTGAAAAGAGGAGAATCAAAATTCAATTGTTGAGAAGGCAAATGATTAATCAGATAAACTGCAATAGATAAAGCTTCCACCCAAAATTGAGGCAGAACTAAAAACTCCATAAGCAACGTACGAACCATGTCCAGTAAGTGACAATTTTTATGTTCAGCTGCCCCCATTCTGTTGAGGGCTATAAGAACATGATTGTTACGAGATAATACCTTTTTGTTGCCAGAAAGCATGTCTCTTGAGGGCTATAAGAACATGATCATTGAGAAAAAAGATCCATGTAAAACGACTGAAGTTATCAATGAAGGTTACAAAATATTTATACTATGCATATTAAATAACAGGAGCAATACCCCAAACATCAAAGTATATAATCTTAAAACATGTATTAGCATGATTTCCAAGAGCAGAAAAAAGGTAAAGTTTTACTTTTTCCTAGTTTACAAGTAGAGCAATCAAGAGACAAGCTATAAGTAAAGCCAGGCTCATTCACGATCACTTTCCCCGACACTTGATCATGTATAAAGCAATCATTACGAGAAAAATGCACATCATAGTTATTATCCACCATTTATCTAACATAAATTAAATTAGTATTTAGCCTAGGAGAAATAAATGCATGGAGAAAAGATGGTCCAATATCACCAATGGTTATAATCGGAAGATTACTACCATTCGCAATCTGAATGTTTTATGTACCCTTATACTCTCACTACGAGAAACAGGGTGTGTTTGCAACGGCAAAAATCCGTTCCAGAAATTGCAACGGGACATTGTTTAGCAACGGCATATCCGTTGCTAAACAAATTCCAGAATTTAAAAAAAAAAACATGGGTTGCAACAGATAGGCCGTTGCAATATTAAAACCATTTGCAATGGCAAATCCGTTGCAAAGTATGTTAGCTTGCAACGGATTTGCCGTTGCAATTTAAAATTGCAACGGCATATCCATTGCAATTTGAAACCATTTGCAACGGATTGCCCGTTGCAAAGTAACATACTTTGCAACGGCTTATCTGTTGCAATTTACATTTGCAGTATGTATGTTTTTACTTTCTTGCAGCATGGTACTGTTTTTAATTTTTTGCAATTAATTTTCCATTCTTCTCTTCCTCTATCGTTCGCCTGCCTCATTTATGCTCATTTACTCTCTTCAAACAAAATCAAAATTAATGAAACACAGCTGATCAATCTCCATCTCTTGTTCCTGATCTCCCCCTCGCCGGCGTCGAGCTTCAGTGACCCAGCAGACCCATCACCAGCACAACGAAGATTTGCTTCAGGTACGATCAACATTTCCTTTTTTTTAATTTTCCTTAGTTTCTAAATTTGTTTAGGTTTTAGGGAGTTTCTGGAGAGCATTGTCATGGGTTTGTCTCGGCACCATCTATGCTCATGGGTTATGGCTAATTAAGTGATTTTTTCGAGAAATTTCAGTCTTAATTTGAACTTGATTGGAGTTGGTAGTTTTTGGATTTTGTTGATATGGTTAAATCAAAGTGTGTTTTCTGAAGGAGAGGGTTCAGGTTGCATGTTGTGGGTTGTGGGTTGTGGTTTCTGTTTTTTGAGGAGGAGGTGTTCGTGAAATTTGTATCAATGTCATCCGGCCGAAAGCCAACACTTTTGACTTTGATTTTACCAGCTTAAGATATTATCCTCAGGCAACATTGCCCAAATGTTATCCTCCATTTGAACATCAGGGTGGGAAACCTTACCAAAAGTAGCTACCATTTCCTCTTCTAAACCACGTGGTTTGGTTTTAATCACCTTTTGTCTGGAAGGACTGGTATTTCTCAACCCAACACGACCCATAGAACTGGTTTTTTTTTTTTATTTGGTACATATGAGTGTATGTTAGGCTGGTGCACCTTCAGTGATTAATATGGCAGATTAGTAAAATAAAAGGGAGGTGATATATGCTCAGATGATAGTTGTGGACTTGATGTATTAGATGGCAATCAAAGATTGATAAGCAAGTAGGATTAGATGATTTGTCTTTGTTGATTGGGAAAATGGATCCAATTTCAAATATGAAAGGGAATTTGAAGATATCTTTAATAATAATATTATGATAATAAAATAGGCAAGAGTAATGATTAACAAATAAAAACGGTAGTCATGTTATATGTTGTTTTCACTAGCCTCTTACTTGTCAACACGCAAGCATGGAAATGTCGGTCCTGCTTTTATTAGCGTTATATATCAAAGGATTTCTTGCACACAATGATTTGACTTCTCTAGCTTCCTAATTGCTAGTGATATCGGCCTATGTATAGAGAATTTAATTTACATCAGGGTTATGCGGGAGTAGCTGGTGATAATGATGAGGAGTATGACATTAGCGATCAAGTTGAGCGAGATGGTAATAACATGAGATCTTCAGAGAATCAAGATTGTCCCCCATCAATCAACAGTTCAATCTCTTCTCCAAACAATATATGCATTAAACGAAAGAGTTTTGACACTGAAATTGATCCACTGACAAGAAAAAGACAACTGAGTTTGTATGGAACAACAGAGTAAGTTTAATATTTTTGTTTGACAGTTATTATTTCTGTCTTTATTTGTTTCATAAAAGTTTGTTATTATAATATTTCAAGTTTAATAACTCATCATGTGGACGTGAAATCGGAAACATTTTGAGAGCTAATTTCAAGGGGCCATGGCCTCTTGGGAAAAAGTTGATTTAATGTATAAGGATGAACTGTTTAAAGAGTTCATGGTATGAAAAAAAAAGTAATGCTTACTTTATTGCATTTTTTTATATGAATTCACGCAACTATTTCCATATTTATGATCATGAATAAATTATGATATATATTTTTCTGGACTACAATTTTCCTATAATATCTTTTGATGTTGTTTGCAAATTTTTTTACTTATCATATGTATTTGATAGAAAAAAATATGCCTTCCCTGAGGAAGATGAAGAAATTGTTCGTAATATTTGGGAAGATAAAGCTCGGATTTCCTTGAACCAACAATTGGCACAAGCTCGCAATAAAGCTCTGTCAATAATGAAGACCACAAATATTATCGATTGCATGAATACAGGTCCTATTTGGATACAAAAGGAAGATTGGAATACCATGATCAAGGATGTTTGGTCCACCGATGGATTCCAAAGAAGATCCGAATCTTCGAAACGCAATCGGTTGAAAAAAACATATGGTAAAATAAGTTCCCATTCTAGTGGTTTAGTTTCGTTGGCATCATATCGAGCTAGTATGGTGAGAATTAATATTGTTGAACACTCGTAATTGTATTTGTTTAATATTTATGTTGCTATTTTTTTTTTAAATGTTGATAGCAAGAACAAGCAGGGGGGAAAGAACTTCCATGGGATGATGTCTTTTCAATTTTGCATCAGAATGTGAATGAGACCGGCACATTCGTAGATAACAAGTCCAAAATAGTGGTGGTAAGTACTTTTTTTTATAAAAAATATATTTAAAATATAATTTCATATTCAAATTAATATATTTTTACGTGTACTTGTCTGTTTGCAGGAAAATTATAGAAATGAGATGATTGCAAAATATGGACCTGATCGAGACATTCATCCTTCTTTTGATGGAGCAGCTTGGTGTGAGACTTCAGGGGGGGTAAGCAAGGGTAGAGTTTACGGTGCACCTCGTATGCCAAAATCTAAAGTTAATGCGAGTTCATCATCACATACCTACTCAGTACAGTCCAAATATCTGAGCACAACTATTCACGAGTTGAAAGAGAAATTTAAAGAAAAAGATGTTCTTCTTAGTAATATGCAAAATCAAATTGACTCGATTAAATATTATTTTAGGAGTCATCATGGAAGTTATGTTAGGTCAGAGTATATGGGTCAAGGTATGCCAACACCTGTTGACCCGTTGATGCCATCACATACAATGGCACTATGAGTCCCGTGTCTTCACTAGTGTATCGACCTCGACCCCATCTACCAAATAGTGGTCCATCTTCCTCTCATCCACAACATCGTAGATCATTTCCACCTTAAACACTTACAAATATGTATTTTTTTTGTTTCATGTTGATTTACTTTAACATATAAATGTAAATGAATCTTTGTTGTATTATAAATTTTAATTTATGAAATTTTTATTTGAACTATATATATTTGCTTCTAAATATTAATAATATTTATTCATAATTAATTTAAAAATTAAATAAATATTAAATTAATTTAAAATTTTAATTGCTATTTGCAACGGACATTCTGTTGTAAATGTCCGTTGCAACTTAATTTGCAACGGAAATTCCGTTGCACGCGATTTTGCTATCACAGAATTGCAATGGAACACGTTCGTTGCTAATAAATATTAGCAACGGATTCCTTTGTTGTTTGCAACGGATCTGTCTGTTGCAAACAACCCTCTTTTCTTGTAGTGTCTCAATGATTACATAACAATTGAGATGAGCTAGTCATATGATTGGATGCTCCATAATCAACAATCCAAGGATAAAATGTAGTATTACCTTGGCCCTGAAGTCCAATCATAAAGAATGTTGTGAAGATCATTTGTTGTACCATTTCAAGAGTGATAGTGGGTTGGGTAATGTTGGTAGAACCAGAAATCTGATAGGGTGCTCTAGAAATAGTAGCTTCAAAAGCTTATGCTCTTTGATTTTTTGGACACGTAGGACATTCTTTGATAATGTGTCCATTTTGCTTATAGGAATTGCATAATTTCTTAGCACAATTACAGGTAATATGCTCATACTCCTTGCAGCTATAACACTATAGATTTCCTTTGTTTCGATTCTTCCCTTGAGCAGTATGAGCAACATTGACAATCTCATAATTCTCCTTGTATTCCCCATTACAGAGTGTGAAGCCATTCTTTGTTCTTGATGTAATAGTTCACCTAGGCAAACATCCAATGAGGGCACTAGATCTCTATTAAGCAAACTAGCATGGGTAATATCGAATTGTAGTCTTAGTTTCATCAAAAATTGATCTTGTTTATATTCTTCATGAATAACTTGAAGGTTGGATAAAGCCTCTTAATACTAGAATACTCACTCAATAGATTAATAAAACCATAATAATATTGCTCAATTGAGAGATTACCTTAGTTGAACATACTGATTTCGAACTCAAGTTGAAATCATCTTACGGTATTATCTTGATTATATATTTGTTTAAGATAATTGATTATATATTTGTTTTAGATAATCTCACATCTCTTTAGTTATTCCAAAGGATCGTAGATTGTTCACCATATGACCTTCAATAAAGGCTAAAATCCAAGAAATAATTCAAGCATCCTTTATCTTCCATTGACTTAGTTCTTTGTCAGTTGCAGGGGCTGGAGAAGTCCCAACTATATGCCTCCAAAGCTCCTTCCCTTTCCAAAACATCATGAACTGAAATTCCCATGTTGCATAGTTCTTCCCTATAAATTTGATACTCAAAGTTTTTGCAGACATTCTTAGAACAAAATCGAAACAAGAGATCTACAAAGCAAGACTGTCAACCAAAGTTTGATCAGCCAAGAAGTCTAAAACAATGTTGTTGATAAAGTAATATCGACCCAAACATAGATAGATCAGCACGTTACAAAATAAAGGGCTTTGATACGATAATAAATTTTGAACGAATGATCCTTTCTTCATGATCTTTCCATTAAATAAGAGGAGTTGTACAATTTTTTGGTAGGAAATATACACAACTAATATACTAATGGCTAATATTCTATAGGCAGGAAAATATATATATATATATATATATATATGTATACACAACTAATACATTGAAGCTCAAAATTGCAACCATTAATGCCAATGATTCAGCCATTCGATTTTGCCAATAATTCTGCCATTGATATTAACAAATCCACTATATAGCTAAACCTAACCAACAAACAATCTAAGTATCTGCAATTATAATTTAGTTCAATTAAAGCCTTAAGAACTAGATAAATTATTAGTCTATACAACATAATTGTTTATAATTCATGTTGATTTGTTTGAATGTTCTCTCTAAGATTAATAACAGAGATCTGCTACAATTATTGAGTTTAGTTGCTTCATAAGTTTATATATCACAACTTATATGAATAAAGACTTGGATGTATATTGTCAAAATAAAGACTCGGATGTTAGTTTGGATGTTTTCAGATGTAATTTGGTTTCTTCAGAAAACCTAACTCTTGACAGATTTCATATGTCATCATAAAAAAGTCATATATCTCTCATATGAGCTCGTTTTCTAATGACATTCGGTGCTCTTATAAGTCTTTGATTCAAGAATCCAAAAAAAATAAGTCTGCATCAAATGGACTTTTGGAGCTCATGATATTCAAGTCGTAATGGTCAAAGGTCAACAATAACAAAATATAAGATTTAACTATGAAGGCTGAGATTTCCATTCTCGTTTCTTCTTTATTTTTCTAGACATATATATACATAAATGTATTTACGTTATCTTTATAATTCCACTAGAATCACTTTATTTTGACCTTTATAGCTCTAGCTCTGCACAAAACATCAACCGATGGTCAAATATGTTATTTTTATCTAATTCACTCCTTTTTCAATCTTTCATTCAAAAATACATTTAAAACATACAATAAAAAATATCAAGATATTTTATATATAAGATATAGGAAAAACTCTAGGTAAATATGGGTAAAATTAACAAATAATGGTTGCATCAAGCAACGAGCTCCTTGAGTGTCTATTGGCATGCAACTGTCATGGTATTGACACAAGCTTCCTTTCATAACCTGCATAAAGTATTTTCTATTTCGAGATCTACTTACACTTGACTCTGATTAGGGAAACAGGTTACAACCAAAAAAATATGTTTTGAACAGTACCTGTATAGTACCGCAAGCAACAAAATTTGTCTCTTTTCCCCCAAACAAAATAATTAACAATCACAACACAAGAATCAACTAAAATTTGTTGCGACAACACAATCATATAAATTAATTACCCTAGATTAAGCATCCCAATTTAACTTCTAACCTATGGCTCTTAATATATGTAACCCATGACGCTTATAATATGTTGACTCAAATATAAATTTAATTATAATTAAATAGAATTAAATAAAGTAAAAATTTTATTTATTATCGATTCATTGGTTGATTAAATTATATTTGAAGACTAGGTACATCTAGCAACGTGTCATGATCCCTTAAATATTAGAAATTTTATTAATTGTTTGTGTAATTAACATCATTTCATAAATAATATTCCTATTTAACATTAAAACATGAATTATTTGTACCGTGTTAAATTATGTTTATTCTCTACACAATACTCATTGATTTTTTTTAAATCTCATTTCACCTTAGCCAAGATTTCTCGGTCAATACTATTTAAAAACATATGAAACATTTTTTTTAATTCACTTAGGGTGATGAAGTTGTATTGATCACTCAACTTTTATATTGTTCATGTTATATCTAATGTTTGCCCTTCAGTTATCTCAATTAAAATAACATGAAATACAATCAAAGTATAACATTCTCTATATAAGATAACTTAGTGATCTCAAGTTTAAGTATCACTTATACAACTGTTACTTGCGTCTTTCTACAGATATAAGTGATCTCTCCATATGAAACTCTCATGTAAGTCAGTTCAGTATACATGTTTTATGACAAGCACTTGCATATTAGTTTTAGGTATCCTTGTACCTTAGCCTATGAGAGCAATTGCTTTTTTATCATAAAGAAAAGAATATAATGTGTATTAGTCTTTATGTCTCTAATAAATGTCTAATATTTAAGACAACATTAACCAAGAACATTTCAAGAACAATGCTTTGATACAATAAAAATCTTATAATTATAACAACTTTACAATATTTTTTTTGCAAATCATTTGTCTCATGGACTTTATCTTAAGTCTTAGCTCTAGATTCATTAATCTAATATTATATGAATATTAAAAACAAATTAAGTCTTTATTAATAATACATATGTGTTTATATTAATTTAATTATATTACGTGTAACTAATTGATTAGCTATAAGATATATTAAACTAACAAAAAGAAACTTAGAAGAATCTAATGTCATTATTTCACACATATAAGATAAGGTATGCATGAATTTTATATAAACTATAATTTTTAATCTTATATAAATTGTCAAATAAAAATTTTACAATATGAAATAATTCTAATTGTGAACATTCTCCTAGTAATAATTTTATGTGTTGTATAATAAAATGATGATGAGGGAATAAAAGTTAAAGGTCGTACATGAATAGTAATTAATCACATGGCATCCTTCTCCTTGATTATAAAATCTCATAATTTGATGGTCAAACTAAATGGCTAGAAATCCAATATTTATATATAAAAAAATAATATTGTTTTGCATTAATATATATTTTTTAATCAAATTCCACATATTGTAATTAAATTCAGCTTTTCAATTAATAAAAAAAGACTTACTATTTATGTTAGGGTTGCAAAATTGACGAGCCTTTTATTTCTAATAATGTATCTATCCTACTTTTTTTGGAAAGAAAAAAGGAGGAGAAAGATTGTTTTCAATGGAGTCTTATAATTTGACTGCCTTTAAAGGAAGAAAGAAAGATGAACGGAAATCAAAGATGGCTACGAGAACCGACCACTTTCGACATTAGATTACTATTGAAGGAGACTTCTAGAAAATGAGATGTATGAATTTACGTATTATTATAGGTGTTCGGGTTAGTTTGCATGTATCTTGATTAATTTCACAAGTTTTAAAATTAATAATTATATAAATCTTTAATAATTATCATATTAATAATTATATAACTCTAACATAAAATTATAAACAAAAACAAATTTTTTAATTTCAAATTTTTATCGCTGGAATACTATGGCTAAAAGTCTTGTTCTTGTTTTCTTTATTCAACGTTGCGAGGAAACAAGTCTCAGAAAGCACATAAATAAAGTGTTTTTAACATGATTAAAAACTAATGAGGCAATACTCTTAGAAGATGAAATTGATAAAGGAGTTATGGCAATTTACGAAATCGGTGTTTCAATTTAGAAGATGAAATTATTATTATTATTATTATTATTATTATTAAGATTTGTCACTGCTGGTCTTCTGAATGATTTACAGTAGAGTTATTGTTTTCTTCTTCTTTTATAGTACAAGTTTGTATCCCAATGATTTATGCTTCTTCTATTGGTGCAATCGAATTATTAAATGCAAAAAAAAAAAAAAAAAAGATTTATGTGACTCCCCATGTATTTGTAGGAGGTTTTCTTTTCTAACTAATTAACATGAGTATTTTTATTTTTCCTTCATTCTTTTAAAAAATATATTTTATATCCTAAGTTTATGAGTTCATAACATTATACATTCTTATTCTAGTATGAAAAAAAAAACATTAGATTATTTACAAAATTATCAAAATTTAAGCTTTTTAAGAGAGAGATCAAAAAAAGATTTTGGGTATTTGTTGTCATCAACGAATTTGAAATCTGGTCAATCAATTTGTTTTGTTTGATAGCCAAAAACAAGAAGCTGAGAAGAAATAACCATATAAACAGATTGTTATATAGAGTCCACCATATAACTTACCCGCGTGTTGTGCTGGGTTTTTTTTATGTAGGAAACTGATTGATTTTGTGCATATTGTAATTGGTTATTTTAATATTTAATTAGTAAAATTGTAATTGATAGAATTTGTTACAAATGAGTTTTTTTCCGCCTAAAAGTGACTGAATGTTGTTATTGTTAGAACTATTGTGATAATTATTTAATCGGTAGATTGTACAATTACAATGGAAAAAAATCCGTTAAAATGAGGCACGTGCTCCGTGTACCATATTAATTGATTTTTGTGTATGTTTTATTTGTTTCATGAATTCTTTCATTAGCAAATAGTAAAATTATAATCGTTGAATTTTAGCACAGATGAGTGATTTGTTTTATGTAGCAAACAATTTGATTGGCGTTTCTATTTTAACTACTTTGGTAATAATTTAATTGGTAGATAGCAAAAACGCAATTGATCAAATGACTAAAGATATATTATTTGTTGACTGCAACATATTAATTGTTTGTTGGGCATGTTTTAATTATTGGACGAATAATTTATTTGACAGATAACAAAAATACAACTACTAAAATTTATCAATGATTATTTTTTTCAGATTTTTTGTTCATATTATTATATTAAAAGTTTTTTAGAACACTGTGATTCAATTAATGTAAGATTTATAAGGAAAAGTCAGTTCAATTTTTTATATATATTTTAAGACATAATATCAAAAAAATATTACAATATATAATTAGTCTCTCTTATTTTTTAAGGATTAAATCTCAAAAATAATATATATAAAAAATTAGTACCATTAACAATTTTGTTATATGTTAAAAAAATTGGTGTCGGCTGTGTCGAAACGCAGGGCAATTTTTTTATTTTATTATTTTAGATAATTTAGCACAAGTTTTCTACTTGTCTTGTCTACGTGTGGTTTTATATTTTTTTTTTCATGATATGAGATCTGAAATATCATACATAAAAAAAAATGCAAGAGTTATTTTTCATAAAAATAGCATTGACCAATGAATTTTTGTCACAATTATTATAGCTTTCATTATAAATATTATTATACATAATTAATATTGTAATTATTATTGGTCATACTATCGATGACACCTTAATTATTGTTTAAAAAAGAATTTGTTTTAAAGATTTATTCCTCATATTATTATATTAAAACTATTTTAGAACACTGGTAGTAAATTATTATTTAAAAAAAACAAAAAGATCATTTATATATATCAATATATATATATATTAAGACTCTAATATTAAATAAATATCAAAATATATAATTAGTCTTTCATATTTATAAGAAAAAGAAATTTACAAATAATCATTATCATTATTTTTAATATCTTATCTATAATAATTAGAAATTTCAATACCTAACAATATTAAAAAAAAAAGCAATTAAAGAACTAAATAAATGACAAAACAGAAATAAATATTATTAGATTTAAAGGCATTATTCAACGTGAAGAATAAATAAAAATACTTAAAAAAACCAAAGAGAAAAAATTATAAATATCAATTTTCAAATGATCACCAACACAAATTAAAATTAAAACTTAAAAAAAATAATGTTAATAACAATGAAAATAATAAAAATTGGTGAGACCATAATTATTGCTAGAACAAAAATCCATTTTTTTATTTTATAAGATTTACTCTTCATATTATTATATTAAAAGTATTTCAGAACAATGATATTAAAAAAATATAAAAAAAAAACCTAGGTCACACACACACACACACATATATATATATTAAGGTGTTGATATTAAATAAATATCAAAATATATAATTAGTCTGACATATTTAAAGAAAACATAACTTACAAATAATCATTATCATTATTTTGAATTTTTTATTTATAATAATTAAAAAAATTCAACACCTAACAATATTAACAAAAAAGCAATTAAAAACAAAATAAATGACAAAACAAAAATAAATATTATAATATTTAAAGATATTATTTGACTTAAAGAATAAATAAAAGAGAGAAATAATAATAAATATCAATTTTCAAATGATCACTAATACAAATTAAAATTTAAACATTAAATAAAAAAAACCATAATAACATTGAAAAACAAGTTGGAAACAAAAAACTAATACCATGTACATATAAACAAAAATTGAACTATGTAAGAAATATATATATATATATATATATATATATATATATATATATAAAACAATTAAAATAAAATTCAAGATTAAAAGCATAAGAGCCAAAATGAAAAACACATATACAATAAATTTCATTTAAAGGACAAAATTGAAACAAATCTAAACATTGATATCGAAAAAATTCAATAATTTAAAACAAAACCGGAAATTAAAATAATGAGGATCAAAATGAAACTAAAATATATAATCAATTTACATGGAAGGATAAAATTGAAACAAATCAAAACTTTGATACGAAAAATATTAAGGATTCCAAACCAATCCGGAAATTAAAAGACTGTGAACCGAAATGAAACTATATATAATTAATTTCAATTGAAGGACTTAATTGAAACAAATCAACCTAAATAACAAAAATAAGAATCATACAAAACAATTGAAAGTTTAGGGGCTAAACTGAAATCACAGAAATAGCGGTGTCGACACGTGCTTGCGCAGAAAGAAGAGAGAAAATAGGGAATTCAATCGACCATTGACACGTCTCCGGTCACCTTGGAACCACACGTGCCGCACCAGGAGGAAGAGAACATGACTGAAAATCATTCTAGAAGTCGGTTGGGCATTTTTGGACGTCACAATACACCGCAAGTACCGTCTAAAATTCACGTGAGCGCGGAAATGAACGACGCGTCCAGCGATGCGCCAACAATAATTTTGCAAAAAATATAATAAAAAATGGTAAATTACCGGGACACCCCTATATCCAACTCTTGGATTTTGTTTTATATGGAGGTATTTACGTATTTGGCCATTTAAAAAAAACATGCAATGACCCTACTGACCCTAGCCTTTACTGTTGTGTTTTGTCTTATATGGGGGTAAATTTGTATTTAGCCATTTAAAAAAATATTTGCAATAACCTCAATGCCCCCGATGGTTCATGTGCATTTTTGTCTTATTCGTGGGTATTATAGTTATTTTATTGTGCATAGGAAGATAAAAAATCAAAAATACCCCCGGACCCAAGGCTAAAAACACAATAAAAGGAGGGTAAAACATTAATTTTATTATTTCAATCCATAGTGCCTTTGAGTCTAAATGAATAGTAAAAAATCAATGTTCATTACTGTGCAACTCTTCGATCTCTTTTAGCTTTCTTAGGAATTGTTCATTATGAGTTCGCAATCATAAATGTAGTAAACAACCATTAGAACTACTAAAAAAACCAACAATTCTTTTCCGATTCACATTGTAAGACCATTGATCCTTTAGAGAGAAATGTACCATGAACTATTAGAATTATGATTTTCCTTCCTTTTGTTTTGAATTTGAGGAAACCCCTCCTTTTGGATATTCCTTGTGGGCTTAGGTTAAGTGATTAAAATTCTAGTTGTCCTAGAGTCTTATAAGGTGAGCACACCTTGACTTGAACCCGAGACCTGCAATGCAGATCTCAAGCCATTTGACACCAAAAGTCCTACAACCAATTAATGATAATTATGTATGTTAACAATTAAGAGCTCTTTTTTTTTAAAAAAAAAAATCGCTATGAAATTATGAATGCCAATGAAATTCAATGGAATTGCCAATAAAAACTCAATCGTCAATTTTAAATGAATTAAAACCCAACACTTATTCTTCTCCAAAACATTTTCTCTATTTATGTTTTAAGTTAATTTATTGAAATTTGTTTTCAGTAGTTGTAGTTTGCTTATATATATTTAAATCTTTTCCCTGGATATTTTTTTCTCGTTAATGTATAATTTGTATTTTGGGTTATGTTTGGTATTTGAGGGGAGATAGATTTTATCTGTCAGTTGATTAAATTTAGTTTGATTTTATAACTTAAGTGTGTTATAATTGAAGAAATTATGGCTATCAATTTCATTCTTAAGTTGGAGATTTAGAGAAAATTATTTTTTTTAGAATTTATAATAAGTAAAAGATATGAATTTAGGTTGAATAAGTTTGAATTGAATAGGTATTTTTTATTTATTTCCTAAGGTGTAAAAATATATAGGTTTTTGTTTATATTAACATTATATAAAAAATTCATTTATCAAAGTGCGAGTCAATACAAATTTAAACATAAAGAATGTATTTATTATTAATAAATATATTTTGTATGAATAAAATCAATATCATGTGTAACTAGCCAATTAACTACTAAACATATACATCAATGCTGTTTACTATAGTTGTATAATACACTTATTTCAGTATGATAACTTATTTTTGTTAAGGTTTATTGTTGATTGCAAAATATCATGTTTTGCGGAATTTATACAAATAGTAATATATATTAATTAACCAAACATTTTCAAAAAATTGGTGATGTAGAATGAGTTATCTACCAAGATAAGATTTTTAAAACAATTTTTCTCAATTTCCAAAAAAAAAAAAAAGCATATTAAAAGAACTCACAACTTCTTATTTCTTTCATTAAAATATAACAATCATATTTTATTTGATGTGAAAAAGAGTGGGGATGTCTTTCTTAAAATGGTTAAAGTAGAAAGATGATAATTGGAGTATTAATTTTAAAAATACGATTTTGATGTGAGACTTTAAAATACTTATAGTTTTTTTTGTTTACTTCTCGAGCTGGAACACGAGTTAAGATTTATTACTTTAAAATATTTATTTAATTTTAAATACCTATCATGCACGTAGAATGAGGCCCCGATTCTCACATCACTGATGTGGAATACGAATTATACTTGGAGATATTCAAGATACGTTTTTTTTTTTTTTGGAAGGATAGTTTGAGCAAGGTTGTCAATACTGTTCCGGTCGTCGTTCTGATTTTTTTATTGAAACGGAACGTTTCGGTTTCGGAGCGTTTTGGCGTGCCGTTTCGGGGCTGTACTGTTCATATATATATATATATGAAAAAAATTAAAATATTAATTTAAAAAGTATAATTTAAATTCAAGATAAATTAACTTTAAATTATACAATACAAACACAAAGTCAAACAAACATAATCTCAAAATTAGAAACATTTCTAAAATTCCAAAATATTATAATAGTAAAATGTTCTAAAATAAAAGAAATATTATGATTTTGAGCCGAAACGGTACCGAGGTGTTCCAACCAGAATTTAGCCAGAACAGGACGGAATTAAAATCAAAATGAAAAATAACACTGTTTGATCTCGATTTTTTTAATGACACAAAATGTTCTAGTCATTCTAGCCGGAACAGAACAAAATTAGTTTGAGTTTTGTCTTGAAATATCACAATCTAACTCATTAAATAATACCACGTGATATGCATCTGTGCTGCCCAAGCTATCGAACTGTGTGGGTCATTGGCATCAGCCACCAAACCCATGGAAAAAATTAATATATAATTTATTTATTTTTCTAAAATAAAAATAATTTATATATAAGTATAGTTGAAATGAGGAAAATAACCCATAATCTAGACAAAATAAAGAAAAACAGAAGCCATACAAATGGTATTGGGGAATCTCAGCCAGTCAGCGTTCACATCCCTCCCAATTCCTAATCCAAGGTTTTGTTTATAAAAAAAAATCTTTTAATTATAAAAAAAATTAAATATGTTTTTTTCAATAGAGATAATGCAGACAAATCTCACAAATGAATAATTGGCCATCCGCTGTCATCTGTTCTTTCTACCACACTAGTTTGGTATTTCAATTAAGATTGTTTTTTAAAATATTTTTTATATAAAAAAATATATTATAAAAATCATTTTTAATATTCAAAAAAATAATTTAAAATAAAAAATAAAAATATTTTTAAAATACAGTGTGATCAAGGCATAATCATTATATTTTATTTTTATAATTTTTCATCTGAAGTAGGAAGAGGTCTATTATTATTATTTATTATTTATTATTATTATTACAACTCATAGGTGATACATCCACACGTGACTATACACAAAAACACATGGTTTATTACCATAAACTATAGATTTATTAATTAATGTTTTTTTTTGTTTGTAGGATTAACAATCAAACATTGAGAGGGGTGAAAGTGTCATAATGAAGTAGACACCATTTTTAATGTTTTTTTTTTCTTACCGTAAACTCATAGATTATATTCAACTGCTTCTCTCTACCCTTATTTAGAGCGGAATTCTTGCATTTGTTTCTTGTCTTTGATGAGAAGTAGTTGCTATTATTTCTGGTAATTTATTGATCTCTAAACGATCTGAAGAAATTCACCCCCTCTAAACATGCAATCTCATGGATTGTATTAGCCTCTTCTACAGTCTTTTTGTTCCCATCAATGAACTTTGCTTCTCTAATCTTTCTCAAATTTCTGGCTTCAACAGAAAACACAACTTGATCTGCTCAAATTTCTCTCTTGGTGCTTCAGTGAAGATTTGAAGCTTTACTTTTTATACAAACAAATATAATCCTCTTCTTATATAGATCTGCTCTTTATGAAATAGATGTCCCTTTTGTAGCTTTTGTAATATAAAATGGAAAGAAGGGAGCTCAGATTCTTATCCCTTTTCTCACTCTAGCGCCTCTTCATCAACACCCAAAAGGGTCATCGAAAAAAGATATTAGAAAGCTTTGGGATTCTCTCTACGTTCCTTTTGTGTGCTTTTCTGGTTTTGATTTTGCTGTGGGTGTGTGTGGATTGAGCTCCTAAGGTCGGTTTAAGGCAAATCTTGATATCTGGGCTGTGGAATCCAAGAGGGTGATTAGGTTAATTTGGTCGATTAATCTCACCATTGGGTCGGTGAATTCCTTCTTTTCAAGATCTTCACCTAATCAGTTCTTACGGATCCGTCTTCTGAAAATCGTGGGTGTGATTCTCTGGCTGGTCTGGAGTGCATATTAAGTATTATCAGGGCCCTCAGGATGGGGTCCTGCTTGTCTGCAGAAAGCAGGAGCCCTCGCCCTGGTACGCCTTCCTCTCCTGGCTTTGGCGTCAGGAAGAGGAAGAACTCCAAAAAGCGTCCAGGGTCTAGGAATTCTTCGTTTGACTACAGGAGGGAAGAGCCACTGCACAGGATTCCTGGAAGGCTGTTCTTGAATGGGTCGAGTGATATCGCTTCATTGTTTACCCAGCAAGGCAAGAAAGGAACCAATCAGGATGCCATGATTGTTTGGGAGGTCAGCTCCTTCTTTGCTTTCATTTTCGAAGGATTATGCTCATTCAAATGCTCATAATAATAATTTAAGATATGTTTCAGTTACCTTTCCTACCTCTGAAAGGTAATTAGAATTTGTTTTTCTCTTGAATGCAAATTCCTATCTTGATGAAGTGGCTAGTCCAGTCAATGCAATATCAATAATATATAATTCCTTCTTTTTAATTTATTTCTTCCTTTCTGTGTGTTTTCTTGCAGAAATATATTATTGGACCTGCATCAAATTCTGTTCCCCCCCCCCCTTAAAGTAGTAATTACTTGTAGTCACTTTTATCTTCGGTGTATTAGCGAGTCATTGAGTTTTTTCACGAGATTTAGCATTATTGACAAAGGAAACCTGACACCTCCCTTTCTAGTTGCATTTGCTATGTCTAGGTCTACAAAATAAGCTATTTTCCAGCATCATGCTTCTCTTTTATTTATTGATTTTCTGCCATACATGTCTAAAGCCTGATGGTCCTGTTTTTTTCCTTCAACCAGAAACTCTCTATTTGTTTTAATCTATCCTACCATCATCCTATTATCCACACTGGGCAAGGGTTTATTCTTGAAAGATGATTAATTGATTAATCATTTAATTATTCCCTTGTTGTATATTTTTTAATTTCATGTGATGTCTCTATCTTGTAAATGAGACATATCCTGCTTCTGTTGGTCGGGATTGATTGTAGCAAAACACTTGCATCATTTGTGGAAGCATGACAATCTGTCAGGTCATGTCTACATGCACTATGATGGAAAAAAAATCATCTTTATCTGGTAATTGAAATCACATGATGGGATTGAATAAAAGCATCTTCATTCTTGAGTTGCAATAGACTTATGTTTTGTAGAGTTATATATTTTTACCATACATGAAAAAAATGTTTCTCTTTTGTTCTTTTTAATTTGGAGAATCGCATACGCTATCAGTATCTTTTGAAGCCTGGCTATTATGCAAACTCTATTTGTTTGTTTCTTCTTATGACATCTAGATTCAGTTCTTTGTGCTTTAACATGAAATCAAAGAGAAACTGTAAAGAGAATAAATAAATCTCACTCTTTGATTGTTTGTATGTTTCCAGAATTTTGGCTCTAGGACAGATACAGTTTTCTGTGGTGTTTTTGATGGCCATGGACCTTATGGTCATATGGTTGCTAAAAAAGTGAGGGATTCTCTCCCCCTGAAGCTGACTGCTCATTGGGAAGTGAATATAACCAGTGAAGATGTTCTTAGAGAGATCAGCCTTAATACCACAGGGAGCATGAACTCGGAAGATATATCCTTTATATCTGCTGATGATGAATCGAGGGCTGCTGTTGATCTTGAAGATGCCGAGAAGCACCCAGAGATTTTCCAGACACTGAAAGAGTCATTTCTGAAGGCTTTCAAAGTCATGGACCGGGAACTGAGGGTGCATACCAATATTGATTGCTTCTGCAGCGGGACGACAGCAGTTACTCTAGTCAAGCAGGTTTATACTCGTGAAGACCTTAATGTCAACATATATAGCATGATTAGGATCTTAAAATTTCGTGGCCTGCTTCTTGATCATAATTGTTTGATGTTTACATAGGGTCAATATCTTGTCATTGGAAATGTTGGGGACTCTAGAGCTGTACTGGGTACAAGGGACAAAGACGATTTTCTTTTTGCTGTTCAGTTGACTGTGGATCTCAAACCAAATCTTCCAGGTAGCTCCCCACCCTCATTCTCTCCCCATAATGAATTCTTGTATTTTTTTTTTTTAATCGAGTACACTGCTGGTGTGCTGTGAGCTTTGTTATAGTTTGTCCATCACATAAAGTTCATATTGTTGAAGGAAATAAATGGCAAATTCTTACAACCTCTATATGGATATAATTCTCTTTTTTGTATCTACATTGCAATCAGGAACTGAATATGGATAGAGCAGGAAAATTAAGGCATGCACTAGAGTGCAAATCCTATGCCCTTATACCCTTACAAGACTGTGGCACAGTTGCTGTGACTGCATCTATAATTGAAAACTGTGATGTGATCTGATTTTGGACTTCTTACTATCAACGTCTTAGCTTCCTTTTTTTTTTCTTGTCGCCAACAGCGGAAGCAGAAAGAATCAGAAAGTGTAAAGGGCGGGTTTTTTCTCTCAGGGATGAACCTGAGGTGGCTAGAGTCTGGCTACCAAATAATGACTCTCCTGGCCTGGCCATGGCACGGGCTTTCGGAGATTTTTGCCTTAAGGATTTTGGTCTCATCTCGGTGCCTGATGTTTCTTACCGGCGCTTGACTGATAAAGATGAATTTATAGTGTTGGCTACAGATGGGGCAAGTTAATCTTAGATCATCCTCTGTTTTCTGCACATTTAATGAATTTAACATTCAATGTGTCTCATTTACGTGATCTTTTTCTGTTTCGATATATCATAGATTTGGGACGTGCTCTCGAATAAAGAGGTGGTGGAAATTGTTGCATCAGTACCATCGCGTTCCTCTGCTGCAAAAGCATTGGTTGAGACGGCAGTCCGAGCCTGGAGGTACAAGTATCCGACCTCCAAAATAGATGACTGTGCCGTGGTTTGCCTCTTCCTCGACTCCAATGATTTATCCACTGCTTCCAACACCACCAAGTCACAAGAGCAGCTTCCATCAATGGACCAGGTTGACAGTGGCGGGCCGAAAGAGGATGATCTCTCGGGTCCAACCGGCGTTGACCGTGCAGGTACGCCCCGGGCTGAGAAGGAGGCCCTTTTGGGAGGAGATGCAGAGGAGGAGGATGCCTCAGAGCAAGATGAAATGCAATCAGAATATGGGATAGAGTGGTCTGCTCTTGAAGGAGTGTCTCGAGTCAACACCCTGCTGAATCTACCGAGGTTCGTGCCAGGAAAGGAAGGGAAGAAGCCTCTAAAATGATGCAAGGAAGGAAGAAGGTATTCTTAATCTTGGATTTCTTAATTAATTTCTATTCATTCTTCTTCCTAGTTTCTGTTATTGTTTGCATGTCTACAGAAGGGGAAAACATTTTTAGGGTTGAAATTGGACCGGAGAGGTGGGCCCGGCTATATTAGCGTGTCTGGGAAATTGTCCTCTCCCTCTAGCTGTGGGTAGAATTGGAATTTTGTGTAAAATCCAACTCTCCGTCTATTTGTCAATTTCCTTTTTTTTCTTCCTCCTTTAAATTGTGTGATCAGCTGGAGCTTGTCCATGCTGATATGATAATAATCTAGTGATGATGAAGCCTCCTCCTTTCGAAGTTACAACTTTGACCCTTCTTGCTATTCATTTTGGTCAAAGATTTCACCTCGTCTCCCTAGTGGATGGGAGTGGAGAAAGCAACAGCAATTGATGTTTTTTAAATATTTTTAATTTGTTTTAAAGTAATACTAAATAGGGCTCAAATGATGTTCAATTTTCTTGAAAACAAGTTATTTTGAGTGCATTAAGAACTTCAATTTCACGTGTTGACTATATAATATATTTTAACTTTCTATGTATGATGGTGATAATTTGTTTTTTATGTGTACAAATATTAATTAATAGGGTTGAATGAATATATATATATATATATATATGTTTGGGGAGGTATGAAACGTAATTATTAAGAACAAATAAATCAAATTAAAAATGGGTTCAGGAAGTTTGGAACTTGGGTTTCCTTGGCCACAGTTTTGGACCTCTATCCAATTGTCTTAAAATATTATATAGTTCATTTTATATAATTTTATACCCCACAACTTCTTTTTTATTTGTTTTATGCCAATCAAAATCTTAACATAAATAAATTAACCACAATATTCAAAGTCAAATTACAACCGCTAATATCTACTTGCGATCAAGATTTGTTTTCTTGATAAACACTTCTAACTCCCTCCCCCTTAAATTGCATATCATATAGCATAAAAATCTGACTTAAATCTTCCTTGTGGGATCGACCCCTTGTTTGTTCTAAACTATCTTATGTGTTGTGTTTTAAGCTAGGATAATTAATTTGTGCGAGTGCAACATCGCGACATTATTGTTTTGAAGATGCACAAGTTATTCTTTAAATTTTTTTATCATGATGTAAAGTGATGGGTGACAATTTGCTCCTTTTAGTATTTTTTTTTAATAGATATGAAGATGATGTCTTTTGGGACATGCTAGGAAAGTGATTGAATTGAAATTTTAGAACGTGACTTTATAAAAAAAAAAAAACAATCTAGATTTTATTAATTGATACATTCACAAGTTAGCCAATTATATAAACTTCAAAAAACAGAGACATGATTGGAAATAAATAAAAGGATTTCTAGATTAAACATATTTTAAAGAATAAAGTATATTTACTTAAATAAAATAAACATGAATGATACATAGCCAAACATAAAGATAATTTATAATTTATAATTTATTACTTGTTTAAGCTACAATGTCATCCCTAATAGGTTCACATTTTTTATCATGAACATCTTATTTAGGCATGTATAATTACCCACCTAGGCATGTATTATTATGAACAAAATCTCTAAATCTCCAGACAAAATAGCCATTTATTCACAAACTTAGAAAAACTCTCTAAGCAACAAGAGAATGTCAATAAAAAAGCTATATAAAAATGGCCTCTATGAAAAATCTCCATAAATCTTTATAAAATATATAATTCATAGTCATTTTCTTTTATTATATAAGAGAAGAATATGTGTATCTAAAACCTTGATTATTCAATCCCCCCATTTTATACTGTCTTCCCATCCAGCCAACGACTAAAGAAGTCCAACGCCTCTCGTGGTTTGTATTCAGGAACTGTATGCCCTGCACCCTGTGCAAAAGAGTGGTTCGAATTACAATACTTGAATACAGCAATTGTATTTTCTTTCTATGAAC
The DNA here is from genome assembly GCA_964035475.1 of Salix caprea. Taxonomy (NCBI): domain Eukaryota; kingdom Viridiplantae; phylum Streptophyta; class Magnoliopsida; order Malpighiales; family Salicaceae; genus Salix; species Salix caprea. Next base: position 10,261,859 of record OZ037746.1, read on the forward strand.
AAAGGCTATAGAGGTAACAATCTACCATCCCTGGCAGTTTTTTTCTTAAGAATCACTATTTCATATTATAAGATTTTTAATAATTATAACCCAAAGTACCTTGTTGGTGAAATATATAATATATTGTTTATGCCACTCTACATTTCAGATTATCAATTTATAAAGCGGGATGACGTTTCAGATTATCAAGGGAAGAATGACTTGGGATCTTGCTGATCTAGCTGTTTGTAATGGGAAGAATGTTCACTTGTGGCAGGATCCCTTTAGCTAAAGTTTATGTATTGAGGACTTGTTCATGATTCTGGGTTTGGCTTGAATGCGATAGGAATGCGGGGTTGATGTTGTTTTTCAAAGTGTTTTTTATTCAAACAAGTATAAGAATGATGTTTTTTTTTTTAATTTTTGATATTAAACATATATTTTAAATTATAATTCTTACCGCAATTCTAAATATACACTTGTTATTAATTTTAAACCTGATTTTAATTGTTTTGAGTATGTTTAGAGTGTAATTAATGTTATTTTTTAAAATATTTTATTAAAAAATATATCAAAATAATATATATTTTTATTTTTAAAAAAATATTTTTAACATCAGTGTATTAAAATAATTAAAAAAACACTTACACAAAACAAAATTAATTTAAAATCAGACAAATGTTTTTTTGTTGTTGTAAAAAACACTTAATTTTGAAGTGATTGATGTGCAACAGAAAATTATTATTTATATAGAATTTGTAGCCTGATGAGGTTTTCATACCTTGATTGTCAGAAAGGTTAGGTTATTAGCATATCCTTGCAAGTATCTGTGAGAATAAAAATAAAAATCAGCCACGAAGAAAATTAAAAGTAAAAGTAAAAGTAAAAGTGGCAGTGCACGTGTAGAAAAATAAAAAGAGGGAGCTGATTTGATAACAATTTTACCCGGCAACTTGGTGGTTAGACACCCAAGACCTCCATTCATCTATTATCTTGTATCCAAGTGACCTTGTCCACGCTTGCGTCCCAGTGAATGGCACGCACATATCATGGTCTCCGCTGTATGTAAATGTAAATTCCATACAAATTAGATTCTCATAAATTATTTTTTATTTCACCTTCCTCTCTCTTTTTTCCCCCAAATTGTGGAACTCAAAAGGAGGAGAATAGAAGGGCCGGCTTAGAAGGAGCTGAAAAACAAACCAGCGGTCACGAGTTTGAATCTCGTCATCCTTATTTTATTTGATAAAAATCAAGCACAAGGTAGTATGAGCCTCTGTGCAAGTTTCAAGTCCAAAGGACTTTTACTTGAGGGTGTGTGTTGAAGAATAATATAAATCATATTATAGGGCTTCATTTAATAGCTTAAACTTTTAGGTGAGATAGTTCCTTGACAACCAGTTCGAGTTTCATATCAGTCAGGGTCACCAAATATTTTAACTAGTCGTTAATTTCAAAGCGTATCTCAAACTGATATAAGAACCCATATTCAAAAAAATAATAATAATTGGAGAACTCCCTCGAACTTGAAAGACAAGATTGATTATTCGGCCACTCTCTCAAATGGCTTTTGCGAAGGATTTACCAGGAGGGGAAAACAATAAAATAAAAGACAACATTACCTGTAAATAAGGGCTCGATATCCTTGGATGGTTAGATTTTTATGGTATGGAAGCATACTCCCAGCTCCGTATCTATACTCTATTCTGTCGGAACATATTTCCCAAGGACCAGCAATGGATTTCTTTCATTCGAAATAAGAACACCGTTAAACAAAACAAAATCATTTCAAACCTAAATTTCAAAACAGGATCATAAAATTCAGATAACTTACCGGCTCGGCATGGATTGATTTCCTGACAGATTCGTCATTTAGCCATGCAGTTGCAACTTCGTCGTTCTGATTCATAGCAAGCAACCGGTGAGAACAAACAAGATTACTTTCCAGGGCTTGTTAGTGTTGAAGATTGAAGAAGAGTTTGATTCCAAAACTGCTACCGGAGATTTGAAGATCATTTAGAATATTTAGTTACTATGTTTGTGTTTCAATAAAGATCAAATTGTATTGGTCATAGCAAGTTTATTTTTCCTATTTAAGAAGTTTGATTTTCCAGTTTAGTTGAAGAGATTGTAATAGACTAGAATTACCATTCTTCTATTCAATTTTCTTCTATAAATAAATTCAAGGGATGACAGTAACCTCAAGCGATTCTGCTCTTAAAAGTTTATTGAAGTATTGTTTTAATTCTTTGGTTGCCGTGATTCTCAAGTCACAGAAAAACAGAGTGTTTTTCTAGGAATTGCACAGTTTTCTGTTACTGATATGAACAGTAACAGTTTGTGCTTCAGGATTTTTTGATTCTTTTCCAACAGTTAGAAGGGTTCTGAAAAACTTACAACGCATGGAACACTTCCTTGCAGGGCAAGTTCCGGCCACGATGGGAAATTACCGTCCTTTTCAAACGCCCAGAGCGGCCAAGCACGGCCGAACATTCTCTTTCTCACCTTGAGAGGCCTCTCAGTTGATCCCAATTGCTGGAAGCTAGTCGGAAGGTTTGAGGTTGTGTTTCTTTCTGCATGTTGATCGGAAGTTGGATCGTGGTAGCAAGCGTCAAGGATGCCATAGATGTTTAGCCCCGAGAGAGCCTAGCCAGAGGTACCGGAATTTTATGAACTTGCTTGAGATGTTGAAATCACAGCTATTGAAAGGCTAAGAAAGCATCATCTTACTTGGTCAATTTTATCAATACTAATAAAGCAACTGCCACTAGGGTTTTGATAATTCCCCTTGCAAGCACGTTCAGCTTCCTGCAAAAGTTTCCATGATGAAGAACGATTTGGGAAAGGTAAACACAATTCAATTCCTTTCTTTGTATAATTGAAACTACAAGATTTTGATTCTCTATTTTTATATTTTTTATTAATATGGATGTTCGGGTCAGTTTACATACATCTCGACTAATCTTACGAGCCCTGATTAAAAAGAATAATATACGAGAAGTTATACCGAAAAGAAATTGCAAAACTTAATCCTTAGTAAATCAAATGTTGAATGATAAAACTAAGAAAAAAATCGATTATACAAAAGGATCTATAGAAACAATTATAATAAAAAGATTGAGGGTGAAAATCAAAATAAAAATTAAATTAACGGCAATAAAAAAATTAAATTGGAGGATTAAACTGAAAAGAAAGTTAACTTTAACAAAAGCAAAAACAAATCAAAAGAATGAGAGGCAAATAAAAAAACTATAATTTTTTTTATTAAATTATGAAATTGAAAACTAATAAAACTATAACATATAAAAATAGAAATAAAATATAAAGACTAAATCGAAAACAATCAAAACTTTTATAAAAAGACAATATAGTGCTGCTAATGACATAGCAGAACAACAAATTTGGCTACCGCAAAGCATCTTCCAAAAAGCATGTGCGCCTTCTATCAATGTGCTGAAGCGTGAGGAAAATACATCAGTAATTTTTTAATTAAAAAATAATTATTAACAGAAAAATCTTTTTGATGAATCACAAAAATCTTTTTGAAAATAAAAACATAACAAAAAAAACTATCATTTAAAATAGGATTTCTAAATAAAATAAACGAGATAAAGAGTATTAATCTAAATATAAAAACAAGTATTAATTGGAAAAAAAAAACATCAATAAAACACCTTAATAACCATGATAAATTTATTCATGGCCTTAAAAAAACCAAAACATTATCTCAAAAAAAAAAAATTAAGGATAAAATTGAAAAAATAAAAAAATTACACAATACATGGGAATAATAATATGAAATGTGATTTTCTTACCTCAAACATGTCGTCCGAGACAAGGCCCATCCCATGTGCGAAAGGGACAAGAGCACTCCACCCTTCAAATTTGGTGTGAGACACTCCATTACCTATCAGGTAGCCCTGCATGAAGAATTAGACCTGCGATTAATATTATAGTTATCATTTTTTTTTTGTATTAACATGTCCGTTACCATTTTTTATTTATTTATTAATATGGTAATTCAGGTCAGCTTGCGTGTATCTCAATTAATCCCACGAGTTCTGAAATTAATGACCATATAAGTTTCTAGTAATTATCATATTAGTAATCAGAAGACTCAAAATTGAAATCACGAGAGAAACAAATCTCTTAATTCTAAATTTGTACCATTAAGTCACTTAGATACTTATAATTACCAATTTATTTGAATTGAACCTGGTTGTCACAGTGCATATTTTATTACCTTGAAGTTGATAATAGGATTTTGAGCTGCCTTTATCCCTACAAAAGAAAGCAAAGTTGTGCATTAAAACAAAATCGGCAACCATACTAACATGTACTTGTCAGGTACGGTTTGAGAATCTGTCAACTTTAAGTTTTTTTAATAATAAGTTATATTTCAATATATTGATACAAAAAATAAAAAATGTAATAAATCTTCAATAAAAATAACATGTGACACACCTTTCACCACTTCAGCAGAAAGTGTAGGCACGTAAATTCCAGCATAGGACTCTCCCGCGATGTAAAATGGATTGTTGACAAACTCTGGATAAAGTTGAAACCACTATATTGCAAACACAGACAAATCTTAGAACTGAAATAATTAAAAAAAAACATAAATTATTTCATATATTTTTATTATAAGTGATGATATTTTCAACTAGTTTTAGTACATTAATCTTAAGGGATGTTTGACACAGCATTTCAAAAGTATTTTAAAAAAAAATATATTTTAAATTAAAAAAATTTGGTGTTTTTAGATCATTTTCATGTGCTAATATCAAAAATATTTTTTTAAAAAATTATTATTTTAATATATTTTTAAATAAAAAATATTTTCAAAAACAATCTCAACTACAGTTCTAAACTCCTAAACAGATCTCTATAATACAATTAAAGATAAGTTATTTTCTCTTACGTGTGTCGATATATTACCTTGAGGAGAAAATTATGCGTATCAGCAGCCGTTTGGAGGTCATCGTTTATATATTTGCTTTGGTTTTTGGAGTAAGACATGCCAACCCCGCAAGGAGAGTCCAAATAAATAATGTTTGAAACCTGTATATATATATAATGACAACAATATAAAGTTAAAAGAAAATATGACTGAACTACAATAAGCAAATAATAAATGAATAAATCAAAGAAGATAGAATCTGAAAAAAGATAAAAAGAACTATTAAAGTTATGACCTTGGACCAGCTGTAAGGATTGAGATGCAATATGGGGAGGCTTCCATTACGTTTCCCTTCTTCAAAATTGAATGGTCCTGCACATATTCCATCGAGAAGGAACCAAATTAAACAAGCCAAGAAAGCTGAACGAAGACTTCTCAGTTTTCCATCACGAATAGTGAAATTAATGATTTTGCTGGGATCTTTAAATAATTAAAATTCAGAAGAAAAAAACCCTTTGGTTTTGGTTTTGGGTGTCTTATTTGTACTCTGTAAATTTAATTTTCTCAAGCAAAGTGTTGTGGGTGAAATAAGAGCAGGAAGCTGACAGTTTAACAAGCAAAGTGTTGGGCCCTCGTCCTTTTGAATTGGTTATCATCATCACAAAACAGGATTTTAATGAATCCTCGGTGCACCACTGCGAATTAATGGTCCAGTGGCGCATGGTGTTGATAGCCATTGAGGTAACTTGTGGCTCGAGCCTCAGAGAAAAAGGGTCTTGAAAGAAAGCCAATCCGGTGTGAACGGATCAATCTCTGGGCCTAATACTTCGTTATCAACTAGGAAAAGTTTTTCCTGTACGGTCCTCCATCAACGAAAACAAATTTGGAAAACAAGATGTCTCTCTCAATCTTTAAAAGTTGAGGCTGTGATGCATCACCATATCCTCGTCTTCTTCCCAAACTAGTAATTATTATTATTCAAGCTCAAGGCAAACAGAAACCTGAAGGGCTTAATTTATTTATCCTAAAATACTATAAAACCTTGCTCGTGAAAGACAAACTTAAATGCTATAATCTATGGATGAATTATGTAAAACGATGAAGAAAGTGTATAAGAGAATGAAACAGGGTAAAATCAATATCTCCGTATAAATCTTGGTATATACTTGATGGACAGAGGCTTACCGTGTTCATAAACGAAGCCGTCGAAGCTAGAGCATCCAGGTCCGCCATTAAGCCACAAAACCACGGGATCTTTGGATGGATTTCTCTCAGAAACAATGAAGTAGTAGAAAAGATTCTTCTCATCAAAGGTTATATAGCTACAGGTTGAAATTTGAATCACAATTAAATTTCTTAATCAAAACTCAAGGGGATTCCACCAATCAGCTTCAAGTTTTTTCTTCCGTTTTCTAAACCAGTTAACTGGATACAACAGCACGATAAAAACAAAAAAAAATGAAGGGAAAATCAACTTGCCCTGAGTGGTGATTTGATGGGAAAACGCCATTGAAACCAGGCAATTCTGTGATGAGTGAGCCTGTTGGAGCTGCTTCAACTGATGATGCAAAATTCAAAAGGACGCAAATTAATATACCAGAAAAAAAGCTCCGATTATCCATTGCCATGACCACACGGACAATAAGAATGTCTACGCAAACCAGTCCTCACAAAGAAGAATTGTTGGCATGTAATTCACCTATATAAGTTTTATAGGTGGGAAGAAGACGAAGGGAGAGATAACTATTTCTCTCTTTTTTTTTCTTCTATTTTGAACGGAAAGAGGGTGAGCGAACGAGACGATGAATTCGATGTGAGGTGATGTATAAGTGAGGACGTACAACACGAGGGAAGCAAAATAAAACATCGAAGAGAAGAGGACGTTGGCATAAAAGGCCAAAAATGGAATAAAGAAGCTTTTATACCAAAATTCTCTCTTTTTGGAGTCCATTTCTTTTTTTTGAAAAACAATATTAAATTAGTTTTTTTTTTTTTTTTACTATTTTGATATATATTTTACCAAAACAATTTAAAACATTAAATTTTTTTATCAATTTAAAATCTAGAATACATTTTAAAATGATATTGCTAACTTTAGTTTGCACATGTCCTCACTTATTATTCTCAATGAACGTTGCTTGATAATAAAGAATCTGTGATCTGCACAATAGGTTTTGAGTTTGAATCAAAATGTATATTCCTTGTAAAAATCTGGTATAACCGAGGTTTTACTCACTTACCTGTGACCACAAAATATATTTTCTAGGAAATAGAGTTTACTCCATCCAAAAAAATGAAAAAAATAAAAGAAAAATGTGTTGAATATTTACAAGAAAAGTTTTCTAGAAAAAGAAGTAAAATATTTGAAACCACCTCTAAATTTAATTTATAAAAAAACTGTAAACTTTTGTTAATTAAGATTTCAATAGATAATGTTGTAATAATTGATTTTTAAAGTGCTTTTTACTTGTAAACATTTTAAAATAATTTTTTTATTTTTAAAATTACCATATCAAAAGAATTTAAAAGCACTACAAAAGTAATCTAAAATAAATAAAAAATAAAAATATTATTTTAAAAAAATATAAAAATTAACAGATTTTATAACCCCAGCACCAAGAAATCATCAAAATTTGCAAAAGCCAATACAAGGTAATGCTCTTGCAATTTGACTTGTCTTATCTTGATGTGGTGGCCATCACAAAGGGCCACTTTGTAAGACATGCCTGCTGGCAGGAAAGGCAATCTGAAACAAATGATTGGGCCGTCAAGTCTACGAAGGACATGTTCGTCTTTATCTCTTAAAAAACACTTTTCTCAAAAATAAAATGTATTTTTTATTTCTCTTACTTTAAATTAATTTTTTCAAAAAATAATATAATAGATTCAAAATAGACACAGAAGAGAGGCCCACTTGACTTTCCATTAATTTGGAGCCATTTTCTAGATTACCGGGACAGCCCTTTTGTCGTATGTACAACAACCCTCTACTTTTTCTTATTAAAAGACGAAACTATCCGTCCCGTGGAGAATATTAGAGACCGTATGTGGTAGTGGTAGGATAATAGCTGTTTTTTTTTTTTTTTTTAAGAAACATTATTGTAGAGAAAATACTGTTTAATTAATTAAATATTTTTTACTTTCTATTGAAATTTATATGTAATTAAATTATAAATATTATAGACTTACTATTTATTTATTGTTTTTAACAAAAATCAATTTCATAGTAGTTTTATCTAAACACATTAAATGCTTTTTTTAAACCATAACTATTTTTTTAAACAAATATTATTTTTAAAATCTAAATCATTGAAACCATAACAATTCCCCATACATATTGACAATAAAAAGAGAATTATATTTAATTTTACCCTAGATTTTTTTTATAATAAGTTTTTTTTTTATATATATATCAATTTTTCTTTTGAATGTGTTCTTGTAAAGGTAAGTGATTAAGATTTTTTTTGTTGAATAGGTATCGATAAAATTAATATATTTTAATCGATATGATAATTTACCAATTACCAATTAAACTTTGTAACAATGATTCTCTGTTTTTTTAATTAACGTGGTTGTCTGGACCAGTTTACAGGGACCTCAATTAATTTCACGAGTCTTAAAATTAACGACCATATAAACCTCCAGTGTTCATCATATTAACAGTCACATTCATCGAATTTTAAGATAAAACTCTCTATTCTCTTCTTGAATGTCATTGGCTGCTATCTTTCCAACACACTAACGGGGGAAAGGAGCTTAGAAAAGTAAACCTAGTTATAGTATGGCTTTTGTCTGCAATCTGATCTCGTGTGGAAATATGTTGCACCAATCCTTATTAAGAACTCCTGGTGGCAATCATAATGAATTGGGGAGGAGAATGTAAACTCGGCTAAAATTTTCTAGAATTTTTAAATTAATGGAATAAATCATTACTATAATATGCCCAGATGGATGTGAATAAAAGATTAAAAGATTAATCTTTTAATGGGTGCTGAATTGGAAACAAATAAAGAACAAAACATGGTGATCCTAAGAGCATTTACAGATGACACCTAGGGAACCAATTGTCGTGTAATAGAAATGTGTTTGCTTAATTGAACTGGAACTTTGAGGATGGTTGTTGAATTTTGGTGTGAAAATAATTATGATTTGTTGACTTTTCATGCAAGGAATAAAGGTAAGAGCATTTTTGAATACATCATGGAATAAGGAAGTTATGGTATGAAGCATATTAAGCTTGAAAAGGGATATTTGTTTAAATCAATGAGGTTGTTGATCTTTGAAATGATGGAGGGGTGTGAGTGCATAAATGAAGACTTGTAGTGGAAAATATAATTTTTATCTCATTTATGCTATTGCTAGTGTGAAGTGTGATACATGTTTGTGATGAGTTGGAAGCGCATATCATAATGCTAATGTTTGTGAAATAGAGTATATGAGCTGACTTGCCTGCGCGCTGCACTAGATTTTTTTCTTTGTAGAAAACTAATTGAGTTTTTTACGTGTTGTAATTAGTTATTTTAATATTTAATGAGTAAAATTGTAATAGATAAAATATATTAGAAATGATTTTTTTTTCCGGCTAAAAGGAACAATGTGATCGAAATGGGAAGTGGTTCGTATATTTTTTTTTATGAGTTGCCTTTTTCCTCGGTAATATAAGATCTGAAATATTATAAATAAAAATATTTTTTTAAGAAATAAACTTAATTTTTGTGTGTGTTGTAATTAGTTATTTTAATATTCAATTAGTAAAATTATAATAGATAAAATATGTTAGAAATGAGTTTTTTTTCTCTCTATATATATATTTTCAGGCAATAATATTAAATAAATATTAAAACATATAATTAGTCTCACATACTTATAAGAAAAAAAAACTAAAAATAATCATTATCATTATTTTGAATGCTTTATCTAGGCTTTTTTTGATGTAGGAAATTGAATGATTTTATACGTGTTGTAACTGGTTATTTTAATATTTTAAATTAAATTAGTAAACTTTAATACCAAAAATATTAAGGATTTTTAATAAATTTGCATGGAAGGATAAAAATGAAATAATTCAAAACTTTGATAATGAAAATATTAAGGATTTCAAACCAATTCAAAAATTCAAAGAATGGGGACCTAAATGAAACTATAATATATAATCAATTTCAATTGAAGAACCCAATTAAAACAAATTAAAATCTATATAATGACAATAAGGACCAGAAAACAAAATTGAAAGTTCAGGGACTAAACAAAAATATTACAATAAAGAGTTGCACTGACGTGACGGCGAACCGAACGAACCGAATGAATCGGTTCGACCTGAACCGACCCAAAAATTGAGCATTACTGTTGTTGTCCATAGTGATTTGTGTCACGGTGAACATGGATAAAAATAGAGATTATTTAGAAATAGCTCCCAAAGTGATTTCTTTAATATTATTTTATTGATATTTATAATATTAAAAGATAATACTTGATGTTTAAATTTTTTACATAATTAATTTTAATATTTGTAACTGTTGAGATAAAAATAAATAACAATTATTCAATTTATATTAAAATATAATTGTTACATGGACAATCATATAGTTTTTGATCATCAATCATAATGTTAAAATCATAATGTTTTATTATGCTCTTATAGGTCTATATAAATTTATTACTGCACAAAGAAAAATAATATATATTATATTCTTTGTTTTTAGAGATTTAAAAGAATTAGTTGTATACTGAAGTTGCTATCTTTGTGTGGGACAAATAAACACCTTAAAAACAATATTTTTATACCTCCAAGTCAAATTGTTGATATGATTTGTTTATTTTCTTTATATTTTTGGGTTTCTAATTGTTTATTTAGTAAATATAGGGTTTCTGGTGAATTTAAAGGTTTATAAATATTTTTAAAAAATCAGTTATCATATATTAATTTTCCTAAAAATAAAATTATAAATTTACAGTTTATATATATATATATATTTAATTGTTGTTGTAGTAGATAACTTTCACCAGCATCGAGATCACTGAAGTAAGCCAACTTTTTAAGTAATTCTACTAATAAGATCACCATTGAAAGCTCAGGCAGAGTGGTACACGTTGCCCACTGTAATTTCCCTCAAAAGATAAAGAGCTGACCCGCGCCCCGCGACCCGGAAAAAGAAAAAACCATGTCAAATAGTAATGAACTGTGAAAACACTGTTCATTACTCAAAAATCATTTTCGCTGGTAGGGAGATTTGAACTCCTGCGCCCCGTGACCGAGCATGCCACCGTTACCACTAGGCCAAGTGTCTTCTTTGGGCAGTTTTATGATACAAATAACTATAATATGATTTATAATTTAACTATCCAAAAACTCGTTGTTATAGAGATTCGAACTCCCGCGCCTCGCTTCTCAGGGGCACGCTCTTCCCAACGGGCCAAGCGACTTCCTTGTTTAGTTGTATTATACAAATATTATTAATATGGCTAAGTAATTTAACTATTCCCGTCCACAGTAATTTGAGTCTGGGTGAACAGTAAAAATATTGTTCAAAATTGAGACCTGTTTTAGCTTTTAGAATAATGTGTTAATTCCTATAATGAGTATGTTTTGCTTGAAAAAGTTTTGGAATAAATATGAGTTGGGTTGATTGGTTTTAGAAGGTTGTATATGATGATAGTATGATGTGAATAGCATGGCTGGTTATTTTTAACGGAGAGGAGTCAAATGAGAATGTTGATTTATCGTAAAGGTTGTTGTGATATCATTGTCACACAAATTAATTATTCTAGCTTAAACAAACAAAATAGTGTAGAGAAATCAAGAGGTTGATCCCATAAAGAAGGTTTAGTCGAGGTCTTCATGCTAAAAGATCCAAAATTTACAGGGTCGGGGGAGTTTGAGATTATTTAAGCTATATTATGACAAACAAAATAAGTTAATCAACAAAAACAAATAAAAACCAAAACTCATGAAGAAAAAACCTTTGGTCCCAAGTAATCATTCATTGAGAAAAATGAAAAATGATGATTGATGTCACGACGATGTTTTTTCGTGCTTCGCGCCCCGCCATTCTCGAAGGGGGGACGACGCGCGGTGAAATGGAGGGTGTTTTTATAGTCGTAAAGTTATGACTATAAATTTTGGGAGTAGCCGCCTAGTATTAAGGTTACTAGGAAATCTAATGGTCTGCAAGAGTCCAAGTAAGAAGACTTGTTGTGTAAGGGGAAGACATATGACCCCTAGTGCAACCTACCTAAGGCAAGTTGTATTTTTGTTTGATTGTTTTTTTTTAGTCAGTTTCTTATTCGTTGGTCTTTCTAAGGCTTGAAGTAGATCTCTCTTCACGAGAAAGTCTCTACCTTGTTTAGGGTTGAAAACCTAACCATTCTAAAGTTTGAAATTTTTTACACGACATTTGTTTTTTTAAAATGTTTTTACTATTTGTGGTTGTACTTTACAATGTAATTTTACACCGCAATAACTAAAACAAAATGATTTTTATTTTTTTTTATATTTTAGCCAAACCCCATTGGATAATCATAAACTGGTTACGATATCCAATTTTTGTTTAAAACATGTGAAAGATGCAACATATATTTTTTACGAAAAATATGCTTGGAAAAACCTTGGAATTCGGACGCATGCACAAAAACAACACATTTTTTGTTTATTTTTTCAATGTCTTTTTTTATATTATATATTTCTTTAAAAAAAATAAAAATTCAGACTGGGTCTGACCCAACTAAATGGCCCAGCCAACAGGGCTGAGCTGATAACAGTCTGGCCCACGACCAACAAAAACAAAGAAAAAATTATGTGTGTAGAGTGAATTAATTAACTCTACACTTTTTCATGTATTGCATGAACAGTGCAGAGTGAATTAATTCACTCTTGCACTTTTCATGTGTTACATGAAAAGTAGAAGGGAGTCGGCCGACGATGACGAGAGGCTCACCTGCTACTTATAGTTGTCTGTTTTGTTCTGTTTCGGCTGAAGCATTCCGTACCAGTTAAGAAAACAAAACAAAACGATGTCGTTTTGACCTGGGTTTAAATTCTGGCCCGTTCTGGATTTTTCAACCACATACTGGCCAAAACATTTCTGTATCGTTTTGCCCGTTTTGTTTCGGTCAAATAGTATTTTTTTAAATAATAAATAATTTTAAAAATATCAATCATATCTCTTAATCCGACCATTAGATTGAGATGAAATTTTACGAGGAGTCTCTTGACATATTTATATATATTAAGTTAAAATTTCAGAGTAATCATAGAATATAATGCCCTTGCAAGATTGGTGATGATATTCTTGTAATATTATACATGTTTATAATTTTGTTAAGAGAAATGGTTGATCCATCCAGAAGTGAAAATGAGGGCTACGAAGCGCACTCAAAAGAGAATGGTAGAATAGATTTAGAAAGCATACTACCTAAGAATTATGCCATAAGTAGAATTCTCAAAGGATGAAAAGAAGATGATGTTTGTGATAGACACAAGAAAATGATCTCATTGTAATGGGTGACCTAATCCTGTGGAAATAAGTGAAGATTTCATGGAATGGAAGATAGAGCTAGAAAGTGCACTATTTAAGTTGGTGGTTGAAGGTTGGAAAGTGCACTATTTGAGTTGGTGGTTGAAGGTTGGAAAGGGCACAATTGAAAGCTGGAAAGCGTACTATTTGAGTTGGTTGATTTCTAGAAAGCATACTATTTGAGTTGGTTAATGGCTAAAAAGTGCTCTATTTGAGTTGGTTGATAGCTAGAAAGCACACTCTTTGAGTTGGTGGTTGAAGGCTGGAAAACATATTATTTGAGGTGGTTGATGGCTAGAAAGTGTACTACCTTTGTTGATGGTTGAGGGTTGGAAAACACACTCAAAAAAGGGGAAAATAGGGGTAGACAATGCACTATTTTAATTAATGGTCGAGGATTGGAGAACGCACTCAAATAGAGGAAGAAAAATAGGGTTGGAAAACAAACTATTTTAGTTCATTGTTAAGGGTTGGAAAATGCACTCAAACGAGGAGGGAAAATAGGGCTGAAGAGTGCACTATCTTAATTGATGGTCGAGTGACGCAGCAGAAAATCACGCGGGAATACGACCAACGTCAATATTCTGTAAAATTAAAGAAAACGAGATTAAATCTCAATGAAACTCAAAGTTTATTCAATAATATGATAGTTGAAGTCGGCTGCAAGGTTTACAAAGATACTTAAGGGGAAAACCCTAGCCTAATTCAATACAGAAAAGGAAAGGACATAAAACATTAAATTTGCCATAAATGGCAAATTTGAGATAAATGCAGAATATGAAAGACCTATGAATTCTGAGAGAGTACCAATTGACCAAAGTCAATTCGGACTCTTAAATCAAAAGTTATTGCAAAAACAATACTTCCGCAAACGACGAAACGCATTGACTGGGTGAGTTTCGCGTTATTCCGACTTCGATGACCCGGTTGCCGAAATTCAGTTGCCTTTGAATTTCGGGTGATCCCTCTTCAGCATGTATGATTCCGTAACCTGTTCTACATCATCGAGGGTTGGAAAACACACTCAAAAGAGGAAAAAAATAGGGTTATGAAACACACTATTTTTAACTTAAGATTACAGGTTGGAAAACGCACTCAAAGGGGGGAAAATACGGCTAAAAAGCACATTATCCTAATTGATGATTTAGGATTGGAAAAAAACCATACTCAAAAGAGGAGGAAAAATAGGGTTAAAAAACATACTATTTTAATTTATGGTTAAAGGTTGGTAAACGCACTCGAAGAAAAATGAGTAGGAATAGAGTTATAAAGCGCATTATCCAAGTCGATTGAGGGATAATAGCACCCTTGAGTAAGGATGAGGGAAATAGGGTTGAGAAAACACTATCTAAGTTGATGGTTGATAGCTGGAAAGCGCACTCGGAAGGGAAAAAGGTATGATAGTGCTGACAAGCACACTATCTAGGTGATTGATGGCTAGGAAACACACCAAAATAAGGAAGGAGATAAGGTTGAAAAATGCACTATCTGGGCTAATAAAGAGCTAGCAAGCGCACTCAGGGAAGTGAAAGTGATGAGGGCTCTAAGGCGCGCATAAAAATGATGAAGGTTTGTAAATTACAATTCCTCCAAAACATTTTTTAGATTCCTAGTGGGGATGCAATGCATGATGATGCATGTATACTTACTTGAGAAGTATAAGTCCCTTTTTTTCATGGTCTTCTCTTTTCGAGGTTTGGATCTATAGGTTTAACAACTTCTCGCTTCTGCACTCAAGCCGCAACTTATGATTTTAACCACCGGATATGATAGACCTTAAATATATTCATATGCCTCTTCTGTTTAAAGACCCTTAGATTGTTTCAACATTCCTTGAAAAGGAATGATGAAGCCAACTTCAATTGCATTTTTAGATTGCCCCCTAGTCTAGTCTAGCCCCACAAGTGCTGTAGGCTTCAAGTGTTTGCAGGAAATGATTGGTTATTTGCAAAAAAAAAATGGAATTCCAAGCACAAAAACTATTTCGATGTTTGTTTGAGCAAACTTGTTCTTGAAAGAATTCAAGTGATCTCATTTTTAGGTTTTATGTTGGTTTTGACAACAATGTGAAATGATGTTAGTTTCATGTATTGCATGTCAAAAAGGCTTTGATCAAGTCTTGTGATGTATTTGTAAGGCTTGTTTCGAATGATTGCTTGTATTTGGTCAGAAAAGACTTTATCAGTCTTGTAACGTAGGCTCTAGTTGTTGGTTATGAAAAAAATATATTTATAGGCTCAAAAACTATTTAAGAGTTTCCTAGGCTAAAGATCATCAATGCTTACTCTTAGAACTGTTTTTGGTCCTCATAATTGATTTGTATAATGACTTGACATGCCCCCCTAACATTTTGTTTGGGCTTTTGTCTTGACATGCCCCTCAGTATTTTGCTTGGTCTTTGTATTTGGGTTTTTAACACTACCATCATGTTGACTTTGTGTGCCGCCCAATATTTTGTTTGGGCTTTTTATCATGGTTTTTTCTATCACTACCATCATGTTGACTTGATTTGCTATAGTGTACTAAAACCCTTTTTTTTTGTTTATGTCGTCAATCTTTGTTTAGGCATCACTTGTCATTGAGGATTATTTTGTAAATTAAACAGTGTTTTTTGATCCTTGCACTTGCCCTCTAGTGTAGGGTGTGATTCTTGTCAGGGTTAATTATCAAGAAAAAAATTTATTGGGCTCAAACAAGGACTACAAGGGCACTATTTGAGACTTTGTGAAGGCATATCAAAGATGACCTCCCCTCATTTCAAAAACATGCATCCGGGATCGGTAAGCTTTCCTTTTCCATTCGAAATATTTTTTGTTTTTTTTGGATTATTTGTTTAGCTAAAAGCTTATCTTTATCATGTGGGTTTTTGGAGGTATGATATACCTTTTCAATGAAATTTCTTGAATTCACAGAACTCATTTGTTAAACAAACATCAAATTAGCATTTCTTCTCGTACTAGACTTTGATTTGCCAAAAATCTTTATGAAATCATGGGATCATGTATAATTAGGATGAAAGGGTATAAGTTGTGCTTGTGTTATTTAAACAAAAAGCAAGAGCACACCATAAACACAAGAAAATACATGATCTTATTGGAGAGAAAAGCTTGTTTAACAAAAGGTCATGTGGCATTATGAGCAAAATTGAAACGGGAATTTAATGTGCGGACATGACCAAAATGAAAAGGCAATCATGGAAGCAGACTCCATATTCCAACTCTGGTGCACTTCCCTTTCAAAAGCTCTTGCAGGGGCCGCTTTAATGGTGTGGACACTCGGTACCCTATTTCCATGAAGCTTAATTGGACATAGGATTTGGATTTTCTTCAAATGTTATCCACCCCTCTTTAATCAATTTGCATGAGTTTTTTCTTGAAGACACCATAAGTGTAAATGCTATGTCCTGCCGCACCAGCATGGTATTCACACGAGTGAGGTTGGGTCTGTACCAGTTAGGTTAAGGTGGCTGCAAAGGTGCCCGAGGTTTGGGAGCTACCTGCCCAATGCTTAACAACTTTTGATACATTTCATCTAAGGGCAATGGTAGAGGAGGTAGCTTTTCCTGGGTCTTTTGGTAATTCCTTTTAGGGAAATTTTTAGCTTGATCTGTGGCTTGAGGATTGATGTTGGCAATTTGAGATGAAGGGTTGTGGTAGTTTTGGAATTGGTTTTTCCTATCCTTGTAGTCGTCTTCAAAATGCTCGACCACTTTTCTTTTGCCTTAAAGGCCATTTTTCTCTGCAAGTGCGGGAATTCTCCCACTTGGATTCCCTGCTCTATTCGCTTTGCCACGGCTACAACATCCATGAATTGATGTGTCGAACTGCCCATTACATGTTCGTAATATGACGCTCTCAGCGTGTTGACGAATAATGTCATCATTTCTTTATCCAGAAGTAGGGGATATACCTATGCAACAAGATCTCTCCATCTTTGAGCATATTCCCTTATGTTTTCTTTTTCTTTCTTCTCCAGGTTGGACAAACATGTTCTGTCAAGAGCAATGTCCATATTATACTTATATTGTTTGATGAAAGTATCTACCAGATCCTTCCAGTTATAGATCCTGGTGTAACGTAGGCTCATGTACCAATTCAATATTGCCCCACTCAAACTATCTTGAAAAAAATGCATTATTTTTTTTTATCATACACTACTTCCACCATTTTGTTACATTATGATTTTAGATGAGTGATGAAGCATTGTGTCCTAGTGTATTTGATAAATTCAGGAACACAAAACTTTTTTGGTATCACAACATTGGGTACTAGACACATTAATACAGCTTGTACTAGGTCATATAGGTTCACCCCTTCAATGGCCCTTATCCTGGCCTCCAGCGTCGCCATCTTATCTTGGTCGATCCCCTCTGATTCTCTTATAACCACTAGGGTTGGTGCAATTGCTAACGTTGTTGATTGTACAAAAACTGGATTTTAATGAGGATCATGGACCCTTTCTCCTATCACCTCTTTAGGGTGATTCATTGTTTCTATTTGAGTAGCCACTGCAGGTCTAGTTGAAGGACCCTCGCCAAAAGCAGTTCTCAGTGCTTACTCGAGTAAGCTAGCAAGACAAGTCATGCTAGCTTTCAGAGAATCCGTTTTTTCTTGGAAAAGAGCATCACGATGTGCACACTCTTTGTCCTCCATACTTCTTTGGTGAAGGCGAGTGTTATGAACATCATGTGTAGGAGCTCTTTGGGGACCTATGTTTCAGCCTACTGATGATAAGTTATGGACAATGATGGATGCATAGGGATGCAAATATATGTACATAAACATCCGACGTGAAAATACAGACAGGTTCTAGGTCACTACATGAAGGGTAAGCTTTCTACCTAGTCTCAAAAGTCTATAAATTGCCCAGCGATCACTTTATGTAAAAGTAGTATAGGGGCTTACAAGAAATGATTGGGGCACGATGTGACCGCCATTATCGAGTAAACTCTCAACTCATAGTCATGAATTTGAACATTGACTGAAAGTCACGAGGTAGACCGCTACTCCCTACCTAACTTAGAATTGAGTATATATACAAATTTAAAACGCATGATACATTTATTCAGGCCCGGTGTTATGCGTGAATTGAAAGTAAAAATACATGTTAAATCAGTAAAAATGTGTGTTAAAAATAAACTAAAGAATAAACAATCAAACAAACAAAGTTTAGTCCAGCAATGTCCCCAATGGAGTTGCCATCTGTTGCAATGACTTTTTTACACGCTTCGCGCCCGGCTATCCTAGAGAAGAGACAACGGGCAGTGAAATGGGGGGTGTTTTTATAGTCGTAAAGTTATGACTATAACTTTTGGGAGTCGCCACCTACTATTAAGGTCACTAGGAAACCTAATGGTTTGTAAGAGTCTAGGTAAGGGGACTTGTTGTGCAAGAGAAAGGCGCATCACCCTAGTGCACCCTACCTAAGGCAAGCTGCATTGTTGTTTGATTGGTTTTTTAGTCAGTTCCGTTTTCATTGGTCTTTTCTAAGGCTCAAAGTACATCACTTTTCATGAGAAAATCTCTACCTCGTTGGGGCTTAAAAATCTGACCATTCTAAAGTTTGAAAATTTTACATGACATTTTTTTTAAAAAGCCTTTTTGCTATTTGTGGGTATACTTTACACTGTAATTTTACACCACAATAGCTAAAACAAAATGATTGTTAATTTTGTTTGATATTTTGGCCAAATCCAAACGGATAATCTTAAACTGGTTACGATATCCAATTTTCATTCAAAACATGTGAAAGATGCAACATATACTTTTTACAAAAAATATGCTTGGAAAAACCTTGGAATTCGGCCATATGCACGAAAACAACACATTTTTTGTTTGTTTATTTTCAATGTGATTTTTTTATATTATATATTTTTTAAAAAATAAAAATTCGGATTGGTCCTGGCCCAACTAAATGGGTCGGCAAGCCAAGAAGTGCCCAACTCTGCTATGCTTGAGCTGGACACGGCCCTACCAGCAGGACTGGGTCGATAATAGTTCGGCCCAAGACCAATAAAAAAACATGTGTGTACAATGAATTAATTCACTCTGCAGTGTTCATGTATTGCATGAACAGTGCAGAGTGAATTATTCCACTCTTGCACTATTCATGTATTATGTGAACAATAGAAGGGGGTTGGCCGACGGTGACGAGAGGCTCACTTGCAACTTCCGTCGGGTAGAGGAGGCCGATGTGGTTCTTCTTGTGGTAGTGACATCGAAAATGTTATCCTATGGTGGCTAAGAGGATCAATGGAAGAGGGCTGGTCTGTGCTGCTGCTGCTACTGGAGGTCACTGTGGAGCTGTTGGCATGGAGGAGAAGTCGTCAATGCTAAGGAATATGACACAAGGTGGTTGGCCGACTACTGCTGGAGGAGAGAGAGATGTTGGTGACTATAAGAGAGGGAGAGAGGGTCGTCGGCCTACGGTGGGGGTTCGGCCGTGCCGTGGAAGAGGAAAATGGAGGTTGCTGGTGTATATGTTTTTTATGCAATTTTCAACTATGTCCGTTGTACCCCTCTGTTCTCTTTGTTTTTTCTACAAATTTTCCCTAGTCTATGTGCGTGTGTTTTTTGCTATGTTGTCACCTAGTTTTTCAGTAATATTTCATGCTCCTTAACTGTGCAAGAATTTCATAAATTGTATTATTTTAGAATAAGTGAAGTATTTAACTAATTCATCTAGGATGATAGATCATCTCTTGATCACTTATATAACTTTATATTGTTTATGTCACACTCAATATCATCTAACATAAATTATGGTAAAATATAGTTCCATCATATTATAAAATTTCTTATATAACATAACTTAGTTGTATTATAACATATATTAAAAGATATCAGAGTCAATTACTGTATCATATGTGTGTTTTCACTGTGGATTAGAATAGTATTGCTCGGTCGGTTTGGTTGTTAGTTCAGTTCGGTTGTTAGTTCGGTTCGGTCGGGTGGTTGGTTTACTGATTTTTTTATATTTCTTTGCACAGTAAAATAATTATTTTGTCCCTCGAAAAAGACAAAAAACATGTGTTGCCAGGAGGGGTGCCACGGTAATTGCATATTTTTGGTTCAGTACGGTTCGGTCGAGTCACCTGTTTTTTAATTTTTTATATTTCTTTGCACAGTAAAATAACGATTCTATCCGTAAAAAAAGACAAAAAACAGTAGTTGCCGGGAGGGATGCTACAGTAATTGTAGATTTTTTGAAAATGTCAAAATACTATTTTGCCCCCAATAAGATAAAATTGAAGAGTTGGGTGTAGGGGTGTTATGGTAAGTTGCCATATTTTTAAATTATTTTTCTCTGAATATTGTGGGCGTGTGTGACACACGCGACCGACAATATTCGGCCTTACGCCCTCTTCGGGCGGCACGTGCGGCGTCGTCCGAAGGCGGAAAATGTCCATCCAGCATTTCCGTGGATGCGCCGTCGTGTCCTCTTCCTCATGGTATGGCGCATCGTGACCCACGGTGGATGGATTCATGACGGTAGTCAGCTGAATGATTTTTTCCCTTTTCTCTCTCCTGCATGCCAAAGTACAGGGCAGACCCTCAATTTTATGGTGTTTTCATTTTAGTGCCTTATCTTTTAATTGTTTGTATGGTCTTGATTTCTATTATATAAGTTTTGATTTATTTTAATTGGGTCCTTCGATTGAAATTGATTATATATTTAGGTTTTAATTCGGTCCTCATTCTTTTAATATCCGGATTGGTTTTAAATCCCTTAGTATATTCGGTATAGAGGTTTTGGTTTTTTCAATTTTGTTCTTTGATTGAAATTCATAATATATTTGGTTTTCATTTCGGCTCTTATACTTTTAATTTTTTATTTTAACTCCTTTATTTTTTTTATATTTCTTAAATAATCCCTATTTTTGTTTATGTTTATATATATGTGCTCTTAGCTTTGATTTTTAATTTTTATAATTTTCTCTTTTGTTGAGGTAACATTGTTTTTGAAAAACTTTGTTCTTAAATTTTTGTTTATGTTTGTGATTATTTTAAAATTGATATTTTTTTTTTCCCGTTGTTCTTTCCTTTGGTTGTTTTTTATTAGTTTGTATTTTATTTTCACGTCAAATGATTTTTTTAGCTAGTAATGTTTTTTTTTTCATTTTTTTGTTTGCTCTTTTGTTAATGTTTTTGGGGGTTTTTTATTCTTTGATTAATTTTTTTAATAATGATAATAATTTTAGTTTTTTTCTTGATTCCTTTTTTGTTAATATTTTTGACTCTTTTTCCTCGGGGTAATTTAATAAGTTTTATTGTTTTAACAATAATAGTAATAATATTTTTAGATGTTAAACCTTTGAAGTTGTTGTTGTTATAATATCGTATATTGATGTGTTTCATTATATCAAACCTTGCATATATAGATTTTATATTTTATTTTTGAACTAGCAAAATTTATTAATTGTTTCAATCCCAACAATTATAAAAATTATTTACTCAGCCTGCAACGTAGTGCGGATAATTTAACTAGTAAAATCTAAAGATTATGGATTTAGCTATCACATGAATCTTTCCATATAAACAAATGATCTTTCCATGTAAAATCTTCATGTAAGTTAATTCATTTGACAAACACCTATATATATTAGTTATAGGTATGTTTTATACGCAAGTTTATGTGAACAATTGCTACCTTTCATAAAGAAAGAAAAACATAGTATGTATTGATCTCAACATGTCTAATTAATATAAATCTTAATAGAACATTAACCTGTAACATTTAAGAACAATAATTTGATATAATAAGTGATGTTAATCTCATGATTATATGGTTACGCAACCCATGAAAAGATTGAAAACAAAACCCATAAAACTAAAATAGGTTAATAGGAGTGATATAATAAAAGTCTTAAGACTCTAACAATACCGGAATAAGAGCCTACACCTTATGAATATTGATTTGCGAACAAAAGTATACGAAAAACCCTAAAAAGCCATTCAGTCCTTGATAAGTCTATTAAGTTTGTTAGAGATAAAAAAAATACAAGAATATCTCTCACATGAGTTGAATAAAATCAGAAACAATAGTATTATCAGGTCTTAATATTTTTTTCCTTACAAAAATTATTTATACTCTTGAAAATAAAAACCCTAATGACCTTGTGGGCTAAATTATCGCATTTATAATACTAATCCAAATCCTATACTAATAATCGTAAATGAACATATCCAAACAAATCTTGAATTATAATAAGAACCAATTATTAATTAATCCCAAACAAACCTTGGGATTTATCCAATTAATAAAACTCAAGCCTAATAAAAAGTAAGCCTATTATAAATAATGGCAAGGCTTCCAGCCACATTAGATAGTCTAACTAGCAGTTATATCAAAAATAAAACACATGAGGATAAATTATCTTTGTTTCCATGAGAGAAGAAGAAAAGAAATTCTAAAACAAGGCTTTTATAAATCCTTGGTATCTCCACTATTGTCCTTGGAATAAGGAAAACTTTTCACTTCATACTTATTTTGGAGGAGAAATTGACACCAATTTATGTCATTTTCAACCATGAAATCCTTTAAATAGTCTCCTATAATCTTCCTTTTGAATAAGGAAATCTTGCAATATAACAGAAAGAACAAAAAAAATCTTAACCCTCTTTGCTACCATATACATTCAATAATGGATATGGATCCTTGCAAACTATAGATATTAGTTATTGCCATAAATGTCTCATTGTTTGACATTAAATCCTTTTGTAATAGGTAAGCTACTAGTTTCCACACATGTTTATAAAAACATTATTGAACCCTTGTATTGACCAGAATCCATAATAGATGAAGAAATATTTTTTTCTCTAATTTTCACACATTTTTGACAATTTTTTATCTTGACTACAAACTCATTGCTCTTTGTTGTTGTTGTTGTTGTTGTTGTTTGAATTAACAAGCATAAAATATATCTATAGAAAGGTATGAATGCCTATTTTCTAAATAAATTGGAACACTAGTCGAGATCACACAAATTAATTATCCTGACTTAAAATACACAAGATAGTAAGCAAGGAGTTGATCCTATGAGAAAGGTTTGGTTTATATTTTTTAGGTTATACATTATACAATTAGGGTTTTTGGTTGGTGATTATCTAGATCAAGACAAAATTTAATAATCAAGAAAGATGAAATAAAATCAAAACTTATTAAGAAAACAAACATTGCTTGCAAGTAAACATTCACTTATAGAAATCAGAATATGTGAATTTTTACTTGCAACCAGAAGAGAAGAATCACAAATCCTTGAAATGAAAATTTAATCTATATTCTAATTTTTTACCTTATCTTAACATTGGTTAGTTAGCAGATCCACCATATGACTAACCATATCTAACAAACAATCATAGTGTCAGCACTAATAATTTAGTTCAATGGCACCCTTAAGAATTAGATAAATTGATTAATCTAAATACCATAATTGTTTGCAATTCATGTTGATTTGCTAAAATGTTCTCCCCAAGAATAATAACACAAATCCGACACAATTATAAAGCTTAGTTGCTTCACAAGTTTATATATCACATAGTTGCTTCATAAGTTTATATATCACAACTCTGATTTTGATAGCAAACTTAGCAATAGATTGTTCAATAACAACTTAGAGACTACTGTAAAAATTAAGATAAACAATCGTAGAAAACATGTATATGAGAACAAATATATTAATTTATCATATAAACTAAAAATAAATGGACAAATAAATATCACAGTTCTTGAAATCCAAAGGTTTTTGTGTCATTGTAACCAAGAAAAGGAGTTTAGTCTTGCATATCTAGTGAACAACTACTCCAAAAAAATGGAAGAATGCTTTCAAGTTTTTGGGAGAAAAGATTTGTGATTCTTCTCTTTTGGTTGCCACTCTCCTCTCTTCATCTTTTTTTCTCTCTTTTTCTTTTTATATCCTAGGAAATCCTAATCCCTATTTTACAAAATAGTCCTCCCTAAGCAGAAAGTTTAAATTTAAGTACAACAATAACTATTTTCGTAAAAAAGAGGAAATAGTCTTGCATGAAATCTTCAAGCTTTGACTTAGAGGAGCTAAATTGTTGAAATAAAGACATGGGTGTTGGTTTCGATGCTTTGGGATGTAATTTGGACTTGTTTGTACACAGAACCTGTTTATTGATAGAATTCATATGTCATCTTAGCAAAAATAATATCTCTCCGATACGAGCTCGTTTACATTTGAAAATTAGTAGGTTGATAGGTCTTTGAGTCAGGAATTTAGTAAAATTGAGTTTGCATCAAATGGATTTATGTAGCTTAAGATATTGAAGTCAGATTGGTTGAAGGTCAACATTACTAAAATTCAAGATTTTACTATGAAGGCTGCAATTTCCATGTTTTTCTCTCTCTTCAATTTCAATGTTTTTTTCTCTTTTTCTTATTGACATAGATGTCAAGAAAGGTATAAATGTTATATTTCTAATGCCACTTTAAACTAAATCGATTTCAGTTCTCTTTTCTTGTTTGTTGTGAATAATCATTGTTCTTCTATGTTTCACATGTGAATTTGTTTTTTTTTTTTTTTGCAATCAAATTCATAGTCAAGAAATAAGTGAGCTCTTAAATCCTTTCAAAATATCACAAAAGCAAAATGAAATTTATACACTTTCAGACTATTTTTTTAATGTTAAATTAATAGTTGAACAAAATGATGTTAATTGTAACAACCCTAAATTTTTTTCTCCTATTTGTTTAATTTTTTTAATATTTCCCCCTATAAAAAGGGTAGATGAAGCATGAGAATTTTTTTTTTCTCTCTCGCCGAAATTTCTAACAAAATTTCGGCAGACCCTACATCGGGAGATCCCAAGTTATCCATAACACAACCTGCACACAATTTGAATCACATCTCATCCACAATCACATCCATTTTTAATACAATCAACTGCATAATTCATTCCAGAATATGCTTAGGACCATATTCATTCCCAAACTCCATCTTACATCACACACATAAGATAAAAATTAAAAGAGCCAATTCACACACAAATATTTCACATATAGATACATATATACATATACATCGAACATAACACTGTTTAATATTCGAAGATAATCTAGTACTTTCTAATATCCTGAGTGTAGGTTGATACATTTAATATTACAGAAACAAAATTTACAAATATACTATTCTATACAATTTACATGTTCCTCTACATAACAAAATTTCACCATAACTCCCTAAGTTCCTATCTTATACAAAAAGGAATTAAGGCTTAAAATCTATTCCTGACAAGAATGGGAAGAACCTGCAAAATATAGATTTTTCATATGAGTAAAACAATTAAGTAAATACTAGCAATTTACAGAAGAATTTGAACAACATATCCATCAATCTACTTAAATCATTGAGATTCTAAACACAACCATATACATCCTTTTAAGGTTATATAAAAGAAGATTTATTTCTTTTGACTGCTTCTTTCCCCTTTTTCACATCGAAGAGACTATAGTCGACACTAATGACCTCCAATAGTGTCTCTAGTTACCCGTCCTGAAATCAACTAATCAGTTTCATGAAAATATTGACACGAACATAACCGTGGGTGTCATTAACTATATATATGTATTTTAAAAAAAAACCAAAATAGTTAATCTTTGTTCCGTTATTTCCTTAGGAGGTTTTAGAGTATGCCGATGTCAAAGATTCTTGATATCATTAGCTTTCATCTCAGAAAGCTAATCAAGTTTATACATTATGCCGATATCGACGTCACCCGCCGATATCATTAACTATTTTGAAACCGAATAGTTAATCAAGTTTATAAATCATGCCGATATCGACGTCACCTGCCGATATCATTAACTATTCCGAAATCGAATAGTTAATCAAGTTTATACATTATGTCGATATCGACGTCACCCGCCGATATCATTAACTATTATGAAACCGAATAGATAATCAATTCTATATCTCACCACCAACGTATCGGTAATGCCGATATCAACCAGCTTGTTTCTTTCTACTCATATATATATATATATATATATATATATATATATATATATATATATATATATCTATTTTTCCATCCCCTAACCTTTCCTTTACCCGTTTTCTATTCCTCATCAATAAGCACCAAATTATAACTTATAGTTCAATAACTAGTAAAGAAAATAATTATTAGATAAAGAAAATATAGGTACCAAGTACCTACCTGCTGTGAATGTTCGACTTGCGTTACCATGTTGTTGTTGTTGTTGCCCTTCACCCGCGGTTCTTCCTGAAACCACAAATACCCACCATTTTTTTTATATTAATCCACATATCACACACAACAACAATAAAAATGGTAATAATATTCATTTCCCTTTACCAATTCTTTTCTTTCTCACTTATATTCCTCATTATCATCCTTTAATTTTTCAGCTCATTTATAGTCCAAATGGACATCATGAATTCAATTTTTATCACCATTTATTCTCTTCTTTTATTTTCTGAAGATCAAGACACATTTTATGAAGGGAAAGGGACAATTTCTACCCTTAACATGGTTAAATTTTTGCTATTTTCTCAACTTGGCCGAAACTGTCAGCACAGGTGACAGCTTGACCTCTCCTCAAAGTTTTACCCATATCTGGAGTTCCACAACTTCAAATTAGACGGGGTTGGACTCATTGGAAATCTAACACTCCCAGCTACAACTTCTATGAAGGGACCCTCCCTTAATTATGTATTTTTCAGGTCAAAATGTCCCTAAGAAACAGGACAACAAAACTGCCCTGTTTTGAAAAAAAAGAGAAAGTATCTCCAATTCATCTTCAATCCTTGATTTCTCATCAATAACAGCTATGTCTTCCCTTTATTCATGAAATCTTACTCATTTATGCATTTTCCTAACATTTTGTGTTAAAAACCCTAATTCCCAATTCAAGAACAATCATGAACTTCTAATCAAATTGAAGTTAATTTCATAGAAATTGGAATTAGAACTCCTTACTTGGATGGAATCTAACAATTTTGGAAGAATCCTAGCCTTCTTCTCCTTGAAAATACCTAGCCACTCTTCCTCCTTTCTTCCCCAATTTCTTCACTTTCTTCTTGTTACTTCTCCACCCAATTGTGTTCTTCCACTTTAGAAATCAAAGGCTTGTATGGGTTTACAATTTTTTTAGGTGTTTACTCTTGCTTTTTATGAAATGAATTTTGAAATTCTCCCTCCCCTCTTTCTTTTGTTTCAGCTAGACATGGCTGAGAGAAGAGATGGGTATTTATAGTCCCATCTCTTCTTAATTCTATTTTGACCCCGTTTTTTTTTTTTTTTGCTTTTCATAAATTTTGTATTATAACAACATTTTAATTATTTTTTTTTGTAAATCTCCTACCTCTATGTATACTTTATTCTCAGGTTTCACATTAATACTTTCTATTTCAATTATGTTATTTTTAATTGAGATATAAATTGTAGAGACAATTGTTTTTTGTGCTTGGTATTATATTTTTTTTCATGTTGTATATAGTATGCATTTGATAATATGATTGAAAATATTTTCTCTATGATGCTATGTTAGATGGTTATACATTTTTTATATAAAAAATCATCTAATAAATATAAACTCAATCCAATTATGTTTTAAAAACCATTCAACTAGAACACTAAAAGGTATAGTAATTTTTTAAGATGGTATAAGAAAAATACTTGTTAAGTGAAAACATCAAGTTTGTGTTCTATAAATAATTTTAAAGAACAAAATTTATAAATCTATCGGAGTTTATACATGGATTATAAATTTAGTGGGTTAAGCTGCGAAATACAAATAAATTAAATCTATTAATATCTCAATATTAAATAAAAAAATCACTTTAATATTTTTTAAATTTTAAAGTGCACTATATCCTAATTGTTGATGTTGCTTTCAGACTTTATGGGGTCACGTAGGAAAAAAAATTAATTTAATTTAATTTTAATGAGAAGAAAATTTACATGTTTAATGATAATAGAAAAACTTTTGTTGTTAATTCCGTTTCGTTCCGGCCGAAATGGTCAAAACATTCCGTGTCATTAAAAAAACCAAGACGAAACGGCGTCGTTTTCGTCTCGGCTTTAATTCCGGCCGGAACGTCTCGGTACTGTTCCGGTCGTACTATTCCGGCTCAAAATCATAATATTTTTTTATTTTAGAATATTTTACTATCATAATATTTTGGAATTTTAGAGATGTTTCTAATTTTGAGATTATATTTGTTTGACTTTGTATTTGTATTGTATAATTTAAAGTTAATTTATCTTGAATTTAAAATATATTTGCTAAATTAATATTTTATTTTATTTTCATATATATATATATATATATATATATATATATAATTATATATGAACAGTACAACCCCGAAACGGCACGCCGAAACACTCCGAAACCAAAACATTTTGTTTCAATAGAAAAACCAGAACGGCGACCGAAATAGTATTGACAACCTTGCCATAAAGTGTATTTTATTTATGTTCTTAAAATTTATGTGCTGTAAACTAACAGCTAACTACAAACATACTCTCACTTCTGACTTGTTCTCTTTCTCATTGGTTTCATCGACTGAGCCTTTCTCATCATTCTTCTTCAGCTTCCCCGCCCTCTCCTCCCCCTCCCGCCTCCGGATCCACCGCAACTCATTTGACGGCGTAGTAAAGCTCTCTTTGTCTGTCTCCAACTTGAATCACTGGTTTCTCTCTACGCTAGGCTAAAGCTAAAGCACAAGCAAGCAATGGCTTCCTCACTATCAACCACAGCTTCTGCTTCTATGGTGACCAAAACTGCCGCCATTTTGCCACACCACAACAGTCACAGATTATCCATCCAGTCGTTTCGGCTCTCTCAGAAACCAAAGCTCCGATTTCTCGCTAAGGTGGTATAATTCCCTCTCAATTCTTTCTTCTTTTTCTTCATCATTATCTTGTACTGCTCTTTTTCCTACCATTTTGCAATTTGAGCTTCCGGGGCTAGCCTAATTACTACTGACAATATAGAGAGTGAAGTAGTTGGGATTCTTAAAAGAAAATTTGTTTTGATGGCTAGTTAATTTTGAGTGTCTGAAATAAATTTCGAATTTAATTCTATATTTTGCATTTCGAAAATTGTTTTCTAATTCCTGATTTTTGTTTCATAGACAACCCATTGATGAATGGATTGTTTTTTTCAAGATTCTTAGACTTTTGCACCTTCATCTTACTACATCTTCC
The DNA here is from genome assembly GCA_964035475.1 of Salix caprea. Taxonomy (NCBI): domain Eukaryota; kingdom Viridiplantae; phylum Streptophyta; class Magnoliopsida; order Malpighiales; family Salicaceae; genus Salix; species Salix caprea. Next base: position 10,291,447 of record OZ037746.1, read on the forward strand.
AAATCAAATAGATTACTATGAACTTGCAGTGGGTTGATCTTGTTCAGTTATCAGTTCGTATAGAATATAAACAGTAGGCTTTAAAGATAACAAGGAGTGAACTTGATATTCATTCCATGGTTACTTCTTGCTCTCTCTTTTTTTCTTTTTCTTTTTAGCCGTAACGGTATCCTTGGGACTTCTTTGTGCACTGAGACTTAGTCCCTCATCCGTTGGGTCTTAAGGTGGTCATCCACACTCAGACTCGCATTCACAAGAAATTATTTTCTTGCGGTCTCCCCAAAGATTTGAACTCCAAATGATAACTTGGGGAGCAAATCTGAAACTACTTTGCTGCATTCTGAATTTTGATTTAGAGATGTAGTGCTGAGAGACTGGAACTTGTTTCCACTACATTGTAGGGTTTGCAGCCTACTCGTAATGGCACATATTTAGTGAAAGCTCAATTGAATGAGGTAAGCTTCTTTCAATGGTTTTCTTTAGAGGATCTGTTTTCAAGTTTTCGTTCCTTCCTGGACAAGCTTTTGGGATCATCTGTTGCCTTCAAGGTTGCTGTGGATGGATCCTCAAATGCTTCAGCCTCAACTCCTTCCAAATCTGAAGTACCATTGCAGGAAGCAAAGGACGCTAATCCATCAAATGAACCTTCACCTCCCTCTTTGGCTACAGAGGAGTCAATCTCTGAATTTCTTTCCCAAGTTTCAAGTCTTGTGAAGTGAGTGACCTCAACATTATAATTATGCATATAATCCTTGTTTAATTGTATATGGTAACAAATATGTTTTTCATCTTCAATTCAGGCTTGTTGATTCAAGAGATATTATGGAACTGCAGTTGAAACAACTTGATTGTGAGCTTTTAATCAGAAAAAAGGAGGCTTTGCCTTTGCCACAATCGCATTCTCCAGCTGTTTTTATACATTCCCCTCCACCTCCAGTAATGCCAGCAGCCACGCCCGAAGCTTTTGCCGCAGCTTCTAGTCCATCACCTTCTGCTGTATCACCATCTCCTCCATCCAAATCAGTCAAGTCATCCCTTCCACCACTCAAATGCCCTATGGCTGGCACATTTTACAGAAGCCCTGCACCTGGGGAACCGTCATTTGTAAAGGTGTATTATCTGTACTTAGTTGTTGCATTTTATTTGAACAATGCTTCCTTTATAATTGATATGCTGTCCATATTGGTGCTCTTTTTGTTGTTGATTCCTTTTGATACAGGTTGGAGACAAAGTGCAGAAGGGGCAGGTTGTATGCATCATTGAGGCCATGAAATTGATGAATGAAATAGAGGCAAGTTTTATTTTTCTACTGCATTTAGTCTTTATAGGAGATACTTGTAATAGTTCTATCTTTCATATGCTAGCTTGTTGACGGAACAAAAAAACTAAAGAAAACTAAAAGGAGAGAAAGAAAAAAGCAAGCCAAGAATTAAAAGCAAGGAAAGAAAATCTAGGAAGAAGAGAAAGTTCAGAGGAAAAATAATCTATTATTTTTATCAAATCATCAAAATTATCTCACACTAAAAAAAAACATATAAATAACATAATCCTAAAGCATTCAACTATTTGGGTTCAACCCATCAATTAAAGTTGTCTAGCATAAATAATTCAAATAAAAAAAACACTGAAATAAGCCTAAATGGACTCAGTCGCCCAACCAAAGAGTGAAAGATCGAGCCATCCTTTGTCGTCACTGTTCGTATGCTCGTGTAATTTGTGCGGGTCTGTTATCCCTACCACCTCTCCTGAAGTTAGAAAAACTCAATAGTACTCTCAAAGACCTAGATCAATTTGCTTCAATGTATTTCTAATTATCCAAGTGCAATCTGAATCAAGATAGCCCACTCGACAAATTAGAAACTTAAACTTTACCATCTTTAGTAAAAAACAAAACTTGTTCATTTAGAATAACATTAATATTATCATTTTGTGCTAATGTCTTGGTGAAAGGGGTAGATGTTTCGACAAGATCATCAAGAGTGGGATTAAGTGACATCTCAAAGGGATCATTTGGAATAGGATGTAGTTTCTTGTTTGTAACTAAAATCATTTGGAAAACATTACTGAAACCATGACAGCTAAACATTAAATCCTTAGGTCATCTTAGGCGAATCCTAGAGAATACCATTACCCTTGTATTCCTAGGCATTTGGGCAATAGTAAAATTGTGTTTACAGGGTGGAACACCCAATAAAGAATTATTATTATTACCAAGTTGGGACCTGTGAGGGATGCTACGAGTATCCTGATGTCTCGTCCACTGACTTCTTATGATCAATTCGTAATTTTGCACTAAGGTTTGTTAAGGATTGACACACTTCCAAGCACAACCTCTCTTCTAAGGTTATCAGTCAAGACTTAAAAAAATCTATTTAGAGTCATTGTCTTATCCTCTATAACAATGAGCATCATCCTATACTCATCAAATTGTCATATACTCGTCAAAATGTTTCATATACTTATTAGTAGGTTTATTTCCTTGCCACAAGTTATTCAACTGATCTAAAAGATCACTCATCAAAGATCCATTGGTCAAGCTGACCCCAAAATTTAGGGCTTCAACCTTGATGTCTCATGACTCAGGGTCTGTTTGGTATTGTGGTTGCTGTTGTGTTTGAGGTTTAAAAAAAATAGTTTTATAAAAGGCACTTTTAGCTACGGTTCATAACTGAAATTGGTGTTTGGTTAAAACTGTGGTTGAGTTTGAGATTTAATGAAAAACAGTTTCGTGTGTTTGGTTACAATACTTTTCATATTGCTGTCAACTTGTGAAATTATTTTAAAGTGTACACACACACACACACACACACACACACATATACATACATATATATATATATATATTATTTTTTAAATATTAGTTAATAATCATAATCACATAATGTAATTTTTGAATTTATCAATTATTCAAGATCCCAATTATTATTTTTTTGTTTTCTACAAATTATTCAACATTACATGTCATTTCCTTTTTTTTTTATCAATTATTCAAAACCCCAATTTTGTTTTCATTTTTTAATGTCAATTAATATAGTATAATTTTCTTTTATCAATTATTCAAGATTCCAATTATTATTTTTTATTTTCTACAGATTATTCAACATTACATGTCATTTTCTTTTTTATTTTTGTTAAAAAAATGTTTTTAAAGCTTACCCCCATATAATTCCCACTCATGATGTTAAAATTTGGAGACCAAGCTTGGAAATCAATTCCCAGCCTTTTGTTCCTCTGCCAAACTCTTCAGCTTCCTCGATTTGTCTCCCAGTCTTGAAAGCATAACCAAGACTTAGAGAATGAAATGCAGGCAAAGCAGAAAAATTCTGCTTTTTGTAAACGGTGGTGCGAAAGCTTGTTTTGGTGGGTCCTATAGCAATTTAATCTTTGGTAGTGCAATAACCAAACAATAATTAAACTGCTTTCTCTCAAAACTCAATTGCAAACGTAACACCAAACAACCACTCAATCATTAGGGTCATCATAGTCATGATGACCTTGATTGTGGTTGTATTGGCGATTCCTAAGGAGAAATGGCTTCTGACAGGAATTATTGGAATGCCCATTATATTTGGGGTCATCAAAGTCTTGGTGTTCATGTGTCAATTTCTATGATGAACTTGCGATTGACGGTGCCTACAGTTATCATTTGAATGTTCACTCTCACCGGATTGCCTTATATATAAAATTATGAATTTCACTCATTCAAAAAGGTTGTTCATCTAAGTGGACATGTTATTCATATAAACTTTCATAAATTGTAATTGCTCTTAAATATCCTTAAGAACATTATTAGAGTTTGAGTCTATAGTAACTGTGAGTTTTGTATTGTGTATTAAATGACCACTCTGTAAATGCATGCAGTGTTAATCCTAGGACAATAACAGATTATAAAGGACACTTGCAAGTAAAATGTAATATAAAATAAAAGTTGATATTTAATTATTTATTTACCTTTAAGACTAAGCAATAACAAATTAAACTAGGAAAAATTGCAAGCAAACAATGATAGTCCTCCAAATGCACGCTAGTCCAAACACAATGTTTCAATATTCCCACAAATTTAAGCCAAACTCCACAATTAATTAAGAGGATTGAATATTTAATACAAATGAACAAATAAGCCAACAAAAATAAGGTATCTTAAATTGCAAGACAAACTATATTTTTATGTGCAAACACAAAAGAATAATATCATTGTTAAATTTTTTCCAACAAGTTCAAAAATACACCAAGAACAATGATATTCAATTGTTAAAAAAAGTTTGTAGAGGCTTATTGACCAAATTATGATGGAAAGATGTTGCAAGTCACTATTGTTGACGTCATAAAAATGATGATGTGGAGAAGATTGTTGATGTGTCAATGCTAGATAGTGTGATGATAATTTACTGATGATGGCTATTATGGCAGTATGTGTTTATATGTCGCTACGTGTTGATGTTGACTGAACATGGCATTATGTGCTGACATGCTAATGTTGGTTGACATGTCATTGTGTTGATGTTAGATTAGTCAATTAATTTGCCTTTGATATACTCTCAACAATTTCGTTGCCTTGATAGCATAACCCAAAAACATCCACTTATTCGGCTCAAACCATTAATTAAAATTGTTTAACATAAATAACTCAAATAAATTAAATAAAAGCAATGAAATAAGTTTAGATGGGCTCAGTCTCCCAGCCAAAAAGTGAGGTCAAACCATCTTTTGTCGTCTCCGTCTATATGCTCATGTAATCTATTGTATAAGTCTTGTGTCCCTATCAATTGTCCTTTGCTTTCTTTGTATTGATGTAGAATGGCTACAAGAAATTGAGGTGAAATGATAGAAAACCCAGAATCTAACAAGCCAAATCTTTCAATTCTACAAAATAGCTTTTTGAATCTCTTGAAATTGACATGAAGGTTCTGAAACTTTAATTTTTATTCATCAAACAACAATCTAATGCATAAAATAAACTATTACAACATACCAGAATCATAATCTTTCCTACCATAATAAGAACTATAATTTCAATAAAATAAACATTCTAATAATTATAAGGAAAAGAACAAGGAGAGGATGTTCTCAAGTATGTTTGTTTGTCCTAACTGTGGATGATTTTGAAACTCACCCTAAATCAATTCTTAGTTTTTTTTTGGAAATCACATTTGATGACTTGGAGGTACATTTGTATTTAAGAATGATTACACGACCGCCTAACCCATAAAATTGCAATGAGAAAACTTTCAAAAAAATTGATAGAATTACGTGATTATAAAAATTACAATTTGGACGTGCTATTATCCAGCAACATGTGTTATGAGCCTAGCTCAAGGACACGTGGGCAGAGGAAGATAAGCTATCGGTCAGGGGCAGTTTCAGACTTCTTTATTTAGTTCAATTTATGCAATTCAGTTCAATCAGAACCATCAAGTGTTATGGGTAGTTAAAGGGTGGTTATAACCATGATAGAGGGGTAATTATTGTTCAATTCTGTATTTAAGGCATTGTTTATTGGAATGAAGGATAACTTGAAATCCAAATATTGTCATGTGCAAAGAAGGTATCTGGCACCTTGAATTGCCAGAACAAATACACAAAAACTCCTATATACTATACTCATAACAGGTGGTATTAGAGCAAATGTTCCTGGCATGGCTGAGGGAACAAATTCAGCACAATTAGTGGAGGCCATTACTACTATACGAGGGGAAACTAATTCCCTGAAGGAAGAGTTTGGCAGGTAGGGGGCTCTTATTGAGGAAGTACTACATCAACTAAATCAATTGGTATGAAGCTATGATAGCTTGGTACAGTTAACAACCCAGCTCAGTGCAGGAGAGGGGACTTCAAACAACTTAAAGGCTAATACTAATCCCTTTTTTGAAGGGCCTAGTGGGATTCAGGCAAGAACTCTTCGATTGGATTTTCCTAATTTGGAAGTGATCCCAATGATTGGATCCTAAAAGCACAATAGTTTTTCGCATATTGTCAACCCCGGAGGATCATAAGCTCCAAATTGCCTCTTTCCACATGGAGGGAAAGGCACTATTATGGTATTATTGGTTGATAGATTCAAGTCCAGCAGCCAATTAAGAGGAATTCCTGGTGGCACTTCGTACTAGGTTTGGACCCTCGGCATATGAGGATCCCGTAGGGGCTTTTACCAAATTGAGGCAGATCGAGAGTGTAGAAGAATACCAAACAGCCTTTGAGGTCTTGTCAAACAAAATCATCGATGTAAGTGAAGAATTTTGTATCAGTACTTTTTTAAGTGAATGTTTAAACCAAACACACTTTCTGTTGCTTTTGGGTTAGCCCGGTTGCAAGAAGTAGGCAGGAGACATCAAGTTGTTCGAAACATAAACACCAATAACATCCCACTCCCAAACTAACCCAAGCAAGCACCACTCAGATTACTAGTACCAAACCCAATACTCAGGTTTCCAGTACCACTAATTATGCCCCAAGATAACACAAATCTTCCTAGGAAATACCCTTTTTCCATTAAAAAACTTAGTCTCAACCAAATGCAAGAAATGTGAGACAAGGGGTTATGTTACAATTGTGGTGAGAAATATCAAATAGGGCACAAATGCAGTAGGCCTAAAGTATATTTGTTAGAAGGGTTGGAATTGGAGGGGTGGAGTTACGAGGCGGAGGAAGAGCAAGAAAATTATAACCAGACTCCATAACTAGTAGAATTGCTGGTCATTTCCTGGCATGCCCTAGCAGGTGTTCCTTCCCCTAAGACCATGCGATTAGTGGGGAAAATTGGTAAACATTTAGTAATCATTCTTATTGACACTGGCAGCACACATAGCTTCCTAGATGGGAATGTAGCAAGGAAAATTAAGCTACCAATGGAAGAAAGCTACTTGGCAATGCAAGTTGCTAATAGAGCAACTTTTCCTTGTTAGGGTTTGTTAGAAAGTAGTGTTACTTAAGTTGCAGATTTGTGATTTATTAGCCAATCTATATTTACTAACTTTGAAAGGACGTGATGTTGTATAGGGAGTTAGATTGGTTGAGAAGCTTGAGAACAATTCAACGAAATTTTGTGGATTTGAGCATAAAGTTTTGCATTGATGGCAAGCCACTCTTGTTGCAAGGCTTAAGGCCACCTTCTTGTCCTTTGGAGGAGGAGTCGAGGTTAAATAAGACCACACTGGTTGAAGGAAGAGGCTTTTGGTTACAGCTAATGGAGGCAGATGACACCAAAGAACAAATAATTCCAGATTTGGCTATACAAGAGGTCTTGGATGAATTTCAGACAGTATTTGATGAACTTAGTGGTCTTCCTCCCTCCAGGGGTCATGATCATCAGATCAGACTATATGATGTAGCCAAACCCACTTGTGTCAGACCCTACCGCTACCCCTGCTATCATAAGGAAGAAATGAGAAGGTGGTCAAGAAAATGTTGCAGGCTGGAATCATTCAAAGTAGTCAAAGTCTCTACTCACCAGATTTGCTAATGAGAAAAGCAGATGGGAGTTGACACATGTGTATTGATTACCGGTCTTTCAACAAAGACACTATCAAAGATAAGTTTCCTATACCTAATATAAATGAATTATTGGATGAATTACATGGGGCTGAATTATTTTCCAAGTTGGACTTCGGATCAGGCTACCATCAAATTAGGATGAATCCTGAAGATGTGCCCAAAATTGTCTTTCGAATAGATGAGGGACATTATGAGTTTTTTGTCATGCCTTTGGGCTCACTAATGCACCTTTTACATTTCAGGGATTGATGAATGAGATATTTAGATCTCATCTTCGAAAATTTGTTAGTATTTTTTGACTATATACTTGTATATAGTAAGTCGATGACAGACCATGTGGTTCACTTAAAAACAGTGCTGGATATTTTAAGGCATCATCAGTTATATGCCAAAGTCTCCAAATGTGTTTTTGGGTGTTGGGAAGTGGATTATTTGGATTATATGATTTCTCGAGAAAGGGTAAAGGTTGATCCCATAAAGATTTCAGCCATGGTCAACTGGCCTATACCCACAAATCCCAAACCCTTGGGGGAATTTCTAGGCCTCATAGGGTACTACAGAAAGTTTGTGAAAGGATATGACAACATTGCAACTCTTTTAACTGCATTATTAAAGAACTCCTTTAATTGGACAGAGGAAGTTACTCGGGCTTTTGTAGCCCTTAAAACAGCTATAGTAACTCATCCAGTTCTTGGGTTACCAAATTTTACTCCGCCCTTTGTTGTTGAGTGTAATGCTTCAAGGTGTGGGCTTGATGCTGTCTTAATATAGGAGGGACGACCCTTAGCCTATTTAAGCCAAGCTTTAAAGGGTAAGAATCTACTCTTATCAACTTATGAGAAGAAATTCTTGGCTTTAATTCTGGCTATTAGAAAATGGAGGCATTATTTATTAAGCATCAATTTAAGGTACGAACATACCAGCAAGCCTTGAAGTACTTACTGGAACAAAGAGTGGGCACCCCTTTTCAACAAAAATGTGTTGCTAAGCTATTAGATTTTGACTTCACAGTGAAGTACAGATGTGGGAAGGAAAACAGAGTTGCTAGCTTTGTCACGATGACTTGCTAATATTGCAAGTCCAGATGTGCAAGGGAGTAAAACCACAAAGGGGGAAATAAATGCACTTAACATGGTCCAAGCTAATTGGTGGGAAGGGCTTCAACAAGTCAAGACTCTCAATTGTAGCAACTTATTAGTCGCAACAAGCAAGGTGATCTTGATCCTCATAAGTACAGAATGCAAGGTAACCTATTATTCTACAAGGGGAGACTGCAATTGGGTTCCCTAGTGCTACAACAATACCATGGAAGTCCTATTGGGGGGCATACATGCACTCAAAAGATACATGCAAGGATTAAATGAGTTTTTTTGGAATAGGATGCGCAATGATATCAGGAAATTCATAAGGGAATGTGAAGTATGTCAACGCAATAAGACAGAAAATCTCAAACTAGCAGGACTATTACAACCTGTACCAGTACCAAATGGAGCATGGATTGACATTAGTATGGATTTTGTAGAGGGGGTCACCTATGTCCAAGGGGTATAGTGTAATTATGATGGTTATTGACAAATTCAACAAGTATAGTCATTTTGTTCCTCTTTCACATCCATACACAGCAGTGAACATAGCACAACAATTCATTGATCATATATTAAAATTGCATGGCATACCACAAAGCATGGTTAGTGACAGAGATGCAGTCTTTACCAGTTTGTTTTGGAAGGAAATCTTTCGTTTGAGTGGTACACAGCTACTGATGAGTTCCGCATACCAACCCCAAACGGATGGTCAAACCACAGCCATGAACAAATGGTTAGAAGGGTACCTGAGATGTTTCACCAGTGACTAACCTAGAGATTGGGTCAAGTGACTTGCCATAGCCGAATGGTCATACAATACCTTTGTTCACTCCTGTACCGGCCTTAGTACCTTCGAGGTTGTGTATGACCAAGCTTCACCACGGCTACAATCGTATGAGCCTGGGTCAACAATTGTTCAAGCTGTTGAAGATGAGTTGAAGAGAGTACGAGGTAGGATATTGGGTTTATTTGAGGCCAAGGCCTTTCTGTCAGATGATAGTGGTAGTGGGAAGGAACTTGAAGCTCTCAGCGAGGTTTTTCGGGCCTTTTCAAATAACTCGGAGGATTGGGAAGGTAGCCTACAAGCTGGATCGACCCCCAAACTCAAAGATCTACCTGATCTTCCACATATCGTGCCTCAAAAAGAAGATTGGGGCTCCATTTCAACCTAACCCTAGCTTACCGACGCTAATGGAGAATAGGACACTAGCTCCCAAATTAAAAAAAGGTGCTAGCTAGGAGGATGAAGAAGAAGGTGAATTATGCAGGAACTAAGCTCTTAATTTAGTGGGAAGGTTCTAATGAAGAAGATGCTATTTGGGTGGATGTGGATGACCTTCGACAGAAATACCCCGAACTCGTGGGAGAGTTCTTCTGAAGGGAGAGACTGTTGTTATGAGCCTAGCTTAGGGACACGTGGGTAGAGGAAGATAAGTTGTCGGTCAGGCGCAGTTTCGTACTTTACTTCTTTATTTAGTTCAGTTTGCAATTTAGTTCAATTGGAACCATCAAGTGTAATGGGTAGTTAAGGGGTAGTCATAGTCACGACAGGGGGGCGATTATAGCCACAACAGGGGGGTAGTTATTGTTCAACTCTGTATTTTAAGGCATTGTTTATTGGAATGAAGGATAACTTGAAATCCAATTATTACCGTGTGCAAAGAAGGTATCTAGCACCTTGAATTGCCAGAACAAATACACAAAAACTCCTATATACTATACTCATAACAATATGCCCCGGTTAAATCGGGAAATCTGATGAAACCTATTTGAAAGCATAATGCTATTCTATGTAGGATAGCTTTGGATAGGAGATGATGCATATAAGGGTTCCTTGGGATTGAAGAGTGTTTAATTTTAATATTTGAGTTTCAAGTTTTATTGTGTTCACTGTGCTCCAGCAGCATGATACGTCTTTATCTATAAGAATTTTAGAGGTTGTACATCGTTTTGGTTTCATTACATGTAATTTCTTTCTATACATTTAGCTCTCTGAAATATGCTCCTACATTTGGGCTTGAGATTAGTTTTTGCAATTTCCTGTTTGATCAATGGGCATTTCAGATGGTTTGAATATCTTAGACCCTAACAAGACATAGGTGCCTTGATTTTCCAAGTTTAGGAGAGATTTGAGTGGAAATTCGACTAAAAACTGATGGTGGATTAAAGTGCTTAGTGTAGTTTGAGGTTTGTGATGGAGAAATTTTAATAATTCACCAGATTCCAATGGTAAGTCAACCTTTGTTTCTCAGGATTTTCTTGTTAGAAAAAAATGATTGTCATATACCTGAATCATGACTGAGAGTAGTTGTGGAATTGCAGTAGAATCAATTTTCATATTTTCTGCTGTAATGGGCAGTACAATCCTGTTTGCTTTGCATCTGCAATTAACGAAACTTATTCTCTGATCCTTTTAGGATGTGAAAGAACTGAGAATTAATTGGTTATCATTGAAATTCTGTCACGTATATTTCTTATAGGCATTTGGTAATGCGTTACATATATATTACTTTTGTTTGTTATAATGAATATTAGAAGATAAATGTGACTTGTAATTTGAAAAAAAAAATTACATATGATCTCAAACGTTTTTGCAACCAGATTCTCTAACATCTACTTGATTAGATAATTTAATTCACAATTAAGAGATGTTTTGCAGTTGTGGTCCAATCATGTTAGACAGTTTTATTGTTTATCATTTGCATGTATTGGCTGCTTTAAACCCTTGGATCTATTACCTCTTGCTTGCACATCCAAGACTTCCCAATTGAACCAAGCAATGGTCTTGCAGAAAAATTCAAATAGAAATGCTAGATTTATAAAAAATTATATTGCTTTCAACTTGGCAAAATTGCACTTAAATGCTCAAGAGTGTCCCTTTTTTTGTTATTCTTAATTGAGGTCTCAGGGCAACCTATATGGAAATGCATTCTAGTGTTGGGAAATGTCAGGCTTACATTTTCTGGAATAATCTAGTACTAGTTCAAGCTAGCTTATCCTTTTGCAAACTACAGCTTCTTCCCGTGCCATCATCTCTGAGAAGAGAAGGAAAAACAAAACGAAATGATCTCTCCTGTTCTTGATGCCACTAATCTTTTTTTTATAGATATCATGATTTATTCTAGTGATAGCGATTTGGGAACCATTTTCCTCATTTCTGTTCTTTTTTACGTCTCTACCTAACTGTACTGCATTATAATCTGCCCTTCAGGCAGATCAAACGGGAACCATAGTGGAGATCCTTGCTGAAGATGGCAAGTCAGTCAGTGTTGATACAGTAAGTTTCCTTAAAAAACTCTTTCAAGAAAAAAGAAAAGTAATGTGGATTCATTCATTGCATTTTAGTTCATGTTTCTTTAAATGGTCCCTTGCAGCCTCTATTCCTGATTGAGCCATGAAGTACTATTGTTGGTTGAGTAGGCAACTAAAAGAAACGAACGCAGCTTAGAACGCAAATCCAGTTGTTAGCAATATGAGTTCAGTTCTTGGTAATGTGAGATACGGCATTGTTATTTTGTGTTGATGTTTTGTTTGAAATGAGCAGTTAGGTAGAGATGAAAATTTCTTATTCTTATGTGAGTCATTTGCCACTGAATCTTTATAGCCCCAACTGAGAATAATTTGATTACTCCATATTTGCATATCTTATACTAGTTGCTAGTTCATCAGTGAAGAATTATTTGCTGATTTGATCCATACAATTTGGACTGCCTTCAATGGTACAGTGTTCATGTGCTTTTCATTCTCTACTCTTGATACTTTTTGTACCGATTTTGAAACCTTTTGAACAAATTCGTGAGTTTCTTGACCTTCCAAAACTTGTCTACACTCCATGCTCAAACTTCTTGAAAACAAATATTGAGCTCAATGGTGAGGTCAAAAACTAGAGAATGGGCATTTTTCATCACGTTGTGATGGTTTGATCCTTTGTTTTCTATAAATTTGTGGTGGAGGTAGTCTTGCCATTTTCTTCAATCTTTCATTTACTTCGTTAGTTGAGAAAGAAATGTTTTTTGGTTGTGAAGATGATTGATTTTCCATTCTTTTAAAAACGAGGGATGGAGACTGAGATTCTTTTCCCCACAAATATTCTTTTAAATAATTTTAATCTTTTTTATTGTAGTAATTTTCAAGTGTTTTATTAGACATGCACACGTGTGTTTTAATTTTAAAAATACTTTTTAAGAATGTAATTGTTTATAGATTTTGGTTTCTTCATTTCATAAAATAAATTTCTTAAAATAGCCTATAAATTATTTTGAACAACTTAATAATTTATAATAATTAAAAAATGAATGAGTTAAAGTAAATTGATTGTCTAATAAATTGACTAAAAATAGTTAATCAAAAATGACTTTTATTAAAAAGTATAACTTTTTTTAATTAAATTTCATCCCTAACACATCTAAGTTTCTTATTTTTGAAATTTATTATATAGTTCAAGTTAAGATATGTACTCTTTATAAACGTTTGGGACAATTATGGTCTTACTTGCTTATTTCCGCTCACAAAATATGTTTTTCGAGGGTGAGATTTCCTGCATCTAAAAAAAATCATTTAACCAAATAAATTTTATAATTGAATCTATCATTTCACCAAATAAATTTTATAATTGAATCTATCATTTCACCATAAAATCTCGCATTCAATTATTGCCATTGCATAATACATTCTTCAGCACCATCATTCTCATCATAATCAAGAATACATTTAAGCAATTTTACAAAGAAAATCAGTTTGATTTCTCTCCCAATCTTCCTTTCTTATGGCCAGCCAACTAATGTCTTAATACCATTACAATTTCTTCGATATTTTTCATGATCTTACACCTAAAACACCATACAAGGCATTAAAACTTCAACATAATTTGACACGTTCAATCATTCCCCCCATAGTTTATCTAGGAACCCTAACTAAAACTTCAACATAAATACATTAATTTCTACTTTAAATTTAAATAAACTTGTATACATGATGATAATATAAGACCTCTTATCGAAAATTTTAAAAAATTCAACTTCCTTCTTCTTTCTTTGGTCATTGGCCGTTTGCAGCCCCTCCTCTTTTCCCCCAAATCTTTTGTTTAATTCTCAATTTCTTCCTTAGGTCAAATTTCTTCTTCCATATAGCCTTAGTTCTAGTATAATCCTAGCATTTTTATTTTTTTGGAGTTTCTCTCTCAATTGGAATGAAAAATTCAATTTATTCTCTACTCTCTTTCTTTGCATTGTCCGCACTAAGAGAAGAAATGGGAGTATTTATATCTTTTTTTTTTTTTTAATTATGAATTTGACCTCATTTGCTTGAATATTTTATTGACCCCGTTTATTTTTTCTCTTATAACTTGAGTTACACTTCTTTTATTTCCTTACAATTCCACCCTTTGAACTTGAGTTTAATTTATTTCTTCAATTTACTCAAACCTCAATCTCTCCAGATCAATTTATTATTCAATTTATTTATTATTTAAATTGTTATTTTTTATTTTGAATGTCCACCGAAAAGTTTATAACATTATTTTTTTGAAATTCCAAATTCATTAAATTTTATGTTAATTAAATCATCTCCATTTATTGTATTTCAATTTATGCAGAATTTATTTTCTGGGCTCATTTTTTTATTCTAGAAAAAAAAGTTGAGCATGCTAAATTGTTAATTTTATAATTTAGGAAAATAAAAAATACTTTAATAATAAAATTAAATTTACATGTATTTTATGTGATCTATCCTTTTTGCACTCTATTTTCACAATCTCAATGATATCACTTCATGATGCTCAGCACTTCTAGTCTCATTGATCAATAGAAACAATCTTCACATTCTATGACCAAGTCTTATATGCCTCTCCTTGCATAACCTCTGTTCTTTTAATTCTTTAAGTCGAGACGTGCATCTCTTATAAAAGAATAAGATTGACAAAATTTCACTCATTCATTTGGACTTATAAAATACATTTTTTAGGGAGTGGAGTTTCCTTAAATAAAAAAAAAAAAAAATGGTGCTTGGTCTTCCTTGACAAACTGCAAGGGAAATTAAAAGAATCAACGAAATGGGGCTTGGTCTTCCCTGACAACTCGAGTGAAGGAAAAGGAGAATGTTCAGAGCGATAAAGAGAACATGTTTTTTTACAAGTGGTTTTATCAGTATTTTTTATTTAAAATTATATTAAAATAATAATTTTTTATTGTTAAAATTTACTTTTAACATCATATGGATTTGAAAACACTAAAAAAACAATCAATTTATTCAAAATATAAAACCGTATCTGTTTTACGGTTTGATTATAAATGCGAAAGCGAGTCCACATGGCATGGAAGCATTAGATATTAACCTAGGAGATGGATAGTTGACAAGTCAAACTTTGGAAGGAAAAAAAAAATGATTGGAGCCCAGAAGATGAAGGGGTAAATATATTTAAAAGAAGATGAGACCCTAAACATCATCAATTAGTCAGAAAAAACATTGGTGGTTCAATAAGGTGTTCGATGGGAAGGAATGCGAGTAAAGATGGACAGGACAGCATCGGAGAAGAGGCAAATCAATCAAATCTCTTTTAACCATGGTGGGCATTTGTTTAATAAATCATCATCTCTACTATATTTTAGTAACATAATTATCTTTTCAAATGTAATTTCATTTGTCACACCTCTTCCATCCACAAGATTCCAGAAAAAGGGTTTTACGATCCTGATTTGTCAACCATTGTCAGCATCGCATTTTCAAGTAAGAACAAGGACCAAACAACCATTGTCAGCATTGCATTTTCAAGTAAGAACAAGGACCAAACGAGAAGGTTTTCAGCCAATACCTTCACTGTGTCGTCACGCTCTTCGCTAGATTGCGAGGCTGGTCAACATTGTAGCCCCTTAGAACAGTCAGGTGATATGCCAGTAGCTGCACCAAGAAAGGGAATCAGGTTGTTGACGCATCTGGTGATGCTCAATGCAAATAAATATACAAGGTCTGACATGATGGTTTTCAAGGAGAGCATGTGGATTGTTATAAATGGAAGGAACTTGGAAAATATCAAGTTCTTGCATCATATATACTTTCAAGCATCACTAACATAAGCACTCATGATCATGATTTCATGATACTGATTCTCTAAACGAAGTTACAAGTTAGGATAAATAGACCTATGCAAGCCATGGCCCGAATGGCGAGGATAGAAGCACAGGCACAGAAATAGTGCTTGACATGAGGTGCCCTTACACAGTTTACTAAATGATAAGTCGGTGAATTTAGCTACTGATTATTCCGAATTAAAGTGGACTGGTTACTCTTAATTAAACACACAGACATGCATGCATGCATGCATGTATACATTCATTTGTGTACAAATGTGAACGGTAGAAGGAATACCTGCAATGGAACTACATTGATTACAGGTTGAAGACAATCCTCAACTTGCGGAACTTCGATTACTCTACCAAGTCCTCCAGGGCATACAGACACAGCCTCACCTTTTGAGCACATAACTATTACGCGACCTTTACGGGCATGAAGTTGCTGAATGACCGACTGTTGCTTGCTGTCAGACCACCAAAAGGAGTCAGTATCAAACAGGTGAAATATATTTGATTAGGAAGCATTCAATATGTTCTAAGAAAAACAAACCTGAAGCAGGAATCGCGAGTAGCAATGACAATAATAGGAAGATTCTCATCAACTAGTGCCAAAGGACCATGTTTCATTTCACCAGCAAGTATTCCTTCACTGTGCATAAGTGCTACTTCCTTAACCTTCAAGGCACCCTCCAAAGCCGTTGCATAGTTGAATCCTCTCCCAAACACAAGAAGAGACTGCTCTGCAATCAAAAGTTTTGCAAGATCCTTCATTTCCTGGTCAAGATTCAGGACCTCCCTGACCTTGTCTGCAAAAAATCAAGAGTTTAAAATATAGTTTGGGACACAAAAGGGTAGACTATGACAATGTATGGAAAAAGGATGAACAGAAAAATCAGAAACTTACTCGGCAAGTCAAATAGACCATCTATTATAGCCTCTCTTCTCGTTTGACTAGAAATTGTGTCACCTCCGATTGCCAGGGCTAACATGGCCATCACTACTATCTGACTTGTGTATGCCTATTGATAACAGTGATAACATGGTTAGGCACTGATAGTAAATGAGACGAACAAAAACAAATAAATTCAAAGCCATAAGCCATCACCTTGGTACTTGCCACGCCTATTTCAGCACCAGCATTTATATGAACACCACAATGTGTATGCCTAGCTATTGCACTGCCAACAGTATTTGTTATGCCAACACACAACGCACCATTTTCTAAAGCATATTCCAAAGCTTGTAATGTATCTGCGGTTTCACCAGACTGGCTGACAAAGACTGCTGTATCTTCTCTGTATATAGGACCTTGACGATCCAACAGATCACTTGCGATTTCCATAGTGACAGGGACACCTGTGTTTTTACATGTGGCAAACCAGGAAAATTGAGAAAAATAAGGAATGCAAACAAGATTATGAATTTGCAAAATTTAATGAGCCAAACAAGACTCACCAGAAAGTTCTTCCAGGATGGGTCTAGCAGCTAGAGCAGCATTATAGCTTGTACCACAACCAATGAAAACAATACGGCGACTCCTTCTGATTGTTTTAAAGTGGTCCTTGAGTCCACCTAGAAGAACAGTCTTGGCTTTGCAGGAGCCTCCACGTATAAGCCTCCCCCTCATAGTGGTTTTTAGAGATTCTGGTTGTTCATGGATTTCTTTCTGCATGTAATGCTCATAGTTTCCTTTGTTTATTTGCTCAACTTCCATCTCAAGAACAGATAATGCACGTTGCACTGATGCAGGTCTAGAAAGGGAACCTCCATGTCTTCCCTTATCATTGTCAAACTTCAGGATTGACACATTTCCATCCTGGGACAATTACCAACATTGAAAGTTACAAAAAGAAAACGGCAATATAGCAGGACTAATTAAGTGGATTGCAAGGAATCCGTTATTTTGACCTATTATTTACACAGGAAGTAATTGCGTAACTCAAGGCAAAAGTAGAGACATTTTTAAAGAAGAAAGTACCAAGTCATGACTATATTCCAAAGAGACATGCATTTGATTGCCAAGTACATTCCAGTAAATTGTGTATTTGCAACATCACCAAAGCATATCTTCTCTAGAACAAATATTTGAATATTAGCTAAATTGACTTTTTGAGGAAACAAGGAGCATTCTGCATCAAATCAACTTGGTTCTAAAGGGGCTTTAATGAAGTACCAGAGTTTAAGGGTGGTGGTGAGTGATCAAAGAATTGTTTACCAACTGGATGTTTCAATGCTTCGAATTTGTCCTGATTAAATGATGAACGAAGCAGAAGGGCATGCGTTGATTAAGAGGTTGAAAGGTTGATAGCATCTTTTACAAACTATAACCGCATGAAGCTCTCTTTTATCTCCCATATCTTTAATTGGGGCCTCATATCTTTACATGATATATGTACACCAAGTTTTTATGTGGATGAGCTAAAAGCAGAAAGAATAAAATAAACACACTCCAACTTAAAGAGGACAACCTAATACAGAGAAAGGGTAAAGCAACAAAACTAAATTGGTTATTGGTTAAAGTTTCGATGACCTACACCTAAAAGTGTAAACAGCCTTATCTTTCATTCTTTTCAAATAGATAAATAATGAATAGATCATGGTATAAAAGATTTCAAAGACATAGACCTTGTAGATGAATATCATGCAGCAACAACAGGGGAAAACACCTATCCTGTCTTATTAAGAAAAAAACCCATCATATGAAAACAAACAAGATCCTTGGTTGGGAGAAATAAAAAGGAGACCATGATTGCAGGTACCATATATACCACAAACTCAACCATAAGGCCACAATATCTATTCTGAATGGATGAAAGATGAGCTCTGTAAGACATGACCAAAAAGATCTTGTCCTTCTTACAAGGCTCCTTTGCTACACAGTGGTTAACAGACCATAATTAAATGAAGAAAGAAAATATGGGCAATAATAAAGGCAAAGTGTCTGAAATTTACATCTATTATGAAGAACAAAACCATCTTTGAAAAAATAACTGTTCTCTGTTATTCTTCCCGACTCAGCCTATGATTGATATTAAAGCCTTGTCTGAGTAGAACAAGTTTGTGTGAACTAAGGTCAGAAAGTGTGCACAACGAATATGAGGTCTTATCCAATTTGACCCATTTCTATTGAGCCTATCATCAAAAGGCTCCACAGAATATGGATCTTAAATCTTCCCTGTATAGGCCAATAACTCTACTCAGCTTTCTGGTGTGGGATTTGAGCTAGGATCCGTGCACAATTAACATATGCAACTACCATCCATAATTCTCAGTTTCAAAGGTTTATGAACACAGTAAAATAATCACAAAGTCAGTTAAGGAAAGAGGACAGCAGGCAGGGAGGAAAGAGAAAGAGAGGGGGAAAAGTTTAAGGAGACAAACAGTAAGGGGTAAGAAAAAAGTAAGCAACAGCATTGCTAATGTCATCATAAATACTCCATTGAAATCACATGCTCCAAAAATATACAGGTGATCGAAAACCATAACAGTCTCAAGTTAACTGTTAACTTGAGTTAAACAGCTCTACAAGCCACCATATATCTGATAAAATCAATGATGAAGTTGGAACTTCGCTAGACATCGTGATGAAAGTAGCTAATGAATCTGACAACATAGCAGTAAGGCACATTTTTTATGTATTGAAAGCACTAAATCTCCTGACAGACGCATAATCAACCACTTGAACTTTTAAGAATTTCATCTTGCAGAGTCAATTAAGCATTCATCTGCAAGAATATGTCAAGACAAAAAAAAAAAAAAAAAAAAGGATGACAGAAAAATATTTTAAGATCAGTATTGTGTGGGGCAAAAGATATCGACCAAAATGCAGAGAATATTGGGAAAACATAACATAACAAGAAAAATAACATTATCGAAGACAAAGAAGTACCTTAAGATGAACTACTTCACCATCCTCAATCATTAAGACCTTTTTTGTGTGCTCAACAATAGCATTAGCATCACTGGACAGAAACAGCTCTTTTGGATGGTCATTATTTGAGAGGAATTTAGAATCATGAAATGTTGATCCACTGTTAGACTCTTCATTAAATTCCTGATTGAAGCCCAACCATAAGCTAACATTAACAGAAGCATGAAGCTGATACAAACATGTGACAAGATACAGTAATGCCAATAATCCAGACTTTCTGATCCATCATGTAGAGTAAACAATCAACTAATCTGCTAGCATAAGCTTTTTCAATTATAAGTTGTTATTTTTTCATGCTTATTAATACTTTGAAGTAAAAGCACAGGCATCACTTCCTAACAGACTAGTGGCTGCATTAAAAGCAAGCAAACAATCTTAATTACAGCTTGCAATGCAGGCATATATCTTGCAGTACAGTCCTCGATATCATCTGATTTACTCATCATCACCTGAATATATACAATACAGGATATAGGAAACCTTAAAGTATAGTTGCTAAAACTACAGTAATGGATGCAAATTTCTATGTTTTCACAAAAAATAAATTTTCCAGCATTACATTTGTATTTCTAATGAGCCAAATTTGTGAATCAGAATAGCAATCCTAAAGGTCAGATAACAAAATAACTGGAAAACCATGAATGCAGCAGTTATCTAAAAGCAAAATCTATCAAACAAAGGCTAGTCAAAATCCAACTTCAAGACCGCATACATCCTCAATTTTTCATCACATGAGCAAATTTTGATACCAGAATTGAGCCCCTAAAAATGTCTTAAAGCAAGAGCACATGAATTAACTCCCAGATGAGTTTCACATATTATCCAACCAAAAGAATGGCTATGGACAACCAATCAATATGTATATTGGGAAACCAGAACCAGTAAAAACAATTGTACCCAAGACCTTATAAATTCAAATTTCTAGGGAGAAACTAGTGATGCTAGAAGCTTGTAATCTTCATCAACAAACTTACTTTGACACCCAAGAGCAATGGACTTCCACGTTTGCATGCAATTAACTCATTTGGATAATGTAGGCTCTTAAAAATGAGGGCATAGGCTCCTTCAAGATGCCTCATGACTTCAAGCACAACTTCACTAAATGTGACAGTATGAGAACCTGCAACACAAAATGGAACTGAGCAATCTAAAGTCACCTTAAATTTCACTAGAAGAACTATAAATCGCAAAGCTTTTTCAGAGAAACATGAAATCAATTTCCTAAAAATTACTGTCATAAGTAACAAGATGCAATCAAATCAAATCAATAACACTTTCAGAGAAAGCATGACTTTCATCTAATTGCTGTGTACTCCAGATAGCATGCAGGGATACCAGTGCCTTGGGAGGGGATAGGCTTTAATGAATAAATAAATCACAACAAACAATATAGAATAGCCCCATCACCAACTACAGCATAAAATCATTTTCATGTCCATAAAAATTGTTGGCAACAAATAATAGTTGTTTCAGACATGCTGTATTAAGTGGAAGGATTAAACATTATTCTGTTTTGATATTATATCATTTGAATTAGTATAAATTACAAGCTATCACTACAATGCTCTTGCTGGCAAACTATTCACACAACTATAAAGAATTATAATTCTATACAGTTATGCTCTACTACAACAGAGAGATCTTGCTTCAGGTTACTATAGGTTATAGAAACTATATTACTAAGACTTTCTCATTCACTGAGCAGTTCGTATGAAAAGGATTCTGTTACCTCACTTCAATTTAAGTAAATTACATTAACAAAGTAATAGCGTTGTTTGATAAATATTCACAAAATGAAAACTACCTTCTCCTTCATTTGCCTTGTCAAAGACATATTTCGCAAGCTTTGGTATTACTTCTGTGTCAGTTTCGGATTCAAAGGTGAAACCATGTCGAATAAGTGTTTCCTTTAACACCTGAAGAAAAATTCAGTATAATTGTACTGGTATTAAAAATACCGCCCACTTCAAAGCATATAAGTAATCATGTAGCACATTTATATGGTTGAAAAAATGAAATGAGCTATGAAATTGCTAAGTAGAGGAAAGGATGGAGTTGCAAAACAGAAAGCAGTAATTAGAATGGCTAATTTCATCTAAAATGTTACAAGGAAGCACTGGTATTTTTATTTTCAATCTACAAGATACAACCTCACAAACCCAGTAGCCATTGAGCTTTTCACTCAAAGCCTGTTTAGTATTGTGGTAGCTGTTGTTTTTTCAAAATATTTTTCGCTTGGAAATGTATCGAAATAATTTTTTTCATTTTTTTAAATTTATTTTTAACATTAGCATATTAAAACAATTTGAAAACGCCAAAAAAAAATTAATTTGAAGCAAAAAAAAACATTTTTTTTCAAAAGCATTTTTGAAACGCAAAAACAAACAGGCTCTCGGTGATATAAGATAGGGTAAGAACAAAGATGAAAGAAGCCAAATTCCCTATAAGAGGGAAAGATAGAACAAGTAAAAAGAAACCCTATAGAAAGGCTAAATCCCAGCAAAAGAAAACCCTACACAAGAGGGTAAATCCCTAACGTAAGGGCTGGAGGATTTGAAAGAAAACCCTATAGGAAAGAGTTCAAATAAAAAGAAGAAAATAATCAATTCGATTTTTAATACATCATCACCATTCCCTCCTACAAAGTACATGGTGTTTATATAAGGAACCAAGAAAACCTAGTATTTTAAATTTTATACGAATAAAATTCTAAACATACTGAATTACAAACTAGCAAGTAAACTTTATTCTTATACTTCAGCACTCAGCTAAGTTTCTAAACAATGATTCTGTCCTCAAAATATTCAAATATAATTGCTAGCATCATTTGTTAAGCAATGGCGATAAATGGCAACTGGAAAAAGAAAAAAAAAACAGAGAATTCACAAAGTAAGAACTTTTGTGATTTCCTCCATTTTACTCACATCACCATTGCCATCACCATCAACAGTCCTATCAACTGTGGCACTGTTAACATTAATACAACTACATCTTGTCCAGCCAACCTCACATTCCAGTCACCAAATAAAAAGGGTGTGAAGGGGGAAATTGATACCACTGCACAACCACTAGCAACACTACAGTTATTTATTTGCCTACCACCATACTCCACTACTATCAGCCAACAATTGTCAAGTGCATAACTAGTCAGCTATCACTCAGTCTTGCCTGTGAGTGCTGCAATGTACCCATTGCTTGTGTGCAAAACCAGTGCCGATTTAGGAGGGTGTAAGAATGAAAGCTTCCGACATGGGCATAAAAATTATCAGCTAGATGCATTACATTATATATGTATTTCTTACGCAAGCAAAGAGAAACAGAGAAAAGTGGTCATAACGTGCAAGCCGATAATATGAGAGCTTTATAAGCCTGATCACATAACAACAGCTCGTACCCTAACCGAGGAGGCTTCCTAGAAATATCTCGACGTATGAGGATTTATGTAACTTCAATTTACATCAATAACATTACAAAGATATCATTTATACTGTTTGTCTCAGACAAACAAAAGACTCGATCTCGAGAGGTAGATCAATGTTAAACAAAACATTTATATATTTGGGTAAGGAAAGAAACAACATTTGGTAAGCAAACCTGATAATTAGTGATAACGCCATTGTGAACAACAAGGAATTCATTTTCATCACCAGATGTTTGTGGATGACTGTTCCTTGGAGCAGGCTCTCCATGAGTAGCCCAGCGGGTGTGTGCTATTCCAGCATGGACACTAAAAGATTTTTCCAAATCTAAACCCAAGGCATCAACCTCTGGAAATACAAAAGAATTTAACTAGATCAAACCAAATGTTTGGGTCTCTCGTAAATCAATCAAATGAAGAGAGAAAGAGAGAGGATTGATTGATTACCTTGGTATACAGATTTGACAAGGGATTCGATGTTTCCTTCCTGGCGGAAAACAAGAGGTTGGTCATGATCAATGGCGATCCCAGCTGAATCATATCCTCTATATTCAAGACGCCTAAGTCCGTTGAAAAGAAGTTGGAGGATAAATCTCCTCTCCCTGTTCACGTTGTAATTCAAATACGCAAATATCCCACACATCTCACCGTCTTCTCTTTCCTTTCTGTTTCTGTCTTCCTAGCTCAAGTTTATATAGAAAGACGGTGTGCGTCCAGATTTGACTTTTGACTTTTGACTAAATCCATCTCCATGAGTTTCTTCTCTCTCATTCTGATCAGATGCACTAGATTAATCACCATTGCAGAGCCCAGTGAATCAACCGACCGTAAGAAAATAAGATATTTCTTTTTTATAATATTAATATAACTTAGATTAGAAAAAAAATAATAAAGAAAAAAATTAAATAGAACATGCAAAAATGGCGTACCTTCTGAATTTCACCAAAGATTTTTCTAAGTATTAAAGATAAAATCAATTACTGTATAAAAAATAAATATTTTTTTAATTATCCAAAAAGAAAAGTTCACAAATGCACATCACTTCAGAAAATTACATATTACCAGAAGAAGTTTAAATCAAAGAAAATAAAATTTAAGGACCAAACAGCCACTAAATTAATAAAACAAGGATTCAACTATAAAATTCAAAACTATTATAGAGATATAAAAAAACACGTGTGGCATGTTTGGTACCCCACAAAAAAGATGCTCGTGGCACGTGGAATATTTTTGAGGATTCGATTGACGCCATTCTAGCACTTTCTAAAAGCACGTGGCAAAACACACTTGGGCACGTTGGCTCATGTTCAGCAAGAAGACATGGCAAAGATCAACAACACTAGCTTTAGGGCAAGTCCAACGAGAGAGCAATAATGGAGAGGCAAAGCTAAATTTTTAAAAATTTTGCTATTTTGTCTTAAATTTGTGTTTTCAATGGGGAGAGCTCCATATTCCAGAGCCATTCCTACAGGTCTGAAATACAGAGGTAAAATTGAAATCCGACCATTGTAAAATAAAATATTACCGTTGTCATTGTCCACAACAACACACATCAACACAGCAACAATGACTTCAAGAATTGAAAAAACACATTATATTTTCCAGCCAATCCGAACAAGATTTACCAACAGAATATACCTTCATCAAAATCGAACGTGCAGACTTCATCTTCATCTTTGGTTCCTGTCAAACCCTCTGCCCACTACAGAGGGAGGAGCGCCATTGGAGAGGGAGAAGGGGAGAAGGGGAGAGGGAGCAGAGAGGGAATCACCATGGGAGAAGAGGCGAGCTCGCAGGAGGCTAGAGAGAAGAGTGAGAGGGACGGAGGCGAGAGAGCAGAGTGAGAGGGACGGAGGCGAGAGCTGATGAGATGAAATGGGGGGGGGGGGAGCAATTGAAGTAGGGTTTCGGGGTGGGGGTATTTTAATGTTTAGGAAAAAATAAGTAATTAATAATAATATTTAGTAAAAATAATAATTAGTAATATTGAAAAATGGGTAAATATTAATAATAATTAGTAAAAATAATAATTATGTGAGATTGATAAATTAAGATTTTTTTTATCAATTAGCTTAATTACTTGTTTTAAATTTACAGTTAGATTTAAGAACAATGTAAATTTAGTTTTTAGAATTGTTGCAGAGGTAATTAATAATAATATTTAGGAAAAAAATGGTAATTAGGAATAATATCTAGTAAAAAAATAATTATGCGAAATTGAAAAATTTCGAATTTTTGGATCAATTAGCTTAATTAACACAATGTATTTTTTATGCAGATGGACTCAAATTTGCCAAATTCATTCACTGACTTTCTTATAAGTGAGTCTGAACAGATTATTTTATTGTTGGCGGGTTTCTCAAAAACAATTATTTAATTATATAACTTACTCATACTAATTGTATAATGAATTGTATAATTACACTATATACAAAATAATTGAATTTTATTTAAAATAAGTTTTAAAAAAATTGCTCTTAAAAATTGCTCTTACCATTGGAGAGCACATCAACTCAAGAGCCATTTATACACTATTCAAATAGCCATTTCTATCATTTGCCTCTTAAAAATGCCTCCTACCATTAGACTTGCTCTTAGGGTGTGTTTGATATTGATTTTGTTTTTGTGGTTGAGGTTTTAAGAAAATAGTTTCATGAAAAGTATTTTTAGATACGGTTCATAATTAAAATTAAAGTGTTTGATTAAAACTGTGGTTGAGTTTAAGGTTGATGAAAAGCAGTTTCATGTGTATAGCTATCATGCTTTTCATATTGAAATTACTTTAAATGATACACATACACAAACATATACAGTAGCGTCCAATCGACGGTGACGAGAGGCTCAACGGTCGATGCCGATAGGTAGAGGAGGCCGAGGTGGTTCTTCCTGTGGTGGTGGCGTAAAAAATGGTGACTTGTGGTGGCCGAGAGGAGAGTCGAAAGTTGCCGCTTTGGAGAGAAAGGGAATTGTCGCAGTGGAGAGAGAGAGAATTATCGATGTGAAGAGAGATCGTCGATGGCGTGCCTAGTTTGCCTGCGATTAGTGTTCTACCTAAGAGAGAGACCGTCGACGGGAACCCCGTGGTTCAGTTATTGTGCTAAAGGTTTGAAACGCAGGAAAAGCTTGAAGCTCCTGCTACTTAAAAAAAACAGTTTCGATCGATTTTTGTGGTGGATCCCATAGCAATTTAAACTGTGTTTTCTCGTTACCAAACGCCACAAAACTTGCTTTTGCTCGAATCTCTATTCCAATCGCAATACCAAACAGCCACTTAGGCTGGATGAAGGAAGAGAAAAAGGGATCGGTTGTTTTTGCCCTTTCTCTTGGGTTTTTCTTTTTAGATTTTTAATTTTTTACATATTGGACCTAGGTTGTACTGCCCATTCAAGTGCTTGTTTCGGTAGCTAAATTATAAAAACAAATGTGACTTTAAGCAATTGTCATTTAGGGTCTATTTAGAGATGTGGTTAATGTTGTTTTTTAAAGTATTTTTTATTCATAAATACTTTAAAATAATATTTTTTTATTTTTTAAAAATTATTTTTGACATCAGCACATGAAAATGATAAAAAATCACCCAAAATTTTTTTAATTTCAAATAAAAATAAAAAAAACTCATTTTTTCAAATATATTTTTGAAACATAATAACAAACACCCTTTAGTTATACAAAGATGACAATTTTCTATCTGGCTATCACATGTTGAGCATTTTGATAATATGATCAGCTGTGACCACTAAAGACTTGCAATCTTGTATGATGATCAAGATTACACGTTCCCTAAGCTCCAACTGGCCACACACATTTTAAATGTGTTTGATATTGCGTTTCAAAAGTGTTTTTGAAAAAAAATAAATTTTTTTATTTTAAATAAATTTTTTTTGATATTTTTAGATCATTTTCATGTGATGATGTCAAAAATGACTTTTCAAAATAAATAAAAATATTATTTTGATGTATTTCTAAATAAAAAGTACTTTCAAAAGCAACCTCAACAAGACTCTCAATCAAGCACTTTCTCTCCTTCACTGACCAGCCCTCTTCCACCTAAGAACCCTCGGCCCTTTTCCTTACGGCCAAAGAGCCCCCCCCTGTATCAGCTTTCTCCTTCAACCAAATTGTTGAAAGTATGTTCTTCAAGCTCTAGAAGATCTCATTTGAATTTCAATTTTGAAAACTTAAGTTTTAGGGATAAAATTCTGGATTTTATTTAATTATTTGTTATGCTAAGTTCTTTTGAATTTGAAGTCTTTGTTTCAAATCAAAACACAATCTCTATTCAAGAGAGTATCTAAATAAAGAATAAATCATCGATCCTTTTCTTCAATTGTATCTTATCTACTGCAAAATTAACAGCAAACCCTAATCATCCCCTGCATAATCAATAAACAAAACCCAACAAACCACAAACACAACCAAAAACACAAAATGGATTCTAAAACATTCATCTCACACAGTTCACCACCAATCTTCAATGGTGAAAACTATAAAACATGGGCCATCAGAATGAAAGTGCATCTAGAGGCATTAGATCTCTAGGAAGTTGGGGAAGAAAACTATGTTGTTTCTGATTTGGCTGCAAATTCATCAATAGCTTAGCTGAAGATCCACAAGGAGAAGAAGACAAGAAAATCCAAAGCCAAATCTTGCCTATATGTTGCAGTATCCATTACAATTTTCACCAGAATTATGAATTTGGATTCTGTAAAAGATGTTTGGGTTTATCTCAAGAAGGAATATAAAGACGACAAAAGAACAAAAAACATGCAAGTTCTCAATCTAATTAGAGAATTTGAAATCCAGAAAATGAAGGAAACAAAAAACATCAAAGATTATACTGACAAATTGTTGAGTATAATCAACAAAGTAAGATTGCTTGGGAAAACGTTTTCTAATGACAGAATTGTGCAGAAAATTCTGGTCACTATGCTAGAAAAATATGAATCTAAAATCTCTTAATTTGAAGAATAAAAAGATCTAACCAATATCTCTTTTGGAGAATTGGTAAATGTTTTGCAGGCATAGGAGTAGAGAAGATTAATGAGGAATCAATATAAGGGACTTTTCAAGCAAGAACACAATACCAAGGAAGAGGCAAATACAGAGGTTACAACCAGAAAAAGAAGGTATCTACGACAAAAAGACGAATCATCAGTCAAACAAGTGCTGGTGGAAACCTCACATCAAGTGTGTCGCGACGACGATTTTTTCGCTCTTCGCGCCCTGCCATCCCCCGGGTTTGAGGAGACAACGGCGCGCGGTGAAAATAAGGTGTGTTTTATAGTCTTAAAATTACGACTATAATTATCAGGAGTCGCCACCTAGTATTAAGGTCAGTAGGAACCTAGTGGTCTGCGAGAGTCTTGGGTAAGGGGACTTGTTGTGCAAGGGAAAGACGCATCACCCCCAGTGCACCCTACCTAAGGTAAGCTGCATTATTGTTTGATTGTTTTTCCTAAGTTTGATTTTTTTTCTTTTCTAAAGTTCGACGTAGATCTCTCTTCGTGAGAGAATCTCTACCTCGTTAGGAGTTTGAAAGACTAACAAAAAAAAATTTACACTGCATTAAAAATATATTTTTTTTGTTTGCGGGTGTACTTTACAATGTAATTTTACACCGCAGTAAAAGAAAATCTTTTTTAGTATCTCCAAGTGTACTTTACAATGTAATTTTACACCGAGATAGCTAAAACAAAAATATTTTTTTATTTATTTTTGATATTTTGGCCAAATTCCAAAGGATAATCATAAACTGGTTACGATATCCAATTTTTGTTTTAAAATATGAGAAAGATGCAACATATTTTTTTTTACGAAAAATAAACATGGAAAAATCTTGGAATTCGGCCGTATGCACGAAAAAAATACATTTTTTTTGTTTTTTTAATAATATTTTTTGATTTTTTTAAATAATAAAAAATAAAAATTTTGGGCTGGGCTTAGCCTACCCAAATGGGTCGGCCCAGCCAAGGGACCAACCATGTGAGACTTGGGCTGGGCTCGGCCTGGCCAACCGGGCCGGGCCGAGAGTAGCCCAGCTCACCCACACCCACACAGCATATATATATATATATATATATATATATATATATATTACACGCTGCATGCAGCGTGTACAGTAGAGATGGTGGTCGGTCGACCACCACGAAGAGCTCACCTGCCACTGCCACCGGATAGAGGAGATCGAGGTGGTTCTTCCTGTCGTGGTGGTGTCCGAAATGGAGGCCCGTGGTGGCTGGGAGGAGGGCTGGAAATGGCTAGTCTGTGCAGCCTCTGCAACTGTCGTGGCTCGCCGGAGTCACGTCTGGGTGGCTTGCGTGGTGGAGGAGCTGTCGTTGGAGAGGACGATGGTGCTAGGTGGTGACAGGCGGCGTTAATGGCTGTCGGAGGCAGAGAGAAAGGCTGTTGCAGGTCCCTTTTTAGAGAGAGGACGCTGCACACTGCAACACGGGGAGAGAGAGAGAGAGAGGAGCTGCGACGCTGCAACACGAGGAGAGAGAGCTTTGCCGGCGTTGGGGAAGAAGAACTGAGGGAGATGAAGGAGCAGCTGTCGGGCTTTGTCAATTCCCCTCTCCTCACAGTTGTTTCCTTTCTTCATTGATTGGCTTCACAACTCGTTCATAGTTGTTTCCATTGGTGATGACGCTTGAATCCACACACCGCCAATGGTGGTGGCGAGTGGGTTCACGCACCGCAAGTGTCCCTACACTGTCCTTGGTTCCAGCAGCTTCTACAATTTATTTTTTTGACATATTTTGAAATACCACTTTGTAATTCCAAATATTCATGGGTATATTTAATTTGTAATTGTTTTGAAATTACATAAACATGATCAATTTTAGGTGTAACAAGAGCCCAAATGAAAGAGCATCGCCACTTCCAAGAAAGACAGGGAGGATTTGAAAGGGAAGGAGGAGTTTAAGAGTTCTTGTAATATATATAAATCCTATCTCTTTATCTTTCTCTCTTTGTGTTTCTTTCTTGCAATTTATCTCTAACGTCCATTCCTCATCTGATCTTCATTTCTTTGTTTTCATTTTTTTCTTCCTTGTACTGTATTATTTTATTATTATTATTATTCATGGATAAATAAACTTTATACTCAATCCAAGAAAAAAAAAATAAAGGTACTTTGTACTTCATTTTTATTTTTTTTCTTGTACTGTATTATTATTATTATTATTTTATTCATGGATAAATGAACTTTATATCAGTCCAAGAGAAAAAGAATATATATAGTATACTTGGTACTTTCTTTTTATCCTCCATTGCATTGGGGGCCATGGGGACAGCCTAACCTACAATAGATAATACGAGCTGGTTAGCCCGCGTGTTGCGCCGGGCTTTTTATATATAGCAAACTGATTATTTATATGGTAAGTAAAGAATTTTTTAGTTGATAAATAGAGAATTATAAATTTTAAATCATGCTATAATTTTTTTTAATGTATTGAATTAGTTGATTATTGTTATAAGCTTAAATACTCAGATAATAATTCAATTTCGAAATTTAAAAATTATAAGCGATAAAATTTATGAAAGATCAGCGAATTGTAATTTGAGTATTGCAAGACCATAATTGATTAATTGTTTAGTATGTATTAATTGTTTTGATGGTTATTTAATTGGTTGATGTAAATCTGTAATCAATAAAATAAATGAAAGATGATTTTTTGTTGTCTTGAACTGAATGTGTTGATGGTTAAATATTTTTTAACAGTTACTAAGCATTTAACTGGTTGATAGCAATATTGTAATCGCTGAAATCTATTAAAGATAGATTATTTTTTGTTTGCATTGATCTGGTTGGTTGTTGACATTATTTTACTGGCTTGGAGAATAATTTAGTCACAGTTTGGATTTGAATTGTGTGTTGATTTAATTAACTCATAGATTGCAAAATTGCAATGTTTTGATTATCTGGTGTGTTTTAATTGGATTGATAATTATATAATTAGTTGGTCGAAAAAATATAATAGATTATATTGATTAGAGATTTTTGTTTGCTGTAGTCAATTGGGAATTTGTTGGTGGTTGGTTTTGTTGTAATTGTGTGGCCGATCATCTAATTTTTCTTTACTCAGTTGTGTTTACTGGTTATGGAAAAAAAATTTGTATCCATTTGTATGGTGAATTATTTGATTGTTTGGTGTGATATTTTTTTGTTGTAGTTTATTGATCAATTTGTGAATGTGTTTTAATCGGTTATTTGTAATTGTGTGGCCGATCATCTACTATTATATAACTATATTAAATGTATCTCAGAATACTTATATTAATTTTTTTATATTAAAAAAATCCTAGGTCATGTTTTCTTTTCCCTATATATATTATTAGGCGAAAGACTAAAAAAATATATAAAAAAAATTAACATCATTACTGTCAAAATAATAGAAATTATTAAATTATGAAGAGCAAAAAAAATATTAACAAAAGAGTTACTAACAAAAATAATTGTTATTATTATTATTATTATTATTATTATTATTATTATTATTATTATTATTATTATTATTATTATTATTATTATTATTATTATTATTCTTATTCTCATTCTTATTCTTATTCTTATTCTTATTATTATTAGCATTTAAAAAAGATTTGTGAATTTTATTTCAAATAAAAATTAATTTTCAAATGATTATTACCAGGAATAAAATTTGAAGACCAAATAAAAAGAAACCCTAACAAAAGAAAAGATAAAAAAAATACTCAAAACCAAATAAAAAAAATAAATACATAAACTTGTACAATAATATGGGATAATGCATAAATATATAAATAATAATAAAGGAAATCAATTTCAATAAAACAATTAAAAACATAAAAATAAAAGATATTATTGATTTAAAGTGAAGGATTAATTTGACAACAATTCATACTTTTGTACCAAAAATATTAAAAGATTTAAAAGAAAAACAATTAAAAGAAGAGGGACTGAAATTAAAGTGCAATATATATTGAATTTGAAATGAAGGACAAAATTGAAAACAATAAAACCTGCTGCACTAAAACAATTAAGGGATCTAATAGCAAACCGAAAAATTAAAAGAAGAAGGACTGACATGCAAACTTTCTATATATCAATTTGAATTAAAGGACGAAATTGCAAGCAATTGAAACTTCTATTATAGAAATCAAACAAAAGCCGAGGTACTGTAATGCATCAACAATAAACCTGGGGGACTGAATTGGAATCCGGCGCTGAGGAGAGAGAAAAGAGCACATAAACGTTCAACTGGATATATGAGCCTATACGTTGATCGGTGTAAGGCACGCGCCACTCCATGAGATCCGGGGAAGGGTTGCGAGTCGATTCAACCGGCGACGGAAAAATTTCCACCGCTGTATGAAGCCGCACGCGCCGCCTGAATAGATCGAGGGAAAAAAACGCGCCGACGCGCCCGTACGGATGACTGATAGAGCTGACAACGGGGAATAGTGGCGTAGGAGTCAATTACGAAAACGCCCCTGATGCTAATGCCTGGAATTTGTCGTTTCGGGGGCTACATACGTAATAACATATTTTAAAAAATATTAAAAAAGAAAATACATGCGGCGGACCGGACCGAACCGGACCGGTCCGTACGTGGTCAATTACACCCGTGCCCCTCAGCGTAAACCGTGTTTTTGTCTTATTATCGAGGACGAAATCGGTAAAACACTGTTCATAGGCGGAAAAAAAAAAGGGTGGACGTGCACCTGCGACGCACGGAGGACAAAGCTCGCGTCCACAGTGCGGATGAGTGTAGGTGAACAGTGTTCACTATTCCTTTCTCCGTTTTGTTTTAGTTATTTGTTAATAAAAAAGAGAATATATGTTTGTGTTTCTTTTTATTTATTTTTATCCTGTTTCAAATAAATGATAAAAAATATATGGTTTAATTTTTTGCATATAAAAACAAAAAACATAGGATTACATGTATTTTAAATTTTAATAACTAATTTATTACATTTTGTGAGAATTTAGTTAATATTTAAATAATTTATAAATTTATTTTGTTGTTATAAAATTCTAATATAAATATATTGGATCACAAAAAAAATTATGTTTAAATGTTTAAAAA
Organism: Salix caprea; assembly: GCA_964035475.1. Lineage (NCBI taxonomy): Eukaryota > Viridiplantae > Streptophyta > Magnoliopsida > Malpighiales > Salicaceae > Salix > Salix caprea. The sequence continues at coordinate 10,324,506 of OZ037746.1, forward strand.
TAATTAAAAAAATTCTAGAATTATTCAACCAATATTTTACCCTTATACAGATGACTAAACCAGGTCAGCAGAGTTTTCCTAACGACCCTGAACCAAATAACAAGGTGATGACTTCAAAAGACCTCTCAGAAGTCATGCGAGTACGTGAGACATAATGGCACTCCACCGGGGAAGGTATTTTTTTTATGAAAATATCAACTAAATTTTGCATATTTTGATGTTATTTATTTGTTTTGATATTTAAATTTTTGCATGTGTTTAACAATATTTTTTCTCTAACTTATATGTGTATATCTTTATGCATTGTTAGTTCATTTGAGATACTTCGTTTTGCTTTGCACACAAAAACTTCAGGTTAATTGGGGGACCAACCACTTATATTATGAATTGTAGTCCAATTTAAGTTTGTATAAACTCCAATTCTTTATTGGGTGTTTAGATTGATAATAATTGGTATACGTGTCATCTTATTACCTATAAAGCCCCCATATTTTCTTCACGAGAGTGATCATTAGGATAACGAGATACTCTTTTTATAGAGACTAAGTAGTCAACTACCGTTTGTCTCTTGTAAAAATATTAAAATCAATCATTAAGGAGTATGCTCTCTCCACTTTGTTTTGCATCAAAACAAGGTCTTCTTAAAGCATCTTAAGTTCAGGACTTACTGACGACACAATGATCATCACTTAAGAGATTTTTATTGTAGAGTTTAACCAAGAATCAAGATTTTTCTTTATAAGATAATAGTTACGACCATGTGTCATCCCTTAGGGGTGAATTCGTAAAAAAAACATGCATATACATTTAAACAATCATTCTTAGAGTTGAAATAAAAATCTCTCAAATTTGTCTTCCACTAAAGAGTAAAAAACGGCCAATATCTGACAATACCAAGAAGGATTCCCTTCAATCTAGGAAAAAAAATCACTCATATTTTCTATAAATCGGTAATGAGAGCCTCAACTTTATCATGAAATCAACTTATGACTCATGTATGTGTGTCATCTATAAAGTTCTAACACATTAATCAATAGAGTTAAAGGAAAAATTTATGTTTCTTTCTAATTAATGCAACAAGTTCACGTGTGAACCCATCTTCATGAAGTATGAGTCAAATAACCAACAATTATCTTTAGGTTCTTTTATACAAAGCATGATAAAAAATGAATATTAAATTTTATTTGTTTTGACTAACACTTTGAAACCTCATCTAGAAATATCATATGATTTCTCTCCTCGTCACATGGTGTTTTTTGCGGCATCAACAAATAAAGGAGTTTTACGCCACCATGTATAATAGATCATGTTATTTACGCATAATAATGCTATCAAATGATATAAAATGATCTAAGCCTGAAGACATGAATAATTCTATCAAGTGAAAAGACATTCATTACAAACTAATATGAGATTATTGGTGTAGTTTGTAAGTGAATAAAAAAGAAAAAAATGACACTTGGCACTAGATCTATCAGGATTAATTTTAATTAATATAATTTTTTATTTATTAATTTTTGTACTTAAATTTGATAGATATAACTGTTGGAATAAAACTGAATATTGAACAGTCATATTGGTTCATTAAAGTGATTGTTCATTGAACACTCATATTGCTTCATTAAAATGATCGTTCATTGAACAATTATACTGTTTGATTAAAGTATTACAAGTCTATCAAATTTACCTATATATAATCTTAATATACAAAATAGAAAGACATGAAAAACTATTTTTTTTCTTGCTTTTGTCTTATCTTATTATTTCTTCAAGAGATTTAGAGGGTTTAGTTATATCTTGAAGGTGTTCTCTTTGTGTGGAAAAATAAATAACTTAAAGACAATGTTCTTTTCACTCCTCTAAGCCATTATTCATATTCTCTAGTTTGTTCCCATATCAAAAGTCTCTAACACACCACACCATCAAAACCTAGTCGGAGCAAACAACCAACTTACATATATGAACCAACCGACAATAAAAGTCAAAGCGAACCAAACCAAGAAAAAATATCCATAAACAAAAGCTACCAAAACCAAGTGCAAATGCAAAGCAAGGCACAAACCAGGGTGCATATAAATCTCAAATAGGAATCGTAATCAATCCAAAGCCCACGCAAAACATAGACCGAAAAGGAATACAACTTTTAAGAGACCCCAAATAAAGATTTTGTTAACTTAGTGATATATTTTGAAGGAAGAAAATTCTTGTTTTTTTCCTTAATTTAACATTCTCTCTTTTTTCTATATTTGAACAACAAATGTATTTTTTTTTTTTTGTAATTGTATTCAATTTAAAATTAAATTTCATTTATTCTGGTGTCCATTATACAAACATCCTCATAACTTATTTATTTTTTTAAAAAATTACATCATGAATATTTCATCCTTGAAATGTTACTCCTTTTAGTATATCACTTCTTGTTCCACCCTAAAAGTGATAAGCATTCCTCTCTCATGCTTTCATTTTATTATTATTATTATTATTATTATTATTATTATATATATATATATATATATATATATATATATATATATATATATTAATGATGTAAGTGTTAATAGTTACAACTTGAATATTATAAAATCTCTAAACAAGGGGTTAGTTGTTAACTTTAGGGGACAAAGATAAATGAATTTTAAAGGATGAAAATTCTTATTTTTTGCTCTTTTTAATCTCTCTCTCTCTCTCTCTCTCTCTCTCTCTCTCTCTCTCTCGCTCTCTATTTTTTTCTATATTTAATCATAAATATATTATTATTATTATTATTATTATTATTATTTTCAAACCTATTCAATTTAAAATTAATTTCATTTATTTTAATGTCCAATCTGTAAACATCCAAAAAAAATTGTATTTTCAAATCTTACCTCTTTTTACATTTTCCTTTAAAAATTTCAATCATACTAAATACATCCTTATGCTCAAGTCTAATAGAAATATTATAAATACAATTAGAATGATTACGACAATACACAAACAAGATTATAATAATATAATTAACTTACAAAATATATAATTATATATGCATAATTAAATAAAATCATATATCAACATGAGAATGGTTTTCATGTAAAATATAACTACAAAAAACAAAGCTAATACCGTAGGATTTTTTCTCAATTAAAATGAGCAACAATGGAACAAATTACACATTAAACAACAAAACTAAAAATGTTGGGAAAAGGAATAGTGTTTTGCATTGCTCTCCTTTTCACATTTTATTAAGAATTATAATAATGAATTTCTTTCTAAAATTTTGATCATCAAACTTTATTTTATTGCAAATTCAGCATTCTAAGTTATATTAACATATTTTAATTTTCAATAGGATGGTGTTACTCTCTAACCATGTGAAAAATATTGATTGTAGTCTATAATATTATTTTTATATTATTTTTATTTTAAAGTGATTAGAGAGTGTTTCAATTGAGTTTTTTAGAGTAATTTGAGGTGTTTTAGATGGGGAAAAAAAAGTTAAAAACATAGAATTTTAAAGTCTAAAAACTTGGACCTTGATTTTTATTGTAATCATATTTTTATTTAATGGATGACAACATATCATCTATTTATATAAAGATTAGCTTAAAAATAAAATCAACTGGGTGTGCTAGGTTGGCCCAGCGGTCCTAATAGTGCCTTTTTTTTGTTTTGTACTTTTTTTATTATTTTGTCCTATTATACTTCAAAGAGGTCTTATAATTTGTCTTTTAATTATTTCACTATATATTATATATAAATAAGTTATATTTTTATCATGCATTAATAACAAATATATTTTTCTTAACAACTAGAATTAACTGATACAATAAAATAAATGAAAACCTATAAAATTAAAATATTTAATCTTACAAGCTAAGATATTTATATAGTTGTTTTTGCAAAAAATAAATAAATTAAAATAACATTTTTTTCAAGCAAAGGAAAATAGAAATAGAAACAGTAATTAAATTGATTGAATAATAAATAAAAAACATTATACGATATTGTGTATAATTATAAATATTATTCAAAAATATTTATTTTTGAAAAACAATTTCATGTATACAAAATATATATATGAAAAATTATAAATGAATTAGAAAAACTCTTTAAAATTTAAATGTATAATAAAAAATAATTATCATTTAAAAGAAACTTTCTAAACAAAATAAAAAAGAGAAGAAATATTAATATAAATAAACATAAAAAATTAGAGGAAAAAACCATATAAAAACATTAATTTAAATAAAAAACTACAAAAAAAAAAAAACAAAGGCTAGACATTGTGGGTACTAGAAAGTCTGGTTTGCCAACTTGGCGCATTTCATCATAGGCCATGCGATCACACTTTTTTTTCATTGCTCCTCCATCGTAATTTGTTTTTACAATTACACAACAAGTCATCGTGTTTGCCCACAACAACCATAGAAATAAGATATGTTTTTTTATCCAAAAATCTATTTTCATCATATTTTTAGCCAAATGACCTACAAAACACCATAAGAATCGCGTCACATCTATCCATGACCTCAAAGAATAAAAAAACATCATAAAACTAAAATAAACCCAAAATCAAAACTCGAACCACGCTCAAATTTATTTTTTCATGAACTTTCAAGGAAAAAACAACTAAGTTGAATTTCTTTCATCATATAAAATCATTTGACATAAGCATCAATAGTTTTAATGGTCTAAATTGGTGTCAACAATACTTTCTCTATTTATAGTCAGAATATGACAATCTCTCTCTCTCTCTCTCTCTCTATTTTCAATTAGAAACTAAAAAATAACTTTTATACCAAAATTAAGGAACCAAAATCATATAATTTATGTTATTTTTAAAGTTAGAAGACCAAAATGTATTTTTTTTCAAAAAAATTGCCATGTCATCTATGGTTGACGTCCTTTTAATTTTGTTTTTCATTATTTCATTTTCACTATTGCCTAAGAAATCAAAGTCATTTGACATTCAATTTGGACCAAATCATACAAAATAAGATTTTGAAGACCAAATTGAATTTAAAAAAAATAAATGGGCCATCCATAATGTTTTGTGAAGGGATGAAGGATAGTGACTTTGTTGAGTCTGTGAATAGTTTGTTAGGGTTTCTGTTAGTAGAAGTATCAATTAGTTAGTAGCTTGTTGATTTCAAGTAATTGTTTGTTAGGAATTAGTTAGTAGAGGATGGATCTTGTACAATTGACTATAAATGGGTTTTGGGTCTGTGAATAAAGTTAGTTTTTCAATTTTCTGTAATTGAGAGAGTGAAACTTTGTGAATTGCGAATTCATTAGTAATTGAATTCAACAATTGGTATTAAAGCTGCCGAAAGGGGCTTGAGTGGGGAAGAGAGAGGGAAACATAGAGAGTTAGAGAGAGAGAAACACAAGGTGAGTTAACGTAGAAAGTCTGAGAGAGAAACACATAGTGAGTGATTATGGTGGAAAATGTCTACCTTAGACAGTTTGTACAAGCCTTCATTCCCATATTTGATGGATATTATGATCATTGGTCCATGATGATAGAAAATTTCCTAAGAAGCAAGGAGATGTGGAGCTTGGTTGAGGAAGGAGTTCTAACTGCAAGTGAAGGGCAAAGAAAAACGGTGGTATAAGTTATGCTCAAGGATATGAGAATCAAGAACTTCTTGTCAGGGTAATCATGGAAACCATTCATGACAACGGAACAACAAAAGTTGTTGCACCCTCCGCGAGAGCGCGACGTCGCGACAACTCTCCCCGCGAGCCGAGAAATTCATGTCGGGGGTTTATCTTTATTTTCATGAAAAAAGGGAGTCGCCACCTAGTATTATGGTTATTAGGAAACCTAAAACTGGTATTTCAGAGATTCTAGGGCAAGGGACTGATTGTGTAAAGAGAAGGTTTTAGCACCCCTAATACACCCTACCTAAGGTAAGTTGCTTGATGTTTTGGTTTGCTTATGATTTGCTATGGTTTTGATCTTTCAAAACATATATTGGATAAATGATGATGGCGTATTATTCCCATAAAAATATTTTGGATATTTATCACTTTAAGATTTCTTTACCCAAATATCAACAGTGAATAATAACGAATTATCCCCGCCAATATTTTGGATATTCACCCCTTTACGATTTATTTATCCAAATATCAACAGTGAATAATAACGAATTATTCCCATCAATATTTTGGATATTAACTCCTGTAGGATTTATTTGTCCAAATATCAACAGTATATAATATGAATTCCCAAAAATAAGATTTTGATATTTTTGGAATATTGGCCAATACCCTTTGGATTTTACAAACATGTTGTAAAATCCAAAAATGCGAGAAAATGATTTTTTTTCGTTTATGAAATCCATACTAAAAATCATTTTTCTTTTAAATTCTGAAATAGTATTTTTTTTTAAAAAAGGAATGTTCAAAATAAGTTAGTTAATTGGCCGTATGCACGAAAACAACACATTTTTGTCTTTTTTTAACAAAAATATTTTTGCAAACTTTGTATCTTTTTGTTTTTTTATTTTTTCCTTGGTGCCTTCTTAAAGTGGCCAGGCCGAGCACAAAGCCCGACCCAACAACCGGCTCTTCGGGGAGTGAATTAATTCACTCCCTGCAAGCAACACCATGATGCTACAATGAAAATGGAGGATTTTCGAGTGTTATGAACGACATACCTGTTCATACCCTTGTGTTGAGGAGATCAAGGTAGTTCTTTATGTCGTGGTGCTGTCGGAAATGGTGGCCTGTGGTGGCTAGAGTGGACGTCGGAAGGTGACGATTTGTGCTTTCTATCATTGGGGCTGTTGCTGTTGCTTCACCGGAGGAGGTGGCTGGGTTGTTGGTGTGGAGGGGAGGCTGCCTGTGATGATGACGGTGGTGCTAGGTGGCCTGCTGTCAAGTGTTGGAGGAGAGAGAGAGCTGAAGGTGGCTGGTTTTGGAGAGAGAGAGGGTCAGCTGACCAAGAGAGATGAAGGGGGGAGGGAAAATTGATGCTGGAGACGAGGGGTTTTGTAGAGGGCTCTGTGAAATTTTATCTGACTTTCATGTAAATTTTTCTTCTTTGTTCGTGAATTTTCTCCCTTGTTTCGTCCCCCTATTCTGTAAAAAATCTCTCCCTGTTCTCTGTTATTTTCCTTCCTTTCTACGTAAATTTTCTCTTCTCTGTTCTTGAACTCTCTCCTATGTTTTTGTGAATTCTCCTGTTCTATCAATGCTCTCTCTTTTTTTCCTCTTTTTCTGCATGCTGTGAATGTGCATTTTATAGGGGAAGAGGACATGCATATTGTGTGGAGATGCTCCTCTGCATTTTGTAGAGAGGTGCAGAGGCGTGCCCTATACTGTTCAGGTGTTGGAACAGTGCAGGCACGCTGTAGATTTTGGGAAGATGAAAGTGCGATTTGGTCCCTTAATTTATAATTGCTCTAATTGCATCCTCAATTGGTTTTAAACTTTTAATTTTGTGCAATTGCATCCCTGTTACAATTTCAAGAACAAGCTTAGCTTTGCGCGCCTTTTTATTCTAGGCCTTGGTTTCTGATTTGCGCGATTTAACCTCCAATTGAACATTAAACTCTCATTTTGTTCAATTTGGCCCCCTGATTTCGCATAATTGGGCTTGAAAAATTCAAGTCGGTCTCCGACAATTCCAATCTCATCAATTGAATTCAATAACTTGATTTCTCGTTGACTAAACCCTTAATAAAATTAATTTGACCAATTTAAAGTATAATTAAGTCATTACGCTTAATTAAACCCTTCAATTGGACCTAAATTAATTCTCAAATATAATTACACTTTTAAATTGGCCAACGATTAAATCGAATTGGCTCATAAAAATATAATTATATCTTTCGACTTAATTTCTAAGCAGATTTATCCAATAATAGATTACTTTAGCCTTAATCTGCATTTTCCTTCATTTCTAGGCACAAAAGAGGTACGATCAAGGTCTCAAAAACATCCAAAATTTCCACCTTGATTTTTCTACCGACACCAACCCCTTTTATTTTATTTTTTCTTATTTTTGGGTAGATTTGGGGAATAACTCAAAATTGGGTTATGACAGTTGCCCCATTCTTTGCAATGCTTACGACTAAAGTCTTGTACAAGACTTTAGCTAGTAAGCATTGTAAAGAAAAAAAATGATGAAATTGGTCTCATTATGATGGGTGACCTACCCAAGTGAGAATAGTCGAGATGGTCTCATTATACTAGGTGACCTACCCGGGTTGGAATAGTTAGGATGGTCTCATTGTTCCGGGTGACATACCAAGGTTACAATAGTTAGGATGGTCTCATTGTTCTGGGTGACCTGCCGAGGTTAGAATAGTTAGAACGGTCTCATTGTTCTCGGTGACCTGCCCGGATTAGAATAGTTAGGACAGTCTCATTGTTCTGGGTGACCTGCCCAGGTTAGAATAGTTAGGACGATCTCATTGTTCTAAGTGAGCTACCTAGGTTAAAATAGTTAGGATGGTATCATTGTTCTAGGTGAGCTACCCAGGTGAAATTGGTGATGAGGGTCTCCTTATAACAGGTGACCTACGCGGATGGAAGATGGTGAAGAGGGTCTCATTATTACGGGTGACCTACCCGGATGGAAGATGGGGTCTCATTATGACGGGTGACCTACCAGGATGGAAGATGGGGTCTCATTATGATGGTGACCTACCCGGATGGAATTGGTGATGAGGGTCTCATTATAACGGGTGACTTACCCGGATGAAAGATGAAGGTGGTCTCATTGTAACGGGTGACCTACCCGGATGAAAGTTGGAGGAAGATGGTCTCATTATAATGTGTGACCTACCCGGATGAAAAATGGAGGTGAGGGTCTCATTGTAACGGGTGACCTACCCATCTCGAGGAACGAAGCAACACTGGTCCTCAATTTATATTCTTTTCCGTGGTTTTGTTGACCAGAGATTCTCTTGTGGAAACATAGGTTCCCTCTTTTTGCTGTAGTCTTCCTCGAGTATTTGTTTGACTGATTTATTTTTTGAATTGGAATGCGCTCCACGTGTTATCTTCCTTGTTCTTTTCACGCTCGGTGAAGATATTTTTGGTTTCTTATAGGTCCTTTTCTTGCTCCATTGAAGTTTGTCCTTTTATTATACTCTAATCAATGTTTAAATTATTCTTTCCATGAAGACTCAAAAAGTTTTTTTTAAAAGAAAAACTCAAAATCTGGTTTTGTTCATGCAAATTGAAACTTTTAATGCAAATCACCATTTTTTTAAGCAATTCTTATAGATGGTGTTTCAGAAGTTTTATGATGGTACGCATTTGGGATTTGATTCACTACGGACCCCTATGTGCACTTTGTGCCCCCAATGTGGTGCGCAAAACATGTCAGGTTAAAATTATTTTAAGTAAAACAAATGCTATGAGATCATGCGCTTTGTGAAGAGAAAAAACATTTCTTGTAACGAGAATTCATGGCTGAATTTTATCTTATTGATTGGGAGGTTACAATGTATATTAGGCATAATATTTCTTTACATGGTCAGAATTCACTGATCTAAGTAGATCTTCTCCGTCCATTCTAGATAACAACAAAGCTCTTCCCGAGAATGCTTTCTTCAACATATAAAGGCCTTCATAGTTTAGGGCCTATTTACTTTGATCTTCTCCTGTAAAGGCTATATTTTTTTTAGTACCAGATCTCCTTCTTGGAATTTTTTAGGTCAGACTTTCTTATCATATGATTTGGCCATCCTTCTTTGGTATAATTGATGATGACAAATTGCAGCTATCCTCTTTTTGTTGATCAAATTCAATTGTTCATATCTAACTTTTACCCATTCCACTTCTTCTATTTCAGAGTCTATCAATACTCTTAATGATGGAATTTCCACTTTTAAAGGCATCACTGCCTCCATTCCATACACCAAGTACGGGGTGGCTCCTATTGAGGTCCAAACTACAGTACGGTACGCATGAAGGGCAAATGGCACCATCTCATGCTAATCCTTGTAGGTGACTACCATCTTTTGAATAATCTTCTTTATATTCTTTCGGCAGCTTCTACTGCACCACTCATCTTTGGTCTATACGGCAAGGGGTTGGAATGCTTGATTTTCCATTTAGCGTAGAGTTCTATTATTATTTTTCCATTGAAGTTCTGAGCATTATCAGTTATAATCTTTTCTGGTGGTCCGTATCGACATATCAAATCTCTATCAACAAATTTCTTCACCATTTGTTGCGTTACGTGAGCAAATGATTCGTCTTCTACCCATTTTATAAAGTTGTTGATAGACACGAAAATAAACCTATGACCATTGTTGGCTTTTGGATTGATAGGCCTAATCACATCAATTCCCCACATTGCAAAAGGCCATGAAGATATCAAAGCTAAATAGAGGAGCTGGAGGGGCGTTGATTTTGTCACCGTAGATCTGACACTTACGGACATAGTCAATGCAATCCTTTTTTAATGTCATCCAAAAACAACCAGCTATTTGTATTTTTCTAGCCATCATATATTCACTAGCATTCCCTTCATGGACTTCTTGTAACGCGTCTTTGGCTTCAGCTTCAGCTTCATCTAGGCATCTCAGCAAAGTCCCATCAGATGATTTCTTATACAAAATCTCTCCGCCAAGATAAAAATCCATTTCCAACCTCCTCAAGGTCTTCTTTCTTATTTTGGATGCCCCCATGGGATAAGCTTGGTTTCAGATGGAATTATTGGTATCGTAGTACCATGGGTTTCCCTTTACTTCTCCTTCAACTAAGCAACAATGAGCTGAGTTATTTTTGATATCAATGTGTGTGGGCTGTAAGTTTTGTCCTAAGTCTATTCTAACCATAGAAGCTAGTGTGGTCAGAGCATCGACAGACTGATTTCCTTCCCTTCCTAGATGCGTGAACTCTATTTCTCAAATTCTCCAATTAGTTTAGATAGGTGTTCTTGGTAAGGTATTAGCTTTTGGTGCCATTTTTATCTGGTTGTAGCCCGAAAAACTCGTCCATAAAGGAATATATGGAGCTACGAGCTGCATTGTTAACCCTTCCCTTTTTTTGGTTCTTTTTTTTTTGGGTACTACCCACTATGTTTGACACCTATTGGATATTTGACTACTAAAAAACACAGTCCATTATTTTTTCAATTTTTGTCTTTACTTTGATCAAAACTTCTGGATGGGTTCTTTCTAGCTTTTGCTTGATCGATTTGCATCTTTCTTCTAGCAGTACCCTGTGTACTATGATATCTATATCCCATCCAGGCATATCCTCGTACGACCAAACAAAAACATCTATGTAATCTCTAAGTAGTGTAATCAAGTTTTCTCTTTCCTTCTGCGTGATCAGAGTTCCTATCTAGAGCTTTCTCTAGCTTTCTTCATTACCCATATTTAGGGCTTCAAGTTCCTCTGTAACGGGTTTCCAAACTTGTTCATGTTGTTCTATTAATTTTGTGAATTCCCTAATGTTATGTTCATCCCCTTATTCCTATTCTACATCTATTATGTATTCTTTAAAATTCGGTCATTAATTCTCAGTGTAAAGTACTAGTGTTGTTTGAAAGATCTATTTTTAGGGTTCCCAAAACATTTTTTTTTTTGCGGTGTATATGCACAGTTAAAACATAAAGAAGAATTTTGAAAATGCATGATCTCATTAAAAGAAAAATTTCAGCTTGAAAACAAAAATAAGATCCAATTAATGTCTTAAGCCATGATTGTCAATGAAAACAAAATGGGAAATGAACAAACCACATAAAAAACATCACAATCTAACAAGTATTGTTGATTATATTTTGAGCACCAATGGAGCTTCTTGGGTCTCCCAATTCAAACAGCTTCAAGCTCTTTTTGGTACTGAGCTTCTGGTTGTGACCTTTTTTCATTTTCCCTCCATTTTCTTAGTCGAGTGTTATGGATTCCAAAAGAGAGACCTATGTTTCTCAGTCGACGATGCATGCACAAATGTATGAGAAAATGCATGATTGTGATAAAAAAAAAAATGCTTTGTATATTGGGTATGGATGCATTTTTATCGTGAACACTTAATAATCACCACCCCATAAACATAGGTTCTCTTGTCACATTACTTTGTTAGGAGTACTGCCTTTCGAGTTGTTTGTTTGAATCATATTCACCAAGAGACAGATTTTGCATTAAAGATGGGTAAACATTATTTTCGTTAATGTTTGATAATTACATTTGTAAATATAATTCCTAAAAATGCGTCCTTATCCACATTCTAGAAATGAGTCACTGACTTGTTAACCTCAATCACAGTGCAATTCAGGTAATAGATTGGTGATAACTTCTTAACATCGTTTCTAAAGCAATTTCCTTCAGTCAATTGCGATGGTTCTGAATTTTTCTCATTTTCCATCATGGAAAATTTAGCAGTGGTGGTTATTTTGTTCACAAGTCCTCTAAGTCAAGATGCTTTTTTTTATGCAAAAAGATATTATGAAGCATATACCCTAACGATAGGTTCTAGTTCCTTTATGTGAGACATAGGGTAGGTTTACTATTTGGTCTCTAAAGAGGGTCTCTTACTGTCCTAGTGATCACCTTCGTAAAGGTAATATGGGGGTTTAGCAGATAGCGGGATGGTACATATACCAATCACTACCAGTCTAAACACTCAACAAAGAGTTGGGGTTTACACAAACTTAAACCTTGACTCAAGTCATAAGGTAAGCTGCTAGTCCCCCACTTAACTTAAAGTTTAATGTGTGTGCTCACAAATAGATAAAAATAATAAAGGTGATGCATGACATGATATACTATGTACGACAGGATGTAAGGATGCATGCTAAAGAAAAATAAACCATTCTTAGGAACCAGAAAAAAAATTCAACAATACCAAGCATAAACAAACAAATTACCAAACCTAGTCCAAGGGTCCCCAGTGGAGTCATCATCCAGTCGCCCCCTCCGCGAGAGCACGGCGTCGCGGTGACTCTACCCGCGAGCCGGGGAATTCATGTCGGGGTTTTATCTTTATTTTCATGAAAAAAAGGAGTCGCCACCTAGTATTATGGTTACTAGAAAACCAAAAACTGGTCTTTCAGAAATTCTAAGGCAAGTGACTGGTTGCGTAAAGGGAAGGTTTCAGAACCCCTAGTACGCCCTACCTAAGGTAAGATGTTTGGTGTTTTGGTTTGCTTATGATTTGCTATGGTATTGATCTTTCAAAAAATATATTGGTTAAATGATGATGGCGTATTATTCCTATAAAAATATTTTGGATATTTACCACTTTAAGGTTTCTTTATCCAAATATTTACGGTGAATAACAACAAGTTATCCCTGCTAATATTTTGGATAATAACCCATTTTGGATTTCTTTACCCAAATATCAATAGTGAATAATAACAAATTATCCCCGCCAATATTTTGGATATTAACCCATTTAGGATTTATTTATCCAAATATCAACAGTGACAAATATCAACAGTGAATAATAATGAATTATCTTCGTCAATATTTTGGATATTAACCCCTTTGGGATTTATTTATCCAATTATCAACAGTGAATAATATGAATTCCCAAAAATATGATATTTTTGGAATATTGGCCAATACCCTTTGGATTTTACAAACATGTTGTAAAATCCAAAAATGCGGAGAAAATGATTTTTCTTCATTTATGAAATCCATACTAAAAATCATTTTTCTTTTAAATTCTGAAATAGTATTTTTTTTTAAAAGGATTGTTCAAAATATGTTAGTGTATTGGCTGTATGCACGAAAACAACATATTTTTGTCTTTTTTTAACAAAAATATTTTTGCAAACTTTGTATCTTTTTGTTTTTTTATTTTTTTATTTTTTCCTTGGTGGGCTGGCTGCCAACAAGTGGGCTGCTAGCCCACCCATATTGGGCTTGGGCTGGAAGCCTACGTTCTTAAAGTGGCCAGGCCAGGCACAAAGCCCGACCCAACCGACCCTGTGGCCGCATGCAACACGATGATGCTATAGTGAAAATGAAGGATTTTGGAGCGTGATGAACGACATACCTGTTCATACCGTTGGGCACAAAAAAGGTACGATCGAGCTCTCGAAAACGTCCAAAATTTCCACCTTGATTTTTCTGCCAACTCCAACCCTTTTTATTTTATTTTTTCTTATTTTTGGATAGATTTGGGGAATAACCCAAAATTGGGTTATGACAAAAGCCATCGGGATTCAATGAGACAAAAATACCAAGGCTCAACAAAAATGAGAAGGGCACAATTGCAAGCACTAAGAAGAGAATTTGAAACACTAAGCATGAGGGTTGACAAATACTTGTCTCAAACACTAACAGTAGTAAACAAGATAAAGATCATGGAGAACATATACAACAAAGCACAGTAGTTTGTAAAGTCCTAAGGTCCTGAATCCTAATTTTAGTTATATTATATGCTCAATAGAGGTATCAAATGATCTAGACACCATGAGTATTGATGAACTTCATGGCAACCTTCTATTGCGTGAGAAAAGAATACATGAACATAAAGAAAAGGATCAAGCCCTATAAATTGTCTATGATGAGAGAACAACAGGGGGAAGGGGCAAAAGTTCATTTAGGGGATTTTGAGGCAGAGGAAAAGGAAGGGATAGGCAACAATTCAACATGGAACTGATTGAATATTACAAATTCCACAAATTAGGGCATTTTCAGTATAAACGCCCAGAATGGACGAAAGGAGCAAACTATGCAGAACTAGAGGAAGAAAAAGAAATGATTCTCATGGCATGTTTTGAACTACATCATGCAAATAAAGATAAGGTATAGTTCTTGGACTCTGGCTGTAGTAACCATATGACTGGTAATAAAATGTGGTTCATAAACTTGGATGAAGAGTTTAGGCAATCTGTTAAACTAGGAAACAATTTTAGGATGATGGTTGTTGCTACCCAATTCTTGACCCACTTATTTTTATGTTTCGGAAAGAAAAATAAAAAAATATTAAAAAAGACAAAAATCCAAAAATATTGATGCAGGGGCAAAATTGAACAAATTGAGAGTTTAATTGTCAATTAAGGGTCAAATCATACAAATTAAAAACCAAGGACCAAATTGAAAAAGGCGCGCAAGCTGAGGGCTGGTTTTGAATTTTGCCTATGACAAACTCTATAAATAGAGTTGTTAATCCACAAGAAAAGGGGACCAAAAAAAATATACCCTCACTCACACCCAAAACCCTAAAATCACAAAAACCCCAATTTTTCTCTCTTTTGGGCTGCAGCCGCCGCCCACCTCGCAGCCCACCTCTTGGCAACAGCTGCAACCCCTCCCATTTCTCTTCCCGTCTCACTCTCTCCTCCGCCCATCTCACCTCAACCATTACAGCCTCTCCCTCCTTTTCTCTTCTCGCTTGCGCCACAGTCAGCCCTAAATCCTCACTCTCCTTCCCCTCCAGCGCCACAGCAGCAACCCCTTTTTCAGCCGTCCCTTTTTCCTCTCTTTCTCAACTGCATCCCCCTCTCCCACAGTCTCACTCTGTCATTTCTCCCGGCCAAGCCCTCAGTAGGCCTCCCTGCGTCTCCACACATGTGACCAACCAGTCGTCCCGTGAAGAAGAAGGAGAAGAACAGATCTGAGATTTTTGAGAAGAGAAGAACGATCGCCGAGAACAGAACCGAAATTTGAAGAGAACCAAACCATTGGTATTTTTGTGCCTTTGTGTTGTGTTTGTGTGTTTTCTTTCCTTTTGTTTGCAGGTCATTGTGGATACCCTCGCCGGTGAGAAAAAGAAGAGGAAAGCAGCAGAAGAAAAGGAAAGCAGAAGAAGAAGAAGAAGAAGAAGAAGACCGATAGGAACCCAGCTGCCCTGTTTGTGTCTGTTTGTGTGTTTTATTTTACGCAACCAGTCCCCTACCCTTGAATCTCTGACCAGACCAGTACAACCGGGTGTTCCTAGCGACCCTTAACAGCCAGGTGGCGACTCCTTCTCAACTCCATTGCGAGAGCCAGGATCACTCCCGGGACGCCGAGCGGCGACGTGCGACAAAATGGCGACTCCACTGGGGACAATATTTTTATGAAAAAAATATTGGACTAAGCTTTGAATATTTTGATGTGATTTATTTATTTCAATTTGTCTAAATTTGATGTGTGTTTATTGTTTGTAAGTTTTTTGCATTTTTATTTTGTGCAACATATGTCCATGCATTGTTAATTTATTTCAATTATATCATTGTGGTTTGCAACTTTAAGCTACGTGGGGGACTAGCAGCTTACCTATGACTTGAGTCAAGGTTGAAGTTTGTGTAAGCCCCAACTTTTCGCTGAGAGCTTAGATGGTAGTGATTGGTATACGTACCATCCCATTATCTGCTAAACCCCTATATTGTCTTTACGAAGGTGATCACTGGGACAGCAAGAGACCCTGTTTAGAGACCAAAGTAGCAAACTCACCATTTGTTGTGCAAAAATTAGAACCAATCATTAGGGTGTATGCTCCCTTCATTCTGTTTTGCATTAAGGCAAACCCTTCTCGAAGCATCTTGAATTCAAGACTTTTGGGTGACACAATAGCCATCACTTAGGAAATTTTCATTGTAGGGTTTAAGCAAAAAATCAATTTTTTTTATCATACAATTGTTACGAGCATGTGTCATTCCTCGAAAGGCAAGTCTGTCGATAAAAAAAAACATGCATATGCATTTTAACATGCATTCCCATAGTTTTCTGTTTATCATAGAATTGTTACAAGCATGTGTTACTCCTCGGAAGGCGACTTTGTCCAAAAAAAAACATGCATATGCATTTTAACATGCATTCCCATAGTTTTTGTTTATCATGTAATTGTTACGATCACGTGTCATTCCTCGAAGGGTGAATAAAAAAAAAGACAACATGCATATACATTTCAACATGCATTCCCACAGTTTTTGTTTATCATGCAATTGTTACTATCACGTGTCCCTCCTCGAAGGTCGAGTCCGTAAAAAAAAAAAGAAACATGCATATACATTTCAACATGCATTCTCATAGTTTTTGTTTAGCATGCAATTGTTACGACCATATGTCACTCCTTAAAGGGTGAGTTTGTAAAAAAAAAAACTGAAAAAACCAAAAAAAACATGCATATATATTTCAACATGCATTCCCACAGTTTTGAAATAGGGGTCCCTCAATCTATCATCCTCCGAAGGGTCAAGAGTCATTGGACATATGACATTGCTGAGAAGAACTGACACCGATACAAAGCCATCATTCATGTTTCTTCTGCAAGCCAACAACAGGGTTCTCTACTCTCTAGTGAAATCAGGTGGGACATATGCCCAGATATTATCTGCGAAGTGTTAATGCAATCATCAATAAAGATTATGGAAAGTTCGGGTTTACTTTGAAGGGGTGCGGGTAGTCCATTTACAAGTCTATTTTCAGAAAGCGAGCATCAGTCAAAGAACTTGTCATCCCATTTAAGTATCAATTAGTTTCGCTCTTGATCATGTGGAGTTCTTGCGGCACTATCAAATCAGGAAGTTTTATGCCGCCACGCACAGAAGA
Source organism: Salix caprea (assembly GCA_964035475.1). Taxonomy (NCBI): domain Eukaryota; kingdom Viridiplantae; phylum Streptophyta; class Magnoliopsida; order Malpighiales; family Salicaceae; genus Salix; species Salix caprea. Next base: position 10,341,941 of record OZ037746.1, read on the forward strand.
CCATGTTATTTTGCGCACAATTTTGTCTGTTAAAGCGAAGACAAATATCTTGAGTGAGAAGACATAATATGATACTGTTGAATTTGTTCCGGTGTCTGAGAATTCAAAGTATGTGCACTGCAAGATTACATTGCTCGAAGAAGCGAATTTGCCGCCAAAAGAGTCTTTTCATCGTATGACGAAATTTTTTATGATTTGCGCACTTTGGTGTTTTGACAAGAGTGCTTCCAAGCTTGATTCAATTTTTTATGTCCAATGAAGAGCGCGGTGGAGCACAAAAAAAAAATTGCCTTCTTTTTGTGACATAATCCAGATGAGAGAGATGAACAGTTGTAAGACTTTTTTGTAATCAAGTGTGAAAGTTAATAATCAAAAAGCAAGTCAAGTTTTGTAGAGGATGTTAGCATCGGCAGCGTCAGCAATATTTCATCATGAGCATAAGCAAGATCAATGGGTAGTGACAATACAGAAATGATTGTTTGAAAAGTCTGAGAAAAGTGTTGCATCGTCAGTAATTTTCTCATGGAATCTCATCGGCTATCACTTTGTTTTGGGGTTAAATCATCAGTTCATTGAATCATGTGTTTTCCTTGTCTTTTAGTTGTTTTGAAATCAAGAGATGTTTGATATTCTTATTTTTGACAACATATTTTGATCAAACTCCAACATGCAAAATTTAAAGTTTATCATTTTTGAAAATTAAAAGTATTTTGACTGCAGAATTGACCCATCTTTTGTTAAAAAAAACATGATGAGCAATACAAGATGACCGAACAATTTTTGAGCCCATACACCGAGTTTTTGAACCACATCATAAAACTAAGCTTTATGAGTATGCATATTGATGTGTAATGGATTCGGTAGTTATGGACCTGCAAATCATGACTCTCGCATGTCCAATCATTATATTGGACGAGGTCAAAATTTATCAGTTAAAACCAACTTTGCTTGAAATGACAAAAGGCCATCTTTGTTTATTTCCTTCACTATTCTTAAAATATGTTTCCCTTGTGAATCCCAATTTGAGCCTGATATTATATTTCTTTGAAAACACCCGACATGGATCACACCCTCACACTGGGGGCAAATACACTGGGGGCAAATAAGAGATTTGTAGTTTGAGGATACAGTGACAACATTAGAATCAGCAGAATGGGGGGATGTTAAGAACAAAAACCCAACATTGGAGAACAAACGAATTGAGATAGGACATGACAAAATCCAAGAGTCGATGCCAAGGACAAGTTTCAAAAAAAATTGAAAAAAAAAATTGAATAAAAAACAAGAGAATATTGAATTATACCATGTCCGTTGGTATCTGTGGGCAAACCTCATGTTGGAAGAAATGTTATTGAGATTATCGAGTCTTCAAGATATGTTATCCATCAAATGAAGATCTTGCAGAATTGTTTTGTTGGACTATATTGAGTGCAACAAGAGATGAAATAACATTAGATGATAAATGATGATTCCAGTTTTAGTATTCCCCTTTTAAGTTTGAAATTGTCAATGAAAGGAATGACATGGTTGTAGAGATTCTTAGAGCATTGGTTGATTGATAAAAAATCACGTTAAGATAATTGACATATTTTTATGTGGTCTCTTCTACAAAAACAACAAGAGAAAAAGAGTTGACTAGCAAATGGTGATACTTGGTCTTTGAAACCCTTAAACACCTTTTTAAGCCTATGAATATCCATTTCTTTTATAGCCATGAACCATAACCTCATTACATGCTTGTAAAAGTCCTTCTTGATCAAGCAAACAATTTTAACTAATAAGTGGCGCTCTCCAAATTTGCTAGAGTTTTTCCATAAGGGTTATAATTTCATGAAAAAGTTGCAAGTTGTTATGCATATTGATAAAGTAAGTACTGAAAAATGAGACAAATTTTTCAACTGAACCTCAAGTTCTTACTCAGCTCTAATTGTTTGAAAACCACAAATTATATCACTTCATCATGTACCATCAAAGGACATACCCCAAAATCTGAGATTAGAATCAAAACAAAAAAAAAACCCATAAAAAGACGATTTCAATCTCATAATGGTCAATTACTGTTTGCAAAAAAAAATATACAAGATAATTACAGGTTTGCATGCATTGAATATCGTGTATTGGATATTTGACCAAATGAATTTGATTTTCAACAAATGACATCTCTTTGATTTTATTTCAAGAATTAGACTTTGGATGCACATGATCTTTTAAATTGGTGATGTAATTTCAGAACAAAAGAATTACAAACAAAGAAGACAGTGACTGGATTTTGCAGAATCCTTGATATTGATAGTTCTTGATTGGAAAGCCCAACAGTCAAAGGGCACGGTGTGGATCTTGATAGGAATACAAAAAATTTCACATCAGCTTGGGGGCAAAGAAGCACAAGCAAATAATGATTTAGTGAAATTCATCAATGAGCACCAACAGATTCAACTCAAGGCAGAATTGCTTAGTAGAGAATGATGGCTTAAGAAGCTCCAACAACGTTTGAGACTAACATCGCATTTGAAGGGCACCTTCAAATTTCTGAAATATCGGCTTACTCGCAGATTTGTTTGTCTCCAAAGATATTGTTGCATGGGTGCATTTTGATAAATGTTGAAGAGTATGCACACCATAAAGGTTGATTGTGGGATAATCTATTTTAAAGTCCGTCGATTCAAGTTTCACTTCACTACTTGAAGTCCATCGACTCAAGATTCAGTTCACCGCATGAATATGGGAGACAGAAAGAACTCGTTAATGACAACATTGTAATTCTTTGCATGGACCAAGAAGAATTTGTTCAGAAGAAATTAAGTCTACAATGAAGAGTTTTAGATTGCATGACCGAACAGTTGCATCAATTCAAGGTGAAATTCATCGCATGAATGTGGGTGATGATAGCATTACATCTCCTCTCACGAGCTGAGAGAAATTTATTGTTGATAGCATGAAGCATGCACCAATGAGTTTTGGATGCATTTATGGATGCATTTATGGATGACTTGACAATTCCATGAAAGTTAATGATGACATATGCTGTAATAAATACAATTCAATTGATGAAAACTCCATGACTGATCGACAACCAAAGATGAGGTCAGCATTAGCAAGCCTTGCAATGATTGTTAGCAGAACATACACAAACCAAAGAGTTGTTATTGAGAGAATCCAAGAAAGTTGATGACTTGTTACACTCTTTCACGATGAATCAAGCAACACTACACTTGGAGACAAGGTCAGACTTGATAAACAATGAGAGCAGAGATCATCGCAGATAGCCTAGAATAAGCAATGCGCTTAAGATTGGGTGAATGAATGACAACAAAGCTTTGGAGACTAGGCAAAGGCATTCTATGACAATGGAGCATTAGAGAAAGGGGACCTATATTTCTCAAGTAAGTATACATGCATCATCATGCATTGCATCCCCATCTTCACCATCTTTCATCCGGGTAGGTCACCCGTTATAATGAGACCCTCACCTCCATCTTCCATCCGGGTAAGTCACCTGTCATAATGAGACCCGGGTGGGTCACCCGTCACTATCGAGACTCTACTAACCCGGGCAAGTCACCCGTCATAACGAGACCCGGGTGGGTCACCCGTCACTATCGAGACTCTACTAACCCGGGCAGGTCACCCGTCATAACGAGACCCGGGTGGGTCACCCGTCACTATCAAGACTCTACTAACCTGGGCAGGTCACCCGTCATGATGAGACCCAGGTGGGTCACCCGTCACTATCGCGACTCTACTAACCCGGGTAGGTCACCGGTCATAATGAGACCCGGGTAGGTCACCTGTCATTATCGAGACCCTATCTAACCCAGGTAGGTCACCCGTCATAATGAGATCCAGGTAGGTCACCCGTCATAATGAGACCAGGGTAGGTCACCCGTCACCATTGAGACCCCATCTAATCCGGATAGGTCACCCGTCATAATGAGACCCGGGTAGGTCACCCGTCACCATTGAGACCCCATCTAACCCGGGTAGGTCACTTGTCATAATGAGACCCGGGTAGGTCACCCGTCACCATTGAGACCCTCCTAACTATTCTTTCATCCGGGTAGGTCACCCGTCACAATGAGACTATCTCCACCATTCTATTTTTCTTTACAATACTTACTATTTAAAATCTTTTACAAGACTTTAATCGTACGCATTGTAAAGAGAGGGCATCTGTTGCTACCCAAATTTTGACCTACTTATTTTTAGGTTTCAGAAGAAAAAGAAAAAATAGAAAAAAGACAAAAATCCAAAAATATCTTGTTACAGGGGTAAAATTGAATAAATTGAGAATTTAACAGTCAATGCAGGGTCAAATCACACAAATTAGAAATCATGGACCAAATTGAAAGAAGCGCGCGAGCTGAGGGCTGATTTTTAATTTTGCCTCTGAAAACCTCTATAAATAGAGAGGTATCAGCCACAATTGAATGGACCAAAAAAAATATACCCTCACTCACACCCAAAACCCTAAAATCACAAAAACCCTAATTTTTCTCTCTTTTGGGTTGCAGCCGCCGCCCACCTCTTGGCAACAGCTGCAGCCCCTCCCATTTCTCTTCCCGTCTCACTCTCTCCTCCGCCCAGCTCACCTTAACCATTACAGCCTCTCCCTCCTTTTCTCTTCTTGCTTGCGCCACAGTCAGCCCTAAATCCTCACTCTCCTTCCCCTCCAGCGCCACAGCAACAGCCCCTTTTTCAGCCGTCCCTTTTTCCTCTCCTTCTCAACTGCATCCCCCTCTCCCACATTCTCACTCTTTCATTTCTCCCGGCCAAGCCCTCAGTAGGCCTCCCTGCGTCTCCACACATGTGACCAACTAGTCGTCCCGTGAAGAAGAAGGAGAAGAACAGATCTGAGATTTTTGAGAAGAGAAGAACGATCGCCGAGAACAGAACCGAGATTTGAAGAGAACCAAACCATTGGTATTTTTGTGCCTTTGTGTTGTGTTTGTGTGTTTTCTTTACTTTTGTTTGCAGGTCATTGTGGATACCCTCGTCGGCGAGAAAAAGAAGAGGAAAGCAGCAGAAGAAGAGGAAAGCAGAAGAAGAAGAAGAAGAAGAAGACCGAGAGGAACCCAGCTGCCCTGTTTGTGTCTGTTTGTGTGTTTTATGTTGCTTTGCAGGTCACCGGAAGGCCATCTCTGGCGAGAGAGAAAGGAAAGAAGAAGATCTGCGCACCCCTGCTGTGCACCTTCACCGGCGGCGGCGGCGCGTGGGCAGACGTGCCGCCAATCCTCCTCCTGCTGCCATTGTTCCAGCACTGTCCTGAACTGCCCCTGAGATCTTTTATTTGTAAAATATGACAAGAAAAAAAAGTAAAAAAGATTATGTGTGTGTGAGTTGTATTTTATTTGAAAAATGTAATGAAAAAGAAATAAAAAAGAGAATGTGTGTGTGTGTGTATTGTGTTTCATTTTTATGTTGTTTTGTTAAGAAAAAAAGAATATAAAATGAAATAAAAAAATGTGTTTCTTTGCATACGGCCACTACACTAGCATATTTTAAAAAGTCTTTTTCTTTCAAAAAAAAATATATATTATCTTGGAGTTTGAAGAGAAAATGTGTTTTAGCATGGATTTTACAAAGAAAAATCATTTCTTGCATTTTGAGATTTTACAACATATTTGTAAAAATTCAAAGGGTATTGGCCAATATTTCAAAAATATAAAAATCTTATTTTTTGGGAATTTATTATTCACTGTCGGTATTCGGATAAATAAATCTTAAGGGGTTAGTATCCAAAATATTCGACGGGGATAGTATGCTATTATTCACTGTTCGGTGTTTGGATAAATAAATCCTAAGTGGTCAATATTCAAAATATTCGGCGGGGATAGTATGCTATTATTCACTGTTCGGTGTTTGGATAAATAAATTCTAAAGGGTTAATATCCAAAATATTCGGCGGGGATGATAATAATCAATAAAATTCACAGGATTATTCTAAGCGGTGATCGATTTCTTTTTCAATCAAAACATTTATGACTTATTGAAGCATTCAAAATCACATCGAAATAGACAATGCAGCTTACCTTAGGTAAGGCGTACTAGGGGTGCTAATACCTTCCCTTTACGCAACCAGTCCCCTACCCTTGAATCTCTGACCAGACCAGTGCAACCGGGTGTTCCTAGCGACCCTCAACAGCCAGGTGGCAACTCCTTCTCAACTCCATTGCGAGAGCCAGGATCCCTCCCGGGACGCCGCGCGGCGACGTGCGACAATGGTGATGGGCAGAGGGAGTGTTAGGATGGAAGTAGAGGGTGCAATACAAGTAATTACTCAAGTATATTACATACTTAAGTTGAAAACAATCTATTTTGTATTGGGCAATTGCAAGAGAAAGGATTAGCCATACTAATACAAAATGACATGTGTACACTGTCACGAGATTTGATTATGTATCAATTACGGATTTGATTTTGTATTAATTAGGGAAATGATTTCCCTTTATTAAGGTTGTAAATACTTTGATTATTAGCTTGTATAGAATGTATTCTGATCTATATATTACAAAGAAACCCAAATGTAAAGGGCATTCAAACCAATTTTGTCATGGTATCAGAGCTTCTACTGATTTGTGAATCATCGTGTGTAACATGAATTTTTCTTTCTTTCTTCATCTGTGTCAATAATTTTGTGTTGGTTCTTTGGTGTTGGCTGTTACCGTACTATTTTGTGATTTTTATGGAGATCAATGATTTTTCTGTCATGGTTTTCTGTAGTGGTTGTGTGTTTGTGTCTTCTGGTTTGTTAAGTTATGGTGTGGTTTTCATTTGTGACTGGGTTGTCGTGAGCATATTGATGCTCTTTGCGGTGTCCAGAAGTCCAATGGTGGTTGGAAAGGTGGTCGGCATTTTAAGCATCGTTGCCGCCATTCATGCCTATTCTGTTTCATGAAAAATTGTTGAAGATGAAGTCTCGCACGACACTGTTTCTGTCATTTTTTTCTCTGACTGAAATGAAAGAATTTTTTCATGGACTTCTAATTATTTCTGTTATGGGCTCTATTTTTGGGCTTTATGTTTGGACTTTGTTATGCTCCGTGGGCTTCTATTCTATTCTATTGCGGGCTTTCATTTCTAGGCTATGTTGTGGGCCTCTATTCTGGGGGGCTCTCTTTTGTTGTATTGTGGGCTTCTATTCCGTGGGCTTTCATTTTTGCAGCCTCTCTCTAGTGTTTCTGCGCCTGATCTTTTTCGGCTTTATTAGCTGGGTCAATAGTATTAATCAAATTAATTTTTTTGGGTTGATTTTCTGGAATTTGCATCATGTCTATGGAAAAAATATCATTCGTTTTGCTAGAAAGAATTTTTCTACGTGGGAATTCCAATTTAAAATGTTCTTGAAAGGGAAAGAATTATTCAAATATATTGATAGTTCTACTCAAATTCCCACTAATGAAAAGGAATTTGCCCAATGGGAGGTCTAGGATGTTAAGGTGATTTCTTGGTTATTGGAAATGATTGAGCCCCATCTTGTTACCGATCTTCGGTGCTTTACTACGGCTCAAGCTATGTGGGTCTATCTGCATTGCGTTTATCATTAAGATCACAATGGTCAGAAATTTCAATTGAAGTTGGAAATTAGCAATTACACTCTAGGTAACTTGACCATGGAGCAATTTTATTATGGTTTTATTAATATCTGGAGTGAGTATTTTGCTATTGTTCATGCTAAGATTTCAACTGCGTCTCTCGCAACTCTTCAAGCGGTTCATGCTTAGAGTCAACACGATCAATTTTTTATGAAGTTTCGCCCTGAATTTGAGCATCTTCGAGCCGGTTTATTGAATCACAATTTGGTTCCTTCCTTGGATATCTATTTGGGGGATTTATGGCGTGAGGAACAATGGTTATCCACTCGGATGGGTATGACTCCTAAAAAGGTTTTTTCTAAGGCTTTGAGTGTAGCCTATGCAGCACAAGGGAGAGGGACACACAAGTTGCAATGTTTCAGTTGCAAGGAGCTTGGTCACATTGTTCACCACTGTCTAAGAAAGTTTGCAACTACTACAAAAAAATTGGGCCATTTAATCAAGGACTATCACGTGTGACCTTAGAATTGCCCATCTCAAGCTTTTCAAGCTATTGTCTATGTCTCGTCACTTGCACTCCCCACTATAAGCTTTGATTCATTTGTTCTCACACCAATTATGGTTCAACATATGATTGTGACAGCTTTTACGATTTTAGGTCTACAAGGTACAACTCCTTCCTCCACTTCTTCTTGGATTATTGATTTAGGTGCTTTTAATCATATGACTATTAGTACGACGACTCTCCATGATGTTCATGAGTATGATGACACGCAATCTATTCAAATTGTTGATGGCACTATACTTCCTATTACTGTTGTTGGTAATTTGGGTTCTTTATTTAAAGATGTTTTTGTCTCTCCCAAATTATCTAACGGCTTAATTTCTGTTGAACAATTGGTGGATAATAATTGTGATGTTCATTTCTCTTGTGGTGGTTGTATTGTGCGGGAACCAGTATCGAGATGGTGATCGTGAAGGGGCCTAAAGTTGGACGCCTTTTTACTATATACTTTTCTATTCCTAATGTTGTTTCTTTTTCTTACACCACAACTGCCAATAATAATGAAGTATGACATAAGAAATTGGGTCATCCTAATTCTATTGTCTTAACTCATCTTTTGAAACATGGTTTTTTGGGCATACCTTCTTAGTATAAATCCTTTCATACTTTTTGATGTCTTTGTTTTGTCAATCTACTACCCACTGAACATCACAACTTGTTGCCTAGTTTGTCACATGTGCTTTTATGGGATATATCTCTACTCAAGAAGGATTTGTTTGTTATGATGCTCATGTAAACAAATTCTGGATCTCTTGGAATGTTATTTTCTTTGAAAATTAATATTTCTTTCAATCTCAGATTATTTTTATCTTCCTATTGCTCCTCTTCCCGCTTTTGATGATGCACCTTCTTCTATTAAGCGATTTAAACCAGGTATAGTGTATCCAAGATATCATCCTTCAGCGCCTCTTCCAAACACTACTTCGTCACCTAATTCTACACTTCCTGTACCTCAACAATCAACCTAGGTTCCACATTCACCAGATAGGTATGGTTTTTCTCTTACCTCGCTTACTGTCACTCTAGATATTTTTTATGTTCTTTCCTCTTATACTCAGACAACCACTTAAGCATGTTGGCAGCAGGCCATGCAAGAAGAAATCCAAGCTCTTCAAGATAATCACACATGGGATCTTGTGACTTGTACTTTTGGTGTCAAACCTATTGGATGTAAATGGGTATACTCTATCAAGTTTAGGTTTGATGGATCATTGGACCAATATAAGGCTCGTCTCGTGGCTCTTGAGAACCGACAGGAATATGGTATTGATTATGAAAAGACATTTGCACTTCTTGCTAAAATGACTACTGTACAAACTATATTGGCACTTGCTACGTCACAAGAGTGGTCTCTTAAACAGATGGATGTGAAGAATGCATTTTTACATGGGGATTTGAAGGAGGAAATTTATGTCTCCACCTCCGGGCATGTTTAAAACACCTTCCTCCGAGGTTTGTCGGCTACGTAGATCTTTGTATGGTTTGAAACAGGCTCCGTGGGCATGTTTTGATAAGTCTCACTCTATTTTGCTTACTTTTCACTTTAATCAGAGTCAGTTTGATTCATCTCTATTTATTCGCAAGACATATGCTGGAATTGTCTTGCTTTTGGTATATGTTGATAATAATGTGATTACCGACCTTGATACTGCGTTACTTACACAATTACAACAACATATCAAAGCCTCATTTCACATGAAAGATCTAGGTCCATTGCAGTACTTTCTTGGCCTTGAGGTTCAGATTACCCTGATTGGCACATTGTTACATCAACACAAATACATAGCAGAAATAATTTCATTAGCTGGTCTCTAATTGGGTAATTATATTCTTACTCCCTTAAAGGTCAATCTTAAGCTTAGTTAGGAGGAAGGCGAGCTCCTATCCAATCCATCCTTGTATCGGCAGTTAGTTGGGAGTTTGAATTATTTGACGATTACTTATCTTGACTTTTCATTTGTTGTGCAACAGGTCAGTCAATTTATGCAGACCCCTCAACACCTTCACCTTGTTGTTTTCCGTCATATTATTCAAAATCTGAAAGGCACCTCTCCATGCGGTTTGTTCTTTCCTAAAGAATCTTTCTTGTCGTTGGTAGGATATAATGATGCTGACAGGGCCAAATGTGCAGATATTCGTCGCTTAGTTACTGGTTGGTGCATGTATTTGGGTAATACACTCATTTCTTGGAAAAGTAAGAAGTAGTATGGAGTTTCCAAATCCTCCACGGAGTTTGAATATCGTGTTATGTCTTTCGCTTGCTCTAACATTCACATGGCTTTGTGGGTTATTGCGTGAACTTGGTTTTCCTCAACTTCATTCCTCTCTTTTTCATGCTGATAATATTAGTGTTATTCAGATTGTTGTTAGTCCTGTATTTCATGAGCGTGCAAAACATATTGAGGTTGATTGTCATTCCATACGTGAATCCTTTGACCAACATGTAATTACACTTCCTCACATTTTTATCGAATATCAAACTGTGTACATTTTCACTAAAGCTCTTTCTCGGCACCGACATCAATTCTTAGTTGACAAATTGATACTTTTTCATTTACCAACATCAATTTGAAGGGGGTGTCACGAGATTTGATTATGTATCAGTTACATATTTAATTTTGATTAATTAGGGAATTGATTTTCCTTTATTAGGGTTGTAGTATCTTTATTTCTTACCTTGTATAAAATGTATTCTGATCTATATAATACAAAGAAACCTAAATGTAAAGGGCATTCAGACCAATTTTGTCATAAACTATTTCATCCATCTAGGGGCCTCGTTATGAAAAGCAAAATGTCTACAAACAGAATGTTTGTGTTGCTAGCCTCTGTTAACTCCATAGAACATGCATGCTTTAAAACTATCACTGAAGATGAATCATATTTATGGCATTGTCGACTAGGCAACTTGAGCTATAAGGGGCTGAGAACCCTACACACTAAGAAAATGGTGAAGGGTTTGCCTCTTCTAAAGGGTCCAACAAGAGTATTTTGAGGGTATTTAATGGGAAAATAGCTTAGGGATTGTTTTCTCAAGCAAAGTCAATGGAGAACATCTAATAGATTGCAATTAATACATGTTGATATATGTGGAAAGAAGTATTTGATTACTTTCATTGATGACCTCACAAGAAAGACTGAGGTGTTCTTCTTGACTAAAAAGTCAGAAGCCTTGACCATATTCAAGAATTTCAAAAGGCTAGTATAGAAAGAGACTGCGAGAAATATTTGTTGTTTAAGAATAGATAGAGGTGGAGAATTCACTTCTGAAAGTTTTAATGAGTTTTGTAAAACTAATGGAATAAGTAGACAATTCACAGTTGTGTACATCCCATAATAAAATGGGGTTACAGAGAGGAAAAACAGAACCATCATGAACTTGGCTAGAAGTATGATGATTGAGAAACAGGTTCCAAAAGAATTTTTGCTAGAGGATGTTAATTGGGCAGTACACTTGATGAATCGAAGTCCTACCATTGTAGTAAAAGATAAGACTCTAGAAGAAGCTTGGAGTAATCTCAAACTATCTGTGAAACACTTTAAGGTATTTGGGTGTGTGGATATGTACAGAATCCTAATCAGAAAAGAGAAAAACTGGATGGAAAAAGTATCAAATGTGTGCAATTGAGAATTTGCAGTGGGTCAAAGGCCTATAAAATGTATAATTCAGTCACTAAGAAGGTTGTGGTGAGTGGAGATGTAGTGTTTGTAGAACATGAGAATTGCAAAATGATGCAAGGAGGAATTAGATGTCAAGGAGAGTGTACTAAAATATGGTGGCAATGAAGACAAAGAAACTAGTGAAGAAACTAGTGAAGGAGTAGAAGTTGATAATGGTGAAGGAGTAGTAAATGGTTAATTATATGTAACTAAAGACAATAATGAAACCTCACTTGGGGGTTGAAATGAGAGAAATACCTCAGCATCAGACATACCTTAAGGAAAAATTTGTAGAAAACCAGCATGAATGAGTGACCATGTAATAGAAGAAGGACTGTCTGAAGACGATGAGGTGCAAAATTTGGTTTTGTTTACTGAAACAGGAGATCCAAGCACATATAAAAAAGCAATAAAGAGTTCAAAATGGAAAAAAGTTATGGAATATGAAATCCAATCTATAGATAGAAACAAAACTCGGGACGTAACAAAATGGATATATAAAATAAAATTGAACGAAAGGGGAGAGGTACATAAGTACAAGGCCAGATTGGTTGCTTTGGGATATGCATATAAACATGAGATTGATTATACTGAGGTGTTTGCTCCTATGGTAAGATGGGATACGATTCGAATGATTTTGGCACTAACAACCCTACATAGCTAATATGTATATCAATTAGATATAAAAGTGCATTTTTACATGGTGAATTAGAAGAACATGTCTATATAGAACAACTTAAAAGGTATGTGCAGAGAGGAGAAGAAGAAAAGGTACTCAAACTGAGAAAAGCTTTGTATGCCTTAAAATAAGGCCCACAAGCTTGGTATAGCAGAATAGAAGCTTACTTCCTCAAGGAGGGTTTTGTGAAATGTCCAAGTGAACATACTTTGTTCACTAAAACCAAGGAAGAAGGAAAGTTACTGATTGTGAGCATTTATGTAGAAGATTTGATATTCACAAGCAATGACAAAGTAATTTTTGATGAATTCAAGATCTCAATGCAGAATGAATTTGATATAACAGACCTAGGAATGATGGAGTTCTTCTTAGGAGTGGAAGTGTTTCAAAATGATGAAGGTATTTACATTCATCAAAAGAAATATGCTTAAGAAATACTGCAGAAATTTGGAATGGAAAATAGCAATGCTACAAAAACTCCTATGGTGTCAGGGTTCAAGCTAACTAAGGATGAAAAGGGAACAAAAGTTAATACTACTAAATATAAGCAGATGGTTCGGAGTCTAATATACCTAACTGCCTCTAAACTTGACTTGATGTATGTAATGAGTTTAATGAGTAGATATATGGAGAAGCCTACTGAATTATATATGATGACAGTAAAGAGGATCTTACGGTATCTTAAAGGTACATCAAACTTGGGAATTTGCTACAAAAAGGAAGGAGGAACTGATAAAGTTATGGCCTATTCTGATAGTGATTATGCAGGTGACTTGGATGATAGAAGAAACACTTTAGGATATGTGCTTGTAATGAGCTCTAGAGCTGTCTCGGTGTTCAAAGAAACAAGCAGTTGTTACTTTGCCAACAACAAAAGCTAAATTCAGAACAATTGCAATGTGTGCTTGTCAAGCTATATGGGTGCAAAGGATCCTTAATCATCTCAACTTTAATCAGGAAGGGTATGCGATCTATTGTGACAATTGCTCCACAATTAAACTCTCTAAGAATCCAGTTATGCATGAGAAGAGTAAACACATAGTTGTTAAATATCACTACCTTTGAGACTTGTCAAAGAATGTTGTGGTGGAGCTCAAGTATATAGCTCACAGGAACAACTTGTTGACATTATAACTAAGCCACTGAAACTTGATGCATTTGTGAAGCTTAGGGAACGACTTGGTGTGTGTGAGATACCATCTGAATAAACTGATTACAATAAGTAATTCAGTTGAAGGGAGGATTTGTTGAGTCTTTGAATAGTTTGTTAGGATTTCTATTGTTAGAAGTATCAATTAGTTAGTAGTTTGTTGATTTCAATTAATTATTTGTTAGGAATTAGTTAATAGATGATGGATCTTGTACAAAAGACTATAAATGGGTTTTAGGTCTCTGATAAAAGTTAGTTTTTCATTTTTCTGTAATTGAGAGAGTGAAACTCTGTGAATTGCGAATTCAACAATAATTGAATTCAACAGATTGCACAATATTTACCCCACATGTTTTAAATTTTTAAGTAATTAAATTTAATAAATATTTTATTTATCAACTCATGTATATATATTTTTAATTTATTTTATTATTTGTAAATACAATCTTTTAGTTTATCTATTAAAAGAATTTTACAATAACCTAAAACATAATATATATATATATATATATATATATATATATATATATATATATATATATAAAATGCGTCGAGGTTTCAATGTTTACGTTCACTGTAAAATTAAATAGTGAAATTACTAATTTACCTCTAGAACCGCTAAAATTAACCCTCGATGCCAGGGGTGCTCTGGTCTTTTCAACATGTATTGCATAATGCAACTACCTATTAACCCTGGAAGTTGACAAAACGATAAAGGATAACGCAGAGTATTTTAGATTTTTTACATATTTGTGCATAATGAAATTACTTTCATACCCTCTGACAAAGACAAAAAGGAAGCTTATTCTTTATTTTTTATTTTGGCACTTATTCTTTTAATTTTTTATTTGGTATTAATTCCTTAAGTTTTTTTTGTCCTTCTTGGACAATGTTTATTTTTTGTCCATATTTAATGCATTTATGCTTTCAGTTTTTATTTTTTATTTTTGTTATTTTATTTTTTATCAGAGTTTTATTTTTATTCGATTTAGTTCTGAAATTTTAATTTATGTTGGTTACACTGCATTTTGTTTTTAAAAATCCCTGTATTGTTTTTCAGTCCCAAGGTTTTGATTTGTTTCAGTTTTGTCATTCAATTGAAATTAATTATATATTTTGTTTTTTTATTTTGGTACTTATTTTTTTTATTTTTTTATTTAGTATTTATTTCTTTGTTTTTTTTTTTCTGTCCTTCTTGAACAATGTTTATTTTTTTCCTTATTTATTCATTTATGCTTTTAGTTTTTGTTTTTAATTTTTATCATTTTATTTTTTATTGGTTTTATTTTTATTCAGTTCAGTTCTAAAATTACAATTTATGTTGGTAATTTCTTTTTCCCTTTGCTAGTTTTTTTTAGTGTTTTCTGTTATTTTTATTTGTTTTTCTAATCATATGATTTTTTATGCTCATAATATTTATTTTAGTTTGTTTTTGCTGTTGTTTTTGTTTGCTCTTTTTTAAAAGTTTTTTTTTTATCTTTTGAGATAATTTTATGGTTTCATTGTTTGCGCAAAAAAATGATAATTTTAGTGATTGTTTGTTTTATTGTTTTCTTGATTGCTTTTCTGTAAAAATATTTTTTTATTTTATTTTTCAGGATAATTTAATGATTCTAATTATTTTGACAGTAATGGTGATAGTAATTTTAGCTATTATAGTCATGATACTGATGAATTTTTAATGATGTTTTCTTCTTTTTATAAATAGAAAATCAATGATTTATTTTTGTTATTTAGTTATCGTAGGTGTTTCTACAATTTATATTTTATTATTATATTTAATTTAAATTAGATTACGAAATGAAGTAATTCTAATACAATGAATTCAATGATTTATGTATCCGAATATTCTTGATTTTTTAATGACGATATTAATTTTACGCTAGTAATTTTGTTGAAACCTGTTAACCAAATAAATTTATATCGATTTAAAAAACATATATATTATTAAAAAGTGGTGCTCTATAGAAATTCTGTACAAACTGATTATTTTGCCTAAATTTATAGTATAATAAAAAAATATCATAATTTTTGTATTGAAAAAAATAAGATATGGTGATGCGGAACACGAAGAACAATATGAAATAAACAATAAAAAGAAAGAAGCTTAGAGGGAAGAGAGAAGCTTTGAAAGAAAAGAAGAAGCTAAAGAAGAGAGAAAAGGAGATTGGAGATTTGCAAAGTCTGTATTTTTATCAATATTCATCAAAAGTGTCTTCTCAAATGAATAAAGGACATATAAATAGTAAACCCTAAACATCCACTATTGGGCTCGGCCCATCAAATCCAAATGTTCAACATAACATAAATAAATAAAATAAATAACAATGATATGGGCCCAAATGGGCTTAGTCTCCCCACCAAAGCGTGACAGGCTGGGCCATCCTACGTCGTCTTCGTCCATATACTCGAGTAATTTGCGGTGTGGGTCTGGTGTCCCCACCAACTCTCCCGGGGTTGGAAAAACTCGACCCCGTCGAGTGTAACTCTGGCCGACTCTGATAGTACTCCCAAAGATCTGGATCAAGCTGCTGTAAAGTGTCTTTAGTGATCCAAGAGTTATCTGAATCAGGTCGGCCCACCCAGTGAACTAGAAATCGTTGAACCTCACCGTCCCTGTTAAAAACAACTTGTTCATCCAGAATAGCATCAATATTATCCTTTTGTGCGGAAGTCAAGGTGGGAGGGATAAAGGTTTCAATAGGGTCATCAGGGGAAGAGTTAAGTGGTATTTCAAATGGATCATTTGGGATAGGAAGTGGTTTATGGTATACAACTAGATCCTCAATATTAAATGTAGAGCTAATGCTAAAATCATGTGGTAAATCTAGAACATAAGCATTTGAACCAACCCGTTTTAGCACTTTGAAGGGCCCGGCACTACGTGCCTGCAATTTTCGATTAGCTCCAGAAGGAAATCGCTCTGGTCTAATCCGTATCATAACATAGTCTCCCACATTAAACTCATTATGCCGCTTATGTAAATCAGCTCTAAGTTTATATTGCGCATTACTTGCATGAATTTGTTTAGCGATCTCAATATGCAAATCCTAAATTCTACGTGCAAAAGACTCGGCTGACTCGGACACTCTAGCATGAACGGACATGGGAGAGAAGGTCTAGGGGTTTCCTAGGCTTGTAACCATGTACAACTTCAAAAGGACTCATTCCTATGGACCTATTGACAAAGCTATTATAGGCAAACTGGGCCGTACCAGATCCCAATTCCTATTATGATCACTCACTAGACACCTTAAAAGGTTGTCTAAACTCCTGTTAACCACCTCAGTTTGACCATCCGTTTGGGGATGGTAAGCAGTGGAAAATTTCAATTTGGTTCCAACCATATGCCAAAGGGTTTTCCAAAAATAACTTGTGAATCTAACATCCCTATCTGAAACTATGATTTGGGGAAGACCATACAACTTGACAATCTCATCAAAATAGAGTTTTGCAACTCTGGAAGCATCTGTGGTCTTAGTACAAGGAATAAAATGTGCCATCTTAGAGTTGCGATCAACAACCACGAAAATAGAATCATGTTTCTTTGTCGTACGTGGAAGTCCAAGAACAAAATCCATACTAACATCGTGCCAAGGGCAAGTAGGAACGGGCAACGGGGTGTAAAGACTAGTATTTTGTTTCCTATGCTTTGCCAGTTGTCAAGTTCGACACTGACTTACCAATTTTGCGACATCTCTTTTCAAACTAGACCAAAAAAATTGACACTCCACCTCTTCAATGGTTTTATTCCTTTCAAAATGTCCCGAGAGACCTCCAGCATGAGTCTCCCATATCAAAAAGTCACGCACGGATGTGTTTGGGATACACAGCTTGTTATCCCGAAACAAGTATCCGTCTTGGAGGTGATACCCATTTATAGCACGGTGACTCTCATCCTTTAATGTCAAGTATATATTTCCAAATTCTGAGCAAGATTCATACTCCTCTTTGAGTCTCTCAAATCCTGTGACTTCCACACTCATTACAGACAACAATGTTACCCGACAACTCAAAGCATCTGCAGCTTTATTTTCTATTCTAGATTTATGTTTCAAAACAAATGAGTATGCTTGCAAATATTCAACCTAATGACCATGCCTGTGATTTAGTTTCTTTTGGGAGTTCAGATAGCGGAGGGCCTCATGGTCGGAGTAAAGAACAAACTCCTATGGTAACAAGTAATGGCGCCAATAGCGCAAGGCCTGAACCACCACATAAAACTCTTTATCATAAGTTGAGTACTTTTGTTTGGCCTCATTAAGTTTCTCACTGAAATAGGCTACAGGGTGACGTTCCTGACTAAGTACTCCACCTATACCTACTCCTGAAGCATCACATTCTACTTCAAACACCTTAGTAAAATCAGGTAGTCTCATTACCGGGGCGTCCGTCATCTTCTTCTTAACCTCCTCAAATGCCCTATTAGCTCCTTTACTCCACTGAAATTCACCTTGTTTCAAACAATCTGTAATAGGTGACATGATGGTGCTAAATCCCTTGATAAAACGACGATAGAAAGTCGCAAGCCCATGAAAACTACAAACCTCATGAATGGTCTTAGGCTCAGGCCAGTCTACTATTGCTTGGACTTTTTTGGGGTTAGCAGAAACTCCTTTCCATGACACTATAAACCCTAAAAAGATCACTTGATCTATGAAGAAGGAACACTTTTTGACATTTGCAAACAAACTCGCCTTTCTTAGGGTAATACAAACTTGAGTAAGGTGATCAAAATGCTCTTCCCTGGTTTTGCTATAAATAAGAATATCATCAAAATACACTACCAAGAACTTTCCCATAAATGGCCGAAGCACTTGTGTCATTACTCTCATAAAAGTGCTTGGTGCGTTGGAAAGGCCAAAAGGCATGACAAGCCATTCATATAAACCATCCTTAGTCTTAAATGCCGTCTTCCACTCATCTCCCGGACGGATCCTAATCTGATGATATCCACTCTTCAAGTCAATCTTAGAGAAAATCCGGGCTCCTGCCATCATATCTAGCATGTCATCTAATCGAGGAATTGGAAAACGATACTTGACCGTAATCCTATTGATAGCTCGACTATCTACACACATTCTCCATGACCCATCTTTCTTCGGTGTTAACAATGCAGGTACTGCACAAGGACTCAAACTCTCTCGAATAAATCCCTTTTGTAACAACTCACATACTTGCCTTTGCAATTCAGCATGTTCACTTGGGTTCATCCTATAGTGAGGCAAGTTTGGTAACGTGGCACCAGGGACAAAGTCTATGGCGTGTTGAATATCACGCAAGGGGGGTAAAGTATCAGGTAGGTCAGAAGGGAAAACATCTAGAAATTCTCTCAATACTTCCTTTACCTCTTCAGGTGGCTCTTCTAAAAAGTCTTCTATAATCTCCTTAGCCACTACAGCAAACACAACAGACTCCTCACAAATTTCCTTATCAAATTCCCTAGGACTTATTATGTTAAGCCCTCCCTTTTTCACTGCACTTTTCTTTTGGCTAATATCATTAGACCTTGGAGTTAATCCAATGAGTTGGATTTTCTTACCTTGAAAATAAAATGAGCAAGAATTCGATCGCCCAAAGATTGTAACATCCAAATCATACAACCAAGGCCTACCCAAAATGACGTGCCCTACATCCATGAGAATGACATCACACCAAATTTCATCATGATAGTCCAAGATCTTAATGGGAAAAACGCATCTCTCTTTGACTGCTATTGATGTATCATTAACCCATGACACACTATAGGGTTTAGGGTGTGGAACAGATTTTAAGCCTAAACGGGATACACTACCCGAGGAAATTGCATTAATGCAACTACCGCTGTCTATGATAATCTTACACCCTTTGTCTCCACACTTAATGTAAGTGTAAAAAATAACAGACCTTCTCCAATCCTCAGTCCCTTTAGGTTGTGTTAAAGCACATCTAACAACGCTTAACCTGATTGTCTCCCGTTGAAGGGATATAGACCTAACACATCCTAGCAAGTTGGACTCACCCTCCTCATCATTTAAGTCTTGAAAATCTTCGGGATTGGGTTCATAAATCTCATCATCACAATTATCTTCTTCACCCATATCTTCTTGCCCCTTGATAAATAGAGTCCTATTAGGGCAACTAGAGGAAACATGACCGAAACCCTGACACTTAAAACACTGAATTCTTGAGGTTATCTTAGGTGCTTCATGAAAAATACCATTACCCTTGTCGTCTCTAGGTATCTGGGAAACCAAAGAATTGGGTTTACGAGATGGGGCACCTAATATTGAGTTATTACTTCCCGGTTGAGATCTAGAAGGGATACTACGAGTGTCCTGATGTCTCGTCCATTGGCTTTTTGTGACCAATTCATAATTTTGTACCAAGGTATAGGCCTCATCAAGGGTGGAAACACCTCTAAGCACAACCTCCCTTCTAAGGTCATCATTTAAGCCTTTTCGAAATCTACTTAGGGTCATTACTTCATCCTCCCTAATTGCACACCTCATTCTATACTCATCAAATTGTGCCACATATTCATTGGCAGACTTGCCTCCTTGCCTCAAGTTATTCCACTGATCCAAAAGATTTCCTCTATACAAACGAGGCAAGTACTTCTCTTCTAACTTAGCTTTCATTTCAACCCAATCAGTAATAGGGGGTTGACCTCTCCTAATCAAAGATTCCTCTACACTTTCCCAATAGAGCTGAGCAGTTCCTCTAAGTTTCATCTTTGCAAATCTTACCCTCCTATTCTCAGATAAATTATACCAGCCAAAGAATTGATCCATGTCACGGAGCCATCTATCAAAGATCCACGGGTCAAGTTGACCCTCAAAAGTTGGGGCTTCTACCTTAATATGCCTCATGACTTGCTCATCAGGTTCATCGTAATCGCGATAACCTTGATTACGATTGTATTGACGGTTCCTAGGGTGAACTGGTCTTTAACGGTGATCATAGAAATGTTCACTATCATTAGGATCATCAAAGTCATGATGACCCTGGTGTTGATTATGGTGGCGGTTCCGACGAGGAACTGGTCTTTGAGGATTCCTATGATTGTCATTAGAATGTTCACTCTCACTAGACTGTCTTACTTGCAAAGTTTCAATGGACTCCATCCTTCCAGAAAGATCATTAATTTGATTGGACATGTTACTCACTTCCGCTCGCATAAGATGTAATTGTTCTTGAATATCTCTAAGAGCATCACTAGAGTTCAGATCCATGGTAGCTATGACTTCTAGATTGTGTACTAGACGACCACTACGTAAATGCATGCAAAACTAGTCCTAAAACTAAGATCACAAATAATTCTTGCAAGTAAAACACAAAATAAAATTATAGCTAATTTTTTTTTTATTATTATTATTGTTTTGTTGGAGACTAAGTAATAACAAATTAAACCAGGAAAATTCGCAAGCACGCAATGTAAGTCCTCTAAATGCACACAAGTAATTCAAACAAAATGTTTTAGTTTTACCACAAATTTAACCAAGCTCCACAATTAATAAAAAGGATTAAGTACTCAAGATCAATAAAGAAGCTCGAAATTAAGGTAGTTAAACTTGTGAGGTGAATTTTGCAATTTATTTATGGCAAGCACAAGGAATAATATTAATGCTAATCCCAATCAACAAGTGTAAAAAATATACCAAGAACGATGATATTCAATGGTAAAAAAATTTCTGATCGGGGTGATGTGGCAGTGGCCGATGACGTGGCGGCTGCTAGGGCTGACGTGGCACTGACTCTGCTGCTGCTAGGGCTGACGTGTCTGCTGATGCAGATCCTGTGTATGGCTGACGTGTCTGCTGACGTGGATCTGTGTAGGGCTGACGTGGCAGTTGCTTAAAATTCTGCTTTCTTCTTCCTGACGGCTGCTTCTGTTCTGCTTTCTACCTTTTTCTTCCCTGATGCGATGGCGACTTCTGCTTGGGCTGCGAGGGAAAGGGCTGCGGTGTCTGGTGTCACTGCGGGTGGCGAACCAGTGGTGGTTGCTGTGGATGGGTTGCTGAGGCGAAGACCTGCTGTGGCGGTGGTTGTGTCTGAGGGGCAGCTGATGGGGCGGCGCTGGGGTGGTTGCTGCTGCTGGAGTGAGAACCCGTGGTGGATGGGTTGCCGAGGACGCTGCGGACAAGGGCTGGCTGTGGCTGAGACGTCGCTGCTGCAGTTGCTTAACTGGGGAAAAAAACCCGTGATGAACAATGCACAATATTTTTCTTCGATCTGAACAGTAGATGTTTTTTTTTTTTTTTTCAGAACAATTTTTTTTTTTTTCAGAACAATTTTTTTTATCTGAACAATACTTTTTTTTTCTCTTTCGATTTGAACAGTAGATGCTTTTTTTTTTAGATCAAACTGGATCTAGGGTTCTGGATTGTTTAATTGTAAGAACAATTAAAAGCCTTGCTCTGATACCAAATCTGATGCGGAACACGAAGAACAATATGAAATAAACAATAAAAAGAAAGAAGCTTAGAGGGAAGAGAGAAGCTTTGAAAGAAAAGAAGAAGCTAAAGAAGAGAGAAAAGGAGATTGGAGATTTGCAAAGTCTGCATTTTTATCAATATTCATCAAAAGTGTCTTCTCAAATGAATAAAGGACATATAAATAGTAAACTCTAAACATCCACTATTGGGCTCGGCCCATCAAATCCAAATGTTCAACATAACATAAATAAATAAAATAAATAACAATGATATGGGCCCAAATGGACTTAGTCTCTCCACCAAAGCGTGACAGGCTGGGCCATCCTACGTCGTCTTCGTCCATATACTCGAGTAATTTGTGGCGTGGGTCTGGTATCCCACCATGGGCAGTTCATGATAACTCATAACGTCTTCCTTTCTTGCATTAGAATGATATCCGTACTGTAACGCTGGCTAAGAATCCTAGCTTCAAACGCAACGTTTTAACTTTTACGCTTCCAGTCGAATCAGACACGAGGACTGAGAGACGAACACTCTCTATTCTATCATTTCACCGTCTTAGTTAGGGTTTACCTCGTCCTCACCCCCCCTCTCTTTCTCCACAAAGCTATGTTATAATCTCATTGAACTCTCCAAACCCTAACAGAAATCATAACTCTTTTTAAAACATAAAATAAAGACTGAAAAATAAATGTCAACAACTCTCCCTCCCATGGAGTGTTTGTATGTAACTGAAGAATTTCTCCGTGAATTGAAGGGTGGAAACCATAGCTTTCGTCTCCCTCACCCTGTACCTATTCTTCGATTTCTCTACGAGCTCTCCTGGAACTTGGTACTACTATTATTTATACTTTCTTTCCAATTGAAATTTATTTTTTCTTGAATATGTCTCGATCGATTATTTTAGGTTCGAGGAGAATTGCCGTTTCAAAAGTGCAAAGCGGCTCTGGGTTCTGTGGAGTTTGTTGATAAAGTGTCTGCTGTAGGGCTGGGTTCGAATTTCGCTGATATTATTTCTCAAATGGCCCAAGATGTTGGTTCTCTGTGGTCCCTCTCCTTTTATGATCAGAGTTAACATGAATTTGACTTATTTGTATTCAAATAGTAATAACTATCACCATTATTGTTTGATATGCTATATTGCACTGCTTTATTGGCTTTGGAATCTAAGTATTCGATCTCTTGTTATCCGTGGTAACCAATGATTTTATTATAAACTCATTTGCTTGACTGTTTTTGCAGCTAACAATGACTGCGGAGTACCGTACTCGACTCATAAAGTTGGTTAGTATTGATAATTATTAAGGGCTTTATTTGTATGTTTGATGCTCAAATTTCTGGTTGTTTTTGTTGCGTGGTTTTAACTGCTCTATGCTGCTGCTGCTATTTATATTGATATTTCCAGTTATCTGCTTTATACTGGTGAATCTCACCTTGCTTAGTGCAGGACATGCTCTTTAATTTTGTGTTCATTTTATCAGTTCAACTATAGCATTCTTGTTTGGAAACCCTCCATATCTAGTCTTACAACATATGTACTAAATATTTCCCTCTTTCATATGCTATATACTGACATGCTATGATGTGTATTTGGTAACTGTTCTTGTCCATGCATCAATTTTTGGTTTGGATAAAACATATATGAGAATCTTTAAGGAAACATAAGCATTGCTCGGATTGTCCTTTTTCAGTATGATGCTGTGGGGCTTGTAGGGTGGTGCCCTTTCCATTTAGTTTAACTTGTGAGTCAAATGCTTTGCTTCTCTAGTCTCTTCTGTTTGTTCAGTGTTTGTGTGCCATTTATTTGTTAACATAGAAACATGCAATATACGTTGCACAGCACTGAATTTATTAATGCATGGGATAATCTATATCTTCTTCATTGTTTGATATTTGGCTTTCCATGCTTTCCCCCCCATTTGAGTGTTTACTATGCAGTCATTATTTAACATAAAGTTTCTTCTTCTTTTCAGGCAAAATGGCTGGTTGAATCTGCATTGGTTCCATTGAGGTTTTTCCAAGAGCGATGTGAGGTGGGTCTTTTGTTCTTTTAAAATGTTTTTGCTGTTCATCATTTCATAATGCTTATTTGGTCTCGCATTAGACTCAGTAAAAAAAAGAAAGTTTTTTTAGTGCATGTTTTCTGTTTGCAGGAAGAATTTCTGTGGGAAGCTGAAATGATAAAGATAAAGGCTCAAGACTTGAAGGGAAAAGAGGTGAATTAATTAAAATGTTCACAAACACATAACTAATGTTTTGAATTTGGAGCTATTACTATCATCAACTTTGAATTTATGCAGCCCGGGTTCTTCAGTAAACTTAATTCCCTGCACATCCTCTGAACTTTGTTTCCGAACACTTGATCTAATCATTGAATGTTGATTAGCATATAGCTTTTTTCTTTTCATATATAACAAGAAATTATGTCAATGTTTGGATGAATTAATTGAAGCTTATGTTCAAATGAAATTTGAGGAAGAAATGGCAGTTCTGTTTTTGTAGCTGATATAGCAAGATCAGCAAGCATTTTGTTTTTTACAACCTTGATAATCACTTGAAGCAGTTTGCATTAGAGTTCTATGAGACTACTTGATCCTGCATGCAATTGATATATTTTTCTATTGCTTTCAGGTCAGGTTAAACACTCGTCTTCTTTATCAGCAAACAAAATTTAACCTTCTCCGCGAAGAGAGTGAGGGCTATGCCAAACTGGTATGCTAAATATTTGATTCTTTCTTTGCTCTTTGAAAAGTTTTCAAGTTAATTTGTCAATCACCCTTTAACGAATGTATGCCAATGGAGGGAACCTTTGTTGCAATTAATCATATCTCTACATGATTTTCTCGTTTGATTCTTCTCTTATCATATAAAATATTGGAGGCTTTCAAGTAGAAGTTTGCTTTCTTTAATTTTAATCTGCATACCTATATTGGGAAGTATATTATTGCTTTGACCCAATATATTTATCTACACAAGGCACATTTGGCTCTAAAACTGTTCGCTCTTGGGCTCTTTGATAACTGTATTTTTAATAGTGCATTAGTTCATCATCAGAACTATGTTTTATGTTTCTAATAACCAAATGATTTGCATGCATGAGAACAAAACATTTTCTTACTGCTGATAGTGTATCCCATAAAGTTTCTTTAATTTAATCTTGTGTGCCTCCTTGGAATTGGAGTGACAAAGCAATTGCGACCTGGCATTCTGGACAGTCAAAATCGTGCAGTGAGCACAGTGAAAAATCATGTTTGCGTGAAAGCTGTCCAATTGAAGAATGGTCAAAATATGGTTGTTTTATTAGATGATGAAAAATGCGCAGGACCCATCTTTTTTTTGTTGATATAGGACTGCTACTTGAAAACAAGGATTAGAAAAATAACATTTCATTATTTTAGTTGTGCTTCACCGTTTATGTTTATTGTTCTTTGGGACATTTCTCAAGATGTGTTTGTGTCTACACCCTCAAAATATTAATAGATATCTGAATTAAAAGTGTAGCCTATGTTTGCATGTATATATTTTTGGAGTTATAGCAAACAGTTCTATGTGGGCAATATTGAAACTTGAGATTGTGCTTGTGTCTGAAATCTAGGTGCAAAGTTTCATAAGGGGGCTCTCTTGTGCCCTTTTTATGTACTAACTATTTTTGGGGGAATTATTTTCTTGGCCTTTATCTCTTACTTAATAAATGATTGGATTTTCTTGAACTGTATGGATATATTGTTTTGCTTGGAATGTACCTTTTTATTTGGGATTTTCTTTTGAGCAATGTTTTTATGCTTATCACATTAACATTAAATTACGTTTGTAAAATTGTATCTTGTGACATGATCAATTTGGGGTTTCCTTTTTTTTCCCTGATCAAGGAAATGAAAATGATATGAAAGTAGATGTGTACTCTATGCAATAGAAACAATTTTTATGCATCATAGTCTTGCTGTTTTAGGTCAGGTTTGCATGATTTGCTGCTTAGTTATAATGCTTTGCTGTTCATGCTTAGAATTGGAGTCTTATATGTGGAAGCCTGCAAGGGGCAAATCTTATTGGGTCAGAGCTGAATTTTAAGATTAGATTATTTTTTACCACCTTTATGATTGATATAAACTGCGATGGCTTATCTTTAGCTTTGGTTTGGTTTGTTGAAGTTTGTCTTACTTTGTCTTCCATTATAAAGCACATGCACTTGTCGAGTTATATTCTACATGCCAAGTATGTTCCCTAAGTGATGCAGACAACAAAAAGAACCATGATTAATGTCCTTTTGTATAAAAGGATATTTCTGTAATTTATTGGAGTTGCCTTGAGGCAAGGATGCCAGTGCACATTATGTGGGTTTTGCTACTTAGACCCTTCAAAACTTGAGGTTGAGTTTCCGCCAACCAAGGGCGCAGACAGCAAAAGAAGCAAGATTACTATTTTTTTGTTAGGGTATTTTCATAATTTTCAGGTTTTTCTCTGAATTCTGGAAAAGATGTCTAGGTCGAGGCTATTTTCTATTTAGTATTATGTTAGTTCTAAAGTAATTAGCTTTGTTAGTTTTTTCCTATTCTAAATAGATTTCTTATATAGGAAAATAAGTCCTTGTTGGACTAGGAGTATAAAGGTTATCTAGTGTTTTAATATTTAAATGGTTGATGAATAAAATTCCAGCAATTTGCTTTCGATTGTGTGACTCAACCTCCCCTCATGTTTCTATCCTCTAGTTGTTACTCCTAGATCCTATCCACATCCTTCCTCATATTCGAGCATAAATTCACAACATTACAGCCCTAAATAACCTCTAAAAAGTCAGATTCAGAATAGCACACTAGGGCTGTCCTGCATCACTAAGCTTTTGGCTAGCTGCTTTCACCTTAATTCATTTTTACTCAATCTATTTATATATGGTCTGGTCAGATAACTGTAATGGTCTGGTCTGTGGAACAATGTAATAGCAAAGATAGAAAAAACACAATTCCCTATAGGAAATGAAAAGATTGAGCAAGAAGAAACAATACCCTATAGGCGAGGGCAGTTCCCTATAGGAGAGGGCCAAAGAGCTTGAAGGAAAAGCTGCAGGAGAAGGTTCAAATAAATAGAAGAAATGATACTCATATTCTTAATCATCCCTATCATGTTCCCCCCACAAAGGATATGGTGCTTATATAGACACCAAGAAATCCTAGCAACCTAAACTAATAAGAATAACAAAAAAAAATGATCTAGCATGTGCAGTAGGAGAGGGTTCTAATAAATAGAAGAAATGATACTCATATTCCGAATCATCCTTATGAAATATTACCTTTTTCTTATAAAAAATTCTAGAAAGCTATCCAATAATAATAAAGATTTAAATGTACTAAATAGCCATGAATGAGTGAACTTTCTTGTTCCTATACTGCATCATTGGTCTAGCATGTACAGTAGGATTTGTTATGATGTTTATTGCTCAAGTGGACCTGCAGGTTACTCTTCTCCATCGAGGTTCTGAAGATACGACTGAAAATACATCAGCAGTGACAATAGGCATCATCAAGGTTTTGACTTGGGCTTGCATTTTTTGACTTATAATTTAGCTTGGTGTGACCCTTATTTTTCTCACATCTTATTAATGCAATATCTGCAGTCATTGATTGGCCATTTTGATTTGGACCCAAATCGTGTTTTTGACATTGTAAGTATTGCTACTTTCATACAGCTCACTTTGTTGTACTTATGCAGAAATTGATAATCAGAGGTTAATTGTTGGATTGCAATTATTTCACGATCTTTAGGTTTTAGAGTGTTTTGAACTTCAGCCTGATAGCAATGTCTTTTTGGAATTGATACCCATCTTTCCTAAGGTATGAATCATTGTTTTTAAGGTTGGCATAGATGTTCAGATTTTAAATTATGATTATGTAACACACAAGTTCAGGTTGCTCATACCATTGATTTTTTTTTCCTTCAGTCGCATGCATCCCAAATTCTTGGTTTTAAGTTTCAATATTATCAGCGAATTGAATTAAATAGCCATGTCCCATTTGGGCTCTATAAGCTTACAGCTTTGCTGGTGAAGGAAGAGTTCATTGATCTTGATAGCATGTAAGTGGTTTGACCAAGTTTTTATTCTATACAATTTTATTTTTTTCAGAAGGACTTAATGGAGCACGTGATTTTTTTTTTTTTAAATTAATAATTTTGTTTAAAAATACTATTAACATATAATCATATTATTAACAACTAAATAAGTTAAAAAACTGAGAGCAGAGAGCCCGAGATTGTTTTAGATTTCAAACTCGTGAGCAAAGTTAGCAAGCGATAATAAGTAATGAAAAAAATTGTATTACAACAGACATGCATGCATGAACGTGGGAGCTCGTGTGTGTGTTTGTCTGTGTTTTAGATTAGATATGGTTCTCATAACTGCAAATATTTTCCAGATACAATTGTATTTGTAATTTGTTCACTTGGGATTCTTTCATTCATTAGATTTTCTATATTGTTTCCAAGGGGGCAGTCTTGTGTTGGTCGAGTGAGGCTGGTTATGGTATTGTGCCTGAACAAATAAGAGCCAAAATGTTCAAGTAGTAACTAATCAGGCTTATCTTTATTGATAAATCAACCTGAACAGGATCACATTCATTTACCTATATCAAGACACTTAATAATTTGTTCCTATTATGATGAAAAAACACCTTCACTAATCAAATACCTGATTTGAGCTGCTAACTTTGGCAATGCGCTTCAGATTTTTGCTGTGAGAAAATATTGCTGTGTTTGTGATATGCTACCTGTTTCTTCTTTATACACCATTTTGAAGTTTATGCTGTGCTATGCCGTAGTTCATGCCTCTATTTTGTGCTGCAGCATTCGTTTTAATGTTTTATACTCTGTGATCTGATCTTTCTTTTATTTTGCTTTGTTGTATCAATTGGTTAATTAATTTTTCTTTTTATCTTGTGTACTAATTTAATCTGTCATCATTGCAGATGTGCTCATTTACTTCCCAAGGATGATGAGGCTTTTGAGCATTATAATACATTTTCTGCTAAACGCCTGGATGAGGTAAATCCCCATATTCATATTGCTGCTTCTTACAGTATTCCTCAATATTTTTCTGCTTTCAGTTTTGCTTTTGCTTTTTAATAATTTTGACCATCATGCTCGATGTATTTGTGTATATCAATTGTTTGTAGTGAGAGGCTTTACATGTTCCTTTTCTGTTTGTTTGAAGTGCTTATGTGCTTTGTGTCATTCAGAGTATGCTTAGTCTTAATCCTTTTATCTGGGTCTGCTTGATTTGTTTTTCTATGCAATTTTTTGCAGGCTAACAAAATTGGAAAAATAAATCTGGCTGCTACTGGAAAAGACCTCATGGATGATGAGAAACAAGGAGATGTGACTGTAGATCTTTTTGCTGCCTTAGACATGGAAGCTGAAGCAGTAGCCCAGCGATTCTCTGAGCTTGAAAACAATCAAACTTTAGGCTTGCTAACTGGTTTCCTTTCTGTTGATGACTGGTAGGTTTAATTTTGACATTCTGCTTTTAGGAAAATATTATCTGAGTCAACTATAAATGGTGCTTTTTTTGGGGAGAACATTTTAGCCTCATGGTGGAGGACAATATTTTCCATAGAACTGCCAATTCTGAATATGTTTATCACAATCAACTAACCAATTTAACTACCCCTGTCACCACCACCATTCAACAACAACCTCTCCCTTGCCGCCACCAGCACCCCCCCACCCTGTTACAATCATAGCTACGATTGCAGCCACTTCTTTAACACCTATACCTTTATCACCAACATAACCATGGCCAGACTACTACCACACCCCACTATCACTATGCCACCACCATTACTCCACAACTAGCAATGAAAATAATATATTATTCAGGAAATTGTTTTCCTTAATATAGTCAAACAATAGAAAACAGCTCTTTCTCCAAGATCCAGGAAAATGTTTTCAGCAAAACAGATGCACTATAAATATCCTAAGTTACTTGGCTAATTCCCATTCATAGAAGGTTTTTGCTTTGAATTGATTGCATCACACCAAATTGGACATGTAACAAGAGGAATTCTAGATATCATAGCTCAATGAGAAAAACAAAGGTACATGAACATGAAAGCTCTCCAGTGATTTTGCAAGATTACATTTGAACTTGAAATTGGATGATGCAGTTCACTGGACTTTACTTATCCCTCCAAGAAGTCATGAAACATATTCAACAAAGTGAAAAGTAAAGCCTTAAAGGTTCAATGGATAAGTCTTGTCGAGCTGGTTTCTTCTCTTCTTGAGTGTCCATGCATGTCTACCACTGATCTGCCACTGTTTTCTCTGGATTCCATTGTCCTCTTTGTCAGTTGGCAACTTCTTCGAATTTTTCCACAAATGACATTGCATCACTGAGGAACTTTTACTTTTTTTTTCTTTCTCTGGGTGATTTCCAGAGTTGCTCCTGTTTCTCGCCCTCTTCTAATCAAATCGATGCAGTATGCTTAAGAAATGGGTTCCAAATTTGTCATATTTTCTTTTATTAACATTTTATGTTCTTTTTTTATATATGGAAATAACTCCTGCTTGTGATGATTTTGCTATTCTCTGCTTATGATATCTCTTGGTCTCCATTCTACTGATTTAGTCTTTGTTTTGTAATTACCTAGAAGAATTTTTCACTGCCTTTTTTCTTGAATGGTGGTTCACATTTGAGAATATACTAATCCATTGATTTAACATGATCTGCAGATTGAAATGTTAGCTTCGTTCTTTCTTTCTGTGCGGTCTTCTCCCCTTTTGCACAATGATTCTTGTTGATTGAATAAATTTTGGACTACTTTTAGATATTTGGTAGATATCCTTGATTTCAAATATACTATGTCAGATATTTTTGCTAATGTTTGCTTCTTTAACCTAATATGCTATTTAAAACTTATGGTAAAATGAAATTTGGTTTCTTTCCTTTAATATTGAAAATAATTATTTTCATCCATGTTTTGATCCCTCCTTTTTATTCATTGTTAACTATCTAAGACTTATAATTTATAACATTGAGTTTGGGGGAATGAATGAAAAGAAGGAAAAGAACATGAGATAGTATATTATCGTCCATTGTTTCTGTGTTTTTTCTACTAGGAGTTGTGTAAGCTGCCGAGGTTGTGTTTTGACTCTAGGGTTACGAGACAAGATTATATTGTTTGGTGTGAAAGACAAGATTATATTTTGGTGTGAAACTGTATGACTAGTTTTGAGAGTCTTTGGTTCCAACTTTGGATGCATTTCACCTTTTTTCTTTTTCAACAAAGATATCCTGGTTTAAAAAAATGGTCTCACAAGTAGAATGCCACCAAGTTTTTTTTTCCTTTTTTATTTATTTTGCAATAATAACTGCTTCAAATAAGTATCATTTTTATACTCCATAAAAAGATGACTTCTTCCAGCTCAAACACATGGATTTGTTTTTTTATGTGCCCCAAAAATGTACTGGTAGAATACAAGTTTAATTGTAATGCATTTTTTCCCCAAGTTATCATACTCATGTGGCTTCTGTATTGTCAGGAATCATGCCCATATACTTTTTGAACGTCTCTCTCCTCTCAATCCAGTTGCACATACTCAAATATGTAATGGTTTATTAAGGTAAAATTTGGAATTTATTTTTATATCTGTGGCCATTTTAAAATGGGCACACACACACACCTTATAGTCCTTGTGAATGTGCACTAAGGTTACTATGTAAATTTTAGGATCCAAACTAAGAAGTCTTTTTCTCTGCTCTAATAATTTCTGCCACTCATCAGCATGGAAAATTAATGAAATTTTATTGTTTGTATTTGATGTGATATATATTCAGGCTCATTGAAAAGTCGGTCTCATCAGCATATAATATTATTCGTCAAACACGTGTTCGAAGGTCTGTGTCACCAGGAATTGCTAGTATTGATGCTATGGGAGTGACAAGTTCTTCAGGCCATGTCTCTTTCATCGATCTCCCCAAAGAATTTTTTCAGATGCTTGTCACTGTTGGACCTTATCTTTACCGCAATACATTATTGCTGCACAAGGTGCATGGTTTATTTTTTAATATTTGGTGAATTTTTCTGTCACTGTATTTGTTATATTTTGATTTTTTTTTTTGGTTTCTTTATGGATAGGTGTGTAGAGTGTTAAGAGGTTACTATATGTCTGCACTTGAGCTTGTAGATAGTGGTGATGGAGCTCTAAATGGTGAACTTCTTATTCCTGGAAAACGAGTTCATCGCTTGCACCTAAGGGAAGCTAGGTCAAGGGTTGAGGAAGCCCTTGGAGCATGTTTACTTCCTTCTTTACAGTTGGTACCTGCAAATCCAGCTGTTGGGCAGGAGATCTGGGAAGTAATGAATCTCCTTCCTTATGAGGTTGGCCTTTCATTTCATTATAATTGTCTTTTGGTACTTCCAGTTTTGATGTTGCTTAGGTTTGACAGATAATATGGCTAAATTACTTGTGTTTTTTCCAGGTGCGATATCGATTATATGGTGAATGGGAAAAAGATGATGAGCGGAATCCAGTGGTTTTGGCTGCAAGGCAAACAGCCAAGGTACCACATGCATATCTTAATTTACTGTTGCAAGCTTGGTGTTATAAGATAATCATATGCTATTCATTGTTATTTACTGGTGTCAGCTGTATGTTTCTCTTTGTTATCATGCAGTTGGATACTAGAAGGATATTGAAAAGGCTTGCGAAGGAAAATTTGAAGCCACTGGGTAGGATGGTTGCAAAATTAGCTCATGCCAACCCGATGACTGTCCTTAGAACAATTGTTCACCAGGTGCTCTCTTTTGTTTTTTTTTTTTTAAAAAGAAAACGCTGCATTTGCTGTCATTGATTTGTATTTCATAATCAAATCTAAGGTAAAGTTATTTGCTGGAACTTTGGCTTGCAGATTGAGTCGTACAGGGATATGATATCTCCTGTTGTAGATGCTTTCAAGTATTTAACTCAGGTTTGATTTTTCTCTTAATTTACAAAGATCTTCTCCTTGAGCATTTGAAATCTGATGTCATACTAGCCATAAAAGCTTCATGCATTGGACCTGATCATCCTCTACTCTTACACCTCCCCAAACTTTTTCACTGTAATCTTACAGTTTCATGTGATTTTTGCTGGAAAAAATATTTAATTTATGTTCCAATAACATGATTTCTTTTAATTATAGGCATGTTGAATCTAATTCTTGAATCTGTTAATAAATTAAGAACTAAAAATGTTAGAATCATCTATCACTGGTTTAGCATGTTTTCCTAGCTGTAGTTTGTGTATGAATGTACTTGCAGCCTTTTGAAGTTGAGAATCTTTTTTGGCTTTGTCATTTCATATTCCAAAATAATGCTTCCTCCCTCTTTAATTGATATTCATGTTTCTAGCTTTCCATTCTCTTTCTATTTCTTGAAAACAATCCATGTGAAAGACAGACCTTTGTTTTCTTTATCATGCAATTCAGGATTGAAATTTCATTGTTTCATCAAATTGATTTCAGAGTAGTTGCTAAGGCAATTGAAATTGAAGTTATTTACTTTCTTTCCGATAGGAAACAGACTTAGCTGATTGAAATCGTGCTCTTAAAACTGACCAGTAGCTTTCTCTATTTTAATGTTAAATTAGAAGTAGAGGATTGGTAATGCTCTAATTGACTAAAATGGCATGGGTTATGATGCCATCAAAATAATTAAAAAAAAGAAAGAAAGAGGTATTGATAAAAGAAAAGGATGTCTGTGGTATACAAACAAAAAGAGGTTTCTGAAGCTGATTGTTTTGGTTTTGAAGACAATGTTGATGATATTTTGTTTTGAGGTGGAAAAGATTTGCCTCTTGCTGAATAGACTGAGAGAGATGTAGCATACATTTAGATAGGAGGGAAAGATTTGCAGATGTTTTCTTGTGGCTGCACAGAGTATATGCAAAGTGTTTTATGAAAATTACATATTTAGCCTTGAGTAAAATTGTTTACAAAATAGGATACTAAGAATATTTGTGTGTCTAAAAAATGTGGGCACATACTAACTTGCCTAAACTAAATTCAACTATGGATGCATTTGGATTTGGCATCTAAGGGACCACCACCCAATTTGTAAACCCACAACTTCACATAGAAAAATTGTGTTCCTGGTCATTAATCTGAACAGCAAGAACTCTGACAAAAAAACCTGAGTCCTGATCTGCTGACCCTTCCAACACCAATTGCAAAATTTATGGACAATTTGCATATCCTTGCGCATACAATTATGTAGGGCTGCTTGTTGACAGTAATTTTAATACATCTCTTTAACTTTGCAGCTCGAGTATGATATTTTGGAACATGTTGTTATTGAGCGGTTAGCGCAAGGTGGCCGTGATAAGCTGAAAGATGATGGCCTTAATTTGTCAGACTGGCTTCAATCACTGGCTTCATTCTGGGGTCACCTGTATGTTTACATTTCCTCTTTTCCAAAACACTGCTTTTTTTTGTGTTTTTTTCTACCTGTAGAATTTATATTGCCCCACTGTATCAAAACTAGTGCAGCCTATTATTAAATATGGTTGCTTAGAAGATGAGAATTCAATGATGAGTCTTTTAATCTATTGTAAAGGTTGCATGTCTCGCTGAACTTTGATATGCACAATCATAGTATGTGCTTGGTGTTTTCCGTTTTGGTTTCTGATTTTTGTATCTGCTTGTCAACTTTGTTTGTTATATTTTGCTTGAGCTGTATTGGAGTCTGTCCTTTGCTTGAGTTGTATTGGAGTCTGTCCTTGGAGTCAATCTGTGTGTTAAACTATTTTATTAAGAGTTTTAGGTGTATCTTGGGAAGCTTTACTTCAGTTTCCAGGTTGCAGATTTAACTCAGCAAATGCTGGATAACTGGAGCTGAGGTTGTTGCGGATATTGCAGATTTTCTGAGTCCCTGATTTAAGAGGTTAGCACAATTCCAACATGACTTTGCGCTGAATAGACACTAATTGGAGAAATCTATGGGATTTGGAGATGGAAACAGTCGAAGGTTGTTGAAATGGGAAATGATATCCAAGTAAGATAGTTAGCTGGCAGATACAAAACCAAAAAAAGAATATAAGTGAAGGGTAGTTGGGATTACTTTATTCGAACTTTACAATAATTTTATTTCCTTGACAGCTTTTCAAGCTCAATGTACTTGAGATTGGAGGTGAAAAAGAATATTCTTACCGTGGTCATTGAGATTCATGAGTGTGACTTTGTTGGTGGTTATTTTATGAATCAATGGGAGATTTACAATAAAGCTGGCTTTGTGCTGGGCGGTTGGTCGCTTGGCTCATTGGGATTGCATTATTCAAACTTCCATTTGGTTGTATCTCTTCTTTGTCTCTTCAAGATAGATATTCATATAAGACTGATGACTTCACCTATTCAAAGAAGGTTTTTTTCTGTGCCAGAGGTGGATTTTTCAGTAAAATTTGCCATTAGATGTTCTAATGCAACTTGGAATACTGGTGACTGTAATGAAGACATTATCAGAAAATGGTGGCAAGTTAGTACCCTGAAGTAAGAAAAGGGATGGGGATATATGGTTCATTGTTGAAAAGGGATGGGGATATATGGTTCATTGTTGAAAAGGGATGGTAGATTTTGATTGATGATGGAATGTATGGAAAGTCTCTTACATGCATAATTGTGCTATCTGGTGGGGTTTTCTCAGTGAACATCTAAATGGATTGGGATTAGTGTTTAATGAGCTGTCCTCCTGAAGAGCTTATGCTTGGGTATGGTCTGAAATTTGAAGGCAGTTTGGTTCTGGATATTTCAGATTCTTGTCAGACTTCTCACTCCCTGGTGCTTCTTTCAATGATTGTTTCCAATAATGTAACGTGGAAGCAGTATATGCTTTGGTCAGAACTGATTTTCACTGCATCCTACCAATGTGAGTCTTGCAAAAGTGTATTGTTGCTGTATGAGATAAGTGTTCTGAACAAGGGGAGAGAGCACTCTGTTTTGATTGTGGGCATTAGCTTGTATTGGCAATGAAATTAATGTTCTTCAGGGTTTCACAGTTTCTTCACGATAATGGAAGGTGTGCATAGCTAATTTGGAATACCATGTGTGGCGTGAAGGTTTTTGAAGTAAAATCAGT
Source organism: Salix caprea (assembly GCA_964035475.1). Lineage (NCBI taxonomy): Eukaryota > Viridiplantae > Streptophyta > Magnoliopsida > Malpighiales > Salicaceae > Salix > Salix caprea. The sequence continues at coordinate 10,378,037 of OZ037746.1, forward strand.
TTCTGTGGAGGCGACACTCGGAAATTTGTCAGAGCTCTCAATACTGCCTGGCTGTTCAGTAAAACATTGAATAGGGGTAGTTCACTGTAGTCCACAAACCTTTGCTTTTCTTTTTGTTTATTATAGTGCATTTGCATATGTTTCTGGAGATCTTTAACATGCAAAACACTTTTTAATTGTGGAGAAAGATTGTTATTCAACAGTTGATTATAGTGCATATGTATAGGCTGCTGGGTATCTTTAACATGCAAAACACTTTTTTAATTCTGGAGAAAGAGTGTCACATCAACACATGAATGTTCAGAAATATTAGGCATGCAATTTTTGGGGTTGCATAACTGTCATGACTCCCTTTTCTTTTTAGAAGTTCTGGAAATTAAAACCCTGTAGTTTATTTCTTTTTTCCTTGTCCTTTTAATTTCTTTTGTTGTGTCTGTCTGGTCATCCAACAAGGTTGGTGGGGGTTTACTGACATGTCTCAGAGAAGTTTTCAGTTGCAACTTGGAGATTGGTGCCTCTTTTAAATTCTGTGCTTTGTGTATTCACTGGATAATCATCAAGGACCACTGTCATAAAATTGGGCTGCACATGCTTAATATTCCTCCTGTTATTTTCTTAATGCTGAGCTAACCTATTTTAGATAGAGGGATGGGAGTGGGAAGGTAATGCCGCTTTGGCTGTTTTTTGGCAGACTTCTTGTCTAGGTTTCAACCCAGGGAGATCAATTTATTTTTTTTATTTCCTGAGAGCTGCTTTAAAGGATGTGCTCAATGCTAATGAAGTGTCATTGCTACCTCTGGACATATTGGCTATAGGAGCATAGTTTGCTAAGAAAAAACCAAACCTCTTGAACAGTGGGGACAATTCTTCTGTTCATATCAGACTTATCAATTGCTTTTCTGTACTTTTCTAATGATTGATGGTCTAGGTCTGTGATCCTTATCCTCTTCAATCGTCTTTACCGTGCCAATTTAACAAACTTTTAGAGGGATTTAAATGCTTCAGCTAATTTTTTCACTTTGACCTCTTCTCCCCTTTATTCCTCTCTCTTTTCATGGTTTGCCTCTTTATCCTGTCTGAGCATTTTGTTCTCAAAGCTCTTCTTCTTGATGTTATTGTGACCATTACATGCTTAAATAATCTAAAAAGCACAGAAAAGTTCAGGGATACTAGAATTATTTTCTTCCTGTGTGGTTATGGTCAATACCATTCATTCTAGTTGCATGCTTTCATTCATACACATATATATGAAATCACAAGCATCCAAATCCACATGTTCCAAATCTGTATCTTTAGAGTGTCCTCAATTGGATGTTCAATATGCACTTATCATGTTTATTTCCATCCTTTTGGAATCCTGTTTATATAGACAAGCCCTCATCCAAAGTGCATATACACTCCATCCGTCACCTCTATTCTTGTTCTTGCATATAGCCTATGCAATCCAGAAGGCTGAATCTCTTACTGAGTATGAGTTTGGATAAGGTCTGAGTGAATAATTGGTGTGGCCTTTTGTGCTTGATAAGTCATAAAGCTGATGAATGAAGAACTGCTGGAAGGTGGATGTGCTATCAATTGATATAGCTGAGATGCTTTAACCATTCTGAAGAATAGTGTAATGATGTTAATCATATCCATGGCAGATGTCTGGTTTGGTTCCAATTCCTATTGAACAGGAATTTCACTATAGTCTGGCAGTTGGCAAGCTTAGTTATCTGTAGCAGATAGCGGAACAGGGGGAGGTAGGATGTAAATGATTTGGTTGACTATAAGATTATTCTGTAGGATCTTGAAGGGAAGTCCATAGAGATTTTGGTCATAGAATCAGAGTTTGAATCAAGTGACTGGTCTGCGGGTATGTTTGTGGGACTTAACGATTTTCTCTGAAGTTATGTATATTGTGTCCTTGGATCAATAGGTTGTCTAATTTTGGCCGTGTTGATTTGGTAGTCTACTTTTTTAGCAAGTTCGTATCATATTTAGTGTAGATGTATTTATTCACAGCAGATGTTTCCTTAATTAACTCATGGTTTTTCTATTTCTGTTTCATTTTGTTCCCATTCTTCATTACTCTGGGTGCCTAGGCATCCTCAATATGCACTTCTATTGTAATAAAATATCGTTTCAGTGTCAGTTAATTGCCTAGTTCAGCCTTTACTAGATTGTGATGGGAGCTAATTACAAGAATCCTCTTGATCTATAATGCTCTTATCAGTTAGGCGTGTATCATATGTTAGATTGCCTGACTGTTGTTTGACAGAACATATCTTAATGATAGCAGTGCTGCATAATAATAATTTGGAAACTATCTTGGATATTTATACTAATAAAGCAAAGAGTAGAGATGTAATAAGATGAAAACAATCATAACAGTTACATGGTCACTGGTATTGATGAGATTGTTGGTTGACCATCTGGTGCTTGTAGCATCAATATGGATAAATGGCTTTGATGATTGTCTTAGTTTATAATGTGCATGTATGCTGAATGTGTCATCCCTTCAAGCTTCAAAAACACGAAGTTCAATACCTGCTGAAGTTATGTGACTGTTGATTTCCCATTTTAGTAGCTTTTGAATTTATATTAACTGCTATGATACTACACTAATTTGAAATAGTTTCATTAAGAAATTAAAGATCAATTCCACTTGATTACTTCCCACCTCAGCTATTTTCACTGAAAATCATCAAAGCCTTTCATAAATTTTGAGATGATTGCTTTTGCTAATTTCAATGTCCACTTATTTTATTTGCACTTAAAATTCATAAAGTTTAATTGATGGAATTATTTTAATTGGGCTTTCTCTTGTTGAGATCACTTATGTGGCTGCTTCCACTAATTTGGTCTTTTATTTATTAACTGTTATGCATTTAAGAGCTTCTTAATCTGTTGTATGATGCACTAATTTCTGTACTTGCTCATCTGTTGTATGATGCATTAATTTCTGTACTTGTTCATAACTTGTTATGAAGTTCTGGTGTTCTCGTAGTGATTTGATGAAATGCTATCCCTTCCCCTCCATGGATCATGATGACGATAGACTTTTTTTCTCTTTGATTTCTTTTACATTATAGAAATAATATTGTTGATGAACTTGGAACATTATGCAAAGAATTGCCTCTTCTTCTTCTCTCTCTCTCTCTCTCTCTCTCTCTCTTGTTAACTTGAAATTGCATGAAGAGAATTTGTTTATTCCCAGGTGTAAGAAGTACCCATCTATGGAATTGAGAGGCCTTTTCCAGTATCTAGGGAATCAGTTGAAAAAGGGCCAGGGGATTGAGCTTGTTGTTCTGCAGGTATCATTCAGATCTTGAAGTTACAAATTTATAACTTTTAATTAGACCGTCAAGTTGCCTATTAATAGTGGAGTTTTATGATAATGTCAGGAGCTTGTTCAACAAATGGCAAATGTCCAATACACAGAGAACCTAACAGAGGAACAGTTGGATGCAATGGCAGGGAGTGAGACTCTTCGCTATCAAGCTACTTCTTTTGGAGTAACCCGAAATAACAAGGTCTCAATGCTCCCTTTAAGCGTTCCAAGCAACTTTAGCAAGTTATGTTTCAATTAGTTAATTATTTTAATGGAGGCACATGCCTGAGTAAAATAATGGTTTAGTTTCTTCCTGAATTTGGATTTTCATAGGGGAAAAATCATGTGTTTTTTCCTTTTCACTGGGATTTATTTCTTCTCTTTGTGCACTAAAATCAACCAGGTAAATACTACATCTATATTCTTTTATATTATCCGGTAACATTTATGTGATAGATAAACAAAAGTAAATGATGTTGATCCCTGTAGTCAAACCCTCCAGTTTGGGATTGAGGGTTCTGAAGCTTATTCTAATGTTACACATCCAAGGTTATGTGATGTCAAAATACCTTGATGCCGGGCTAGGTGTCTCTCCACATGAGGTCCTAGGTCTTATAAATAAGGAAAAGTGAAAAAAAGAGAAAGGGGGCTAAAAACATTTCTTGTGACCTGAAGATTTAATCAACACTGTTGTGGACTTGCGGTCCAATCTGTGGTGGAAAACCCAGCCCAACTTGTTAAATTTATTATTTTAAGTTATGCTAGAAACAAGTTTATTGGAATACAAGTTCCATTTGGAAATGTAGGATTTTCTTATTTGGGCTCTTGGGAATTCCATTTGTTGATGCTTGAAAATCATGACAGATTCTGTAGTTGCCTAAACTTGCTCAAAGAGCATTTATATGTTATTAGATTAAGCTAGGCATCCTAGGGTCCCCTCATTTGCCTTTGCTTGCTACATATTCCTGTAGGTAGTGTTCTGTGGTTATGATTTAGTTTACATTTCCTATTGTTGCTGAACTTGAGCATGAGATTGTTATTGCTAAAGATGGAAGTTTTGACTCTTCCATATTTATTTTCACTTTTACACCTCAGACATTCCCAGGGCGAACAACACATCAGGGTGACTTACAAGCCATGTCTAATTTATTCTCTGTGCAGGCACTGTTCAAATCTGCGAACAGGCTACGAGACTCGTTGCTTCCTAAGGATGAACCAAAGCTAGCGATCCCTCTTTTGTTACTTATTGCTCAACATCGTTCTGTGTAAGAAGTACCACTTTATTTCTTGTACATTTGCTTAAAATAATAGATTTTCTTCTCAAGAATATTTTCTGAGATAAAAACATGGAAATGGCTGTAGGCTGTGAAGGATGTTTATGTTTTTTGGAGCTTGCAAATGTTGACATTTACCCTAATGCTTTCTTTGATATATATTTTTGAATGTTTTTTCCCCATTTAGACATGGATGATTTTTTACTTAAATCTCTTTATACAAATCCGTTTCCACCAGTGCAACATGTATCTGAATATTCTTGTGTGCATATTTTAAATGGGTATACATCCCTGATTGCTTCTTTTTGCATCTATTCATGAATGTTTACGCCATTTGGTCCTTCTAATTTGAATCTTTTTCTTTTTTAATTTTAAAATTCGAGTAATTTTTGCTGTTTATATTTATAGCCCTCTTTTGCTGTCTGTCATAGTGTTTGACATGCTCTTTTCCATGGGATGCGCTTGATGTTGGTTGGAGTGCTGACTGTTCATATAATTTGTTTTCTCCAGGGTTGTCATAAATGCAGATGCACCTTACATTAAAATGGTCAGTGAGCAGTTTGATAGGTGTCATGGAACCCTTCTTCAATATGTGGAATTCCTCTGTAGTGTTGTGACGCCACCCTCAGCATATGCTCAGTTGATTCCTTCACTTGATGATCTTGTCCACATGTACCACCTTGATCCTGAGGTCTCTCCTTCCCTTCTCTGTGTGTGTTTGTATTGTTTAAGCCTCTAATTTTTCTGTATTTTGGTCATTGATTTATCCTATTATGTCTGCTTGAACATTTCTAAATTACATCTAGAGTGTTGTTTGCCGTGCAGTATTATTTAGTTTTAATGACAGGTATCCTAATGCTTGAACATAACTTTAATCTTCATTTCTCTGTGCATTTTAGGCTGCATTTTTTATATATCGCCCAGTCATGAGGCTTTTCAAGTGTGCTGGAAGCTTAGATGTTTTCTGGCCCTTGGACAACATTAAAACAGTAACTAATACAAGTGCAATCCTGGAGCCTGAAGCTATGGAATATTCTGGCAGAGTGATTCTGGATCTTGGCTCTCCCCATAAGTCTGTAATGTAATAATCTTGTCTTTTACTTTGTTTTACTCTAGCATTTCTTGGCCTGTGATACTTCTTATATACTAACTTGTGTGTAGAATACCTTGTAAGAAACAGTGATTTTATGAAGAAAGCTGTTTTTATAGTAAAGAATAATCATATATCATGTGTATGTAGGTGGTCAGATCTTCTTGAGACTGTGAAAACCATGTTGCCTTCAAAAGCCTGGAATAGTCTCTCACCTGATCTCTATGCGACTTTTTGGGGACTCACACTTTATGATCTCTATGTTCCTAGAAACCGTTATGAGTCTGAAATTGCCAAGCAGCATGCTGCTCTTAAAGCTCTGGAAGAGGTTTCTGATAATTCTAGTTCAGCAATTACTAAAAGGAAGAAAGAGAAGGAAAGGATTCAAGAATCTCTTGATCGTCTGACTAGAGAGCTCTGTAAACACGAAGATGATGTTTCATCTGTTCGTAGACGACTCTCTTGTGAAAAGGACAAATGGCTGACTTCCTGTCCTGATACTTTGAAAATCAATATGGAGTTCCTTCAGCGTTGTATTTTCCCCCGTTGTACTTTTAGCATGCCAGATGCTGTTTATTGTGCCATGTTTGTACATACTCTTCATTCACTCGGCACTCCATTTTTCAACACAGTAAACCATGTTGATGTTCTGATATGTAAAACACTACAACCTATGATATGCTGCTGTACTGAATATGAAGTTGGTAGACTTGGAAGGTTTTTGTATGAGACATTAAAGATTGCTTACTACTGGAAGGTATTTACCACTTCATGGTTACTTTTTGTTATTCAGATTTATTTTTGCTTTCACTAATTTGAGTTTTTCTCATAAATTAAAAGAAATTATTCTTTTCCTAAATTAAATAACATGCAAGTGCATACAGGAGTGTGCTTGTTTGAATTTAGCATGTTTGATTGAAATAACCATTTTTTGCTTTTCTTTTTGCCTGCACCCTAATTCAATGCTCTTCTTTTCTTTTATTGAATGCTATGCTACCAGAGTGATGAATCTATATATGAACATGAGTGTGGGAATATGCCTGGATTTGCCGTGTATTATAGATTTCCAAACAGCCAGCGGGTTACATATGGCCAGTTCATTAAGGTTAGTTATTGAGATGGAAGTTGTATTCGTTTTTTTTTTCAACTGATTGTCATTTTCATATACTGAAATCTCTTTCTGAATATTTCATCATCTGTATGACTGCATTAAGTGTTGGTTCCTTACCTAGAGTTCTGCATTCAATTCTATTTGTTTACATAATGCATTGTTCAACCTTTAATGTACTTTTCAAACTGAGTTATTGGTCTTACTTTTCTTAAGTTCATATCTGGATTTGTTAAATTGGGGACTAATTTTTATGTAGGGATCCCTATATTGAAACTAATCATGCTCTGGAAATCCTGATGTCATGTTTAAGTATTCACTAGTGCTAATATGTGACATTAGTTGAAATCTAGAAGGCTTCAAGTGTGTAAGGCCTTATAAATGATATTGATTCTGGTTGCAAATCCTCTTAAGAACCAGAAAAAGTTTAAGCTTTAAGTTAATTTCTTGAGATTGTTTTTTTTATGAAGGGGCACTATAGTTTTTATATTATCTTCATTGATAATATTACATTGAAGATCATTTTTGTTTTTATTCCACTTGACCCATTACTATAGTTTTTATATTATCTTCATTGATAATATTACATTGAAGATCATTTTTGTTTTTATTCCACTTGACCCATTGCTGCCTCTTACTTTTCCCTCCTTTGCTGGCTTTTTCTTGCTCTTGTTCATTTTCCTTTCACCCATTTCTTACTTTCGAGCTCAAGCTATTGGTCAGTCGCTACTAATATTCAAGGCATAGAGATTGATTTATTGAATCATATGTTAAAACCAGATATTATGTGTTTATTTTTATACCATAATTGGGTATTGGTCATATTAGTGGCAATTGTTTATTCATTTTATCTGCTCTTTTGCTGATAGGTACACTGGAAATGGAGTCAGAGAATGTCTCGGTTATTGATTCAGTGTTTGGAATCATCTGAGTACATGGAAATTCGAAATGCTCTTATTTTGATGACAAAGATTTCAGGAGTTTTTCCAGTTACTAAAAGGAGTGGTATTAACCTTGAAAAACGAGTAAGAGACATCAAGGAAGGAGACCTTTATTTATCTTAATTTTATGGTTTCAGAACCACAACTTCAGTTATTTTCCTGCTCCTTTTCTATACAGGTAACTAGAATCAGAAGTGATGAAAGGGAGGATCTCAAAGTTTTGGCAACAGGTGTCGCTGCAGCTTTGGCTGCTAGAAAGGTTGGTGGGATTCACTAATGAATTTAGTTGCCTTAGCTACATATTTTAAAAATTTCATGTTATTTGCAGCCTTCATGGATTACAGATGAAGAATTTGGAATGGGATATCTTGACATAAAGCCTCCATCTGCTGCTTCAAAATCTTTATCTGGAAATGTAGCTGCGGCACAAAATAGTTCTGCTCTTAATGTTTCTCAAGGTGAACCTGCGGAGGGAAGAGCACCTGTCACAGGAAGCCAACATGGAGATCCTGGGAATTCAACTAGAGATCAGATATCCAGAGCAAAACATGCTGATGGGAGGTCAGATAGAACAGACTATGTCTCACATTCGAAATTTGATCAAGGGCATAAAAAATCCAAAGGTGGTTCATCGACCAATGGGTCAAATGCCCAGTCAGATGATTCTGCAGCTGCTATTCGTGTAGGAGCATCAAGATCAGCTGAAAATCAAAAGGGGGTGGATGATTCATCAAATAGAACATTGGATGATGACACTGTCAGAGTTGCTCCAAAAAACTTAGCGGAGTCTGAGGTATTGTCTAGATTGTGTTCAATATGGACAATTTTATAAAGTGTATCAATGAAGGCAACGTTAAATGTTCTTATTGAACAGAGGTAGTGAGAATTGTTTTTTCTTCTTGTGTTGGGGAAAGAAACAATACCTTTTTTCTGTTGCATTGGTTGAAAGACATGAGGTAGTGATTTTGCAATTTGGGATCTGCAAGATATTTATTATTTCTTGAATCCTTTGGCTGATTTTCTTTTTCCTCTTCTTTATTGACAGGTGAAAATTTCCACAAAGCAGCTTTTTTTTAAAACACATAAGCAAGATGCTGTAAAAGATGATAATAAATCTGGAAAAGCTGTTGGCCGAACTCCATCCTCATCCACAAGTGACAAAGACATTCAGGTTCATCTATCAGAGAGCAGGCAAGGGGGTGCAGTTAATGTTTCTTCTGCACTCACATTGAATGGTAATGCAGTTTCAATATCTGGAAAAATCTCTACCCTGTCTACAAGAGCATCTGATTCTTTTGGTGTTGAATCAAAGTCAGATAGTGGACTTAACAAACCTATCCCAAGAGATGAAGCAACTGAAGTTGCTGATGAGCAGAAGACACCTCCTCAACTTCTTCACTCTCCTAGGCACGATAACGCTGTTGCTGATTCAAGGTCCAGTGATAAGTTGCAAAAAAGAGCAAGCCCTGCTGAAGAACCTGACAGATTAAGTAAACGGCGTAAAGGGGATGGTGAATTGAGAAATTTAGAGGGCGAAGTTAAAATCTCTGAAAGAGAGAGGTCCATGGATACTCGATCTGTGGATCTTGATAAAGTGGGAAATGATGAACAGAATAAGCGTAGGAGTATGGACAAACCTTTGGATAGGTCAAAAGATAAAGGCAATGATAGGGATTATCGGGAAAGATCGGAACGCCCTGATAAATCCCATGGAGATGATAGTTTAATTGACAGATCGAGAGACAAATCAATGGAAAGATATGGAAGAGAGCGTTCAGCTGAGAGAGGGATGGATAGGGGTGCTGATAGGAGTTTCGAGAGACTAGCTGACAAAGCCAAAGATGACAGAAGCAAGTTCAGGTATAATGATACATCTGCTGAAAAATCTCAGGGTGATGATCGTTTTCATGGGCAAAACTTGCCTCCACCACCACCTTTACCTCCTCACATGGTTCTCCAGTCAGTTACTTGTGGTCGAAGAGATGAAGATGCTGACCGAAGGTTTGGAACTACCAGACATGCCCAAAGGCTTTCTCCTAGGCATGATGATAAAGAACGAAGACGTTCAGAAGAAAATTCCTTGGTTCCACAAGATGATGTGAAACGAAGAAAAGAAGATGATGTTCGTGAGAGAAAGCGAGAAGAGCGAGAGGGGCTGTCAATTAAGGTTTGAATTAGCCATTAACTTGTTGATTCCATTTTGTTACTTAATTAAGTGACCACCCTACACTTAATACACACAAGATTGGACTGAGTATGAAACAGTTGAATCAAATTTATCATTTCTAGGAATTGTAATGACATTTAATAGAGGACAGCATATACCTGTATAACTGATATTTGTACTTTTGTTTTCTCTTGTTTCTAATAGTTGCCTTTTCTCCTGGCTTAAATTGATTTCTGAGCAAATGATTAACATCCTTTGTGATAGGAGGTCTGGTTTACTTGCCACCTGCATTATTTAACTGTTGCTGTCACATGGTATTGTTCCTCCATGTTTTGGCATATTGATAGCATCCTATTATTTAATGTCATATGGTATTGTTGTTGTCACATGAGTGCATAAAAGTGAACGTCAGCTTCACTTGTAATTCATAATTGTTTTAGTTTGCTTGTCAAGAGAGTTTTTCTCATTGGAGCCATGTTGATGTATGATATTTCTTGTGGTCTAGAGAATGTTCCCATTGTTGGACTCCATAGTTTTTGGTGTTTGGCTCTCTTTGTAGCCCAATGGCTTCTGTCATCTGTTATCCTGAATATTCTTTTTGTCCCGGATATGTGGCACGTTTTGCAGAGGGCAGCACTCTGCTTAACACGTTCTACCGTGTCTGAGTAGAGATACCATATAAATTACAAGCACACCCGATCGCTTCTTGGCATCGATCATGTTTTGCATTTTGGTGCTTGTTGGCTTGAATCGGAACTTACCCACTTAAAGTTTCGTGCTCTGATTCATTCATTAAGTGCAAAGGCTTTGACATTATAAATTTGCGAGTCTGAGTTGGGAATGATTTACACTCTGTGAACTACAATTGTCAATGTGGATATAGTACCATTAAAGATGAAATCATCAAAGAAAAATAAGCCTCGAATATTATCCAACCTATAAAATAGAAATAGATGATGTTCTATTTATATTTTTTTAGAACTAGATGCTGTTATTCTTTTATTGGTCTCTGTGCTTAGAAGAAAGGTTTTTGCTTATATCTCTGAGTTGCTAATTTGTAGGTGGAAGAGAGGGAAAGGGAGAGGGAGAAAACCAACCTCTTGAAGGAGGAAATGGATGCTAGTGCAGCTGCTAAGAGACGGAAAATTAAAAGAGATCATCTGCAAACTGGGGAAGCTGGTGAATATTCTCCTGTTGCCCCACCACCTGCTTCCCTTGGTACTGGCATGACACAATCATATGATGGTAGGGATAGGGGAGATCGGAAGGGGGGCATGATTCTGCGTGCAAATTACTTGGAGGAACCTCCCATGAGGATTCATGGTAAAGATGTAGCTGGCAAGATGGCCCGTCGTGATGCAGATCCGTATCCTTAAAGTCCTTTTCTTTAGTAGTTAATAATGCATGGGCCAATGCATGCCATCGTGCACATTCAATTGAAGGATCTGGAAGTCAGTAAAATTGCTTACATCCCCGTTCTCTGCCCGCTGCAAATTGTAATTTGTGATGGGATAATTTTTCAACAATATGCTTTACACCTTGCATTTTGCTCACACTCAAAACCTGTTCAGTTCTGTACTGGCTTGTGGACACGTAGTGCATTAGGCATGCCGTAGTAAATGTTGTAGTTTTGCGGTCAAGCTAGCGTGTGATGCATATGCAAGGCATGCTCTACGATTTCTTTGAAGATCGCTTTTTTATATTGCAAGTCCTTAATCAGCTTTTAGAATGCATGACCGTGAATGGGATGAGGACAAGAGGCAGAGAGCTGACCAAAAGCGGAGGCACCGCAAGTAGTGGATGGGACATAGATTGAGATGTGTTTTCTGGATGCTTCAATGGATTTGCCAGACTGTGTGAGTTCCTGTTCTTAGCTCTTTTATCCATTTAATTCTGAAGGTTCAGGAAATGGCAAGCTAGATTTATGCCCTTTTTGTATGCTATTGTAAAAGTCCGAGCTATGTAGTACAATGAAACTTGATAATTCTCCTAAATTAAGTGTGAAAATAAATTTTGAGATAGATTTCTTGCTTTGTAACCTGTCTTTGTTTGCTGATGCATCTAATATGCTCGAGGAATGCTGCAGTTCAACATTACTGAGATGAAAGAAGAATTGGGAATTAGGGCTGATGATATTTGAATAAGTTGACCGTTGTCAGTTTTAAGTGGGAGTGTAATGAAACGCAGTTAAAATCTTTTTTCTGGCTTTATTTTCTAACTTGCCAAATAAACTTGTTTGACGTTTTAAGGTGAGTACAATCACCCAAAGTTACACAAGAACAGGCGAGATTTTCCATGTTTTGAAGGAGAATAAGTACACGCATTGCTTTATAAATGCAATCAATATTTCAAGAAGAAAGGGATGGAAGAGTGAGAAGTTGAAAAAGAACCATGAAGGAGCTAGTGGATACGAGGCAAGTAGAAAGTTTGAAGTCTTAGATACAAGATTTTGATATGTTATGGACTAAGACTATTTTTTTTGGGAAATAGGCACGGATATTCTTTTTAAGAGGGCTAGAAACTGAGATAAAAAAAACTTGGTAAAAATGTTTGAACCAAAATCTGTAAAACAAGCTTCCAACTTGTCCAAATTACTAGAAAATTACATTTTCTAAAAATGTGGTCTCAAACTCTTCAAGAGTTTCCAACCATTCCTAAAATCAACCCAATCATAAAAAAATGAACCACTTTTTATCTAGTTATAGAAACCCTCTAACATCGATTTATAACCCCAAAAAACAAATATCTGCACTCAACAAAAATTGCATCGCAAAATCATTTGTGAAATCTACCAAACCATTTTGAAATACAAAGATGGGAGGGAAAAATGTCCCTAGCTATAAATGCAAGAACAAAAGACTATATTCCCTTTGCCTCTTGATGATGATGAAGACAATGAAGAAAAAATAGAGTAGAATGATGAAATTGTTACTCCTCACATATCCAACAATGCTTTAGAAGAAACTTTTGGTTTTCATATCTTGAGGGTCATGAGCAAGGTTAACACACATTCTATTTTTTTATGGTTGATTTTGATAGTACACACAACTTCATTAACTCTAAAACTACTAATAGTTTGCAATGTAATCTTTAAAGTATTAAACCCTTGTTAGTTGAAGTAACCAATAGAGGGATCATGACTTGCACAGAAATATGCAAGAATTTTAAATAGAGAATGCAAGGTGTGTATTTTGAAGCTGATGTATTTATGGTAGAACTAAGCAATTATGATATGGTGCTAAGTGTAAGAGTATGATGATTGTCTATATTGAGTGATATAGTGAGAATTATGAATGTCTTTCACCTAATAAGGTTAAGAATTGTTGCTAAAAAGGAATAATCCAAGCCAAATACATATTGTGGAGTTTGGACAATTTAGTTCTTTATTAGGAAGTCACTCATAACTATACGATATTAGTTTGTGCAACTTATTAATGTTGATAAGATTGATTTGAAAGTGTTGAACAACACCTTAAAACCCCATATAATAAGAGATCCTATGATGTGAACCTCTTGATCACACGGTTAAGCAACCCACACACAAAGACACAAATTCCCGGAAATCCAAGTAAATCAGGTTTGATAGAAGTATGACACAAATAACTTGTACATAAGCACTGGTACTATTGGATTCGAACCCCCCCACCCAATGAATAACAATTCACGAACGAGAAATATGTATTTATGACACAAAGTTAGTTAAACTCTGTGAGGCCCGGCCCACTCCCCCTTGCAGAATATTGTCCGCTATGGCTCAGCCCAACCCGGCGTCCACGCCTCACGGTTTTGTTCTTGGCAGCCCACAGGCCCCAAAACGCGTCCTACAAGGGTAGGTACCAACTTGCCTTCATATGCCCTGGCTCTGGACACTCTTCTTTCGATGTGGGATGTTACAATCCCCCCACCTTAAGAACGAGCCGTCCTCGGCTCTGATACCATATGTAAGGCCCGGCCCACTCCCCCTTGCAGAATATTGTCCGCTATGGCTCAGCCCAACCCGACGTCCACGCCTCATTGTTTTGTTCTTGGCAGCCCACAGGCCCCAAAACGCGTCCTACAAGGGTAGGTACCAACTTGCCTTCATATGCCCTGGCTCTGGACACTCTTCTTTCGATGTGGGATGTTACAAACTCGATAAGTCATTTTCATTCATTCAGAGAATCAAATAAAAGAGAATTCTCCCCCTTACAAGCACACAAAGTTGCTGTCGTAATCTGAATATCATTAAACAAAAAAACTTGATCTATAACTTAGGTTACATATGTGTTTTTAACCTAAGCTAAACCCTAAAATACCTAAAGATATGGACTTGTAAAAGCCCACTTACAATCAGACCCAAACCCCCAAGTATCTAAGCCCAATTGATATTTATTAACCCTAATACACAAAATACGAATTTTAAATAAAAAAAGTTTAAGTTTCAGCCACAAATGTTTGGTAACAATTGTTTTATCAAGGACTGTTAGTTATGAATTATTTGTTATTGTGGTATCTACTGTTTCTACAAGTAGTGTAAGGGAAATACAAAAATCTTGAGAATAGGATGAAGCTGTATAGAGTATCATAAGAGATATACATTGAATAGGCCAAGAAATATTGTCTTAGGCCAATAACATTGTAATAAAAGGATATTCTGGTACTATTATAACACAAAAGAAGTGAGAGACTTAATTTCAATACATGAGAGAATGCTTGGTTTGCTTGAAAAACAAATTAGAAAATGTATTACCACCAAGTCTATTATAACCATTCCCATCCCTCAAGCTCTTTTCACAAATGTCAATATGGATTTTATAGAAGGCTTACCAAGATCAAATGACAATGAGGTTATTTTTATGGTGGCATATAGGTTTAACAAGTACTCTCATTTCATATCTCTTTCCCACTCATATTCTGCCACTATAGTGTCTATTGCATTTATAGATCATGTCTACAAGCTACATGGTCTCCCTACAACAATAATGAGTGATAAGAACCTGAGTTCCAAAGTCAATTTTGGAAGAATATCTTTGCCTATCAAGGAGCAGATTTACACTATTCTATAACCTATTCTTACAAACTGATGGACAAATCAAAGTTATCAACAAATGCTTGGAAAACTATTTAAGATACATGATTGAGAGTCATCCAAGTTTGTGATTAAGATGGTAATCCCTAGTAGAATGGTGGTATAATACAAAGTACCACACTTCTATAAAGGTTGCTTCTTATGAAGTTTTGTATGGTTGGACACCACCACTTCATATTCTTTATTGCCATAAGAACCACAATGTTGAAGTAGTAGATAAATTGCAAACTTTGAGGAAAAACTTGTTGATCTACTTAAAACAAATATCATGGTAGATCAACATAAAATGAAATAATTGACCAATAAAAAAGGAGTGGACACTTAGTGTGGGTGATTGAGTATATATAAGTTACAACTATGTAAAAAAAAAAACAATGGGTCATATGGTTTCACACAAACTATTTGATAAGTATTATAGACGATGCATGATTATTGAACAAATTGTGGAAATGACATACAAATTAAGCTTGCCTTTCTTTGCCTTAATTCATCCTAAACATCATGGGAATAAAAGGGGGCCTTAGGAGGTACCTATTATGACAAATAAAGCAATCCTTCATCCACAAACATTAATAGACAAAAGAATGATCAAACTCTATAATCAAGTTGCTACTTAGTTATTAGTTGTCAAACTCGACATCACGACAACCTAAAAATAATAATAATTATAGAATATATATCGGACATCTTGTTTTTAAAGGGGAAAAACCTGGTTTGAGGAGTCGCCACTTATTATTATAGTCACCGAAAACTTTAATTAGTCAACAAAGACTATGATACAAGACTGGTTACACAAAAGAAAAGATATTATCACCTCTTAAACATCCTATCTAAAATAGATTGCATTGTTATTTTTGTTTTAAGTTGTCAGGGTTATGTTCTAATATGTTATTGATGGTTTGACTATAATATTCCTGAATCTGATGTTAGTGAATATCCAACTACAAATAATTCCAACTTTGGCATTGACACACACACACACACACACACACACACACATATATATATATATGAAGAAAATGTATGATATTTCTAACTCTAGTGTTAGTAAATATTCAACCAAAATTACTCCCAACTTTGACGTTGATAAGTATCATATGAAAAATGCATAATATTCCTGACTTTGGTGCCAATTAATGTTGAAAAGTTCCGAATTATGTTTAATTCTAGTATCAAAATTCTCACCCTAAGTTTTGTGAATAACAAAAAAATATTACCAAACTTGGTATTGGTCAATACTTTGGTGTTAGTGAATAAGTCCATAAAATCTATATTAAAGGAAAAAAACATTTTCTATCTTTTTCTTATGTTTCTATTTTTTATTTTTTTGAAGGGCTGGATCTAGCCCAACCATATGAATTGGGTCTGATCCAACCCTCCTATCTTGGTCAAGCTCAACCATGTCAGTTGGGTTGGCCCAGCCTCCTTAGCTAAGTTAATGGCACAATCCGGTGACCAAGATGACATTAATTCGCGAACATGCGATAATTATAATTCATGCATACATGCAACAGAGACAATAATTAAAATTACAACTAATAACAAAGATTCTTCTATGATGTTAGGGGTTTTGATGACAATAGTTGTTACTTTTGTTGCTATTTTTCTCAGGATTTCTTCTCTTACTCTGGTTTGGTGTTTTTTGGTTCTCTTATGTGGATTTTTTTCAATGACCTTCTTACCTATTTTTCTCTCTCCTTTTTTTAAATGGTTATTTTCTAGTTTTCCCTGTTAAATTTCTAAAATCTAACAATTAAGCCTAAAATTGTACTTATCTTTGTAATTCCATTCTCCTTTTTTTATAAATACTTTTTTATTATATAGATAATAAAAAAATTAAAAACAAATTTGGGTTATCACAATTCTCCCTCTTTACAATATTTACACTGCAGAGATATAATTGTTTCAAGTGATTTGTCCCTTTGTGAAATACAAAAAAGTTATTTCAATAATAGTGGGTAAACTACCCCACAAGTCAAATAACTTAACTGACTACAAAATTTTCTAGAACTTCTAAACTATCGGGTTAAAATTTTCCTTGGTAGCATGGCTGAAGGATAATGCTTTTTGTTGACTTGGATTAATCAAAGCCTTCTTAGACTTCGTTGAGGATATTTGTGGAAGATTTTTCATCAAAAACATCATGTAGAGCTTTGAGGTTAAATGATATGCATGTATCTCAATCTCTTTCTTGCTTGATTAATAAGGTCTGATATTTTTTTGAATCTTTGTGGTTACTTAGCTTCTAGCCCACTCGAACTCATCTATATAAGTTTTATCCATGATATTTTCAATTTGTTTTCTGAAATTTCTTTATCTTGCTAATCAATCTCAGAGTATCATGCATTACTTCCTTGTTTTACTGCTAATAATATTCAGTCACTCATTATCTTGAAAGGTTCAAACTGTATTTAGTAAACAATAATGCTTTTTTTTTTTGTCTCATTTTGAGTGTTATGTTCTTTGCTAATTTGAAAGGATCAAGTCACCTTTATAAGCATCCCCTTTGTCTTAATCATTTCACCTAAGTGTGTGTTGTTAGTGATTTAGAAAAAAAGATGGCTTTAAGTATCTCTATTTTCTTAACTTGGTTTTAGTTAAAAATCTTTATCTAGAATGAATCTTGAAATCTTGACCTTCCTATATTTTAAAAATAAAAATTGTTTCGATGTGAGATGAAAACTATTTTCTTGTCAAATCTTGCAACTCCCTAGGAGTTTTGGAATATAAATGATTTGTTCTTGTATTGGTGAAGGTGAAATTTCTGAAGGTATATGATGAGGCCACCTGTTTTTGAGGGTTTAAAAGAAAGAGGCTCAAGTAATAGCATGGGGTTTTGTTTGAGAAACATTTTTGTTTTTTAAGAAATCATTTTATTAGCATGAATACTAATGAGTAGCTTGATTCCTATTTATTGGTCTAAGTTGCTTGCTTGCTTGATTAGGAAAGGGATTTCAAAGACATGTAGGCCTTGTTTGTTTCAAGGAAAGTGGTTTCCGGGAAACCACTTTCCAAACTTTCTTGTATTTGTTTGCCTTCCGGAAAATTGATCAACGGAAAACACTTTCCAGTTAAAGAAAAATTTGGCTTGGTTTTCAGGAAAGTGTTTTCCGAAAAATTTGGGCGGAAAACACTTTTTGGAAGTTGTGAAAATTTTAGAAATGTCATTATTTGCTGATTATATCAAATTTGATCCTCAAACTTTTGATTGTTATATATAATTTATTTTGAATATTTATTTTTCAATTTCATCTCTTAAAATTTAATTTTTATATTAATTTTGATCCTTATTTTTATAATTGCTATTTGCTTTTTTCTTATCATTTTTTTATTGAAATTTTTTATCTATCAAATTTGGTCCTCATTTTTTTTATTGTTACTTATTTTATTTGAAATAATTTATGAAATGTTAATTATTATTATTTTAATTTATTCACCTTTCATTTTTTTTTTAATTTTTTAGATTTGATCTCTATTATTTTGATTATTATTTATTTTATTTGAGATAATTTATGAAATTATTTTTTTTTTTCAATTTCATTCTCATTCAACTTTTTAATTTGTAAGATTTGTTCCTCATTATTTTAATAAACTTGGAAAAAAAATTAAATTATTAATAAATTATTTTCCAGTTCATTTTCCATAACACAAACAAACACTGGAAAGTGTTTTCCAGTTCATTTTCCATAACACTGCCAAATATCGGAATTCACTTTCCCCGGAATTCACTTTTCAAAAGGAAACCACTTTCCAGCAAACAAACGGGGCTGTAATGTAGGTTATGACTCTTAGCTATGAAAAAAAAAAGATTTATAAAGATCAAAAAGTGTCTTTAGGTTTCAAGGACTCATGATCACTACCACGTGTTTGACTCATTATGTCTTTCAATTATCTCTTCTTTTGCTGATTTTCTTTTATTTACCTTTTTAATTGTTTTTAGTGGACATCTTTATTTTATTTTGACCATCATTTTTGCTTTTGGTTTTGGCACGCACCCTAACATTTTGTTTTTGATTGTTTTGCCTTTTGGCATTCTCAAAACATTTTTTATATAAATATTGATCATTGAAGTTTCATTTGCCCTCAGTGTAGGTGTGATCTTAGTTGAGATTTTTCATAAATGAAAATTTATTCAACTTAAAAAAAGGATATCATGGGATATATTCATTTTAGAATGTGAAATATATAACAAAGATGTTTTTTCTTTATTCAAGCGCAAGCAATTAAAACCAATAAACTCTAACCATGTCTAATTATAATGGTTTGGATTTTGCATATACATGCATTTCATGAGTTCATGAATAAAGAATCCACTACATACCATTATATATACATCTGGAAAATATGGCTCAAGAGATAGTGTGAGGGTGATTTTTTTTTGTATTCACATATTTTGGTTTAAAATGTTGTTTTAAACAAACATCAAATTATTTTTAAAGTACAAAACAAACGGGCCTAATTAAATCTTCTTCATCCTTTATGCCAACAATAATGATCTACTTGAGAATGCCTTCTTCACTATATAGGGACATTTATAATTGAGCGTCTATTTACTATGGTCTTCACCAAGTAGTGGTAAATTTTTTCTTTGCACAAGATTTGTTATATTTAACTCCCTTAGTTGGACCTTTCTATCATATGTTTTAGCCATCTTTATTTGGTATAGTTAGTGATGAGAAATTACAACTAATCTTTTCTCACTTATCATGTTTAGTTGCTCATATCATATTTTATCCCATTTATCCTCTTCAAGATTAGATTTTATGAGGACTTTAGAGAGGGGATCTCCTACTCCAACAATATTATCGCCTCTATTTTTGTAAATTAATGAATAAGGTGCAGTCCTAATTGATGTCCTTACTGCTATGCGATATGCATTGAGAGCATAAGGAAGTCATTTATCTAGTCTTTTTGGGTAACCATAATTTTTTGGATAATCTTCTTTATATTTTCAATAGGAGCTTTAACACTTTCATTCATTTTTGGTATTTATGGGGATGGATTAGAATGCTTGATTTCTCACTTAACACAGAATTCTACGATCATCTTCCCATTAAAGTTGTATGCATCAATCTATAACTATTTTTTCATGTAAACCATACCTACAGATTAGATCTCTCCCTATGAATCTCTTGACCACCTTTTATCCATTTCATGAAGTAATCAAATGTTATAAGGATAAACTGTTGTTCATTATTTTGGCTTTTAGATTAATCTGTCCGATCACATTTATTCCTCATATTATGAAGGGCCAGGGTGATAACATATTTAACAAATGCATTGGAAGGGTATTAATTTTGTCACTATACATTTGACATTTATGATAATTTTAGATAACTTCTATGCAATATTTCTCTATAGTCATAAAAAAATACACGATTCTTTGTATTTGTCTTGCCATCATGTTCCTATTTAAATGAGTGATGTATATTCATCTGTATACTTATCGCAAGGCTTTGTTGGATCCTAATTTCTTTAGAAATCCTAGCAAAGTTCCATCAAATGATCTTTTGTACAAGATCTCACTATCTATATAATACTTCATCGTCATTCTCTTTAATGTTTTCTTATTCCCACTTGGTGCTCTCGAAGGATATTCTTGATATTGGATAAATCTCTTTATATCTATATAACTAGGGTTGCTATCTATTTCCCCTTCTAAAGAAAAATAATAAGTAGGAGAGATCCTAATTTCAATGTATACAGGCTTTACTCTGATACCACAATAAATTATAGCCATAAAAGCCAAATTCGTCAAAGCATTGACAAACTATTTTTATATCTTTCCAAATGAGTGAACTTTAACTCATGAAAATCCTCGACCAATTTGGAGAGGTATTCTTGGTATGGTCTTAACCTCTTATCTCTCACATGTCATTCAACTTTTACCTACTTATTATGAACATTGATTCCATATATACTTCTAATTTCTTTATCTTCATATTTAATGCAACTTTCAATTTGTGAATGCAAGCCTCACACTCTAAAGTACTGTTTGTGCAATTAAATTGTAACTTGATTGCAATAGGACTGCTTTCCTTCTAGGAAACTTAATACAATACCAACCCCGTTACCAAATATATTTACTGCCTCATCAAAATATATGGTACACCATTCATTTTCTTTATCCTTTTCTGCCACTAACACATCTTCATCGGGAAAGTCAGTTTAAATGTTTATAGTCCTCAATAGCGTAATCATCTAAATGATTAATAGTAATGTAAATGATATCATATTTAGCTAACAACACTTGTCGCCTGACTATTCTGCTTGACATGCAAGGCTTCTCAAAAATATATTTTAGAGGATCCATCTTTGAGGTTAACTAAGTGGCGTGACATAACATGTATTGTCAAAACCTCTTTACTCTCCATACCAAGCTACAAAAAAATTTCTATCATATTGTAACAAGATTCACACTCAATGAATTTTCTATTAAGATAATAGATGACTTGTTCCTTTTTTCTAGACTCATCGTATTGTCTAAACACATAACTCATAGTTGATTTAGTCATTGTTAAATACAAGATGAGAGGCTTTCCTAGTACATGTGGCACCAATAGAGGTGACTTTTGCAAATATTGTTTAATTTTATCAAAGGCTTCTTAACAATCCTCATCCCATATCCCAAGTTTTTTTTTTTGTTTCAAAGTAGTTTAAAGATTGGTTTACAAGTAGCTGTAGGTTGTGAAATGAATTGAACAATATAGTTTAAGTGTCTCAAAAAGACTTGAACTTCTTTTTAATCTTAGGAGCTGGCATAACTTGTATGACCTTTACTTTATTAGAGTATACTTTATGCCATTAGTACTTACCATAAACCCTAATAACTTTGTTGATTTTACTCAAAATATGCATTTTTGTAGGGCTCAATTTCAACTGATATTTTCTCAATCTTTTGAACAATATTTTTAGAGTTGGGGTATGATTTTTTTTTCTTTAGACATAATGATCCAATCTACACATACCTCAATTTATTTATGTATCATGTCATGAAAGAGTGTTCAATAACCTTCTATCATAGAGCTTATGTACCACATATCAGTATCCAAACCAAGTATATCAATATATGACTAGGCAAAAACATCAACATATTCTGTAAAAGAGCAACAAAATCATTTCTCATACCAGCAGCGATTAACATCCCAATCTACAACTCTATTTTATCCTACTTAATGCTCATTTATCCATTGTATCTCTTTTTTTGCGAGATCCCATGTGTACTCAAAAAATTGTTCCATTAACTTTGTAAATTCTTTGATGCCTTTATTTTTTACATCCTGTCTCATTCATTGCAGTTATATTTTTATCAAAGGTAGGCCAATTATTCTTAATGCAGTGAGTTTGTGAGTTAATTGACAATCCACTTTCAAATTCCCTAAAATATATTGTTTTCGTTATGATTGTATAATTTTTAAAAAATATAAAAATTAAAAAAACAATTGATAGAAAAATATATGATCTTATAAAAATTAAAAGGATAAAAGAGCTCAACAATAAGACCTTTTAGCTAATATCTTTGAGCTATGATTATCGACAATGTACATTTATTTAAACAAACAAGATAATAAAAAGAAACACATGAATATATTATTACTTTCTCAGAACAATCGGGGCATTTCTAGAATCTCTTAATTGTTCAACTCTTCCTCAACAACCAACTTTCTCATAAACTTAAATGTGACATCTTTTATAGTGTCAATGGTAAGCTGAGGTAGCAATTCATATAGATTCTCTCTAGCCACAACCTTTTTTCATGGTTTTTTTCTCTTTAAATCCTTCAAGATAGTTGAGAGTGACACTACTAAATTCCTTTCTTAAACTTTCCAACTCATCTTTGACCTTTATCATATATGCTTATGGTGGAAATGTTATATGAATATTGGGGATCTCTATCTCGCCTGCCTTAAGCTCTCTTCCTGCAATTCAAACCAGTCTTTTTTCTTGTTTAATCCCGTATTTTATTTTGTAATTTGCAATTTCTAGCTTAAAACCTAAACAAAACCTTTGATCAAAACATTTTGTTTTCATTACATTAGTCCTTTCGGACATTCCTATGCTTGGGTCATATTGGATGGCAACCCATGTATCAAAAAGCATTTAACAACCATCATTGCGGCTTCCACAATCTTTAACATTCTTTTTATTGTATTTTTAAGTACCAATTCAACATTTATAACCTCAAATTCATGAA
Organism: Salix caprea; assembly: GCA_964035475.1. Taxonomy (NCBI): domain Eukaryota; kingdom Viridiplantae; phylum Streptophyta; class Magnoliopsida; order Malpighiales; family Salicaceae; genus Salix; species Salix caprea. The sequence continues at coordinate 10,401,192 of OZ037746.1, forward strand.
GAATCCCATCCTTACTTTTTTAAACTTTTATGTAAAGGATCAACACATTTCTTATCATTGATAGAGCCTTCTCAACTTTTATAGTCACCAAATTCTCATTGATGATAAACATGACTTGTTGATGTAAGGATGATACGATAGCTTAAGATGTATATATCCAAGGCCTTCCCAACAGCAAGCTATATAAGTGATGAATGTCTATCACCTGGAATGTCACTTGGAATGGATGAGGGCCAATAACTAGTTAAACATCAATATTCCCAATAATTGGCCTTGGTGACCTATCATAAGTCCTAACAATCATGATACCTGACTTCATATGAGACGCATCAATAAGCATTTATCAAGCACATGCCTTAACAATATATTTAAAGTAGAACCATTGTCAATATTTAAAGAAAAATACATGCTAATGTTGTAAGGATGATAATCAAATAAGCATTATATAATACACATTATGGAAATTAACGAACAACGGGCAATGTTTAGTCCAAAACAAATCCTTACTGGAGTCGCTATTTTGTCGTACCTGACATTACGACGACCTAAGAAAATAATAATTATAGAACATATATCTGACATCTTTTCCTTAAAATAACAATACCCAATTTGAAAAGTCACTACCTAGTATTATGGTCATTAGAAACCCTAATTGATTAACAAAGATTCTATGATACGAGATTGCTTACACAAAAAAATAAAAAATACTATCACTTAAGTATCCTACCTTTGGTGGGTTACATTGCTTGTTTATCTTAAATTGTTAGGTTTTTATTGTATTATTCTGTTTACTAGATCTTGAAAATGCAAGACATCAAGCAATCTATCAAGATACTCAATATTAAATATTCCGCAAAACAAAGAAAGAATATGGATAACTTGTACTTGAGAAAAAGTGCTTATGCCACCCTATGCAAGTATTTATTCACCTAGAAAGCGGAGGCTATTTTTCTCTTTGATCGACAGTTGACATAGCCATCAAAAAACTCCAGCACTGGCTGGATTTACCGCAAAATGCAAGTTAATGCCATGCAATTAACAACATTAGATTACTTTAATTATTACATTTCGCACCTCAAATTTTTACAGTAAAATATGCCATCTAATGTTTGCACTGTTGTTTCACCTAACATTCTATACCATATGAAATGTTGTCACCTACGACGAACAAATCATATCAAGTGATTAATGTAATTTACCCTTCACTTCACTGGTACTTGCATTATTTTGTATGCATGGACTGGGTTAGTTCATCAGAGAAACGACACAGAGGAAAAGAAAACAACACAAAAATCTATCACAGGCTGTTTCTTTCCCTGTAGGTTGAAACCATTTCATTTCACTTCCCACTGTTCAACTCTACAGGATTAAATACGTACACACAGGAAGAGTAATTATTGCGAAGCAGATTGCTTCTTAATGTTGCAAGTAGTTTACATGAGGGAATGGAAAGGAGATTCAGCTGGATCTGACATTCTCAATGGCAACAACTAAATTATCGAATTTGGCCCCGGTGACTTCTTTCACTATTTTGCCTTGCTTGAGAATCTTAAAAGTTGGAACTACCTTTATGCCAAGCTCTTTTGCCAACGGCTGCCAATAATTGTCAAATTTAGAGGGTCTCCCAGGTAGTGTTTCTCGTGTGTGCATGTCATTAAGCTTCAATCAATAAGGTATGGAACTACTTACCTTGTTTTCTTGGTTGCAATCAAGTTTCAAAAACACAACATCGTCATACTTCTGGGACAATTCTTTATACTTTGGAGCAATTAACTTACAAGGGCCACACCTAAAAATTAGAAGAGCCAGTAGAAACAAAGAAAGCCAGACAAAGTCAGCACTAGTAATGGGAATTGAAAATTCAGCGTCAAGATCAAAGCAAGTATCAATCCAAAGATGTGATGGGATAATGCAAACATACGTGTGTGATTACTTAAGCAAATATTGCATTGCAAAACAGATTTAACCACATTTCACTTGAATGATCGAAAGACAGTCCATCAAGCTGTTTGTACATCATCATCTCTGTCATGTTATCGATGTCTAAGCATGGTATGAAACACACGATAATTTTTCTTATAGCTAGTTAAAGTGTTTAACAAGTACTACTATGACATTAAGGTGCGTTTGTTTGGAGGGATTGGGGAAAGGATAAATGAGTATGGTGAGGGGTACAACGCAGATGTTTAAGCATTGAAATACATACTATATCGAAACAAAACTCGGTTCGATATCATGAAAGCCCTGTTCATCCTGGATTCATTTTATTACCAGTCAAATGGCGAGCTATTATTGACTCTCAATCTTACAGCCAAAAAGTTGAATTATTGATATATATATTTATAAGTGAATCTGTATGAAAACTACCTGAATTACTGTTCATTTAGACGGACAACCTTTGATTTTTTGTTCGGATGGACACTCCTATCAAACTATTAAGAAGGTCGACTATCAGTAGCTTAACACAAGAATAAAATGGATCCCAGTGTTTTCATCGAAATGACCAATAATTCCAGGAATGTTCATGCATATTAGACACACAACCAGTACTACATCCAATCCAATCAAATGAAAACTCGAGGAGCAAGTTGGATTGAAAACAAAAAATACAATACATGCATTACCATTGAGTGTACATGTCGAGGACGACAGTCTTATCCCCGGCTGAGTTAACGATGCCCCAGAAAGTGTCCTTGGTGACCTCAGTGACCTGCCCAACAATGGAGGGGGGACCCGCCGTGTCCAAGCTCGACCTCACCGAAAAAACCAGGTTTCTGCTCTTGGTCACATTCTTTTGCCTCGATGATAGCTTACAATAAGAAGAGAGATCCTTTGTGGTGGTCGAGGAGTATTGGGGCGTGATGGGGTTCGCAGGAAAGGATGGAGAGGAGCGGATGGAAGAAGTGGGAGACAGTGTGAACTGGATCGAAGCCATTACTGATCAGCAACTGATTATGCGAGTGAGTGCAGGTGGAGAAGAAGCAGTGTCCTCTAATAATAATAATAGTTTGTGGACCTCTGCCGGTGGTGGAAATTTCATTGAAGGGTGGGACGGAAATGGTCTTATGATCCTGGGGGTGTTTATGTCATTTCGGAGCAAGAAATGAGAGGCTGGAGACAGTTTGAGAAGAGCACACCATGTGATTTCTCATTGAGAGGAGAGGGGAGCAACCAGTAGATTTGCCTGGTAGAAGAGGGTAAGATGGTCATCTTGCAGGTAAGAGCAAGAGAGGGGTGGCTGTTATTTGAACTCGAGAAAAGACAGAGAGATAGGGATATTTTCGTGGGGTATTCTAGTCATTAGCCTCTGGATGTTGATTGAGATTATTTGGGGGTAAATGAAAACGTATGGATGATAATAGAAGGCAAAAATATTCTCCGGTCTTTTAATCAATGAAAGCTCCAATGACCATGTTGGCTCAGATGTGAGTATCACTCGGTGGTGACTCAGATGTGAGTATCACTCGGTGGTGGCTATTTTTTTTTTAATATTTTGTTATTTTACTTACCCTTGATTATCTCCTTATATCATGCTAATCAATTATAAGTGTGGGCCATGATATGGCTTATTGCATTTTTAGAAGCATTCGAGATTATTTTTTAAAAATATTTTTGATATATTCATATGAAAATGATCTAAAAACATAAAAAAATTTATTTTAAAATAAAAAAAAAAATTCTTTTTTTTTCAAAAATATATTTGAAATATAATGTCAAAAACCTCCGTATACCACCCCTCCGAGTCTCTCTCTCTCTAGATATTTCCCAAAAATCATGGATATTTTAGAGCTAGCATAGCTTGTATGATTACAAAGTTTAAATTAAGTGGTTGCTTGGTTTTACACCGCAGAGCCAAAATAAATTTTACCAAATAAAATCTCAATTTTACAATGTGGATCCCACCTGAAAAAACTGATTTTTCTTCTCATTTTCAAAAACATATCGAAGATGCTTTTCACAAACCGCATCTCAGCCACGTCACACCTCAACCCAACCAGCACTCCAAGCCTTCTCCTTAAAATGATAAAGGCGTATTCTCTCTCCTCGCCATGTTATACCATACCATTACTCACCAATTGCCTTGCTACAAGTCAGCCCTGTTGATTTCCATTCCTGTCTCCTCATGTGAATTTGGACCATTATAATATTTATAGATTATATTATTTCTTAAAATATTTTATATTTAAAATATATTCTTATTTTTAAAGTTTATTTTTATATTTATATATCAAATTGATTTAAAATTATAAAAAAAATCAAAAAAATATTTTTTGAATACAAAAATAAACAAATTTCTCTTTTAGATAGAGAAAAATATATAAATAAATTTATATGAGAGATACTTTTTAAATAAGCTCTATATTTTCAAAATAAAAATTAAAAATATATATTATTTTCATCATCATTGTCACCTTTTATTTTATCACAAACCAGTAATTAAAAAAACATGTTTGTTTATTCATACACAATACAAGTGAAGATTGTAGTTGCATCAATGACACCACATAACTATATTAGAAGAAGATCACAAGATGATATAACTTTTGCCGAATATGATAGCAATCTTAATTTTGTTCTTAAAGATATTTTACCAGATGTTGTTCCTCGATCAAATAGTCAGAAATCGTAAAGGCCTTCATGTATGAATTTAGTCCGTGATGGAATTGCAAGTAGTTTGATGAGATAATAAAAACAAGTGTCTAATTTACTTGAATTATTTATTATATTTTTTTATTATAATTATTAAATCTACAAAATTAAAAAAACAATATATTTATATGTATGTACGTATGTGTCCAAATTGTATAATTTTGCAAGTTGATAGCAATATGAAAAACATGGTAACTAAACACACAAACTGCTTTTCATTAAACTCAAACTCAATCACAGTTTTAACCAAACACTTCAATTTCAGTTATGAACCACAGCTAAAAGTACTTTTCATGAAACCACTTTTTTTAAACCTCAACCACAATATCAAACATGCCCTAAATTACCCTCATAACAATTATACGAACGCATCCTCTAAATAAGTCAAGTGATTTTTGAAAACTATAATCCCCTTAGATGCTATCCAAATCTCGCTTGATTGGAAGAAGTTGAAGGATGTGTTTGGTATTGCTTTTGTTTTTGTGGTTGAGGTTTTAAAAAACCAGTTTCATAAAAAGCACTTTTAGTTGCGGCTCATAATTGAAATTGAAGTGTTTGGTTAAAACTGTGGTTGAGTTTCAAGTTGATGAAAAGCAGTTTCGTGTGTTTGGTTATCATGTTTTTCATATTGTTGTCAACTTGTGAAATTACACACACACACACACACACACACACACACACACACACACACACACATATATATATATATATATATATATATTGTTTTTTAAATTTTATAGATTAATAATCATAATAATAAAATGTAATTAATAATTCATGAAAAAATAGATATTTATTTGTATTCTCCCATCAAACTACTTGCAATTTCATCACAAACTAAATCGATATGTGAATGCCTCTGTGATCCCTTGCTATTTGATTGTGGAATAACAAATGATAATAATATTATTAGTAACAACATTTGCGATTCAGTTGTAGAGATATAATTTCAAGGCAAAATCCACTTGTAAGTTTTTGGTTCATAATCAATCGAAAAACAACAGGGTTATGGAGTGAAGCGAGGTCATGCGTCTTTCTCTTTCATCAGGACTAATCTCTATCTACACTTTTTTTTAAAAAAAAATATTTTTAAAAAACGTATTAGGCCTGACCCAACTAAATGGGCCGGCCCAGCCAAGATGGGCTAAAAGGCCCAATTGTGCTGGACTTGGGCTGGGCCAAGAGGAGGTCCAACCCAAGTCCAACTTTAATATTTGTTGAGTGAAACGGTGCGCTGCACTGTTCATGTCTTCTTAAAATGTGAACAGTGCAGTGCACTGTTCACGTAAATAGTAGCATCCGACCAATGGTGATGAGAGGCTCAACGTCCGATGCCGATGGGTAGAGAAAGCCGAGATGGTTCTTCTTGTGGTTGTGGCATCGAAAATGGTGGCTGGGAGGAGCGTCGGAAGCTTACTGTCGCCACTACTACTTCTATGTCGGGGCTTTCTGCTCTCGTTGGAGGTGGTCACGGAGGAGCTTCTAGAGTGGAGGAGAAGTTACCGGTGATAAGAGGGATGATGGTGGGGTCTCCGGGAGCTACCCCCGACTATGGAGAGAGAGAGAGAGAGCCGACGCTGTGGAGAGAGAGAGAGTTGTCGATGTGGAGAGAGAGAGTTGTTGTTGTGGAGAGAGAGAGAGAGACTATCAGTTGCTTCCCACTGTGATGTTAGACTCCATGGTCGCTGCTCATTCCTTTCTAAGGTTTATCATGTGGTCTCTCCGTCGAGCTTGTGCATACTCTCGCAAGTAACTTTCTAACCCTCTACATAGAAAGAGGTAAAGGGTTTTTGTTTTTAAAGTGATTATGGTTACCATTTCTTGGTTATAATTCTTTTCACGCTGAAAGAACAGATTGCTTGTTTAAGTTTGATTTTCAGTGCTCATTTCTAACCATGACCTGCAATCCATGAAATGCAAGCAAAAAATGAATCATGATCGCAAGAAAAAACTTCAAAATTCAGCTTCTTCTAAACCATGGTTTCAATCGATTTTTTGGTGGGTCCCATAGCAATTTAATATGCGTTTTCTCATTACCAAACGCCATAAAACTGCTTTTTGCTCGAATCTCCGTTTTGATTGCAATACCAAACGGCCACGAAGAACACTACGCAGACACGCGATGCTCGAGATTGGAGGAAGCATCACTGGTACAACCATACTATATACTACCATATAAGTGCGGCTGTAAATGTTTTAGATATTGATTTTTCTATTTCTTTTTGTTTTTTAAAGCATTATATTTAAATATTTTAAAATTTACTTTTGACATCAACATATTAAAATAATAAAAAAACACAAAAAATATTATAAATACTCTTAAGTGTGATATTGTTATGAAAGCATAAGTAATACTATAAATACTTGAGATTATTCATAAATCTTAGATTAAAATTAAAGGTGAAATTATATAGGATTATGATCTTGAACCAGTAAAAAAAATTCGTGACCTTAAGGATTGTAATCTTGAGTTCATGAAAGCAATCATTCTTGTAAATTGGTGTTTGTCTCATCCTGGAAAAATACATGAAGCAAAAATAATAAAGTCTACAACTTGGGAAGCTAAGTAGATGGTCAAGTAGAACTTTTATAAAAATTATTATAACCCATTTTTTAACTCATTTTTTTATATTTAAAAAATAGAAAAAATAGTTTTTAATACATCTAAGTCAAATTTAATCATCTCTTTACTTTTGTTATATTTATTTAATTTTGTGTGTCAAATTAAGTTATGAAAATCATAAAATAATAATAATAGAACAAAGAAATAAAAAGATGGAGAAAAATTGGATCAATAATTGAATTTTATACATCAAATACTAAGTCTGAAAAGTTAAAACTATCCGAAAAAATGGTTGAGTTGCAATTAGGGACTCAATTGAAAAGAGATTGCTTAATTTAGTTTGACTGGATTAATATTAAAAAGATGAATTTAGAACAAACAACCAAATTAAAAGGTCAATTAGGGTTTAATTGAAATAAATGACTACTCATTTTTTCATGATATTAACTTGATTTTCTATTTTAGCCCTTAATTCTTAGCAATAATTGATTTTTGAATGACCCAAAATCACATCGATTCTCTTCATAAACATACCACCTCAAATCAAGACTTGAAATACCATAATTTACTCCCTAATCCAATCCTAAAATGCGAATTGATGATGATGGTGTAAGCGAGCTAAAACATTTGCACAAATGGTGGGGATTATTGTTTACCAGTAGACCCCAAATTGGTGTTCTACACCTTGACCTTATTATTTTATGTTAGCTTGTTATTAATTGCAATTCTTTTAAATACACGATCACATGATGATAAACGAGAGAATAAGTATGTCTATATGTATGGGAATAAAAGTAGGACTTGTTGGTATCCGTTTGGATTATCAAATTGTTGGCTTCCAAATAGAATTGCTTAATTGTTTGGTGTCCAATTAAGATTATTGGATTGTTGGCATTGGAATGAGAATACTAGATTGATTAACATCAAAATAGGGTTGTTAGATTACCAAATTGTTGGCTTCCAAATGAAAATGCCGGATTGAATGACATTCAACTGAGATTATCGAATTATTTGGTAATCAATTTGGATTATTGGATTATTGACTATAGAATGAAAATACTAGATTGATAGGCATCCAAATAAAATTGTCAAACTGATTGGTATCTAGTTGGGATTTACTCTATTAATGATTTTGGAATGGAAGTGCCATAATAAGATTAGGAGTTCATAAAAAAAAAAAAAGAGAGAGAGATTTTGAAATGATGAATTAGAAGAGTGATTTACAATGAATGGAAACAATCTAGTAGAAGAAAAGGATCAAATAAATGGTTGAATAAAATTTACTTGAATAGATAATGGTGTTAAATATTGTATTTAATTTTTGGTACATCAAGGGGAAGGCAAAAATAGTTACCATGTATTGCAACTTTTTGTATTAAATCCTAAATAGGATTAAATTCGTAACTATAATCTTGGTTAATGGGGCATGTAATTGATAAAAATCTAGTATTTTGAAGTTATGTAAAGATAATTATTAAGAATGGATTCAAAGTGATGCTAACGAGATTATCATAAATTAATATTATATATGTGCAAGTTTATCTTTTCTTAGTGTTTTTTTGTGCATGTGGAGTTCTTTTATTTGATTGCACATGATAATTGTAGAAAAAGTTACAGATTGATGACATGAGGAATCCAGTTGAGTGGATTCTATAATGAAATGAGTATGCATGATATTGACACTTGAAGTAATAAAGATAAGGGAAACGCCATTAAATTTTTAGTAGAAATGTTGTAAATAAGAAATAAAAAAATGTTACACCATATTTACTTAGATGAATCAAAGGTTGAATAATGAAAATATAGAATTCTGCTCAAATTGATCAATTGATTTAGTTACCAAATTGACCTTGTCGATCACTTGATATAATGAACAATTAAAATTTTCTATTGTCTTAAACAATCGATAAAAACTGGTCAATTGATTGATCAAGTGGTAAGGAAATTTAAGATTTTTAAGAGAACAAATTGATCATTTTAGTCACCAAATTCACCCTGACATTAACAAAAAAGAAAATTATATAGAAATTCCATTCAAGAATTAAGGTTGTTACGTTGAAATCGTATTAAAGAATTAAGGTTGAATAATGAAAATATAGAATTCTGCTCAAATTGATCAATTGATTTAGTTACCAAATTGACCTTGTCGATCACTTAATATAATGAACAATTAAAAATTTCTCTTGTCTTAAACAATCGATAAAAACCAGTCAATTGATTGATCAAGTGGTAAGGAAATTTAAGATTTTTAAGAGAAAACAATTGATCATTTTAGTCACCAAATTCATCCTGACATTAACAAAAAAGAAAATTATGTAGAAACTCCATTAAAGAATTAAGGTTGTTAAACATAATGAGACATAAAGAAAGACAAAGAGTCCTAGAGTAATATAAGGAAAGAGAACAAGAAAAAGTAGAAAGAGAAAAGAAAAATAGTGGCAAAAGTGATAATGATGTCTTACTAGCTTCAAGCCAATCACAAAATATTGTTATATAAATTCTAGTGTACTCTTTTTCATATCAATAAACTAGATTTATCGATATTGCAAAACTAGGTCATTATCTTTCCATGGTAAGGTTTTCATTTTGAATTCTATTTTTGTAATATACCATGTTATGAACTTTTGCTTGAATTCATAAATGATATACAAAAGACATGCTAAATCAGAAATCATGAATCTAACAATAATTGTCTTTCTTACTTGAAGTGTTTGGTAATTAGAAGATGCTAGGTGATTGTCGGTAGAAATCACAAGTGCACGAATCATAACAAATAATAAGTGATGAGTAGAGTATCGTTCCACGAGGATTTGTAAAAATTATCAATAAGTAACAAAATTATTAAATCCCTATCTATTTGATGATTCAATTATAAAGGTTTACGAAACTAAGAATAATTAAAACAAACAAGCAAAAAATTAAATGGTGTTGAAATCAAGTTTAACGGATCCTAGGATTTTTGATTTCACTGTAACTAATCTTATGTGATTTTTCTCAATTGAATTAATCCTCTCAAAATTTCTTTCTAATTTTTTATAATCAGGTTTTACTAATTTAATCACTAATATTTCTCAAGAATCAATAATTATTTTAACAAGCAAACTTCCTACCTCTCGGTGAAAATTCTAAAACTCGTCAAAATACATTAAGAATGATAAAACCTTGCATGATTACACAAGTTCCATAGATACGTCTATTCTATAGATTTCTTATGGTATTTAAAACAATGGCTGAAACAATTATCACTTCTCAGTATCAAATCGAATCCCAAATCATGCATACGATGATAAAGTGTATACAAGCATTAAATATAGAATGAAATACTCAACAAGTATTAGATTAATTCAATCAAAGAAATTGTTCACATATTCATAGCTATGCTACATACAAAAATCCCAGAATTAAAAACTACATAGCATAATTAAAAAGAAACAAACTTGATACGATGAACATCACTCAAGAGTATTGGAAAATTTGAGAGTTGAACGTCTTGAAGGGGTTGTTGTTATTGACTTCTTTCTTTTCAATTTGCTTGCCTCCTCTCCTAGATGCTGACTCCTCTGTTTTGTAATGTGTTTAGGGTTTTATCCTCTCAAAAAGACTCCCTTTAACTGCTACCTTACGAGATATATATATGCTGAGTTTTTTTCTCTAAAGGAAAACGCGGATTCTACTCCTTCCTGATATTGCGATCCAATTTTGGGGTAGTAAATGTGTGCATTAAGACTCCTCTATTTCTGGGAAAGTTATATAAAATCCAATTTTATTTCCATTATACTTGATCTCGCAATTTTTGGGCATCTATAACTCTAGATATGGTCAAAAACCTGAGACAGTCTGGGTCGCATGGACTCTTGGTCTGATTCAGACTCTGTATTTCGACTCGATTTGTGGACTTCAAAACAGAAAAATAGGGTTCTTCTCTGCATAAGAGTTGTAGGCTTGTGTATCCTCTTTTTATAAAGGTAAAGAACACATGAAACAGAGTTGTATAATTCCCATTATACCTCAAAAACCAATCAGTGCTCAGGCTTGTCTAGATAGACAAGCCAGTGTTTTAATTCTAAGCTAATCCTATTGTTTGCTTCATATGATCTCAATTTCTGCATATTACATTAGTTAAATAAACCTGAAAATACATTGAATTTTCAAGAAGTGAATAATTCTAAAAGATACCTAAACTCTAGACAATTTGCTAAAAATCCAACTCAATTCTCTAAAATAGAGCAGCAATGACTTCAAATATGTATGCAATATATACCCTTATCAGTGATGTGGACCAACCCAAAAACACCAGCAAGGACCCATTACATGTTCCAAATGGTCCAATGACTCGGCTAAGACAAAGACATTGAAAGACGTATTGAACGTATTATTTTTGAAGGTTTCAACTACGTCAGAAATGAAAGGTTCATTAGAGTATCAAGAGGAGACCCTAGTACATCTTATCTATGTGCAAGAGGGATCCAATACAACCTTATTTGGGTCATGAAATGAGAACAACAAAGAAAACAAAAGAATCCTACAACAACTTGGAAACAACATGGGTGGCTACCTTTTCCTTTTGTTTCTAGGATTAAGGGGCTCATGGAAGGCTATAAATAAGCCTTGAATCAGCTCTATAATATTTTATCTCATTCTCTTCTTCTCATGGTAAAACATAGATTTAATATTAGGAGCTTTATTTTATTTTGTTAGCTACATCCCAAGGCTTGTTTGGGCTGATTAATACTTTGTTTTCAGTTAATATCCAAGACTTGTTTGGATTAAGTTATAGGCTTTTCAGTTTAGGGTTTTGGATCAGTTTTTAGTGGACCTTTTATAAGTCCACATAAGGTATCCATTAGATTAACTTTTCAAGAATTATATAAACTAATGTAACAAAAAAATTGGCAGCCTTTGATGATTATTACTATTGGATTTTTCAGTTTTAACATGTGAGAGTGATTCTTGCATTCTTCAGTTCTTGAACAAACTGAATCTGACTTATCAAAGATTAGCTAACTTTGTGACGTCATTCTACTCATTCCAATAGTGTTGGTGCCTTGGGGTAGGTTTCCATTGTGTCACACTCCTATCAAACCTATTTTGGCTTTCTGATATCAGATCTCAATCTTGATTTTGAGCTGTGTGACCATGTGATCACGAGGTTCGCATCACTAGGTCTTCATTTACATTCATGCCACTAAGAAACTTGGAAACCTATAAAACTTGGTTTGCATAACAACTTTGTTCTTAGCTTAGGAACAAGAGATGTTTTTAGTGTTGGAAATTGGTTTAAAGAACATGGTTAATAGGAACAATTGAGGCAAAATTAAAAGTGAAGCCCACTTGTTTTTGGGTTTAAAACTTTGTTGAAAATTACCTCTGACATATAATCTTTAACATAGAACATTAACATGATTTAATAAACTATAGATAAATGAGAAATTGATCTCAAAGAATACTTAGTTGTCATGTTTTGGTGAAACCTAAAATTCTTTTAAAGAACTACATCCCACGTAGAAAGAAACAAAATTTTCTCGGTGTTTATGAAGTGGGTAGTTTAAAAGTTAAAATTAGAACCAAAGAGCTCCTAAGCTTTTAAATTGAAGAGGTATTAGGTAAAGTGGGTTTTGGGTTTAAACTCACACATATGGGCGCTAGCCAAGCTCGTGCTTGGGTTGGGTTTGGGTGTGAGTTTATTATTGAATAATATTTTAAGACACAATAATATTTTTTTTCCAATTAAAATTTGGACTTAGGCCTAGCACATGAAGAACTGTTTTCCTTAACCCATGAATGTTAAAATCTTTTCTAGAAGCTTTTGTTGAAAATATGAATAATTGTTTTAGCTAAAGAATACAAATTTATGACCACTATGTTCATATTTAATTCTTGATTTATGGTAGCTAATCAAAGGTTGATAAAGTTGGAATTAATTTTGATTATTACCATAACTAATTCTTTAACTTCTAAAATTTAATATGCACTCTTTCATTTTTTCTTCTTCTTTTTATAATTTGATTTTGCTATCAACTATAGAGATTAGGTGATGCGAACCCTAGCATAATTAAATGGAATTTGTGAATTAAGATCTATCTAATCCAAGGTTGCTGAAAATAGGACCATCAACCAACCTAATCACAACACGCATGTCTGAAGACGAGCAAAATAAGTATAAATTCACAAAAAAAAAGTTTTGTCAATTCTTTGAAGAGTTGAAAGTTCAATCAAGAACCAAGATGGACAACCACAATCGGCATAATCAGAATATTATTAACCAAAAAACTGACCTAAAAATTATTCTCAAGAGTATTTATACCATAGCCAAAAACCCTAGTTTTCCTAATAGGTCACATATAAAACCAATTTAAATAATAATGAACCAAAGTTAAAACTAGCCCAAACTATATTTAAAAAAAACAAGTCTGAAACCAAACAAGTGTTTCCTTAAAAAATAAGGAAGGTATAATAGCCCATCTAATTTAATAAGACAACTTGAGTTGTTTCTATATTCTATATGGCAACAGCAAAGGCCAACTTCAAATGGATGATTCGATCTCATCTTAAGAAAATAGAAGTCGTGTCATATTCCATTGGAAATGTATGGAAATCTAGTTTCCATCCTAATAGGAATCACCTCAAAATTTGACATGTAGCTCCATTTATGATTAAAAAAGAATGTATTGAAAGGTTAAACTGATATAATCTAGTCTTACTCTCTCAATCTTAGTGTAATAGTCTTGGTTCCACTAACAAGCCTCTCTTGAACATGAATCAGATTAGTCATTACTTGCCCCTGTTTATTTAATATCCTCTTGAAGTCCACCTTAGCCCATGCATTTTGATTAAGTTCATTAAGAGCCTCTTTGAACCTCTTAGCTCTAAGCCTTGTAACTAGACCGAGTAGGACCTCCAATGAATCTTTTGGTGCTTGGATTGTATCATCCCCTCTCCCCTCAAAAGGATTTGACCTCAAATCATCACTTATATCAAACAAAAAAAAATAACAACATTGAATATAACACTAACACCATACTCACCTGGTAGATCTATTTTGTAGGCATTATCATTAATCTTTTATATGATTTGAAAAGAACCATCTCTTCGAGGCATCAAATTTGATCTCGTTTTTTTAGGGAACCTTTTCTTACTTGTATGCATCCAAGCGTAATCGTCTGGTTTAAACCTCACCAATTTTCATCCTCTATTTATGCATATTATCTATTTTTTTCCTCTATTTGTCGCTAAATCGTTACATGTAAATCCTTCATTACCCATGTCTTTGAGTACTATCAAGACTAACCCTTTCATCCATAGGTAAAGAAATCAAATCTAATGGTGTCAACAAATTAAAACCATAAACAATCTCAAATGGTGAATAATTAGTAGTAGAATACACACTACGATTATATGCAAATATTAATGACAAACATTCTTTCCAATTTTTAAGATTCTTTTGAATGATAGCCCTTAACAATTGAGTTAAAGATTGGTCAACAAGCCCCTCTTGAACATGAATCACTAGCTTAGTTTATATCCTCTTGAAGTCCATTTTAGTCCATGTATCTTGAAGAAGTGCATTAAAAGTATCTTTGAATCTTAGTTCTAAACCTTATAACTGGACTAACCGAAACCCCAATGGTTCCTTTGATGCTTGGATCACATCATTAGATTGATGTTGTTGAGGTTAAATAATCTTTAGTTCAAAGACCTTGTTTATAAATGTATCTAAACTACGATGGTATTGCTGGAATCTTATGAGGTGTATTGCGAACATGCTAGTTGCACAAATAAAGAGATATAAATCCTTAATGACAAATGATTCATGCATAACAACAACAAAAGTTTCATTACTTTAAAGTATCACAGCAAGCAAGTACCCTTTTTTGTTTTAATTCAAGCATAGTGTTTTTATTTATTAGTATACATGCTAGTACGTTGATTTTGCATCAATTGCAAGTTTGAATGAATACTTAATATGCACGCTAATATTCTTTTATTATATTTATGTTAAAAGCATGTTTGACATGAATTTAATTCTTGCATGTTTATATATTTAAAATTGTATGGCTATATTTAAACAATTTTTTTTATGCATTGAACACTCTTTCCTAATACATGTACGAATTGTGTAAACATTGAGTAATGAGTCAGATTGTTTTGTTAGAATCTTATAGTTTACCACTTAGGTTTTGGATGGAATAGAAATAAGAAAATAAATAGAGGAGCATGTGCTCTTGGTCTCATGTGTTTCTTTACTGGAATTCCAAGGAATTTAGATGAACAGCCACCTGATTTTAATTTCCAGTTATGAACGTTGGCATGATCAGTAGATAGTTTTAATTTTAGCATTACATTTATTTTTGTATCTTTAATACCTAAGGTATACTAAACAATGTAACTTTACACTTTGAATATTAAATTCTACAACTAAATAGTAATATTATAAAAATAAAATTAACAAATGACTGGTAAAAGCTTTTTAACGTTTTAGCCTAACCTTAACAGATAAGAGAAGATGCAATTGTTTTTTTTTTTTTTAAAATATGCTTAAGAAACCTTTAGGATTTGGTCGCATGAATGAATTTATTTTATGATATTATGATATAATATTAATATTATATGGGTTGCACCTTACCCAAAACAAGGTCGGCCCAATGTTAGGCTAGCTGAAATGGATCCAACCCATCAATTACTCATGTTCATCATGTGAACAACACTGAAAAATGAATTAATTCACTCTTGACTGTATAACATCTAATGTGAACAATAGTGACAACAAGAAAAAAGAGAGGGGGCCATATTGTGCGAAGGTGGTTACTATCATGATGAAAATGTTCGACTACTGGCTTAGGAGGTGCTGATGGAAGAACTGGTGGTCGGCGTTGGCTATAGGAGGAAGAGAAAAAAATGCAGAGGAGAAGAGTTATTACTGGTAGAGAGTAAAAAGAACAGAAAAAAAGGTTCATTGTTGTTGGGGAGGCTGGTTCATGGAGGAGAAAAGGTGTGAGACTATTGGCTGATTAAGACGAATCCTATAAAAATAAAAATAAAATATAAATGAATGAATGAATACTAACTATGCATGATTAATATAATATATGTTTATTGAACTTTTTTTTTCTTTTTTTCCTATTCTCCTATCTTACGTCTAGGCTTAAACAAACTCCGTTCCCTTATCTCAAAACTTTCTTTTTTCTTATCTTTGAGTTTTTCTATTTTTCTCTCTCTTTTTTTTTCTTTTTTTATTCTCATCTCTTATCTTTTGGTTAAAAAAAAACATTATCTCAATTAAAAAAATCCTCTCTCTCTCTCTCTCTCTCTTTATGTGTGTGTGTACGTGCACACACACATTTTCTATTATCTTAAGTCCTTGTTTTTCTTCTCTTCCATCTTTATTATAATGGGGGGAAAGTTTCTATAAGCCTTTTACATACCTTAATTAGGAAATTAGGATCATTGGTCTATTATAATGGATTCTAGCCCTAAATGTTAGTTGTCCCATCATAAAAAAATATTTGACTGATCTTTTTTAACCTTTGTTTGCATTGGCCTCATAGGTCTTTTTGGCATGAGAAAGGGAAGTGATGAGATATGGGTGTTAATGAAGAGTATAAGTGAGCTTTTGTTATGTTGGAAAATGTGGGTAGGGGGATAAAATGTAATAATATAAGTGTATAAAATTGTTAGTGCTAAAAAAAAGATAAAATAAAGTGCAGGGCATACACCAAAACAATTCCAGTTTAGTTCATGCCTTTTTTTTCCATGTAAAATGATGCCTTTCTACTTAAATGAAGTTTTCGTTTTCCAAAGTGGTCCTACAAGTTTTGTTGTTTATTTTAGTTTTGGGTTTTTATTATTTTTTTTTTATCTGATAATACATTTTTCTCATAATTTCCTTTTATTTCCCCCTAATTTCATATTTTTAAAGTCATCTCATTCCTCTACTTTCTCTAGTTATGTGTGTGTGTGTGTGTACACTTTTGGCCAATTGTACTCCTTTTTCTCATTATATCTTTTGACTTTCCCCTAATTGCACCTTTCTTATTTTTCCTTCTTTATTTCTTATTTTTTTCTTTACTTGCCAAAAAAAAACAAAAATATACAAAAACTATGAATAAAACTAGCCTTTAAAATAATACAAATGGGAAAATTACCAAAATTTGAGTAACAGTATGATTTGGTTCTAAATGTATTTTGTTTCTTTGAAATATTTGTTGTCTTTGGACAATAATGTTTTTTCCTTTTTCTAAGAGGGGATGAAAATTGAGTTGGGATAATTACGCCTCGTATAATAATTACAATTCTTATGATATGAGGTTTACAAAAAGTGTTTTTCTTAGGCTTTATTTAGTAAACTTGTAAAGAAAAGATATATATATATATATATAAGAACCTCAAGGGATTTAAAATTTTGGAGGCTTGTTAGGCTTAAAAAATACCTTGTTGGGTTCAAATTTTGCTAAAGTTTTGCTAGGCTTAAGAGAGAAAAATGTAGAAGTCTTGTTTAGCTTAAATAATATATATATATATATATATATATATATATATATATATATATATATATATATATATATATATATATATATATATATATATATATATTCATTTAAGTCTTATTGGACTTAAATGTTATGGAGTTTTACTTAGACTTAATATTTTTTAGTACATTGTTTGACTCAAATTGAAGAGAAATCCTTTTGGGTTTTAATTTGCTAGAGCCTTGTTGGACTCAATTCGGAAAAACATTATAGGAGCTTTATTGTGCTCATATTTATTAAATTTTAGTTGGACTCAAATTTGTTAGAGTTTTACTAATTTTAAAAAATGGAGACATGTTTATAAGAATATGTTTGAACCTGAAACAAAAAAGAACCTTGCTGGGTTTAAATTCATTAAAAATAAGTATTGCTTGTTAATAAGGTTTAAATTAGAAACTAAAACATTTATGAGCTTTAAGTGAAAAAGAGAACGAGAATTTTAATGAAGCCTAACAGGGCTAAGAATTTTGATGAAGCCTTACAGGGTTGAAATTAGCTAAAATATTCCAATAATTATATATTAAAGAATTTGGATGCTTGGTTGTAAGCAATATAGGCCTTCCTTTATATTTAACTTCACCATTGACTATTGCTCTCATATTTCCTAACATTAGGACCTTTGTCTTGCTCAAGTTTACCTAGATACAATCTCTTTCTAGATACCTATGCTATTATATTAGCTTCACAAAACCATGTCATTTAACTCTTATATGATATTCACACTATGTTATTTGGATATCCATCTTTTCTTATTATTTTGAAAAACTTTATCCTTTTTTTATGTGAGGGAAGTAATCATTCTTAAACTATGAAAATGTCTCCTAATTATTTGTCCTTGTTTATATTATGTTCGGCTCTTACAATCATAATTGTCGCAATTTCCCTATTAGAACAAAATTGAGTGAAAATATGAATATCATGTTGATGCCTTAGGGCATGACATTAAGACATGCATTGCTTTTAAAAGGAAAGTTATTTAGCTTATCAAAACTAGATATATCACTTTTGATGATGCACCTAATATGAATCCAAATCCCTTTCCCATCTATGCCTTAGAGAGTGAGTGTTAATGCCATAGAGATAAGAATGAAATGAACAAAAGCTATAAAGATAGCCATGAATGATTTTATAAAAGGTTCCAAAACTCGTTCTCAAAACAACATCACGAGAACAAGATGCAAATCAGAATGGTGAGTTGCCTATTGTTGCGATGTTGCGGTCACACAAATTAATTACTCTACCTTAGAACACACAAGATAATAATATAGAGAAAGAAAGGGATTGATACCACAAGGTTTAGTTCAAATTTTCATGCAATTGGGGGTTTTGGTTGGTGATTATTTAGAGTAACACATAATTAAAAAAAGACAATTAAATAAAACTAGAATTTATCAAGAAAACAAACATTGATTGCAAGTATTGATTGCAAGTAAATATCCACATACAAAAATCAGAATTAATCCTTCAAATGAAATTTTAATTTATATTCTGAATTTTTATCATTTCTTAACGCTAGTTAGTTAACATATTTGTTGTATAACTAACTCTAACCAACAAATAGTCACAATGTTCGCACTAATGATTTGGTCAATGAAAACTTTAAGAACTAGATAAATTGATTAACCTATACAACAAAATTGTTCTCAATTCATATTGATTTGTTGGAATGTTCTCCCTGAGATTAATAATGTAGATCCGCTAAAATTATTAAGCTTAGTTGCTTCAAAAGTGTATATACCACAACTCCAGTTTTGATAGCAAACTTAGCAATATACTCTTTACAATAACAACTTAGAGATTACTATAGCAAATAAGATAAACAATCATAGGATATATGCATAGAAAAACAAACATATTCATTCATCATATAAACTAAAAATAAAGAGAAAAATAAATCACAGTTCTTGAAATCTGAATGTCCTGGCAACCAAGAAAAATAGTTTAGCCTGCATATTTATGAAAAAGTACTACAAAAGATGGAAAAATGCTTGAATTTGGGTTTTTAGAAGAGATGATTTGTGTTACTCTATTGTGGTTGCCCCCCTCTATCTTATTCTTTTCTTTCTCCCTTTCTTTTTATAGCCTACGAAATCTTTGTCCCTACTTTACAAAATAGTAATCCTTTAAGTAGACAATTTTACATTTAATATTTCAATAACTATTTTTGTAAAAAAGACAAATAACGTTGCATAAAATCTTCAATCTTTTACTTAGAGAAGCTAAATTGTTGAAATGAAGACTTGAATGTCAGTTTGGATGCTTTGAGATGTAATTTGGACTTGTTTTTTCACAAAACCTATCTACTGACAAAATTCATATGTCATCTTAGAAAAATCATATTTCTCTCATATGAGATTATTTTTTGCTAAAATGTGTACTCTTATTTTTCTTTGAGTTTGAAATTCCAAAATATTGCATTTACTTTAAATGGACTTCTATAACTTGAGATATTCAAGTCATAATAGTCAAAGGTCAACATTGACAAAATGCAACATTTGACTTTGAAGACTATTATTTCCATGCTCTTTCTTTGTTTATTTTTCTCGTCATATATTGACAGAAATGTATTGATATTATCTTTCTAATACCACTAGAATCACTTCATTTCAAGCTCTATAGCTCAAGCTCTGCACAAAACATTGAGGTTAAATCTATTAATTTCCTCCAATTTCCTTATTTTTGAATCTTTCATCCAAAAATACCCTCAAAATATAAAACAAAGAACATCAAAGCATTTTATATATAAAAATACATAAAAAAATAGATAAATATGGATAAAACTATTAAGTAATATGGTTGCATCACCTATACCACTAATATAATAGGCATGACATTGATTATTGTGAAGAGTTTTATAATGAGGTGATAATTTTAAAGGTATATAATTGTTAAGAATTGATGACCTTAAAGATAAGATAGTAGAATTGGTAGCGAGACAAGCATGCAGGTATCAACTAATAGAAAAGGGGCCACCCAAATTGGTTTTGACCAAGTTAATTGAGAATAGAAGTTGAAATTATAATGATTTGCCCTATGGCTATGATCAGTCCTATCCTTACATTGCTTGTGCACTTGTTTTCCACGTTGAAACTAGAGGTTTGACTAGAAATACAAGGTGTTTTACTCTTGAATAGTTAGGAAACTAGTGGAATGGCAAAGGTAAAAATGTGGTAGATCTAATCAGAATCTACAAGGTAAATAAACTAATGGGTGAGAAGGAAGTTACAAAGGTTTTGCAATTGACAAAACATATTAAGTACAATATAGTAGATCAACTAAAAAAACACTAGTCATAATTTCCTTAATATCCTTGATCTTAAGCTCACAATCACATCGAAATGCATTTTAGGATATTTTCAATGAAGCTTATATCCTTTAAAATATAATGCAACACTCTATAAAACATTTAATAGAGAGAATACAGTCAACCACCACTTATATTTCACCAAAAACTAACTATGTCTTTAAGGAAAAAGGTATAATAAGCCATTGTATATCACAATGAAATGTAAAGATTATGTTTTCGTCAAGGTGATCGTAGATAATGGGTCAATCCTAAAAGTGTTGTCAAAACATGTAATGGACTAAATGCCCATCGATGCTTTTTACATGAAGCCTAGATCCATGAATGCAATAGCTTATGATGGAACACCAAGGCTCATCATTGGAATCATTGAAATCGATTTGGTTATTAGATCACAATTGTTTTTAGTAACCTTACAAGTCATGAATATTCACTATTCTTACATTATATTATTAAAAAGGCCCTAAATACATATAGTTGGCGTAGTGGCATTCCCTCTACACCAAAGCATTAAGTTCAGCATCGATGAAAAGTTGGTGATTGTGATGTCTAAAAAGGTTATGTCAATTACAAAAAATATGGATGTTTCATATATTGAGGCTAATAATGATACAAATGTTGACCTACATGCCTTTAAAGTGATGAACTTTGATTATGTCTCTCAAAACACTATATAGAATACAAAAAGTTATTCAAAGCCACAATCATGGCTGCAAAATGCTTCTTGAAGCATGGGTTTCCTTTTTTCTATAAACCAATCATCACTATTCCCGAGAGGATAAACATAAAAAAGTTGGGATCTAATAAAAGATTTGGGTTGAGATTAATACCTTCGAAGAATGATTATACAAGGTCAACAAAAAATTAAAAAGAAAGAATAATGATCAATATTATATGGACATAGCCCTATATGAAAGATCTAAAGCTTCCTTATCTTCACGAAAGCTTCTCATTATCCATATATAGAATAAGGGTAGAATAAGAATTAAAGAGCTTAGAGGAAAGTTTTGATAGTGCTACAATCAACTATTTGGAAGAGACTGGAGAGAGCCCCCTCGAACTTTTCTTGCTAATGATCAATACACTTGAGGACACTAGTACAAAAAATTTCATGAAAAAGCTTACCAAAGAAGAAAAATTGGATAATTGGGAGGCTCAAGATATCCAGTTGTCCTAAAGAATTAATTCATTCAAGGGTGCTTACAATTTATGTGTTTAGTTTTTACATGTTTTTCATAAGTTTTATGTTTTTATGTTTTTTTTATTTATGTGTCTTTATCCAAATAATAATCATGTATTGAAATATTAGTTTGGTGGTTCTTTATGTTTAAGACACTCATTTTGTTTTAGTGAGATCATGCATTATTATTCCATCTTTTGTATTTGCTTACTAAATTTCATTTCTTTATATGAAACATTGTTTACTTTTAGGCAATTTAAAAGTGAACATCAATAAAAAATCCAACCTATCTCATTGAGAATAATTGACCAAATCCTAATAAATACATAATTGTTATGGATGAGAAAGAGTTTGAAGACATAATAGAATTCACTAATATAGTTGAACAACCTAGAAATTACTTAAAATCTATTAGGAAAATTAGAAATAGTGGATACTAGTTAATTGTCCGCACTACGTTGCGGGCTGAACAAATATTTTTTATAATTATTGAGATTGAAATAATTAATAGATTTTGCTAGTTCAAAAATAAAATATAACATCTATATAAGGTTTGATAATGAAACACATCAATACACCATATTATAATAACAACAACATTGAAGGCTTAATATCTAAAAATATTATTACTATTATTGCTAAAACAATAAAAAAATTATTAAATTATTTCGAGGAGAAAAAAACTCGAAAACATTAATAAAAGAGGAAGCAAGAAAAAAAACTAAAACTAATATTATTATTATTATTATTATTATTATTATTATTATTATTATTATTATTATTGCATGAATAATGGAAAAATAAATTCAATAGAAGAATTAAAAAACCCAAATACTTTTAACAAAAGAGCAAACAAAAAAAATGAAAAAAAAAACAAAAATTATTAGCTAAAAAAATTATTTGACGTGGAAAAAAAAACTAATAAAAAAACCAAAAGAAAAAAAAAAAAAGGAAAAAAAATATCAATTTTCAAATTATCATAAAGACAAACTAAAATTTAAGAACAAAATTTTTGAAAAAAAAATGTTATCTCAACAAAGAGAAAATAATAAAAATTAAAAACCAAAACTAAAAGCACATATATATAAAAATGGGCAAAAATAGTGACTATTTAAGAGCTATAAAAAAATTAAAGGAATTAAAATAAAAAATTAAAAGTATAAGGGCCTAAATGAAAACCAAATATATTATCAATTTCAATCAAATGAAAAAATTGAAAAAATCAAATAAAGTATAACATCTATACATGCAATGTTTGATATAATGAAACACATCAACACACCTTATAATAACAGGAACATCAAAGCCTTAACATCTAAAACTATCATTATTATTACTGCTAAAACAATAAAACTTATTAAATTACCCCAAAAAATAAAATAAAAAACATTAACAAAAGAGGAAGCAAGAAAAAAAACTAAAATTATTATTATTATTGCGTTAATAATGGGGGGAAATTCAATCAAAGAAAAAAAACGACAAATAACTTTAACAAAAGAGAAAACAAAAAATAAATAAAAAACAAATTATTAGCTAAAAAAATCATTTGAAATGAAAATAAAAAAAACTAATAAAAAAATAACCAAAACAAAAGACAAAAAAATTGTATAAATAGAAAAAGAAAAAAATCAAAAAAAATATAAGTAGGGAAAAAAAATGATTCAGAGTAAAAAAAATGAAAAAAAAAATATTGAGGGGGGAATGAAAAAATAAAAGTGTAAGTCTGCGAAAAGGTGCACACAGGGTCGAACCCCTGACTTCTTGCTTTGGAAACAGACACTCTATCCACTGAGCTATAAGCGTTTCGTTATTTCTTACTGTGAAAAAATAAATAAAAACCAGTAACACTGCGAATCAAATGAACCAACCCGAACCGAATCAAAAATTGAGTAACTTCATTGTAATTCATAATGATTCTCCTCACATGCTACAGTAAATGACTCTGATATCTTTTCTGATATCTTTAGCATATTAGATAAGAGGCTCTTAGCATGAGAAAAAAGGAATTGAAGATTGCTGCCGAAGCGAGAAAAGGCATAATATCTCTTTTTAAAGAATTCTCCAATGTATTTTGAATACCAATATTATGATGCACATGCTGCCTTTGATAGACTTCTGTAAACCAATAAAGAAAAGTCTAAAAAGAACGAGGCCAAATATTCTGATCAATGTAAAAAAAGAAGGAAGGAATCAATGGAACACACTTTTCCTATAAGTGGTTAAACACTTTTAATAGGTATCGAATATAGTGGTAGGAGTACCTAAGAAAGGTAATTAAATCTAATTATGTGTGAATTTTAGGGGCTTGAATAAAGCTACCGTGAAAGATAACTTTCAACTCCACCACACCGGCATGCTTGTAGATAGTGTTGTGAAGAAATTTGCTTACACCTTTATGGATGGTTTCTCAAGTTACAATCATATTAAAATAGCAAAAAAAAAATAAAAAAAAATACAATATTTGTTACCCCGTGAGAACTTTATACTATAAGGTAATGCAATTTGGGTTGGAAAATATTAGAGCCACGTATTAATGAGAAATGGTGACTCTCTTTAATGATAGAAGATTGAAGTATATGATTGTCAATTATATGATTGTTAAAATCCAAATGAAAGAAAGTCGCATGCAAACCTTGAGAGAAAATTATTTGAGAGGTTGAGGAAGTATTAGTTAAGAGTCTTAAGACTGAATCTAGCAAGGCTCAGATCCTTCATAAGTTTATATACCACGACTCCGATTTTGATAGAAAACTTAGTAATAAACTATTCACAATAACAATTTAGAGACTGCTTTAGCAATTGAGATAAATAATCATAGGAAATATGCATAGTAAAACAAACCTATTCATTCATCATATAAACTATAAAAAAAATGGAAGAATAAATGTCACAGTTCTTGAAATCTGAAGGTTTTCGTGTCTTTGCAACAAAGAAATATAGTTTGGCCTTGCATATATATTGAGAAACTACTCAAACAAATAGAAGAATGCTTGAATTAGGGTTTTTGGGAGAGAGTATTGTGTTTCTCTATTATTCTTTCCTTTCTCTTTTTCTTTCTATAGCCTAGAAAATAGTAGTCCCTACTTTACAAAATAGTACTCCCTTAAATAGATAGTTTTATATTTAATAGTTCAATAAATATTTTCCTAAAAAGGAGAAATAACATGAAATCTTCAATCTATGACTTAGAGAAGCTAAATTGTTGAAATAAAGACTTGGTAGTTAGTTTGGATGCTTTGGGATGTAATTTGGACTCGCTTCTTTACAAAACCCGTCTACTGACTGAATTCATATGTCATATAACTGCTCATCGGGTAATGTCTCTCTTATTGTTTGGTTTGTATATTTTTAGTCCTCAGTCGACTCAAATGATCAACCACATTGTTTTTGACACCTTTGTTTTTTTGGTCTTTGATCTCAAGATTAGATTCTTGTAAAATCAAGATCCACCTATTCAATCTCGGTTTGGACTTTTTTTTCTTTAAAAGATTCCTCAAATTTGTATGGTTAGTAAAAACAAATTTTGTACCAAGTAAATATGACCTGAATATTTTTAGACACAACTACAAAAAAAATTCTTTTTCAGTTGTATGGTAATTGCATTGCGCTCCATCGAACATGCAGGAAGCATAGGCGATAACATGCAAACTTTTTCCTATTCTTTGCCCAAGTACAACCCCTACCTCATAATCACTCGCATAACACATTATCTCTAAAGGTTCATCCCAATTTGGTGGTTGGATGATAGGGGCAGATGTGACATGCCTTTTAAGCTTATCATGAGCATATTTACATGTTTGATCAAACACCAAATCCACTTCTTTGGATATTAATTTGCACAAGGGTGCTGTTATCTTCAAGAAATATTTGATAAAGTTTCGATAGAAACATGTATGACTAAAAAAAGCAAACTTCCCTCACGCATGAGGGGTAAGGCAATGATGAAATAACATTTATTTTGGCATTATGATCCAATAAACCACGCGAAAACACAACATGCTCAAGAACTATACCTTGTTCCACCATAATATAATATTTTTCATAGTTCAAGACAATGTTAGTTGCAATGCATCTTTTCAAGACCAAAGATAAATTTTCTAAACACTTACCAAAACAATCACCATACACCATGAAATCATCCATGAAAACCTCAATTATTCTTTCAATATAGTTAGAAAAATACTCATCACGCATCTTTGAAAAGTTGTGGGTGCATTATAGAGACCAAAGGATATTCTCTTACATGCATTTACTAAATGGACATGCAAATATAATTTTTTCTTGATCTTCAGGATTAATAACAATTTGATTATATCCATCACGAAATCAATAAAAATACTTACCTATTAGGCGTTAAAACATTTGTTCCATGAATGGTAATGGGAAATTATCTTTGCGTGTAGAAAGATTAAGCTATCTATAATCAACACCTATTCTCCATCCACTCAACATGCGAGTAGGAATGAGTTCATCATTTCTGTTCTTTACCAACATGATTTTGGTCTTTTTAGGCACCACATGGGTTTATGTCATCCATTTACTATCTATAGGTTCAACTTCCTTTGCATTTCCCTTATTCATTTTGCATTGTCCTCTAACAGTATGTGATGCATTCATATTGATGGACTAATGCCCTTGATGTCGGCTAAAGTCCATCCAATGGTCATTTTTTGATCGCAGAACAACTTCATAAGTTTTTTGTCTTGTGCACTTGTTAGACCTTTTGTCACTAATGAATACATACTTTAAATTATCACGCAAATGTTTCAACTTTAACTCAAGGGCCTGTAAAATAGATGGCAATAACTTTTTATGTGAAAGTACTAAATCAACAAAGACATTATCAGGAGAAATGGTTTGCAAAACTTGCAACGCCGCTGCTGATCTTTCATGTTTTGATGAGCGTATATGTGCCTCTCCATCTCTTCTATCTTAGTAAAATCATAGCTTAAAGCCATGCTTAATTCATCTTCATAATCAAAATTAAAAACTTGGTACACACACTTATCAACTTGGTCAAAATATGTGATAGAATAAACATTGTTGTAAGGATATTTCACTGCATTATGAAAATTAAATTCATTTTTTTCATCTCCTACCATTACAGACAATATTCTTACCATAATCAACTTCATATTGACAGTTTTCAATAATGGTCTCCCAAACAATATAAGAGTATATTTTTATGAATCACAATAATCATGTCTCATATAAGGAATTTCAAATTCATATAAAATAACCAAACTATCAATCTTAACTAGGACATCTTCTATCACACCAAGTGGATAAACAAGACTACTATCAAAAAATTGTATTACAGTGCTAGTTTTAATCAACGACTCAAGACTAAGAGAATCATAAACATGTTTAGGCATATCACTAATGAATACACATAAATTGCATAAGGCCCTTTTAAAACTGACATTACCAATAACACATGGGATAGTAAACGCATTTGGGTCTTTTGAACATCGCCAAAATTTGTTGTGATGTCGTGGTTGCACAAATTAATTACCCTAGCTTAAAACACACAAGATAGTATAGAGAAAGCAAGGGATCAATCCCACGAGGAAGGTGTAGCTCAGATTTTCATGCAATTAGGGGATTTTGATTTGTGTTTATCTAGACTAAGGTAGAATTAAACAATACAACAAACTTAAATAAAATTGAATTTTTTCAAGAAAACAAATCTTGGTCACAAGTAAATATTCACTTACATAAATCAAAATCGATCCTTGAAATGAAACTTCAATGTATATCCTAAATTTTTATTTTTTTTAACATTAGTTAGTTAACAAATATATTGTATAACTAACTCTAACCAATTAATAATCATAATGTTCGCACTAATGATTTAGTTCAATGACAACCTTAAGAACTAAATAAATTGATTAATCTATACAACATAATTGTCCACAATTCATGTTGATTTGTTTGAATGTTCTCCATAGGATTAATAGCATAGATCTGCTACAATTATTAAGCTCAATTGCTTCATAAGTTATTCCATAAATTTGATTTTGATTGAAAACTTAGCAATAAATTGTTCACAATTACAACTTAGACACTACTCTTGCAATTAAGATAAAAAATCATGGGAAATATATGTAGGAAAACAAACATATTCATTCATCATATAAATTAAAAATAAATGGAAGAATAAATCTCATAGTTCTTGAAATATAAAGGTTTATGTGTCTTTGCAACCAAGAAAAATAGTTTTGTCTTGCATATCTATTGAACAACTACTCAGACAAATAGAAGAATGCTTCAATTAGGGTTTTTGGAAGAGTATTTGTGTTTATCTATTCTAGTCGCCCCTCTCTTTTATTCTTTCCTTTATCTTTTTTTTATAGCCTAGAAAACCTTAGTCCCTACTTTAAGAAATAGTTCTACCTTAAGTAGACAATTTTGCATTTAAATACTTCAATAATTGTTTTCCTAAAAAGAAGAAATTTCCTTGCATCAAAACTTCATTCTTTAACTTAGAGAAGCTAAATTGTTGAAATAAAGACTTATATTTTAGTTTGAAGACTTTGCAACATAATTTGGACTTGATTCTTCACAAACTTGCCTGCTCGCAGAATTCATATGTCATTTTAGAAAAAGTCATATTTCTCTCATATGATATCATTTTCTATTGTGTTTTGCTGTTTTTATAGGGCGTTGAGTTAGGAATTAAAAAAAAAGGATTTTGCATCAAATGGACTATTGTAGCTCAAGATATTCAAGTCCTAATGGTCGAAGGTCAACATTAGCAAAATGCAAGATTTGATTTTGAAGGCTACAATTTCCATGCTCTTTATTTATTTATTTTTCTTTCCCTAGATTTCTATAAAGGTATGGTGTTAGCTTTTGAATACCACTAGAATCACTTCATTTTGATCTCTATAGCTCAAGCTCTACACAAAACATCGACTAAAGATCAAATCTGCCAATTTCTTCCAATCTTTATTTTAATATTTCATCCAAAAATACCTTCCAAAAATAAAATAAAGAATATTAAGGCATTTTATGTATAAAACATAGGCAAAACACTAGGTAAAAATGGATAAACTATCGAATAATATGGTTGAATCAAGTGCGGAAAAAAAACCATGCCTTTAAATGCTTAAGATTTGGTCTCTTTTATGTGTTCTAGGTTCATGAAGAACATTCATCATGATTTTCATCTACATGTGTGTTTGATCCATTTTTCTTACGAAATATTTTTGTTTTTGGGTTTTCTTAACTTTGATTTTTTTTCATTTTAAACATTTTATTTAAGTTAGTTTTTTTAGTCAAATCTTGTTTTGTTTAGTTTATGGTTGAACCACTACTTCGGGTTGATTTGGACGAGTTAGTTTTGGGTTTGCAAATCCACCCTTTTTTATTTGAACTCAATTTTAAAATGTTGATTGTTTTTGCATTTTTTTGTCATATATGTATTTGCTTAGGTGTTTACTTGCTTTATAGTTTTTTTGTCAAAAATTATAGAGTTATGACTAGTAGAGGTTAGGGTTTGTTTCATAAAATTGTATTTTTTTTTGTAAATTTATGAAACTTAAGCCAGATTTTTGACTTAGTTTTTTTGTGATAAAATAACTAATGATAACAGGTCCATTTTATATATTTGTTTTTCAATTTTATTGTTGAAATCTTAATTTTTATATATAATTGATAATGAATTAAAAGAATTATTAAAATAGATTGAATAAGTTTGAGCTAAATCAATATTTTTTGCAAATTTATTTAGTTAACATAGTTAATTAATAAATATTTTCATCATTATTTTATATAGATTTGATACAAGTAAAGTATGATCGTTCATGGATGTTTCAAGATTCACTCTAATAATTGTAAATGATGGATTATTATGATGAGGTTCAAGGTTTTATTAATTATACACTTTCTAATATTTCTTATATTAGTAGAAAGGTATTAGATGTACATGGAAAAGGTGTAAAAATAAAAATTTTCTTGATCCATATGTTGTAAAGATGCAACTTTTATATATATATAAAAAAAAAGATTAATAGAAAAATACTTGTGTTTTGATGCACATGGAAAAAAAATATGTTCCTCATAATATCATGGTAGAAACGATGGTTGAGTCAACTTTTAATACTAGAAACATACATAGAGTTGTAGATAACAATATTAATTTTTATAGGAATATGGTTATGGATGTAATAGAAATGTATCAAGGTCATGACAATCAATATCCAATCATAGATAAAGAACCTCATGCAAACGAGGCAAGGTTTTTTGATCCTCTAAAAATTATGAAGAGTCATAATAGGATGGTTGCACAAATCACAATAAATTATCGATCATTGAACAAGTATTCACCATCAAGTCAGGGTCATGGGTTGAATGAGGTTGATTATGACAAAGTTGTGAATGAGCGAAAAACATTTTGCTACAAAAAGAATAGATTTAAAGAGACCTTTTATATTGCTAATTGTATGATGAAACCTCTTGGTCTAGGATATTAGAAAATCAATATGTGTCGAAGCTTTTATATATTGTACCACATTGAAAATGTAGAGTTGACCCCAAAACAAGTAGGGGAATGACTCTTATCGCAAACATAATACTTAGATACTTCCTAATTACACCTATATTATAGAGGTTATTTATGTCATCAAAGACTGTCGAGCACATGACATGTTACTAATCATATGATGTAGTGGATGGAGTGACGGTGGATGGAGTGATGGTGCACCTTTTGATTGTGAAGCCTTAAAACACTTTAACAATGTGCATTCTTAGTTTACAGTGGAATCAAGGAATATGCATTTTACGCTACGTATAAATGAATTCAATCCAATTATCTTGTACTATTTAAAGCTTTAATTGAGAATGAGAATCAATCGTGTTCTAAGATCTGATGATAGTGGGGAAGTGCCTTCAAGTGAGAACTTGTCAATATTTTCTCATCCTAGATGACTTGTACCAAAAAATGTTATAAGTGTAAGATTTTTGTTAGAAATAGAATTTAAACAAGCATATAATTACGTGTTATTTAACTATAATGAATTATGACCTTTTATTCAATAAGTATACTCCTTAACATGTTATTATCAAACAATTTATCTTATGTTATCATGAATTGATACATTGTTGAATTCTTGGTAAGCAACATCAACAATATTTATTGTCTCAAAACTCACAGCTAACTAAATCCTAAATCATTCGAAAGGTGAATAATTTTTCATATGGTTTAAAACACATGTAAGTACTGTTTAATTATTCTTATTTATCGGGATACTTAATTTCATTATAAATTTCTCATTAATGAATATTTTGTCAACGAATATATGTTTTATACTAAATAATATGGGAAAGGTAGAAAGACATATAGTAATGGAGCTTGTGTTAAAGAATTGACTTTTAATGAGTTTGAAATAGACAATTATGGAAACTAAAAAAAGTAATTTTGTCAAAATTAATTCAAAGGCTAAACTTTGCAACATCGATGATATCTTTATTGTTTTAAGCAATGCCTGTAAGTTTATTACACATTTGTTCCTTCCTTTAGAAAGGATCATTACAGAGTTGATTGATTATCCGTAGTGAAAACCAAGCTCAAAGGTCGTGTTGAGGTTATTTAGGATGGGAATGATGAATTAACTATAAAAGATGATGTCTTTTACCTTGGTGAGTTAGTTAATCCATATCGAGTTTCACCATTTAATGACTTAGAAGAAAAATTAAATTCTCACATCATCAAGAATATTTTAATTGATGTTGACACTAGGGAATTGAGTGATGTTTTGAGTTTTAGGTGACATGTACAACTCGATGAAGATGATGATAGTGATGAATCAAAATAGAACATTGCGATGAAGATGAGGATAATCAAAGAAAAAAAAGGCAGTTCTGATTAATTTGCAAAACACAAATTTGTATTTCCATAAACTATAATATAATAATCTAAAGACAAAATAAAATGACAATGATGTTGATTTATTATTGAATGATAAAAAAGTATTTATTTTATTATTGTGATGTTAATTTGTGTTATTGTATTGTGCATGTAGCTGTGAATTTAAATACAGATACAGTCTACCATTAGACATTATTTTACATCGATGAAAATATTGATAGTATATGCATTACACATAGATATACCGATAAAATATTTTGGTCGGTATATTCTAGTGGCGATAGGAATTGTTCCCCTTCTTTGTAGCTTTGTTCATATTGTTCATTACACATGCTGATAATTAATGCTTTATTTTTACTATTTACTTCTTTACCAACAAAATCACTACAAAATTAAAAGTTATTGATAATAATTTTTAATTTTTTTTTCAAAATCTTTCTATGTAGTTCAATCTTGTAATGTCTCATATCTCAGATTAATGAGTTACGATAAACTTAGATAAGTTATAGATTTTTTTAATTTTCTATGCAAAAAGGATTTTTTTTTATTATCATCTACCAAATTATTTACAACAAGAAAGAGTTAAGTTGATCTAGTGCATAAACTACTATAGTTATTATTAAATGATAACAATTATAAGAAGAAAAAAAATCAATTACCAATGGATTTTGTTTACTCGGTAGTGGCTTCTTAGTAACTATCAAGAGGTCAATGATTTAATTTTCTAAAGTTTTCATAGAATTAAATTTGTTCACCTTTCATCAAATTAACTTCATGGATGCTATGCTAAACTTTACTTCTCGTCTACCACTAACAATAAACTTTTGATATAAAATAGTTTTTTTATAAAAAGAATTATTAAAAATAAATATAGAAATATCTCAATAACTAAATATCTTTCAACACAAGGAAACTATCTTTATTTTTTATATAAAAAAAAATCCATAAAAGTTTTGTAACAAAGGAAGTATAAAGTTTATTAACAAAAAACAAAATCAGAATTAAAATAGAAAAAAAATTATCATGCAAAAATATAAAGGGTTTTTAAGACAGTAGTATAAATTATTTTTAAAGTATTTTTTTTTAAAATATATTAAATAACATATATATATATATTATTTTTTAAATTTTATTTTTGATATTAGCATAAAAATAAAAAATATTAATTTACAGTAATTTATGACACATGCAAGAAAATATTTTTTTTAAAAATAAAACATCAAAGTGGATTATAATTTGGTTGTGACATAAAAATAAGTTGATCCCTATAGGTTTCATGCATGTTAAAAACTTAAAAGTGCTTTTAATAATTAATCAATCAATCAACTTTAATATGTAGAGGGAGTCATCACAGATTTTGGGATCGTTCTCCACTAGGTTTGGAGTAAAAAATGTTGAAAAAATTAATTAAAATATATTAATTAATTTTGGAATTTCTCAATTAATTGTTTCATGGAGGATCTAATTATAGTAAAAAACAAAAGCAAGGGTCAGCAAGTATTCAGTTTATTTAATGTTTATCGAAGAAGCTTAAGCAACGTGCCCTCTGCCGTTGAAAACGCGCTTTTTCTCCTCACATTCCTATATTCCTCCTCTGTTCTTCTCTTTTTCAATTTTTACTTTTTCTCTCTCGTTCTCTTACAGAAGCAGAACCATCAACACCACCGCCCTAAACTACAATAACGGCATTCTATTGGCATAAGATAAATAAAAAGCGAATCTTTCAATTCTTTTCTTAGAAGGTGGTGGCGGTGACAATGGATCTAAGGAGAATGGTGCCGTTGTTAATGGTGCTGCTGGTGGTTCAATTGGGTTTGGCTTCTTTCTCTTTAGGAAACATGGTTTTTAAGGTCCAGCATAAATTTGCCGGCCGTTTACGCAACCTCACTGAATTCAAAGCCCATGATGCTCGCCGTCACAGCCGCCTTCTCTCCTCCGTTGACCTTCCTTTAGGTGGCAATGGCCATCCTGCTGAAACTGGGTTTGTTTTTACTCTTCTTTTTTTGTATTAACCACTTCCAGCTTCTTCTTTTTTTAAAGTTTTCTATAAAGCATATGCATGTCTGTATCGTTATGATCATTATAATTTGATGTTAGTGTTTGCTGCCTATTTATCTGATAGGCTGGTCTGGTTTTGTTTTGGATCTGAAGTTAAGATTTTCGGTTGAATTGTGTTTTCTTTTTTTTGTGGGGGGTTTGATTTTACTGTTGTTTTGAATATTGTGGATTGATATATGGTTCTTCATAATTAATTAATCATTCATACTGTATCGTTTATTCTGGGTGCTTATTTGGTTTACCTCATTCATTGGTTTAGCCTTTACTTCGCCAAAATTGGGCTTGGCCATCCATCAAAGGACTATTATGTTCAAGTGGATACTGGGAGCGATATTCTATGGGTGAATTGCATCGGCTGTGACAAGTGTCCCACAAAAAGTGACCTTGGTGTATGCTTCTTAATTATTGTTATTGTTTGATTCACTATAGATGGCTTCTTAATTGTGCAAGGAATTCTATTTAAGAATTGCTTTCTTTACTGTTATTTTGTGACAGATAAAATTGACACTGTATGATCCAGCCAGCTCTGTGTCTGCAGCAAGGGTTTATTGCGAAGATGATTTCTGTACTTCCACATATAATGGCATGCTTCCTGGTTGCAAAAAAGATTTGCCCTGCCAATACAATGTCGTTTATGGGGATGGAAGCTCAACTGCTGGATACTTTGTGAGGGACACTGTGCAGTTTGAACGAGTGACCGGAAACCACCAAACAGCATTATCAAATGGGACTATTACATTTGGGTCAGTTGCAGCTCTCCTATTATAATGTGGTTTTGTTGTGCTCGACATATTTCAAATGTCGTGTCTAGATTTTGAAGTACTCATTCACGTCCAACTTATAATTTAGCCAATGAAATGGATATTGGAAATGGATGGACAATGTATGCACAGTATGCAGCTTGACCTGCATAATTATTGTGGGTGGATTTCAGTAGCTGAAACCTATAGCTTCAGTTCATGCTAGCATGACCTGATCAGGGGAACTGTTTTCTATTAATCACTTGGCTGAGACGCAGCTAATTTTAAACATTTTTGATCACGTGAAAAACTTCCAGTAAAAAAATTCCCAATCATCTACACACGAATTATTTTGGAAAATGTTGATATTCTGACTCAATTGATAAAATTAGTAAATTACCAAAACAGAAATCACCTTCTTCCTAAATTCCTAGAAACAAATTAGGCAGAGGGTGATTTCTGCCTAACTTAAGCATATCCATGCTTGTTTAAGTTTTGTTTTGTAGTTTACAAATATATAGTGTTGACTGCTGCTTCTCACTTACAAAATCTCTCGTCTAACAGGTGTGGAGCTCAACAATCTGGGGGATTAGGTACATCAGGTGAAGCACTTGATGGAATACTTGGGTTTGGGCAAGCAAATTCATCTATGATTTCACAACTTGCTTCAGCTGGAAAAGTTAAAAGAGCTTTTGCGCATTGCCTGGATAATGTAAATGGAGGTGGAATCTTTGCCATTGGGGAACTTGTCTCACCAAAAGTGAATACAACTCCAATGGTACCAAATCAGTATGTGGCACTATCTTTGTATTTATTTATTTTTCATTTCTTTCATATAATTACAGTTATGGTTGATGTTGTAGCAAGTTATCTACCTTCC
Source organism: Salix caprea (assembly GCA_964035475.1). NCBI lineage: Eukaryota > Viridiplantae > Streptophyta > Magnoliopsida > Malpighiales > Salicaceae > Salix > Salix caprea. The sequence goes on from OZ037746.1 coordinate 10,436,964, forward strand.
ATTGATATTGCCAACTTTATATGCACATAGAGAGATCAGATGATAAGAAACAAAAAAAATATGGAGATAAAATAGGAAATAAATTGAAGAAAGAAAAAGAGGGGGGAAAATCATCAAGTCAACAGCCTAATAGTGAAGGTGGCATGTTTTTTCTTTTTGTTAGAGAGGTGGGAAGCGTGAGTGTTCATTCAATGTGCATTCCAGATACAGTATCATGGAAATAATAAAACACTTCTCGTGTGAGTTTAAGAATCTATGTTAACTTAAAAGAGAATATGATTCAATGAACTTAAATTGTGCATTTCTGTCTAGGTCATGATTCGCTTTAAATTTCAAAAGTGGGCACTTCTGGTCATCATGTGTAGGAGAAGGCATTCTGTAACAAGTTTATTTACGACCAATTCAGATGTCTATTATTTCTTTTTATAATGATTAATAGGATACAAGACAGCACCTTGTCAATTCCACTGAAGTGATTGCTCGTTATGAGCTTCTTCTTTTTATATGCAAAGATCTTACAACATTTTTCTTGTTCACTTTATGTGAATCTTGTTACAAGGTTTGGTATTATTTCTTCATTTAGGATAGGTCTCACAAATCTTTTCTAATTATATGTTCATCGATAATTTTAGGGCACATTACAATGTTTATATGAAGGAAATTGAGGTAGGTGGTACAGTTCTAGAACTCCCAACAGATGTATTTGATTCTGGAGATCGGAGAGGAACAATAATAGATAGTGGTACTACTTTGGCCTATCTTCCAGAGGTGGTTTATGATTCAATGATGAATGAGGTTACATGCTATTGCTTAACTTTCTTTTATTGTTTGTTTGTAACAATAATTTGGACTTGCATGGTTTCTACATGCTATTCCTTAACTTTCTTTTATAGTTTGTTTGTAACAATAATTTGGACTTACATGGTTTTCTTTCTCATCTCTTTTTGTTAATTAGATCAGGAGCCAGCAGCCTGGTTTGAGTTTACATACTGTTGAGGAGCAATTTATCTGTTTTAAGTACAGTGGAAAGTAAGGATCCTGCAAAGTGTAATGACTCTTAAATTTAGATTTTAAGCACTTATTGTTAGCCTATACTTAACATGGAAACTATGATTGTAGCATATTTTTATATAAAAAAAAGTTCCAAGTCCAATCATTTAATTATTCATCTAGTCATTGTACCAACCCTCTGAAAGTACATTCATTTAATTATTCATCTAGTCATTGTACCAACCCTCTGAAAGTACATTCCTGTAGTTTGTGAACTCCATATGTGGGGAGTCATTTAGATGTCTATACAAATGTATTTTGTACCCTTTTTGCTTTTGTACCAAGCTGCTGATTTAGCATTTGGTTGTGGCATTCCACCTCTCTTCTTCAATTATGTGTATGATTTCTCAATTTTAATTTCACCTCTTGCAGTGTTGATGATGGATTTCCAGTCATCAAGTTTCACTTCCAAGATTCACTTACTTTGACAGTGTATCCCCATGACTATTTGTTCCAAATTAGTGTAAGTTGAATGGTTTGCTGCTTTAAGAGAATCTTCATGTTAAGTGCTTCATTTTCATTATTTGGCGGGTTTCTTTCAAGTTCTTTGCTTAGGAAGAATGTCTAACATGGAAGGGGGGGTGTTTTGTTTGATTTGAAAAGTAGTTCTAGCTATTAGGATTCTGTTTTCTATTTTATTTTATCTTTTTTTCCTTGTTTACTTTGTAGGGCAGAGTAGGGATTATTTTTTTGAGTTATCTATAGTTCTGGGATAAACTCATTTCTGCTGCATGACCAGCCAAATATTAGAAAATTCGGATGCTTCATACCAGTCAATTAAGAAATTCATAATGGTCAATTCTTGATTGAAGTATTCAACTCCATAGATGAATTGAAAAATAAATCTAATTTATAAAGATTTTATTGATGAGTCATATTGAGAATGCAGTTGTAATTAAATTTCCCTATCAGACAAGTGCCTATCAAACAATTGTGATTAGAAAAGATACTGGAATAATTGCAGTTACCTCGCACGGATTTTAGTTTTTGGATTTGTAAGTGAAAGTAATTAATTGTGCACAGGTATAGGATCATCTATATTGTTTTCAACCATCTTGTAGAAAATGTTTTACTGTTGTAGATTTCATTGGGTTGTGTTAGGCTGATAGGTTGTGTGTGACAGTTTTTTTTAACTATTTTCTCACCCCTTGTAAATCTTGATTAATCAAACCTTGGTACAATTTGTTGCGGGTGTCCTATTATCTTTTTTTAGATTCCCAAAATTTAAATATTATTTTCAGGACATCCCAAAGGAATGTTTGGTTGTTTGAGTCTTAGTTTGGATATCTCCAAAAATAATTGTTTCCCAGCCAAAGAGTTAATGTGTTATTGTCATCATCTTTCAACAGGAAGATATTTGGTGTTTTGGGTGGCAGAACGGTGGGATGCAATCAAAGGATGGGAGGGATATGACTCTTTTAGGAGGTATGGTCTTTAAGTGGTTGTGCATGCAAACAGCTTCCACATGTAATTTTGTGTATCACTCAACCTGCTCCATAACTCTATATATATATGCATCAGACTCTTCTCTGTATTAATAAAATTACTGAGGAGCTGAATATACACATCTAAATCTCTCTCCCCTTACAATTTGTTGAAAACTCTGGATATTCATCAATTACGAAGGGAAATTAACTTGGTAAATTGTAATCCAACAATGTTGTTTGCATTTTTAGGGTCGGTTGCACATCTTTGGGGTCAATTGCATAGATTCTGAGTCTTCTAGAAAAAATTGAGACACTCAAATTTAATTTTCTGGATGAGGGAGTAATTGATGGTCTAATAATATTTATTTTTAAATGATGATAGGAAAAATAAAAAGGTCCATACTTTTTGGATTTTTCTGTCTATTAACTTCATCAGTTGTTTCCTAATGCAGATTTGGTGCTTTCTAATAAACTTGTACTATATGATATTGAAAATCAGGCCATTGGATGGACAGAGTATAACTGTAAGTACATTTGCTGTTTTTATAGCTTTAGTTTTGATTCTTCATTTGTGTAATTTAGAGTGACCTATTAAAGTAAATAAAGAAATAGATAATCATGCATTTGAATATGCATTTTGGCAAGAGTGGTGTCTGTGCTTTGCTTTTAGGCATGGATTAGTCTTGAACCCCACATTCCATTTGATATCTTCGCGTAGGCTAGGTTGGAGAAGTGATAAGTTGTCAAAGAAGGTAGACCTAAGATAGCACAGGGTGAAGTGGTACTGAAGCATTTAAAATGCTTTGATATTGAAGCAGATTTGCTTTATGATCCAGCTATATGTTGCAAATGGATCCATGGAGGCCTTATAACTAGTCTGGTATTGAGGCTTAGTTGTTCATGTGTTTGAAGCAAGTGTTCTACACTTGCATTTTTTTCTTAAAAGTATACTGATGATAGATATAAGGGCTGGTTAATGCCTAAGTGAATCAGCATAAATAAGTTGTGTTTATAATCTACAAATTAGACAGATGTGCAAAAGAAAACGTCACAGATTCAGAAATTAAGAGGAAAGATGAATTGATTGCTGCTTTATTGGTGTAGCGTACCTATACAATCTAAGTGGAGAAATTTAACTGAAAAGACGTAAAATATTATCGGTTGATATGTTGATCATCTGTTATGTCCGCTGTGTTTTTTTATCAGCTCACAAAGGGTCATTAAATGCTAAAGAAATCATTGATATAGAATCAAAATGTGTGCCATTTTCTTTCTGTAGGAGCATAAGCCTTCGTAATTCCTTTCTGCTTCTTTGATGATATTCATCCAACACCATTCTGTATCCATTTTAAGAACGGAAGATGATTATTTTTTTCATTTTCTATCAAGTGTGGCCTTTCTCAAACTATTCAATGGTTGCTTTTAGGCTCTTCAAGCATCAAAATGAAGGATGATAAATCTGGATCGGTGTATTCTGTTGGCGCCGAAAATCTTTCGTCAGCATCTCACCTTCTAAGTGGAAGAATTGCAACGCTTTTGTCATTACTATTTGCAATGCTGCATAGACTTACATGATAACTGCAACAAGTGGTACAACATTCTTTGGTTTTGTTGTACAATAATGTAATCAAAAGTGTGCTGGGTATAGTGTTCTTACATACAAATTCTTACTCCCTTGTGCTTATTATTTTTTCTCCTCTTTATTTACACGAAACGTATTCTTTTGTTCAATTAACCATTTCAATGAAGTTTTCGAGTATTGTGTTCTTGCCTTGTGTCTCAAAATGTACCTCTGAAGGAACTGTTTGAGGTTAGTTTGCATTATTTCATAAGCCGTCATTTGCTCCCATCAATATTTTGCGGCCAACTCTAGATGCTTGCCTGAGACCCATTTACTTGTTTGTCTCTTTCAGATCTGTGTTCTTTCATAACAGGTAACTGGTCAAACAGACGTTGGCTTGGACTTTCTTGGAATCGGTATTCTTTTTCAACTTGGAAGTTTCTGATAATTTGAAACGTTTTGTTCTCTTTCAGATTTTTTTTTTTTTTCAATTCTTGGATCAATATCAAGATGTTTCCTTATACATGATAAATCCATAGAAAATATATTCAAAGAAATAAGATAAAATAAAAGAAAGTTTGATAAATGAAAAGAGAAAAAAAACAAGAATAAAGTATTACAATTCATAATATTTCCTCTCATTTGCTTCAATACATCGAAAAAAAAACATGTACTTGAGGTTTTTGTTGACTAATCTTGTGCTCGGGTGAGCGCAATTTGTCCATTAATAAATTTCAAATTTTGTTTTTTGGTTAGAGTTGGTACTCTTTATTAATATTGTTATTGTTTCTTGGTTACTTTTCCAACAATTTGAATGTTGTGATTGTTTATTTTTCTTCAACAAGTGCAAGTTTTTAAAATGTAAGGTTGAAATCCTTTTTCTTTTTTTTCTTTTTTTGCAATAATTCATATATAAAAATGTCTCCTGATAGGAATTAATTTTTTATATTTTATTTTCATATAAGTTTTGTTGTATACAGTCGATAAGGGTATTTTTTTTATTAATGACAGTTTTAAGTTAATGAGAAATCAATATTTATTAGATAAAGTTTAAACAATAATAGTACTTTTATAATGCGATATTTTCCTCATTTGTTTTTATAGTACTTTTATAATGCGATATATTTCTTTTTTGGATGCGAGTAAATTTTATTTCTCAGAAAACATACTTTGTGGGTTCATGTGAACGAATAAAATCCTAGTTGTCTTATGCTCTTACAAGGGATACACGTCTTGAATCAAGCTTGAGACCTGTTGAGCAAATCACAAACTATTTGTCATCACATTACGTCTTTTGAAGAACATTATGCTTCTTAGCTAACCCTATTCATGGATCTCACTCATCTTAGCAAAGCTTTTTGCAACGAATCTTATTATGTGATGCCACTCATCACATGCATATAACCCATGACTTGTCTTTTTTTAGGAATTTATTACCAGAAAATTCTCTTTTTTTGTCTTTGAATAATTCTTTAAAAGCACAAACTACAAATCATTTAGTTATCCGACCTCCAACGGTAAACCTCACAAACCACTAGTAAAAAATATCTTAAATCTCTATTTAGGAGAGATGTTGTGTCTAAATTGCTAGATTTAATTTTATGCTTGGCCTCCAACATAAATCTTTTTTTATATAAAAATAGAAGCATATTATTTACAGGAAAAATTTAAAAAACCCTATAAATTAACAAATTATAAAACTAGATATTAGGTAACATTAGATTCTGAATTTGATTATTCATCCCTTATATGGATCATATCAATATTTGCACATAATAGGAGTAGATGGAGACGACATAGGGGAGCTAAAAAAATTGAGTTAAATTTTTTTTTATAAACGATGATCAAATGAGCTTGCTTTAAATTAATAAGATGATAACCATCACCGAGTAATATCTAATATTTTATTAATCAGGAGATTGGTGGGTATAAGCTACTCCTTGGACTAAAAAGAGGCACCCACTTTGCGTAATGAATGGTGTGTTCTTTTAAAATTGTGGTGCCTACCATGTACAAGAATACTTGCATGGAATTTGTCAATAAAAATATTAAAAAAGCTTGTATGAGTTGGTGACTTGACTTCAAGGTGTGCATCAAAAGTCAGTCAAGATTTTTTTTTATTCACTTGGATTTTCAGTTAGCTTGCATGTATCTCGACTAATTCCATAGATTTTAAAATTAATGATTATGTAAACTTTTAGTGATTATCATATTAATAATCACAAGACTCAAACTTGAGACTATAAAAGAGCAATCCTCTTAGTTACAAACTTTTATTATTGGATCACCAACTAGATAGTTAACAATCGAGAATCTTTTGTGATACTAGAACAAATAATATTTTCAGGTTAAAAATGAGAGAAAAATGACGACCTAATGACCTTAATACTGGTGGTAAATCTTAAAAATTGTAATTATAATTTTATTATTATACCCTTAACCCCTTTCCCATCACACACTCAAGGAGGTTGAAACGTCGTCGCGATAACATGCATAAGACGAGTATGTTGTTATGTTGAAAGTGATGCATTAATCATTTAAAATGTGTTATTGGTCGAAGAAAAATATTGGGTCATGTGAAGATTTGTGAAATTTGAAGAAAATTCCATCCTCTCCTTATGCCATAGGTTCGACCAAACAAGGGCGAGATAAGGAAAGGAAAGGAACATTTTAACGTTACATGTGTTAACTATGTAGGAATTGTGTTATAAGCATAAAATTATGGTTGATTTAGCCTTATAATTGTAAAGGAATTCAAGAAAATACATGCTCAAACTTAATGGTCTATAAGAGTCTAGGTAAGGGGAGCTATTGTGCTAGTAGAAGATACATCATCTCTAATATACCCTACCTAAGGTAAGCTATATTGTTGTTTGACTATTTTTATAAGTAAAATCCTATTCATTGGTCTTTTCTAAGGTTTAATATAGATCTCTCTATGGGAGTGAGTCTTTATCTTATTGGGTCAAATCCTAACCGTTCTAAAGTTTTAATTTTAGCACTGCATTTATTTTTGTATCTTTAATACCTAGAGTGTACTATACAATGTAACTTTACACTTTGAATATAAATAGTAATATTATAAAAATAAAATTAACAAATGATTGGTAAAAGCTTTTTAACATTAACCTAACCTTAACAGATAATCATAAATTGGTTACAATATTTATTTTTGCATTTTAAAAATAAGAGTAGATGCAATTGTTTATTTAAAAAAAATATGCTTAAAAAACCTTTAGGATTTGGTCGTAAAGAAAATATGAATGAATTTGTTTTATGATAGCTAGGACCTTGTTTTCTTTTGTATACAGATATTTGCTGCCTTTATCAAGGCCTTTTCATTTTCATTTTGTAATTTATCTCCAATGAAAGAGCATCCTGGATCTGGTATGAGAAGATGACTTTCTTTGGCATACTGGGCCAGGTGGAGGTCCCGTGTTTTATCGTGCTCATACAACCTAGGATGACAGAACAAAGACACAAGCTAGGGAAAAGAAAGAGGCAAACAATCTATAAGAAATCTTTATTTCTGAAGGAAAATGAAAGCACCATAGGTAATGCTGCAGGGGCATAGCTATCGTCATCTTCTGCAATGACAAGGATTTCATCATCTTTCATTTTCATTCTCACCTAACATTTGATCCTACAAGGGTTAAAAAAAAAGAAGAAAAGGGATGAAAAAACACAATAAATAATAAGTCTATACTATTTTATGAGGGGATATATACTCATTTTGCAATATAAATTTCCCATATGTTTTAGGTTTTCTTATATTAATAATAATAAAAAATGACAAGGAAAGATTGTTGGATTGTGTGTTAGCAATAAATAAATAAATAAAAATGACAAGGAAAGATTCGTATAGTACCAGAGGCAGTAGCTAGTACAGGTATCTTGAAAATTACTTGAAGAACAATTTGCAATAATTGCTGAGCTCTCTCTTTCTCCCTTTCAATTTCTTCTATCTCTCGCTCAATTTTCTTTTAAGCTTTTGTTTGTTATTGTTAACAAACAAAGTGTCATCGGCCCGTATATTTTCATCAAAGTGCAGATATACCCCACAACTTTTCAACTTGCAAGGCTTTCGGATAACATGACCCTTCCCATTGCTCATTATATTGTAGAATTTGAATGTAACCTCTTTGCCAGAATATTTACGTAAAGGATCTACGAATCCGAGCTCGTAGTGTAGAAACATGTGATCCGAGTGACATGAATTAAAGATATTGAATTTATCATAGAGGTCGTACTGTAGAAACATGCTATTTGAGTCACATGTCTTCAAGACTTCATCATCATCACCATCACCATCACCATCACCATCACCATCACCATTTTTACTCTCAACATGACACTTAAGATATATTCTAAAAAAATCGAATTCATAAAGCATGTCATGGGAGAGAAGAGGGAGTAGAAAGACAAGGCAGAAAGCAATTCCCTTGAGCTGATGACAATTTGATGGCAACTGTATGGTGAGTGAAGATCCAATTCCTTTGTCACCGAACCATTCTGGAATTTCACTCCCCGGTAGAACCATTTGAATTCTGTCAAGTGAGATCTTCTCTCCAGACTGCAAGACAAAAGTCACATTTCAAAAATGTGATGAAACAAGCAAGAAAGAGAAAAAAGAAATACAGGGTTAAGAGTGATACCTGAATTTTTAAATGCATTGCTGCTATCAGTGGTTTTTGATCCAATTTGAAGCAATTTGCAAAATCCAATGCCTCCATTAAACCGCCGAGAGTGATGGTTGATATCATGGTGGTTTCTAGTGATTCACAGTCAGATGCAGTTAGAGACGTCAGCGAAGGTGGAAGCTCAGGTAACGTTTTAATAGGTGTTCCATCCAAACGCAGATGTCTCAAACATACCATATCTTTGATTGATAAGGGTAGCTCTTTGATAAGCGTTCCACGTAATAATAGAGTTCCCAGAGATATCATATGCTTAACTAATGATGAGGGTATCTCTTTGATGACTGTGTTATCCAAGTTAAGAAACGTCAAAGATTTCATAGGCACTGTGATTTCTGGGAAGGTCTCAAGTTTTGAGCAACCACCAAAAGACAATGAACTGAGTTTTTTGAGAAACTGGATTGATGAGGGCACCTTTGTAATGGCAGTCCAACCTAGATATAATTCTTTTATATCCCCTGAAATCTCTGGAAACTTGGTGATCTTTGAGCAACCACGTAGACTAAGATGTTCCAACTTGCTAGCGACTGATTGTGGAACTCCTTTGAGTGAAGTTTCCCATAATTCTAACCTTTTCATATTCTGTGAAATCGTTGGACACTTGGTTATATCTAGGCACCGACTTATAGCAAGTACTCTGAGAACCTTTGAATCAAGCATCGGAAAACTTCTAAGATTATTGCAAAAGCGGATGTCAAGTTCTTCCAACTTCTCAAGATGTTGAAGAGATGACGGAACCTCAGTTAATCTTACACAGCCCACAAGGTTGAAGCACACTAAATTTTTTGCCTTTGATAGATCTGGCAATTCTGTCAAATATTCAGAGAAAAGCAGTACAAAGTTTCTTAAATTTCCAATATCCTGTCAACAAAAAAAGGCATAATTAGAGAGTAACCACCTCCACCTTTATATTTCTGATCATACATCCGCAACAATTAAATCATACCTGCACTCCTGTCCATAGTTTTTCAACCTTGCTATAGCTTAAGTTAAGCTCGACAAGGTGTTCAGCACAAAAATTTTGCGGCAAGGATATCGAGGGGAATCCATCCCAGTGAAAATAAATCAGCTTATTAGAAAGGTATGTGAGGCCGATAGGAGGAAGGAGAATTTTATCTTTGTTATCTTCAGAGAAATGATCGAAATAGAATTTGAGAAATCTAAGACTATCCATCACTGCGAAGGCATCAGGTTTCAAGTGTATCTGTCTCGATAACTTGGATATGTCCAAAGATATGCCTTCAATTTCCTTAGTTCCCTGGTAGACAAGAATAAAGAATACACAGACAATCATGCAATCTACGTAAAACATCAACTTTTTAGCAAATATGAAACCTCTCGGTTAGTACGTAAGAGGAGAGAAAAGAAAGATAGTTAATGACTTCAGCTTTAACCTTATTTTCCTCCATCACATGAACGACATCAGAAAGATGACACAACCTGCTTCTTTTGCCGGGAAACTTAGATTCTACACGAACAATGCTAAATGCCATTTCTTGTAGCAAGTCATGTATTTCTAGCGTGTCATGAGAAGTAGTTACGAGACACTTATCAGTAAGAGTGCTTATATCGAAAATCACAGACCGGCGATAAAACCCATCTAATATTCTTATAGCTTGTTTTTGCTCAAATCTTCTGAAGAAATGTGCTATATCAAGAAATATGGATTGTTGTTCTTTATCCAACCCATCGTAACTAATTCTCAACGCATTTTCGATTCGAGGGTTCTGAGCTATTTTACTCAATGCACTGTACCATTCTTCTGTGCTTTTACCATAGAGAGAGGAACCCAAAACTATAAGAGCCAGCGGATTGCCCTGCACATGACTTGCAATCATTCCTATAAAGTCTCTATGATGAATTGTGGAGATGCAATTCTTCAAGGCTTTTGAGCTAAAGAGTTGAAGAGCTTCTTCATAGCTCAACCTCTCAACCTCGTATGTTTCGCCAACTACATTGTTAAGCACTTGTTTGTCCCTACTTGTCATGAGAACTTTACTACCCGGACCAAATGATCTGTGTCGTCCATGAAGCAGTTCTTTCCATTCTTCCAAAGGCATTAAATCATCCACATCATCCAGAACAATAAAAACCTTTTTACGACGAAGTCTATCCCTCACAAAAGTATCTCGAAAACTCAAGGAGCCCATGTTCAGAATTTCTTGGCCAAGCAGTTGTGAAAGAAAGCTTCTTTGCAAATCAGCCATGGAACCTGTTTTTAATTCTTGCCTAAAGTTTGCAACAAAGATTCCTTCAAATCGAGAACGAACCTTGTTGCACACAACTTCAGCAATCGTTGTCTTACCTACACCACCCATTCCCCATATCCCTACAATGAGAACATCTTGAGATTCCATATTTAACAAAAACTCAACTTTGTTGACACGAACATCAATTCCAAATAGACCCGTAATGTGACCTGAAGACATGCCATGCAATTTGTTCAAAACATCTCCAACGATTTTCTCGATAAATTCAGACTCCGTCCTGACAAACAAGAAGAACACACATATATTTGTTAGTCAAAATGGACTAACATACTAGAAGAAACAACAAAACAAATAAACATACTGATCACTCCATAGTAGATACATCTATAAATAGCAGGCACATATGAGTAATTGAGCATCATAATTGGCAATGGAGAGTGCCAATGAATTGATGATAACATTGAGTAGTAGAGAGTAGTCAAAAGCATTTGATTTCAGACAGATGCAGCAGCTTCCTACTTATCATTGCTACAATTAATCAATCCATGAAACAGGAAACAACTTGTAATCGATGTATATCAAAGAAAGTCATTGAAATGGATATATTTCAAGAGCTTACTGATCAGACTTCCCTAAGCTCCATCCGGCTAGATTGGCTGCATCCGACAAAGCGTCTCTGAAACTCTGCACTTTGTCCATCGTCAAAGGTTTCTTCCTTACAAGTCTAGCAAACACATCTCCAAAGCTTCCTGTTTGATTTCTTACATGAGATGGATCCACCTGGTAGAATACCGGAATAACTTTCTGTCCATTGTTTTTTCTACATTCAAAAATCTTTGCAAGCTCCTCCAAGCACCATTTGGAAGATGCATATTTTTCAGAGAAAACAACCACAGAAAGCTTGGCCTCTTCAATTGTTCTCAGAAGCGATGCCGAAATCTCATCTCCTCTCACAAGCTGATAATCTATGAAAGTGAGGATTTGTTTCCGGTTCAAAGCAGCATAGAGGTGGCTGGTAAAACCAGCACGAGTGTCTTCTCCTCTGAAACTAAGGAAGACATCAAATTTTACTTGTGTTTGGGCGTTGGTTAAGGTAGGAAAAGAAGATGACGCCGGATAATTCTGCATTGTTTTATGGAGAAACAAGAGTAAGACTCTGGTTGTAAAAGGTCAGTATGCAGGGAGAGAATGGAAGAAACTCATTGTATTAATGAGGGTTCCAAGTATTTTCATTGCCGACTTCCTGGAAATTGTGGTTCAGGCAAATGTATAACTGTATTAATGATCATTCCAAGTATTTTCATTGTTGACTTACCATTGAAAAAAAGGGGCAAAAAACAGTCTCAGTCGTCTGCAGATGTACCTATTGCCATTGAAAGTTTGTGTCCTTATAGTCAAGAAAGCATTTATTAATCGTTTACTTTCGTTCCTCAAAAAATAAAGATACAAAATCCACGTATTCAATTGGAGTGATTTTCGAGATATAAAAAGGGGACGCCTATTGCCCTGTTATTATTACACTAGTGGAATAACTGTAGATTATAATTATTATTGTAATATATAGATAATTTAATTTTTTTTTTTAATTCGATCTATTTAAGTAACGCAGACCACTTTTTAGAATTTTTCACCGCAATCAAAGGCAAACTGTCTGCACCATGAATTTGTTTGCGCATGGGTGAAGGGTGAAGTGTGAAGTGTGAAGCAAGGTCAAGGTTATTGATACAAATGGCCAAAATATTTTGTATTAGGCAAAAAAACAAAATAAAATGATGTAATTTTTGTCTCATTTTAAATACCGATTTGTACTAGAAATACCGGCCGAAACACTCTAGAATTACTCCAGGTGTGCCGTTTTGGTCATAGAAAAAATTCATTTCCCACATTAATGTTAATTAGACGGGCGGAAGATGTGCTGTTTGGTCACATCATAGTGTTAGTGATGTGACCAATGAATATATATATAATATTATATATATTGGCAGAGTATATATATATATATATATATATATATATATATATAATATTGTTTATGAGATATATTGAAAATGTAAAAATAAAAATAATAAAATAAAAATATATATATATATTATAAAAAAAATAAAATTGTTATCAACTTTGATTTTATAAAAAATAAAATTATATTTAATTTTTTTGATTTTTAAGTTTTTTCATATATAATAAATTAATTATATATGAATAGTACAACTCCGAAACGGCACATCGAAACGCTCCGAAACCGAAATGTTTTGTACCAATAAAAAAAATAAAACGGCAACCGAAACGGTATTGATAAATTTGGTGTGAAGTGTAAAGTGTGAAGTGTGAAAGCTATCATTTGAGATATTGTCTGGCGAAAATTGATAATATGAAAGACTGAATGTTATTCTTTTTTTTTGCCAATTGTGTAAATACTTTTTCAAAAGTGATTGGGGGTATTATACAGGATAAAAGTGTTAGAAAAAGATGGTAAAGTTGTTAAATTAAAACAAGGGATGCTTACACCATTTTTATTTTAATTTCTTTATTTTTTATATATATTTCTAAAATATTTTTTTAATTTTTTTCAACTTTTAGTTTTTATTTTTAATTTTTATTATTTTCTATTTTGTTGAGGTTGTATTTGTTATTGAATTTAGTTATTTAATTTTAAATTGTGTTGGTGATTATTTAAAATTTAATTTTTCATATTTCTTCTCTTTGTTCTTTTTTTTTTTCAAGTCAAAATATTTTTTTAAGCTAATAATATTTATTTTTATTTTGTCATTTATTTATTTGTTTGTTTGTTCTTTTATTAAAATTTTAGGCTTTTTTTATTCTTCAAGATAATTTTGTTTTTTCATTATTTATTTACATTTCAATACATAGTAAAATAACTATAATACCTTCAAGTAAAAACCAGACCCCGTTAAAATCGAAACAAACTCGTAAAAATCAGACTAGATCGATCCGATTTTATTGAAATCAGGACCATATAAAACAATCAAAAGATTAGGGACTGAAATAAAAACACCATAAACAAAGGGGACTGACGTGTAATTTAGCATACATGAGAGAGAGAAAAGGAAAAAAACTCAACAAACCATCATTACGTCTCCGGCCATCATGGGACAACACACACACCACCATGAGAAAGAGGATATGACGGCGCATCCGGTGAGATGCCATAAGGGCATTTTTAACCACCATAAGATGTTGCTCGCACTGCCTGAAGGGAGCGTAAGACTGAAAAACATCGGCGCATTAGTCAGACATGCCAACAGTATTCTACAGAAAAAAAATAAAAAAATGTTATATTACCTAAACAACCCTACGACAAACTCTTGAATTTTATCTTTTATGAGGGTATATCTGTATTTATACTGTTTAAAAAAAATGAAATTCCATAAACACCCCCACCGACTACTCTTGGTTTTTTGTCTTTTTGGGGTAATATGGTTATTAAACTGTACACAGAAATCTAAAAAATCTAAAATACCCCGATTAGGCAACTGTTTGTTGTTTGTTGTAGGGGTAAAATAATATTTTTATTGTGCAAAAATACCCCAAGAAAAAACAAAAGCACGCCCAAACATTATGGTAATGTCACCCTATTTCTTGGAAAAATCTAAAATACCCCGGTTAGGCAACTGTTTGTTGTTTGTTGTAGGGGTAAAATAATATTTTTATTGTGCAAAAATACCCCAAGAAAAAACAAAAACAGGCCCAAACATTATGGTAATGTCACCCTATTTCTTGGAAAAATCTAAAATACCCCTAAATCCAATGCTAAAAGTAACGCTTACTGAGAGGTAAAATGGTTATTATATTAATACAATCCACAATAATATTACTATATATATAAATGGTGTCCCGGTTTTACTATGGCTTTTTTCATTGTGCACATAGACACAGATTATTGTGGATTGTGATAGTAAAATTATCATTTTACCCCAAGACCGAAAAATTAAACCCCTGGGACTAGGGTCATTTTCAACATTTACAGGGGATATACATTGTATTTCTGAATTCTCTACACAGTAAAACTACTATTTTACCCCTGAGTGCTAACAAAAGGATGCAGAATAGTGGAGTGTTTTCGGGTTTCCCGAATTCCTGCATAGTGATAGTACTAAAATAGCCCCCCAAAACAGCATAAACGAAGCCCTGGAGTCAGGGGCATTGCAGTACTTTCATCACCATTTTTTAATGGTTATCACTGGGGCTAGGGGTGTATAGGTAATTTACTATTTTTTATTATTTCTTTTCGGAAAAATTCCAGGTGCGTCGTACGGACACGCCCGTACTGTTTCACATGCATGCGCCTTTAAGGCAGTGCGTTCTATGTTGTCCGGTGGTAAAAACAGACCATCCGCCATGTCATCTGATGCACTGACATGTCCTTTGCTTCCCGGTGCGGCGCGTATCGGGTTTCGGTGGTTGAGGAATCATCGGTGGATGGTTTTAAATTTTTCTCTCCCTTTTCTCTCTCCTTCTGAAGGAAAATACATGTATGTCCTTACTGTTTGTGATTGTTTTAGTTTAGTCTATGTTCTTTTGATTTTAGTTTTATTACTGATTTCTTCAATGGAATTTTTGATTTGTTGCAATTGCGTCTTCAATTGCAATTGATTATATATGTTGGATTTCAATTCAGTCCCTATTCTTTTAATTTTTGGTTCCTTTAATTATTTCATTATACAGGTTTTGATTTGTTTTAATAGTGTCCTCCAATTGAAATTAGTCATATATGTTACTTTTCATTTTGGTCCTTATTCGTTTAATTTTTTTAATAAAATTACATTGCAATTTTTTTAAAAAAATACCTTTATTTGTTACGGTCCCAAGGTTTTTATTTGTTTCAATTTTGTCCATCTATTTGAATTAAATATATATTTGTTTTGATTGATTTTAATTGTGTCCTCCAATTGAAATTGGTCATATATGTTACTTTTCATTTAGGTCCTTATTCTTTTAGTTTTTTAACAAAATTACAATGTATTTGTTTTAAAAATACCTTTATTTGTTTCGATCCCAAGTTTTTTATTTGTTTTAATTTTGTCATTCGATTGGAATTAATTAAATATTTTATTTTTCATTTTGATCCTTATTCTTTGAATTTTTTTTATTTCATATTAATTCCTTTGGTTTTTTCGGTCCTTCTTGTATAGTGTTTATTTTTTATCCGTATTTATGCATCTATGCTTTCAGTTTTTGTTTCTAATTTTTGTTGTTTTATTTTTTATTGGGGTTTTATTTTTATTTGGATCAAATTATTTTGATGATTTTATTATTTGCACAATAATAATGATAATTGTAGTGATTATTTTTTTATTGTTTTTTTGTAAATATGTTTTTTTTTTTTATTCTTGGAGGCAATTTAATGATTTAATTGTTTGGGCAATAATGTTGATAATAATTTTAATTGTTATAGTAATGATAATGACAGTAACGTAGGGATGAATTTTCAATTTATGTTTTCTTTTTTTTGGAGATAGAAAATTAACTATTTATTTTTTTTATTTGATTGTTGCAGGTGTTTTCACAATATATATTTTGTTTGTTGTGTTTAATTTAAATTGAATTATAAAATGAACTAATTCTAAGACAGTGAATTCGATAATTCAAGTATCTAAAACCTGCATACCGATATAATTAAAGGAACCAAAAGCAAACCAAAAATCAAAAGAATAAGGACTACATTGAAAAACAACATATATATTCTATTGAAGGGCACAATTGCAACAAATTAAAATTATCTTTGAAGAAACCAGTAACAAAAGTGAAATCAAAAGCGAGGGACTAAAATAAAACATTCACAAACCGCAAGGACTAAAGTGTATTTCCCAGCAGCGGGAGATAGAAAAGGGAGAAAAGCCCGGGGTGAAAGTACCGCACTACCCCTAGCTCCAAGCTTCTTTTTTTGTTTTTTTCGGGGGTTATTTCCATTGTTTTACTGTGCACGAATTTGTGAAAAAAT
Organism: Salix caprea; assembly: GCA_964035475.1. Classification (NCBI taxonomy): domain Eukaryota; kingdom Viridiplantae; phylum Streptophyta; class Magnoliopsida; order Malpighiales; family Salicaceae; genus Salix; species Salix caprea. The sequence continues at coordinate 10,453,868 of OZ037746.1, forward strand.
CGAAAACGCCCCACTGTCCCGCATCCTTTTCTCAGCATCCATGGGTAAAATAGTAGTTTTACTAATCAAAAAATCTGAAATACCATCCATGTCCTTTGAAAATGTCTAAAATGATCTCAATCCCGGGGGTTAAATTTTTTCCACCCTGAAATAAAATAAAAGTTTTACTGTTTGAATCCACAGATCTAAGTGCACAGTGAAAAAAGCTACATGAAAAACCCTACTCCTTTTATGTTATAAGTACCTATTTGGGAGTGTGATTGCGGTTGCTTTTGAAAGTGCTTTTCGTTCAAAAATAAATTAAAATGATGTTTTTTTATTTTTTAAAAATTATTTTTGACATCAGCACATCAAAATGATCTAAAAATATCAAATTTTATTAATTTAAACTTAAAAATAAAAATAAAAAATTTTCAATTTTTTTCAAAAGTACTTTTAAAAAACACTTCGAAACACCACCTAAGTAATATAATATGTGTTTACAGTGAAAACGCGATTGTTTCACTTATTTCATAATACACATGGGGATTCTGAAAGGGAGGTGAGGCCAAGTTAAACTTGAAGCAGCAGCTTGTCTTGAAAAAATGCAAAATGGACTCTAGAATACGACTGGCCAACAGCCGGCTGGCTAGCCAATCATTCTCTGCGGCTCCTAATTCTCGGCGACATGCATTAATGTGCGACAGCTCCACCGCACGTGTGTTAACCAGGTTTTAGGCCTATTTTTACCACTAACTGCAAAATAATTCGTGTAAAAGAAAACCGGGCGACTATTTTTATCTCATTAGAGAAGCGATTCTCTTGGATGGCCGGCTTGCTTGATTGTATTCACTTTCAAAATTTTCAGTAGTCGGTGCCACGTACACAGAAAAAAAGAGTAGAAATAATAATCATCACATTGTTTGGGCTGGGCAGCCCAAAAAGCAAGGTCCAAGCCCAAATAGGAGATAAGCATGTCATTGCACAGATATGCACGCAGTCTTTGGTGCTGTACATGGTGCTGCAGAGGAGGTATTCTTCTGTCAAATTTTTAAGGGCAAAGCAAAATTCCAACAGAAAATTCCAAGTTAAGATTTTGTACATCTTGCTGTACATCTAGATTTTTTCTTGTTTTGGATGAGGAGATATTCACATGAGCTTGAAATCTTTAATTGTGTGAGATTTTAACCAAAGGACTTGAATTGATTTGGTAAGATTTTAATTTGAAATCAAGTTAAGATATCACACTATTAAAACTTTCAAAGGAAAGGACTTTGATCCTTTATTTCCTTGACTTCATTTGATGAAGATTTGATTTCATTTGATGAAGATTAGAACTTTGATTTATTTGTTTCTTGATGGACTTGAATTTCTTCGAGAAAACTCTCAAATATTTATGTTTGATCTTTAATATTTGTTTATTATCCTTCTTCTACCTTTTTTGCTGTCGTGGACTTCTATTTTTTTATGTTTCCTCTATTTGATAGCTTTGTTGCCTATTTATAGAGAAGTCAAGTTCAATTTTATCTTAAATGTCCTTTTAACTAAATGATATTTTAGAATAATTGATATGAAAATTATTTAAAATACCCTTAACTTGAAAGATATTAGAGTAGGAACCATAAATGTATTTGAGTGAGTTTTTTAAATTTAATTTGAGGTCAAAGCCAATAAATTAAATTAAATTCATACTTAATAAAAGTAATTTGTTCAATCATATAAAAATTTTAGATCATGATTCAAACTTGTTGAAATTTAAATGTCAACAAACTTTCTCTGTATTCTCAAAAACAATCTTAGAATTTGAAAACAACCATTATTCTTATAATTCTTAATATATATCATATGGTTAATTTAAAAAAAAAAAAAACATTTTTATCTGAGAAATATAAAAGTGCTAATTCTGTATACAAATAAAAGACATTTTTAAGAAACATAGTCCCTGCTCGTTTTGTAGAATAAATTCACCGCATATCCGGTTGAATTTATTTTTCTTTCAAAATATCTTTATTAAAAAAAAAAGACATTTTAAAAGACGGAAACCGCAATGACTTCTTAATCCCAAAATGAGGCACATTCTAGCGTAGATGAACACAAACCATTGCTCTCAAGCTCATGTCACAAATCGAAATGATATACATATTTCATCTACATGATCAGCGGTCAAGAATTTCTGTCGTGTAGGATTTAATTTGCTCAACAATTATACCTAAGATGGGATTTTTTGATGCTCTCAATTTGGAAAGGGAAGGCGATATCTCATATAGTTTCTTATAATGCAAACCTTGACTCATTATGCTTTACACATGCAAGTCTAAGCCAGATGGTGTTCTCTCAAGTGGCGATAAGAGCTCGTCCGTTCCGTTCCGTTCCTCAAGAAAAATACGATAAACTGATATCAAAAATCGTTTATGAAAAAAAAAATATATATATATATATATATTCGGTGAAAAAACACTTTGAAAAACAATCTCTCACACTACGACCCTGATGGCACCTTGAGTTATTACTATCACAGGTTATTAGACTTCTTCAACAATTTGACAGCAAAATATAACTGCTGGCAAGCAGCTGAGTTTTTTACTGTTCTATTAAAAAAGTTTCAATTGACAGGAAAATCAATAGGCTCCTCGCCCACCACTAGAATGAGTAACTGAAACAATCATAAATAATGTCATGGTGAATTTCTATAAGCTTAATCTTCTGTGTTCACCAAGCACTAACAAAGTCTACCAGAAGCTACATTTCTTGCTTCAGCATTTCAGAAAGTAATGAAACAATCTTGAACTTATACAGAGAGGACAAATATGTGATGAACACGAAAGCACCTACATTTCTTTCAATCTTGGGATTTTTTAAACCAGCAAAAAAAGCACATGCACAGGAAACCCTAAGATGGACAACAAACAAAATTGAATTCAGCTGCATCTCACAGCCACTGGATACCTCATTACAGACATCTATCTAGAAGTTACCAGTCTTGACTTTCACTTTGGTGAAGGAAACTATATTACTACGCAAATATAAAACAAATAAACAAGTGCCTGCTTCATGCTGAGCATCCAAATTCGACTTTCCCGGACCCAAAAATAAAGATTTTGTGAGTTTGTTTTGTCATGGGAAAAGAGTTACTATTAGTCAAAGCAGCATGCTCAACAACACCAGTAGCTAAAAGCCATTCAAGCTTGCTTATAAACTAAAAAAAGGGTCATCAACTTTCAGTAGGTAAGGTCCTAGCTTTGGTATGGAGCTAGGGATGAGAGATCTACTGGGCTGCACACGCACATGCTTGTGTGCATGTGTGCGGTAGAGGGAGATAGAAGATGCATCGCCCCCAAAGACATTTATACATTTACTGTTTAATGAAATTGAAGGATTATATATTCACACAACACTGATATACTTTTGAGATTGCACACAACGCACATTCATACTGAAAGTAATAATCCATAAATGAACAGTATAAAACTAAAATGGTGAGCTGATTGAAGTAGATGACCGATTTGATTACGAGTTAATGACAATAATGAAGAGGAGCAGCTTTGAAATTCATGCAGTAGATGCAAAGCTGAAACATAATAACTTGGAAAACAGCTCAACTCATACCTCTTAAACATAGAAGTCAAGAAAATCTATGCAGCAGTTGGTATCCACAATATTAGCAGATAACTGTCAAACTCCACTAAAAGTATCAGAAAGACAGAAAATCATACTATAGTTTCAAAACCACGAGTTTACTGACCTAGGCAACAAACACAAGTTCCCATACCCAACTGCTCAACAACACAATCTCAGTACCGATCATAGCGCCTGCCAAAGTGAGTAAAGGGAGCCATCAGTAACATTCTAGAAAGATATAAAGCTATCGTTGAAGCAACAAGGACAATCAAATAGTCCACATTTCAACCAAAAACTCTTAACATTTTAACCGAATAGTTTCATGTAAGTATAATATCTAGGGTGCTACGGCGATTGAACACAATCAAATTCTGAGCAATTGATACTACAATAAACAAAGGACTGTCAGGGTGGATTAGGTGCATGAAATGGAAACAACTCCAGTGACCTTAGATATAAGTACTAAAAGCCAAGCGATTTGAATTAATAACAGTTGAGAAATCATTTTTTTGTAAAACAAAACTTCTGCAGTAGGAAATCCAGAGCTTTGACATTTCTCAATGCTCCTCCCAGAAAATTTCTTTGTTTAACAGATTGGTGAAGGGGGGGAAAATAATAAGGAAGATAAGAGGTTCAGGAAGAAAAGGAAATGAGAAATTGATTTGGATCTCACTTACAAAATAGATTTTCAAATGAGAACAAGAGTTTATTTCCCCCTCAAGCATCATGGGGGATACCATCTTCCGAGTTGTTCCCTTACAAGCACAGCTAGGAATCATTTCATTCTATTCTCAATTTCAAAGTGGAGCTTGCAGATGCATAACAATAACTTCTCACACACATAAAAACTGCTTGAACTCTAGTGTTATTTTTATTATATTTAAAAGCATAAACACATTTATCCAACCTTAATAAAAAGTGAAATCAATTTAACAAGATGAAGTCACTGATTAAAGAGAAAGGTAAAACAACAAACGATCAGCCAGACTAGGGTTAAATAACAACCTGTGGTGATCATGATCCCTAGAATGTTCCCTGGACCGAGAACGTGACCTGCGACGACTTCTTGAATCATAATTGCGGGAGCGGTCTGAACCTCTTTCACGTTCACGATCATATCCACGATCCCGGTCATTATACCTATCACCACGGTCTCTGCTTTTTCGATCATACTCCCTCCCCCGGTCACGGCTATCTCCCCGATCTCGATCCCTGCTTGGTTCTCTATCGCGATCTCTACTTTGTTCTTTCGATCTACAACATAATATTATCAATAATTCGAGGGTCAAGGAAAGAAGAAAATTGCAATACGAAACTGGGTCCATCATATTGTAACTCAAATAAGAATACCTCTGATCATCGTGTCGGTCAACCTTGCGGTGCTTGTTTTCCTGGAAAATTAATTGTGAAGAATGAACTGAAAACCATTCTTTAATAACATTAAATATCATTTCATTTGATATAAAGACAAACCCAAATGGGAAATGCCACCGGTTTAAGGAGAGGAGCAGCTATTCCCAATTGCAAATGTCTCCACTTGACACTTGTACAATGTTTCACAATAAATTTAGCACCCCCAGACAAATAAGCAGTCACATCACCACCCAAAGGCACAAACAGGAAAGCTCTTTCAAATGCATGCACACATGCACCAAGTAGAAGGGACATGCATCATCGTAAAAAGACCAGTGCGCTTTCAAAGGAAATTTAATGTAAAATAAACAGCACAAGTTAGAATTACCTTTGCTTTTTTGTCCTAACCCTTTCCCCTTTTTTTCAGTTCTTTCAGTAAATTGCAACAATATCAGCCAGGCAACATCAATAATACATACCAGCACAATTAAACCCCAGTTAGCTTGACAAAATAGACAGTCAAGTGATATTTCTCCAACTATGCTGCAGAAATAAAACGATCTTTTATTCTGCTTTCTTTAACTCACCAAAATGAAGTTTCATGTACACTTTGATCAAGATCCACACATTCCTTCACAAAAAGGGTCATCAAAAAGCAGATGATTTATTATCATAAAAACAATTCTTTTATTCTGCCTCCAATGTCTTTGATTGTCCAAAAATGACATTTAGCATGCATCACATCCATCCACATTACAAATTAGATAGTGTTTTTTGCATATTTGACACCTTTTTCAAAGAGTTTTGTCCCTATCAAAGTTCAGCAGCCATACCAGATTTTAATAAGTAAAAGGGGAGTGGGGGGACTGGAAACAGATTATTATTCTTCAAGGTCAGAAAACTCACAGATCAAATACTAACTGGGAATCTCTATAGTAGAATGTGAAACATTATACCAGCACCTGAGCCAACATATTCACAATACCAACTTAAATACATCCCAAAGATGAGGTAAACAACTATATTTATCCCACATAGCACAGCACACCAATTATACTTATTGTTTTCAATTTAATGCCTAAACTGCAGCAAGACTTTGGGCATATGATTTTCATCAATAGAAAATTGGAGACCATAAGCAATTAAGATGATTTCAATATGTTCAACATTTTGCACAATTAATCTGAAAAATGAAACTATGAAAGACAATGGATCTATTGAAAAATACAAGCAAGCAATTTTTTCATTTTGCACACCTGAAGCTCAGTGAGTTTTTCACGGATTTGCATATAGCCTAAATGAAGCTTCCCTCCAAAATGATCTGCAAGGCGTCGGTCACTGAAAAGAGCAGAAAGGCATTTCACGAAGATGTCAAAAACAAAAGGGAAGCACATGCATAATATGTTGCCACATAATATTCTAACTATATCGTGGTCTACAAGCATATAAAACAAAAAAAGACGCACATTCTTTAGCTGCAAAAGTTATCCTCGTAAAACTGGGCCCAAAAGCCTGCTGGTAGCAAGGATGTATATAGTTGGGTCAAAAGATGAACCACTTGAAACCCCAAATACTATTTGTTTTCCTCAAAAAGAAAGAAGAGAAAAGGACTGCACTTGTTTGGAGAGATAAGATCAAAATTATACCTATCATACACGCTTAGAAAAGCTCCACAAATGTCACAAACACGTAGCTTCTGATCGGTCTGAAATAAAAAAAAATATACATGTATATAGCAGATTGATTTGGTAAATTAGTACATAGAGGACCCAAATTCCTTAGAATAGACAGAGCAGAATGCCTAAATTCTCCCACATTACCACTATAAAATGGGGAAAAAGATAAACTGTAAGCTTAAGAAAGCACATTCTGAAAAATTGTACCTCAATGATTCCTAAATTTTCCATTAAAGGGAAGAAACACGATGGAAAGTTCTCATCATGCTCAAATTTCAAACATTTTCATGCTAATAAAATTGCATAAATGAACAGACTTTAAATATGCATATTTCAGACTGATTTGATGGATATTTTAGTAGTTTTACATTACATGAAAATTTTGAGAGAGGTGCACAAGCCTAAGCAGCCAAGTTCTCTTTGATGTGTCAAGTTATTCGAGATCTATTTTCCTAGTAGCATGTCGGGTATCAAATTGCACAGCTCTAACTTTTCCTTTTTCAATACAATGTAAGAAATCCAATGATTCTTGGTAGACCAGTGTCCTTTGTCAATTTCAGTTTGTTTCTTTAGCTTTGGAAAATAACGAAATGAGGTAGAAATCAGATGATTAAAACTATGGTAAAAATACTCACAATGCGCACATCAGCAGCAGTATACTTGGAGGAATCTGCAGCAGGTTCCTGCCTGGCAGGAAGCTGAAGAGAAAGGAAGTAAAAGCAGTCAAAATACACCATTTTACTAAAATAGACCAAGGTGGATCGAAAGGAGCAGAATGTGAGAGACAAGAAACAGAGGGACAAAAACACCAGGTCAAAATTAATGCAGTCCAAAATCTAAAAATTAAAAACCTTCTTAAGTGCTTCTGCCTCTTCCAATGCTTTTTGAGCTTCATCTACCATTCCTTGCTCACCTGAGAGAATGTATAAGAGGTTGAGAACAGCACAAGGAAATAAAAGGGTAATACATACAGCATTGTTTACCCAAATCTCTAAACCCTATAGCCTGCTAGGTTTTCATGGTTTAATAAGTTATATATAAATATATAAAAAAAAAAAGATCCTCAAAACAAACACCTATATCTGAAAGATAAGCATAGTAGGCCCATGAAAGAGGAAACCAGGAGCATATTGACATCTAATTGACAATGGGTGTCAGGAAACCTAATAATACTATATTTTCCAGATGTTTATAAAATGCCTGAGGATGTTAAGAAATATAATGATAAAAGCTAATTACTGAATACTATTTCTTCTTGGATCTTTCCATATTTTTTTAACTTTTTTTCTATTTTGGAAAGAAAGAGAAAAGGAGAAAATGGAAACAATAAATGAATTTGGGGGGGGGGGGGGGGGGGGGGGTCAATATGTAGAAAACTCACAAACACAATGGGAATCATGCATCGAACATAAGTATGTGGTGTTAACTTCAAGCATTTCATGAAACCTAGAAGACAAACAAGTAAGAGTGATTAATGTATTTTTACCAAGATCCTCAGCTTTCTTCAGCTTCTCATTTATCATCTCTTGGGTGCGAGGATCAGGAGTAGGTAATGGCATGGGTGCCAATGGTGGGGGGGGCAGCATGGGTTGAGGTAAAGAAGCCCTGTCTTTATTGAAGGCCTCCAAAAGTAGTGCAGACTATCACATGCATGGGAGCCAAAATGAGATTCAAGTTTGCAGAATGTTTTTCGTATGTAAAAAATTTATATAAGACTATGCAAAAGATAATGGTAGCCCAAACAAGCAAAATAGATGCTCTATACCTGCTTCTCTGCTCTTTCAGTTCTGAGTTTTTCCACTTCTTCCATAGCTTGAATTTTAAAATCTGTTTTTCCTTCGAGATCTGCATATTTATAGCAATACGCATGTCAGTATAAAACCAATGTAAGCAGATTAAAGCCCAACTACACTAAAGTTTTCATGTAACAACAGAAAAATCCATGCACACTATCCACATCAGTCTGTAATACGTGCTAAAAAGATAGCTGATATCCCAAATCAAACAAAAAGGTAACCATCACAATAATTATCAACCACTGAACAAGCTACTCCAATAAGTTGCACAGCCTCATAATTATTTCATGCTTCTTCAATGTGTACACCAACAATGTTCTAGATAGTTGGTCATTGGTAAAACTAATGTCAACAAATGACTAAACTTTATTCTAGCTAGTTAATTCACTGCAAAAGCTTGCTCAAAACGGGAAAATTCAAAATAATTAACATTTTGATTGCATAGAAAGGATTATAGGATTCTAGCATTAGCAAACAGATAACAGTACAACATATCTTGTAGCATTATCTGCAAAGAAGTCCTGAGATAAAGGATCTCAAACCAGTTCCATTATAAATCTCACCATGTTTGTCAACTTCTTTCAGCTTCTCCTTAATCAGCTTCGACATCTCAATTACCTCAGCATTCTGTAATTTAAAAAAAACAAATTATTTAACAAGAAACATAGGGAATTAAACAAAAAGAGTTTCATCACCTGTGTAACCTCAGTGACTGAAATCGCAATAGCAGCCTTGGCGTCATCATCTTCAAGGCGCTTAAGTGCTCTACCGATTTTCTTATCGCATTCCACAATGAGCTTATCGATAACATTCTCCAACTCGACCTCATAGTTATCAACACCTTTCGCCCTCGATTCTTCATATCTAGGGATAAGGCTTACACTTTTATTATACATAGATACATATATATATTCAACACTAGTAAATGAAATAAAAGCGAGGCGTACTCTTTCCTCAGCTGCAGTGAATGGACTTTCGGGCATGGTCCCATATCCATTTTCTTAAAAAAAAAAAAAAAAAAGAATAGAGACGTTATGCTAGGGTTTTAGAAATCTAAGAAAAGGAAAACATGAAAGAATAAATAGAAGTGAAAAACAAAATTATAATACCGTTAGTTGGAAAAGCTCGTGAGGGCAAAGGCCAACCAGGTACAAGCGACAAACATCTCGATCGTAGTACTTGCGATTGACCTCTCTTACGTCGCCGTTTCGATTTGCTCCCATGAGCACATCCAACTGTTTCCTCATCGCATCCATCTTTGGTTTCTCCAATCTCCACTGAATCTGACGGACAAACAAAGCAGGAAGCACTGCTTCTCTCCCTGTGTTTGTTGAGATCGAGTGAGAGACTCGGCCCTCTAGGGCTTGGGTTTGCTTTCTTTCTTATTTATCGATCTTCGGTTAGATTTGCTCCTTTTGGTAGATTAAGTGATTTTGTCTCTTGACTCTGCCCTCCTGGTCCGAGGTATTTATTTACTTGACCGGCCTCTTGTGTGGCTCGTGTTCGGCGTTTCAACAGAACAACATTATGAACCGGTGGACACGTAGGTCATTGGACCAACCACCAAAGCCGGATCCCTACCTAGTACTATACACATTAAGTACCTTTAAAACCACCTCGTGTCGTGCTTAGAATTTCAGGTTAAATTTTAACATAGTATATATTTTATAGTGTTGTTGTGATTTTTTCTTAAATGATTTGTATTCAAAAATATAATAATTGTGATTATTTTTATATAAAAAAAATCATTCAGAAATATAATAAAATGATATTTTTTAATTTTTAAAAATCATTTCTGACATCAGCACATAAAAATAATTTAAAAACACTAATAAATTTTAATTTAAAATAAAAAATAAAAAATAAAAATAATTTTTTTTATTTTTTTTTAAAATACTTTTGAAACACAGTGTTAAACACAAAAATATTACACGAATGAGTTAATATCCCAAAACAAAAATTAGAAATAACCTGTTGGGTTGTAAGAGGTCAAGATAATAGAAGAATAATTAAATTGGGATTTGTTTGATAAGATGGACTTAAGAAAGACTTAGTTTGAAACAAAGTTTAAAGCTAGATTCGGCTTTATAAAATTAGAAAAATTAATTAAGTTGAAGTATTTAATTAAACTAAATGGATTGAATTAATTTAACTAAGGATTTAATTGAAGAAAAAAACAAGTTTAAAAGTCAACTTGGCTAAAATTGAAAAAACTTCTAATGGTTTTTATTGATTCTATGAAGGAATCAAATTAAAGAAAAAATACATTTGAACACTTAATTCATATCAATCTATATCATTGGAAGAAAAAAAACTAATTAAAACTTTGAAAAGCCAGATTGGAACAATCAAGGAATTAACTAAAATAATTTTAAAGTTTAAAGGTTAAGTAAGGACTTATTTGCAAGACTTCAAAACCAATAACTAATTTGCAAAAGGCGTGAAAATCCAAAGACTAAAATTGATCCAACCGATGGTCGATTTGAGACTAGTTAAAAGTTTAATGAGAAATAGGGGTCAAATTACATAATATGGAAACCAAAAACTAATTTGCAAATGGCATGCGAATCAAGAGTGTATACATTGAAATTGGAAGAACATGGATTACATTGAAATTTTCTTAAATCGTACTTAAAAAACCTAATTTTTATGGTTTAGACAAACAACGAGGTTATTTGCCCGCGCGTTGCGCTGGGCTTTTTTTATATAGAAAAATGATTGATTTTGTGCATGTTCTAATTAGTTATCTTAATATTTAATTAGTAAAATTATAATAGATTAAATCTGGTAGAAATGTTTTTTTTCCGCCTAAAATGAACAATTAAAAACCAAAATTAAGAACGTATATATATAAACATGGAAAAAAAATAAAGACCATTTAGAAATATATCTCAAAAATAAAAGAATTAAAAGTATATGGGCTGAAATAAAAACAAAATATGTAAATAATTTAAATGGAAGGATTAAATTAAAAAAATTAAAAGTGTTGTAAGGAAAAAATAATTAATTCTTTTATTTCTTGATTTAGTTTCTATCCCTTTATTTTTTTTAGTAATTTTGGTATAAATTTAAATAATTTGTTTGTATTTATGTATCTATATTCTTTGTTTTGACTTTTAATTTTTATTAGAATTTATCTTTGTATTAAATGTAGCTTTGGTTATAAAAAAACAGAGTAAGAAGGCGTTTGGTAACGCGTTCCGACTGGCTTTTCAAACAATAAACAAGTTTGTAGTGTTTGGTAATGTACAAAACGCAGATTAATTAACATGGGGCCCACCAAAAAATCACCAAAACCATGGTTCACGAGAAGCAGGTTTTTTATGCTTTTCCTGCGTTTGATGAATCAGGCATTAAGCCACTACAATGACTGATTCTTATATATCTGCCAAAATAATTTCACCTTCATTAAGCAAACAACCCAAACGTGGATGAAGACATGATGAAAAATAATTCTCCTAAGCTGTAAATTCAAACCAACCCAAGACGACCTCCACCTCCTTCAAGGGCAAGAGGACACTCTCTCTCTCTCCATAGCGGCACCTTCCAACGCTGCCGCCGCCCACCATCTCTAACACCACCACCACAGGAAGAACCCCCTTGGCCTCCTCTATCCATCGACATCGGCCGTTGAAGCTCTCGTCGTGGTTAGTCAAAAGCTACTGTGCACGTTGAATTAATTAAGGTGCATAGTAGCGTTGCACTGTCCACGTGAAGAAGACGTGAACAGTGCAACGCACCGTTTCACGTCCTTTTATTTTAAACTGGACTTGAGTTTGGCCTGAACTCGGCCCAGCCCAAGTCTAGTAGAGTTGGGCTTTGGCCCAATTTGGCCGAGCTGCTCTCGGCCCAGCTCGTTTTTTTAAAATATATTTTTTTTTGAAAAAAAAATGTGTAGATACAGATCAGTCCTCATGGAAGGAAAATATTTGTTCGTGAAGAAATTGCAAGTAGTTTGATGGTAGAATACAAAAAATATATGTTTTTATCATGAATTATTAATTACATTTTATTTTTATGATTATTAATCTACAAAATTTAAAAAACAATATATATATATATATATACACACACACACACACACACACACACCCTTTAAAGTAATTTCACAAGCTAAAAACAATATGAAAAACTTGGTAACCAAACACATGAAAGTGCTTTTCATTAATCTTAAACTCAAAAGCAGTTTTAATCAAACACTTCAAAACTTATTTTGAACCGCAGCTAAAGTGCTTTTTATGAAACTGATTTTTTAAAACCTCAACCACAAAAGTAAAAGCAATACCAAACACACCCTTCATCTTTGGTGGTGTGAAATAAAAGTAAAACTCTCTCTTATGCATGTATAGTTAATCTTCAGTTGTTAGTTATTTGTTATATTTTTTAATGCGTTAATATTAAACAAGTATTAAAATATATAATTATTTTTAAGAGAAAAAACCTTTAAAATAATTTTTCTCATTATTTTAAATGCATTATTTATAATAAAATGAATATATTAAAAAATAAATAATTGAAAGTTTTGTAGATTGATTGTTTCGCTCTTATGTATATCATTATTAAAAAAATCAATAACCATTAGCATTTTTGACATATTTTAAAATTTGGTTTTGTTTGCAATGAAGCGCAGGCAAGTGACTCAAATATTTTGTATTTGTAGATAATTTGACAAAAACATTTCACCAGTTTTATCTATGTGCAACTTCGTATATTTTTTATTCATATAATATTATATCTGAAATATCATACATAAAAAGTTATAAAAGTCAGTTTTTCACAGAAACAACACCGATTAATGGATTATCTTGATTATTATTCTTATTTTTATTATCATGATTGTTAAATTATCACAATTATTATAGTTGCTATTGTAACAATTATCATAAATAATTAATATTCTAATCAATAATGACAATATTATCGTTGCCACTATCATTATCATTGTCATAACCCAATTTCTGGATTACTCTCCAAAATCCACCCAAAAATAACAAAAATAAAATAAAAGGGGTCGGCGTGGGTAGAAAAATCAATGTGGAATTTTTGGTTATTTTCGCGAGTCCGATCGTATCTCTTTTGTCCCCAAAAATAGAGGAAAATACAGATTTAAGGCAAAAATAATTTATCATTGGATAAATCTGTGTAAAAATTAAGTCGAGAGATATAATTATATTTTTATGGGCCAATTTGATTTAATCGTCGGCCAATTTAAAAGTATAATTATGTTTGAGAATTAATTTAGGGTCCAATTGAAGGATTTAATTAAGTGTAAGGACTTAATTATACTTTAAGTTGGTCGAATTAATTTGATTAAGGGCTTAATCGATGAAAAATCCAGTTCTTGAGTGTAATTTGGGTTCAATTGAGAAGATCGGAATCTTCGGAGACCGAATTGAACTTTTTCAAGCAAAGTTTGCGAAATCAGGAGTCCAATTGAAGACATCGAGAATTTAATGGTCAACTGAGGGTCAAATAGCATAAATCGGAAACCAGGGACCAAAATAAAAAAGGCTCGCAAATTTAAGGCTAATATTGAATTTTTGACGGGGATACAATTGCACAAAATTAAAAGTTTAAAACCAATTAGGGGTGCGATTGAACCAATTAAAAATTGAGGGACCGAATTGATTCTTTTCACCCTCCCCACAATCATCATAGGCGTGACTGCATTATTCAGTCACCTGAACAGTGCAGGCACTCCACCTGCGAGCACAGGCAAGCAACCCATCGCTGCACGCAATGGGCAACCAAAGGGTTGCCACCTCCTGCTATAAATAGCTTGCATGTATATGCAGACGGGGGGAGGTAGAGGAGAAGATTTAAACAAAACAGAGTTTTATTTTACAGAGGAGATTCATATTTAGGGAGGAGAAATTTATGTGATAAATACACTAAAAATCGAAGGATCACACTTCATCTCCCTCGTCTCCGGCGTCACTCTCTCTCGGTCAGTCGACCCACTGTCTCTCTAAAACCAGCCACCTTCAGCTCTCTCTCTCTCTCCTCAAAGACTCGTCGGCAAGCCACCAGCTTCATCTTCCTCATCTCTGGCAAAGCCAGCCTCCACCACAGACGCAGGTCCCTCTCTCTCTCCCCTGCAATTCCTTCTCTCTCTCCTCCTGCAACAGCTCTCGGCGAGCATAACAACAGCAAGCACCTCCACCGTGACCTGCAACAGCTCTCGGCGAGCACAACAGTAGCAACCACCCCCACCGTGACCTGCAACAGACCATCCTTCTTCTTCGATGACGAGCAACGCAGCAGCAGCCACAAACACAGCACAGGTCAGCCACTTCCAACGCCTCCTCCGACCGCCACGAGCAACCATTTTCGATGCCACCATCACAGGGACAACCACCTCGACCCGGCGCCAATAGCAAGTGACCTTCTCGTTGTGGTCGGCTGACCACCATTTTACTGTTCACGAAATACATGAATTGTGTTTAATTCACATGTTCTAAACGATGCCGTTTTGTCTTTTCTTTTTTTTCCTGTGTCTTGGGCTGAACTGCTCTCGGCCTAGCCCAGTTGGTTGGGTCGGGTCCAGCCTAGCCCATTAAAATTGGGCTTTGCCCCATCTTGGCTGGCCGACCCATTTAGTTGGGCTAGGCCCGACCCAAAAATTTTTATTTATTTTAATTTTAATTTTTTTTATTAAAAAAATGCATTTTTGTAAAAATAAAAAATGTGTTGTTTTCGTGCATACGGCCGGATTCCAAGGTTTTTCTCATCATATTTTTTCATAAAAAAATATATTTTTTGCATCTTTCTCATGTTTTAAAATGAAAATTGGATATCGTAACCGGTTTATGATTATCCGTTGGAATTTGGCCAAAATATCAAAAATAATTATAAATATTTTTGTTTTATCTATTATGGTGTAAATTTACATTGTAAAATACATCCATGGATAAAAAAAAAGGGTTTTAACTACGGTGTAAATTTACATTGTAAAGTACATCCGTAGATAATAAAAGGGATTTTCAGATACGGTGTAAATTTACATTGTAAAGTACATCTGTAGATAAAAAAAGGTTTGTACCTACAGTGTAAAATTACATTGTAAAGTACATCCGCAGAAAAAAAATGTTTTTTTTTGAAAATGCAGTGTAAAAAGTTTAACTTAGAAGAACAATCAAACAACAATGCAGCTTACCTTAGGTAGGGTGCATTGGGGGTGATGCGTCTTCTCCTTGCACAACAAGTCCCCTTACCCAAGACTCTCGCAGACCAATAGGTTCCTAGTGACCGTAATACTAGGTGGCGACTCCTAATAATTGTAGTCGTAATTTTTATGACTATAACACGCCTCCATTTTTGTCGTGCGCCGTTGTCTCCCCCCAAATCCGGGGGATGGTGAGGCGCGAAGCGCGTAAAAAATCGTCGTCGCGACAGATGGCGACTCCACTAGGGAAATTGTTGGACTGGGCTTTGTTTGATTGATTTTTTTATTCCTCAGTTTGTTTTTTCACGCATTTTTATTGCTTTCGCATGCATTTTTATTGCTTTCGCATGCATTTCACCTTCAATTCTTGTAAACCCCTACACTACCTTCATGTAAGGCAATCATTAGGCAGTTCATAGACCTTCGAGACTAGGTAGAAAGCTTACCCCTCATGTAATGACTTAGAGCTTGTCTTTGGGTATGAACTTTCTGATAATTCACCCGATATGTATATACATACATTTGCATCCACATGTATCCATCATCACTACATAACATATCATAGCAGATTGAAATATAGGAAATAATAAAAATAAGAAACAAAAACTAAGGGCATATATATATAAAATATATAATTAGTCTCACACATTTATAAGGAAAAAAAACTTACAAATAATCATTATCATTATATTGAATGCCTCATCTACAATAATTAGAAATTTCAACACTTAACAATATTAAAAAAACAATTAAAAAACCAAATAAATGAAAAAACAAAAATAGATATTATTAGATTTAAAAAAATTATTTGACTTGAAGAGTAAATAAAAAAAGAAAAAGAAAAACAATAATAATTATGAATTTTCAAAGGATCACCAAAACAAATTAAAATTTAAACATCACATAAAAAAACCTTTATAATAGTGGAAATAATAAAAATTAGAAACAAAACCTAAGAGTATGTATATATAAACATAGACAAAAATAGGAACCATTTTAGAAATATATATAAAAAAAATAAAGGAATTAAAATAAAATCCAAGATTAAAAGTATAAGAACCAAAATAAAAAAACACATGTATAATAAATGTCATTTAAAGGATAAAATTTAGCTAGCAATTCAATTCGCCTTTTACCTTCCACCTCCACCACTTGTCGTGTCTATTTGAGAGTGTGGTTAAGGTTGCTTTTGAAAGTGCTTTTCATTCATAAATGCATCAAAACAATATTTTTTAATTTTTTAAAATTATTTTTTACATGAACACATCAAAATTATCTAGAAACACCAAATTATTTTAATTTAAAATAAAAAATTTCATTTTTTTTCCAAAGCACTTTCCGAACGCATTCTTAAATACCCCTGTCATCTCCACAAAAACCACAGTTCAATTCACCTTTTCAAATAGTAATGAACTCTGAAAACCACAATTGAAATCACTGCTCATTACTGTTTGAAATTGCGATCTCCTTTGGCTATTGTGTTCCTTTACCTTTTCGTTCAGAAATGCATCAAAATGATATTTTTTTAATTTTTTAAAATTATTTTTTACATCAACACATCAAAATTATCTAGAAAACCTAATTATTTTAATTTAAAACAAAAAATAAAAATTAGATTAATTTTTTTTAAAAAGCACTTTCCAAACGCATTTCCAAACACCCCTGCCATCTCCCACCAAAACCACAGTTCAATTCACCTCTTCAAATAGTAATGAACAACAAAAACCACAGTTTAAATCACTGTTCATTACTGTTTGAAATTGTGTTCTTCTTTAGCTTTTCTATAATATAATATATGTGGTGCGCGTAAGCTGACCTGGACACCTCGGTTATAAAAAAATATTATCAGTGGAAAAAAAATAGAAAACAAATGTTAAAAAAAGTGGGTTCGGGGATTATTCGTGGCGCATGTAAGTTGCCCCGGACACCCCTATTATAAAAAAATGTATACGTGGGAAAACAAATCATGGTGCGTATAAACTGACTTGGACACCCCGGTTATAAAAAAAAACAAAAAAAAATGTATAAGCTGGAAAAAAACAAAAAAAAATGGGTCCAGAGGTAAAAAGAAAATGTATACGTGGGAAAAAAATTGTGATGCGCGTATGCTGACCCGGACAACCCGGTTATAAAAAAACCAAAAAAAAATGTCTAAGTGGAAAAAAAAACAGGAATTGTTTTTTATAAAAAAAAAGTGGGTCTAGAGATGAATTGTGGTGTGCATAAGCTGGCTCGGACACTCTGATAATTAAAAAAACAAAAAATAGGAAGCCCTTTAAAAAAAAAGGAAATCACCTTTTTAAACAGTAATAAACAATGAAAATCAATGTTCATTACTATTAAAAAGCAAAATAAAAAATCTTTTTTAGGTCGAGAGACTCAAACTCTCGCTGTGGGGAATTAGGCGCACGCCTTGACCACTCGGCCAAACGACTTTGTTGTGCTGTTGTAGTATAGAAACAATACTTATATTAGGAAGTAATTTTACTATTCAAATCCACGGTAAATCCGTGAGCTGATTTAGCTGTATAGATAATGTATCACTTAGATTTTAAAGAAAAGAATCAATGACACATCATTTAGTCATTGTGCCTTTTTTCTCCAACCAAAATGGTTGATCGGAAGGCCATTTTTAGACAAATGAAAGTGGCATCTTCGATCTCCTTAGAGGCTATAATCAATACCACTTGATTGATGAACACTTTCTTTACAAAGATCAATTATCCTTATTGTATGATTATACCTCACTAGATGATTATACCTTACTAGCCATTTACTCGCGCCTCGTCGAGGCCGGAATCATTTTTTTTAACGTAAAAAATATTAATTGTGTGAGATTTTTTATTATAATATAAATTTGGGCAAAATAATAAATTTGTGCATAATTCCTGTGAAGTGCAAGTTTCCTATAAAATATATGAATTTTAAATTGATATAAATTTATTTATGTAGTAGGTTTCAACCAAATAACCAGCATAAAATTTTCATTATCATTAAAAAAGCAAGAAGATTTGGATATCTGAATTATTGAATTCACTGTATTAGGATAAGTTCATTCTATAATCTAAATTAAATTAAACACAACAAACAAAATATAAATTGTGAAAATCCCTACAATAATCAAATAATAAAAATAAGTAGTTAATTTTCTATCTACAAAAAGAAGAAAATATCATTGAAAATCCATCCGTACATTACCGTCATTATCATGACTATAGCAACTAAAATTATTATCAACATTACAGCCCAAACAATGAAAATCATTAAATTTTCCCAAAGAATAAAAAAAAAAACATTTTTACAAACAAAATAATCACTAATAGAAAACACAAAAAAAAAGAACAAAGGAAAAAAAGAAAGAAATGTCGATTTTAAAATGATCATTAACATAAATTAAAATTTTAGAACTAGACCGAATAAAAATAAAAACCCAATAAAAAATAAAACAAAAAAAATTAAAAACAAAAACTAAAAGCATATATGCATAAATACGGATAAAAAATAAATATTGTCCTAGAAGGACCGAAGAAACCAAAAGAATTAATACCAAATAAAAAATTCAAAGAATAAGGACCAAAATAAAAAAATAAGATTTATAATAAATTCCAATCGAATGACAAATTTGAAACAAATAAAAACCTTGGGACCTAAGAAAATAAAGGTATTCTAAAAAAAATGCAGTGTGATTTTATTAACAAATTAAAAGAATAAGGACTGAAATTAAAAACAACATATATGACCAATTTCAAATGGAGGACAAAATTAAAAAAAGTTAAAACTTTAATACAAAAAAAATTAAAATAACAAAAATCAAAAGAATAAGGATTGAAATGAAAATCAACATATATAACAAGTCTCAATTGAAAAACCCGTCCTGTGGAAATTTATCGACCATTGTAACTCGACACACGTCGTACCGGGAGGTAGAGGACATGGAGGAGCACCAGGTGACGAGCAGTTTCCACCGACAAATGCCACATGCGCCGTCTGAAAGGCGTGTGCGGGAAACACTGCTCGCGAGTCCATAAGACGCGCTTGCATTGCTTTTGAAAAGAAATAATATAAAAATTACAAATTGCCTATATATCTCTAGACCTAATGATAACCACACAAAAAAAACCCAGGGAGGAAAGTACCACAATGCCCCCAACTCTTTGCCTTCATTTTGTCTGTTTTGAGGTATTTGCATAGTTTCACAGTGCACGAATATGTAAATAACAGAAAACACCCCTCACTATTCCGCGTCTTTTTGTCAGCTCCAAGGGGTAAAATGGTAGTTTAACTTTGAAAAGAATTTGAAAATACCATACATGTTCCCTGGAAATGTCTAAAATGCCCCCAGTCCTGTGGATTAATTTTTTTGGCCCTAAGGGTAAAATGGCAATCTCACTGTTTGAATCCATAGTAATTTGTGTCTTTGTACACAGTGGAACGACCACAGTGAAACAACCATGGCTTTTATATTTTAATTAATTTGGCATAATGAACTTGACAATATCTTGACCCGAATCATCTTCTTCTATATTGGCAGATTCAAAAAAAGAGGAAAGTAGCAATAAACTAAAAAAAAAAGAGTAGCGATGTGTTAAAAAAGGAATTTACTTACTTTTAATGAGGGGGTGTAGCTCAATGAGTGTGCACACTCCCAATACCTTTTAATTTCCTTATTTGAATGATTATTGTTCTCTCTTTATTTTTTTTACCAATTGTTTATTTTTTAATACAATGTGTTTTTTAATGTATCTAGTTATGTTTTAAACTAATATGCATATTTTGAAATGTATGTTCACGATAGTTTCAAAGACATGGTTTAATGATTTGAGACTGTTAATGTCATGAAAATAACTTGTTTAAATATTAGTTTTGAAATTTAAATTTTAGGTTGATCATTTGGTTTTGTTTTGATTTATTACATTGATTATTGATTTGTTTATATTTGGGTCTCATCATGTTCTTTAACTAATGATAAGATCAATCTAGTTTTTGTACATGTTAAGGAATTTGAAAAACAATATTAAAATTGATGTAATAATGTTTTGATAATGGAAATGCATTATCAAAACTTTGTGGTGTGTTTTGGTTGAGCTAGTATTCTATCTTTTTTTTTTTGTTTCCGTAAGCTATTTATGGACTAAATAGGTCAAGTTATGTGTGCTTAGGTTATTTTTTTGTAGGTTTATGCGTTGTTATAGTGGTTTAGGCCAACTTTAGGTTTTGAGGCTAATTTTGGGTTTCTCTGAGTTCCTCTTAAATGTCATTGAGTTGTAAATTTTGATTTCTCATAAATGATTATTTTAGTTGGCCTTATGTTCTTTAATCAAATCTTATACTTACATATGATTATTTTATACCATTGATTTGTCAATTTCATACTTTAACATAAAGTTCTAAACTGTTTAGTTATAGATTATTGATCATATCTCCATATCTATCTGTTAGATTGAACTGAAACTTTACCACATGATTCTAGAGTTATACTTCTATAGGGGGTGAAGTTGTAGATCAATCAAAGTTCAGGAATGTCTTACGATATAGGTCATAACAAGATCATGAAATTTGTTGTTTTAATCCTTTTGGGCAAGAAAGATTTTTTGGAGTGTATGTTGGGATTTATTTGTTTCATTTCAATAGTTATGGGTCTAAACCACATGGGTCCAAAGTTGGCTTGGGTTATTTAAGATTTGAGATCAGATCAGATTTCCTAGTTTATTTAGGACATTTTAGGGATGATAAATTTGATATTAGCATATATAGGATATTAATTTAGGATTTTTATTCTTTTTATTATTTTCTCATAGTTTTTGGATTATTATTATTATATATTTTAGTCAATTTTGTAAGTGGACTCAAATCAGCCCACATATGGAGATCCATTAGGGTTATTTGAAACATTATATAAGTCAATTGTATGTTGTAAACCAAGCAGTCATGGATTAATAAAATAAACTTGTGTTTTGTGTGACGCAACATGTTTTCTTTGTTGGGACAAAGATTAAATCTGACTTATCAAAGTATAACTGACATTGTGGCATTATTCAATTCAATTCTAATAGTTTTGGTGCATTGGGACAAGTCTGCCAAAACTATAATGTTAGAAGTCATAAATGGAAAACATAAGGTATTTAAAGAGAAGAAATATTGTATTAAACTGTTTAATCTCGATTATAATTGCACAAGAATTATTAACTCAAGGGTGTGCAACCTATTTAACTTATGTTTCAAAGTAAGGAAGAGGAAAATAGAACTGAAAAACATTTTCACAGTTAATGAATTTCCATATGTATTCTTAAAAGAGTTGTTAGTTTTCCATTGAAAAGAGAAGTAGAAGTGCTCATAAATACGATTTGTAGTGTTATTCTTATTGCACAAGCTCTTTATAAAATGACTTCAACAAAGTTAGAAAAAACTAAAGATATAGCTAAAGGAATTGTTGGTAAAAAGGTTTATAAGACCTAATTATTCCTTGTGGGGAGCAACAATGTTATTTGTGAAAAAAAAACATGGGACTCTCTAACTTTATATTGATTATAGGAAGTTGAATAGGGTAACAATAAAAAATAAATATCCTCTTCCACGAATAGATGATTTATTTGATCAATTGAAGAAGCAAAATATTTTTAAAGATAAGATATGAGATTGAGATATTATCATTTGAGGATAAAGAATTAGGATATGTCAAATACTACTTTTATACTTTACATGAACATTATAAATTCCTAATAATGTTATTAAGATTAAGTAATTCTCTAGCTGTATTTATGGATTTGATGAATTGAATTTTCCAAGTCTGTTTGAATAAACATATGGTGGTGTTCATAGAAAATATTTTAGTCTATTCCGATTCTATTTTTGAGAATATGAACAACACTTAAAAATGTATTACAAACCTTAAGATGTCATCAATTATATACAAAGTTGAACAAATATGAGTTTTGGTTGGAAATGTGGTTTTTCTAGGACATATCATCACAACAAAGGATGTTTTGGTGGGCCCAAGAAAAATGAAGGTTGTATTGAATTAGAAGAGACCCCTAAACATGACTGAAATCCAAAGTTTTCATGTGTTGGCTGGATATTATAGGAGATTTAAAGAAGGATTTTTCACTATTAAAACTCTTTTGATATGAATAACTCGTAAAAATATGAAGTTTGAATGGTCAAATGAGTTTGAATATAGTTTACAGAAGTTAATGAAAAAGCTTACGACGACTCATGTTCTGACACTTCCATTTGGAACGATATGTTTGATGGTGTATAGTAATGCTTTTAAGAAGGATTAGGTTGTGTTTTTATGTAACATGGATAAGTTATTGCATATGCATTAAGACAACTGAAATTACATAAAGTTAATTACCCAGTTCATGATTTGGAACTAATGGTATTTGCCTTAAGAGTTTGAGGAAATTAATTATACAGATCTTAACTTTAAATCTTTATTGATCATAAGAGTTTAAGACATCTTATATTGCAAAAATAATTGAACATAGAAGAGAGGAGATGTGTGGAAATGATTAAAGATTATGAACATGCAATAGATTTATCAACCTAGAAAGGTAAATGTGGTAGTAAAGGCTTTGAGTAAAAAGAATCTAATAATGATGGCAGATTATCAAATGGGAAGCAAGAGGGGTATAATAAAATTCAAAAGGCTAGATAATAAGATGAGTGATAAGTGCAAAACATACATCTATTTTTATTCCCTTTACATTATGCTTTTTAAAATCTTTTAAGCTTATTTCAACGTATCTAAAGTTATTTTATGGGTTTGACATGTTTAAGAGACTTTGTGGATTACTTGCTATAAAATAGGAAACTCTGCACTTTATGTTTTGGACCTTTGTTGCTTGTTGCTGGTTTTAATTCCTGAAGAGGAGTTTCAAAATTGGAATTATAGCATCAAACTTGTTGGAAAAGTATCGTAAGGAGAAATTCAATGCAAATTTGACCATCCAATTGGAACAACAATGTCAGCCCTGACTCTGTTCGCGCACCAACATTGAACTAGCTATATATGGAGCATAAAATGTTGAAATCAAGTGATTCAAAATCCCAAATTCATCTAAACATTCAAGAATACAACTTTAAGGCAGGGCTAAAAGTCAGGAAAAATCATCTACAATATGAAAATCCTGGTACAAGTTGGATGACAGGTTATGTTTCCTAATGTATCAAGGATTGAAGAGATTTTCTCTACAATATGTATCTTCCACTTTTTAGCTTGATTACCAACATTAGGGCTAGGAAACTTCCATAATAAATAGGAGATACACGAAAGCAAAAAGGGTCTCCTCTACTTTTTCAGATCTGGCAACAACTTACGAAAGCATGAGCAACTAATTCACTTTTTTGGTTCAAATGGGATAACATCCATCTTCATTATTGGTTGTGAGAAGTAGCGTTTCCATTCTAATTCTTACACTCTCAAGTACTTATTTATCTTTAGTCAAAATTTAAGCTATTGATTTCGGATTCATGCTTATGGAATTGGTTTGATATGGTTTATGTGCTTTCTATGTTTCTTTCAATCTGTAATTATTGTGGGGAACAAGAATAAGAAGCAAGTAAATTAATTTGATTGTCTTATCTATCACATTAATTCATTTATGATGAATAGAACGAGTATATGTTCAAGCTTCTGAACGTTGACTAGGAATAATTGCATAGATCTTGATCTTAAAGCTATTATTGAGTGAAAAAAGATTGTTTCTCCATACTTAATTAACTTGATGGTAAGGAATTAATTAGAAGTTTATTCTGATTAGTTTAACCTGTCTCTAGATTTCCCTTAACTTTAATGGAAGCCTAATTTATTTGCTTGATTTGAAAGGATATTAATTTAACTTCTATGATCAACTGATTTGTAAGAATGGAAGAATCACCTCTTTTGAACTGAGTTGCCAACATATTGATTAACTTTTGTTAAGATTTAACACTTTTGTTTATTTAATTCTTGTTGATTCAAACCACACCCCTTCATTTTTTTTGAATTTGGTATTTGTAGGAAAATAAATCAACTTCCCTTGGGTTCGACTTGATCTCTACCACCATATTATTAAATTATCGTTTTGGTGATAGTAAAATCATAATTAATTTGTGGAGGTTTTGACAACCATCAATGAGATTGGGACTTGAAGGTTCATTAATATCATAATTAAAGATATAATTATTATTTAGAGAAAAGATAATTCAAGCATAATAAAAGAACTCAAATGTGGAGAAAGTAGGGAATAAAGTGAAAATAAAAAATAAAAGCACCTTTTTAGATTTAAAGGATAGATTGGTTATGATAAGAAAACAAATATATTTACCAGAAGATAGGATCCTTAAGAATACAATACTAGTAGAAGCCTAAATATGCAAATTTGTTTTTCACCTTAACAATATTAGAATGTAGAGAGATTTAAGGGAGCATTATTGGTGGCCAAGTATAAAGAATGAAATTGTATAATATATAGCAAAATGTGTTGTATGTCAACAAGTGAAGGTTGAACACTATAAACCTACAAGACCATTACAACCATTACTAATACCTCAATTGAAGTGAGAAGATGTTACCATAGATTATATATTGGCTCTTATTGTGATGTTGCGGTCACACAAATTAATTAACCTACTTTAAACAAAACACATATGAAAGTATAGAGAAAGCAAGAGGTTGATCCCACGAGAAAGGTTTAAGTTAGATTTTTATGCAATATGATATGCAATTTGGAGGGGGTGGGAGTTGTCTAGGTTAAAGCAAAGAAAACAGAAAAATATCAAGCAAAAATTAAATAAAACCAAAATTTATCAAGAAAACAAACCTTGGTCGCAAGTAAACATTTACCTACAGATTTCAAAATTGATCATGAAAACAAAACATCAATTTATATTCTGAATATTTATCTCTTCTTAACATTAGTTAATTAATGGATTGACTGTATAATGTACCTTAACCATCAAACAACTATAATATTCACACTAATAATTTAATTCAATGACAGTCTTAAAAACTAGATAAGTTGATTAATCAAGAAAACATAATTATGTGCAATCTATGTTTGATTTGATTGAATGTTCTCTCTAAGATTAATAGCATGGATCCACCACAATTATTAAACTTAGTTGTTTCACAAGTTCATATACCACAATTTTGATTTTGATATCAAACTTAGCAATAAATTGTCTACAATAATAGTTTAGAGTCCGCTCTAGCAATTAAAATAAAGAATCATAGGAAAAATAAGCATAAGAGAACAAACATATTCATCATATAAACTAAAAAAGAAAAGGTAAAATAGATCTCACAGTCCTTGAAATTCGAAGATTTCTGTGTCCTTGCAACTAAGAAAAAGTGTTTAGTCTTGCATATTTATTGAACAACTAATAAAAAAAAACATGATTTTGGGTTTGTGGAGAATAAAGGATGTTTTTTTATTTGTTGGTTGTCTTCTCTTGTTTTCCTCTTTCTTTTTATATGCTAAGAAATCCTAGTCTCTATTTTACAAAATAGTCCTCCCATAAGTTGACAGTTTACATTTAAGTATTTCAATAACTATTTTCCTAAAAAAGAGAAAAAGCCTTGCATGAAATCTTCAAGCTTTGACTTAAAGGAGCTAAATTGCTAAAATAAAAACTTGGATGTCATTTAGATGCCTGGAACGTAATTTGGATGACAAAATTTAGTTGTCATCTTTGTAAACTCATATATCCATAAATATGACATCATTTTGGTTTGAAATTTAGATAGCTGATAGGTTTTGAGTTAGGTCCAAAACAATTGAGTTTGCATTAATTGGACTTCTATAACTCCAGCTATTCAAGTTGAAATGACCAAAGGTCAACACTGAAACATTGAGAGTTTTGACTTTAAAGGTTGTGATTTTCATGTTGTTCCTTATTTTATTTTCTTACCTTAGATTTCCAAAAAGGTATAGATGTTAGATTTTTAATGCACTAAAATCACTTCATTTCGACCTCGAGAGCTCATATTCTGTACAAAATATTGACTGACAATCAAATCTGCCAATTGCCTCCAATTTTCTCTTTTTTGCATCTTTCATCCAAAAGTGCCATCAAAACATAAAACAAAGAATATCAAAGAATTTTATATATAAAAAATAAGCAAATTACTAGTTAAATGTGGGTGAAACTATCGAATAATATGGTTGTATGAGCTCTACCCTTGTTATGGCCAATTATCTAAAGTGCTTTGGGAACAAAGTTGGATTTGAGTACAACATTTTTATCCCTAAATAGACAAACAATAAAAAGAACCATTCAAACCTTGGAAAACTTGTTAAGGTCATCTAGAACCATTGGTAGAGAACTAGAAGCAACATATACCATTGGTAGAGTTCACCTACCAAAATAAGGTAGGAATGAACTATGAAGCTTTGTATGGAAAGGGTGTTAAACTCTGATCTATTAAAAAAAAAAGGTGATATGAAATTAATTGGCTCGGGGTTGGTATAGATTACAATAGAGAAGGTGAAATCATGAAAGATATAATGAAAAGATATTTAGGATAAACATAAAACCTATCCAAATAAAAAAGAAGGCCTATTTGAGTTTGAGATAGGGGATCAATGTTGTTTTTTGAAGGTTGCATATTGGAAGCATATTATACGGTTTGAGATAAAAAGAAAATAAAAAAACAGCAAAAACCAAAGAGAAAGAGGAACCCAAAGTTTTATCTTATCTATAACTGACCTTAAGATGAGCCAAGTCATTCTTCATTCTTTTTTCTTTTTTTTTTCTTTTAATAGGTTTATGCACAATTTACAATTCAAAACACAAAATAGTACAATGTTACTATTCATGCATGGTTACCATTCAATCATGCATTTTTATTTTGTCTTGACTTTATATTTATTTTTATTTGGTTGACATTAACTTTATCTTTATTTTTTAGAATTACATGTTTTTTTTTTCTCTATGTATGTATATGCAATTAAATATTTATATTTGAAAAAGTTTCAAAATAATGTCAATAAGTTTTCATCAAGTTATGGTAATTTTTTTAATTAAACTTGGGTTTAATAGTTAGGTTTACATGACTTATGACTTATAACTTTTAGAAACTGACATAGAACTAGCGTGACCTTTTTAACCTTAAAACAAACTAAATAAAGAGTTGAGGTATTTTTGTCAAATGAGTGTCATGTTTTGAAAACTTGTATTTTTACTAATAGGACAACATGTCTGTTGGTTTTACTGAGTGACGTAGACTTAACAAAATATTTTAGAAATAAAAATCAAAGTTTATAATAAGTCCAAGAGTCTTCTCCATGTAGGGATTGATATGGAACAAACATTATATTCTTTTCAACTTTTTTTGATCTCTAAATAATAATGATAATAAAAAAGTTAAGAGATATAAATAAATGAAATTGTAAACTGAAAAATCATAAAGTTATGAGATTTTTTATTCAAAGTCTGACACATACTCAATGAAAATTCACCAACAAAAAATGACTTATAAACAACCTAGAAAAATAACTTAGGTAATAAATGATAAAAAATAAATTTAGGATAAAATATATAGTAAATGCAACATTTTATTTAAAAATATGCAATAAGATTGTCTTCTATATTCTCTTAAGCATAACCAACCTTTTACTCAAATCTCTATAAACAATGCATGTTTTATGATTTTTAGTCTCTTTAAAGATCTATGTGGAAACTCCATTTTCCACTCTCTCTTTTAATATTAAAATTCTTATTTTTCATATTAAATATGAAAAAAATAATTGTTTCCTAAACACCAATTTATGATAATCATAAAAAACATCATGCAAATATACTTTATTTCGATCAAATATGAAAGAAAAAAACCAAATACAAAAATCTCTTAAAATATTTAAAAAATATAAAACAATTACAAAAAAAACATATATTTAGAAAGATGAACCAAACAATATAAGAAAATAAAATAAAATAAAATATAAGATATTACTTAATATTTAAATTAAAGAATTAATGAAAATAAAAGGTTAGGAGCTCTTGTGCTTGATAGTCTAGGATCGTGCATTTGATAAGCTAATCAAGAACCTAGGTATGCCTAGATTTGGAAACCTAGGACCATGTGTTTGAGCTGACTTTTTGTATGGAGCAGATAACATCCATTCTATATTTTTTTTTGTTTTTTATATTGGATGAAAATTCATTCATTATGAAAAATGATTTATTGTTCAACACTATAAAAGCATTTTAAAACATTTTTCCAACCATAAAACAATTTACAATCTCTCTAAAAAATGAAAGATAAAAAATAAATTAACCATCCCAATCTACTTTTCCCAACATTTTGACAGGAAAAGCTCACCTCTAGTGAACCCCTCTCAAGAACACTAAGATCGCCTATTTTTGTGGCTTGAATGTCAACATTCAACAACTTTCTTGCTCCACAATATTTTTTGGTGACTTTTTTTCTCTCATTCCTAAAATTAAGTGGAAAAATGAATAGAATGAATTTTCATATCAAAAGATAAGAGTTTCAAACTAAAAGGACTAAAACTAAATTTATAAAATTCTTGTAGGCTATTTTTTTTCCTCAAAAAACTGCTTGATGAGTAGCAATTAAAAGAAAAAAACCCTTCAAATTTGCTCCTTTGTCAATTTTGATCCTTATTGTTTTTGCAAATAATAAAATTACCCCCCTCTCCCCAAATTGAGCAACATTCCAATTTCAATTTTTTTAAGATCACATCACTTCATATAAAATAGATAAAAAAGATATTATAAAGTTTAATTTTCAATAAATACAATTTAAAACTTGAATTAAAATATTATTTTTTAATAAACAAAAGATAAAAAAAATCATATGGCAAAATAGAGGTTTTCTACTCTTCTAGTTTTTTAATTTAATTTAATTTAATTTAATCAATTAATATTATAGAGTAAATGAGTGTTTGAGATAATAGTAGCAGTTGTTTTTCAAAATATATTTTGCTTGGAAATGCTTCAATTTTTTTATAACTTAAAATTCATTTCTTGCATATATACATCGAAATAACTCAAAAACATAAAAAAAATATTAATTTAAAGCAAATATTTTTTCCTCTTTAAAATTATTAAAAACTCATGTTGAAACACTTTTTTTTTAAACTTGCATTTGATATTGTAATAATGATTGATTTTAAAAAATATTTTTTAATTGAAAATATATGGAAATAATATTTTTTACTCTCTATAATTTATTTTAATATTAATAAAATAAACTAAAATTATATATGTATATATATATATATATATATATATAAATTAAATAAAAAATTAATTTTTTAACAAAAGCCACGTACTAAACGCTACCACAACAAACCCCTTGAAAACAAACAGTTCCTCTGTACTCTCGAACACAAGCAAGGAAAAACAATGAAGAAGCCGGCATTGCTCCAAGTATTAGCTCTCTTCCTCGTAATCTCATCTCTTCACGCATTCCAATCCGATGAACTAGACGAAGAGTTCGGCCTCGAGGGAGGGAATCTTCAACCTCAAGAACGAATCCTTGATCCGGTCGTACCCACCAGATCAACTCCCACCCGAGGGAAGTATTCGGATTCAGATTCGGACTCAAAAATCCAAATAACCCTTGAACAAGCCTTTGGCGACTCCGATTTCTTCCCTGCTGCTACCTTCTCTGCGCGCCTCAAAACTTGGAGTCACGGTGCTCAGGTTTGCTCTTCTTCTTCTTTCCATATTTAATTTTCAAGATCTCGGGAATTCTAAAGCCCAAATCCATTGCTTAACTGATGCAGACACTAACAAAGCTGCGGTTTTCAAGAAATTCTTTTACGGAGGTGGAGAAACAGAAATTCCAAGTAATCCCAACATCTTTGTTATATTCTTGATGTTTTTGATTTCGCACTTTGCAAGTTAGTTTGATTATTCTTTTTGCAGAAATTGTTGGAAGAGGATGAGTTTTACAGGATAAGACTGCCTTCCAATGTTTTGAACCCTACTGGAAAGGATTTTGTCATATCATCTGTCAGAGCTGTAAGTTGCCCAAAATAATCATTATTATTTTTTTCTTTCTAAAGCTTGATGTTGTGATTGCTTGCTTAAATATGAAAGATGAGTTGAGACTCCAGCTTGTTATTTTCTCCCTTTTCATGTTTTTTCGAATTACTAATTTCTATTTGAATAACAAACCTTTTATGGACTGGCTATCCTAGATCGTTAGGCATATCAGGCGAGCACTGCTATGAATTTTCAATCTTCTATTATTGTTGCTTATGCCATGAAATTGTGAAGCCGTCAATTTTTAGCAGAGGACTATATTTAATGGTTACTATATCGTCTTTCTCAACTGCTTTTCTAACAAAAAGCACGAGTAATGTCTATTCCAGTTTCTCTGGATCTAAGCTCATTTCTAACCCACGAAAACTATATCTCTCAAATTTTCCATCTTCCCCTTTTTGCATGTAAGTAAAACCGGATGGATATGTGTTGCTAAAACCCCATAAGTCAGATAAAAGGGAAAAACAAGAAAATAACATTGAACCAATGTATGCTTCTATATTCATGTATGTTTGTATAGTTCTGCTAAAGGTGTTTTGCCTCATTGGGTCTAGAACCTTTTCAAGGCTACTGGCTTGGGATGTAGAGTTTTCTTTAGTCTTCAACTTTTTTCTTTAATGCTCTCTAATGGTAAGCTATTCTTAGTTTTATCTGTTTTCTCTCATCCTTTTGTCTTCATATGCTGGAAATATTACCACTACATGAATATCCTGACTCTTTTTCTAAATTGTGATGTTTGGCTTGCACAAGACATTTTTCCATAACTTAATTGTTAACAAAGTTGTGAAGAATTAGTTTTATCGAAGCAGTGTTTTTAGATGCATCCTGTAAACCTTTCCTTTCCTTTTTTTTGTGATTTCATTTGTTCTCTAGATGGAGATATTTGACTATTTGTATGATTTTGAATTCATGACATGTTATTTGCTTATCCATACTATTCGTTAGTGAAGTTCAAATCTAATGTAGTAATGAAGAAAAAACCCTATACTTTGGACTTAAGATTACCATAGTTTTTTGTAGCGTGAAATTGTAAATCTGAAGTTTCAAATCAAACACAAGCGATTCTTCTCTTTGCAGAGTGCTATAGGTGTAAGACATAATGGAACACTGTATAGCAAGACTCTCAATGCCTCTGAAAGTCCAATTAATGAATCAATTCATCTAACCACAACTAAGCTGAAATCTCAAAATGTTAAAGTAGGGTACATGAATCCTCGTTTTCAATTCTGTGTGTCTAGTGCTGCTTTATGAAATTACTGGAATAAATCCTGAGAATATCTAGCATCAATTTCACACTAATTTAAAATTTCAAACCCTAGGTTTAACAAGTTGGGAAGGGTTATGGAGCTGGCTATAGATGTGGCACCACATTATCATATATCTATGTATATGATACTCACCCCATATCCTGCACACCTTTGTTTATGTGCTTCTCTTGTCTTAATGATTATGCATATGGAAATTCCAATTCAATACAGCTCTAACCTTCATTATTCTTTAACTACAGAGATGTCTTCCGCGGGATGGCTTGGATGAGCACTTTGTTATACACACGGTAATCTTTGGCTCCCTGATTAATGATTCATGCCTGCCTTTTCTCTTCAGGATTTTGTTTTGCGATCAAATTTGAAGTAAATACGTAACATTAAATCTTTATTAACATTTCTCTCTCCAAGAGTTTCTTCTATGACATGTTTCTCTTTAAAAATGTATTTTTCATGCATTAAGTCTTTCTCAAACATTGTTGGATGCTAAAGTCCTTTGTTTTTGCTCTCAGTCTTCGCTGATGAATAAGCACAGGTTGTTCTTGCACATGATTTTATTTACATTAATTTTTAGATTTTTCTTTCCTTTTGTATTCAATGAACTCTCCAATTGTGCACTGAAATGGAACCAGAGAGTCGGTAACCTTAGTTCGCCTACGATCCTATCTGATCAAAGTGAATGTGAATGGACTATGCTTTAATTTAAATAGGTCAAACCAAACTACTTTTTCAATATATTTAACACATTGAATTTGTACTCGTCATTAGTGACTTGGCACAGCCAGGAATCGAACCCATGTGCCACTCACTACCTTTTCTACTTATCTATAAACTCAGGTAACATTAGATTTCTGATTCACTTGACCTTATAGAAGGTAATTATTTTTAAGGAGCTTAAGAAAATAATTTGTTCGATAAAAACAATTTATGTTCTTAATCCAATAAAATCATATTGAATGAGTACGAGTAATTTAATACACCACTGAAGCTATTGTTGTCTAAAAAATGTTAGGTTTCATGCCTCTCGTATGTTGGTACACGTACATGCTCATATGCATGGCATGAGATATGATTAGTGAGCTGCTTCTACTTTAATAGAAAAGTGAAAGGGTTGTCTGCTTTTAGAGCATTTTGCTATTTTGGCTGAGATTCAATGTTTGTCTTGAGTTGAGTGCGAGGATTTTTAAGCATCAACATTGTCTGTAAATTTTTTTGCAGGGTAGAATGGCACTTTTGTTCATTTCCTTAGTTGCTGCTGTCTCTGATTAGATTACTTTCTTAGTTTGGTTTCATTCTCCCAGTGGTGCTTTTAGGCTCTGAGGGTACGCTACATTGTCATAAGAATGTTTACCTTTTAATACTTCCATCCTTGTTCTCTCTTTGTAAAATTAGTTTCTATCATGAAAAATAAGCAGCTAAAGGAAAAGTCTCAGAGGAGATTTGAGTACTTAAAAAGAAAACGTAATCTGGGTTTTTTCAAGTTACTAATTCTCCTCTCATGATGATGTGAGCATATGAGGTAACCGTGGGGGTATGTTGGATTATGCTATGTATATCTTGTTTCTGCCCTATCTAAAACTAAGGCTATAAAAACATACTTCAATTATCATAATAAAAGGAAAAAGAATTTATCTCTGCAATTTTTAAGTGCATTTCATAATCAGAAAGGTGTTATTTTTCATCTTTTGTTGCAGGAAGGTGTTAATATTTTGGCTGTCAATTATGGTTCCCCTGGGGCATGCCCGTACCCACGGCAATTGAGATTTGTAAGTTAGAATCTCTTTTTCCTTTTTCTGTAGAGTTTCTTACTATAACATAGTAAACTACTGGAACTAAGTTGATTATAAAATTAGGCCTTGTTTTTGGTGGCTTCGCTCTACAGAGATCATGGGAGATGCTTGATGGTTTGTGTCATAGCCTACCAAGTTTCCCATGATGAGTATCCAAAGCATGCTCTTTCCCTGCCAAAACACTTGTTAATTTTTTACTTTTTTCCTAAGATGCACCTTGGGACAAGCCTCAGTATATTTGTCACTGCTCTCCTCTTAGCATTTTTTGTGTCTTTGTATGCTGAGAAGTTATATGCTCGCCAAGCATTCTATTCATAGTGGATCACATTTTTCATGTTATTTTGTCCAAATGAAAAATCTCCTTACTCAAACTGACATGGAACCAGTGTTGTAAAAAAGGCACTGAGGCACTCGCTTAAGTGCTACAGGTGAGGCGAGGCCACAATGCCTTAATCAGCCTCAGGCAATGAATTTCAACAAAGTGCTGCCTAGGCGAGCGCTTAGCGTCTTGGGCATGGCACCTTTTAGCATCTTTCAACACCTTTCAGATTTGACAACACTGTTACTATAAATTATCTTATTTTGTTTCAAGGGTGAAAAATATAACTTTATATGACCATGTCATAATATTTTATATATATATATATATATATATTGATATTCTAATGATCTAATCTTAACAGGGAAGATATATATTATAGATTTATACATTATAATATAATGTCATACATATTTTTTCGGGCGCCTTGGGCATTTTACTGGCTTGGTTTTTTTAGCACCTTTCGCCTTTGACAACACTACAAGAAACCTTCGGAATATGCGAGGATTGATGGAGGTTTTGAGGACATATTTAAGTTTTCCAGCTGCATAATCTCTCATACAGATGTTTCTTTCCTTTTTGTTTTAGCCTGCAAAGTGGTCATTCAACTCTCATACAGTTCTGAAGAATAGCGAGCAGGCACCGAGGTAGAATTAAGTATTTGTATATTTTTCTTGCACTCCATTTTTGAGACGCCTCGTATTGGGGCATACACTGTTTTTTGTGTGGTATTTTTTGAAGTGAGTCTTGAAAGATGCAAGGAGAATTTGCTTCTGATGTGCTTCGTTTGCTATTTATCACCATGTTATAGCAATAAACTTTCTGAATTGTAAAGCTAATAAGAGTTTTCTTTTCAACTTAAACTGTGGTTCAAAACACTTAATTACCAAATGATCATAAAAGAAATAGCAGGTCAGCCAAAACTGTCGTGTAACCCCCGTGACTGATTTCATTTCAAGTAAATCCACCTCCCTATTTCTGCACTTTTTTCTTCTCATGTGTCAAGTTCTACTTATTTGGAGCAGTCCTAAAATTTTTGGAGGTAGAAATATAAAAGAAACAAAAATATAAGGTTACCAAGGGATATGAGACCACCCACTGTTGTGTAAATTGCTTTCCTTGTTCTTGCATTTGTTGTTCAAAATGTCGTTTTTATTTCTCTGTATATACTTTCTTCAGAACTCCAACATTTGCTGAAGATGTGCCAGGAGAACTAGGAGAGGGTGAAACCGTACCACCACCAGAAAGGTCCTTTTGGGCTAAATATGTAAGTATTTCGCAAGCTGAATTTTTTTTGGACACTGCAAATTTTTATACGGAAGCTCATAGTCATGGCATGAAGAAGAGAATTTTAACCTGTGGAGGGCTCATTTTTCTCAGTGGATGTACTTGATCCCTCTTGGACTCATTGTGATGAATGCCATGACCCAAGCGATGAATTTGCCCGAGGAACAAGCGACTGGCCAATTGGGTGCCCAGCCAGCAGCAGCAATCCAGCGTGGGCCCAGTCCTGCTGTGAGACGACGATGATGATGGGGTTAAACTGTCCTTCCATCATGCATTCGTTCACCAGCCCAATACGAGTGGAACTTATGATGGGATTTTAGATTTGCATCTCTTGCATTGGGACTGCAAGTTTTGTAAATTAAAATACGATTCTGATTTTCAATGGGAAGGAATCCATGTTGTACTTAGGAAATTAAACGTGATTATCATGCAGGGAAGGCTCAGAAATTACTCGTATAGCAGCACATTGTCAAATTTTATGGTTGATTTTAACATTTTTCTTTTGCAAACGATCCAATGACATACAGAGCTCGTACTACTGCATTGTTAATTGTTGCCCAGATAATCTCAACATCTTCTGGCATGCATCTGGTTTTTGTCCGAAATAATCGAGAATCAATGGAGGGCTGTTTTGGATGTATTGACTCGTTTATGTTATAGAAATTCTCTTCTCAGGAAGGGACCATAGAAATTTCTTCTATTTGCATTTGTGACGCATCCCAATACATGTTCATGGCAGTGAAATTGTTGCTAGAAAGGCTATTTCATGCATGGAGTCGGAATAGGTCTTTCATTTTTTGGGAAGGTGAGAAAAGGCAATGCACAAGTTAAGAGAGAAATGTTGGTAGAGTGGAAATTGCAACCGACATATGGACTTTGATATTTAATGATGATTTATTGTGCTCATATTTTAAATCTAATTGTTAAATACAAGTTGGAAATAATTAAGAGAGATTGAAAATATTAGTGAGAGTAGTGCACTTTAGAGAAGAGAAGTTTAAGGAAACAACCCATTATTCCTATAACCAAAAAACCACTTAAAAATTGCTTAAAATTGCTCAAATGTTTTGACGAGTATTGGTCTTCCATTGGTGGGATAATGAGAGTTGTAGCTATATGATCCACAATATTCCATCAAGACCTCTTCTATTATTGTTTTAGAGTTTGCCTTTAGCACTAGCAATAGATTACAGGACCTATATTCATAGTAGACTCCATTCAGAGATCACTTTAAACATTGCTTGAAATTGGCCACGAGTTGTTGAAATTGAAGGTAATTTAATAAGCATTTACTTCTATTAGGTTTATATACATTTTGACCATCTATTGAAGCACGATTTTAAATTTTATATGTAATATTTTTAGATGGGGTGACACTAGATTCGGATAATCGTGCTGCTACCATATAGATGGAGGAGGTATGAAGCTTATGTTATAAAATACATGAGTTATTTTTGTGACTTTAATGAAGATAACTCATACTTTTTTTATTTATGTATATTGTTCTCCTGTGAAACGACTCATGTAGGATGTAAAACGAAGCTTAAGAGTTCTATGAATGCTAAATGAGGATTTCATTTCAATGGGATTACAAGAGCAATGGAGAAATAAATAGAGAAAAAGTACAGACAATTATTCAGTATCTCTGGATAATAATATATTTCTTCAGAAATGAAAGTTTTACAACAAAGAGGAAAGAAAGGGCTGCCCCCATCCCCACCCATAGGAAAAAAACTGTGGCTTGTTTCACATTCCGAGGTATTGATAGCGCTGTCCGAAGAGAGAGCTGACGACAAATTTGAAAGCCTCTTTCAAAGCTCATCCTGCATACCAGATAAAAATAATCATGTGGGGCAGATAGTGTTGGACAGTAAATGCTGACACTCTCTAGATTCTCTATGAAGTAAGAAACACTTGAAATGATCAAATTTCCAATATTACAACTTGAGAAAGGAAAAGTAAAGGCAAGATTGATTCTTACGTGATAATCATCCATGTCCCGGGAATAATGCTGCGCGAAATGAAACGGT
The DNA here is from genome assembly GCA_964035475.1 of Salix caprea. NCBI lineage: Eukaryota > Viridiplantae > Streptophyta > Magnoliopsida > Malpighiales > Salicaceae > Salix > Salix caprea. The sequence goes on from OZ037746.1 coordinate 10,491,146, forward strand.
TTGATCAGAATTAACATTCATGAACTCATAACTAGACACAACAATCATCATAATGTACACGAAATACACCGAGTTGTTTCAGAAAAAACTCATCAGCATCAAACATCTGGTACTTTTCATAGTGTTCTAACAATTATAAGAACCCAGGAAAGAGCCAAAGACGTAGCCATGAAAGTAGTAATAGGCGCGGCGGTTCTGCTCGCGCCCCAGGACAACGTTACTCTTATAAGAAAGCATAAGGAAATCTGAGTGACTAAGAAAATATACTAAACACAAAAATTAAAAAGATTCAAGTATTCGGCATGTATACCCTTCTGTATTTATCTCTGTGTCTATCTCGGTGGCGTCGATCATATCCTCTTTCTTTTCTCCTCCTTTCACCTTCCTCTCTTGCTCTTTGAGCTTCCTGTACATGTAAATTCTCAAATTATTTGGAAATGTTCTATTATGGTGAAAGCTTGTTGATGGAAGCTCAGGTAATATTATGAGCAAATAACCCAGCAAATTACCTCTTCCTCTTTAGCTTTTCTAATCTTTTCTGCTTCCTCGAAGGCCTCCTTTTCGATCTGAAATTACCAAAGAAAAACACAAATTAACCATCACTCATCTTTAAAGTAACTCCACAGTAATAAGAAGCTGGTGTTCTCCAGCAAGGGCCAAAGATTGACACACCTCCCTATTAGCTAATACTTCCTGAACCACTTCTTTCGCATACTCTGGATCATCACATACCAGAATATTGTCATAAACTGAGCCAGCCTTCACCTGCAATGACACAACACAATATTACAACTTATCTTAGAAATAGAAAATATTCACATGCTGCATCATAAAGATAAAATGCATATCTAAATTAACATAAAGGATGCTTAATCCTCACCTGCCAAACATCAATTCCAACGTATTTTATTGGCTTAAGCACGTAAAGATCAGGGTCATCTTCAAACTCTGTTCACATTTACAAAGAAAAATATAACTCTTTTTTGGTAAATTAACTCTGGGGAGGTAAGTTTTCAGGCGAGCATTACAGTTATTTACTTTCCATGAATGGCTGCATAAAGAATACCTGGATTATCAATATAAGGAATCTTCCATTTCCCTTTATAATCCGGGTTCTTGATTCTCTGTAGATAAGAAAACTTTGTTAACAATGAGAAGATGCATTTAAACTTTTTAGCTTCTACCATCTAGAGGGCCAATAAACACACCTTGTGTTTCCATGGTCCTTTATATGCTGGATTTGGTATCTTAGGTGATTTCCATAGACCACTCTCATCTTCATCCCAATCATCAGGCTAATCAGGGAAACAAAATGCGATTATTATCGATATCGATACATTCTTTTTTTCTGTAACAGTACTACATGCTATTAAAATAAAATGCTATTTAGGTGATGCGCATCAATTTTAGTGAAGGCTCAGCATCAAAAGGTCAGGGATCATTCATATCCTCGAACTTCATCCAGACATAAACCTGCACTAACCTGTTTTGCTTTGGGGTCGGGAATCTCTTTTGGAATTGAATCATATCCCTGCGTTATCAACATACCCAGAAACAGGATTAAGTAATCTATTCACTACAATTACAATAGCATCATCTGTAAGAAAGAAAGAACAAAAGTTTTATACCTCAGGTTTGACAGCATCAGGATCATCAATATATTCTCTATCATCCCAGTCTGCAGGCTGTTAAAAAGGGGAAAGCAATATGTCAGAATGTATACCCTCAAAATCTTCTAGCTATGGTACAGAAGGACAGCCTGATATTATTGCCATTGAACATTCTAATTCTTTTAAGGATATGGAATCTTTATGTATCAAACCTTTTTTGCCTTGACAGCTCTAATTTTCCGGGGAGGAAGAATATCCCAATCTGTATACATGCTTCCAGAATCCCTTTCTCGACCGTCAATCAGGATACTATAACTTGCATCAGGCCTAAGAATAAAGGTGTAGAAATGAGTTAACTTGTCCGTTTCACATTCCAAATCTTTCTTGATCGGATAATTCTGCCCCTGGTAGGATAGTATGACATGCAGCTTCTTTGTCTGACTGCCACATATATCAGGTCCAAACATAAAACTGCAGAGGATAAAATTTGGTATCAATACAAAGTTCCACGATAGTGAAACCAACAGGCAGGAAAAGAGGAAACAAACACATTTCCGAGCATAAGGAAAGTTGACTAAAACCTTCAGAATACATGAAAAGGTAGAAGGTGTCTGTCAAACCAACAATAGCTCTGAAATATTTTGACACTAACTTCCTAGTGTTAAGGCATACAAGAATCTTCCATGTTGATATTGATTCTTTGTTTGCTTATTCATTTGTGCTCTTTCCCATGTAAATGGTTGAGAGAAAAACAGAAATGGAAGGAATGTATAATTCTTATTTTACCAAAACACATTTTTGGCTAGCTAAACAATTTATCATTGTGATTGCGAAAAAGGCAGACTTCCAAATGATCGATCCAAGTAACTTTTTCTCACAATGCAATGTACCAAAATGGGCAGCTTAAACACAAAGATATCTTATGAAGTACCTCAAACAGATATTTGATCCATGCCTCAGATGAAATAGAAAATATATGGAGTGTATATAACGTGAAATATATCCAATAAGATTCAAACCTGTAAGGAGTGTCTCCACCAAATTTCTTTTGGTTCACGAATCCAGAGAGAAGCTTTATGTAACCACCACCACATTCAATGTCCTGCTCAAGCCTTATAGAATACTGGAAGACCAGTGTTCTGTTCTTGTTGCTGAATTCCGGTATCTTTGAAGATATGGCAAAATACCTGGCATCCGTAGTTGTCTGAATACCTACAAAATATCCAAATCAAGAGGTGAATAATCATCTGCAAACAACTGATTACTGTGAAATAAAAGGATTCGGCAATTAACAAACCAACTGAACTCGACATGTCATCATATATTTTTAAGAAACTGCTAGAATGTTCAAGGACAGCCTTGTCAACAAGGTTCCTGAACAGCAGCATAGGTGAAAAATACATGCAAGAAGAATAAGTAGTCCCCTATTTTTCCTTCCATGTTGCAGAGTTGCTGAGATGTACATCCTCATGCTTAGGTCAAGAACTTCTCTTGACTAGCAAATAAGCAATAAATTAACAAAAATAACTGCTTTATCAGGATCAGAGGCTTCGAAAATATTGCCCTTTTTATTGTGTTCTAATGGCTCTGTACTTTGCAAAATGAGTACGTAAATCATCAAATCCTGAGTGACAAAAAGTAAGAAAAGGCGATACCTTTATCATCTGGATCTCCAGACCACCTTCCAGCTTTGTGTTTGAAAGAACCTGCCAATCCTTCGCTCCTCTTCCAATCCGATTTAACCCAACGGCTCTCCCAGCCATCTTTTTCCAGCACAAAATTACATTGATTAATACTATTAAAAGACTCTAATAAGCATAACAAGGTCATCTTAAACTACGAGACATCACCAAATTATTCTCACACTTAAACAAGTCTTTTAATTAAGTGGGGAATGATCTTTTAAAATCTGCAATTTACAATCACTTCAGTTGAAGTCAACCCAGATGTTGACTTCATTTTCTTCTTCTCTTCTTTTTTACCCATAAAAGTATTCACTTATTGCCAAACAAACAGCACCTCAAATATCAAAATTCTCATTTCTTTTCTTTTCCATGAACAATTCTCAGCTACCAAATAGAGAACAAAAGAAGAACAAGAACAGTTTACATAAAAAATAAATAACACCACTTCCTGGACTTCTACACTAACAAAGCATTTCAAAGAAATCAAAACTGGAAATTTACAGTAGAAAGAGCGAAAGAAAAAGGGTATCATTAAAACCCAAATCCCACTTCAAATTCTAAATTTTTCTCACAATGACCAAATAATATAGTTGCATGCAAGACCCCCAAAGAAAGACATCACAGTGAATAACGATTTTAACGGTTAACTACAAGCAGCTCGTTTTAGGATTGGGTGCTGGCTGGTGACATGGCAAAACAGAGCAGTAAAAAAAGGTGGTAAGAAATTAAGGGCGAGGGAAGTTACCTTCAAATCTCTCTTCAAAAATGATCTCTGAAACTGAGAACTGAATGACACATAGGAATAACAAAACTAGAGTACTGATATCTACTGTGAAGTCCGCCATTATGGAAAAGCTACTCAGTGTAGTCTGTCTGGACTTGGAAGCTTTTTTTATAGAATGATCCTTAAATTACTACCCTTTATGTTCTATTTATTTACGTCTATGCCATTCCATGCAATCATACATTTTTATGACTACGGTCTTGCCGTCTTAGGTGGGAGAGGGGTTGGTGTGGATGTCGTGGTGGTGGGTTTAAGTGAGTCAATAGCCTCACTAATGATAGTGACTTCCAGTTTGGTATGGTATGTGTATCAAAAATATTCTTTTTATTTTAAATTAATTATTTTGGTGTTCTTAGCTAATTTGTATGTGTTGATGTTAAAATAAATAAAAAAAATTATTTTAATATATTTATAAATAAAAAATATTTTTAAAAATAACATCAATCACATTACTAAACAGATACAATTACGATGTTGTGTTTGGTCTGAGTTGGACATTGGAGATTGGGTATTAAGAGTATAATGAGTAAAAGAATTTTTATTTTTTATATTTTTATTTATTTGTGAAAAGATTATATATAATGGATTAGCACTTAAATCCAATGAATTTTAAATTATGATTTTGATAACACACTCTACATATTCATCTCTTAAATTTTTCTCCTTTACCTTTAAAGTTTTCTAAATAAAATTATAGAAGGTGGGTTAATCTTTTAACTTAAAATCAAACACAATTGGAAGCATAAAATTTAATTTCTTCACCAGTTTCTTGATTTCAACTAAAAAGTTATATTTATATCAATTAATCCTAATCAATTTTCATTTACTTATGACTAGAGATTAGTATAATTCATGACTTGACATTTTATGTATCAATTGACCATCTAAAATTTAAAATAAAATCTCTATGAAGCATAATAAAATTCTCTCACCAAACTTGAAAAAAAAACCACCGCAATCACTTTTGCCAAACCACATGTGCAATAAAAAAAAAAGATTTATGATATTAGACCAATGAAATTATAATTACCTTATTTGCATAATTAATTTTATAAATTTCTTTTGGATATTTTGGTTTTTTAATCAAGACTATACTTTCCCTTTCCAACTTTATATTTTCAAAATTTATCAATTCTTAATATGATAAATTTGTTATAAAGAAAGACATTAAAATTTTATATTTAAGACCTTTCAATGTATAAAAAAATATATTTTATGCATATTTTAATCAACATTCACTACTATTACCAGCACTATCAGAAAATTATCAAAAACAAATGAAAATATTGACAAAAACAATCATGTCGATAGATTACAATGATATATCCACCCTCTCATTTTATCACAAATAATGCTCCCATCATCACATATCTAGCTACCCCAACACTCAATCTGTTAGTGTCCCTGTTCTGGTTGATTTGTCACATCAAATAAGCCAAATTATTATTTTCTTTTGTTATAATCTATTTTTAAAATGCTGATTTTTTTAACATTTTGGTGCAGTATATGTAGTTTGTTTATGTATTTACTTGTTTTTTTTATAGTTTTTACCTATTGAGATTTGTTATATGAAGGTATGATTTGTACATGTTAGGGTTGTTTAAGATTTTAAAAAATTATATTTATTTGTAATTTGATGAAATTGAGCTTGATTTTGTAAGTTAGGTGTTTTATAATGAAATGAATAATGACTTATTTAATAGGTATGTTTTACATTTAATCATTTTTATTGTTAAGTTGAAGATATCAATACATTTAGATGAATTTAAATTTTTGACAAAAATTGATAATGATTTAAGGGTATAATTAAAATAGATTGAATAAGATTTAGTTAAACCAATGATAGCCAATTAATTGGGTACCAGTAATTTATTTAGTTCATATTATCAATTAATATATGTTGCCATCAATATTCTATAGAGGTTTTATATAAGTAATGGATGATCGTTCTTGAATGTATTGAGTTTTACCTAAACAGTAGCACAAGATGAATTATTTTAACTGGTTTGAAGCTTTTATTATTTATGTACTATATAAATAAAAACAATTAACCAAAAACATTTAGTGGAGATGGTATTATATATTCATATAAGAGGTGTAAAAATAAAATAAAGTTTTTCTATCCAGATGTTGTTACGATGCATCTTGTATTGGTTTGCACAAAAAAAAACATATGTTCCTTACAAGGCAATGGTATAAAGAAATGGTTAGGTCAACTTATAATTCTAGAAACATGCATGGAGTTTTGGATGATAATAGCAATTGTTATAGGAAGTATGGTTTATGGATGCAATATGAATGAATCATGGTATACAATTGAAAATTCAATCATAGATGCAGAACCAAATGCAGACACAACCTTGTGTTTTTTTTTATCTTTTGAAAGATTATAAACAAACCATTATGAGATGGGTGCATAAATCATAATAAATTATCGATCAATATATATGTGTTCACCATCAAGTCAAATCATGGGCTGAGTGAGGCATATTATGATAAAATCATCAAATGAGCAGGGAATATTGCATCTAAAAGGAATGGACTAAAAAAGAACTTTTTATGATGCTAAATTCAAGATGAAACCCCTAGTACTATAAAATTAACATGTATCCAAACTTCTACATGTTGTACAACCTTGAAAATAGAGATTTGATTGAGTTTAAAACCTGTGGTCATGCTTGTAAACCTAAAAGACTTTTTATTGCACATAGAAAAATAAGATACTTTTCAATAATTCCTAGATTATAAAAGTTATTCATATATCTAAAGATTACTAAGCATATGATATGACATCATTCACAAGATGTTGTAGATAGAGTCATAATGCAACCTTTAAATAGTGAAGCCTGAAAGTAGTTTAATATGATGCATTCTTAATTTTAAATATAACCAAAAACAAATGTGTTAGGGTACAAACAAATTCAATCTATTCGAGTTATTTATTGCATCCTATTCTTGTTGGCCAATGATACTCATAGTTTATATCTTGCCACTAAAGATGTGTATGAGTCAAAATTTATGTTCTTATCTACAGTTAGACTCGATCCTAATAGTCTAGGAATATAGATTTTTTTCAACCATTTATTGATGAGTTGAATTAATTCTGGTCATCCAAGACTTCAACATATGATGTCTTGAGGAAATAAAATTTTCAAATGAAGGCAACTTTGATGTAGATCATCAATGATTTTCTTGACTATAGAATGATTTCTAGTTAAGAACACATGGAGAATCAACATGTCTGTATTGTATGAAAAATAACAAGGTCTTGACCTTAGCAAATAGCAGTAAAACACCTTTTTTTTATTATCACCAATGGTTCTTTCCAACTAATCATAAGTATAAAAAATAAAAAAGAACTTTCTTAGAGGCAGTGTTGAAAAGGATGTTGCATTGCTAGTACACTTAAGTGAAAAATTGTATGACGTGGTCTCACAATATGAGGACTTATGTTTGATTTTCAATTTAGCAAGTAGAAATTTAATGTTTTTAGTGTGACTGAAATTTAGATAAAATAAAGTATTTTTTGAAAGATTTTTTATTAGAGGACTAATCTCTTTCACTATAATATGCATATCATGCATATTAAAAAGATCATGTTTAAAATAAGTTTAACATGGTGATGGATGTGAAAAGGAATACAGAAGACAACATGAAGGCAAGAATAGATATACCTTTGTTTTGTCACCATGAGAATATGAAGTTGATTTATAATGGCAGGTCACATATAAATGGTGTTACTATGTTATTGTATTTTCAAGTTGGATTGATAGGAATTAAAAAATTAGGAAAAAATGGTATCATTTGATATTGATGGAATTGACGACGTAATATAATACACCAATAGATTTACCAATGAACTAAGTTCATTAAGATGTTCTAGAGAGTTGAATAAAATTACAAGATTTTGCCACTAACAATTACAAACAAAATATATCCCTAAAAACAATTCTAGAGATTTACATGACCTTGCCACTAAACATTTAAAATGGAATAACCGATAAAATGAAATTTAACCGGAGGATTATGTGGGGCTCTTGATGATATGATCTAGACAAGGTCAAATTTTACACTTTTTTAGGGAAATATGATCTTTATTGGGGGTTGCTTGACCACATGATAAAAGATTCACATCACTTGTAATTGAAGAGTAGCTTTTAATTAACAATAAAATTACTAAAAAACTTCTTAAAAAATAAATGGTTGGAGGTTATTGTAGGAGTGATATGAGGATGATCCTTCGATGCATTTAAAACTTGATTTGGATATATGGTTGGAGGCTAGATCATCTAATGGGATCGATAGAGATCAAGTTTATAGTATCTTAAACACCATAACCGAGCATAAGCAAATGAGTCATAGTGTATCGACCATTATTCCTTGCAATCAGGTTCAAGCCAATAATATCCACCCATGTAGGTGATTCGATGAGAACAAGTTGAAGCTCAAACAACTCAATTTAGTGCTTAGACAACCCAACTTAGATTTGAGATGGCTGGTTTGAGGGATAAAGTAAATGTCCTTGAGCAGCTATTGTTGACCCTCACTTGTATATATGGTCTACCTCATCACTCACCTTGATCCAACAAAGATTAATTATGTAAAAAAGATGCACACTAGCCTTTGCCTCATCTTGTATCTTATGTCTACTAGATTGATTATATTAAAAAATGTTTTTTAAATTAGTAATAAAAATTTGGTTTTTTTTTTTAGTTGTATTGGTTTTTTTTTTTTTTAGTTTTTCCTAGTTTTTATATCATTTTGTTTAAATTTAAATACAACACTGACAAAATTATTGATGAAATTTGTATCACAAAAAAATTTATTGATGAACCAAGTCCCTTAAAAAGTTTTAGAGAGTTCACAACAATTATAGAATTTTCCATTAACAATATATAGATCTATGATATTTTAATTTCTTTGGTAATATGCATTTTATCATCGTAGGAATAACTAACAACTTATTTTCGATAATATGCCATAATTACTAATGGAATCACTAATAGAATGATGCCAATAATTGTTTTTGTTTGACATGCCTTTTCTGTTTGTAAATCAATCGATGATTATATTATTAGTGAAATGAATAGTATAATATAAATGACTACTTATATATTTCTTGATATCTAGTTACCTTCATGATTGCATTAATAAATATTTTTTTAGCATATTAAGAGTTTAAATACTAACAAGATATCCCTTCAACCTTATCCAAATTTCTTAGGTTGATGTATTATTTTAATATTCTAATTCTAAAAATGAAATAAGAAAACACATGTATTTGTTGTCTTAAATATATAGCTAATAATAATTTTAAACTATTAATTAATTCTACGACAATCACACAAATGTTGGTGCTTGTACAATAAATTTTTAGGAGAATTATTTTATTTTTTATTCTTGAACAAAGAGAAAGCTAAAATAAAATAACTTGATGAAAATAAGTAAGTTTTAAACACATTAAAAAATAATACAAGGATTAAGTATAGTTTTGGAAACCAAGAGGACCAATTGATGATTTGTTTTTTACTCTAGGGAGTAATTAATAATTAACTCAACGAATGTTGCATTTTACAAATTTAGGAAATTGCCCAATTTTGCATCGTTAATTACAAGGTACCCTCACTTCTGTTTAATATATTTTATTGTTGCTGGCTAATCAGAATTCAGCAGGACGTTAGTTTGTCCAATTGTACTTTTTTTCCTTTTACTTTTATGTGGAGTGTCCTTACTAACTGTTTGACAATGTAATTAAAATTATTTTTTATTTAGAATTATATTGAAATAATATTTTCGATATTAGCATATAAAATAATCTAAAAATATTAAAAATCTTTAATTTAAAATAAAAAATAAAAAAAAATTTAAATTTTTTCAAAAACACTTTTAAAATACAATTTTAAACAAAGTTTTCTTTGTCCAATTGAAAGCTTTCTCTAGTCAACTTTCTGTTCAATTCAGCACAAATGGTTAGTGAATATATTTTTTACTAAATATGGCACATGAGACACTGCATATCACAATCCCTTTACAATAAGCCAACGATGATAATTGTTTTAATATCTAGGACTAGAGTACTGAGCATAATAATTGGTGGATAAAAAAACCTTTTCTATTCTTGGAAAAAGAGCGGGTCACAACTACATTGGATGTGACAAATATGATGATTTTTTAATGAATTGTTATATCTTTAATTGTACAAATTTAATTCTAAAGTGAAAAACATTTTCCAATATTAACAAATACCTAAAACAAAACGGGAAAGACTGTTGAAACACTGTGCACACACTCACATATTCACTGTGGACACGAGCTTTCTCATCCGTGTGTCGCGCGAGTTCGTCCACCCTATTTTTTTTTGTTTTTTCCGCCTATGAACAGTGTAGTAATGATTTTAGCCCCGGTAATAAGACAAAATAGCGTTTTCGGCCGAGGGTTAAGGGCATAATTGCGCGCGTCCGTACCGGTCTGGTCCGCCGCATGGTTTTTTTTTAAATGGCTAAATACGGTTATAACCCCTAATAAGACAAAATTTATTAATTAGGGACAGGGCTATAACAGTAACTGACCATTATTATTTATTTATTTTTCGAAATTCTGTCAGGCACGTGCCTTTCATGCGAAACACGGTATTCTCCCTAACGCCCCTTTCAAGTGGCGCGTGCGGTATGCTACGGTGGCCGGAAACGGGCTAACGACGCCTAATCCGGTGCGCCTCCTCTTGGTCTTCCTCCTGGTGCGGCGCGTTTTGCAACAAGGTGGCCGTGGACGCGTCGGTGGCCGGTTAAAGCCGGTTGCACCGTTTCTCTCTCTCCTGCACGTCAAAGTGCAGAAGAGCCCCCCGAGTTTTGTATACTTTCACTTCGGTCCCTTGACTTTTTATTGTGTTATATACTGTGCAGTTTGGCTTGATTTCAGTTATATAAGTTTTGAATTCCTTCGATTGGGTCCTTCAATTGCAATTAATTAAATGTGAATGTTTCACTTCGGTCCTCCTTCTTTTAATTTCCGGATTGGGTTGAAAAGGTTTAATATATTCGGTACAGTAGTTTCCATTTTTGCAAATTTGTCCTTTAATTGAAAATATTAATAAATCTGATTTTCATTTCAGCCCTTAAACTTTTAATTTTTGATTTTAATCCCTTTATATTTTATTTTCATTTCAGCCCTTATACTTTTATTTTTTAAAATTTCTAATATAACCCCTACTTTTGTCCATGTATATATAAGTGTGTTTAACACAATAATAATAATAATAATAATAATAATAATAATAATAATAATAATAATAATTTAATTGTTTTTCTTGCTTCCTCTTTTGTTAATGTTTTTTTCCTTCGTATAATTTAATAATTTTTATTGTTTTGACAGTAATGGCAATGATATTTTTTTTCCTTTTGTTAAAGTTTCTAAAATATTTTTAGTCTTTCATTAATTATATGTTCTAATATTTATTGAATATTATCTCATAGGAATATATATATAGGGCGAAGAAAACATGACCTAAGATTTTTTGAATAAAAAAAATTAATATTAGTATTCTTAAATACATTTAATATAATCATATAATGAATAAATCGGATAACATAAAAAAAATTTGTCTTCGAATTTTTATTTTGTATTTAACACAATAATAATAATAATAATAATAATAATAATAATAATAATAATAATAATAATAATAATAATAATAATAATTTAATTGTTTTTCTTGCTTGCTCTTTTGTTAATGTTTTTTTTTTCTCCGTATAATTTAATAATTTTTATTGTTTTGACACTAATGACAATGATATTTTTTTTTTCTTTTCTTAAAGTTTCTAGGATATTTTTAGTCTTTCATTAATTATATGTTCTAATATTTATTGAATATTATCTCATAGGAATGTATATAGGGAGAAGAAAACATGACCTACGATTTTTAAATACATTTAATATAATGATATAATGAATAAATCGAATAACATAGAAAAAATTTGTCTTCGCATTTTAATTTTGTATTTAACACAATAATAATAATAATATAATAATAAATTTAATAATAATTAATATTATGATAATAATAATAATTTAATTGTTTTTCTTGCTTACTCTTCTGTTAATATTTTTTCCCCTCCGGATAATTTAAATTTTTTTATTGTTTTGACAGTAATAGCAATGGTAATTTTTATTTTTATTTTATTTTTTTTGTTTTATCTTTTGTTAAAGTTTCTTAAATATTTTTACTCTATCATTAATTATATGTTCTAATATTTATTGAATATTATCGCATAGGAATATATATAGGGAGAAGAAAACATGACCTAGCATTTTTTTAATAAAAAAAATTGATATCAGTATTCTTAAATACATTTTATATAATAATATAATGAATTAATCGAATAACATAAAAAAAATTATTGAATATTATCGCCTATAGATATATAAAGAGAGGAGAAAAATGACCTTGGATTTTTTCCTGAAAAAAAATTAATATCAATATTCTTAAATATATTTAATGTAATAATATAATTAATAAATCTTATCAAAAATATTTGTATATTTGTATATTTATGTCAAATTAAAATATGTAAAACTAATTATATGTTTGAATATTTATTGAATATTATCGCCTAAAAATATATTAAGAGAGAGGAAAAATGACCTAAGATTTTTTGGAAGACAGAAATTCATATCATGTTTTCTTAAATATATGTAATATAATAATATGATTAATAAATCTTATATAAAAAAAAAGATTGGCTTCAAAATTTAATTTTGTGCTCTTTTATTTAAGCAGGTTTATGAATTTATCTCTCAATTCATTAGCATGTGCTTAGTAGCAGTTTGCAACTCCGCTTCCGTCGTTCCCGCCCGCCTGTCCTATTTGATTCAGTCAGTCGTCTGAAAGTGCTTGCGGGGAATTTCCAATGTTTTCATTTTTAATATTTTAGATCTAATATTACTGGAAAAAAAAACATCTCAAAAAAAAAATGTTGACAAATTTACCTGCATTATCTACAAGTCAAATTAAAAAATATACAAGTCACTTCCCGTTTCCATTAGACTGTTCTTTTTAGACGGCAAATAAATAATTATAACACAAAAAAAAAATTAAGTTTATGTTTTAAAAATAAATTACAATATTTTTATTTCTAATATGTCTGATATTTATTGAATATTATCGCCTAAACATATTTTGAGAGGGAGGAAAAATGACTTTATATTTTTTGAAGGACAAAAATTCATATTAGTATTCTTAAATATAATTATACTAACTAAATATTAAAATAATAAAATACAATACATAAAAAAACAATCAATTTTCTACATAGATAAAAAAAAACCGCCGTATCGCGCGGGTTAACCGCTCGTATCTATCTATTGTTTCATCCAAATTAACAACAGAGGAGATACATGACTTTTAAACGATGTCTCCTATAAGTTTGTCTTATTGATATTTTTTTATAAAAACAAAATATATTTTGAAAATTTCAATTGTTTCGTCAAATCTCCTCTCACGCGGTTGTATGGTTTCCATCAATTTTCCGTGAATGTTCTCCTCTCTTCCCGTTCTAGACAGCGTTGTTAATTTTGTTTTATTTCAAAAACAATTATTGAAATATTTGTACTAATTTATAATCTTGTTTAAGATTTTGGCTCGTTTTGAAAATTCTGTCAAAATTTTGGTCATAACATTCCAGTTTTGTTTTGTCCGTTCCGTTTCGACTAAATAGTGTTTTTTTTAAATAATGAATAATTTTACGATATCAATCATATCTCTTAATCCGATTGTTAGATTGAGAAATTTTTTACGAGGAGTCTCTTGACATATTTATATATATTATCTTAAAATTTCAGAGCAATCAGAGAATATAATGACCTTACAAGATTGATGATGATATTCTCATAATATTATACATGTTCATATTTTTGTTCAGAAAAATCATTTTATTGTGTCTTTTTTAGATTAAATTGCACAATTTTAAATAATTTATTTTTGGATTTGATTTTTTTAATTATTATATTTAATTATATATACATATATAAATATTACAACCTCAAAACGATACACTGAAATATTTCAAATTTAAAATATTCTGTTCTAATTTAAAAAATAAAATATTAACCGAATCATAATTGACACTCTCAAGAGAAGGAGAAGGAAGGAATGAAGTCAACAACCAAATGATGGTTTATCAAAATCCAAGAAACACAGAGGAAGGAGCTCATTTCCAAGAAACTGCCATTAAAGCGGCAGCACCCCATTTCTTGGGCAATGGCTGATGTTGTAATTTTATGGAAAGAAGGGACGGTTTTCTAAAAGCGTTGTAGAAAGACTTGGGTGTTCCCCTGCTTAGTTGACCGTCATTTTCATTGACCAAGTCAAAGTCTTCTTCTACGCCCCTGTGCTTGCAGTTGGATTTTGGAAGGAAGACAGCAAAATAACGAACTAAGAGAAAAATCTAGCCAATTAGATTTCAGGAACCACTCAGTCAGCCAATTAGATTGCAGGAACCACTCAGCCAGCCAATTAGATTTATCGGATACATGTCGATATACCATACAGTTCGTTGATACTCCCAGACCACCAGAGGGGATAATGATTCCATTTCGATTTCACGAGGTTATTTTAATATTTAATTTATTAAATTGTAGTCGATAAAATATATTATAAATGAATTTTTTTATTTTATCTAAAAGTGATTGATTGTTGTTATTGTTAAAATTATTTTGATAATTATTTAATCGATACATTGTACAATTGGAATCGATAAATTTATTGAACATAAGTCATGTGCTTCGTGCAATACACTGATTGATTGTTGTGTATATTTTATTTGTTTGATAAATTATTTCATTAGCACATAGTAAAATTACAATAGATGAATTTTAGCACAAATGAGTTAATTATTTTACGCAGTAAACAATTTGATTGGTGGTTTTGTTTTTACTTGAGTAATAATTTAATTGATAGATAACAAAACTACAATTGATCAAATTGACTAAAGATGGGTTATTTGTTGCTTGCAACATACTAATTTATTTGTATTATGTATCTATACTCTTAGTTTTGACTTTTGATTTTTATTATAATTTATCTTTGTATTAAATATAGCTTTGTTTAAAAAACAAAGTAAGTTCACCTTTGGTAGCGTGAAATAAAAGTAAAATTTTCTCTCATGCATGTATAGTCTATCTTTAATTGTTAGTTATTTGTTATATTTTTTATGGCATTAATATTAAACAAATATCAAAATATATAATATTTTTAAGAGAAAAAATCTTTAAAATAATCTTTCTCATTATTTTAAATGCATTATTTATAATAAAATAAATATATTAAAAAACTAAATAATTGAATGTCTTGTAGATTGATTATTTCACTCTAATGTATAGCATTATTAAAAAAATCAAGACACATTAACGTTTCTTGACATGATAAAAAATTTGGTTTTGTCTGCGGAGAAGTGTAAGACAAGTGACTCATATATTTTTTATTTTTAGATAATTTAACCAAAATTTTTTACTTGTTTTGTCTATGTGTAGATTCATATATTTTTTATTCATGTAATATTAGATCTAAAATATCATACATAAAAAAGTTGCAGAAGTCAAATTTTAACAAAAACAACATCGATTAATAAATTATCTTGATTACTATTCTTATTGTTATAAATTGTTACAATTATTATAATTGCTATTATAATAATTATTGTAAATAATTAACATTCCAATCATTACTGACAATAATATCGTTGACACTATCATTATTGATATAAAAAAATCATTTGTTTTATTTTCCAAGATTTATTCTTCATATTATTATATTTGAAGTATTTCAGAACACTAAGATTAAATTAATTTGAGAAGCTTTTAAAAAAACTTCATTTTTTTAATATATATATATTTTAAGGTTTTAATATTAAGAAAATATAAAAATATATAATTATTTTTATGAGAATAATTCTTAAAAATAAGCGTTATCATTATTTCAAACACATTTTCCATAATAAAATGAATATATAAAAACCTACTATACAATAATTATTATTATTTTTATTGTAAATAATTTTGCTATAGTAAGAATCAAAAGTTTTGTATGCTGATTATTTTGCTCAGATATATAGCATTATAAAAAAACAATTAAGACCATTAACATTTTCTTGCATGTTAAAAAGTTTGTTTATTTCTACGAAAAAGTGGAGGGCAATTGACTCGTATATTTTTTGTTTATGTGATATTAGATTTGAGATATCATACATAAAAAAGTTGCAAAAGTCAATCTTTAAGAAAAATAACATCAACTGATGAATTATTTCAATTATTTTTGTCATTGTTATTATCATGATTGTTAAATTATCACAGTTATTATAGTTGTCATTATAAACATTATTATATATAATTAATATTCTAATTATTATTGGTCATACTATTGATGACACCATAATTATTGTTAGAAAAATAAATTAAATTATTTCTTTATTTTATAAGATTTACTCCTCATATTATTATATTAAAAATATTTAAGAACACTGATATTATTTTTTTTCCTAAAAAAAACCAAGGTCATTAGTCTCACATATTAAGGCGCAAATACGCAAATATTAAATAAATATCAAAATATATAATTAGTCTCACATATTTATAAGAAAAAAAACATACAAATAATCATTATTTTGAATGACTTATCTATAATAATTAGAAATTTCAACACATAACAATATTAACAAAAAAGAAATTAACAATAATTGACAAAACAAAAATAAATATTATTAGATTTTAAAAAATTATTTGATTTGAAGAGAAAATAAAAATAAAGAAAGAAAGAAAGAAATAATAAATATTAATTTTCAAATGATCACCAACACAAATTAAAATTTAAATATTAAATAAAAAAAACTTTAATAACAGTGAAAATAATAAAATTAGAAACAAAAACTAAGAGCATGTACATATAAACATGGACAAAAATAGGAACCATTTAAGAAATATATATAAAAAAATAAAGGAATTAAAATAAAATCCAAGATTAAAAGTATAAAGGCCGAAATGCAAAACACATATATAATAAATTTCATTTAAAGGACAAAATTGAAACAAATCTAAATTTTATACCGAAAAAATTAAAGAATTTAAAACAAAACTGAAAATTAAAAGAGGGAGAACCAAAATGAAACTAACATATATAATCAATTTGATTTGAAGGATGAAATTGAAACAAATCAAAATTTTGATACCAAAAATATTTAGGATTTCAAACCAATCCAGAAATTAAAATACTGAGGATCGAAATGAAACTACAATATATAATTAATTTCAATTGAAGGACAAAATTAAAATCAAATCAAAAGTTTTAGAGCAGAAAAAAGGACCATACAAAACAATCAAAAAATCAGGAACTACAATGAAAACCCAATTAACAGCGGGGTCTAATGTGTACTTTTGCATATAGGAGAGAGAAAAAAAGGGGGATTGAACCGACCACCACCACGTCTTCGACCACCTTGGATATCCACGCGCCACACTAGGAGGAAGAAAACATGGTTAAGAATCATTCTAGATGTCAATTTGACATTTTTACACCTCGAAAAATGCCACATGCATCGTCAGACATTGACTTTAGCGCGGAAATGGACGACGCGTCCGACAATGCACAAACAATACCTTGTCAGAAAATATGATAAAAAATATAAATTACTGGAACACCCCTATAGACAATTCTTGGATTTTGTCTTATATGGGGGTATATATATATTTGGCCATTTTAAAAAAATTATGCAGTTACCTTACTGACCCCCGGTGTGAACTGTGCAGTTTTGTCTTATATGAGATATATTTGTATTTAGTCATTTAAAAAAATATATGCAATAACCTTAATGCCACCGACAATTCATGTGCTATTTTGTCTTATATATGTGTATTATGATTATTGTACTATGCACAAAAATGCCGGACCCAAGGCTAAAGTTACTGTGCTGAGGGGTAAAATAGTAATTTCATTAATACAATCCACAATGAATCTAAGTCTAGAGGAACTATGTTTTTGTTGTGCATTTACCATTTAATTTCGTATTTCCTGTTTTAGCTTTTAGTATAATGAAGCACTCCAACTCGGTTCTTCATTTTATTTATTATTTTCTTTGAAATCTATAAATCATATTATTTTAATGGAATAGTATTCATTACCTTCAAACCAAAAAACAAATAATAATAAATAAATGGAATTTAATTTAATTTCAAATAATATAATATATGAGTTTAATTGAAAATAAAAATGGATGGTGTTATTATTCCGGTTCCATTATTTATTGCGGAGACTAAATGGTATCATCTTTCTTCTATTTTATTTTTTCCTCTATAAATACATCACTTTCTCTTCCTAATAGGAGGAGGGCTACGATATCTTGCAGTAAAAAAAACCCCTGAAAAAATGTTCTTATCAAAATATACGATAGAGACAATTTTTGTCCTTTTATAGATAGTTAATAAACATGATATAGTTAATACACCATTGCAACTCATTTTATTTGCACTAATGCATCACAATTAGACAAGGCTTATGAGTTAACTAATTGAATTGTGTTGTTCAACTTTGTTCCATATTAAATATTACAAAGATGTATTCTTCTCCAATGTTTTTTTTATAACCAGGTTGTCTGGGCCAGCTTACGCGCACCACAACTAATCCCTAGACTCACTGAATATCCCGCAAACCTAGTGAGCATGTAAAGCACCGCGGGGGTGACAGACGTGCATAGTGGGACTTGAAACCTGGTGCAGAGGAAGGAAACAAGTCCCTTAAACCACTAGGACAAGCCCCCACTTGCAAAATGAGGGTGCAACACAAGGACTTCCCAAGAGGTCACCCATCCTAGTACTATCTCGCCCAAGCACATTGAACTTCGAAGTTCTGATGGGATCCGGTGCATTAGTGCTGGTATGATCACACCCAATGTTCTAACTAGAGAAGATTGTCATGTTTATTATTGGAACGAAAAGTTCTTATCAGTACTTCCTACTTTTTCCATTGATAAAATCCAAAGAGAATGAAAGGTAAATTCAAAAGAATTATTCTTTACTTTAGTTTATCTATGGTTAATTTGTAGTAGAAATTGTTAGTGAATGAGCTTTATAATGACATCAACTTTTAAAGGCAATTAAAAAAGTAGAAGAAATATAAAAAAATTAAAAAATTAGGCCTTCTATGAAAAATCCTAATAAGAAAAAAAGAGAAGAGAAAAAAAATGTTTCGTATAAGAGACAAAAACGATGTCCTTATAAAATTAAGTTTTCTATAAAAGGATTTACTAAGATCTATAAATCTTTTTCATGATCATACATTGAGCATTTTATGGTGTTTATTTTATGAAATTTTCTTGGCTTAGAGAAACCCTGACAAACATCTCTTCCATTGTTTTTAGTTTTTTCTATAATAATCACCTAATGAGCAAGAAATTTCACCTAATGATCTTATTTAAGGTAACAATACTAGTGTAATCACTTGAAATTATAACATATAATTAGTGTGATATCCAATCTATTATTTTTGAAATAAATGGTTTGATTGGAATTTGATTGCATAGAGAAATAATTTGTTGGAGTTTAAATTCAATAGAATTCTTAAAAAGGAAACCGAAGATAGATTTTGAGCTTAGAAAAGAAGAGAAACAAATAAAGAAATGAAAAATGGCTAATCTTAATATGAGTGATTAAACTAATAAATATGCATAAATTTTATTGGTTTGGATATTTTTATATGGAGAGTTTTCTTAAATGCTTGATGAGTTTTTAGAATTTTATGTAACAAGATATTTTCCATAGATTTAAAAATAAATAAACTAAACAGTAGTCATTAATAAATCAAATTGTTTGTAGCTTTACTTATTGATGTGTTTTTCCACCTAATAAAATTTTAGGTAGTCTCCTATATAGGGAAGATGCTGCCAAAATTTTCAAAAATTAGGATATAATGATAATGTGATTATCGTCTCAACCTAGCTACTTCAATCACACTTTAATACTTAATTTGTTTAGATGATGAAGAAAAGGTCATTAGTGAGTAATACACACAGGAGTGTTGATGGTTTTTCTAGATGTGTTTTTTCATGGCCATGAATCATTAGGTATCGACTATGACCAAACATCTTGAGGCATAAACACCTCTCTTAATATAGGTTTTTTGAGTGCGAAGTCAACTTGTAAAGGGCGTTTCCTTTTGAATAAGATGTATACACTAAGGAGTACATTGCTTAGTGAAAGTCTAACCATAACATGCAAGTTTGTTTTGCTTTTATGCACATTTAAAAAATACACAACAATGAATAATTTTTGAATTATTAATTTCAATGAATGAATGAAATTTTAAGTTTACAAATATAGAGGCTTCTCATATTATAACATTGGCGATGAAATCATTGATGAAAGTATCTTTGCTTTAGTGGAGTCAAGTTATCACAAATCTTGAATGAAACCTATGATTTATGCTTAATTTGAAAAGTTCAAGCTTATTATAAAAATGATAGAAAATTTTATTCTTATTTAATTTATATAGTTTTTTTAAAAAATATAATAAACTAATTATTTTATAAAATTGATATGCAAGGAATTTGTTTACTAGGATAAGGTTGTCAACATATTTTCTAGGAGGGTGCAACAGAATCACAATTCCATTAGATAAGATTGAATTCAAAATGTGATATATATTTTTTAAATGTTTAAATTCAATTGTTCAGTATCTTAACTGATAATTTATTTCTACGCTCCAGGTGGTGTGATTTCTAGTATGATTTAAAAAAAAAGTAAAAAAAAAATGAAAAAAAAGGTCTTCTAGTCTAGGAAGACATGACCGTATAGAGTAATCCCAAACCTTTGCACATCTGGGAGGCTATCGAAGATGATTATATCCAACACATGATGTCTGAGCATTTCATGCAGCGGTCACAATCTAGTACGGAGAACCATAGTAAGGAGATTCATTGTTCAATTACATGCACACTAGTGTATATATTTTGCTCATTTCGCATGCTAAGTAGATGGCAAGATTCTGTTTTATTACATTCATTTTTTACACAAATTACTATATTATATAAAAATATTTAACTAACAATAATTTTCTTTCATAGGCTATAACTTTTGGACATAATCCAAGGCCGATTAAACTTTTTATTGATCTTTCTTTTATTACATTATCCATATGCAAAATAAGGATTATTAGAATGGAGTGCAAAAACTCATAAATTACTGAATTCAAAAGTTTATGGTAAATTGAATTTTAACATTTTTTCTCAAGTTATTATTTTTAATTTGTTTTGTTTTTTTGAAGAAATATATAACACCCTATTGTAGGAGTGATACAAGGATGAGCCTTCGACGCATTTAAAACTTGATTTGGAAATATGGTTGGAAGCTAGATTATCTAATGGAATCGATAGAAATGAAGTTTATAGTATCCCAAACTCTATAGCCGAGCATATGCAAATGGGTCATAGTGTATCGACTATTGATTCGTTGCAATTAGGTTCAAACCAACAATCTCCACCCATGTAGGTGATTCGACGAGAACAAGTTGAAGCTCAAACAACTCAATTTAGTGTTTAGACAACCCAACTTAGATATGAGATGGTCGGTTTGAGGGATAAAGTGAATATCCTTGAGCAACTATTATTGACCCTCACTTTTATTTTAGTTATATATATTTTTTTAATTTTCTCCTAGTTTTTATATCATTTTGTTTAAATTTAAATACAAAACTAAAAAAATATTGATGAAATTTATATCACAAACAAAATTATTGATGAACTAAGTTCATCAAAAAGTTTTAAAGAGTTAAAAATTACAAGGTTTTGCCTCTAACAATTATAAATGGTATTACCACTGAACTAAGACCCTCAAAAAGTACTAGAGAGTTCAAAACAATTATAGAATTTGCCACTCGCAATATATAAATCTCTGACATTTTTATTTTATCGGTAATATGCATTTTATCATCGTAGGAATCACTAACAACTTATTTTCGATAATATGCCATAATCACTAATGGAGTCACTAATAGAATGATGCCAATAATTGTTTTTGTTTGACATGCTTTTTCTGTTTGTAAATCAATCGACGGTTATATTATTAGTGAAATGAATAATATAATATAAATGACTACTTATATATTTCTTGATATCTATTTACCTTCATGATTCCATTAATAAATACTTTGTTTAACATAATACGAGTTTAGATAATAACAGAATATCCCTTCAACCTTAAGCAAAATTCTTCAGTTGATGTATAATTTTAATATTCTAATTCTAAAAATGAAATAAGAAAACACATGCGTTTGTTGTCTTAAAAATAAAGCTAATAATAATTTTAAACTATTAATTAATTCTACGACAATAACACAAATAATTGGTGCTTGTACAGTAAATATGTTGAAGATTTATTTTATTTTATCTTAGCCATGGGAATAGAAATGGGAAAAAAATTAAAATAAAATAAAACAAGATGCTAATTGATACAAATTATTTTTTTTAATGACAATCAAATGCTTTATAAATTTTATGGAAAACTAGGGAAACAAAAATTTATGCTTCTTATAATCCAATCCCTTATCAAAACTAATTTATACTGTATAAAAAATAATCAATAACCATTTTATTAGAATTAACCATCCTTGATGTAGTTTTTTTTTTTTTTTTAAATGCCTTATTTTTTAATCTCGTCTACTTATTATTTATTCTTGAATAAAGAGAAAGAAAAAATAAAATAACTAAGTTTTAAACATATTCAACAATAATACATGGATTAAGTATATAGTTTTGAAAACCAAGAGGACCAATAAATAAATTGTTTTTACTACAGGGAGTAATTAATAATTAACTCGACGATTGTTGAATATTACAAATTTGGGAAATTGCCTAAATTTTGCATCATTAATTACAAGGTGCCCTCACTTTTGTTAAACATTTTTATTGATGCTGGCTAATCAGAACTCAGCGGGACGTTACTTTGTCCAATTGTATTTTTTCCATTCACCTTTATGTGGAGCCCTTGGCCTGATTGTGTGTTTGAGAGTGTGGTTAAAATTGTTTTTTAAAATGTTTCTATTTAGAAATATATTAAAATAATATATTTTTTATTTTTTAAAAATAATTTTTTATATTAGCATATAAAAATAATTTAAAAACATCAAAAAAATTACAACTTTCTATACTCAACTTTCTGTTCAATTCAGCACAAATGGTTAGTGAATATATTTACTAAATATGGCACGTGATACGCTGCATATTGATATTTTTCTTTCCCTAAAAAACCGATGTTTAGCTACAAATAGGAAAAATAAATAACTAGAGCTATATGACCGACCAAGTTTAATAAATTTATTATATTCTAATTAGATAATATAAAAATTAACAATGACAATAAAGTAATAAAATTAAAAAAAAACCCACAATAAAATCATGTAATTGAGAAAAAAAGTAAACTAAAAAACCATGCTCCATTTTTTTAGGTCATTACCTAGCAATGCCTTCTAATGTAAAAGAATTTTACAGGTCATTACATTTAGAAGTCAAAATAGGGGCATTAAGTTGGTCAGTTCTCTTTCATTATAAATCTCCATCCTTTAAAAATAACATTGATTGATGATCATCTTGGCTTTAAACAAATTATCCAGTATCAATGATTATGCATATATGAGTCCTGACCAACTCATATGAATTGGTATTGATTAGGAGCAACACTTTCATAATTAAATTATAAATGTAATTATTAATATTTTTTTGGATGCGAGAAAACTTCATCTCCTGAAAAACATATTTTGTGAGTCCAGATGAGCGAATAAAATCCCAGTTGTCCCAGACTCTTATAAAGAATACACGTTCTAACTTGAACTCGAGATCTGCTGCGCAGATCACAAACCCTTTACAATAACACATTCTAGGATAAATAAACTTTTATAGTTTATTATCTAACCCTTAGTTTATCGAGCGTCATCCAATCCAATCCAATACATCTAGATCCTGTTTCCAAGTAAATAAGCCAACGATGATAATTATTATTAAGTGGTGAAAAAATAACCGTGAAAAATAATTTTTACTTTAATTGATATTTTTATTAAAACAAAAAATATACTTTGAAAATCTCCTGTCACGCGGTTGTATGGTTTCCATCAATTTTCCGTGAGTGTTCTCCTCTCCTCCAGGAATGAAGCCAACAAGCAACAACCGAATAATGATTTATCAAAAGGCAATAAACAGAGAGAGAGAGAGATAGGAAGGAGCTCATTTCCAAGAAACTGCCATTAAAGTAGAGATTTGTACGGCAGCACCCCATTTCTTGGGCAATGGCTGATGTTGTAATTTTATGGAAAGAAGGGACGGTTTTCTAAAAGGGTTGTAGAAAGACTTGGGTGTTCCCTGCTTAGTTGACCGTCATTTTCATTGACCAAGTCAAAGTCTTCTTCTACGCCCCTGTGCTTGCAGTTTGGATTTTGGAAGGAAGACAGCAAAATAACGAACTAAGAGAAAAAATCAGGCCAATTAGATTTCAGGAACCACTCAGTCAGCCAATTAGATTGCAGGAACCACTCAGTCAGCCAATTAGATTTATCGGACACATGTCGATATACCATACAGTTCGTTGATACTTCCAGACCATCAGAGGGGATAATGATTACATTTCGATTTCACGAGGTTATTTGCCGGTGAGCTCTGCTAGGTTTTTTTTCTATATAGAAAATTGATTGATTTTATACATATTATAATTAGTTATTTTAATATTTATTTTATTAAATTGTAAATGATAAAATCTGTTAAAAATGAGTTTTTTTCCATCTATAAGTAATTGAATATTGTTGTTGTTAAAATTATTTTGATAATTATTTAACTGATACATTGTACAATTGAAATCGGTAAAATCATTGAACATAAGCCATGTGCTTCGTGCAACACACTGATTGATTGTTGTGTATGTTTTATTTGTTTAATAAGTTATTTCATTAGCAAATAGTAAAATTACAATCGATGAATTTTAGCACAAATGAGTGATTTGTTTTATGAAGTAAACAATTTGATTGATGGTTTTGTTTTAATTACCTGGGTAATAATTTAATTGATAGATAGCAAGACTATAATTGATCAAATTGACTAAAGATGAGTTATTTGTTGCTTGCAACATACTAATTGTATGTTTTAACTATTTAACGAATAATTTATTTTACAGATAGCAAAAATACAAATGCTAAAATTGATTAAGCAAAAATGCAACTGCTAAAATTGATTAAATATTAGTTTTTCAATTTTTTTCTTCATATTATTATATTGAAAATATTTTAGAACACTGAGATTAAATTGATGTGAGATTTATAAAGAAAAGTTAGTTAATTTTTTTTAAATATATTTTAAGATGTTAATATCAAAAAGATATCATAGTATATAATTAGCCTCACCTACTTTTCAAGGAAAAGGTCCTAAAATAATTATTATCATTATTCTATATGTCTTATTTATAGTAAAATAAATAAATATAAAACTACATAATCTTAAGTTTTGTAAGTTTATTATTTAGCTCAGATGTATAGCATTATAAAAAAATAATATAGGACCTTTAACAATTTTGTTACATGTTGCAAAATTTGGTGTTGGTTGCGGCGAAACGCAAAGAGAATTGCAGCTACTGGGCTTTGCCGAGGGAAGGGGGAGAGAGGTCTGCTACTATCGTTGCTTCTGGCTGCCACTAAAGAGGTGTCGCGGCCGCTAGAGCCAAGGAAGAAGACGAATGGCTGTAACGGGTGGCTAATTTTGTGTTTGTTTTTCAGTGTGTCTGCATCGTTTTTTCTACCAATTTTTCTGTTTGTCCCCATGTCTGTGTAACAACTTTCTTCTCCATACTTAGCAAATTGTCCCATGTAAGTATTTTGCTTACCTTTTTTTCCCTCTCCTGTCGGTTCATCTGTTCATGCATTCTTTTTATAGGCGAGGGAGACAACCCTTCAACTACCCCTTGCGTGCAGCGATGGGTTGCTGCCTCTACATTGTTCAAGGTGGTGTGCACTGTATAGGTGGCATGCTTGCACTGTTTAGGTGATTGAACAGTGTAGTCACGTTTGTGATAATTTGGGAGATAGTGAAAATCTAATTTGGTCCCTCAATCTGTAATTGTTCTAATTGCACCCCAATTGATTTTAAACTTTTAAATTTGTGCAATTGTATCCCCGTAAAAATTTCAACAGCAACCTTAGATTTGCGTGCCTTTTTTATTTTGGTCCTTGGTTTCTGATTTGTGCGATTTAACCCTCAATTAACTATTAAAATCTCAATTGTTTTCAATTGACCCCTGATTTGCACCAATGGCTTGAAAAAATTCAATTCGGTCTTCAAAAATTCTAATCTTTTCAATTCAACTCGAATTAAGCTCAAGAACTTGATTTTTCATCGATTAAGCCCTTACTAAAATTAATTTGACTAATTTAAAGTATAATTAAGTCCTTGCACTTAATTAAATCCTTCGATTAAATCCTAAATTAATTCTCAAACATAATTACACTTGAAATTGGTCGATGATTAAATCAAATCAACCTATAAAAATATAATTATGCTTTTCGACTTAATTTTTACATAGATTTATCCAATAATAAATTATTTTAGCTTTAAATCTATATTTTCCTCAATTTTTGGGGACAAAAGACATACGATCGAACTCTCGAAAGCAATCAAAATTTTTACATTGATTTTTCTAGCAACACTGACCCCTTTTATTTTATTTTTTTAATTTTTGGGTAGATTTTGGGGACTAACCTAGAAATTGAGTCATGACAATATATTTGAAGTTATTAATATTAAAAAAATATCAAAATATATAATTATTTTTAAGAGAAAAATCCTTAAAAATAATCATTATCATTATTTTAAACGTATTTTCCATAACAAATTCAATATATAAAAACCTACTATACAATAATAATAATTATTTTTATTGTAAATAATTTTGCTATAGCAAGAGTCGAAAGTTTTGTAGGTTAATTATTTTGCTTAGATATATAGTATTATAAAACAAATCTAATAACAAATTCAATATATAAAAACCTACTATACAATAATAATAATTATTATTTTTATTGTAAATATTTTGCTATAGCAAGAGTTGAAAGTTTTGTAGGTTAATTATTTTGCTTAGATATATAGTATTATAAAAAAAATCTAAGACCATTAACATTTTTTTCCATGTTAAAAAGTTTGTTTATTGCTACGGCAAAGTGGAGGGCAATTGACTCACATATTTTTTTATTGTAGTTAATTTGCCCAAATTTTTCCACCTGTTTCTTCTACGTGTGACTTCCTATATTTTTTTATGTAATATTAGATATGAGATATCATACATATAAAAGCTGCAAAAGTCAACCTTTAAGAAATATAACCTCAAAAGATGAATTATTTTGATTATTATTTTCATTAATATTATCATGATTGTTAAATTATCACAATTATTATGGTTGTCATTATACATATTATTATAAATAATTAATATTCTAATTATTATTGTTCATACTATCGATGACACCATAGTTATTGTTAGAAAATTAAATTAAATTATTTTTTTATTTTATAAGATTTATTCCTCATATTATTATATTAAAAGTATTTCAGAATATTGATATTAATTTTTTAAAAAAACCTAGGTCATTTATTTTGATATATATATATATATATATATATATATATATATATTAAGGCGCTAATATTAAATAAATATCAAAATATATAATTAGTCTCACATATTTATAAGAAACAAATATACAAATAATAATTATTAGTATTTTGAATGTGTTATTTATAATAATTAGAAATTTCAACACCTAACAATATTAACAAAAAAGAAATTAAAAAAAAAAAAACTGACAAAACAAAAATAAATATTATTAGATTTTAAAAAAAATAATTGATTTGAAGAATAAATAAAAAAACAAAGAAACAAAATAATAAATATCAATTTTTAAATAATCACCAACACAAGTTAAAATTTAAACACTAAATAAAAAAAACCTTAATAACAATGGAAATAATAAAAATTAGAAACAAAAACTAAAAGCATCTACATATAAAAACATTGACAAAAATAAGAACCATTTAAGAAATATATATAAAAAATAAAGGAATTAAAATAAAATCCAAGATTAAAAGTATAAGGGTCAAGATGCAAAACACATATATAATAAATTTCATTTAAAGGAAAAAATTGAAACAAATCTAAACTTTGATACCAAAAAAAATAAAGAATTTAAAACAAAACAGGAAATTAAAAGACTGAGGACTGAAATGAAACTAAAATATATAATCAATTTGAATTGAAGAATGAAATTGAAACAAATCAAAGTTTTGATACCAGAAATATTTAGGATTTCAAATCAATTCAGAAATTAAAAGACCGAGGACCGAAATGAAACTAAAATATATAATCAATTTGAATTGAAGACTGAAATGGAAACAAATCAAAGTTTTGATACCAGAAATATTTAGGATTTCAAATAAATTCAGAAATTATAAGACCGAGGACCGAAATGAAACTAAAATATATAATCAATTTGAATTGAAGAATGAAATTGAAACAAATCAAAGTTTTGATACAAGAAATATTTAGGATTTCAAATCAATACAGAAATTAAAGACTGAGGACTGAAATGAAACTAAAATATATAATCAATTTGAATTGAAGAATGAAATTGAAACAAATCAAAGTTTTGATACCAGAAATATTTAGGATTTCAAATCAATTCAGAAATTAAAAGACTGAGAACCGAAATGAAACTACAATATATAATCAATTTCAAATCAAAACTTCTATAGCAGAAATAAGGACCATACAAAACAATCAAAAGATTAGGGACTATAATGAAAACCCAATAAACAACGGGATCTGACCTGTACTTTTGCATGAAGGAGAGAGAAAAGGGGAGGAAAAATTCAACCGACCACCGCCATGTCTTCGGCCACCTTGGATTGCCACGTGCCGCACCAGGAGGAAGAGAACATGGTGTAGAATCATTCTAAATTATGGTTGGAAATTTTTACACCTCGAAAAACACCGCACACGCTATCCAACATTAGCTTGAGAGAAGACATGGACGGCGCGTCCGGCGACACACAAACAGTACCTCGTTAGAAAATATAATAAAAAAATATAAATTCCCGGAACACCCCTGCAAACAATTCATGAATTTTGTCTTATATGGGGGTATATATGTATTTGACCATTTTAAAATAAGTGTGCAGTTACCTTACTGACCCTGACGTGAATTGTGCAGTTTTTTCTTATATAGGGTATATTTGTATTTAGCCATTTTAAAAAATATATGCAATAACCTTAATGCTCCCGGCGGTTCCTGTGCTATTTTGTCTTATATATGAGTATTATGGCTATTGTACTGTGTACAAATATGTAAAAATTCAAAAATAACCTCGGATCCAAGGCTAAAGTTACTATGTACCAAAGGGTAAAATAATAATTTCACTATTACAATCTACAATGAATCTGAGTCTAGAGAAACCATGATTTTACAGTGCATTTACTATTTAAATTCATGTTCTGATTTAGCTTTTAGTATAATGAAGCACTCCAACTCGGTTCTCATTTTACTTATTATTTTCTTTGAAATCTATAAATCATATTATTTTAATGGAATAGTATTCATTACCTTCAAACCAAAAAACAAGTAATAATAAATAAATGGAATTTAATTTAATTTCAAATAATATAATATATGAGTTTAATTGAAAATAAAAATGGATAGTGTTATTATTCTGGTTCCATTATTTATTGTGGAGACTAAATGGTATTATCTTTCTTCTCTTTTATTGTTGCCTCTATAAATACATCACTTTCTCTTTCTAATAGGAGGAGGGCCTATGATATTTTGTAGTAAAAAAAAACTTTATAAAATTAAAAATAAATTAATATTGTTGCCTTTTCCTCACAAACCTTTAGTTCTAAAATAACTATTGTCTATTTTAATATAAACAAACAATGGCAAAACTAGAAGCTCTCTTCCACACTTTGCAAATAATTTTTATATGATACGAAGAATTGATTCTTTCTATACCTGCAGTGGTGATTGGTTTGTCTGCAGAGTATGTGTGATAAAAATAGTGAGTGTAATAATAAAATTTTAATTATAATTTTTAGGAGTCAGTTAGTATTAAGGTTACTAGAAAATCTAATGATTTGCGAGAGTCTAGTTAATATGACTTGTTCTGTAAAAGAAATATACATCACCCCCACTACACCTTATCTAAGATAAGATACATTGTTGTTTGATTGTTTTTCCGAGTTAAATTCCTATTTCTTGGTCTTTTTTTAAGGTTCAAGATAAAAAAAAATTCGTGAAGGAATCTCTATCTTATTGGGTCAAAACCTAACCATTCTAAGGCATAAATTTTAGTGTTGCTTTGATTTTTTGTGTCTTTAATACTTAATGGTGTGTTCTACATTGTAGTTTTACACCCTAAAATATTAAAGTCTAAACATAAATCAAAACATTAGAAATGTAAAATGAACAAAAAAATTAGTGACAGATTTTGGACAGTTTGGACAAACCCTAAAGTATAATTGTAAATTGAGTATGATATTCATTTTTTCATTTTAAAAGCATGAGAAAAAAATATTTTTTTTATGAAAAAATATTAGGATTCAACTGCATGTATGAAAATAAAGCATCTTTTCTTATATTTTTAAAATAAGGATTTTGTTTATGTTTTATAGTGTGAGTCGAATGTCTAATAATGAAGAAAAAAAATCCTAGAAGCATTCAAAAAATTTGAAAATATCTTAAAATGATCCTTATAATTTGTTTGAAATTGTTTATTGAAGTTTTAGAAAAAACCAAGTATTTTTAATACCAGGTTAAAATCTTATATTAGAAGTCTACAACCTGATATTATACAAGATTATTGGAAATTGTACAAAAAAATCATAAATATTTTGAAATAAACAATCAAAATGTTTTGGATTTTTTATAAAAATAATATTATATTATATGGATTGGGGTTGACAAGACATGTATGACCTCTGTCTGGTTTTTCTTTTATCTTGGTTGGGCTAGGTTTGGCCCAAACTTATATGGCTATTGACCCTTCGGGCTAGTTTTAGGGAGTAAAAGGATAGATTTCTTTACTTTTATGGAGGAGAGTGGTGGCTAGAGGCCTTACAAGTGTTGAAGGGAAGGTATTGCATGGTTGCCACAGGTGGTGACATCACCGGAGATAGAGGAAAAGAGAGGGAAAAATGGTGGTCGAAAAGGGAGGAAAGGAAATTCTAGGCTGAAAGATGATTTTTTTTCAACTTTAACTTTAATTCTTTTTCCTCATATAAGAATGAAATCCCTTTGTATTTATAAGTGGTGGAAGAGGATAGTTTTATATTTATTGGGGTAAAATCTCAACCCTTAGTTCATCCTAAAAGAATTTGACATGAGTTTAAAATCCCTTTGCATCCCAATCATTGACTCAAAATTGTTATCATGAGTTGTCAAATTTGATAGCCAAGGATTGTGAAGTTAACCACTTTATGGTGGCGTTGCTGCATGTGTGGTGTCAGCCAGCTGGAAGGGACCATACTAAGGTGTAATAAGATGTTAGATCATCATTTTGGAATATTGTTTGTTGCATTTGGTGAAGAAATAAAACATTAAATGCCTCTCAAAAGTAGCCACCCAAATAGCTTTTTCAGGAAAAAAGAAAGGGGAAAAAGATGAATAGTGAACCAGACGATGCTTTGTCTAGTCTTTTTTTTCATCTTCTTCAAAATGATGTTGTTTTAATCTTGGGTTTTGACCAAAGTTCAATTTGATCCTTTAACATACAATTGCTTTAATTACATATAACAATGTTTATTCTATCACATGTTATGATAAAGTTGATAAGTGTGCAACAAGTTTGTGATTTTGATTGTGTTGATGGATTAAGCATAACTTTGAGCTATGATTATGATTTTACCCAATTGGAGGATATGGCAAGGCACACATGTGTTCCCCAAAATATGCACGAAGCAACATTGACTTTGCAAGCTTTGCAAAATGTTCTCCATGATAATGTCTTTGTGGATTTAACACTTTCACATAAAAAGCTTTTACCATCTATTTTACAAGCCCCCGAGTTAGAATTGAAACCTTTGCCCGATAATTTGAAGTATGTATTCATTGACAACAACTATTACACTTTCTGTTATCTTAAGAAAAGGTTTGATAAATGCACAAGAGGACTTGTGAAGTTGTTATGTGACCACAAGATGACCATTGGATGGACTTTAGCTGACATCAAGGGCATTAGTCCCTCAATGTGTATGCATCATATATTATTGGAGGATAATACAAAACCAACGGGGGAAATGGAAAGGAAGTTGAACCCACCTATGGTAGAGGTCATGAAAGCTGAAATTTTGACACTGTTAGATGCAGGAGTCATTTACCCTATCACAAAAAATAAATGGGTGGCGCCAATCCATGTGGTGCCCAAAAAGACTGGAATCACATTGCTGAAAAACAGAAATGATGAATTCATTCTTACCAGCATCTCGAGTGGATGGAGAATGCATGTTTATTATAGAAAGCTTAATCTTTCTAGCCATAAAGATCATTTTTCATTACCATTCATACACCAAATGCTTGAATGCCTAACAGGTTAGTCTTTTTATTGTTTTCTTGATGGATATGTGGATACAATTAAATTGTTATTAATCCTGAGGATCAAATGTTTACATGTCCATTTGGTACATATGCATATAGAAGAGTGCCCTTTGGTCTCTGTAATGCACCTGCAACTTTTCAAAAATGCATGATGAGTATTTTTCTTACTATGTTGAAAGAATAATTGAGGTTTTCATGGATGATTTCACAATGTATGGTGATTATTTTCATAAATGTCTAGAAATCTTATCTTTGATATTGAAAAAGTACATTGAAACTGACCTTGTCTTGAACTATGAAAAATATTATTTTATGGTAGATCAAAGAATGGTTCTTGGGCATGTTGTGTCTCCATGTGGATTGGAGGTTGATAAAGCTAAAATGGATGTTATTTCATCATTACCTTACCCTTCATGCGTGAGGGAAGTTTGTTCTTTTCTTGGCCATGCAGGTTTCTATCTACACTTTATCAAAGACTTCTCGAAGATTACAACACCCTTATGCAAACTATTATCCAAAGAAATGGATTTTGTATTTGATTAAGCATGTACAGATGCCCATGATGAGCTTAAAAGGTGTGTCACATCTGCCTCCATCATCCAACCACCAAACTAGGATGAACCTTTTGAGATAATGTGTGATGCGAGTGACTATGCGGTAGGGGTTGTCCTTGGGCAAAGAATTGGTAAGAATTTGCATGTTATACCCTATGCTTTCCGCATGTTAGATGGAGCGCAATGCAATTACCATACAGCTGAAAATGAACTTTTTGCAGTGGTGTTTGCTCTAGAAAAATTCAAGTCATATTTACTTGGTACAAAAATAGTTGTTTTCACTGACCATGCAGCTTTGAGGTTTTGAAGAAAAAGGAGTCCAAACCAAGATTGATTAGGTGGATCTTGCTTTTACAAAAAAAATGATCTTGAAATCAAAGGAAAAAAAGGTGTCGAAAACCATGTGGCTGATCACTTGGGCTGACTAAGGACCAAGGATATACAAATCAAAACAATAAGAGAGACATTCCCTGATGAGTAGTTATATGTGTTACATTCCTCCATAAGACCATGATATGCTGATTTGATGAACTATTTAGTTACCAAAGAATTCCTTCTAGGTGTGTCTACATCCCCAAAAAATAAGTTACGAGTTAACGTGAAATATTATTTCTACATTGCATTTCGATAGCAATGTAATTTTACACTTCGATAGCTAAAACAATTCTTTTTATATTTCGACCAAATTCTAACGGATAATCGTAAACCGGATACAATATCCAATTTTTATTTCAAAACATGAGAAATATGCTGTATTTGTTTTTTTTGAAAACTATTGTTGGAAAAATCTTGAAATTTGGCTGTATGCACGAAAACGACATTTTTTTTAGATGCGATTTTTTATATATTTTTTTCTAAAATCAGACTAGGCCTAACCCAACTAAATGGGTTGACCCTACTAAATTGGACTAAAGGGCCAAACTCTGCTGGACTTGGGCTGGACCTGACCAACAAACTACTCTAGGTCGATAACAAGCTCATCCCAAAAACAAAACAGAAAGGAAAAAAACTTGTGTTGTACTGTTCACGTATTACGTGAACACTAAAGTGACGGTTGACGGAGGGAGATGACCGATGTACTTTTTACTGTCATCGGGTAGAGGAGGCCGAGGTTCTAGTGCTAGTGGTGGCGTCATAATTGGTGACCTGTGGTGGCCTTAGAGAGCTATTGGAAGAGGTTGGTCCGTTGCAGGTACTATTGCTGCAACATCGCTGGAGTTGGGGAGGAAGAGCTGGACTATCAGAGGTGTTTCTGGTGCTGAGGAAGGAGGCAAGTTTGTGGCTAATGACCTGCCAGCACTGGGGAAGAAGTTGCTGAGGGAGACGAGGGTCGACTGCTACTAATTCTTGAAAATGGTGGTTGTTGGCCGGGGAGAAGAAAAAAAGACGGGACCGTGGGTGAAGGTGGAGAAGAGGAAGATTGTTGATGCTGGTGTCCTGCCGATAATTGGAAATTGTTTCATGTGAGGCTTTGTTCATTATATTCCTCTCTCCTCTTCTGTTTGGGTCTCTCTCTTTTGTGTTTTTTTGTTAAGTTTTTCATATGTTTTCCCCCCAATTTGTTTTTTTTCCATCCCTTATTGTTGCTTGTTTCTCTCGTTATTTATAGACGAAGGAGGTAAACTTTCGACTTCTCATTGAGTTCAACGATGGGTTGTGTCCTTATCACCTGGAACAGCGTGCCTACATTGTTCAGGTGACTGAACAGTGTAGTCACGTCTACAGGATTTGGGAGAAGGTGCAAATGCATGTTGGTCCCTCAATTTGTAATTATTCTAATTTCATTCCCAATTGACTTTAAACTTTTAAATTTGTGCACTTGTATCCCCACTAAAATTTCAATAACAACCTTAACTTTATGCGCCTTTTTTACTTTGGTCATTGGTTTCGGATTCATGTAATTTGACCCTCAATTCACCATTAAACTTTCAATTGTCTTCGTTTTGCCCCTAATTTCAAATAATTGACTTGAAAAAAAATCAATTTGGTCTTCAAAAAATTCAAATCTTCTCAATTAAACAACTCAAGAACTTAATTTTTCATCAATTAAGCCCTTAATAAAATTAATTTGACCAATTTAAAGTATAATTAAGTCCTTAAACTTAATTAAATCCTTCAATTGGACCCTAAATTAATTCTAAATCATAATTACATTTTAAATTGGTCGACGATAAAATCCATTGCATCACTCTTATTTGCTTTCCGGGATCAGATCTCAATCTTGGTTATGAATTGCGTGACCATGTGATCATGATATTCTCATCACCATTAATTAGCTATCCGGGTTTTGGATAGCTAATAGTATCTATCATAACCTAATTTTTGGGTTACTCCCCAAAATCTACCCAAAAATAACAAAAATAAAATAAAAGGGGCTGACGTTGGTAGAAAGATCAATGTGGAAATTTTGGTTGTTTTCGAGAGTCCGATCGTATCTCTTTTGTCCCCAAAAATAGAGAAAAGTACATATTTAAGGCAAAAATAATTTATCATTGGATAAATCAGTGTAGAAATTATGTCGTGTGGCATAATTATATTTTTATGGGTTGATTTGATTTTATCGTCGACCAATTTAAAATGTAATTATGATTGAAAATTAATTTAGGGTCCAATTGAAGGATTTAATTAAGTGTAAGGACTTAATTATACTTTAAATTGGTCATATCAAATTCATTAAGGGCTTGATCGATGAAAAAACAAATTCTTGAGCTTAAGTCGGGTTCAATTGAGAAGATTGGAATTTTCAGAGACCGAATTGAATTTTTCCAAGACAATTACGTGAAGTCAGGGGCCAAATTGAAGACATCGAGAATTTAATGGTCAATTAAGGGTCGAATCGCATAAATCGGAAGTCAAAGACCAAAAAAACAAAAGCACGCAAAGCCAAGGTTGCTGTTGAAATTCTGATGGGGATACAATTGCACAAAATTACAAGTTTAAATCCAATTGGGGTGAAATTAGAAGAATTATAAATTGAGGGACCAAATTGCAATTCTGCCTTCCCCCAAAACTGTAGCAGCACACTCCCCCCGCATGCCACCGCCGACAGCCACACTGCATGCATGCCACCGCCGACAGCCACACTGCATGCATGCTACCGTCGAAAGTGAGCCACCGCTCATGTATAAATAACAGCCATGCATGACAAAGGAGTGGGGGGAACGAAGAGTTTTACGTAGAGAGAGGGGGATTTACAGAGGAAAAATTTACATAGGTAGCAGAGGGAAGATTTTACAGAGGGGAGAACAGGGGAGGAGGGAGGAAGAGAAAAAAAAAGAATTAACAGAGAAGAAAACACATAGAAAAGAGGAAGTGGAGATGAAATAATGCATGTATAAATATTGAAAAAACACAGACCCGTAACAACCATCTCTCACTTGGCAAACATCTCTCTCTCCCATCAGCCATAACCAACACCCAACTATCTCTCCCTTCTCTTACAGCCACACTCACCAGGAATCTCTCTTTCTCTTCTATCTCCGTTTGCAGCTCCTTATCTCTCCCTTCATCAGCCACCGTTGACAGCCTTTTCTCTCTCTAAAACTAGAACATTATTTTCTCTCGCTATCCTCTAGGAAGATCACCGTGAACACCATGTCAGCAGCTCCCTAATAGCAGCCCAGCTCTTCTTCTCCATTGTCGGCGACACCACAACAACAATGTTAGCCATAGCCAAAAAATGGATATCTGGCCCTTCTTTCACACCCACACCCAGCAGGAAGCTCTCTCTCCCATCGCCATTTGCAACTCCTCTCTACCTTCATCAGCCACCATTGATAACCCTTTCTCTCTCTAAAACCAGATCACCATCGTCGTTCGCTCTCCTCCAGCAAGCTCACCGTGAACACCACGTCAGTAGCTCCCCAACAACAGCCCAGCTCTTCTTCTCCATCGCCGGTGATGCCACAACAAGAACGTTAGCCTCAGCCAACAACCAGCTATCTCTTCCTTCTCTCATAGCCACAGCCAGCAAGAAGCTCTCTCTCTCTTCCATCGTCGTTTGCAGCTCCTTCTCTCTCCCTTCATCAGCCACCATTGACATCTCTCACTCTCCTCCAGCAAGCTTGTCGTGAACACCACGCCAGCAGCTACCCATCAACAGGCCAACTCTTCTTCTCCATCGTCGGCGACGCCACAACAACAACGACTGCCACAACAGCATAAACCCGATGACTTCCATTGCCTCCTCTGGCTACCATAGACCACCATTTTCGACACCACCACCATAGGGACAACCACCTTGGCCTCCTCTACCTGGTGATAGTTGCTGGTGAATCTCTCGTCGTGGTCGGCCGATCACCAAATTACTGTTCACGTGCTGAATTAATTCACGTTTATATATAATTCTGCTTTATTTTTGTTTATGGGTTAGATTGCTCTCAGCCCAGCCCAAGCCCAATAGAGTTGGGCCTTTTACCCAACTTGGCTGGGTCGACCCAGATTTTTTTTAATTTTTAATTTTCTTTTAAAAAAAGAACAAAAATGCATTTAAAAATAAAATAAAAAAATATGTTGTTTTGTGCATACGGCTGAATTCCAAGATTTTTCAAGCATATTTTTCATAACAAATATATGTTGCATCTTTCTCATATTTTAAAATGAAAATTGGATATCGTAACCAATTTATGATTATTTGTTGGAATTTGGCCCAAATATAAAAAAAATTAATAATTATTTTGTTTTAACTATCAGGGTGTAAAACTACATTGTAAAGTACCCCCGTAGATAAAAAAAAGATTTTTACTACGATGTAAAATTGCATTGTACAATACAGCCGTAGATAAAAAAAGGTTTTTAACTACGATGTAAAATTACATTGTAAAGTACACCCGTAGATAAGAAAAAAAGTTTTAACTGCAGTGTAAAATTACATTGTAAAGTACACTTGCAGACAAAAAAAATGGTTTTTGAAAATGCAGTGTAAGAAAATTTTA
The DNA here is from genome assembly GCA_964035475.1 of Salix caprea. NCBI lineage: Eukaryota > Viridiplantae > Streptophyta > Magnoliopsida > Malpighiales > Salicaceae > Salix > Salix caprea. The sequence goes on from OZ037746.1 coordinate 10,529,358, forward strand.
ACTTAGAAAAAACAGTCAAACAAAAATGCAGCTTACCTTAAGTAGGGTGAACTGGGGGTGATGCGTCTTCCCCTTGCACAACAAGTCCCTTTACCTAGACTTTCACAGACCAGTAGGTTCCTAGTGACCGTAATACTAGGTGGTGACTCCTGATAATTATAGTCGTAAAAATACGACTATAAAACAAACCCCATTTTTACCGCGCGCCGTTGACTCCCTCAAATCCAGGGATGGTGGGGTGCGAAGAAAAATAGCCGTCGTGTTAGTATCAATGATGTTTGATTGGTATCGACATTTCAAATGACCTTAATTAATTATCGAAGTTTGGATAACTAATGGTATTAATAAGTTTCAACTGGTATCGACATTTTGGATGACCTTGATTAGCTATCCGAGTTTTGGATAGCTAATGGTAATAATGAGGTTCCACTGATATCGACATTTCGGATGACCTTGATTAGCTATCTGAGTGTTGGATAGCCAATGGTATTGATGAGGTTCCATTAGTGTTGATATTTTCTAAATTAATTTGTCAATCCCGTATAATTGGGGTGACTATTGATGCTAGCAAAGATTTCTAACATCAACATGGTTCCTCCCGATTAAGGGAAAGGGATGAATCGATTAACTATTTTGAGTCAGGAATAGTTAATGATATCAATGAGTCATATTGATATCAATAACTATTTCTGGTGTGATTAATTATTCGGGGTAAGGAAGGTAATGATGTCAAGGGTTCTGACATCGATAGTTAAATTGGTAAACCAAATATGAATAAGACTTTATTAACTAGTTCAGGGAAGTAGTACTTAATGGTATCATTGAGTCATATTGATATCAAAATCTTAATAGACTTGCTTAATATAAATCGATATTGAGAAACTAATGATACTAAATCAATTCATTAGTAAAGATAATTATTTATGAAGAACGAGAAAAGTAAATGTTATCAAGTAGAAAATTGTTTAGTGCAAATTAAGAAATGATTTTTTTTATAAAAAAAAGTAAGAAAGAAAAATTGAAGATGATGTCGAGATATAATTATTGCTTGGAAACTTTCAAAATGAAATCTCTCGAAGTAATTGGTTAGGATATGTATGTAGTAAGGGGAGTAAAATGAACCTCGTGTGTCAAGTGAAATGAAGGAGAAGATATTGTTTTTTTCCCACTATTATAAATTCCTTTTTATTATCTCATTATATTCATAAATGCATGTTATTTGTTATTTTCAGGCACAGCATCACAAGTAAATCTTTTGTTATTAATCATGGAAATCATTTTTTAGTTTGGGATGATTATTTCGTAAAACTTGAATATGTAATGTATATTTGTAGACTCGAATGAATAATTTAAATTAGTTAAATTGAACCTTTTTTACTTGAATGGTAATATATGATATTATTATATGTAATATATTATTATTATTAACAAAAGAGCTAAAACAGCTCGGTCTCTCCCCTGTTCACCGTGACTCATTGCCACTGTGGACTGGCAATTTGTCACGGTGAATCGCGGGTGTATGACTTTTTTTTTTTTTTGCTTTATTTTTGGCAACATCTATTCCATCTATCTCGGGCAGGCTTTATCCATTTGCAGACGCTTTCTACTATCATCTTATTCTTTTCTTCGCTTCGGTTTTAACAGATCGCAGGGACAAAAAACGATCAAATTCTCAAATCAGTCAAAAACCTTGAAAGCGCCACCAACAAGAACCTGAAGAACCCGAAGACGCGGTCGAGGCAGACGGCCATAACAACAACATCGTCTACAGAGAAGATTTTGAAGATCAAATTCTCAAATCAGTTAAAAACCTTGAAAGCGCCACCAACAAGAACCTGAAGAACCCGAAGACGCGGTCGAGGCAGATGGCCATAACAACAACATCGTCTACAGAGGAGATTTTGAAGACCCGAACCCACATCAACAACTCAGCAAACCTGATCCAAACCCTGAAAAGACGGAGTTCAACATCGTCTACAGAGGAGAATCCGAAGACCCGAACCCACATAAACAACCCAGCTACCCGATCCAAACCCTAAAGAGATCGAGGTTTTAATTTACGGAGGGGTCCGTGAATGTGATTTCCCTCCGGTCAAGCGGCTTGCTGTGAGTTGCCCTCATGTGTCTGCGATAGAGATTATGGCGGTCGAGAGCGTCAATTGAGCTGGAGAAAGCAGTATTAGAGGCCAATTAGTGGTGAATTTGGAGAATGTATTGTACGGCTAGCTACAGGCGGTGTGTCACGTGCCCAGTGCATTGCAGAGGGGATTATCTTGCTTCGATTTTGTTTGAGTTGTTCACGCTAATCAATTAGCATGAACAGTGTCAAAAAATGCCCACAAAAAGACCCAGGTAAGATTTCTGCCGCCTTCACAGAGGCTGAGCTGTTATTGATTATTGATTCGGCTTCTTTATCGATATACAACGATTGAAAAATCATTCTGTTGTTTAATTTTCTTAATTGAGGGTGATGTTCATTTCTGATTCTTAGTTATCATTTAATTAATCAATAAATTTTGTGCAATCGAAGGTATAAGGAAGGATTCGCTTTATTGGTGCCTTTGTTTGTCATTATTCTTGCCTTTCCAACTTATTTTGTGATTCTGGCCTGCAGGTTGGGAAGCATGGTTTTATTATTGAGTTTACTGACCCTAATAACAATGCAAGGCGAAGTGCCACTTATTTGCCAGAAGTGGCTGCCCATGAAGGTAACTTGATTGAGTTGTTTTTTGTTATCCGAGAGAAGTAGAGAACGCAATCAAATAAAAGAGAACGAGGAAGGGGATGTGTATTCCTGACATTTATGGTGACCCTAACCAATTGTGTTCTTATTTATTTCTGGTAGATGGGCCAAGACATGCAGACTGAGATATTTACACTGATTTTGTTTGTTAGATTGGGATTTTTTCTTATTTAATTCTCTATAAAGCCTGTAAGTTTTATGTCTCGAACACCTGCTTATAATTTTGGCACTTTGGTTTCAGGTTGGACGAGAGAGGAGGCAATTGATTCTCTGATTCACAAAGCAGGCTACAGTGGCCACATTACGGATTCACTTCGAAAGATCTTGGGTCAGCCACCTTAGCATTATTTTCCGTTGAAGATATATGTTTTCTGGTATTTAGGAATTTTTTTATCTGCTTGGTTTCTAAACAGGTGGTAGTTTTTCTTTACCGTGCTTATAGGTTATTCTCTTAAACAATGAATGAGAAGAAAAAAAATGCCGGTGTGAGAGGTTGGTTGCTCAAAATATTAAAATAATTGGATCATAAATCTATCCTAGAACTGTTTATACTTGCTACTGCTTTTGATACAGTTTAATGAAGAGCTTTTAGAGCAATGAAGCTACATTCATGTAACTTTTTTTGCCCACAGGAAATCTCTACTATTTGCGGCTGGTATCTTAGCTGCTGGTGGGACTGCTGTTTATGTGTAGTCACAGATTAGCTCTAAGAAATCTGATTCTTTTATTTATTCCAATGGGCTCAAAGATGATAAAAAGATATAAGATAAGCTGGTCACTAATGGCAAGAGAACTGTACAAAAGAAAGGAGGTCTAAAGGCACTGCAAGTTCTCGCTTCAGTTCTTCTGTCTCACATGGGTAAAATAGGTGCCAAGGACCTTTTGACTATGATTGACATAGCAGTAAGTCTTTCTTTTTTGCACACTCAAATGGAATTATTGAATCCTTCAATATCTATATCTTTTTAAGTTCTTTACCCCCAAAAGTGTCTAAATTTGTTGCTAAATTTCTAAGACAAAGCAATATAGGATTTCTTCTAGGTTCACAGTGTATATATAGCACTGGTTTACTTTTTGTGATTTATATTCACTATAAAGTTTGTTAGATAAAAGCCCTGGCAAAAGTAGCCAACCCCTTTGGATGGAGCATAGATGAAATCAATGGAATGATGTCATTGGCAGAGAGATCTTTATGGTTCAGATCTTTGCTTGGAGACATTTGACAAATGGGTCACACTGTTGAGGATCGAGAAAACTAGCCAATAACTTCTTTTTTCGTCCTTGCACTTGAATATAATGGCAATTCAATTTATGCGTTAGCTTTCAGGTGTTCTATTTTTTCTCTTTCTATTTTCCCTCTACATTCAAATAATGGTTATTTACTTTGTGCCTTCGTTGTCTCTGTCGTTGTGCTTCATTGATTTCATTTCTGCTCCAGTGATTATTGTTACTTTTAGAATCATTTTACTGTTTGTTCAGGGGTTTAGATAATTACTAGGTTCTGCTTAGCAAATATTTCGGAATGACATGCGAGTGATTCATATATGACATCTTTTTCTTCGATCAATGGTTCTACTAATTGTTGTGCAAAATTAATCATCGTCTGGTTTTGCTGAATTTCTGTTGATGGCTCTCCTTGCTTTTACTTGGTTTTCTTATGGCAGGTCATTTAATCATCGTCAGTTTCTACTTGGTGTTGGTTATTTTTTGTTTACTTCGGTTGAGTTACTGCTTTGTTGGCATTAAGGTTTGCTCAATTCACTTTGCCGATGTCTTCACAATTTTTCGAAATTTAACATTAATGCCTTTGTTTCTTTTGCTTTACCACTGAATTGTCAGTTGTTGTTGGGTTTTCTTCTGCTTAGATTACTGCTTGGGATAAAAAAATTCTCAAGCTGTTTTGCTGGTATGTGCAAACATTAATTACATATAACATTAATGTCTTTGTTTCTCTTGCTTCGTTGTGTTTACTATTGCATTCACAAATTTTATTATGTTTTTCTTCTCTTCCATCAAACACGTTGATTGCATAAATTTTGTTATGTGTTGTTGCAATTTCCAATTGTCAGCTGAAATAAAAATTATGGCACCATGCAATTAGACTAACCAAACCATGAGAGTTGTTAAGCTCTTCATTAACTTTAACTATATCTCCCGAAACAAGATAATAGACATCACTGGTAGCCTTGGCACTTTCAACTGCACCCACTTCTGGTAATTCAACATACACAGCATCACCTAAATAGTCTTGAGCATGATTGGTTATACCGATAATAGCTGTTTTACCATCAACCTTTACCCATTCATGACTTCCAGCATACATGAAGTCCTTTAAAACTCCAAGTGAATTGAGAAAATGCCTATGTGAGGAAGCTTAAGGTGCAGGAGATTAAATGAATATCCAAAAACCTAAGAAGTTAAAATAAATAATCAATTTAAAGATATGATGTTGTCTAATTTTTTCACTTACACGTCGTATTTAGCTCGCGCTGCAATCCACCAACATTATTTCAATGCTTATATACAATTGAAATAATTCATCAAACAAATAAAATACACACAACAATCAATCAATGTCTTACACGATGTATATGACTTATTTCCAATGAAGTTTTCATAAATATTAAAAAAGTTTTCATAGTAGCAATATTCAATCAATTTCAGGCGGAAAAAAAAAATTTCTAACTGATTTTATCGATTATAATTTCATCAATTAAATATTAAGATAACTAATTGCAGCACATATAAAATTAATCAATTTTTTACATAAAAAAAAAAGCTCAGCGCAGCGCGCGGGCAAGTAACCTCGAAAACGACAAAAAACGCCGCCGGTTTCAGGGGCTGAACGGTCATTGATCATTTCGGTCCGGTCCAGCTCGGTTCGGCCGACCGTTTTTTTTTTTTAATATTACATTAAACAGTGTATTAACGATTTTGTCCCTCGAAAAAGATAAAAAACAGGCCTGGGGTCAGGGGCGTTCCGGTAATTAGTCATTTTTTAATTTTATTTTTCGCTGCCACCTGTCGGCGCGTCGCGGAATGCGCCGTTCGTTTAAACGCTCACGTGTTTTTCGAGCGGCGCGTGCGGCTTACTTCGGCATCGGAAAATGCTCAAACGGCGTCTAGAATGATTTTCAGGGATGTGCTCTTCCACATGGGGCGGCGCGTGTGTCACCATGATGTGATGTCCGTATACGTGTCAATGGTCGTTTGAAATTCCCCCCCCCCATTTCTCTCTCCTGCCTTCGCAACATGACGTCAGCTAAGCTGTTTTTTGTCAAAGTTCATTTCAGCCCCTGAACGTTATAATTTGTTTTTCTTGCCCTTAATGCTATTATATAGGTTTTGATTTGTTTCAATTTCGTCCTTCAATTGAAATTGATTATATCTTGAAGTTTCAAATCGGTCCTCATGCTTTTAATTTTTCGGATTGGGCCAGAATTCTATATAATTTCGGTTTCAAAGTTTTCATTGATTTCAATTTCATCCTTCCATGCAATTTTATTATAAATCCTTAATATTTTCGGTATCAAAGTTTGATTTCTTTCAATTTTATCCTTCTATGCAATTTTTGATTTCAGGTTTAATTTCGGTCTTAATTTTTTTTTATTTCAGGTGTTGTTTTAAATTATAGAATTTCAATATTTGGATTTACTTCAATTTTTTCCTTTAAATTAAATATATTATTTAAAGTATGTCAAATTAATTAAATGTGTCAAATTAAAGTATGTAAAACTAATTAAATGTTTTGATATTTATTGGATGTTATCGCCTAAAAATATTTAGATAGAGAAAAAAAATGACCTAGAATACAATTATATATTTTGCTATTGTTATACTAGGGGGTGTTGAGCTATTTTATTACATTAAATTTCGCTTAAATAAAAATTGAATTTCGCATAAGTATCAAATATTTTGTCTGTTTCGACTACACTGTTATTTTTAGACGGCAAATAAATAAATAAGCACGAAAAAACTTTTCTATTTCTTTTTTCAAAACATTTGCAATATTTGTATTTATAATGTGTCATATTTAATCTAACTGGGGAAAACAGGCAACTCATATTTTTTTTTTTACAAATTCATCTAGGTTATCTACAATTAAAAAACTATAAAAATCACTTCCCATTTCGATCACACTATAGATTATGTGAGACTAAGTATATGTGTTGAATATTTATTTAATATTATCGCCTAAAAATATATAAAGAGAGAAAAAAAATGACCTACGATTTCTTGCAAAAAAAAATTAATATCGGTATTCTTAAATATATTTAATATAATAATTTGATGAATAAATCTTATAAAAAAAATTGGCTTTGAATTTAAATTTATATTTTAGACTTTTTTTTTTCCTTTTAAGAAACAGTGACCTTTTTTTCACATGTATTTTTTATTTTTTACTGTCCAAGTCAGTTGTTCTTTTTTAACCGGTTTTCTTTTTTTGTGTTTTTTTTTTAACCAGAGTATCCGTGACAACAAATTCCTAATGAATCATTTCACCTTCTTAGCAAATTTTTTAACAAATTTTATTAAAAGTTTTTTAGCAGAAGCAATATTCAATCACATTATGGTTGGAAAAAAAACATTTCGAACGAATTTTATCAATTACAATTATACTAATTAAATATTAAAAATACAAAATACAATATTTATAAAATCAATCAATTTTCTACATAGATAAAAAAACTCAGCGAAGCGGGCAAATCAACTCGTTTTAAAAGCTAAAAGAGATCAAGCCTGCAATGTTCATCCGCACTCAGTGCACTGTAGACGGAACCGTGTAACCTTGATCTCAGATTATATTGCATTGTATTTTCACTTGCATTTTAACACTGCCCGAGATAGATTCTATCTTTATTCAGCTACCCGGTACCCGTCCATGACCATTTGGCTTCCCTGCCACGTTGCCCAGTGACAGAGTCTTGCACTCCCAGCAAACTCCAGGTCTTTATCTTCCGTTTTTTAATTAATTAGATCGGTCAGTAGATTTTCAAAACCTACGGTTCAAATTGATGAATAAGACAAAACAATACAGTTATCTCGAGGGCATTAAAATTATTGTATATTTTTTTTAATGATTAAATACGGAAATACTCCTAATAAGATAAAAGTACACGGTAAACCCCGAGGTCAGGACAATAATTGCATATTTTAAAAAAAAAACTGTCAAATACGTATATACCCCATATAAGACAAAGTCCAAGAGTTGGTTGCAGGGGTGTTTCGGTATTTTACCATTTTTCAATATATATTATGACGCGGTACTGTTGGCGTGTCATTGGACATGCTGCCCGTTTCTGTGTTCACGCGGGTTTCAGACAGCTCGTGCGGTGGTTTACAATGTTCAAAAATACTCTACCGGTGTCTAAAATTATTCTCCGCCGTGTTCTTTTCCTCATGGAGCGACGCGTGGGGATCTACGATGGGTGGAGACGTGCAAGTGATCGATTGAAGTTCCCCCCCCCCTCTTTTCTCTCTCTTGCGTCCGAAAATACCTATCAGCCCCTGTTGTTTATTGACTTTTCATTGGAGTCCTTGATCTTTTGATTGTTGTTTATGGTCCTTATTTTTGTTATATAAGTTTTGATTTGTTTCTATTTGGTCCTTTAATTGCAATTGATTATATATTGTAGTTTCATTTTGGTTCCCGGTCTCTTAATTTCCAGATTGGTTTGAAATCCTCAATATTTTCGGTATCAGAGTTTTAATTTGTTTTAGTTGTATCCTTCAATTCAAATTGATTATATATGTTAGTTTCATTTCAGTCCCCAGTCTTTTAACTTCCGGTTTTGTGTTAAATTTTTTAATTTTTTAGGTATCAAAGTTTTAATTTGTTTTATTATTATCCTTTAAATGAAATTTAATATATATGTGTTTTTCATTTCGGCCCTTATACTTTTAATCTTGGATTTTATTTTCATTCCTTTATTATATATATATATATATTAAATGGTTCCTATATTTGTTATATGTACATACTCTTAGTTTTTGTTTCTAATTTTTATTATTTCCATTGTTATTAAGGTTTTAATTTTTTTATGTGATGTTTAAATTTTAATTTGTGTTGGTTATCATTTGAAAATTGATATTTATTATTTTTTCTCCTTTTTATATTTTTAATTTTTATTTATTCTTCAGGTCAAATAATTTTTTAAAATCTAATAATACTTCTATTTGTTTTTTAATTTCATTTTTGTTAATATTGTTAGGTGTTGAAATTTCTAATTATTATAGATAAGGCATTCAAAATAATGATAATGATTATTTCTAAGTTTTTTTCTTATAGATATGTGAGACTAATTATATATTTTAATATTTTTTTAATATTAACGTTTTAAAATATATATATCAATGACCTAGGATTCTTTGAAGAAAAAAATTAATATCTATGTTCTGAAATACTTTTAATATAATTGTATGAGGAATAAATCTTATAAAATAAAAAAATAATTTAATTTCTTATTCTAACAATAATTATGGTGTCATTGATAGTATGAGCAATAATAATTAGATTATGAATTATTTATAATAATATTTATAATAACAACTACAATAATTATGATAATTTAACTATCATGATAATAATAATGACAATAATAATTAAAATAATTCATCAGTTGATGTTATTTTTCTTAGAGATTGACTTTTGCGAGTTTTTTATATATGATATTTCATATCTAACATTACATGAACAAAAAATATACGAAGTCACACATATACAAAACAGGTCAAAATATTGGGCAAATTATCTACAATGAAAAAATATATGAGCCAATTGTCATCCACTTCCCTGTAGCCATAAACAAATTTTTTAAAATTCAAAAAAATGTTAATGGTTTTTTTTTTTTATGTTATATATCTAAGCAAAATAATCAGCCTAGAAAACTTTCGATTCTTACTTTAACAAAAATATGTACAGCAATTATAATAATTATTGTATATTAGGTTTTTATATATTCATTTTAAATAGGAAAATGCGTTCAAAATAATGATAACGATTATTTTGAAGGATTTTTTCTTAAAAATAATTATATATTTTGATATTTTTTTAATATGAACACCTTAATATATATATATATATATAAATAATTATATATTTTGATATTTTTTTAATATGAACACCTTAATATATATATATATATAATGAAGTAAGTTTTTTTTTTAAATTCTCAAATCAATTTAATCTTAGTATTCTAAAATACTTCAAATATAATAATATGAAGAACAAATCTTGAAAAACAAATTTTAATTTCTTTTTATAACGATAATGATTGTGGCAACAACAATATTGTCAATAATGATTAGAATATTAATTATTTATAATAATTGTTCCAATAACAACTATAATAATTTTGACAATTTAACAATCATGATAATAACAATAAGAATAATAATCAAGATAATTCATTAATCGATGTTGACTGTTGTTTTTGTGAAAAATAGACTTTCACAACTTTTTTATGTATGATATTACATATCTAATATTACATGAATAAAAAATATACGAAGCTACACAAAAAAAAAAAACAGTTGAAAAAATTTGGTCAAATTATCTACAAATAAAAAATATTTGAGTCAATTGCCCTATGCTTGGCTACAAACAAAACCAAATTTTATAACATGTCAAAAAATATTAATGGTTCTTGATTTTTTTTAATAACACTATACAATAGAGCGAAATAATCATTCTACAAGACTTTCAATTATTTAGTTTTTTAATATATTTATTTTATTATAGATAATGTATTTAAATAATTAGAATGATTATTTTAAAGGTTTTTTCTCTTAAAAATAATTATATATTCTGATATTTGTTCAGAATATAACAAATAACTAATAATTGAAGATTAACTATACATGCATAAGAGAAGGTTCTACTTTCATTTCACATGACCAAAAGTGAACTTACTCTGTTTCTTAACCAAAGCTACAATTTAATACAAAGAAAAATTCTACTACAAATTAAAAGTCAAAACTAAGAGTATAGATACATAAATACAAACAAATTATTTAAAGTTATAGCAAAATTACTGAAAAAATAAATAGATCAAAACCAAATCAAGAAATAAAAGAATTAATTATTTTTCTTTGCAACAATTTTAATTGTTTTAATTTAATCCTTCAGTTAAAATTATTAACATATTTTGTTTTAATTGTTTTAATCGAAACATGGTCATTCGGTTAAAATAATTATTTTAATTGAAACCTGATACAAACAAATTTTAACCGAAATGAAAACAAAATGGGTAGACAAATTTGCCTAAATTTCCTATAATTAAAAAATATACGAACAATTTTTCCTACATTTTGATTACAATGTTCATTTTGGATGAAAAAAAAACTTATTTCTAAAAAACTTTATCTATTACAATTTTACTAATTAAATATTAAAGTAACCAATTACAACAAACAAAAAATCAATTAGTTTCTTACATAGAAAAAAACTCAGCACAACACGCAGGCAAGTTACCTCGTGATGTTATATTTCAGATAGCCTATGTGATGATATCATATGAAACTTATATATGATGTCTTGTTATTATCTGATTTCAGAATAACTATATTGAGTTGATGATGATAAGTATGTGAATTCAAGATTATTGGATATAATATAAAGACTGCCAGAATTTAGTAGAAATCTCGGTGCAATTAAAAAAAAATCTTTGTTTTCTGCATTATTTTGGCTGATATTTTCCAGTGTACCTTTTTTTTTTTTGTAATGGTCCAAATCTAATTCAATTCTTTCTATAATGGACTGGATCGCAAGCATCTTTGATGAGAAAACCGAAAACCTGAATCTCAATGTTTTGTCCCCCAACATCCATGCGCCAGGAAAAAGCCTTCAGCATTTCAGTAGGAATAAGAGGAAGCTGGGAAATGTTGAGCATGAATCCTCGTATATATATGAGTCCAAGTTTTGCCAAAGAGCCATTAATATAGTGGGCGTTTGGGACTGCGGTTCAACCTGTGGTGCGTTGAACCACAACCCTAAAAGCAAATATCACCAAATGGAACCCCAGTTTTTAACTGTGCGTCCCACTAAAAAATTAAAATCGGCCCGCACATGCAAAAGCAGCTGAGAGCTGCTTTTGCATCTGCGACCAGCATCAGAGAATAAATAAAAGCTAAATCTTTGCAGCAGAGTCGAGGCTCCACACAACCACACACACACAGAGCTTCGTCTTCTCCCTCTCTCCCCACAGAACCTCTCCCTCACACCCAAATCCCAGCGTCCCTTCTCCCTCAGCCCAAATCCCACCGACACCCACCTTCTTTACCAAAAGCAGACCACTCTATCTCTTGAATCTCCTCCACCACTCCACTCCACTCCACAAATTCCCTTCCTCTTTGCTCTTCCTCTCCATCATCGCCTTCTTTATCTCCGCTCCCAACTCTCCGGTCACTGACAACTCTGATTCTGATTCCGTTCCCGGTCTCTCCACTGCCTCAGATTTCATGCTCTCCTTTTCAACTGCCTTGATTACAAAACAACCTCGGCGTTCTTTTGTCTTTGAGTGCGTGATGGTGAGTATTTTAGGGTGGGATTGGGAGATGCTGACACTGAGAGGTGGAGGTTGGAATTGTAATGTAGGGCTCGAAAGAGTGGGTTTTGATGGAGGTTGTGTGAGTGGGAGTTTGATTGAGAGAAGAGAGTGCCCTTTCTCTTTGGTGTTTCACCCGCAGACGTTTATGGTTGGGGGTGGATACTGGTTGTTGTGTGCTATATGGACTTTGTTGAGGAGCTGGAGGTGGATATGGATATGATGATGCTGGAGGATATTCATATTGATTCCATGAAGATGAAGAAGTGGCTGAACCATAAGAATGATAATCTCTCCGTCTTGACCCTTTCGAGCTTTTACCTCCCATCAGCAGGCTAATTGAATCCAAACAGAAAGAAAAAAAAGAAGCAAAAAACAAAACTAACAATCACAGAACTTTTTTTTTTTAATTTTGAGGAATTTGAGCTGCAAATGGTGAAAAAGAAGCGAGTTAAAATGAAGTTTCCGAGTTGAAAAACAAAAGGGTAGCAGTCGTAGGAAACAAAGACTAAGGAGATTTTAAAGGAGACCAATTCAAAGACAGAACAGAGCACCACCGACCTGATCAGCTCACACCACACAGATGTTTTGCTAGCAAACAGAAAGCTTGTTCACTCATCTCATTTGTAAGTTTCCATGATAAAACGCCCCAAGAAAGAGAGAAGAAACAAACCATCGATGCCAAGTTGGTTTTGATTAATGACACGCAATTGATTGAAATAAATAAATATAGATATCGAGAGGAGGCAGAACGCTCATTTGACGTATGTAAGAATGGAAATAGAGATGATGAATTTTATAAAACATGTATGTTTATCTATATAAAACACAAGTGAAGATTGTGGTTGCATGCATAACTATATTAGAAGAAGATCACAAAGTGATTACTTTTGCCGAATATGATCGCAATCCTAATTTTGTTCCTGAAGATATTTTACCAGATGTTGTTCCTCGATCAAATAGTCAGGGATCGCAAATGCATTCAAATATGGATTTAATTCGTGATAGAATTGCAAGTAGTTGATGAGAGAATAAAAACAAGTGTTTAATTTACTTCAATTATTTCAAACATTTTGTTATTATAATTATTAAATATACGAGATTATTCCAACAAAATAGTTATATATATGTACATATGTATGTGTGTATATACATGTGTATTTTTAATTAATTGCACAAGTTGACAGCAATATAAAAAGCATGGTAACCAAACACACAAAACTGCTTTTCATTAAACTCAATCTCAATCACAGTTTTAACCAAACACAAATTTCAGTTACGAACCACAGCTAAAAGCGCTTTTCATAAACCTGTTTTTTTTCAACCTCAACCACAACAGCAACAGCTGTGCCAAACAGGCTTATAATAAAGAGCTTTGATGAACAACTGGACCTTTGCAACACTTTACAGGAAGAGAAAAAATAAACCGTTTCAGAAACTTCAAAATTTCACATCAATTATTTAACCAGGATGAAATCCCAAACCACAATTTCGATTCCAATTCAGCACTTGCATTTATATGCCCTAATTACTGAATTCATCTGTCCAAATCCAAGTTTATTGTTAGCATGGAAACCATGGTTAGTTGCCCTGAAATACCAAGATACACATTTTTCTCCATCACAGGGAGCATTTAATCAGGAATGTCCAAGCACCTAGATGGGTAATGATCTACAAAAAAATTTATTCAAGAAATCAGATAGACATGAACAACTAATGTCAACCAGTTGTTTGGTTTCATTGGAACATTCAACTACAAGTCCCTTCAACTAGAAGAGCAAGCATGCAAATCACATTCTGCAACAACCCTCTTCAACCAGAATTTAGGAAAGATAAACCAACTCGAACATGGAAAAGTAGGTACCAAAATATGATATTAAATCCTGGAGCTAATCATTGTCGAAAAATGAACAAAATAAAGACGATGGGGTTTACATTGTACCCTACTTCGCTTGAGGGTGTGAAGATATGAAGTCAATGGCAAGACTGATGGAATTGATCTTGTCTGCTTCATTATCTGGGATCTCAAACTGAAACTCTTCTTCAAGGGCCATCACCATCTCCACACTGTCCAGACTATCCAACCCAAGATCATTCTGGAAATGGGCATTTGGTGTAACCTACAGAAGTGAAAAAAAAAAAAAATCAGATCTGCATAGAAAATGGTGTTATGAATCTACAAGATCCCCCCCCCCCCCCCCCCCCCCCCCCTATAGGAAGAAATGTGGGGAAACACACCAATAACATAAGCTAAGAATAGCATTTACATTTCTTATTCAAATCTCAATGCTGTATTCCAACGGACGGTAGGGAAAAGGTGGCAAAATAATTACTAATATGAATGAAGCCTGAAGCCTCTACAGCATAAAAAATTCATGCCAAAAACTCATTTATCAAAGTTCTAGGTTGTAATGAATATGAATGAACATGAGAAATTGCTATGCCATCAAAACTTTTTAACATGGCAACATTGTCACTAGCAGTGATGATGGAGAAAACAATGCAATCTAAATCTAAGACCAGAGATCATTTGGTGCAAGAACTCGATCCATAAGCTGGAACCCTTTGATAAATCAGGATTTTTCAAGGTATCGACACTTTAATTCTAAGAACATCATTATGACTGAGACCAAGTGATTATGACCAACTGCACCACCATTCATTTAGCAGACTAATACTAGAGATTTGTATATAAAAAGAGGCAAAGAGAGCAAGGACAGACCCACATCATGGTGCAAAAATTAAACTTAAAGGTAGGAACCAGTGGCAAGTAGTGATCCAACTCTGTACTCCATTTTGAGCTAATACTCTTTATGTCCTCATATTTGCAGATCAATTTTCTTCTTGACAGCAGACTGGTTAAGAGAAAACTTATTATCATAATTTTGAAGATTGAAGATCAGAAGACCCTACTACCTCAATTCTGAAAAGTAGGTCAAACCTAAACATGCATGTAATCTAGAGTTTCAAAATTCAGCTCAAGTCAGCATTGATTGCCTTGATTAACTCAAGGATTACACGAGTTATAAAGTTCACATTTACAGAGGAATAAGAGCTCTCTCTCTGTATTGGACAATCAAGATGTACTAATATTCCAACACCATTTTAATGAAGCTTATAATTTCTCCATGAAGCTTTTGCTCTCCCGAAGTAAATACAGAAAATATCTAAATTTGCTCCTACAAAGCTCTACTGCACATCCGCATCCGATTGCCAACTTTGCAATGAACCATAAAATCAAAACAGTACAACAGAGAGTCTTACAAGTCACAACAAAAATAAATCAAAATGCCCTTTTGCTTGGTTCCTGAAAAAAAAATTGTATTAAGGACTTGAACGGTGGGAAAATCATACCCATTTAGTTTACACTTGTTCATTTCTATTGAAATTGAAAACATATTAGTACCCATTTCACTTTCAACTTCCAATCACAACCCTAAACTCAAAAGAATAAAAAATGAAGCGCCAACACATCTAATCTATAATTTTTTAAAACGTAGATGGTATTAAATCTAATAATTATTTAATAACATTAATTACCTTGGAAGGATCGACTTTCTGGAAGTTCTTGACAACATTGACGACTCGATCGGTGACCTCAGACTTGTCAAGAAAGGTGCCTCTAACTTCCTCGGAGAAACGACGGCGTATGGAATTGAAGGAGAGACCGACGAGGCCGTTGTTGTTCGGGTTTCGAGTAGTAGGCATGGTCTGTACCTTCACTCTCAGGTACTTCAGCAAAGCTCCTCCCCTCGCCGCCATTTTACTTGCTTGCTCCTTCTCTCTTCTGTTCACGACTACAAATTTCTTCGCTTGTCTCAAACATAAACTCTCGCCTCTCTAATCAAATAAGCAAATATTTCTATCAGCTGCTTTCTTACGGTGTCGTATATGTAGGAAGTATATTTTTTTTCAAGGATTATCCATCTCTATTCTTTTTTTTTTCTAAAAAAAAACAATATTGTTTTAATTAACTGAAAATTTAAATCACAACTATAAATTGATACTGTTTCGTATTTTATTTTTATTTTTATTTTTATAAGACTATAAATTGTTTCTTCTTTATTATTTATTATTTATGCCATTTCAAACCTCTCTATATTTTAACTTTGATCTCATAACTAAATAAATTGCGAATTATTATTTTTTATTTGGTTAAGTTTTTTTTAAACCTATTTAAGAGTTTTCTTTAGATTAAAAATGGATTTATTGAGGTGTTTAGAGTAATTCTTAGATACGAAGTAGCTGAAAATGAGCTTTTAAATTAATTAATTAATAAATAAATAAATTGCACCTTAACTATCTAATCACATCTAGTCATTAAAATATTTTATTTGTAGATCATATGTTGTTTGACATAAGGCCTATTTGGGAGGGTTGTTGCAGTTGTTTTTTAAAGTGTTTTTCATTTAAAAATACATCAAAATGATATATAATTTTTTTTTAAAATTATTTTTGACATCAACACATCAAAATAATTTAAAAACACCAAAAACAAATCATTTAAAATGAAAAAAAAAACCAAATTTGAGGAAACGGCGGTTGTACCGTCGTCCCAAACGAGCACATAATTGCTATGTATCTGTATAACGTATTTTTTTAGTATTGTACCAAGTATCCGGCTCAACTTTCTAACTCCAATTAGTAAAAAAAAAAAAAAAAACAATGTTTCTAATAAAAAAAAATTGGTAAATTTTTTTTATAATAAAATGTAATTTAGATTGAAGAGAAACATTTTTTTCCTACTTATTTAAATTTTTTAATTGGTTTTAATTTCTTCACTTTTAATTTACAGAATTGGCTACAAATGATGAATAATAAAATAATACATAGTAAGTAATTTAATAAACTGGTTTTCAAAATAATTAAAATAATAGAATTTCTTACAAACATCCATTTTAATTGTAAAAGAATGGGTTAATTTTGAAAATCACTCCACTACTTTTCATGGGTTAATAACTAGTCTATACCCAATATATTTCGCGGTAATTAACAATATCATAAGTTATGGAGAAGTCTTCCATTTTTAAATATTATATTTTTTTAATCAAGAAGCGTAATATGTTGTTTATACTTACTAAAATAAATTAAAAAATATATATGAATTGATAAAAAGTTATATTTTTATAATTAAATACTAAAATAAAAAAGTTATTTTCTCTACTAAAATTAAAAGATAGATTCATATAAAAATATTTAACATTGATTTTTCTTTTCAATTTTGAAGTTTTATTTATTTGTATCTTCAAAAATATTCCTTCTTTTAATAAATAAATAACTTTTTATAAGAAAATCAAAGAAACACAATTTATTGGAATAAATAAAATAAAATAAAATAAAAAGATATATAGTAACACTCTATACCTATTTCTAATAAAGATTTAGTGGAGTTTTTTTTTCAATATTGAATTATTGATTCAATCAATTTTCACCAGAATAAACTTCTTCTTCTTAAATGTTACTGAAATGAATCAATTATTATTTCATTCAAGAAATACTACAAATAATGAGACAAAAAATTTAATTACAACACAATTCTAGACACACATTCATTTTTAAATCCAAATAAATCTAAAATAAATCCACATAAGTACAATCATGTGCTTACAAAAGTAACCAATTTAAATACATCATCCATACTTAATTTAAACTCAAACACTCTTTTTTTATATACAATATTATGTTACATAATAAATATGTTACAAAAACATAATTTCAAGTTTGAGATCTATTACTTGACATGACACTGCAAAGTATCTAGAAATTTATATAATACCTAATATGATTAGTTTATACACAAATAAGATGCTTGTGCATACACACACACACAAATTATATATATATATATATATATATATATATATATATATATATATATATATATATATATATATTTAATTTGCATAATTTAAAAGTGTCCTTTTCAACTCAAATTAGACAATTCATTCCATTACCACTTAATGAATTTCTCTAATTACTTATTAACTAGGGCACTAGGGCCATTACTTAGATAACTTTTTTCCCAAGCACTTTAACATTTGTCAAATGATATTAAGACACATCTATGGAAAATTACATTGAGAGTTAATTGATACTTTAGTTTTATGAACAATATCATTTGCTATTATATCCTCAACTTACTTTGAACTCTAACTCCATAGACAATCGTTTTATTCTTGACTAAAAATGACTTAGTATGATCTTGTCTCTTGTAATTTGACTTCCACCTAAAGAAGCACTCACAAACCACCTAGGTGTGCACAACTATTATTTTTCATCTATTTTTTCCACTTGTATAACCAAATGCACCAACTCATTTAGATCTATAAAAGATAGTAACTCAACCACATTAACTATCTCTCTATCCAACACTTTTAAGAACCAAGACATTATAACTTCCTTCTTCTTAACTATATTAACTCTAACTAAAGCAATTTCTAAATCTTTTTCATACTCCTCAACAATTTTATGACCTTGTGAAATAGTATGTAATTTGTTAAATAATTTCTATAGTGATGCTTAGAAACATATCTCTTGTTTATAATTTCTTTCAACTCATACCATGCACTCACAAATATTTCTTTGTTCTTCCACTTATTCTTCACTAACTTGTCCTACAAACCATGACATTATCAGAAAACTCTATAACAACTAATTTGATCTTCTTTTCTTCAAAATACCAAATAAGTATAAAAAATTATGTTCACTTTTCTCTCTCATTCCAAATAAGTTTATGGATTTACTTTTCCTTCAAAGACTAGAATTTTTATCTTAATACTACCCAAATTTCTATCTATATAACTATAATCATCAGAACTAGCCTATGATTAAATTTTTCCCTTGGCTGATTACTCTTTTGTCTTGGGTTGATCCTTTTAAAGATTATTTCATAGGACCCACCACATTGGAGAAACTCATCATCTTTAACCTCTTCATTACATTTTGAGTTATACTTTAATCAAGAGGTGATACAACTTTTTTTAAGCCTTCTTTAACCAATTTTATCTTTTTGCTAAGTTGTTTCTCTATTGTGGCATGTCACCATAACCCTTTTATTTGGATATTATGATGGATAGTATCTCAAAACTTGACATAAAACACCTCATATAATGTTTTCACTAAGTTTGGGTTTTGGTTTTTGCCTTACCATCATTGACCCAAACCAACTTCTTTTGGATGGAAGGTTCCATAACTTTTTATCCCGCCACCTACTTTAATGATGCATTACACTATCTCTTGTAATTTTACTTCCAACCCTAAAGAAGCACTCACAAAACCACCTAAGTGTGCACTACTTTTCCGTTTCATCTATTTTTCCTTTTTTATAGCCAAATGCACCAACTCATTTAGATCTATAAGAAGGTAGTAACTCAACCAAATTAACTATGTCTTTATTCAACCCTTAAAAGAGCCTAAACATTATAACTTTCTTATTCTTAATTATAGATTAAACCCCTTGATAGCTTAAACTTTTTTTTTTCCAAAAAGTTAGTGACTTCCTTGTTGGATTAGAAAACACAAAACACTTGACAAAACAAACCTAATTATGCTAAAATTACTGTCTATATTGAAACCTATGGTCCTTAAACACATTTTAAATATAAAATAAATCTATTAAGATTTTTTCATCTTAGGTTGTTGCTATTTTATAGTCCATATTGGCCTCTAAAACTACTTTTATTATAACATCTAAAAATTGTTTATTGATATTTAATTTGACCTTCCCACAGTTTTTAACTTGTATCTAAAGTTTTATAACTTTGATTTAAGTGTGATCAATTTTGTAGGAAAGTTAACATATTTAGCTTACACTTTTATAATAAAATTATTTTAGTTTTTATCATTCTTGAGTCCTGAACTTTGTTGGAAATTGGATGATAAAGTTGTCGAGTTTTCCAATTTTTTTCTTTTAACTTACAATGAAATATTTTGATTTGTTTTCTCACCACTCAATGCAATTATTTCTCCTTTACGTAGCGTATAACATCATTAACCCTATCACCCTAAAATCCTTTTAAAAATATCTAAAATTCTTTCACCAAAAGCATAATCACTTTTTTTATATTCCTTCATTTATAATATTTCAACATAACACAAAATTTTTGTAATTCCCTTCAAACTTGCAATGTTCCAAATTCAAAGCATAACCAACTTTCCAATTCTCTTTCTTTTCAATTCATTCTTTACATTAACACATGCTAAAGTAGTTATAATTGAACAACATTCATGTATTATTTTGAAAGTTCTCCAATTTGTTTTTCCTTTATGATTGATACCACCACCCTTCACAACCCTAGATTGTTTCTTTAATTTTTCATCATTCTAAGTTGTTTCCATCAATTTCCATTCCAAATACATTAAACAAGGATAATTTCTCATTTCCTTTAATTTTGCTTATGAAACCTAACCTGGAATTTGAAATTCTACATTAAGTCCAGATTGTATTCAATCTAACTTATATAGTCAACCTATTACATGATGATAAAGTAAGCTTCAATACTTAACCAATCAAAAAACTTTTGACACTTTTTAACCTTTTCTCCTTTAATTCTTATATTGAAGTTGTTTCCTTTACTACTTAGTCTACATTTTAATTTTGTTTAATTTTCTCTCAAAATTTAGTGTAAGAGTAAGCTTGAATACCCTTTTTATCTTCTATATTGCCATCAGTTATAGAGACAAAAAATTAGGATATTTATAGCCCAATCTCTTTGTCGCACGTCGCCGTGCGGCGTCCCGGGAGGGTTTTGTCTCGCAAGGGAGTTTAGGAGTCGCCACCTGGCTGTTGAGGGTCGCTAGGAAAACCCGGTTGCACTGGTCTGGTCAGAGATTTAAAGGTAGGGGACTGGTTGTGTAAAGGGAAGGTATTAGCACCCCTAGTATGCCTTACCTGAGGTAAGCTGCGTTGTATATCTTGATGTGATTTTGAACGTTTCAACAGGCTGTATTTATTCATGTGAATAAATCTAGCTTTTAAAATTTTATTATGAGTTCGTGAACTCAAATAAAATATCAGAACAAAGCTCCATATAGATACCTTAAAAGGATCATCTATCGTGGATGAGTAGATGAGTTTTCCTCAATTTTATGCCTCGTAAAAAATGTTCCAATTAAAAAAGGAATCGGTCACCGCTCGAAATAATCCTGCATTTTTTTTTGGTTATTTCTAGATATTTAAATGCTAGCCTACTTATGGGTCCAACATTTACTATCTGAATTTAACCATTAGTCCTCATGAATTAATTTCGCAATTTATTTTAATATAAGCCAAATTCTCAAGATTTAATAAACTTGTTAAATTTAAGATAAATTTTAGAAAAACACTTTGGTCGTATACAAATAAAACACATTTTTTATAGTTTATATTCTTTTTTTCTTAACAAAACAACATAAATAAATGAACAAATAAAATACAACACACACACACACATTCTCCTTTTCATTTTTTTTTCATTAGATTTTACAAATAATAATTAAACAAACAAAAAAAATTCAAATAAACACATAAACATACAAAATTACAAAAAAAAGACCTTAGGAATAGTGGCGCCAGCAGCAGGGGCACTAGTGGCGCGTCAGCCCATGCGCCACCGTCGTTGGCAGCGCGTGGAACCACGCGCTTCGACGATGAAGGTGCAAAACATGGGTGTGTGGATCAGCCTCATCCCTTCTTTCTATCACTAGTTATGGCATTCACGGTGACTTGCAAACACAGACAAAACAACACAAACAAACACAAAATCAATTTCATTTTTTTAGACCTGTTCTTCTTGGCTTTCATGGAAGGGGCTATGGGGATGGAGCAGGAGAGGAGAAATGTAGGCTGGCTGAGAGGAGAGAAACACCGTGGAGGGCAGTTGGGTGGCCGATCAGGGTGCGCAGGGCTGCTTTGGTGGTTGATCTGTGAACGGTGACCGAGGAGGGGGCCATCGTTGGAGAGAGGTAGAGTTGTTGACGGTGTTAGCGGCTGTGGGCTCTACAAGGAAGAGTGACAGTAGGAGGGGGGAAGGGCTGATGGGGCTGAGGTGTAGGAGTGGCCGGTCGAAGGAGAGAGACGACGAGGTGCTGTGGGCAACGGTGGTCGGATGGGGAGGTAATGACGCAGGTGGCTAGTGATGGGGAAGGAAAGGGAGAAGGAGAGGGAAGGGAAGGTGTGGTCAGCGTTGATGGGAGGCTGGTGGAGGTTAGGGTCAGCTGAGGAAGGTTATGGGGCTGCAACGGTTGGCCATGGAAAGGAGAGGGTTGGCGTGGGGAGGCTGGTGTGACCGGTCGGAGCTACAGAGGAGAGGCGACAGCTGGTTGGTCAGGGGGAGCAGGGAAGGAGGCTGGCTATGTCTATGGGAGATGGAGAGGAAAAGGAGAGTGGAGGGGGGGGGGGGGGGGGGGGTTGCAGTAGCCAAGAGGGGGGCGACGACTGCAGCCCTAAATGGAGAGAAAAATTAGGGTTAGGGTTTTTTTGGATTTTAGGGTTTTTTTGGTCCCTTTATTTTGGCTCAAACCAACTCTATTTATAGAGTTTTTTCTAGCCAAAATTCCAAAAATGGCCTTAAGCTTGCGCACTTTTTTTAATTTGGTCCTTGGTTTCTGATTTGTGCGATTTGACCTTCAATTGACTGTTAAACTCTTAATTTGTTCAATTTTGCCCCTGTACCAAGATATTTTGGATTTTTGTCATTTTTTGATTTTTTTTTCAGAAACATAAAAATAAGTGGGTCAAAAATTGGGTAGAAGATATTTACATATTGACCTCATTTGTTATTTATTTAATTTTTGTTCCTATCTTTTCTCTTTTCTAGCAACTAATGTTGTATACTCTTTTACTTGTTTTAATTTCATCTCTTTTTATTTAATTGAATATTCTTAATTTAATTTAACTCATTCACTCTCCAGGTTAATATTTTAATATATTTTTTAAAACATTTAATCGGCAGTTTACATTGTCTACTATGACATATGACTTGATTAATTGATTGCTTCTAGTATTTGGAAATTTAGGTTAAAAGTTTTGGAACTTCAAAACTCTATTTGTAGCTTATTTTAGCTTGAATTTATAAATACATCAAATAAATATAATTATAATTTATTTGAAGCATTATAGAGTTAAGGAATTTAAAACAAATAACAATGATTTAAAAAAAATTGTACTAAATTTTTCCAATCAAAAAGCCAAGGTGCACTTGGGCTTGGAAGTCATAAGTCACGTGACTGGACTGATTTAATAGTTTTATTTTTTAAAAGGGAAATGAACCTTTTTTAAGAAGAAATAAAAAACAACTGACATGTTGCCTAGAAACGTAGTTTCTAAGCACTAGAGAGATAGTTGGAAAAATCATGTTGGGGTTTTTAACATGTTTTCAAGAAATGAGAGTTTTTTTAAAAGGTCAAAATGTACACATTTTTTTAAATATTGAGACAATTAAATAATGTCCCTTGTCAACCTAGGCTTACCCATCAAATACACACCTTAGATGATGGACCCAACTTGGTTCAATTACTTTATTTTTTTGAAACTATCATTTATTTAATTATATAATAATAAAAATAGATCCTTATAGAAAAGTAAATGAATCTTTTATTTTTCAAGAGAAGACTGATTGTAAGAGAAAAAGAGTAAAAAAGGCTATAAACAAGGTTAGGTACCCATACATGAGAGGCCAAGCAAGCTTGGGCACGAATATCATTAAAATTATTATAATAGGAGGACATGTGATCTATCAATTTTTGAAAAATAGTAAATGACGTGTCGTTAGTAAACCCATTTTGTGGCCACCATAGAGGTGGTTAAAAAATTAGGGTAGTGCATTTTTTATCCAAAAAATATAATTTTCAATCTATCTTCACTTAAAAACATATGAAAAAACTCTTATCACCTTAAAAACAATTTCCCTATCTAATAAAATCCTAATTTGGTTAAAAAAAATTCAAATTGAAATAAAAGCCTCTTTGATTCTCAATCTGCTTTTTAATGTGATATGGAAGCCAAAAAAAAAACCTTTATATGCACTCCTTATCAAGATGAACACTTTAACACCTAGTTTGACATTTTTTGCCAAACAAATCGGACAAATTGACCTTCTTTCTCTTCTTCTTTTTTTCCCACTCTCTCTTCCATCCTTTAATCTTAAGGACAAAAATATGAAGAAAAATAAGTTTTAGATTAAAACTATAAGGACTAAAAAAGATTTTTGGAAAAATGAGAAGGCAAAAATTAATGAAAAAGGCCTCACACCAATTTTTTTAAGAGGTTCTTATTTTTTAGCTATTTCAATTTTAATCTTTTATTTTTCAGATAATAAAATTGGACTTAGATTCTATCTTAGATATTAATGCACAATTTTTTGGAGGATTTCCATGATACAACTGATCCACCAAGATCTACTTTTTTTGCTAACTTAGTTAGCAATATCAAGTCTTATGTAGTTCATAACATACATTAAGTTCCTAATTATCTAATAATATTCTTATTGGTTTATTCCTTTACCTTTATTTTGAAATGATAAACACTTATTTCCATTGGTGTTTTCATAACTCTATTATCACCTCTAAAACATTTTTTGAGAACTTTCTCAATATAGTGAGATTAGGATAATACCAATCCATCCGATGTCTTAGAAATATTTATTTCTAGTATGACATCTACCACACCCAAGTCTTCATGTCAAACTCGTTTAGTTAATATTTTTTTAAGAGACTTCATCATGTGATCATTACTATCTAAAATAAGCATACATTCTATATAGAAACATATAATAACATAACCTTTATCTGTGTTTTTTCACATAAACACATTTATCAACTTTGTTGATTTTAAATCTATTTCAAACATAACCTTGTTAATTTTTACATGTTATGTTTAGGTGGTTGTTTCAAACCATTTAATGGTTTGACAAGCTCATAAATGTTTTTTTTATCCATTGACAATAAACCATTCAAGTTGTTCCATGTGAACCTCCTCATTAAGATCACAATTTTCAAAAAAAGTTGTTCTTACATCCATTTGATGTATTTCAAGCTTATTAATAATTGTAATGACTATTAATATTTGTATAGAACTTATTCTTGACATAGGTGAATATAGATAAAAAAAAAATAGTCTTTTGTTGTTTACAACCTTTAACAATAAGTTTAGCTCTATATTTATCAATAGTGTCATCAACATTGATCTTTATTTTGAAGATATACTTGCATTCTAATGGATTACTTTCGGGAGGAAGATCCACCCACTAGTTTTCATGTATTATTATTCATAATGGATTAGATTTAAGTATTGACTATCTTTTTCCAATAAAAGCTTCTGTATAATACATTGCATTATAGTAGGTTCAAGATTCATTTTCTACAAAAAATGTTAAAAAATCAAGATCAAATGTTTTGTTTATTTTTTCCATTTTTCTCTTTTTAAGCTCAACCTCATCATCTTCTAATTTATGATGATTACTTGAGATAGCCTAAATCATTCTCTTAATGAAAAAAAAATTTATGCTTTATTCCATGGAAACTCAAATTCAAATAATGTAACATTCATTAATTCCATATCAATATTAGGATGAATATCCTCAATATTTGAGTAATGTACAAAAAAATTATATGCACTATTATTGTATGCATATATTATAAATATATAATCCATAATTCTAAAAGTTTAATATCGCAAAACATATTAAACCTAGGGTTTTCACATTCCTATATTTTCTAGAACATGGCCACAAATATCCAACCATACAATAATCTTTATTTCACCCTAATATTAATAAATGAAATTCATACCAAATAAATTAACACAAAAAATTTCATCTTTATCCCAAGTTTAGTATCCTTCATCTTCACCATTATTTATTTCTCAATATATTATAAACATTCAAAGGCAGGTATAATCTCCACCTTTTGAACTAATAACCAACCATATAAACATAATTTACAACCAAATTTTCTCATATAATTTTCATACCAATCATCCTACTTCCATATTTCCCTATTTAATAATCATAGTCCAATAACTATATGTCCTATATTCACATGAATTGCGATTGATGATTAATACTTCTTTGTTATCACACTAATCAAGTTTTATTATAACATCATTTGCAATACAACAAATTACACAATCCTAACACTTTTAATATTTCCATTATCCCACATAACAAAAATCAACCTAATACCAAAACTTTTTCTAATATTCTAAGTCTACCCAAACATCTCCTCCACATAATTTAAAAAAACTATAACGACCTGAATTTTTTTTTCCTATGCACATGGAGGCGATAATCAGCGGACCGATTCACTCCACATCATTGAATACCATTCATACATAAAGCATTTCGTTTAAAGATGAATCATACATAACACATTTTCTTTTGGTTGCATGATTTAAAATTTCATATCAAAATATACAAACATAGGCATGGTTTACATCCCTATCCTACACATAGTCATAACGAACTTAAACAAAAAGATCTATTAACAGTCAGGCATTCATTACATTGATTTATACAAAATACATTTTGAGTTAAATTTCATCTACATGATTTCTTGCAAAAATAGGTTCTCGTGCATCGGTTCCCTAGACATCTCATGGATGTGGCGTTCCTGCAGCAGTATAAAACATTTAAGAGAAAGAAATTACCTAGTGATAATAATAATATTAATGATCACACAGTCTTGATGAAATTAGCTTGTAATGCTTATAGCTGTACCACCTTTTCTTTTCTAACAACCATAATCTTAGCCCCGGCTATCCCTTCGGGTGCCATTAGCCGAAACTAATCAACCATTTGTTCCGGTCACCCTTTCGGATGCCATTAGCCGAAGCTAATCATTATTTGTCCTGGCCATCCCTTTGGATGCCATTAGCCAAAGCTAATCAATATTTGTCCCGGCCATCCCTTCGGATGCCATTAGCCGAAGCTAATCAATATTTTGTCCCGGCCATCCCTTCGGATGCCATTAGCCGAAGCTAATCATTCCTTTATTGACATTTCAGTATTTGATCATTTAATATAAACTATAACGCAATAGGACAATGTTCGTATCAGAGTAATACCCTATACAACGAATATAAAGGGGATGCAAAAGTCACCTACCTGTTCCACTTGTAGGCTGAGCTTGTCTTGACGATGATCCAATCCCGACCGCACCACCTACGACATCAAGGGTCATAAATCAGTACACTTGCATTTTTGAACTACATCCGTCACTACACTCATTTCAAGAGTTCATATGTTCATACAATGGTGTTCCACATTTTACCCCTTCATATCCTGAAATTGTTAATTTCAGCATGCAAAATCCTTTAACAATTTCAGCCGTAACACTCATGCAATTCTCGGCAAAATACACATGAATTTCCAGCACACAACAAGCATGAATTTCCAGTTCAACACACATAATTTCCATCATAACTTACAACTGAAATCATTAATTTCGGCATACAAAATCCTTCAATAATTTCAGCCGAAACACTCATGAAATTCTCAGCAAAATACACATCAATTTCCAGCACACAACAAGCATGAATTTCCATTTCAACACACACAATTTTCCATCAAACGCACACCACACATGTTGTAACAACCCCACCGAAACAATTCAATATGCCTTTACATTTGTTATTCTTTTATAACTTTTGACATTAAAAATATCATTATAAAAACCCATTTTCAAACATAACTTGTTTCTTTCTTTTAATGCATCTCACTACATCGTTTCGCGACCTCCCACCTCTTTTCCCTTTTTTTCTCAAAACTGTCAGCAGAGGCCGGATTTCGACCTCTACCCAGATTTTGCCCCATAACTGGAGTTGTAGAACTCCGTTTTGTACAAAATTTATCTTTTTAGAAAGCTAACATATAGGGATACAACTCTTATGAAGGGAATAGAACGCAGTTCTGTCCCCAAAATTTACGAAATGCATCTCAAATATGACAGACCTGCTGTTCAGCAGAATCTGCCCTGCATAGCACTTTAGGTGACCCTTAACTAGAGTTACAAAATTCCAAATTAAGTGAAACAAGTTTCCTTGGATAGTAGACATACAGAAATACAACTCCTATGAAGGAACCCGATCCTAATTCCTTTGTTTTACCACTCAAATTCTCTCTCAAAGTCACGACATGAGTTGTTAATTTCTGCAACACATGCATTTGGCCGAAAATTGGCCTTGGGAAAACAAGACTTCCCTCATTCTTTTCATGCTCAACCATTCATTACACAACATTCACATCCTATTTTATGCCACATTCATCAATTATACACAATTCCACATTTCCCCCAAATTTTTATTCAAGAACCCTAATCCAAAATTCATAAAGAAAAGTCATGCAATTTAACCATAAAGTAATAAAGTAAAGAATCTTTTAAATGCATATAAGAAACACCATACCAAGAGGGATTCAAGATCCTAATAGCTTGTGAAATAAAAAATATCCTCCTCTCCTCTCTTTCTTCCTACAAGTGTCAGCCAAACACTCATTTTCTTCCACTTTCTTCTTCCAATAATGCTCCCAATCCTTGGGTTTTTGATGTTTGAAGGTTTTAGTAACCCTTAATCTCACTTTTACTTCGAAATTCTTCTTTAATTGAGCAAGAAAATATCACAATCTCCTTCCCTTTCTCCCTCACATATTGCTGGATTTCATGACGGGGCAGAAAATTGTAAAGGGATACGACCAACGTCAATATTCCGTAATTAATTTGCAACGAGATGAACTTACAAAAAACTCAATTTCTCTCATTTCTCTCATTTCACTAAGGCCCCCCATTTCCTTTAAATGTTTTCTTTTTACCCCACCTCTTCTCTTCTTATAATTTAAATCATAATCATTTCATTTATTCAATTTCACCCCTCTCCCAACTTGTTTTATTCATCTTTTAATTTATTCCTTGAGTTTTTTGTAAGTTCATCTCGTTGCAAATTAATTACGGAATATTGACGTTGGTCGTATCCCTTTACAATTTTCTGCCCCGTCACGAAATCGGCAGCGACAAACTAAGTCAGCCTTTAATATATATATATTTTTCTTGGGTGTTTACAAAAACCAACTCATATAATTTGGCTAAATCTCCTACATTCTCACCATTTATCATAAGTTCTCATTTCCTTTTAAAAAATGTATATCCAATACCAATCACTTCAATATTTAAAAACAATATAGATTCATTAAGTCTAAAACTCAAATTTCAATTCTAAATCCCAAATTTTCAAAGATTTAGCCTTTTGAATTTCCTTAACCAAAATATTCAAAATTTAATAAGTAAGCATCATCACACATCAATAATAAACTCACACCAAAAATCTTTCCAAAAAAATAAAACATTTAACCTAGAAAGTAAATGAGTTAAATTAAGATATAGGAAATTGAAAAAAAATATATGTCAAGGGTGAAATTGAAAAGCAATAAAAAATGATGAGATACTTGATAAGAAAGGAGAAAAATCAATTAGAAATTATGAGGGGAAATTGTGATTATATATAAATAAGAGGTTAAAGTGTAAATAACAACAAAAATAAGTAAAAACGCCTTCATTTTCTCTCTTAATGGACTAGTGCAGTTGATCATGAAGATGAGAGAGAAAAACTTGATTTCTTCTAACTTCTTAGGGAAATCACTATAAAATCAAAGGATTAATGGGATATTGGGAGTATTAGTCACCACCACACCTATAAATAGTTAAATACTAGAGAGAAATGGTGAGAATCAAGGGGTATTAAGGGAAAAGTCATGGAAACAAGGGATAAATAAATGATGATATATAAATGTTTGACTAGTTAAGATTTGAAATGTAGATTATTATAAATAAAGAGTTCTAAACCTTATCTAGCAAATTTATATAAAATGGATAGCAAATGAGGTTCAATGCGTGAAATTTATATTAGGGCTTATAATATGAAACTTGGGGAAATTTAAATGGATTGTAATTTGAAAAAATTAGGTTAGATTAGGTTCTGTTGGGTGCTAGATTTGGCAGAAAGAATGAAAAAAAACATAGTGTCTTTATGGGTTCAATGGTAGGCTAATAGGGGACTAGATTGCATGCAATGGAGTTTTGTTTCATTAAATGAAATTAGTGTGAGGAAAATGATTTCTTAAAAGAATTTGGTTACCTAAAATGTTATTTAAATTTTATGTTGAGAATTAGGAATTGAAGAAGGTTAGTGTACTTATAGGTGAAGATTATTTGTGAGTTTTTGTAATGCATATGTTTTCCATGAAATAGTTTTGACTAATTTGAATAAAATTTAAATTGGATTGATGGTTTTTAGAGGGTTGAAATTAGTGATATTATAACATATATCGAAGTGGGATATTGTTTATATAATGAGAAGATGCATATAATGTTTAAAATATTTGTGAAGACCATCGATGAAAACTAAGAACCAAAAAAATATGAAAATCTGTCACATAAGCTGAATAAATTTAGCAATAATAATATTTCTAAAGTCTTAATATTGTCAGTACAAAATATGTATACTCTTGAAAATAAAACCCTAATAGTCTACCTTTGTGGGATAAATTGACTCATTTATAAATTGACCTAAAATATATACTAACAAATACCAATATCTATACCTATACAAGCTTTAGGCCTTAGCTGATTAATTAAATCCAAGCCTAATATGAACTAATCCCATTAGAAACACCGACATGGATGTTGGGATCATTTACACTAATCTACATTTACAAACACATCATGCACACCTTAATTTACATTTACACTAAAAAATCCTAACAGGAAAAAAAAAAGATAAGATAATTTGAAATAAAAAACCCACAAATGAATAATGAGGGAACGTGAAAGAAGTAAAAAAGAAAATTTTGTTATGAAAGAACCCCATGTATTAGCAACAATGCTAATGAACATTAAACCTAACATGAAACAACAATCGCTAACCTAAGAAAATTAGAGTAAGAAGGAATTTACAAAACATTAAATAGATAAATTATATTTGAGATAAGAATAATATCATATATCATTTTTGATGGATATGATGAAGATGTTTTTGAATGATATGGATTCTTATTTATCACATCGTTAAGAGGTTAGCCAAAACATAAGTGATGCACTTAAAGATGAGAAAATTACCATTTGAAAAGATCATATATCCTTCTTTACAGATAAAAGTGACTCTTTACAACTCAAATTACATGATACCACCAATCAAATGATATCAATAAATGAATAGATCTCAAGATTACAGCAACCAAAGACAACTTTGGTATCCTAAATTGACTTGATTTGTAACTAGTAACAGAAGACTAGTGATGAAATTAAGTCTGAGGAAGAAGAACTTTTAAAGCTAGAAGCATCAAAGTATCATTTCTCTCTCTCTCTCTCTTTTATACCTTGAATTGGATTTGAAGGTATTTTAATATCAAGGAGAGACTTTTATTTATTTTTTAGTCGTTCACAATGTATTGCAATAAAACATGATTTGTTCTTTTATTTGATTTGATTTATATTTTATTTAATCTGATTTTCTTTAGGTGACTGAACTTAGGATTAATCATAAACTGTCTATGTACCTTCATAAGTAAAAGATCAAGTCATGATGTAGTTCAAAAGGGATTTCCTTTTATTGTATATTTTATTTTATTTTGTCATTCATAGTTTATACTCTTGTAGGCTAGGAGTACTACAATTTTTTCTGTGTCTAACAATTTAGGCTCATGTGACATAGAGCTTTGAAAGCTCTTCAATAATAGAAGTTTATACTAATGGAAGAACATCTTTAATGTCATAGACTAGAGAATATGGAGTTGCTCGTGTTTGTGTTCAATGTGTTGTGCAATATACTCATAAAGTTTCCCCTATTCTATCATATCAAGCTCACTTTGATTTTGACACCATTTTTTTCAATAAAGTACACAGAGTCTTGTTGAATGCTTTAACTAGCCTTGGATGAAAACAATGTTGAGATTTCTTAATTAGGCTTATCTCATATTTACCAGTTATATGATAAACATCAATCTTAGAATCCAAATCTGGCATTTCTTTGTAGAACAATGCAAATCCATCCTTGTATTCTCGCAAGAGTTGAAGATATTGAACCTCTTCTTCAATACCTAGACACACTGATAAAGATAAGTATTGGATCTTCTTTAGTATCTAAATTTACTTGTTTTAACTCATTTACAGTTGTTTTCCCCTCTTCTTCAAAAGCTTTTAAAGCTAGAGTTGGTTTATCTTCAATGAATTATTCATTTGAAGCTGGACCATACCTTGATACTTACTTTATAATGATATGGTTTATAGAATCAATTTTTAATTTTGGTGATTGAATCTTTTCTTTGTTGAAGCCTTTTCACTTTTTAAAAGTTTTTGTTTCTTTGATTGGGATCCTCTTGATCTTTCAAACTTAACCTTCTTTCAAGATTCTATATTCTTCTTCATCACTTTAGGGCCCAATCTGGAGAAAACATGAGCCTTCAACCTTGAACTTCATGGTTGGGGAGGAGTGGATATTTGATCACCTAGTCTTTCAAATACTAAAATGCATTAATCCATACTCAATATTTGATACATTGATGCTTTCCTTTTTTGTCTTGATCTGGAGCACATGGCTATTGGATTTCTACTTCATTGTATTCAAAAACTTGAATTATAATAGGATTTGATGCAATCTTTTTAACTTAATTTTTTAAGGTTCAAAAGTTTAGTATCGTACTCTCAATTTTGGTTATTGGATGGTCTTCCTCTTTATATGACCTTTTTTTCTTATTTAAATGCTATTCTACATGTAACAATTTCATTTAATCTTCCAAGTTTATAAGGCTTACATTTCTCATATCCTATATTCTTAAAAACTTTTTAGGCATGAGGATAAATCATCATTTAATTACACTTTTAAAGATTTAATTGTTTGAGAATTAATTTTGGGTCCAACTAAAGGGTTTAATTAAGTGCAATGACTTAATTATACTTTAAATGGTCAAATTAATTTTATTAAGGGCTTAGTCGATGAGAAATCAAGTTCTTGAATTTAATTCGGGTTCAATTAATGAAATTGGAATTTTTAGAGACTTCATTGAATTTTTCAAGCTAGTTATGCGAAATTAAAGGCCAAATTGAACGGATTGAGAGTCCAATGGTCAATTGAGAGTTAAACCACACAAATTAGAAATCAAGGACCAAAATAAAAAAGGCATGCAAAGCTATGGTTGCTCTTGAAATTTTGACGGAGATATAATTGTACAAAATTAAAAGTTAAAACCAATTGGGATGCAATTAGAACAGTTGTAAATTAAAGGACCAAATCATACTGTTCAGACACCTGAACTATGCAGGGCACGCCTTTGCAAGTTCAGAGAGGCAGCAACTGCATGCAATGTGCATGCCGAAGGGCTGCCTCCCCTATAAATGGCACCGTTAGAAGAGGAAAAAAAGGAGGAGGATTGACAGAATAAATGGGGGAAAAAAGGAGATTGACAGAGGGAAAATTCCAAAACACTAGGAGGAGATTGATAGAGACCAACGAAAAAGAAAGGAGGGATTTTTTACGGTTGCAAGGGGGGAAATTGACAGAACAGGGGAGGAGAACGAAGGGGGAACAAAAAATATTTACAGGGAACTTGCAGGGGAGCACAACCACCAGCCATGACCACTTTCCCTTCCCTCTTCGGTAGCCTACACAACTGCAGAAGTTGAAGCTGCAGCTACTGTCTCTCTCCCTCGGTCATCTCTCTCTCTAAAACCAGTCACGTCGGCGTCTATCTCTCTCTCTAAAACCAGTCACGTCGGCGTCTATCTCTCTCCTTCCTTTGGCAACAACTCCAGTTAGCCCAACATCTCTCCCTCTTCACCAAAAGCACCTGCAACAACTATAGCCTTCTTCTCCGACACAGCAGTAACAACACCAACAGTAGCAGCACAAAACCAGCCAACTTCCAACACCCCCTCCAGCCACCACAAGCCACCATTTTCGACGCCACCATAACAGGAAAAACCACCTTGACCTCCTCTACCCAACGGTATTAACAAGTACGTCGTTCGTCACACTCCAAAAACATCACATTCACTATTCACGTTCATCTTCATGCACGGGGAGTGAATTAATTCACTCCCCTATGCCACTATTCTACATTATGCAAAACAGTGGGTTGCTTGGGTCGGGGACAAGGCCCATCCAGAACATTAAAATAGGTGGGCCGTTAGGCCCACCCAGGGCTGGAAGTTCAGCCCCAGATGATGGGCCTCTCGGCCCATCAGGGCTGGACAACTAGCCCACAAAAAATATAACAAAAATACAAAAATACAAAATTTGCATAAAAAATATTCTTTTTTTAGAAAGAAAAAAGTGTTGTTTTTGTACATGCGGCTAATAAGCTAACATAGTTTGAACATTCCTTTTCTAAAAAATATTATTTTGGAGTTTAGAGAAAGAATACATTTTAGCATGGATTTCGTAAACACAAAAATTATTTTCTCGCATTTTTGGATCTTACAACATGTTTGTAAAATCCAAAGGGTATTGGCCAATATTCCAAAAATATCAAAATCTTATTTTTGCGGATTCACATTATTCACTGTTAATATTTGGGTAAAGAAATCCTAAAGGGGTTAATATCCAAAATATTGGTGGGGATAATTCATTGTTTATATTTGGGTAAAGAAATCCTAGAGGAGTTAATATCCAAAATATTGTTGGGGATAATTCTTTATTATTCATTATTGATATTTGGGTAAAGAAATCCTAAGGGGGTTAATATTTAAAATATTGGTGGGAATAATTCGTTATTATTCACCGTTGATATTTGGGTAAAGAAATCCTAAAGGGGTTTATATCCAAAATATTAGCAGGGATAATTCGTTGTTATTCACCGTACATATTTGATAAAGAAACCTTAAAGTGGTAAATATCCAAAATATTTTTACCAGAATAATATGCCACCATCATTTAACCAACATATTTTTTTGAAATATCGACACTATAGCAAATCATAAGACAAACCAAAACACCAAGCAGCTTACCTTAGGTAGGGCGTACTAGAGGTGCTAAAACCTTCCCTTTACGCAACTAGTCCCTTGCCTTAGCATCTCTGAAAGACCAATTTAGATTTCCTAGTAACCATAACACTAGGTGACGACTCCCTTTTTTCATGAAAATAAAGATAAAATCCCAACATGAATTCCCCGCTCGCGGGGAGAGTCATCGCGCTCGCACAGAGGGTGCGACAGTACTAACTCTTCTTTCATTGTTTAAATATCTTTCTTAGAGGGTTGAATTTCATAATTTAACATGAGTTATTGGGTTAACCTTTTCAATTCTTCATCTTTTTTCACTTGTATCTAGTTTAAACTTTTCATCTTCTGTTTTATTGTGGCAAATTATTTATAGGTACCTCTTAACCATGAGCCCAATTATATATATTTAGGATATCTTTCATTAATTTTGAATGAACATGTATTAAAACCTTTTTTAGTCAATAATTAATTTTCTAACAAATGATAATTATATTGAAGTTTATATTTTTTTAATTAGATATTTTATGTGAACTTATGATAATTTTATTAGTTTCTTTTATTGCGTTAAAACTACGATTGTATACAACTGTATTAAGTTAATTTCATATGAAATGATTATTTGTGTGTGTATTTATATATGGTGGTATACAATTGAATGTGATGAATCAAATATTGCAAAATTTATATTTGAGATACTCTGATTTGGTGTAATGAAGAGTTCAAGATGATTGTACAGTGAATAGGATGCTACATTATTGAGTATTCAAATCAAATAGATTTTAAGATAGTAACTTAAGACTTTTTGGTATATAGAAGACTCTACTAAAATTTTAGTAAGGCTCTCAACCAAATATATATGTATGTGTGTGTGTGTGTGTGTGTGTATTAACCCAATAATAGTAATAAAAAAATGATGTGTTGAATGCATAAAAATATAGAGGATGTTACAGTTAGTATCAAAGCAGTTTTAAATTGATCATGAAAATTAAAACATGTTAAATTATCACATGATGGGTCATACAAGGAATAGTATGAAAACAAATCCCTCTTCGATGCAAGAGGGATTTGTGGATGTTAAGGAGAGTTAAAAAGAAGACCCTTTGGTAGATACTACCTTTCATATGTCATATGTAATTGTTTCTTAAAGATGGGAGGATTCATTTGGACTCTAAGATGATACCACCTTTATAAAGGGTAAAATGTCTTTGCAAGAGAGAGTACATCATTGGGGAAAAACTATTGTGCCACGTCTAAATTGGTAAAAAATTAAGTTTGGAAGCCTGATTTGGGTTAAATTGAAAAGATCAGAATTTTCAAAGACGAAACATTTTTGGGTGAAATCGGAAGCCAAAAATTTAATCGAAAAACATCGTTTTTCTCGTCGAAAAACTCTTTGTAATAACATTTTTGTCAGTCTATTTTATATTATTATAAAAAAAACCAAAACTGTCCAGATCTCCCCAGAGGCCATGCTGCACCATGCCGGCAGCCATGCCTGCCACCCACTCCACGCAACCCAACATCCCTGGACATCAGCCCCAT
Organism: Salix caprea; assembly: GCA_964035475.1. NCBI lineage: Eukaryota > Viridiplantae > Streptophyta > Magnoliopsida > Malpighiales > Salicaceae > Salix > Salix caprea. The sequence goes on from OZ037746.1 coordinate 10,566,147, forward strand.
GCCCTGTACCTTACCTCCTTCGCCTATAAATAATAGGAGAAAACAAAGCAAAGAGAAGGAGGAATAGAGGAGAAAATACAGAAATGAGGAGGAAATAATACCGAAACTGGGGGAGAGAATAGACAAACAGGTGGAGGACTGAACCATTAAAATTTGAGCAATTTGTAGACGAGGGAGACACAGACACGAGAGGATTTCATCCAACCCACACATAAAAAAAACAACAAACAACCGCCTCTCGCCTCCTTCGGCAATAGCATCCCATCATCTCTATCGCCGGCGACAGTTCTCCCTCTCCATCTTCACCGTCAGCCACAACTATCAGCTCTCTCTCTCTCCAACACTAGCTCCAGGCCAGCACCAACTTGATCACCTCCCTCGCAAGCCATGCAGCAGTCGTCCCTCTCTCTCTCTCTCCTTGCAGCGACAACTCTCTCTCTAAAACACCATTAGCTCCTCCTAATCCAACACAGGGCAGCCTCCTCGGCAGTGGGTGAATTTTCTACCACCGACCACCACCTGGTCTCCCTCCTCAACGCAAGCCCTTCCGCCAGCTCTTCCACCATGTAAGCGACCCAGGCGTGGCCTCCAGCAAGGCAACGAAGCAACAGAGATGTACGGCAGCAGCATACTAGCTCTTTCGTCACTCCTACCAGCCACCACAGGCCACCATTTTTGATGCCACCACCATAAGGACAACCACCTAGGCCTTCTCTACCCAGCGGTAGTGGCAGGTGACCTCTCGTCATTGTCGGCCACCCTCCATTTCACTGTTCATGTAGCACGTCCACGTGTTTTCCTTTTTTTCCCCTCTTCTGGGCCTGCTGCTCTCGGCCTAGCCCAAGCCCAAGACCAGCAGAGTTGGGCCTTTGGCCCACCTCGGCTGGACCAGACCAAACCCAATTGTTTTCTTAAAACAAAAAAATTGCATTAAAAAAAAGCAAAAAATGTGTTGTTTTCGTGCATACAGCCGAATTCCAAGATTTTTTAAGCATATTTTTTGTAAAAAAAAATATATGTTCCATCCTTCTCATATTTTGAACAAAAATTGGATATCGTAACCATTTTATGATTATCTGTTGGAATTTGGCCAAAATATCAAAATAATTTAACAATTATTTTGTTTTAGCTATCATAGTGTAAAATTACATTGTGAAGTACACTCGCAAATAGTTAATTTTTTTTATAAAAAAAATGCAGTGTAAAATTCTTTAGGTTAATCTTTCAACTCCTAATGAGGTAGAGATTCTCTCACAAAGAGAGATCTATATCAAACTTTAGAAAAGACCAATAAAAAAATTAAACTTAGAAAAAAAAATCAAACAACAATGCAGATTACCTTAGGTAGGGTACACTGGGGGTGATGCTTCTTCCCCTTGCACAACAAGTCCCTTTACCTAGACTCTCGTAGACCAATAGGTTTCCAGTGACCTTAATACTAGGTGGCGACTCATGATAATTGTAGTTGTAAATTTTTTTTATGACTATAAAACAAACCCCCATTTTATCATGCATTGTTCTCCCTCATTCAGGGCATGGCGGGGCGCGAAGCATGAAAAAATCATCGTCGCAAAACAAATAATGAAAAGTGTAAAAGATATGGGTTGTGAGTCTTTACTAGGGGATCAAAATGAAAACATTAATGGTAGATGGATTAAAGAGGTAGAGAAGACCCTAATCAAGATAAAAAAAAGTGCCAAATAAATTGAAGTTGATGGTGCCACTTAATTATTATTAGATATAAAAATGTTTTGGTGGGAGATTACGCAGTCAAGAAGGGCCATAAGGTTATGGACATAGGGTGATTTTAGAGTAGATTTTGAGAATCAATTTTTTTTCTAGTTATCACTGCAAGATGAAAAAAAAGAGTTTTTAGCCTTAAAGTAGGATGATGTGCTAGTTCTAAAGAGGAGGTTTTATGACCTCTCTATGTTTTCCCCACATCATGTTCCTCTAGAGCAGCATATGATAGAAAGACTTCAAAATAGGTGAAGATAGAAATGAAAATAGGGATTCATAGCTTTGTAATTTAGAATCATGTGACAATTGACAAAGATAACCTAGGCTTTAGAGGCATGTATAATTCAAGGTCAACAAGGTCAATTTGGTGTTGGAAAAAGAAAAGAGGTTGATTACTATTTAGGTAAACCTTATAGGCCTTTTTTTTAAGAAAGGAAATTAAAGAACTTTAGCTAGTTTAAGAAAGAGAAGGGGATACCAGCCAAAACAAATTAGTTGTTGGGCCTTGCTTAAGTACAGGTATAGGGTTAGTTAGGGTACAATTGAACATTAAAGGTAGTTTTACTAAAGGGGCTTTAAAGTAAAACAACATTTCCTATCCTCATTGTTTCATCTCCAGAACAATGTCATAATTGTAGGCAAGATAGGTATAGATTGCAAGATTGCTCTTATTTGGGTCAAGGATGTTACTACTATGGAGGGAAAGGAAATTTTAGAGAAAGATTACCCTTGGAGATTTGATTATATTCGAGGATACATTCAACAAACACAGAGCAATCAATAATCATTCATTACGGATAAATTCAAAAAACTAGTGCCTTATGAGATTAGAGGAAATAAAGGTTGACATCAAGGATGAGATGAGAGAACCCAAGGTAGAGTATACCACTTGACCTAGGAGGATGTGTAAACACCCAAGAGAATATATAAATATTAAAGGCTGATTTAGATTTTCGCTGCCGATTTCATGACGCGACAGAAAATCGTAAAGAAATACGACCAAGGTCAATATTCCGTAAGTAATCTGCAACAAGATGAACTTGCAAAAAACCCAAGGAATGAATTAAAGGATGAGTAAAATAAGTTGAGAGGGGTGAAATTGAAATAAATAAAAAGATTATGATTTAAATTATAAGAAGAGAAGAGGTGGGGTAAAAAGATACATTTAAAAGGAAATGGGGGGCTCATTTGTGCACTTAGGGGGGGGGGGGGGGGGGGGGGGGGGGGGGGGGGGGGGGGGGGAGATAAGTTAGAGAGAGGTTGGAGAGAAAAAGATAAGAAGGGGTGGTACTCCGAGAACAATATCTCCTCCGGCCACCGTTGGATCGGGCTGGAATTTGAGTATGTTATGCACCTAAACATTGTCTAAAATCTGAAAGGAGGGATTGTTATTATTTGAAGCCGTTTGAGAAATCCAGTCATCTGAAGATTTCTGGAAAACCCCCTCAAACTCGTCAGAGTCGCCAGCTAGTTCCTCCTCCGTCCACCGTTGGATTTCTCTGAACTTTTGGTATGTTCTACGCCTTACTTGTTACTAAATTTTTACCGTAGGGATCAGCCTGGTATTGCTCTGGTGGAGACGTGTAATCTTTTGAACAATATAGCTAAATCTGTTTCTTCGGCCAGTCAGAGCTGCCAGCTAGTTTGCCTTTATTGCACCGTTGGATCAATCTGAAATTTGGGTATGTGGTGCGTATGAGTGTTATTCATGTGCTGAACGGTGGAGATGAGAATGGTACACTTCAACAAGGAGATATTGATGCTTAACAGTAGCTCTCCAGTTTAAGGCCAGTCTCCGGTTTAACTCCGATCTTGGTAGATCCAACCGTTGAAATACCCTGAAATTTTAATATGTTTTATATAATGGATTTTTCTACATATTAACCGTTGGTATTTGATAATTGTCGAGTTAATTGTGATTTATTGCTATTACAATGACTGCTGAGTGCTGTCTTGACAGTAGATTTGTTTGTGTCCTTACATGGCTTCTAATCCAAAAAAGAAAACCCCCCTTTCACAGGATCTTGGGCCGATAAGATAAGAGTTACCGACACTAACACTCGGTGCACTCTCAACCCTAGCCCTCGTAAGCCGATTGGTTTTCGTCTTCAATTGAATGGTAGTTTATGGGAGAAGTCCGCTGTGGATTGGCGCCGGTGCCTGGTAGGTTTCTTTCCTGGGTATAAGTTTTCTTTTCATGCTATGAATTCAATTGCTAACAGGATATGGAAGAGGTTTGGCCTTGAGGATGTGACATCCTTGGCCAATGGTTTTACAATGTGTGGTTTGTTGGGTTTTTATTGAATGATTATGTGCTTAAATTTATGGGTTCAATGTGTGTTTTTGGTTGGAATTTTGTTGAGGGATTATGTGTTGAAATTTATGATTTCAATGTGTGATTTTGTTGGAATTTTGTTGATGGATTATATGCTGAAATTTATGGTTACAATGTGTGGTTTGTTGGGATTTTATTGAAGGATTATGTGCTGAAATTTATGGGTTCAATATGTGTTTTCGGTTGGAATTTTGTTGAGGGATTATGTGTTGAAATTTATGATTTCAATGTGTGATTTTGTTGGGATTTTGTTGATGGATTATATGCTGAAATTTATGGTTGCAATGTGTGGTTTGTTGGGATTTTATTGAAGGATTATGTGCTGAAATTTATGAGTTCAATATGTGTTTTCGGTTGGAATTTTGTTGAAGGATTATGTGTTGAAATTTATGATTTCAATGTGTGATTTTGTTGGGATTTTGTTGATGGATTATATGTTGAAATTTATGGTTACAATGTGTGGTTTGTTGGGATTTTATTGAAGGATTATGTGCTGAAATTTATGGGTTCAATATGTGTTTTCGGCAGGAATTTTTGTTGCGGGATTATGTGTTGAAATTTATGATTTCAATGTGTGATTTTGTTGGGATTTTGTTGATGGATTAGGTGTTGAAATTTATGGTTTCAATGTGTGATTTTGTTGAAATAAGTATGGTGACGAATGTGAAATTGAAAATAGAAATATACTGATTTTGTGGACATTGATGTCGCAGGCGGTGCAGTCGGGATTGAACCATCGTCCAGACAAGAACAACCCAGAAGTAGAGCAGGTAGGTGAATTACACCTCTCTTTTTATACGACACGTAAGAAGTATTTTAAGTTGAATATTATTCGAATGCGATAGAGTTTATATTAGATTGTTGAATGCTTAAATGTGAATAATCGATTGATTAGCTTCGGCTAATGGCATCCGAAAGGATGGCCGGAACAAATGATTGATTAGCTTCGGCTAATGGCATCTGAATGAATAGCCGGAACAAATGATTGATTAGCTTCGGCTAATGGCATCCGAAAGGATGGCCGGAACAAATGATTGATTGGCTTCGGCTAATGGCATCCGAAAGGATGGCCGGGATAAACGATTAATTGGTTTTGGCTAACGGCATCCGAAAGGATGGCCGGAACAAATGATTGATTAGCTTTGGCTAATGGCATCCGAATGGATGGCCGGGACAAACGATTGATTAGCTTCGGCTAATGGCATCCGAAGGGATGGCCGGGACGAACGATTGATTAGCTTTGGCGAATGGCATCCGAATGGATGGCCGGGATAAAAGAATGATTAGCTTTGGCTAATGGTATCCGGAAAGGATGACCGGAGTGAATGAACGGTTAACCTTAACAAATGATGCCTTATGAGGATAGTCAAGTTTGAGATTATGGTTAATTACAATAGTTGGTGTATATATATTGCATTACAAGCTATATGTACCAAATATATGAAGTGATTATAAATGTTGATGCCTCATTTAACTACCAGACCGTTTAGTCTTCATCATTATTATTATCATTAAGTAATTAAATTCTTTTAAATGTTTAATACTACTGCAGGGACGTCATATCCACCAGATGTCTAGGAACCCGACACACGGGAACCTACTTTTGCAAGGAATCACGTAGATGCATACTAAATCGCAATATACTTCGTATGAAACAATGTACTGAACGCATAACTTTTATTAAACCCTTCTGTATAAATTTGTAATGGCTATTAGTTACGATAGGAATGCAAACTCATGTCTATGTAGGCATATTTTTAATATGAATTTTCTAATTATGCAACCATAATACTACATGTTTATGTAAGATCCACTTTTAATGAAATGTTGATCGTATGGATGGTATTTCGAGTATGTGAGGTAATCAGGCTCTCTGAATTCTGGCACCATGCGTGTTAAGTATATATATATATTTATATAAAAAAAAAATATCGGGTTGTTACAGGATGTGTGCGCTTCCATAAATAAAATACTAGGTAGTTTTGCATTAAGCAATCAATCTATATATCTATTGTGCTTTATATGGAGGCTACATATTTTTTTGTGGCAAGAAAAATTGAGAATAAATTGAAAATGTAACCACTTATATTATAAAAAAGGATTCTAATTAGCACACCTTTAAGGGATATTGTACTTATAGATCACAAGTAAAAGGGTGTTAGGATTACTATTGGGGGATACAATATAGAAGTAAATTTAATGTCATTATTAAAGACTTAGAAATGGATTGGTTAGGTAACCATAAGACTCAAATGGATTTTTTTTTTCAAAATAGTGCACCTTTAGGGAATAGATGGGAAGAGAATGACTTTTAGGGGAGAAATAAGTGTGCTACCAAATTGTGTGATTTTGGCTATGATAGTTAGGAAACTTATAAAAAAAGGGTGTGTGTAGTTTATCTTTATTATGTAATAGATTCTAAAAAGGATAAAGTGGAGTTGATATATTATATCCTTAAAAAAGGAAGAATTGTTAGGATTGTCCTTGGAAAAGGAAGCAAAAGTTTTGATTGATATATTATATCCTTAAAAAAGGAAGAATTGTTAGGATTGTCCTTGGAAAAGGACGCAAAAGTTTTTATTGATATATTATATGATACCTCTCCTATGACTCAAGCACCGAGTACGATAACACTTACAAAACTGGTTAAGATAAAAGATCAGTTGTAAGAATTACAACAAAAGATGTTCATACACTTAAGCTATTCACCTTGGGGAGCTTTAGTCCTATTTTTGAAGAAAAAAATGGGACTTTTAGGCTTGACATAAATTATAGGCATTTGAATAGGGCAACATTGAAGAAAAAATATCTACTTTCACGAATAAATGATTTGTTTGACCAAATTAAAGGGGATACAATAATTTTAAAAATATACCTTAGATCGAGGCACTACTAGTTATGGATCAAGGATCAGGACATGTCAAAGGCTACATTTGAGACTTGGTATGAGCATTACGAGTTCCTAGAAATGCCTTTGGATTTAATGAATTGAGTCTTTTGACCTTATTTGGATAAGTTCATGATAGTATTTATATGTGCTATTTTGGTTTATTCTAACTTGTATATTTGGAGAACAAGCAACACTCAAGGTAAATATTGAAGATTTAAGAGATCGTCAGTTTTATGCCAAACTAAGTGTGAGTTTTATCTAAACGAAATGGTTTCTCTAGGACTTGTTATATTTGTAATGGGAATATTTATATATCTAGGGAAAGTTAAAGCAATCTTAAATTGGGAAAAACCTATAAACTTAAATGAAATCCATAGCTTTCTAGGGTTGACATGGTATTACAGGAGTCTTATTGAAGAATATTTAACCATAGCAACTTCATCAACCTAATTAACTAAAAAAAGACAAAGTGGGAGTGTTCAAAGGTGAAGAAAGTTTTCATGAGTTGAAGAAAAGGTTAACCACTACCCTAATGTTGACGTTTCCTTTAAAAATTAAGAGATTTGTGGTATATAATGATGTGTATAAAAAGGGGATTGATTGTGTTTAATGCAAAATGGAAAAGAATAATATATATACCAAGGCAATTCAATTCAACTCCATCAAGTTATAGTGTTGTTTGCATTACAAGTGTAGAGAAATTGCTTGTATGGATATTAAGTTCAATTCTTCATGGATCACAAGAGTTTAAAGTAATTGATGACAAAAAATGAATTAAACATATGATAAAAAAATGGATAAGATTGATTAAATATTTTTATTGTGTAATATATTATTACCAACTAGGAAGGCAAAGTTTGTTGTTTATGCCCTTAATCATAAGAATAAGGTAGTATAAGAGACATTGAAGAAGAGGGTAAAAGAGAGTTACTAAAGTTGAAAACGATTGATATTGAGATAAAGGTAGTTCCAAAAGGCTTTTTATTGGCATAATTAAGAGTATAATATATATACTTCAACAAATAGATGTTGGAGTGATAAAATAAGGAATAACATGAAATTAAGAGTTGAGACACACTTTTGGATTCTAAAGGATGGGATGGTAGTAATGGGAGCAAATGTATCATCTAGAAGATAAAGTTTTCAAAGAGTTAGTATTAAGAGAGGCTCATAAATCAAGATTCATGATACACCCAAAAGTATTAAAATGTATAGAGACTTGAAAGAATTTTGGTTGGCGGCTCAACATAAAGAAATAAATCGCTAAGTTGTGACCAAGTATGGAGTTTGCAGCAAGTAAAGGTGGAACATCATAAACGAGTTGGGCCTCTTAAGCCACTATTAATAGCAAAATAGAATTGGGAGGACATCATTATGAACTTTATGTTAGGTTTGCCTAGGGGGAAGGGTAGTAATGTAATTTGGGTTATTGTAGATAGTTTAATTAAATCAACACTTTTTTACCTATTAAAATGATAGACTTTGTGGATAAATTGACTAAATTATATATGATTTAAATGGTAAGACAATTGGGGTACCAATATAGATTGTTTCTAATTGAGACCCTAGATACATTTAATGATTATGGCCAAGTATTTAACATGTTTTAAAGACAAAGGTAAATTTAATCACTACATTTAATCTTCATTTGGATTGAAAATTAGAGAAAATAATATAGAAATAGAATGATTTATAGCGACCTTGCATACTAGAATATAAGGGTAATTATTAAGAACACCCTCTATTAGTAGAATTCACTTATAACAACAACTATTAGTATATAATAAAGTATTTCTCCCTATAAAGCTTTGTATGGTAGAAAATGTAGAACCTATATTTTTTGGAAGGAAGTTAGTGGGACCAAAATTGGTACAAATCACTTCAAAAAAGGTGAAAATCATGAGAGATACATGAAAGCTTCTTAGAATAGATAGAAGAATTATATTAATGTTAGAAGAGGGCCTTTTGAGTTTGATTTTGAGGATATGATGTATTTTAAGGTTTCTTCTTAAAAAACATATTATACGGTTTGGTATGAAGGGAAAGTTAGTGTTGAGGTATATTAGACCTTTTAAAGTGGTGAAGAAATTTGTACAACTAACATGATTCAACAAATTTGTATTAAATTGATAACAAATGAGGTTGAATTCATGAAATTTATTGTAGAAATTATTGTAGAAATTTGAGGACAATGTAAATTGATTGTGAATTGAAGAAATTAGGTTAGATGAGGTAATATTGGGTGCTAAAAAAGGAAGAAATAATGAAGAAAAACATAGTGTCCTTAAAGGTTCAATGGCCGACCAATAGAGAACTAAATCACATGTAATGGAATTTTGTTTAATTAAGTGAAGTTGTGATAAATTAGTGTAATGTTTAGAGGAAAAATATTCCTTTAAATACTTTAGTTGCCGACAAATTGTAATTGAAATGGTATGTTCTTGAGAATTTGCAATTGAAGGTTAATATATTTAGAGGTGAAGACTATTGTATAATGCTTAATTTATCATGTAAGGGAAAGTTTTGAATTAAATTTTTAAGAATAAATCAAGGTAAGAGATGATGTTTTGGAGCTGCCAAAAGTGGAAATAAATTGAAAGTGAATGCAATTATGTTTGTGGTTATGAAATGTGGTATATATGTGAATTTCTATAACACATGTTTTTCATGAAATAATTTTAACTAATTTAAATGAAACCTAAGTTGGGTCATTGATTCTTATTGGGTCAAAATTAGTGATATTATAACATATATTGGCGAGGAAAGTTTGTTCAAATAAAGAGAAGATGAATAGAGTTTTTAAGTTCTTTGTGAAGTCAGTCAATGAAAAATAAAAAATAAAATCATCACTTAAGTTCTAGGTGAGATCATGGCATGAAAGTGTAAATTCCCTTATGAGAGGAGAACTATATTGGACAATTTAGATAAGTTGCAATATCGAGAAATTTAGATGTTAAGAGTTGAATTGTGTTTCCCTTATTCAAGTTAAAAATTATTTTGGTATTTTAGCTTTTGGAAAAGATTATTTTTCATTATGTTTACTTAAATATGAATATATGTGTGATTTTTAAAAAGCTCTCTTGTTAAAGTAAGGAAAATGAATCGAATGAGAGAATAAAAATTAAGTTTAAGGAAAATTTAATTGGAAATGAAAGTTATATTTAAAGAGGTAAACCTAGAATATTATTATGTGAAATGAGCATGAAATAATATGTAATACGGTGTACCTATTGGTATAGGAGAGACCATGGGAGCTATGCAACAACAATTAGGAATTATTAAAGCTCCGACAATAGGTAGGTATCATGCACCTTAGCATTTTTATTTATTTAATTTATGGTAATAGTTTTTGTAAATGAAATGATATATCCTGTTTATAATTGTAGTTTAAAATCAATGAAATTAGTTTCTCAATAATAGGATCATTGCTTGATAAGAGGTAATGAAATTAGATTCCTACAAATAGGACTAACAAGCGAATTTGCCCGCGCGATGCGCTGGGCTTTTTTTATCTATGAAGAAAACTGATTGATTTTATAAATATTGTATTTTGTTATTTTAATATTTAAATAGTAAAATTGTAATTGATAAAATTTGTTAGAAATGGTTTTTTCCCACCAAAAAATGATTGAATGTTGCTATTGTTAAAATTTTTTTTGATAAAATTTGTTAGAAAATTTGCTAAGAAGGTGAAATGATTTATTAGAAATTTGTTGTCACGGATACTCTGGTTAAAAAAACACAAAAAAAGAAACCCGGTTAAAAAAGAACAACTGACTTGGACACCACGGTTACTAAAAAATAAAAAACAATGTGAAAAAAGGTCACCATTTATTAAAAGAACAAAAAAAAAGAATCTAAAATATAAATTTAAATTCAAAGCCAAAATTTTTTTTATAAGATTTATTCATCATATTATTATATTAAATATATTTAAGAATACCGATATTAATTTTTCTTTGCAAGAAATCGTAGGTCATTTTTTTCTCTCTCTATATATTTTTAGGCGATAATATTCAATTAATATCAAAACATATAAGTAGTCTCACATACTTTATAGTGTAATCAAAATGGGAAGTGGTTCGTAGATTTTTTAATTGTAGATAATCAAGCTAAATTTGTCAAATTTTTTAATGAGTTGCCTTTTTTCCCTTGTAATATTAGATCTGACACATTATAAATAAAAATATTATAATTTGTTTTTAGAAATAAACCTAAGTTTTTTGCGTGCTATAATTGCTTATCTGTCGTCTAAAAAGAACAGTGTAATCGAAATGGGAAGTGACTTGCATATTTTTTAATTGTAGATAATCTAGGTAAATTTGTCAAAAAAAAAAATTGAGTTGTATTTTTTGCCCAGTAATATTCGATATGAAATATTAAAAACCAAAATACTATAAATATTTTTTAAGAAATAAACTTTAAAAGACAGAGCACAAAATTAAAATTCGCAGACAATTTTTTTTTATAAGATTTATTCCTTGTATTTTTATATTAAATGTATTTAAGAATACTAATATTAAATGTTTTTCTCTCTATATACATTCTTAGACGATAATATTCAATAAATATTAAAACATATAATTAGTTTAACATACTTTAATTTGACATAAATATACAAATATATAATCAATTTGACATACTTTAAATAATACATGTAATTTTAAGGACAAAATTGAAGCAAATCCAAACATTCAAATTAAATAATTGAAAACAAAACCTGAAATTAAAAGAAATGGGACCGAAATGAAACTATAATCCATAATTCACTTGCATAGAAGGATAAAATTGAAAGAAATCAAACTTTGGTACCGAAAATATTAAGGATTTATAATAAATTTGCATGGAAGGATGAAATTGCAATCCATCAAAACTTTGATACCAAAAAAATTAAAAATTCCAGCCCAATACACAAATTTAAAAGAATGAGGACCGAATTGAAAGTCCAATATATAATCAATTTCAATTGAAGGACGAAATTGAATCAAATCTAAACCTATATAATAGCATTAAGGGCAAGAAAACCAAATTACAACGTTCAGGGACTGAAATGAACTTTGATAAAAAACAGCTTAGCTGACATCATCTGGCGCAGGCAGGAGAGAGAAACTAGGGGGAAATTAAAATGACCATTTACACGTCTCCGGACACCATAGTGGAACACGCGCCGCCCCAGGGGGAAGAGAACATGCCTGAAAATCATTCTACACGCCGGTTGAGCATTTTCCAACGTCTTAGGAAGCCGCACGCGCCGCTCGAAACACGCGTGAGCGTTGCAACGAACGGCGCGTCTGGCGACACGCCAGCAGCTGTCAGCCAAAAAAATAATATAAAAATTGGCTAATTACCGGAACGCCCCTCACGCCCAGACGTGATTTTTGTCCTCTTCGAGGGACAAAATCGTTAATTCATTGTTCAATGAAATATTAAAAAAATAAAAACTCGGTCGAAGGAACCGGACCGAACCAAACTAGAAATGGTCAATTACCGCGGAGCCCCTGAAACCGACGGCGTTTTTTGTCTTTTTCGAGGTTTTTTTTGTTAATACACTGTTCACATCAGGAAAAAACAAAAAAAAAGGTGGACGAACTCGCGCAATGCACAGACGAAAAAAGTCCAGTCCACAGTGCCAATGAGTCAGGGTGTACAGTACCAGTCCGAGATCTTTTAGCTATATACTAATGCTCGGTAAGGGACAATGGCTATAGATTCTCAATAATAGGATTAATGCTCAATAAAGAGATATGGTATTAGATTTTCGATAATGAGACTAATTCTTGAAAATGTGTAGTTTCCTGATAATGGACTAATGCTCATACTAAACGAGGGAATAAATACAGGCAAAGGGTATTACCTAGAAAATAGACTTGGAAAATTGGATTTCTAGAAAGGCGTTATTGCCAGAAATAGGTTGGTCACTTTATGTTGATAGTGACCGGGGAATTTTGAATTGATGAATAAAATCTATATGTTAGTAAAACATGATTGTTAATAATGAAAAGTTTACAATTTAAATGCATTATTATAGTTGTTCTTCTTGTTTGTTAATTTTTATGAAGTAACACTACCTTTTATTATGTTAAAATTATGATTGTATGTGATTGTATTATGCTAAATTTATATGAAATGATTATTTGTGTGTGCACACTCATGTGTATGTTTTTATATATAAGGTCTTATACAATGAATATGAGGAATGAAATATTGAAAAATTAAGATTTGAGATACCCTGGTTTGGTGTTATAATGAGTCTAAATGATTGGACAATGATTAGGATGTGAAATTGTTGAGTATCGAAATGAAATAGGGTTTTTGTCAATAACTCGGGTTTTAAAATCAAAATATATACAATGTAACCTTAACTCTTCATTATACAATATACATTGTATACTTTAATGTACTCTATTAAGGCATTCTAGTTTCTAACTTCCTTCCTATACTTTCCAACATATACTGCAATAAGCCAACATCCATTCAAATCAAGAATTTTCTTTGATATCAATTTCTAAGGCTTTTACAATAATCCATAAGCATTTTCATTATGCAATCACATCATTCAACATTCATCACTTTACTTGGACACACACATGATACAACATTCATTGATTTGTTATTGTCCTATACATACTTTCCTAACACATACACCTAATACATAATATATACATTTATCAAACCAAAACCTCATTCCAAACACGACTAATCACATCTATACATTTAATGAACATGACATCAAAATCAGTAAGATTTATATTTTCCCCATAAACCCACCATGAATAGCCACATGAAAAGTTATTTGTTATATGTTCTCCTAAATTTATCGTTCTTAGCATTCTTTCCATGCCAAATAAACCTATAACTATCAAAAACCATTTCCCCTTAAATTTCTCCATGAACCCGATATTTAAAATTTGAGATTTCTTCTGTGTAACCCAAAAGACCATTAAAAGTGAAAATAAATGGAAAATTAGTCCTTTAACTTTGATAATTGTTCCCAATTTATTTTTTTCTTGTCAATTGCTTCACCAGTTTTGTCATTCCTTTCAAAATTGATTACACAAGGTGAAAGACATTTAATATTATAGCCCCAACATTATGACAAACTTAATTCTATATTATTTTTATGTATACCTTGTTTATATGCGATATCATTACACAAGGTGAAGGACACATTCTTAGTGTTAATGGTATGTGTACTCCTCTCAGCTCCTCCTAAATATTAAAAGAAAGTATATATTCGAGTAGCAAATTTACTTTGATCCATTTAACATATAATTATCCATTTAACTTTATAACATTTTTTTATACAATCAAAACTGATGAAATCTCATACTTTTAGGGATTAACATCAAATTATTTGATAAATCTTTTATGTCCTTTCAAAAATAAATAAAACAAAATAAATCACAGATACAAGTCTATAAATAATTTAAATACTTAATAATTTAAACACATAACAAAGATAATCTTTTATTTGAAAGGATGATGTATGGATGATATCAATCATTCCCTTAGAAATAAATTACCCATTACCTAAATCTTTGAGCCTAACTTAAATTTTAGAATTTCTAGTTTTTTTTAATTACTAGGTGGTGAATCAATCATTTTTGTTTTACCCTTTTAATATCGGAGAGCACTAATTCATCACAATATGACAAACTTAATGGAATTTCATCTTTTGTGAAGTTGACAACCTCATTGGGACCTCATATTTGTAGATTTTAAAACTTAAATAATGATCTTGAACATTAGGCCTACATTTATAGAATTGATGTTAGAAATTATTTGACCCAAGATAAATAATTTACTATTGTTTGCTAATAAAAGTTGTGGTAAGAGCACTCACAATTTAAAAGCTTAAGTTAATATAAAACCACATAATATAGTTACATGAAGAAATTTTTTTTTAAAAACACTAGAAGGTTAGTATTGTCAAGTTGATACAAATAGGCTAGTTTAAACAATTTTAGAAATCCATTATAATAAGATTTCTAAATATATAATAAAAAATATCTATATATTTTTATAATCCATGAAACATGCATAATAGTAAATTGCCAAGAAGGTTAGTATTGACAAGTTAATACAAATAAGCTAGTTTAAACAATTTTAGAAATCCATTATAATAAGAGTTCTAAATATATAATAATAAATATATTTGGAAATATCAATCTAAATACATAAAATATTTTGAAAAATAACAAAATTTGGAATTAGATAAAAAAGTGTAGTTTTGATAATATTATTTTATTCTTATTTGGAAAGAGTGTAAAGGTATTTGGAAAGAGTGAAAAGTAACAATTATGATTATTCTATGTAAGATTGATTTACTGATTTTTATATCAGCGATTTACAACAAAATTTTGTAATACTTTTTTTTACATTAATCTAAAGAGTTATCCAATTTAGATTTTTTTTCATAAAACAAAAAATCAATGAAATCCCTTATTTTTAGGGATTGACATCAAAATTTCCATAAAAATGAAAAATCCTATTTTAGGACTTAAAACCCATATTATAGACCCATAGTTAGGGCCGATTTGATTTTATATGAATTTTGTTTATACCATATTTATATATTTATATTGTTACGCAAGACGAAGGACACATACACAATGCCTAGGCTAAGTGTTCTCCTCTTATCAAGGGTCACATTTCAAATTCCCCTCATAAATATTCAAGGAAGTATCCAACTCATAATCGAGTTTAGTATGATTTATTTATCACATTATCATTAATTTTGGATTTTACCCTTAGAGCTTTTTGTGAAACAATCAAAATCAATGAAATCATCTACTTTTAGGGGTTACCATCAAATCTTTAACAATTTTATCATGTGCTTTCAAAAAAATCACAAATACAGGTTTATAAATAACTTAGATACTTAATACCTTTTTAGTATACTCTTAAGACAAAACACATAGCAAAGATGATCTTTAATTTGAAAGGATTATGTAAAGGTGACATTGATCATCCTCTTAAATCTAAATATCCCATTACATAAATCTCTAAGCCTAGCTTAAATTTTAGAATTCCTAGCTTTTTTATTTCTAGGTGGTGAATCCATTATTTTTGTTTTCCCCTTTAATATCAGTGAGCATGGATTTATGACAATGTGACAAACTTAATGGAATTTTGGCTCTTACAAAGTCGACAACCTCATTTGGACCTCATGTTTGTAGATTTTAAAACTTAAATAATGATCTTAAAAATTCGGCCTTATTTTGTAGAAAGTACTATAGTTTGTTGATAAAAGTAGTCGGAAGAACACTTAAATTCAAAAGCTTCAATGTTTAGATAAAACCTCATCATATAGTCAATAATATTCATTAACATATATCCATAGAGTTCAGCAAAGAAAATAATTAAACAAATTGGATAAAAAGAAACCAGAGGCTAGGATTGACTAAATATATCTATATACTTTTCATACATGAAACATGCATGATAGTAAATCTCCAACAATGTCAATGTTGACATGTTGATCCAAAAATGTTAGTTTAAACAGTTTTAGAAATCCATTATAATAGGATTTCTAAAGTTATAGTAATAAAATATTTGGAAATATTTATTAAATTACATTAAAGAGTTTGAAAAAGAACAATTATTCTAGGAAATAGATAATAAGGTGTAGTTTTCAAAATAATATATTATTTTTATTTGAGAAGAGTTAAAATGTATTTGTTAGCATAATTATTGTTTTTTTTTAAATACATGTGCATATCTATTTCATAAAAGGATATTTGTAAACATTTCTCACAAATCTCTTATTGCCTCGAAATATCTCGTATGTTGTTCACCTATAAAACCAATACCCTCTGACCCAATGATATCCACCTCCTAGTTAAATATACTTTAACATATAAATCACTATCCAATATGATGAAAGTTTATTTTAAAACTTCTCTATTGTTCATCCTCTCAGTTATTGTCTCTGGTGAGTGTATCTCCCTATCATCTCCTCTCTACTATGTGTATGTATGTGTTTAATGATTAATTATATATTTACTTTGATGCTTTCAAATATACAGATGTACAAGGATTTGTTAAAGTGAAAGGACATTCATGTGAAACAACAAATGATTGTACTTCTCATGTTCTTACATGTGTTCCTGAAGCCCCTCCTCAATGTGTCAACCATGTATGCAAATGCATCCCTACAATTATGGTGAAAGCATCAAATAGAAAGTCATGTAAATCAACCAAAGACTGTGACCCAAACATTATTAAATGTTTTCCCGAAGCCACACTAGAATGTTTCAACCGTGTATGCAAATGCATCATTAGTTGAAATTAAAAGCATCTAGACTTGGGTCACCACACTATCTGGTATCATTTTTATGTACTAGCTTAAGGTTTCAAAGCTATAATAAAATAAAGTTTTCATATAAAGATAATAATCTTTATATTATTATTGGGTATGTTCATCCAAAATCACAATAATTTTCCCTCTTGATATATCATTTTTTTGTTTAAGAATTATCCCAATTAAGATTGATTTATTGATTTTTGCATAAGGGATCTACAATTACTTTGAACAAAATTTTATATTTCTTTTTTATTTACATTAATATAACAAGTTATCCAATTTATATTATTTTCATAATACAAAAAATCAATGAAATCCCTTATTTCTAGGGAATAAAATCAAAATTTCCATAAAAAATAAAAACTCAACGCAAACTCCTATTTTAGGGCTTAAATTTCATATTATAGCCTCGTGATTATGGTTGGCTTGATAATATATTATTTTTATTTATACCATATTTACATGTTATTTTGTTACGCAAGTAGAAGGACACATATCCCTCCTAAATATTCAAGGAAGTATCCAAGTCAATACCTAGTTTAATATGATCAATTTATCACATTATCATCTATTTTGGATCTTAACCTCTTTTTTATTTATACCATATTTACATGTTATTTTGTTACGCAAGTAGAAGGACACATATCCCTCCTAAATATTCAAGGAAGTATCCAAGTCAATACCTAGTTTAATATGATCAATTTATCACATTATCATCTATTTTGGATCTTAACCTCTTTTTTTTTAGATGGTCAAAATCGATAAAATCATCTACCTTAAAGAATAACATCAAATTCTTTGACAAGTTTGTCATCTCCTTCCGAACACAAGTCTATAAATAATTTAGATACTTAATAGCTTTTTCAAACTTAGGATGAAACACTACTAAAGATAACCTTTTATTTGAAAGGCTGAAGGGTGACGTTGATCATCCTTTAGACATAAATAACCCATTACCTAAATCTTTGAGCCTAGCTTAAATTTTATAATTTCTAGTTTTTTATAATTACTAAGTGGTGAATCCATCATTTTAGCTTTTCTTTTTAATATTAGAGGGCGTAGATTCATCACAATGTGACAAACTTGATGAAATTTTGGCTCTTGCGGAATTAACAACCTCATTTGGACCTCATGTTTGTAGATTTTAAAACTTAAGTAGTGATCTTGAACATTGGTCTTTATTTTATAGAATTGGTGTTAGAGATAGTTTCAGTCAAGATAATAACATATTACCATTTGCTAATAAGTAGTGGTAAGAACACTCTCAATTTAAAGCATAAATCTTTAGATAAAACATATAATCAATTATATTCACTGACTTGTATCCTCAAACTGTTCACCAAAGAAAATAAATAATGAAATTGATATAAAAAACAAAGGACTCACTAAATATATCTACATATTTTTAATCTATGAAATACACATTATTAAATCACCAAGCAAGCAAGAATTGACATGTTGATCCAAATAAATTAGTTTAAACAAATTTTAGAAATTAATTATAATAATATTTATAAATATGTAATAATAAATATATTTTTAAATATTTATCTAAATATTTAAAAGTATTTGAAAAATAACAATTACTTGGAAATAGATAAGAAGATGTAATTTACAAAATAATATATTATTTTTATTTGAAATGAGTTAAAAAGTATATGTTAGCATAATTTTTTTTTGAAATACATGTATTAAATATTATCAAATGTTTTCTAGAAAGCACACTAAACTCTTAACCATGTATGCAAATGAATCAGTAATTGAAATTTAAAGCATCTGGACTCGGGTCACCACTATCTAGTATCCTATTTATGTACTAGCTTATGGTTTCATAGTTATAATAAAATTTATTTTTCATATAGAGATAATAATTTTTATATTATTATTGGCGATGTTCATCCAAAATCACTACAAATTGAGTTTTCCCTTCCGATTTCTTTCTTCACTTAAAAATTATCCTATTTAAGATTAATTTACTAATTTTCACATTAGAGATTTACAATTACGTTTAGGAAAATTGTATTTCTTTTTATTTTCATTAATATAAGGAGTTATCCAATTTAGATTTTTTTCTACAAAATAAAAATTAAATGAAATCCCTTATTTTTAGGGAAAAAATCAAAATTTCCATAGAAAATAAAAACTCAATGAAAACTCTCATTTTGTCATTATGGTCATCTAAATTATATATTATATTTCTGTATACCATATTTATATGTCATATTGTTGAGTTAGGTGAAAGACAGAAACTTTATGGTCACGATAGGAGTTCTCTATTTACTAAGGGTCCGACTTCAGATTCCCCTTCTAAATAATCAAGGAAGTATCCATGTCATTACCGAGTTTACTATGATCTATTTGTCACATTATCATCCATTTTATATTATACCCTCAAAGTTTTTTATTAAACGGTCAAAACCGATGAAATCATATAACTTTAACGGTTAACATTAAATGTTTTGACATGTCTATCATCTCCTTTCAAAAATAAATATAATAAAATAAATCACAAATAGAAATCTATAAATAATATATATACTTAATAGCTTTTTAGTGTAGATTTACAAAAAAAGCATATAGCAAAGATAACCTTTTATTTTAAAAGATAGTGTAAGGTAACATCGACCATCCACTTTACCTAATTACTAGGTGGTAAATCCATCATTTTTGTTTTACCCTTTAATATCGAAGAGTGCATATTCATCACAATGTGACAAACATAATGGAATTATGGCTATTGCAGAGTTGACAACCACATTTGGACCTCGTATTTATAGATTTTAAAACTTAAATAATGATCTTGAACATTGGGCCTGGATTTATAGAATTGGTGTTAGAGATTGTTTAACCAAGACAATAAATTATTACTTTCAGCTAATAAAAGTATTGTCAAGAACACTCTTAATATAAAACCATAAATCTTTAGATATAACCTCATAATATAGAGAAAATAAATAAAGAAATTTGATATAAAGAAAACTAGAGGCAAGGATTGACTAAATATATCTACATCTGATCCATGAAACATGCATAATGGTAAATCCCAAACCATGCCAATATGGACATATTGATCCAATAAGTTAGTTTAAACAATTTTAGAATCCATTATACTAGGATTTCTAAATATAATAATAAAGATATTTGGAAATATTTATGTAAATACATAAAAGTATTTGAAAAATAGCAATGACTTTGAAATAGATAACAAGGTGTAGTTTTCAAAATAATATATTATTTTTATTTGGAAAGAGTTAAAAAGTATTTGTTAGCATAATTAACATGTACATATCTATTTCATAAAATGATATTTGTTAACATTTCTCACAAATCTCTCATTGCCTCTAAAGTTCTCTTATATTGTTCACCTATAAAACTAATACCCTCTCATCCAGTGATATCTACATCCTAGTTATACATTTACTTTGATGTTTCCAAATATATATAGATGTACTAAGATTTGTTGAATCAAAAGGACTTTCATGTAAAACAACAAACAAATGTACTCCCAATGTTATTAGATGTGTTTTTAGAAGCCCTTCCTAAATGTTTCAACCATGTATGCAAATGCATCCCTGCAATTATAGTAAAAGCATCAAATAGAAAGTCAAGTAAATCAACCAAAGATTGTGACCCAAACATTATTAAATGTTTTCCAGAAGACACACTCGAATGTTTTAACCATATATGCAAATGCATCATTAGTTGAAATTTAAAGCATCTAAACTCTGGTCACTGCACTATATGGTATCCTTTTTATGTACAAGCTTATGGTTTCAAAGTTATTATAAAAACAAGTTTTCAAATAAAGATAATAATTTCTATATTATTATTGGGTATGTTCATCCAAAATCACAATAATTTCCCTTTTATTTATCTTTTTTCGCTTATCCTATTTAAAATTGATTTATTGATTTTTACTTCAGGGACTTGGAATTACTTTGAACAAAATTTTGTATTTTGTATTTACATTAATCTAAAGAGTTATTCAATTTAGAGTTTTTTTTCATAATAGAAAAAATCATGAAATCCTTTATTTTTAGGGATTAAAATCAAAAGTTCCATAATAAATAAAAACTCAATGAAAACCCTTATTTTAAGGTTCAAATTCCATATTATAGTCTATACTATGGCCAACTTAATTATATATTATTTTTCTCTTTATACCATGTTTATATGTCATATTGTTATGTAAGGCGAATGACACATTTTGGTGCTCATAGTGTATGTTCCCATTATAAATATTCAAGGAAGTATCTAAGTCATTATCGAGTTTACTATAATCCATGTATCGAATTATCATCTATTTTAGATCTTAACCTCCAAGCTTTTTATTAAATGGTCAAAACCAATGAAATCTTTTATATTCATGGGTTATGAATTACTTTAAACTATTTAAGATTGATTTAATAATTTCCAAATCAATGATTTACAATTACTTTGATCAGAATTGAGTATTTTTTTCCTTGCATTAATCTAATGAGTTATCCAATTTATAAAGTTTTTCATAAAACAAAAAACCAATGAAATCCTTTATTTTTAGGGGTTAATATCAAGATTTTCATAAAAAAAAAATGAAAGACCCTATTTTAGGTCTTCAATTCCATATTATAGATCCATCAATATGGCCGACTTAACTCTATATTATTTTTTCTTATATGTTATATTATTACGCAAGGCGAAGGACACATACTTGGTGCTGACATTAGGTGTTCTTCTCTTATCAAGGGTCCCATCTCAAATTCCCCGCCTAAATATGCAAGGAAGTATCCAGGTCATTACAATCTATTTATCATATTATCATTTATTTTAGATTTTAACCTTAAAGCTTTTTATTAGATGGTCCAAACTAATGAATCATCTACTTTTAATGGTTACATCAAATTCTTTGACAAGTCTATCATCTCCTTTCAAAATAAATAAAATAAAATAAATCACAAATACAAGTATGTAAATAATTTATATACTTAATAGCTTTTTAGTATAAACTTAGGAAAAAATATATAGCAAAGATAACCTTTTATTTGAAAGGATAATATAAGGGTGACATTTATCATTCCCTTAGACATATAGAATGCGTTACCTAAATCTCTGAGCATATCTTAAATTTTATAATTCTTAGTTTTTTCTTAATTTTTAGGTGGTGAATCCATCATTTTTATGTTCCCCTTTAACATTAGAGAGCGCAGATTAATCACAATGTGACAAACTTAATGAAAATTTGGCTCTTGTTGAGTTCGCAACCTCATTTCGACCTTATAATTATATATTTTTAAACTTAAATAATGATCTTGAACATTGGCCTTTATTTTATAGAACTGGTGTAACAAATTGTTTGACCAAAGATAATAACTTACTACTATTTACTAATAAAAGTAGTGGTAAGAACACTCTCAATTTAAAAGCTTAAATCTTTAGATAAAAACCTTATAATATAGTCAATTATATTTACTAACCTGAATCTTGATAAAGTTGACCAGATAGAATAAATAAAGAAATTTTATATATAAAAAAAGGCTAGGATTGACTAAATATATCTACATATTTTGAATCCATGAAACATACATGATATTGAATCTCCAACCATGCTAATATTGACATGTTGATCCAAATAAGTGAGTTTACACAATTTTAGAAATCTATTATAATAAGATTTCAAAATATTTAATAAAACAAATATATGGACATATTTATCTAAATACATGATGATATTTAAAAAATAAAAAAATAATTGGAAATAAAAAAGGTATAGTTTCCAAAAAAAAAAAATTTGTTACCTTGATTTGTCTTTGAAATGCAAGTACATGTCAATTTCATAAAAGGATATTTGTTAATATTTCTAAAAAAATCTCTCATTGCCTCGAAAGACAACTCATGGTTTCACTTATAAAACTAACACCCGCTCACCTAATGATATCCACTTCCTAGTTAAATACATTTTAACATATAAATCACTACTAGGATATGATAAAATTTTATTTTAAGACTGTTATCCTGTTCGTTATTTTAGATGTTGTCTCTATTGAGTCTGCATCTTCTTCCTATTTTCTCCTTCCCAAGATTTGTTCAAGCAAAAAGGATTTTCTTGTTAAACAACAAGTGATTATACTCTAGATGCTACTAGATGTGTCCCACAAGCCGTGTATGAATGTTTCAACCACGTGTGCAAGTGCATCCCTGTAATTATGCTGAAAGCATCAAATAGAAAGTCATGTAAATAAACCAAATATTGTGACCCAAACATCATTAAATGTTTTGTAAATGCCACACTTGAATGTCTTAACCATTCATTGAAATTTAAAGCATCTAGACTTGGGTCACTACACTCTTTTGGTATCCTTTTTAAGTACTAGCTTACAGTTTCAAAGTTATAATAAAATTGAGTTTTCATATAAAAATAATATTTTTATTATTATTATTGGGTATGTTCATCAAAAATCACAACAATTTTCCCTCCTTTTTTATCTTTTTTCATTTAAGAATAATCATATTTTAGATAGATTTACAATTACTTTGATCAATTTTTTTTCTTTACATTGATCTAAGGATTTATCCAATTAAGATATTTGTTTCATAAAATAAAAATAAAATCTCAATGAAAACTCCAACTTTACTAAGATTTATGAACTTGGGTCACTACATTGATCTAAGGATTAACATCAAATTATTTGATAAATCTTTTATGTCCTTTCAAAAATAAATAAAACAAAATAAATAACAGATACAAGTCCATAAATAATTTAAATACTTAATAATTTAAACACATAACAAAGATAATATTTTATTTGAAAGGATGATGTATGGGTGATATCAATCATTCCCTTAGAAATAAATAACCCATTACCTAAATCTTTGAGCCTAACTTAAATTTTAGAATTTCTAGTCTTTTTTAATCACTAGGTGGTGAATCAATCATTTTTGTTTTACCCTTTTAATATCGGAGAGCACTAATTCATCACAATATGACAAACTTAATGGAATTTTGTCTTTTGTGAAGTTGACAACCTCATTGGGACCTCATATTTGTAGATTTTAAAACTTAAATAATGATCTTGAACATTAGGCCTAGATTTATAGAATTGATGTTAGAAATTATTTGACCCAAGATAAATAATTTACTATTGTTTGCTAATAAAAGTTGTGGTAAGAGCACTCACAATTTAAAAGCTTAAGTTAATATAAAACCACATAATATAGTTAAATCAAGAAATTAAAAAAAAAAACTAGAAGGTTAGTATTGTCAAGTTGATACAAATAGGCTAGTTTAAACAATTTTAGAAATCCATTATAATAAGATTTGTAAATATATAATAAAAAATATCTATATATTTTTAAAATCCATGAAACATGCATAATAGTAAATTGCCAAGAAGGTTAGTATTGACAAGTTGATACAAATAGGCTAGTTTAAACAATTTTAGAAATCCATTATAATAAGATTTCTAAATATATAATAATAAATATATTTGGAAATATCAATCTAAATACATAAAATATTTTGAAAAATAACAAAATTTGGAATTAGATAAAAAGGTGTAGTTTTGATAATATTATTTTATTCTTATTTGGAAAGAGTGAAAAGGTATTTGGAAAAAGTAAAAAGTAACAATTATGATTATTCTATGTAAGATTGATTTACTGATTTTTATATCAGCGATTTACAACAAAATTTTGTAATACTTTTTTTTACATTAAAATAAAGAGATATCCAATTTAGATTTTTTTTCATAAAACAAAAAATCAATGAAATCCCTTATTTTTATGGATTGACATCAAAATTTCCATAAAAAATGAAGATTCAATGAAAAATCCTATTTTAGGTCTTAAAACCCATATTATAGACCCATAATTAGAGCCGATTTGATTTTATATGAATTTTGTTTATACCATATTTATATATTATATTGTTACGCAAGGCAAAGGACACATACCCAATGCCTAGGCTAAGTGTTCTCCTCTTATCAAGGGTAACATTTCAAATTCCCCTCATAAATATTCAAGGAAGTATCGAACTCATAATCGAGTTTAGTATGATCTATTTATCACATTATCATTAATTCTGGATTTTACCCTTAGAGCTTTTTGTGAAACAATCAAAATCAATGAAATCATCTACTTTTAGGGGTTACCATCAAATCTTTAAAAAAATTATCATGTGCTTTCAAAAAAAATCACAAATACAGGTTTATAAATAACTTAGATACTTAATACCTTTTTAGTATACTCTTAAGACAAAACACATAGCAAAGATGATCTTTAATTTGAAAGGATTATGTAAAGGTGACATTGATCATCCTCTTAAATCTAAATAACCCATTACATAAATCTCTAAGCCTAGCTTAAATTTTAGAATTCCTAGTTTTTTTATTTCTAGGTGGTGAATCCATTATTTTTGTTTTCCCCTTTAATATCAGTGAGCATGGATTTATGACAATGTGACAAACTTACAGAGTCGACAACTTCATTTGGACCTCATGTTTGTAGATTTTAAAACTTAAATAATGATCTTAAACATTCGGCCTTAATTTGTAGAAAGTACTATAGTTTGTTGATAAAAGTAGTCGGAAGAACACTTAAATTCAAAAGCTTCAATGTTTAGATACAACCTCATCATATAGTCAATAATATTCATTAACATATATCCATAAAGTTCACCAAATAAAATAATTAAAGAAATTCGATAAAAAGAAACCAGAGGCTAGGATTGACTAAATATATCTACATATTTTTCATACATGAAACATGCATAATAGTAAATCTCCAACAATGTCAATATTGACATGTTGATCCAAAAATGTTAGTTTAAAAAGTTTTAGAAATCCATTATAATAGGATTTCTAAATTTATAGTAATAAAATCTTTGGAAATATTTTTCTAAATACATTAAAGTGTTTAAAAAATAACAATTATTCTAGGAAATAGATAATAAGGTGTAGTTTTCAAAATAATATTTTATTTTTATTTGGGAAGAGCTAAAATGTATTTGTTAGCATAATTATTGTTTTTTTTAAATACATGTGCATATCTATTTCATAAAAGGATATTTGTAAACATTTCTCACAAATCTCTTATTGCCTCGAAATATCTCGTATGTTGTTCACCTATAAAACCAATACCCTCTAACCCAATGATATCCACCTCCTAGTTAAATATACTTTAACATATAAATCACTATTCAATATGATGAAAGTTTATTTTAAAACTTCTCTATTGTTCATCCTCTTAGTTATTGTCTCTGGTGAGTGTATCTCCCTACCCATCTCCTCTCTAATATGTATATGTATGTGTTTAATGATTAATTATATATTTACTTTGATGCTTTCAAATATACAGATGTACAAGGATTTGTTGAAGTGAAAGGACATTCATGTGAAACAACAAATGATTGTACTTCTCATGTTATTAAATGTGTTCCTGAAGCCCCTCCTCAATGTGTCAACCATGTATGCAAATGCATCCCTACAATTATGGTGAAAGCATCAAATAGAGAGTCATGTAAATCAACCAAAGATTGTGACCCAAACATTACTAAATGTTTTCCCGAAGCCACACTAGAATGTTTCAACTGTGTATGCAAATGCATCATTAGTTGAAATTAAAAGCATCTAGACTTGGGTCACCACACTATCTGGTATCATTTTTATGTACTAGCTTAAGGTTTCAAAGTTATAATAAAATTGAGTTTTCATATAAAGATAATAATCTTTATATTATTTGTCGTAACCCAATTTTTGGGTTACTCCCCAAAATAAAAAAAATAACAAAAATAAAATAATAGGAGCCGGCGTGGGTAGAAAAATCAATGTGGAATTTTTGGTTGTTTTCGCGAGTCCAATCGTATCTCTTTGGTTCTAAAAAAAGAGAGAAGTATAGATTTAAGGCAAAAATAATTTATCATTGGATGAATCTGTGTAAAAACCAAGTTAAACGACATAATTATATTTTTTATGGGTTGATTTAATCGTCGACAAATTTAAAGTTTAATTATGATCGGGAATTAATTTAAGGTCCAATTGAAGGATTTAATTAAGTGCAAGGATTTAATTATACTTTAAATTGGTCAAATTAATTTTATTAAGGGCTTAGTCAATGAGAAATCAATTTCTTGAATTTAATTCGGGCTCAATTGATGAGAATGGATTTTTCGGAGACCGATTTGAATTTTTAAGTCAATAATGCGAAATCAGGGGCCAAATTGAACGAATTGAGAATTTAACAGTCAATTGAGGGTTAAATCGCGCAATTGAGGGTTAAATCGCGCAATCGGAAACTAGAGACCAAAATAAAAAAGGCGCGCACATTTAAGGTTGCTGTTGAAATTTTGACGGGGATACAATTGCATAAAATTAAAAGTTTAAAACTAATTGGGGGTGCAATTGAACCAATCAAACATTGAAGGACTAAATTGCAGAAGCCAAAACCCACAGCCTCTGCAAATTTGCAGAAGCCGTGGGTTCACAGCCTCTCTGCAAATTATTTGCAGAAGCCGTGGGTTCACGGCCTGTCTGCAAATTATTTGCAGAGCAGCCTCTGCAAATTCGTTGCAGAGGGAATTTGCAGAGGGGGCAGAGGCAAGAGCCGCCTCTGCCCCTATAAATAGAAGAAGAAAAACGAATCAAAGGGGGGAAGAGAAAAAAGACTGGGAGGAGGAAGATAAAAAGAGAAAGGTAACAGAGAGTTAGGAAAAAAGAAGAAGGAAATTGCCAGAGAGAATGGTCACGAAAAGAGAGAAGATTGACGAGAGAAAATCACGTAAAATTGCACAGAAACAAACAGAGAATACAGAGGAAAATCCACGTGAAATCTGTTCATTTTCATCTTCTTCGTCAGCTCTCTCTCTCTCTCTCTCCAGTTTCAACAGCCCCTCTCTCTTTCTAAAACCAGCACCATCGTTCTCTCTCTCTCTCCCCCCGGTTCAGCAACTCCGGCCACCAACTCCGAACACCTTGCAACACCACATCGTCACCAGCATCGCCACCTCAACCCTGGAGACCCAATCACCACCTCAGGCGAGGCAGTAGCAGCAGCAGGCGTAGCACCAGCAGCAGCACCGACGACTTTGGAAGCTCACACCGGCCACCACAGACCACCTTGGACAACGCCACCACGACAGGAATCATCACCTCGAGCTCCTCTACCCAACGGTGCTAGCAGGTACATCTTTCGTCAAGGTCGAAAATCCACTGTTCATCTTCTCCCTCGTCTCGGCACTGCATGCAGTGGGACGTGTCCCACTGTTCATGCAGGCTGGGCTTGAGGGAGTGGGCCGGGCTCTGTGCCCGGCCCAAGATCTAAGGGAGTTGGGCTTCCGGCCCGTGAGGACTGGAAGCCCAGCCCAAAACAGCTTGGGCTTCCAGCCCGTGAGGACTGGAAGCCCAGCCCTCAAACAGGTGGGCTTCCAGCCCACAATGGCTGGAAGCCTAGCCCACTCAGGGTGGGCTGTCAGCCCACTATGGCTGACAGCCCACCCAAAAAAAAAAAATACAAATTGACAAAAAAAAAGTATTTTTTTTTACTACTATTATTATTACAAAAAATAACTCAAAAAAACAAAAAAAAATGTATTTGTTTTTGTGCATACGGCCAAATTCCATGATTTTTCCATACATATTTTTCGTAAAAATTATGTTGCATCTTTCTCATATTTTGAAACGAAAATTGGATATCGTAACCGGTTTATGATTATCCGTTGGAATTTGGCCAAAATGTCAAAAATAATTATAAATATTTTTGTTTCATCTATTAGGGTGTAAATTTTACATTGTAAAGTACACCCGCGGATAAAAATAAATTTTACTACGGTGTAAATTTACATTGTAAAGTACACTCGTAGATAAAAAAGAAGAAGAAGAGATTTTTACTACGGTGTAAAATTACATTGTAAAGTACATCCGTTGATAAAAAACTTGTAACTGCGGTGTAAAATTACATTGTAAAGTACACCCGCAGACATAAAAAATGTATTTTTGAAAAAAGCAGTGTAGAAATTTTAACTTAGAAAAACAATCAAACAACAATGCAGCTTACCTTAGGTAGGGTGCACTGGGGGTGACGCGTCTTCCCCTTGCACAACAAGTCTCCTTACCCTAGACTCTCGCAGACCAATAGGTTCCTAGTAACCTTAATACTAGGTGGCGACTCCTTAGAATTATAGTTGTAAATTTTACAGCTATAAACAACTCCATTTTCACCGCGCGCCGTTCTCCCCCCGAATCAAAGGGTGATGACGGGGCGCGAAGAGCGTACAAAAATCGTCGTCGCGACAGATGGCGACTCCACTGGGGACTTTTGCTTGACTGAGCATTGTTTGTCTGATTGTTATTTTTGAGCTCATTTTTTACTCGCATTCTTACTGCTTTAGCATGCAATTTTAATTTCAGTCAATGCATATCATCGGATGTGAATTATTTTCATCATGTATTTTAATTTTGCAAATAAACCCAATTCTAGGTTAGGTGGGGATTAGCGGTCTGCCTCATGACTTTCAGTCGGGGTTCAGATTCGTGAAACATCCAACTATGAACTGAGTGTTTACTTGATAATGGTGGTCATACTGTGCCCCAACCATTTCTTGTAAACCCCTACACCACCTTCACGTGAGGCGGTCACTGGGCAGTTCATAGACCTTTTGAGACTAGATAGAAAGCTTACCCCTCATATAATGACTTAGAACTTGCCTTTGATTACAAACTCCCTGATAATTTGTCGATGTGCATGTACATACATTTGCATCCACATGCATCCATCACCGTGCATAACATATCATCAACAGGTCAAAATATAGGTCCCCGAAGAGCTCCTACCACTCGACCCCAGCAGAGAAATATGGAGGACGAAGAGCGTGCATACCGTCATGCTCATTTCCAAGAAGAACTGGATTCTCTGAAAGCTAGTGTGGCTAGTCTCACTAGCTTACTCGAGCAAGCACTGAGAAATGCCTCTAGCGAGGGTCCTTCAACTAGACCCACAGCGGCTACTCAAACACAAGGAATGAACCACCAAGAAGAGGTGACAGGAGAAAGAGTTCAAGATCCGCAACAAACTCCAATTTTGGTACAATCAGCAGTGCCAACACCTACGACAACCCCAACAATTATAGAAGCATCAGAGGGTTTTGACCAAGATAAGATGGCAACACTGGAAGCCAGGATAAGGATCATCGAAGGGGCAAATTTATATGACCCAGTGCAAGCTGCAGATATGTGTCTAGTCCCGAATGTTGTAATACCAAAGAAGTTTCGTGTCCCTGAATTTATCATATATACCGGGACACAATGCCCTATCACTCACCTAAAATCATACTGTAACAAAATGGCAGAAGCAGTGCACGATGAAAAACTACTGATGCATTTTTTCCAAGACAGTTTGAGTGGGGCAGCCTTGAATTGGTACATGAGACTAGACAACACCAAGATCCGTAGCTGGAAAAATCTGGTAGATGCTTTCATCAAGCAATACAAGTACAACATGGACATTGCTCTTGACAGAACAAGTTTGTCCAACTTGGAGAAGAACGATAGCGAAAGCATAAGGGAATATGCTCAAAGATGGAGAGATCTCGCTGCACAGGTACATCCTCCGCTTCTAGATAAAGAGATGGTGACATTATTCGCCAACACGCTAAGAGCGCCCTATTACGAACATGTGATGGGCAGTTCAGCACAGCAATTCATGGATGCTGTAGCCGTGGCAGAGCGAATAGAGCAAGGAATCAGAAGTGGTAGAATATCTGCACCTGCGGAGAAAAGGGGCTTTGAAGGCAAGGCAAAAGATGTCGAGCATTTTGAAGACGACTATAAGGGTAGGAACAACCAATTCCAAAACTACCATAACCCTTCATCTGAAATTGCCAACATCAATCTTCAAGCCAAAGATCCACCTAAAAACTTCCCAAAAAGAAATTACCAGAAAACCCAAGAACAGCTACCTCCGCTACCATTGCCTTTGAATAAGATGTATCAAAAGTTGGTAAGCATTAAGCAAGTAGCTCCTGAACCTCAGACACCTTTGCAACCACCTTACCCTGATTGGTACAAACCCGATCTCACCTGCGAATACCATGCTGGAGCTGCAGGGCATAACATTCACACTTGTGGTGCTTTCAAGAAGAAGCTCATGCAATTGATTAAAGCGGGGTGGATAACATTCGAAGAAAATTCAGGTCCTGCATCCAATTAGGCTTCACGAAAATAGGATATCAAGTGTCTGCACTATTAAAGTGACGTCGGCAAAAGCTTTTGAAAGGGAGTGTGCCGATATCAGGAGATGAAGTCTACTTCCATGATTTCCTTTTTGTTTTGGTCATGTCCGCATATTATGCTCATGTTTTAACTTGACGGCAATGTTGCTTGTAATGCCACAAGACTTTTCTTGTTAAGCAAACATTTCTCTTCAGTGATCATGTATTTGCTTGTGTTTACGTTGTGTTCTTGCTTATTGTTTAAATAACACAAGCACTCCTTATATCCCTTTCATCCAAATTATACATGATCTCATGATTTCATCCAGATTTTTGGCAAATCAAATTCTAGTACGAAAATAAATGCCAATTTGATTTTTATTTAACAAATGTGTTCTGGGAATTCAAAGGATTTCATTGAAAGGTGATCTCATACCACCAAAACACACATAATAAAGCTAATCTCTTAGCCAAACAAATAACCCAAAAAAATCAAAAAACTTGTTTCTCATGGAAAAGCAAAGTTTATTGATTCTGATTGCATGTTTTTGAAATGAGGAAAGGCCATCTTTGATATGCCTTCACAAAGTCTCAAATATCCTTTGCAATCCCTATTTGAGCCTAATAATTTTATTTTCTTGATAATTAACCCTGACAAGGATCACACTCTACACTGGGGGGCAAGTGCAAAAAAAAATCTACAAAACAGTCCTCAATGACAAGTGACGCCTGAACAAATCTGGGGGGCATAAACATAAAAAGGGTTTTAGTGCACTAGCAAATTAATTCAACATTTTGGTAGTACTAAAAACCCAACATAGAAAGCCCAAACAAAATACTTGGGGGGCATGTCAAGTCAGCACAACGTTAGTGTCAAAAACCAATAAAAAGCCCAAACAAAATACTTGGGGGGCATGTCAAGTCAGCACGATGTTAGTGCCAAAAACCATGAAAAAACCCAAACAAAATACTTGGGGGGCATGTCAAGTCAACACGGCGTTAGTGCCAAAAACCATGAAAAAACCCAAACAAAATACTTGGGGGGCATGTCAAGTCAGCATAATGAAAAAGCCCAAACAAAATACTTGGGGGGCATGTCAAGTCAGCACAACGTTAATGCCAAATACCAATGAAAAAACCCAAACAAATACCGGGGGGCATGTCAAGGTCAAAGCCCAAACAAAACTGGGGGGGCATGCTAGGTCACTATGAAAATCAATCATGGGGGCTAAATGAAGTTCTAAGAGTAAGCACTAAGTGATCCTTAGTCTAAAAAAACCCTTAAACACTTTTTGAGCCTATTAATATCTTTTTTTCATAGCCAGTAACCTAAGCCTACGTTACAAGCCTAATAAAGCCCTTTCTAATCAAATACGAGTTTTCTGGATCGATAAGCATTGCTTTTCCATTTGAAACAATCATTACAAATGCTTTACACGACCTGATCGAAGCCTTCCTGACATACGAGACTTGCAAATATCATTTCACATTCTTGTCAAAGTCAACATAAAACCTGACAATGAGATCACTTGAATTCTTTCGAGAACAAGTTTGTTAAACAAACATCAAAATGGTTTTTGTGCTTGGAATGATTTTGAAATTCCAAAAGTTTTACATGAAAATAATTTTTGCAAATAGCCATCCCTTTCCTGCAAACACTCGTAGCCTAAAACATTGGTGTGACATGACCCGACTGCGGCAATCAAAATGGTTTTTGTGCTTGGAATGACTTTGAAATTCCAAAAATCCCACATGAAAACACCATCTTTACAAATAACCAACCCCTTCCTGCAAACTCCTGAAGCCCAAAACACTTTTGGGGCATGACCAAACAGGGGGGCAATCTAAAATACAATTGAAGTTGACTCCATCGTTTCTTTTCAAAGAATCTGGATCAAACTCGGGGGGCATGTTGATATGGAAAATCTATCATCTACAGTGGTCAAAATCAACAAGTTGCGGCTTGAGTATGCAGAAGCGAGAAGCCGTCAAATCATTGAAGTTGACTCCACAATTCCTTTTCAAAGAATCTAGATCAAACTCGGGGGGTATGCTGATATGGAAAATCTATCATCTCCAGTGGTCAAAATCACAAGTTGCGGCTTGAGTACGCAGAAGCGAGAAGCCATCAAATCCAGAGGTCCAAATCCCGGAAAATAAGGCCTAGAGGAAGAAAGGGGACCTATATCTCTCAGGTAAGTATACATGCATCATCATGCATTGCATCCCTATTGAAAATCTAAAAATATTTTGGAGGGATCATAATTTACAAACCTTCATTCATTTTGTGTGCACGCTTTCAAGCTCTTACCTCTTTGAGAATGCTTTTCAGCTTTATCTCTTTCTTGATTTTGGGTGTCATCATGCATTGCATCCCCATTGAAAATCTAATTTTTTTTTGGAGGGATCGTAATTTACGAACCTTTCATTTTGTGTGCATGCTTTCAAGCTCTTACCTCTTTGAAAATGCTTTTCAGCTTTATCTCTTTTCTAATTTTGGGTGTCATCATGCATTGCATCCACATCGAGAGTCTAAAAAATGTTTTGGAGGGATCGTAATTTACAAACCTTCATTCATCATTTTGTATGCACGCTTTCAAGCTCTCACCTCTTTCATTTCCTTGAGTATGCTTTTCAACTTTATTTGTTTCTTGATTTTGGGGTCATTATGCATTGCATCTCCCAAGGGATCCAAGAAATGTTTTGGAGGAATTGTAATTTACAAACTTCTACTCATCGTTTTGTGTGCGTCTTCGAGCCCTCACCACTTTCACTTCCCTAAGAGCGCTTGCGAGCCTTTATCAGAATAGATAGAGTGTTTTTCAATCCTATCCCTTTTCTTATTTGAGTGAGCTTTCTAGCCATCAACCAACTCAAATAGCATGCTTTTTAGCCCTATCTCTTTCCATAATTTGGGTGAGCTCTCTAGCCATCAATTAAGATAGTGCGCTTTCTAATCTTATCTCTTCCACTCTTGAGTGTGTTTTCCAACTCTCAACCATCAATTAGGATCGTGCGCTTCTTAGCCATTCCTTTCCTCTCATTTGAGTGAGTTTTCCAACCCTCAACCATCATTTAGGATCGTGTGCTTCTTAGCATTCCTTTCCTCTTATTTGAGTGAGTTTTCCAACCCTCAACTCTCAATTAGGATCGTGCGCTTCTTAGCCATTCCTCTCCTCTCATTTGAGTGAGTTTTCCAACACTCAACTCTCAATTAGGATCGTGCGCTTCTTAGTCATTCCTTTCCTCTCATTTGAGTGAGTTTCCAACCCTCAACCATCTATTAGGATCGTGCGCTTCTTAGCCATTCCTTTCCTCTCATTTGAGTGAGTTTTCCAACCCTCAACCACCAATTAGGATCGTGCACTTCTTAGCCATTCCTCTCCTCTCATTTGACTGAGTTTTCCAACCATCAACCATCCATTAGGATCGTGCGCTTCTTAGCCATTCCTTTCCTCTCGTTTGATTGCGTTTTCCAACCACCAATTAAGATAGTGCGTTTTTCATCCCTATCCTCCTTGTCGAGTGTGTTTTCCAACCACCAATCAAGATAGTGCGTTTTCCATCCCAATCCTCCTTGTCGAGTGTGTTTTTCAACCTTCGACCATCAATTAAGATAGTGTTTTTCCAACACTATTTTTCTTCCTCTTTTGAGTGAGTTTTCTAACTCTCAACCATAGATCCTAGATAGCCTGCTTTCTAGCCCTATCTTCCATTCCATCATCTTCACCATTCTCATTGCTGGATGGATCGACCATTTCTTGGTCTGGTAAATCCACTTTTCTTTTTCTTTACAACGCTTACTATTTCAAGTCTTTTACAAGACTTTAGTCGTAAGCATTGTAAAGAGGGGGGCAACTGTCGTAACCCAATTTCTAGGTTACTCCCCAAAATAAAATAAAAATAACAAAAATAAAATAATAGGAGCCGGCGTGGGTAGAAAAATCAATGTGGAATTTTTGGTTGTTTTCGCGAGTCCAATCGTATCTCTTTGGTTCTAAAAAAAGAGAAAAATACAGATTTAAGGCAAAAATAATTTATCATTGGATGAATCTGTGTAAAAACCAAGTTAAACGACATAATTATATTTTTTATGGGTTGATTTAATCGTCGACAAATTTAAAGTTTAATTATGATCGGGAATTAATTTAAGGTCCAATTGAAGGATTTAATTAAGTGCAAGGACTTAATTATACTTTAAATTGGTCAAATTAATTTTATTAAGGGCTTAGTCAATGAGAAATCAATTTCTTGAATTTAATTCGGGCTCAATTGATGAGAATGGAATTTTCGGAGACCGATTTGAATTTTTAAGTCAATAATGCGAAATCAGGGGCCAAATTGAACGAATTGAGAATTTAACAGTCAATTGAGGGTTAAATCGCGCAATTGAGGGTTAAATCGCGCAATCGGAAACCAGAGACCAAAAGAAAAAAGGGGCGCACATTTAAGGTTGCTGTTGAAATTTTGACGGGGATACAATTGCATAAATTTAAAAGTTTAAAACTAATTGGGGGTGCAATTGAACCAATCAAACATTGAAGGACTAAATTGCAAAGCCAAAACCCACAGCCTCTGCAAATTTACAGAAGCCGTGGGTTCACGGCCTCTCTGCAAATTATTTGTAGAAGCCGTGGGTTCACGGCCTGTCTGCAAATTATTTGCAGAGGCAGCCTCTGCAAATTCGTTGCAGAGGGAATTTGCAGAGGGGGCAGAGGCAAGAGCCGCCTCTGCCCCTATAAATAGAAGAAGAAAAACGAATCAAAGGGGGGAAGAGAAAAAAGACTGGGAGGAGGAAGATAAAAAGAGAAAGGTAAGAGAGAGTTACGAAAAAAGAAGAAGGAAATTGGCAGAGAGAAAGGTCACGAAAAGAGAGAAGATTGACGAGAGAAAATCACATAAAATTGCACAGAAACAAACAGAGAATACAGAGGAAAATCCACGTGAAATATGTTCATTTTCATCTTCTTCGTCAGCTCTCTCTCTCTCTCTCCAGTTTCAACAGCCCCTCTCTCTTTCTAAAACAAGCACCATCGTTCTCTCTCTCTCCCCCCGGTTCAGCAACTCCGTCCACCAACTCCGAACACCTTGCAACACCACATCGTCACCAGCATCGCCACCTCAACCCTGGAGACCCAATCACCACCTCAGGCGAGGCAGTAGCAGCAGCAGGCGTAGCACCAGCAGCAGCACCGGTGACTTTGGAAGCTCACACCGGCCACCACAGACCACCTTCGACAACGCCACCACGACAGGAATCATCACCTCGAGCTCCTCTACCCAACGGTGCTAGCAGGTACATCTTTCGTCAAGGTCGAAAATCCACTGTTCATCTTCTCCCTCGTCTCGGCGCTGCATGCAGTGGGACGTGTCCCACTGTTCATGCAGGCTGGGCTTGAGGGAGTGGGCCGGGCACAGGGACGTGTCCCACTGTTCATGCAGGCTGGGCTTGAGGGAGTGGGCCGGGCTCTGTGCCCGACCCAAGATCTAAGGGAGTTGGGCTTCCAGCCCATGAGGACTGGAAGCCCAGCCCAAAACAGCTTGGGCTTCCAGCCCGTGAGGACTGGAAGCCCAGCCCTCAAACAGGTGGGCTTCCAGCCCACTGTGGCTGACAGCCCACCCAAAAAAAAAAATTAAAAAATACAAATTGACAAAAAAAAAGTATTTTTTTTACTACTATTATTATTACAAAAAATAACTCAAAAATACAAAAAAAAATGTATTTGTTTTTGTGCATACGGCCAAATTCCATGATTTTTCCATACATATTTTTCGTAAAAATTATGTTGCATCTTTCTCATATTTTGAAACGAAAATTGGATATCGTAACCGGTTTATGATTATCCGTTGGAATTTGGCCAAAATGTCAAAAATAATTATAAATATTTTTGTTTCATCTAGTAGGGTGTAAATTTTACATTGTAAAGTACACCCGCGGATAAAAATAAATTTTACTACGGTGTAAATTTACATTGTAAAGTACACTCGTAGATAAAAAAAGAAGAAGAAGAGATTTTTACTACGGTGTAAAATTACATTGTAAAGTACACCCGCAGACATAAAAAATGTATTTTTGAAAAAAGCAGTGTAGAAATTTTAACTTAGAAAAACAATCAAACAACAATGCAGCTTACCTTAGGTAGGGTGCACTGGGGGTGACGCGTCTTCCCCTTGCACAACAAGTCTCCTTACCCTAGACTCTCGCAGACCAATAGGTTCCTAGTAACCTTAATACTAGGTGGCGACTCCTTAGAATTATAGTTGTAAATTTTACGGCTATAAACAACTCCATTTTCACCGCGCGCTGTTCTCCCCCCGAATCAAAGGGTGATGACGGGGCGCGAAGCGCGTACAAAAATCGCCGTGGCAACATATTATTGGGTATGTTCATCCAAAATCACAATAATTTTGCCTCTTGATCTATCATTTTTTTGTTTAAGAATTATCCCAATTAAGATTGATTTAATGATTTTTGCATAAGGGATCTACAATTACTTTGAACAAACTTTTAGGTGGTGAATCCATCATTTTTTATGTTCCCCTTTAACATTAGAGAGCGCACACTAATCACAATGTGACAAACTTAATGAAATTTTTGGCTGTTGCTGAGTTGGCAGCCTCATTTCGACCTTATATTTATATATTTTTAAACTTAAATAATGATCTTGAACATTGGGCTATATTTTATAGAATTGGTGTTACAAATTGTTTGACCAAAGATAATAACTTACTACTATTTACTAATAAAAGTAGTAGCAAGAACACTCTCAATTTAAAAGCTTAAATTTTTAGATAAAAACCTTATAATATAGTCAATTATATTTACTAACCTGAATCTTGATAAAGTTGACCAAATAGAATAAATAAAGAAATTTTATATAAAAAAAGGCTAGGATTGACTAAATATATCTACATATTTTGAATCCATGAAACATACATGATACTGAATCTCCAACCATGCTAATATTGACATGTTGATCCAAATAAGTGAGTTTACACAATTTTTGAAATCTATTATAATAAGATTTCAAAATATTTAATAAAACAAATATATGGACATATTTATCTAAATACATGATGATATTTAAAAAATAAAAAAATAATTGGAAATAAAAAAGGTATAGTTTCCAAAATATATTTTTTTGTCACCTTGATTTGTCTTTGAAATGCAAGTACATGTCAATTTCATAAAAGGATATTTGTTAATATTTCTAAAAAAATCTCTCATTGCCTCGAAAGACAACTCATGGTATTCACTTATAAAACTAACACCCGCTCACCTAATGATATCCACTTCCTAGTTAAATACATTTTAACATATAAATCACTATTAGGATATGATAAAATTTTATTTTAAGACTGTTATCCTGTTCGTTCTTTTAGATGTTGTCTCTATTGAGTCTGTCTCTTCTTTCTATTTTCTCCTTCCCAAGATTTGTTCAAGCAAAAAGGATTTTCTTGTTAAACAACAAGTGATTATACTCTAGATGCTACTAGATGTGTCCCACAAGCCGTTTATGAATGTTTCAACCACGTGTGCAAGTGCATCCCTGTAATTATGCTGAAAGCATCAAATACAAAGTCATGTAAATAAACCAAATATTGTGACCCAAACATCATTAAATGTTTTCTAAACGCCACACTTGAATGTCTTAACCATTCATTGAAATTTAAAGCATCTAGACTTGGGTCACTACACTCTTTTGGTATCCTTTTTAAGTGCTAGCTTACGGTTTCAAAGTTATATAAAATTGAGTTTTCATATAACAATAATATTTTTTTTATTATTATTGGGTATGTTCATCCAAAATCGCAACAATTTTCCCTCCTTATTTATCTTTTTTTCATTTAAGAATAATCATATTTTAGATAGATTTACAATTACTTTGATCAATTTTTTTTTCTTTACATTGATCTAAGGATTTATCCAATTAAGATATTTGTTTCATAAAATAAAAATAAAATCTCAATGAAAACTCCAACTTTACTAAGATTTATTGAACCAAAAAGATTATCATGTCAAAGAAAAAACAAGATTTTATTAAATATGTTATAAAAGTCCCTTCTAAATGTTTTAACCATGTATGCAACTGCATCTGTACAATTATGGTTCAAGCATCAAATGAAAAGTCATACTTGAATGATGAGCCTGCATTTGAAGGTGGCAATTATTTAGAAAACAATCACATTTTTTATAGATGGCAACCTCATGTTTTATCTCTTAGTTTGCCGTCTAGCAAAACCCCGGGTGGAGGCTTGAACCAGCAATGAGGATAGTTGATTTAGCATAGGTGTGTAGAGCATAAATAATGTGCTCGAGTAGAAGAGGGATGAGGAGATTGTTTCTTGGAAAAGAGACGTCCAGAAATTCATACCTATCTGTGCATAAATGAATGTACGATGAAAGAAAACAAACGAGTGTAGCTTTATCTACTTTGTAAGGCCCCAGAGAGACATCGGATCGGTATACTTTAACTGTTGCATCATTAATCCAATGTTGGGCTTATATGAGAATAATTATGTGTTTGTGGACTGTCAAATAAGGTGAAACCTAATTAAAAATGATCTGCTAAGTATTTTTAGGCAATTGGGTTTTGGTGTATCTAATAGGGTGTGGACCTTTAATGTGTAGAGATTACGGGGTTATTCCTATTTTGGTGATGGGCTAAAATAGGAATACCAAAGGGTGGGAATGCCAAAAGGCATGAATACCAAAAGGCACTTGGTTGCCAATATATATGGTCATGGTCCCCAGATTACACGTTCGACATTCTCACACTGATATCCCATTATCAGAGAGAAAATAAGAATAAGGTAAAGAGAGAATCAAAGGGCTCTCTAAGGTGAACGTGTTAATCTGGAAGGTCATCCGTACGACTCTAGATAGTGACTTCCGGATATGGATTCAGGTACGCTTCAGCTTTATAGTTTATGCAGTTTATTCGTTCTTGATAATTCAACATGAATACAATTTCTATATGTTATGAAATGCTAGATCTAACAAGTGGTATCAGAGCCATTTCATGTTGAATTATCAGGAAACTAATTAGAAAACTCAAGTAAACAGAACTGGATTTACCAATGCAGATTAGAAATGAGTCGGTTTTAGACTGCTAGTTGAAGAAATAAACCAGTTTATATGTTTATATATATATATATAACCAGCGCTGGCTTTGCAAGCCAGCGCTGGTGGTGAAACTGGCAGCCCGTAGGCTGCCAACCAGCGCTGGTGAGGGAAATCAACTGGCAGCCCGTGGCTGCCAGTATGAAGGAAAATAAACACTCGCAGCCTACGGGCTGCCAGTTTCACCACCGTGAAGACAGTGAAAATTAAAGAACCAGCGTTGAGGCCAGCGCTGGTGAAGTAAA
Organism: Salix caprea; assembly: GCA_964035475.1. NCBI lineage: Eukaryota > Viridiplantae > Streptophyta > Magnoliopsida > Malpighiales > Salicaceae > Salix > Salix caprea. Next base: position 10,606,963 of record OZ037746.1, read on the forward strand.
ATTTCAAACTGGCAGCCCGTATGCTGCCAGTGATAAGGAGATTTCAAACTGGCAGCCCGTAGGCTGCAGTGTAAGAAATCCCAGTGGCCAGCCTGTGAAGATGAAGAAGAAGATGAAGAAGAAAAAAAAGAGGGAATATGAAACGATTGCACTGGTAGGCTGCCAGTGCAATTATGTAAGTAACAACTGCCACATGGACTGCATACAGCCATTACATCAGTGTGTAACGGCTGCACCGAGAATGCAATTTAACAGGCTTGTGCCCGTTTGTTTTCTAGGGCTGTGGGCTTCGGCTCACAACAAATAAATAAATAAAAGTTGTGGGCTTTAGGACCACATGAATTATCTTGTATTATGGGCTTTGACCTTTAAAAAAATTTAGCCCATAATAAAATATGGATTCAGCAGGCTGGTTTAGGATCCGAGTTGGCCCGACCCGGTCCAGCAGCGAGGTCAATGGTCAAAGTCAACAGTTGACTTTGACCGTTGACTTTGTTAAAAAAATCGGTGCAAATTTATTTTTCAAACATTGGTGTATTGATATATATTTTGGAATGAGTTAATTAAAACAATATGTCACCAAAGTGACCTCTTTTGTGGAGATTAATTTTATTTTGAAATATAAAGGGTTATGTGTCAGCGATTTATGTTCTTATTGATCGGCCCAAAGGAAGGTCAATATTTAAAGTAAATGCATGCACACATGTAGTAATCAACATGTGATGATTATTTGGTTTTACATGTGACTAATTAATTGACCCAAATGCCAATTTATTTTTCGACATGTTCTTATTATTAATGTTTGATTACTACATTAAGATATCACTTACAAATTAATTTTTTATCCAAAGATAAAATATTAATGGAGTGCCCGATATCTTAAGATGGGTTTTACCTTTATTTGAATTAATTTTTGCTCTTAAGATAAGTTTTGTTTGTTAGCTTGTTTCAATTGTTGTTGTTCTCTTTTCAGCGATTAATCCTGCTAATATAACTGCCAGTATCAACTCAATTCCTATGCTTAATGGCTCTAACTTCAAATCTTGGAAAGACAATCTTTTGATTGTTCTTGGAGTTATGGATCTTGACCTTGCGTTAAGGACTGATTCTCCCCCACCTCTTAAGGATGAGAGTACCTCTGATGAAAAGAGGGATATGGAAAGGTGGGAGAAATCAAATCGCATGTGTATGATGATCATGAAGAGAGCCATTCCAGAAGCATTCAGGGGCACATTGTCTGATCAAATCACTACAGCTAAGGAATTCCTTGCCAATATTGAAAAGAGATTCCTCAAGAATGAAAAGGCTGAAATCGGTACGCTCTTGACAAGTCTCATTTTAATGAAGTATAAAGGCAAAGGCAATGTAAGGGAGTACATTATGGAGATGTCTCATCTTGCTTCCAAGCTCAAAGCACTTCAGCTTGAACACTGTAAGGACTTGCTAGTGCATCTGGTTTTAATATCCCTTCCTGCACAATTTAACCAGTTTAAGGTGAGCTACAATTGTCAGAAAGAGACTTGGTCTCTGAATGAGCTCATCTCACACTGTGTTCAGGAAGAGGAAAGGCTTAAGCAAGATAGGACAGAGAGTGCTCACTTAGCCACTGCCTTTAAATACAAGGGAAGGAAAAGAAAGAACGTTAAGGATGTTGCAGGTACAGTACCTCAAAAGAAACAATTAACGAGATCACATGATTCCATTGGTAGTAGTTGTTTCTTTTGTGGTGCTGAAGGGCATAAAAAGAAGCAATGCACCAATTATCACGCTTGGCGTGCTAAGAAAGGTATGCTTCTTGCTTTGGTTTGTTCTGAAGTTAATTTAACTTCGATACCTAGACACACGTGGTGGTTAGATTCTGGTGCAACAACTCACATCAGTGTGTCTATGCAGGGTTGCCTGAGTTGCCGAAAGCCAAATGATGTTGAAAGATACATCTATGTAGGCGATGGCAAGACGATTGAAGTTGAGGCAATTGGAAAATTTAGATTATTGTTAAAGACCAGACTTTATTTGGATCTTAACGAAACTTTTATTATACCGTCTTTTAGACGGAATTTGATTTCTATTTCTTCTTTGGACAAATCTGTTTATTCTTGTTCATTCGGAAATGGATAATTTAGTTTGTTTTATGATTCCAAATTATCTGGTTCCGGTTCTTTATCTGGTTAAGATAATCTTTATTTGATTGATACAATTGCTTCATTTAATGAATCCCTGCAATTAAGTACACGAGGTACCAAGAGAAAATTAACTACTGAGAATTCAGGTGTATTATGGCACAAATGATTAGGTCATATCTCTAAAAAGAGAATAGAGAGACTTGTGTCAGATGAAATTCTCGATCCCTTAGATTTTACAAATTTTGACATTTGTGTTAATTGTATTAAGGGTAAACAAACCAATACAAGGAGATTTGTAGCCAACAAGACTATGGACATCTTAGAACTAATACATACGGATATTTGTGGGCCATTTCCTACGGTCACTTGGAATGGTCAACAATATTTCATAACGTTCATAGATGAATTTTCCAGATATGGCTATGTATATCTCATAAGTGAAAAATCACAGTCACTGGATGTGTTCAGAAGTTATAAAGCTGAAGTTGAAAATCAACTCAGTAAAAGGATCAAAAGCGTCAGATCTGATCGTGGTGGTGAGTACTATGGTAGATATGACGGTTCAAGAGAACAACGTCCAGGACCATTTTCTAAATTCCTAGATGAATGCGGTATCGTCCCACAGTACACTATGCCGGGTTCGCCCACTATGAATGATGTTGCTGAAAAACAAAACAGAACGCTTAAGGACATGGTAAGGAGTATGATTAATCATTCTACCTTACCAGAATCACTCTGGGGAGAAGCACTTAAGACTGCAGCATATATCCTTAATCGAGTACCCACTAAAACCACTACCAAAACCCCTTATGAACTTTGGACAGGCAAGAAACCTACTCTAAAACACTTACATGTTTGGGGATGTCCAGCTGAGGCAAGGCCTTATAGGCCTAATGAAAAGCAACTGGACTCTAGGACGGTAAGTTGCTATTTTATTGGATACTCGGAAAGATCCAGGGAGTATAAATTTTATGATCCTACAACTAGGTCAATTTTTGAGACGGGAAATGCCCGATTCTTTGAGTATGTCAAGTTTGCGGGAGGTGATAAAGATAAAGACTTTGTCTTTGAAGAGGAATATATTGATATTCCCACAGGTGTCATTAGCATTGGTCAAGATTCTTATTTTGACCATGTTGAAGACACAACGAATCAAGACAATGTCAAAGCACCTCCTATTCAAGAAATTGTTCCAGAAGAACAACCTCGAGCACCTCTAGAATCTATGCCATTAAGAAGATCCACTAGAGAGAAGAGAAGTGCAATATCAGACGATTATATTGTATTTCTCCAAGAACATGAGGTAGATATTGGAGTGATGGAAGATGATCCTATCAACTTCCATCAAGCCATTGAATGTTCTAACTCTCAAAAGTGGATTTATGCTATGAATGAGGAGATTAAGTCAATGAAAGACAACAACGTGTGGGATCTTGTCCCATTACCTGAAGGTGTGAAACCTATTGGTTGCAAATGGATATTTAAGACCAAAAGGGATTCAAAAGGTGATGTGGAGAAGTACAAGGCACGTCTTGTTGCAAAGGGCTTTACACAGAAAGAAGGTATCGATTATAAAGAGACTTTCTCTCCGGTATCTTCGAAAGACTCTTTCAGAATTATAATGGCATTGGTGGCACATTTCAATCTTGAGTTACATCAGATGGATGTAAAGACAATGTTTCTCAATGGTAACATTGATGAGACGATCTATATGTTGCAACCTGAAAACTTTGTGTCTGGAGACCCAAAGAATATGGTTTGCAAACTTAAGAAATCCATCTATGGACTCAAACAAGCATCTCGACAATGGTATTTCAAGTTTCATCAAGTGATCATCTCGTTTGGTTTTGAGATGAATTTGGTCGATGATTGTATATACCATAAGTTCTGTGGGAGTAAATATATTTTTCTGGTTTTGTATGTCGATGACATCTTGCTTGCCAGCAGCGATATAGGCTTATTGCACGAAACCAAGAAATTTCTAGCTAAGAATTTTGAGATGAAAGATCTTGGTGAAGCCTCTTTTGTATTAGGTATTCAGATACATCGAGATCGCTCTCGAGGTATTCTTGGATTATCACAAAAGAGCTATATCGAAAAGGTTCTTAAGAGATATGGCATGCAAGACTGTAAACCAGGAGATACCCCTATGGCTAAGGGAGACAAATTCAGTCTCGATCAGTGCCCTAAGAATGATTTTGAGAAAAGAGAAATACAGAAGATTCCTTATGCTTCAGTAGTAGGGAGTCTAATTTATGCTCAAGTTTGTACGCGTCCGGATATTGCGTACATTACTGGGATACTGGGCAGATATTTAAGTAATCCAGGAATAGACCATTGGAAAGCAGCTAAACGAGTCTTACGGTACTTACAGAGAAAAAAAGACTACATGCTCACATATCAGAGTTTGACTAATCTGGAGATCATTGGGTATAGCGACTCCGATTTTGCTGGATGCCAAGATACCATGAAATCTACATCAGGGTATATTTACATGCTAGCTGGAGGTGTTGTTTCCTGGAAGAGTGCTAAACAGTCACTTATAGCCTCTTCCACGATGGCAGCTGAGTTCATAGCATGTTATGAGGCATCCAATCATGGAGTATGGTTGCGGAATTTTGTCATGGGGATGCGCATAGTGGATGATATTGAAAGACCACTAAAATTATTTTGTGACAATAAGTCGGCAGTTTTATATTCCAATAACAATAGGAGCTCATCGAAGTCGAAACACATCGACATCAAGTTCCTAGTTGTTAAAGAAAGGGTTCAGAGCGGACAGTTGTCTATAGAGCATATCAGTACAAACTCCATGGTTGCGGATCCGCTTACTAAGGGATTGCCACCCAAAATGTTTCATGAGCATACTGCTCGTATGGGTGTTTTGGCAATTGATAGTATTCAGTTTTAAAGGGAGTTTGTAATTTCAGATGCTTTTATAATATAGACAAATTTTCAGTTTTTGGATATTTATGAGGTTATTTTCTGCAGAAATAAAGTCTTTGGTTTAATTTACACTCTGATTTTAGTATGGTTTGATCTCACTAAGGTTTAAGGGTGGACCAGTTGGAAATAGGCATGTTAAGATCATATTGCATGAAATTTCCATGCTACACATCCACATCATGATCCATGTCATTTAATTGTATTGGCATACATGACCTTTGATAGGTTGAGTTACGATAATTGTAATGAAAAACCGCTTAGATCCTATGTTGGTATGATTACTGGACCGGATTGGTTATAGATACATCTGTTAATGACAGCAAAGATTGAGCTCATTTGGTTATTTTTGAAAAACATAATTATAAGGTTATACATATAGCCCAAGTGGGAGATTGTTGGATCATTAATCCAACGTTGGGCTTATATGAGAATAATTATGTGTTTGTGGACTGTCAAATAAAGTGAAGCCTAATTAAAAATGATCTGCTAAGTATTTTTAGGCAATTGGGTTTTGGTGTATCTAATAGGGTGTGGACCTTTAATGTATAGAGATTACAGGGTTATTCCTATTTTAGTGATGGGCTAAAATAGGAATACCAAAGGGTGGGAATGCAAAAAGGCATGAATACCAAAAGGCACTTGGTTGCCAATATATATGGTCATGGTCCCCAGATTACACGTTCGACATTCTCACACTGACATCCCATTATCAGAGAGAATATAAGGATAAGGTAAATAGAGAATCAAAGGGCTCTCTAAGGTGAACGTGTTAATCTGCAAGGCCATCCGTACGACTCTAGATAGTGACTTCCGGATATGGATTCAGGTACGCTTCCGCTTTATAGTTTATGCAGTTTATTCGTTCTTGATAATTCGACATGAATACAATTTCTATATGTTATGAAATGCTAGATCTAACATTAACAGGACATGTACTTGTTTGTGAAATACTTCTGAAGATTATTTACCTAGATACCCCTATATCCGAATCAATTCCGAAACCATTTTTTATGGAATCTCCTTCCTTTTTTTATGGAATCTCCTTCCTGTCAAATTTACTGCATTTCATATGACTTGTAACTGGGCAACAACGTTACCAAGTGTTGTTTTTTAAGAGAATGGGTAATATAAAGAAGATAAAGAGTTTGAAGAGAAATAACAGAAATACAGATACAAGAGAATGCATACTTTATTTGATAAGTTTTATTATACAACAGACTTACATTATATAGAATAAGAATGCAATTATAGTGTTCGATTGTTAAGCCACGATCTGAAATAAGTTGCGACAAGACAAACAGTAACAACTAAAGACTAGGACAAACAGTAATAGAATAGAAACATAAACTAATTATTGTCAAAGTAAAAGTTGCATTCCTGAAAACAATCAACTAACACTCCTCCATGCTTAAGGAGCCACAAGCTCCAAGTCTTTGCCTGAGAAATTCAAACTTGTTTGTTGGCAAAGGTTTTGTAAAAATGTCTGCGAGCTAATCTTTAGATATGCAATAAATGATGCTAACTTCTCCTTCATTCTACACTTCTCTTAAAAAGAAATATTTGATCTTGAAATGCTTGGTTTTTCCATGAGAAATTGGATTGTAAGAAATTGCAATTGTTGCCTAATTGTCCACAAACACTTAGTTGTTTTGAATGTAAATCACAAAACAACTTCCTCAGCCACGATGCTTGATTTGTTGTTGTTGTAGCAACAATAAGCTTAGCCTCTACAGTAGGTTGGACTATAGTGTCTTGCTTCTTGGAACTCCATGAGAAGACTCCTGGTCATAGGCTAAAACAGTAATCAGACGTACTCTTCATGTCATCCATTGATCCACCCCAATCACTATCATAAAATCCCAATAACTTGAAGTTTTGACACTTCTTGAATTGTATACCAAAGTCAATAATTCTTTTGATGTATCTAATTTCTCTTTTTTATGTTTTAAGATGCACCACACTGGCACAATGCATGAAACGAGAGAGATTGCTAACATCAAAAAAGATAGTTGGCCTGATTGTTGTTAAGTACATTAGGCAATCAATCATGCTTCTGAAATGACCTTCTTCAACCTTGTATGTGATAGGAACCTCGTGATCACGTGGTCACACAACCCACAACCAAGAATGAGATCTAATCCCAAAAAGCCAAAAATAGGTCTGATAGGAGTGTGACACAATGGAAACCTGCTCCAAGGCACCAACACTATTGGAATTAGTAGAATGACACCACGAAACCAAATAATCTTTGATAAGTCAGATTTAGTTCGTTCAAGAACTAAAGAATGCAAGAATCACTCTCACACATAAAACTGAAAAGTTCAGAATTAATATTCATCAATGGTTGCTGAAATTTAGGTTACATGAGTTTAATGGACCCCTTATGTGAACTTAAAAGAGGTCTACTCAAAACTGACCCAGATTAAAAGCCCATAACTTGATCCAAACAAGCATTGGATCCTAGCTGAAAACAAAGTACTAATTAAGCCCAAACAAGCCTTGGACTATAGCTAACAAAATTAAATAAAGCCCATACTATTAAATTCATGTTCTGATAAGAAGAGTAAAATATTGTAGAGCTGATATTTATAGCCTTCCATCCAACCCCTTAATCCTAGAAACAAAAGGAAAAGGGAGCCACCTATGTTGTTTCCAAGTTGTAGTAGGATTCTTTTCTCTTCTTTGTTGTCTTCACTTCATGTCCCAAAGAAGGTTGTATTGAACCCCTCCTGAACATGGATAAGATGTACTAGGATCTTCTATTGATACTCCAACGGTCCTTGCAATTCTAACTTGGTTGAAACCTTCAAAACCACGAATCAAGCCCCTAAACATGTAATCAGTCCTTGCTGGTGTTTCTGGGCTGGTCAGCATCAACATGTGCTGTCATCCTTCCTTAAGCTCTCATTTGGATTCATTGGAGTAGTCATTGCAATCCTCCATATGAAACATCTTGAAAATTTCCTTAGCATATTTCCTTTGACAAATGAAAACTTCTTGCTTAATCTTCATTCCCAGAAGGTATGCCATTAGTCCAAGGTCTGTCATTTCAAAAAAAATTATCATTTCCCTTTTGCTGAAGTGTAGTCCTTCTCATTATCTGATCTCACCACTTGGATTTTATAGCCACCTTGATTTTCTACCATGTTCTTGAATTTCCAAAAAACTCCAGCTACTTCTGACTTAAATTTCAAGAAGAAAATTCGTCAATAAAATCAAATGTAATATTGGCTACCTGAGCACATGATACATCTGTATGGATTAGCTGTAGCTTGTGAGTGGCTCTCCATGATGATTTTGGAAATGGTCTTCATTTTTGTTTACCATATTGATAGGCATGACAATTTGGTAAGTGATCTTCAAAGGTTGGTAATCCAACTATGAGCTCCCTCTCCTTCATAAACTTCATCCTTTGTAAGTGACAATGACCAAGTCTCTTGTGCCATATATTAGTGTTGCTAGCTGCTGTGGAGAATGCAAAAAGTTCTTCTTTGATAGGATAAAAAAAGAAAAACTTTTTCCTTTCCTTCTCACTTTGAAAATTTCCTCATTGTTGACATCTAGTAGGTGACAATAACTATCTTCAAAAATCACTTTTAAGGCCTCTTTTAATCAATTGGTCTACACTCGACAAATTGTTTTTGTGCTTGCAGTGTTGATTATGGTGATTGTCCCTTTTCCTTTGACAGAGATGTAATTACCATTGACAATCTTTACTTTCATAATATCATTTGGCTTTAAGTCATTGAAGAGTTAAACTAATCTTGCAAAACAAGATGCTACAAAAAAACGTATCTTCATCTTCTTGTTCTGCAACTTGGGATGCAACTTCATGCTGTTGAGTTTTCATTTGATTGCATTTTAAACATTTTGCATCAGGTCTCCTCCAATATTTAAATGGAGGGTAACCTTGATGGAAAGGAGGGTGTTTACTCTTGAAGCTTCCTATGTTGTTGTTGTTGTTATTCAATACAAGAGTAGAAGAGTGTCCCTCTTGACATTTCCTCTTTTTTATTTTTGATTTTGTCATCTCCATGATGTTTTGCAAGTAAGGCTCCTTTAGTGTTGACATCTTCCCTAATGTGTCGTCTTTATTCTTGTGCTTGTACACAGTTTAGTAATCTTGCCAAGGAAATTTTTGACAGATCCTTGGTATTTTCCAAGGCACTGTCTTCTCTATAATTCTTGAATCACTAAATTCAGACTCAAGTAGTCTGGTTTTGTTTGCAATTCCAAGAAGTCTTATCTGAATACTCTTTAGTAGTTTCAGAATCCTTCATTTTTTGCAACTCGAATTCTTGAAGGCCTGCATTCCTCTTATTCTTTCATCTCCTGCATATTCTTCTTTAAGATAATCCCATATGGATTTTATTGTCTTACGGGACATTATTCTTTTGAAGATTGTTGATGACACCACACCAAACAAGCATGTTTTGGCCTTTGATTTCGTCATCTTCATTTCCTTATGAATTTCTATTTGCATCATGGTAGGGTTGTTTGGAAGTGCAAGAACATCATAGTCTTCTTCCACTGCTTCCCAAAGATCCAAGGCTTCTAGCTATATCTCTCCATGCATACTGCTCACATCTAGTAGTTATCTACATCAAATAACTGAGGAGAAATTGAGGAGAAACTTGCCTCAGCTTCCATGATACTTTAAACTATCACAAAACACACAGATCTTTCAAGAAATAAGCTTTGATACTAATTTGTTGTTTTTTTAATAGAAAGGGTAATATAAAGAAGATAGTTTTAAGAGAAAGAACAAAAATATTGATATAAGAGAATGCAAACTTTATTTGATAAGTTTCATAATGCAATAGACTTAGATTATATAGAATAGAAATGCAATCGTAGTGTCCGATTGTTACGCCATGAAAAACAATAAGTTGAAACAAACTAACAACTTCCTAAAGACTAGGACAAACAATAGCAACAAAAGACTATGATAAACAGTAATAAGATAGAAACACAAACTAATTACAGTCAACGGTTTTGTTCCTGAAAAGATGAAACCTTGCTTTTTCAGAGAAATGTAATTATAACATGATATGCTTACAATGGTTTTATTGGAAAAATGTTTTTTATGTATTAATTTGCATCAAATGAGGATGTTTAAGAATGAGTCTTGTAGGCTTTTGACACCAACCTTAATCCAATTTTTGTAGAGTTCCAAATACTTCCACAACCTTGTACATAGATGCATTGCCTATACAACTCTTGCCATCATGTTCTACAGTATGTTTAAGGTTGCCATCATGAAATGCATTAAGATAATATTTGTTTATTTTGAAAAATAAATCTTGAAATCAACACAAAAAAATAATCAAAAAAAATTGCAAAAACTAAAAATATGTTATTTTTCAAATTTTGAAGATATAACCAATCAAGTAATAACTACATGAGGATAAACCCTAAAAACATGACAAGGATGGTCTAGTAGAAGCTTACTGGAATGAGTCTAGGATAAATAAAATGCAAGGTCACGCCAGACCACAAATATGACTAAAAAGAACCATAACTTTTAATCCGACCGTTGGCTCGTCGTCGAATTTTTACAGGAGTTTCCGGAGGGTGTTTTCCTTGTAGTAGCTATGGAATCGCTACTCTGACGGCCGGATCTTTAGAATTTCAAGATGTCATCCCGGGGCCTTGGTTGAGGCAGTTTTAGTGAATTCTGGGACGAAATATCGCGTGGATTGCGGAGGAGGAGGCGTGGCCAGACTTCGGTGCGGGTGGAATAAAATCTAGGGAGGGGCATTCGTTTGTACCTCACTCTTTGATCGCGGTTGGTCTTCAACGATTATCGCGAATCAACGACATGGGGTGAAAAGAGAGGGGAGTTAAGCGGGGCGGACAAAAAAGAGAAAAACAAAATGAGGGGTGCAACACGAGGACTTCCCAGGAGGTCACCCATCCTAGTACTACTCTCGCCCAAGCACGTTTAACTGCGGAGTTCTGATGGGATCCGGTGCATTAGTGCTGGTATGATCGCACCCGTAAGCACATGCACGATGAAATGCTATAAGCGGTCATCCCACCAAGGGGAGGGGAGGGGAGGGGAGGGGAGGCCGCTCGTCGTCGAATTTTTACAGGAGTTTCCGGAGGGTGTTTTCCTTGTAGTAGCTATGGAATCGCTACTCTGACGGCCGGATCTTTAGAATTTCAAGATGTCATCCCGGGGCCTTGGTTGAGGCAGTTTTAGTGAATTCTGGGACGAAATATCGCGTGGATTGCGGAGGAGGAGCAGTTTTAGTGAATTCTGGGACGAAATATCGCGTGGATTGCGGAGGAGGAGGCGTGGCCAGACTTCGGTGCGGGTGGAATAAAATCTAGGGAGGGGCATTCGTTTGTACCTCACTCTTTGATCGCGGTTGGTCTTCAACGATTATCGCGAATCAACGACATGGGGTGAAAAGAGAGGGGAGTTAAGCGGGGCGGACAAAAAAGAGAAAACAAAATGAGGGGTGCAACACGAGGACTTCCCAGGAGGTCACCCATCCTAGTACTACTCTCGCCCAAGCACGTTTAACTGCGGAGTTCTGATGGGATCCGGTGCATTAGTGCTGGTATGATCGCACCCGTAAGCACATGCACGATGAAATGCTATAAGCGGTCATCCCACCAAGGGGAGGGGAGGGGAGGCCGCTCGTCGTCGAATTTTTACAGGAGTTTCCGGAGGGTGTTTTCCTTGTAGTAGCTATGGAATCGCTACTCTGACGGCCGGATCTTTAGAATTTCAAGATGTCATCCCGGGGCCTTGGTTGAGGCAGTTTTAGTGAATTCTGGGACGAAATATCGCGTGGATTGCGGAGGAGGAGGCGTGGCCAGACTTCGGTGCGGGTGGAATAAAATCTAGGGAGGGGCATTCGTTTGTACCTCACTCTTTGATCGCGGTTGGTCTTCAACGATTATCGCGAATCAACGACATGGGGTGAAAAGAGAGGGGAGTTAAGCGGGGCGGACAAAAAAGAGAAAACAAAATGAGGGGTGCAACACGAGGACTTCCCAGGAGGTCACCCATCCTAGTACTACTCTCGCCCAAGCACGTTTAACTGCGGAGTTCTGATGGGATCCGGTGCATTAGTGCTGGTATGATCGCACCCGTAAGCACATGCACGATGAAATGCTATAAGCGGTCATCCCACCAAGGGGAGGGGAGGGGAGGGGAGGGGAGGCCGCTCGTCGTCGAATTTTTACAGGAGTTTCCGGAGGGTGTTTTCCTTGTAGTAGCTATGGAATCGCTACTCTGACGGCCGGATCTTTAGAATTTCAAGATGTCATCCCGGGGCCTTGGTTGAGGCAGTTTTAGTGAATTCTGGGACGAAATATCGCGTGGATTGCGGAGGAGGAGGCGTGGCCAGACTTCGGTGCGGGTGGAATAAAATCTAGGGAGGGGCATTCGTTTGTACCTCACTCTTTGATCGCGGTTGGTCTTCAACGATTATCGCGAATCAACGACATGGGGTGAAAAGAGAGGGGAGTTAAGCGGGGCGGACAAAAAAGAGAAAACAAAATGAGGGGTGCAACACGAGGACTTCCCAGGAGGTCACCCATCCTAGTACTACTCTCGCCCAAGCACGTTTAACTGCGGAGTTCTGATGGGATCCGGTGCATTAGTGCTGGTATGATCGCACCCGTAAGCACATGCACGATGAAATGCTATAAGCGGTCATCCCACCAAGGGGAGGGGAGGGGAGGCCGCTCGTCGTCGAATTTTTACAGGAGTTTCCGGAGGGTGTTTTCCTTGTAGTAGCTATGGAATCGCTACTCTGACGGCCGGATCTTTAGAATTTCAAGATGTCATCCCGGGGCCTTGGTTGAGGCAGTTTTAGTGAATTCTGGGACGAAATATCGCGTGGATTGCGGAGGAGGAGGCGTGGCCAGACTTCGGTGCGGGTGGAATAAAATCTAGGGAGGGGCATTCGTTTGTACCTCACTCTTTGATCGCGGTTGGTCTTCAACGATTATCGCGAATCAACGACATGGGGTGAAAAGAGAGGGGAGTTAAGCGGGGCGGACAAAAAAGAGAAAACAAAATGAGGGGTGCAACACGAGGACTTCCCAGGAGGTCACCCATCCTAGTACTACTCTCGCCCAAGCACGTTTAACTGCGGAGTTCTGATGGGATCCGGTGCATTAGTGCTGGTATGATCGCACCCGTAAGCACATGCACGATGAAATGCTATAAGCGGTCATCCCACCAAGGGGAGGGGAGGGGAGGCCGCTCGTCGTCGAATTTTTACAGGAGTTTCCGGAGGGTGTTTTCCTTGTAGTAGCTATGGAATCGCTACTCTGACGGCCGGATCTTTAGAATTTCAAGATGTCATCCCGGGGCCTTGGTTGAGGCAGTTTTAGTGAATTCTGGGACGAAATATCGCGTGGATTGCGGAGGAGGAGGCGTGGCCAGACTTCGGTGCGGGTGGAATAAAATCTAGGGAGGGGCATTCGTTTGTACCTCACTCTTTGATCGCGGTTGGTCTTCAACGATTATCGCGAATCAACGACATGGGGTGAAAAGAGAGGGGAGTTAAGCGGGGCGGACAAAAAAGAGAAAACAAAATGAGGGGTGCAACACGAGGACTTCCCAGGAGGTCACCCATCCTAGTACTACTCTCGCCCAAGCACGTTTAACTGCGGAGTTCTGATGGGATCCGGTGCATTAGTGCTGGTATGATCGCACCCGTAAGCACATGCACGATGAAATGCTATAAGCGGTCATCCCACCAAGGGGAGGGGAGGGGAGGCCGCTCGTCGTCGAATTTTTACAGGAGTTTCCGGAGGGTGTTTTCCTTGTAGTAGCTATGGAATCGCTACTCTGACGGCCGGATCTTTAGAATTTCAAGATGTCATCCCGGGGCCTTGGTTGAGGCAGTTTTAGTGAATTCTGGGACGAAATATCGCGTGGATTGCGGAGGAGGAGGCGTGGCCAGACTTCGGTGCGGGTGGAATAAAATCTAGGGAGGGGCATTCGTTTGTACCTCACTCTTTGATCGCGGTTGGTCTTCAACGATTATCGCGAATCAACGACATGGGGTGAAAAGAGAGGGGAGTTAAGCGGGGCGGACAAAAAAGAGAAAACAAAATGAGGGGTGCAACACGAGGACTTCCCAGGAGGTCACCCATCCTAGTACTACTCTCGCCCAAGCACGTTTAACTGCGGAGTTCTGATGGGATCCGGTGCATTAGTGCTGGTATGATCGCACCCGTAAGCACATGCACGATGAAATGCTATAAGCGGTCATCCCACCAAGGGGAGGGGAGGGGAGGGGAGGGGAGGCCGCTCGTCGTCGAATTTTTACAGGAGTTTCCGGAGGGTGTTTTCCTTGTAGTAGCTATGGAATCGCTACTCTGACGGCCGGATCTTTAGAATTTCAAGATGTCATCCCGGGGCCTTGGTTGAGGCAGTTTTAGTGAATTCTGGGACGAAATATCGCGTGGATTGCGGAGGAGGAGGCGTGGCCAGACTTCGGTGCGGGTGGAATAAAATCTAGGGAGGGGCATTCGTTTGTACCTCACTCTTTGATCGCGGTTGGTCTTCAACGATTATCGCGAATCAACGACATGGGGTGAAAAGAGAGGGGAGTTAAGCGGGGCGGACAAAAAAGAGAAAACAAAATGAGGGGTGCAACACGAGGACTTCCCAGGAGGTCACCCATCCTAGTACTACTCTCGCCCAAGCACGTTTAACTGCGGAGTTCTGATGGGATCCGGTGCATTAGTGCTGGTATGATCGCACCCGTAAGCACATGCACGATGAAATGCTATAAGCGGTCATCCCACCAAGGGGAGGGGAGGGGAGGCCGCTCGTCGTCGAATTTTTACAGGAGTTTCCGGAGGGTGTTTTCCTTGTAGTAGCTATGGAATCGCTACTCTGACGGCCGGATCTTTAGAATTTCAAGATGTCATCCCGGGGCCTTGGTTGAGGCAGTTTTAGTGAATTCTGGGACGAAATATCGCGTGGATTGCGGAGGAGGAGGCGTGGCCAGACTTCGGTGCGGGTGGAATAAAATCTAGGGAGGGGCATTCGTTTGTACCTCACTCTTTGATCGCGGTTGGTCTTCAACGATTATCGCGAATCAACGACATGGGGTGAAAAGAGAGGGGAGTTAAGCGGGGCGGACAAAAAAGAGAAAACAAAATGAGGGGTGCAACACGAGGACTTCCCAGGAGGTCACCCATCCTAGTACTACTCTCGCCCAAGCACGTTTAACTGCGGAGTTCTGATGGGATCCGGTGCATTAGTGCTGGTATGATCGCACCCGTAAGCACATGCACGATGAAATGCTATAAGCGGTCATCCCACCAAGGGGAGGGGAGGGGAGGGGAGGGGAGGCCGCTCGTCGTCGAATTTTTACAGGAGTTTCCGGAGGGTGTTTTCCTTGTAGTAGCTATGGAATCGCTACTCTGACGGCCGGATCTTTAGAATTTCAAGATGTCATCCCGGGGCCTTGGTTGAGGCAGTTTTAGTGAATTCTGGGACGAAATATCGCGTGGATTGCGGAGGAGGAGGCGTGGCCAGACTTCGGTGCGGGTGGAATAAAATCTAGGGAGGGGCATTCGTTTGTACCTCACTCTTTGATCGCGGTTGGTCTTCAACGATTATCGCGAATCAACGACATGGGGTGAAAAGAGAGGGGAGTTAAGCGGGGCGGACAAAAAAGAGAAAACAAAATGAGGGGTGCAACACGAGGACTTCCCAGGAGGTCACCCATCCTAGTACTACTCTCGCCCAAGCACGTTTAACTGCGGAGTTCTGATGGGATCCGGTGCATTAGTGCTGGTATGATCGCACCCGTAAGCACATGCACGATGAAATGCTATAAGCGGTCATCCCACCAAGGGGAGGGGAGGGGAGGGGAGGGGAGGGGAGGCCGCTCGTCGTTGAATTTTTACAGGAGTTTCCGGAGGGTGTTTTCCTTGTAGTAGCTATGGAATCGCTACTCTGACGGCCGGATCTTTAGAATTTCAAGATGTCATCCCGGGGCCTTGGTTGAGGCAGTTTTAGTGAATTCTGGGACGAAATATCGCGTGGATTGCGGAGGAGGAGGCGTGGCCAGACTTCGGTGCGGGTGGAATAAAATCTAGGGAGGGGCATTCGTTTGTACCTCACTCTTTGATCGCGGCTGGTCTTCAACGATTATCGCGAATCAACGACATGGGGTGAAAAGAGAGGGGAGTTAAGCGGGGCGGACAAAAAAGAGAAAACAAAATGAGGGGTGCAACACGAGGACTTCCCAGGAGGTCACCCATCCTAGTACTACTCTCGCCCAAGCACGTTTAACTGCGGAGTTCTGATGGGATCCGGTGCATTAGTGCTGGTATGATCGCACCCGTAAGCACATGCACGATGAAATGCTATAAGCGGTCATCCCACCAAGGGGAGGGGAGGGGAGGGGAGGGGAGGCCGCTCGTCGTCGAATTTTTACAGGAGTTTCCGGAGGGTGTTTTCCTTGTAGTAGCTATGGAATCGCTACTCTGACGGCCGGATCTTTAGAATTTCAAGATGTCATCCCGGGGCCTTGGTTGAGGCAGTTTTAGTGAATTCTGGGACGAAATATCGCGTGGATTGCGGAGGAGGAGGCGTGGCCAGACTTCGGTGCGGGTGGAATAAAATCTAGGGAGGGGCATTCGTTTGTACCTCACTCTTTGATCGCGGCTGGTCTTCAACGATTATCGCGAATCAACGACATGGGGTGAAAAGAGAGGGGAGTTAAGCGGGGCGGACAAAAAAGAGAAAACAAAATGAGGGGTGCAACACGAGGACTTCCCAGGAGGTCACCCATCCTAGTACTACTCTCGCCCAAGCACGTTTAACTGCGGAGTTCTGATGGGATCCGGTGCATTAGTGCTGGTATGATCGCACCCGTAAGCACATGCACGATGAAATGCTATAAGCGGTCATCCCACCAAGGGGAGGGGAGGGGAGGGGAGGGGAGGGGAGGCCGCTCGTCGTCGAATTTTTACAGGAGTTTCCGGAGGGTGTTTTCCTTGTAGTAGCTATGGAATCGCTACTCTGACGGCCGGATCTTTAGAATTTCAAGATGTCATCCCGGGGCCTTGGTTGAGGCAGTTTTAGTGAATTCTGGGACGAAATATCGCGTGGATTGCGGAGGAGGAGGCGTGGCCAGACTTCGGTGCGGGTGGAATAAAATCTAGGGAGGGGCATTCGTTTGTACCTCACTCTTTGATCGCGGCTGGTCTTCAACGATTATCGCGAATCAACGACATGGGGTGAAAAGAGAGGGGAGTTAAGCGGGGCGGACAAAAAAGAGAAAACAAAATGAGGGGTGCAACACGAGGACTTCCCAGGAGGTCACCCATCCTAGTACTACTCTCGCCCAAGCACGTTTAACTGCGGAGTTCTGATGGGATCCGGTGCATTAGTGCTGGTATGATCGCACCCGTAAGCACATGCACGATGAAATGCTATAAGCGGTCATCCCACCAAGGGGAGGGGAGGGGAGGGGAGGGGAGGCCGCTCGTCGTCGAATTTTTACAGGAGTTTCCGGAGGGTGTTTTCCTTGTAGTAGCTATGGAATCGCTACTCTGACGGCCGGATCTTTAGAATTTCAAGATGTCATCCCGGGGCCTTGGTTGAGGCAGTTTTAGTGAATTCTGGGACGAAATATCGCGTGGATTGCGGAGGAGGAGGCGTGGCCAGACTTCGGTGCGGGTGGAATAAAATCTAGGGAGGGGCATTCGTTTGTACCTCACTCTTTGATCGCGGCTGGTCTTCAACGATTATCGCGAATCAACGACATGGGGTGAAAAGAGAGGGGAGTTAAGCGGGGCGGACAAAAAAGAGAAAACAAAATGAGGGGTGCAACACGAGGACTTCCCAGGAGGTCACCCATCCTAGTACTACTCTCGCCCAAGCACGTTTAACTGCGGAGTTCTGATGGGATCCGGTGCATTAGTGCTGGTATGATCGCACCCGTAAGCACATGCACGATGAAATGCTATAAGCGGTCATCCCACCAAGGGGAGGGGAGGGGAGGGGAGGGGAGGCCGCTCGTCGTCGAATTTTTACAGGAGTTTCCGGAGGGTGTTTTCCTTGTAGTAGCTATGGAATCGCTACTCTGACGGCCGGATCTTTAGAATTTCAAGATGTCATCCCGGGGCCTTGGTTGAGGCAGTTTTAGTGAATTCTGGGACGAAATATCGCGTGGATTGCGGAGGAGGAGGCGTGGCCAGACTTCGGTGCGGGTGGAATAAAATCTAGGGAGGGGCATTCGTTTGTACCTCACTCTTTGATCGCGGTTGGTCTTCAACGATTATCGCGAATCAACGACATGGGGTGAAAAGAGAGGGGAGTTAAGCGGGGCGGACAAAAAAGAGAAAACAAAATGAGGGGTGCAACACGAGGACTTCCCAGGAGGTCACCCATCCTAGTACTACTCTCGCCCAAGCACGTTTAACTGCGGAGTTCTGATGGGATCCGGTGCATTAGTGCTGGTATGATCGCACCCGTAAGCACATGCACGATGAAATGCTATAAGCGGTCATCCCACCAAGGGGAGGGGAGGGGAGGGGAGGGGAGGCCGCTCGTCGTCGAATTTTTACAGGAGTTTCCGGAGGGTGTTTTCCTTGTAGTAGCTATGGAATCGCTACTCTGACGGCCGGATCTTTAGAATTTCAAGATGTCATCCCGGGGCCTTGGTTGAGGCAGTTTTAGTGAATTCTGGGACGAAATATCGCGTGGATTGCGGAGGAGGAGGCGTGGCCAGACTTCGGTGCGGGTGGAATAAAATCTAGGGAGGGGCATTCGTTTGTACCTCACTCTTTGATCGCGGTTGGTCTTCAACGATTATCGCCAATCAACGACATGGGGTGAAAAGAGAGGGGAGTTAAGCGGGGCGGACAAAAAAGAGAAAACAAAATGAGGGGTGCAACACGAGGACTTCCCAGGAGGTCACCCATCCTAGTACTACTCTCGCCCAAGCACGTTTAACTGCGGAGTTCTGATGGGATCCGGTGCATTAGTGCTGGTATGATCGCACCCGTAAGCACATGCACGATGAAATGCTATAAGCGGTCATCCCACCAAGGGGAGGGGAGGGGAGGGGAGGGGAGGGGAGGCCGCTCGTCGTCGAATTTTTACAGGAGTTTCCGGAGGGTGTTTTCCTTGTAGTAGCTATGGAATCGCTACTCTGACGGCCGGATCTTTAGAATTTCAAGATGTCATCCCGGGGCCTTGGTTGAGGCAGTTTTAGTGAATTCTGGGACGAAATATCGCGTGGATTGCGGAGGAGGAGGCGTGGCCAGACTTCGGTGCGGGTGGAATAAAATCTAGGGAGGGGCATTCGTTTGTACCTCACTCTTTGATCGCGGCTGGTCTTCAACGATTATCGCGAATCAACGACATGGGGTGAAAAGAGAGGGGAGTTAAGCGGGGCGGACAAAAAAGAGAAAACAAAATGAGGGGTGCAACACGAGGACTTCCCAGGAGGTCACCCATCCTAGTACTACTCTCGCCCAAGCACGTTTAACTGCGGAGTTCTGATGGGATCCGGTGCATTAGTGCTGGTATAATCGCACCCGTAAGCACATGCACGATGAAATGCTATAAGCGGTCATCCCACCAAGGGGAGGGGAGGGGAGGGGAGGGGAGGCCGCTCGTCGTCGAATTTTTACAGGAGTTTCCGGAGGGTGTTTTCCTTGTAGTAGCTATGGAATCGCTACTCTGACGGCCGGATCTTTAGAATTTCAAGATGTCATCCCGGGGCCTTGGTTGAGGCAGTTTTAGTGAATTCTGGGACGAAATATCGCGTGGATTGCGGAGGAGGAGGCGTGGCCAGACTTCGGTGCGGGTGGAATAAAATCTAGGGAGGGGCATTCGTTTGTACCTCACTCTTTGATCGCGGCTGGTCTTCAACGATTATCGCGAATCAACGACATGGGGTGAAAAGAGAGGGGAGTTAAGCGGGGCGGACAAAAAAGAGAAAACAAAATGAGGGGTGCAACACGAGGACTTCCCAGGAGGTCACCCATCCTAGTACTACTCTCGCCCAAGCACGTTTAACTGCGGAGTTCTGATGGGATCCGGTGCATTAGTGCTGGTATGATCGCACCCGTAAGCACATGCACGATGAAATGCTATAAGCGGTCATCCCACCAAGGGGAGGGGAGGGGAGGGGAGGGGAGGCCGCTCGTCGTCGAATTTTTACAGGAGTTTCCGGAGGGTGTTTTCCTTGTAGTAGCTATGGAATCGCTACTCTGACGGCCGGATCTTTAGAATTTCAAGATGTCATCCCGGGGCCTTGGTTGAGGCAGTTTTAGTGAATTCTGGGACGAAATATCGCGTGGATTGCGGAGGAGGAGGCGTGGCCAGACTTCGGTGCGGGTGGAATAAAATCTAGGGAGGGGCATTCGTTTGTACCTCACTCTTTGATCGCGGCTGGTCTTCAACGATTATCGCGAATCAACGACATGGGGTGAAAAGAGAGGGGAGTTAAGCGGGGCGGACAAAAAAGAGAAAACAAAATGAGGGGTGCAACACGAGGACTTCCCAGGAGGTCACCCATCCTAGTACTACTCTCGCCCAAGCACGTTTAACTGCGGAGTTCTGATGGGATCCGGTGCATTAGTGCTGGTATGATCGCACCCGTAAGCACATGCACGATGAAATGCTATAAGCGGTCATCCCACCAAGGGGAGGGGAGGGGAGGGGAGGGGAGGCCGCTCGTCGTCGAATTTTTACAGGAGTTTCCGGAGGGTGTTTTCCTTGTAGTAGCTATGGAATCGCTACTCTGACGGCCGGATCTTTAGAATTTCAAGATGTCATCCCGGGGCCTTGGTTGAGGCAGTTTTAGTGAATTCTGGGACGAAATATCGCGTGGATTGCGGAGGAGGAGGCGTGGCCAGACTTCGGTGCGGGTGGAATAAAATCTAGGGAGGGGCATTCGTTTGTACCTCACTCTTTGATCGCGGTTGGTCTTCAACGATTATCGCGAATCAACGACATGGGGTGAAAAGAGAGGGGAGTTAAGCGGGGCGGACAAAAAAGAGAAAACAAAATGAGGGGTGCAACACGAGGACTTCCCAGGAGGTCACCCATCCTAGTACTACTCTCGCCCAAGCACGTTTAACTGCGGAGTTCTGATGGGATCCGGTGCATTAGTGCTGGTATGATCGCACCCGTAAGCACATGCACGATGAAATGCTATAAGCGGTCATCCCACCAAGGGGAGGGGAGGGGAGGCCGCTCGTCGTCGAATTTTTACAGGAGTTTCCGGAGGGTGTTTTCCTTGTAGTAGCTATGGAATCGCTACTCTGACGGCCGGATCTTTAGAATTTCAAGATGTCATCCCGGGGCCTTGGTTGAGGCAGTTTTAGTGAATTCTGGGACGAAATATCGCGTGGATTGCGGAGGAGGAGGCGTGGCCAGACTTCGGTGCGGGTGGAATAAAATCTAGGGAGGGGCATTCGTTTGTACCTCACTCTTTGATCGCGGTTGGTCTTCAACGATTATCGCGAATCAACGACATGGGGTGAAAAGAGAGGGGAGTTAAGCGGGGCGGACAAAAAAGAGAAAACAAAATGAGGGGTGCAACACGAGGACTTCCCAGGAGGTCACCCATCCTAGTACTACTCTCGCCCAAGCACGTTTAACTGCGGAGTTCTGATGGGATCCGGTGCATTAGTGCTGGTATGATCGCACCCGTAAGCACATGCACGATGAAATGCTATAAGCGGTCATCCCACCAAGGGGAGGGGAGGGGAGGCCGCTCGTCGTCGAATTTTTACAGGAGTTTCCGGAGGGTGTTTTCCTTGTAGTAGCTATGGAATCGCTACTCTGACGGCCGGATCTTTAGAATTTCAAGATGTCATCCCGGGGCCTTGGTTGAGGCAGTTTTAGTGAATTCTGGGACGAAATATCGCGTGGATTGCGGAGGAGGAGGCGTGGCCAGACTTCGGTGCGGGTGGAATAAAATCTAGGGAGGGGCATTCGTTTGTACCTCACTCTTTGATCGCGGTTGGTCTTCAACGATTATCGCGAATCAACGACATGGGGTGAAAAGAGAGGGGAGTTAAGCGGGGCGGACAAAAAAGAGAAAACAAAATGAGGGGTGCAACACGAGGACTTCCCAGGAGGTCACCCATCCTAGTACTACTCTCGCCCAAGCA
The DNA here is from genome assembly GCA_964035475.1 of Salix caprea. Taxonomy (NCBI): domain Eukaryota; kingdom Viridiplantae; phylum Streptophyta; class Magnoliopsida; order Malpighiales; family Salicaceae; genus Salix; species Salix caprea. Next base: position 10,629,162 of record OZ037746.1, read on the forward strand.
CGTTTAACTGCGGAGTTCTGATGGGATCCGGTGCATTAGTGCTGGTATGATCGCACCCGTAAGCACATGCACGATGAAATGCTATAAGCGGTCATCCCACCAAGGGGAGGGGAGGGGAGGGGAGGGGAGGCCGCTCGTCGTCGAATTTTTACAGGAGTTTCCGGAGGGTGTTTTCCTTGTAGTAGCTATGGAATCGCTACTCTGACGGCCGGATCTTTAGAATTTCAAGATGTCATCCCGGGGCCTTGGTTGAGGCAGTTTTAGTGAATTCTGGGACGAAATATCGCGTGGATTGCGGAGGAGGAGGCGTGGCCAGACTTCGGTGCGGGTGGAATAAAATCTAGGGAGGGGCATTCGTTTGTACCTCACTCTTTGATCGCGGTTGGTCTTCAACGATTATCGCGAATCAACGACATGGGGTGAAAAGAGAGGGGAGTTAAGCGGGGCGGACAAAAAAGAGAAAACAAAATGAGGGGTGCAACACGAGGACTTCCCAGGAGGTCACCCATCCTAGTACTACTCTCGCCCAAGCACGTTTAACTGCGGAGTTCTGATGGGATCCGGTGCATTAGTGCTGGTATGATCGCACCCGTAAGCACATGCACGATGAAATGCTATAAGCGGTCATCCCACCAAGGGGAGGGGAGGGGAGGGGAGGGGAGGCCGCTCGTCGTCGAATTTTTACAGGAGTTTCCGGAGGGTGTTTTCCTTGTAGTAGCTATGGAATCGCTACTCTGACGGCCGGATCTTTAGAATTTCAAGATGTCATCCCGGGGCCTTGGTTGAGGCAGTTTTAGTGAATTCTGGGACGAAATATCGCGTGGATTGCGGAGGAGGAGGCGTGGCCAGACTTCGGTGCGGGTGGAATAAAATCTAGGGAGGGGCATTCGTTTGTACCTCACTCTTTGATCGCGGTTGGTCTTCAACGATTATCGCGAATCAACGACATGGGGTGAAAAGAGAGGGGAGTTAAGCGGGGCGGACAAAAAAGAGAAAACAAAATGAGGGGTGCAACACGAGGACTTCCCAGGAGGTCACCCATCCTAGTACTACTCTCGCCCAAGCACGTTTAACTGCGGAGTTCTGATGGGATCCGGTGCATTAGTGCTGGTATGATCGCACCCGTAAGCACATGCACGATGAAATGCTATAAGCGGTCATCCCACCAAGGGGAGGGGAGGGGAGGGGAGGGGAGGCCGCTCGTCGTCGAATTTTTACAGGAGTTTCCGGAGGGTGTTTTCCTTGTAGTAGCTATGGAATCGCTACTCTGACGGCCGGATCTTTAGAATTTCAAGATGTCATCCCGGGGCCTTGGTTGAGGCAGTTTTAGTGAATTCTGGGACGAAATATCGCGTGGATTGCGGAGGAGGAGGCGTGGCCAGACTTCGGTGCGGGTGGAATAAAATCTAGGGAGGGGCATTCGTTTGTACCTCACTCTTTGATCGCGGTTGGTCTTCAACGATTATCGCGAATCAACGACATGGGGTGAAAAGAGAGGGGAGTTAAGCGGGGCGGACAAAAAAGAGAAAACAAAATGAGGGGTGCAACACGAGGACTTCCCAGGAGGTCACCCATCCTAGTACTACTCTCGCCCAAGCACGTTTAACTGCGGAGTTCTGATGGGATCCGGTGCATTAGTGCTGGTATGATCGCACCCGTAAGCACATGCACGATGAAATGCTATAAGCGGTCATCCCACCAAGGGGAGGGGAGGGGAGGGGAGGGGAGGCCGCTCGTCGTCGAATTTTTACAGGAGTTTCCGGAGGGTGTTTTCCTTGTAGTAGCTATGGAATCGCTACTCTGACGGCCGGATCTTTAGAATTTCAAGATGTCATCCCGGGGCCTTGGTTGAGGCAGTTTTAGTGAATTCTGGGACGAAATATCGCGTGGATTGCGGAGGAGGAGGCGTGGCCAGACTTCGGTGCGGGTGGAATAAAATCTAGGGAGGGGCATTCGTTTGTACCTCACTCTTTGATCGCGGTTGGTCTTCAACGATTATCGCGAATCAACGACATGGGGTGAAAAGAGAGGGGAGTTAAGCGGGGCGGACAAAAAAGAGAAAACAAAATGAGGGGTGCAACACGAGGACTTCCCAGGAGGTCACCCATCCTAGTACTACTCTCGCCCAAGCACGTTTAACTGCGGAGTTCTGATGGGATCCGGTGCATTAGTGCTGGTATGATCGCATCCGTAAGCACATGCACGATGAAATGCTATAAGCGGTCATCCCACCAAGGGGAGGGGAGGGGAGGGGAGGGAAGGCCGCTCGTCGTCGAATTTTTACAGGAGTTTCCGGAGGGTGTTTTCCTTGTAGTAGCTATGGAATCGCTACTCTGACGGCCGGATCTTTAGAATTTCAAGATGTCATCCCGGGGCCTTGGTTGAGGCAGTTTTAGTGAATTCTGGGACGAAATATCGCGTGGATTGCGGAGGAGGAGGCGTGGCCAGACTTCGGTGCGGGTGGAATAAAATCTAGGGAGGGGCATTCGTTTGTACCTCACTCTTTGATCGCGGTTGGTCTTCAACGATTATCGCGAATCAACGACATGGGGTGAAAAGAGAGGGGAGTTAAGCGGGGCGGACAAAAAAGAGAAAACAAAATGAGGGGTGCAACACGAGGACTTCCCAGGAGGTCACCCATCCTAGTACTACTCTCGCCCAAGCACGTTTAACTGCGGAGTTCTGATGGGATCCGGTGCATTAGTGCTGGTATGATCGCACCCGTAAGCACATGCACGATGAAATGCTATAAGCGGTCATCCCACCAAGGGGAGGGGAGGGGAGGGGAGGGGAGGCCGCTCGTCGTCGAATTTTTACAGGAGTTTCCGGAGGGTGTTTTCCTTGTAGTAGCTATGGAATCGCTACTCTGACGGCCGGATCTTTAGAATTTCAAGATGTCATCCCGGGGCCTTGGTTGAGGCAGTTTTAGTGAATTCTGGGACGAAATATCGCGTGGATTGCGGAGGAGGAGGCGTGGCCAGACTTCGGTGCGGGTGGAATAAAATCTAGGGAGGGGCATTCGTTTGTACCTCACTCTTTGATCGCGGTTGGTCTTCAACGATTATCGCGAATCAACGACATGGGGTGAAAAGAGAGGGGAGTTAAGCGGGGCGGACAAAAAAGAGAAAACAAAATGAGGGGTGCAACACGAGGACTTCCCAGGAGGTCACCCATCCTAGTACTACTCTCGCCCAAGCACGTTTAACTGCGGAGTTCTGATGGGATCCGGTGCATTAGTGCTGGTATGATCGCACCCGTAAGCACATGCACGATGAAATGCTATAAGCGGTCATCCCACCAAGGGGAGGGGAGGGGAGGGGAGGGGAGGGGAGGGGAGGCCGCTCGTCGTCGAATTTTTACAGGAGTTTCCGGAGGGTGTTTTCCTTGTAGTAGCTATGGAATCGCTACTCTGACGGCCGGATCTTTAGAATTTCAAGATGTCATCCGGGGGCCTTGGTTGAGGCAGTTTTAGTGAATTCTGGGACGAAATATCGCGTGGATTGCGGAGGAGGAGGCGTGGCCAGACTTCGGTGCGGGTGGAATAAAATCTAGGGAGGGGCATTCGTTTGTACCTCACTCTTTGATCGCGGTTGGTCTTCAACGATTATCGCGAATCAACGACATGGGGTGAAAAGAGAGGGGAGTTAAGCGGGGCGGACAAAAAAGAGAAAACAAAATGAGGGGTGCAACACGAGGACTTCCCAGGAGGTCACCCATCCTAGTACTACTCTCGCCCAAGCACGTTTAACTGCGGAGTTCTGATGGGATCCGGTGCATTAGTGCTGGTATGATCGCACCCGTAAGCACATGCACGATGAAATGCTATAAGCGGTCATCCCACCAAGGGGAGGGGAGGGGAGGGGAGGGGAGGGGAGGCCGCTCGTCGTCGAATTTTTACAGGAGTTTCCGGAGGGTGTTTTCCTTGTAGTAGCTATGGAATCGCTACTCTGACGGCCGGATCTTTAGAATTTCAAGATGTCATCCCGGGGCCTTGGTTGAGGCAGTTTTAGTGAATTCTGGGACGAAATATCGCGTGGATTGCGGAGGAGGAGGCGTGGCCAGACTTCGGTGCGGGTGGAATAAAATCTAGGGAGGGGCATTCGTTTGTACCTCACTCTTTGATCGCGGTTGGTCTTCAACGATTATCGCGAATCAACGACATGGGGTGAAAAGAGAGGGGAGTTAAGCGGGGCGGACAAAAAAGAGAAAACAAAATGAGGGGTGCAACACGAGGACTTCCCAGGAGGTCACCCATCCTAGTACTACTCTCGCCCAAGCACGTTTAACTGCGGAGTTCTGATGGGATCCGGTGCATTAGTGCTGGTATGATCGCACCCGTAAGCACATGCACGATGAAATGCTATAAGCGGTCATCCCACCAAGGGGAGGGGAGGGGAGGGGAGGGGAGGCCGCTCGTCGTCGAATTTTTACAGGAGTTTCCGGAGGGTGTTTTCCTTGTAGTAGCTATGGAATCGCTACTCTGACGGCCGGATCTTTAGAATTTCAAGATGTCATCCCGGGGCCTTGGTTGAGGCAGTTTTAGTGAATTCTGGGACGAAATATCGCGTGGATTGCGGAGGAGGAGGCGTGGCCAGACTTCGGTGCGGGTGGAATAAAATCTAGGGAGGGGCATTCGTTTGTACCTCACTCTTTGATCGCGGTTGGTCTTCAACGATTATCGCGAATCAACGACATGGGGTGAAAAGAGAGGGGAGTTAAGCGGGGCGGACAAAAAAGAGAAAACAAAATGAGGGGTGCAACACGAGGACTTCCCAGGAGGTCACCCATCCTAGTACTACTCTCGCCCAAGCACGTTTAACTGCGGAGTTCTGATGGGATCCGGTGCATTAGTGCTGGTATGATCGCACCCGTAAGCACATGCACGATGAAATGCTATAAGCGGTCATCCCACCAAGGGGAGGGGAGGGGAGGGGAGGGGAGGGGAGGCCGCTCGTCGTCGAATTTTTACAGGAGTTTCCGGAGGGTGTTTTCCTTGTAGTAGCTATGGAATCGCTACTCTGACGGCCGGATCTTTAGAATTTCAAGATGTCATCCCGGGGCCTTGGTTGAGGCAGTTTTAGTGAATTCTGGGACGAAATATCGCGTGGATTGCGGAGGAGGAGGCGTGGCCAGACTTCGGTGCGGGTGGAATAAAATCTAGGGAGGGGCATTCGTTTGTACCTCACTCTTTGATCGCGGTTGGTCTTCAACGATTATCGCGAATCAACGACATGGGGTGAAAAGAGAGGGGAGTTAAGCGGGGCGGACAAAAAAGAGAAAACAAAATGAGGGGTGCAACACGAGGACTTCCCAGGAGGTCACCCATCCTAGTACTACTCTCGCCCAAGCACGTTTAACTGCGGAGTTCTGATGGGATCCGGTGCATTAGTGCTGGTATGATCGCACCCGTAAGCACATGCACGATGAAATGCTATAAGCGGTCATCCCACCAAGGGGAGGGGAGGGGAGGGGAGGGGAGGGGAGGCCGCTCGTCGTCGAATTTTTACAGGAGTTTCCGGAGGGTGTTTTCCTTGTAGTAGCTATGGAATCGCTACTCTGACGGCCGGATCTTTAGAATTTCAAGATGTCATCCCGGGGCCTTGGTTGAGGCAGTTTTAGTGAATTCTGGGACGAAATATCGCGTGGATTGCGGAGGAGGAGGCGTGGCCAGACTTCGGTGCGGGTGGAATAAAATCTAGGGAGGGGCATTCGTTTGTACCTCACTCTTTGATCGCGGTTGGTCTTCAACGATTATCGCGAATCAACGACATGGGGTGAAAAGAGAGGGGAGTTAAGCGGGGCGGACAAAAAAGAGAAAACAAAATGAGGGGTGCAACACGAGGACTTCCCAGGAGGTCACCCATCCTAGTACTACTCTCGCCCAAGCACGTTTAACTGCGGAGTTCTGATGGGATCCGGTGCATTAGTGCTGGTATGATCGCACCCGTAAGCACATGCACGATGAAATGCTATAAGCGGTCATCCCACCAAGGGGAGGGGAGGGGAGGGGAGGGGAGGCCGCTCGTCGTCGAATTTTTACAGGAGTTTCCGGAGGGTGTTTTCCTTGTAGTAGCTATGGAATCGCTACTCTGACGGCCGGATCTTTAGAATTTCAAGATGTCATCCCGGGGCCTTGGTTGAGGCAGTTTTAGTGAATTCTGGGACGAAATATCGCGTGGATTGCGGAGGAGGAGGCGTGGCCAGACTTCGGTGCGGGTGGAATAAAATCTAGGGAGGGGCATTCGTTTGTACCTCACTCTTTGATCGCGGTTGGTCTTCAACGATTATCGCGAATCAACGACATGGGGTGAAAAGAGAGGGGAGTTAAGCGGGGCGGACAAAAAAGAGAAAACAAAATGAGGGGTGCAACACGAGGACTTCCCAGGAGGTCACCCATCCTAGTACTACTCTCGCCCAAGCACGTTTAACTGCGGAGTTCTGATGGGATCCGGTGCATTAGTGCTGGTATGATCGCACCCGTAAGCACATGCACGATGAAATGCTATAAGCGGTCATCCCACCAAGGGGAGGGGAGGGGAGGGGAGGGGAGGGGAGGCCGCTCGTCGTCGAATTTTTACAGGAGTTTCCGGAGGGTGTTTTCCTTGTAGTAGCTATGGAATCGCTACTCTGACGGCCGGATCTTTAGAATTTCAAGATGTCATCCCGGGGCCTTGGTTGAGGCAGTTTTAGTGAATTCTGGGACGAAATATCGCGTGGATTGCGGAGGAGGAGGCGTGGCCAGACTTCGGTGCGGGTGGAATAAAATCTAGGGAGGGGCATTCGTTTGTACCTCACTCTTTGATCGCGGTTGGTCTTCAACGATTATCGCGAATCAACGACATGGGGTGAAAAGAGAGGGGAGTTAAGCGGGGCGGACAAAAAAGAGAAAACAAAATGAGGGGTGCAACACGAGGACTTCCCAGGAGGTCACCCATCCTAGTACTACTCTCGCCCAAGCACGTTTAACTGCGGAGTTCTGATGGGATCCGGTGCATTAGTGCTGGTATGATCGCACCCGTAAGCACATGCACGATGAAATGCTATAAGCGGTCATCCCACCAAGGGGAGGGGAGGGGAGGGGAGGGGAGGCCGCTCGTCGTCGAATTTTTACAGGAGTTTCCGGAGGGTGTTTTCCTTGTAGTAGCTATGGAATCGCTACTCTGACGGCCGGATCTTTAGAATTTCAAGATGTCATCCCGGGGCCTTGGTTGAGGCAGTTTTAGTGAATTCTGGGACGAAATATCGCGTGGATTGCGGAGGAGGAGGCGTGGCCAGACTTCGGTGCGGGTGGAATAAAATCTAGGGAGGGGCATTCGTTTGTACCTCACTCTTTGATCGCGGTTGGTCTTCAACGATTATCGCGAATCAACGACATGGGGTGAAAAGAGAGGGGAGTTAAGCGGGGCGGACAAAAAAGAGAAAACAAAATGAGGGGTGCAACACGAGGACTTCCCAGGAGGTCACCCATCCCAGTACTACTCTCGCCCAAGCACGTTTAACTGCGGAGTTCTGATGGGATCCGGTGCATTAGTGCTGGTATGATCGCACCCGTAAGCACATGCACGATGAAATGCTATAAGCGGTCATCCCACCAAGGGGAGGGGAGGGGAGGGGAGGGGAGGGAGGCCGCTCGTCGTCGAATTTTTACAGGAGTTTCCGGAGGGTGTTTTCCTTGTAGTAGCTATGGAATCGCTACTCTGACGGCCGGATCTTTAGAATTTCAAGATGTCATCCCGGGGCCTTGGTTGAGGCAGTTTTAGTGAATTCTGGGACGAAATATCGCGTGGATTGCGGAGGAGGAGGCGTGGCCAGACTTCGGTGCGGGTGGAATAAAATCTAGGGAGGGGCATTCGTTTGTACCTCACTCTTTGATCGCGGTTGGTCTTCAACGATTATCGCGAATCAACGACATGGGGTGAAAAGAGAGGGGAGTTAAGCGGGGCGGACAAAAAAGAGAAAACAAAATGAGGGGTGCAACACGAGGACTTCCCAGGAGGTCACCCATCCTAGTACTACTCTCGCCCAAGCACGTTTAACTGCGGAGTTCTGATGGGATCCGGTGCATTAGTGCTGGTATGATCGCACCCGTAAGCACATGCACGATGAAATGCTATAAGCGGTCATCCCACCAAGGGGAGGGGAGGGGAGGGGAGGGGAGGCCGCTCGTCGTCGAATTTTTACAGGAGTTTCCGGAGGGTGTTTTCCTTGTAGTAGCTATGGAATCGCTACTCTGACGGCCGGATCTTTAGAATTTCAAGATGTCATCCCGGGGCCTTGGTTGAGGCAGTTTTAGTGAATTCTGGGACGAAATATCGCGTGGATTGCGGAGGAGGAGGCGTGGCCAGACTTCGGTGCGGGTGGAATAAAATCTAGGGAGGGGCATTCGTTTGTACCTCACTCTTTGATCGCGGTTGGTCTTCAACGATTATCGCGAATCAACGACATGGGGTGAAAAGAGAGGGGAGTTAAGCGGGGCGGACAAAAAAGAGAAAACAAAATGAGGGGTGCAACACGAGGACTTCCCAGGAGGTCACCCATCCTAGTACTACTCTCGCCCAAGCACGTTTAACTGCGGAGTTCTGATGGGATCCGGTGCATTAGTGCTGGTATGATCGCACCCGTAAGCACATGCACGATGAAATGCTATAAGCGGTCATCCCACCAAGGGGAGGGGAGGGGAGGGGAGGGGAGGGGAGGCCGCTCGTCGTCGAATTTTTACAGGAGTTTCCGGAGGGTGTTTTCCTTGTAGTAGCTATGGAATCGCTACTCTGACGGCCGGATCTTTAGAATTTCAAGATGTCATCCCGGGGCCTTGGTTGAGGCAGTTTTAGTGAATTCTGGGACGAAATATCGCGTGGATTGCGGAGGAGGAGGCGTGGCCAGACTTCGGTGCGGGTGGAATAAAATCTAGGGAGGGGCATTCGTTTGTACCTCACTCTTTGATCGCGGTTGGTCTTCAACGATTATCGCGAATCAACGACATGGGGTGAAAAGAGAGGGGAGTTAAGCGGGGCGGACAAAAAAGAGAAAACAAAATGAGGGGTGCAACACGAGGACTTCCCAGGAGGTCACCCATCCTAGTACTACTCTCGCCCAAGCACGTTTAACTGCGGAGTTCTGATGGGATCCGGTGCATTAGTGCTGGTATGATCGCACCCGTAAGCACATGCACGATGAAATGCTATAAGCGGTCATCCCACCAAGGGGAGGGGAGGGGAGGGGAGGGGAGGGGAGGCCGCTCGTCGTCGAATTTTTACAGGAGTTTCCGGAGGGTGTTTTCCTTGTAGTAGCTATGGAATCGCTACTCTGACGGCCGGATCTTTAGAATTTCAAGATGTCATCCGGGGGCCTTGGTTGAGGCAGTTTTAGTGAATTCTGGGACGAAATATCGCGTGGATTGCGGAGGAGGAGGCGTGGCCAGACTTCGGTGCGGGTGGAATAAAATCTAGGGAGGGGCATTCGTTTGTACCTCACTCTTTGATCGCGGTTGGTCTTCAACGATTATCGCGAATCAACGACATGGGGTGAAAAGAGAGGGGAGTTAAGCGGGGCGGACAAAAAAGAGAAAACAAAATGAGGGGTGCAACACGAGGACTTCCCAGGAGGTCACCCATCCTAGTACTACTCTCGCCCAAGCACGTTTAACTGCGGAGTTCTGATGGGATCCGGTGCATTAGTGCTGGTATGATCGCACCCGTAAGCACATGCACGATGAAATGCTATAAGCGGTCATCCCACCAAGGGGAGGGGAGGGGAGGGGAGGCCGCTCGTCGT